>CM074863.1:19195000-20632500 GCA_037501455.1 Lantana camara | reverse complement strand
GTAATGTGTTACGTTTCCTGTTGTTTTATATTGTACAAAATTGAATATTGTTTTAAAGATTCCTAATCTTAATCTATCTTCAGTTTCTATAATTAATCCTAGTTTATGTGCCCATTCGGTAATAAGTGTTGATTTGTTTGTTACACAGTCTAGATTTAGTATTCCATCGACTCCTAATATTCCCTTTGTAGGTATATATTGTTCAGGTATTTTAGACCATCTTCCTTTTTTATTTGGAATATATCCCTTTTTAAAATTGTATTGTATGCTTGAATTTTTTAGAGGATTAGTATATTTATCTTCTTGATAAGTTTCCCATTTAATTTCTTCTTCCTTTTTTGTATTACTAGCTTCTGGAATATCTTTCTTATCTTTTTCTCGTTTTAAATCGTGTTCCATTCCTAACACATCGTCTTCTGATGACTCATATCCGTATATTACTTCTTCATTTTCTACTTCCGGTTTTATAGCTTCTAATGTATGTGTTTGTTTATTTTCTTCATCAACTATTTTTAATGATTCTAATAAATTGTTTAATTCTGCAATTTTTTCTTCTAAATCAAAGGATTCCATTATAATCGTGGAGCTTCTATTTGAAAAGGTTTGAGGTTTCTATTTCCAAAATATATTTCAAGATCAGCAATAGTTATATGTCTAGAATGTTCTTTTCGTATAATTACTTCTTTGAGTTGTTTTAATAATTCCTGACAATTTGACATAGGAAGTATTATTTGTTTCTCTTCAGATGTACCAATTTGGTTTTCAACTTGTTTTCCTTTGATTTCTCGTAGAAGTTTATCTAAAATTTCTTGCGTATTGTCTATTTCATTTATAACATTCTGTTTTTTATCTAAAAGAATTTGTTGTAGCATATCAATAATAGTGTTTAATTGTGGGTTTGTAGTAGTATGAAATAAATGTGGATATTCTCCCCCCTCCTGATGACAAGAGAAAATGGTTTGATCAATTTTATAATATGTTTCAATTTCTTGATTATTATTAATGTTTGTAATAGTATTTTCAAGTTGAGACATCTTTTCATTAGTATTTATTAATTGTTCTGTTAATGTTTTTACTGTATTATTTAGAGAATGTATTTGTTGATTTAATGTTTTGACAAAATTTTGTAGTTCATTCATGCTGATGAAAGAATATTTAATTTAGTTATTTCTTCACGACACCATTTTATTACTTGTTTATTTTCATTTATAAGTTCTGGTATTCCTTCCTCTGTTAGTCTTATGAATTTATTTGATAGTTTTATGAATTTAATATATTCTTCTAGCATTGTAATAGTAGTGGGTACATGTATTCTATTTTTTACAAGATTTTCTTCACTCCGTCTTATGCTTTGAATAATTTTTTCTAGCTTTTCATATTCTGCTGGATTAGTTGTTTTATTTAATATGTCCATTTTTTTTTAATTATTTCTCTTAACATTCGTATTTCTTGACGTTTTAATTGTTTTTGATATTGATCCATATTTATCCATTTATTTCCCGTTGATATATTTTTTCTACAAACTTTTTATTTATTATTTTAATTTGTTTATCATTATTTGTTATATTTTTAATCTCATTTCTTTCATTTGGACATATAAAAATCTGTTTCATTATAGACTTGTATATTATTGCACTTTCTAGTCTTTTCCCTGATTTTGTAATATCTGTTTTTATTCTTCTTTGTTTATCCATTTTATCTTTTAAATCGTTTTAGTAATGAAATAGTTTTTTGTATTTGTTCTTGATAATATTCTGCCCAATATTCATGATATCTCGTGATATACCAGTGTCCATTATTTTTTGCCACTAAGTATGATTTTTTATGATAATTATATTCGTCGTATAAATCTGTTAAATATTCATTATATCCTTTCATTTTGAAAAGTATTGTGGGTCAAAATATAATATTCAAAAGTTATTGTATTGATTTATAAGAAAATATCAATTGTGTTATGAAAAATGGGTTCCGCTTTTCACATTCACGGATAACACCACTTTTGTAATATGTTTTCAAAGTGCACTTGTTTTACAATATACATTTATTTTTACACTATTTTTAGAAAATGACCCTTTTTCTTGACGTCATCACATATTTAAGTGATCTCTAATTTTTTCGCGGTCAAGTATGACTAAATTTTTCCAAACGAGTGGTATACGTAATCATTTCAAAGTGATGAGTACTCGTCGAATCAATTTTCTCTCTTTTTTCTCGTATTTTGTCTTGTATTTCATATTAACCTAAATCCCTCCTTATATAGATCCGAAATCCTATTAGGTCTTACTACGCCTTCTCCAACTCCACGTCTATATCCCATCTGATCGTTTCTTCTTCTTCTTCCGGCTTTATCTTTAAGACTTCTTTCCTCCTCTATCATGTTACCTCTATTAACCGTAACTGATTGCGTATCCTTTCGTCCGCAAAGTCTAAGGAGTGAGCGTATCGACTGAGCTCCCAAACACAGCCCATCTCACACGCGAGCTCTTCTAGAACACAATACCTTCAATTCGCGGGATTCTAAAGAGCGAGCTCCCGAACACAGCTTGTCATACGCGCGGGTTTTCCTAATTTTATCTCTTGTGGGACTGACCACATGTTCTAGTTGGGTAGGGCTCCATCACTAAGTAAGTGGATGAGTTATAATTATCCATTCAATTTGAGACCAATTGTGTAATGAACCCTTATTGTTATTATAAGTTGTCTTAATTTTTACATGAACCGAGACATCCAAAAGGGAAGTTCTGTTCCAACTTTTTTGTGTTCTATATAAATCAAAGAAATGATGACAGGAGGAGTAGTGTGACCGATCTCGAAAGGCTCATGTTCACTCCACCAACTAACTTGGATCATCTCAAGACTTGCAACCCATGAAAAGAACATAGGATGTCATACACAAACCCACCCACCTCTTTCTGCGTGTACCTTTATTCTTTTCTACAGACATCTTGATCCTCCATGACCGTTAAAAAAAAAAAACAAAGCTCACTAAACTAAAACCTCAAAGTGGCCATCTTGGCAAAAAATGATGTCCTGGACAATACTCACATGCATACCCAAAAACATAAAAAAAAAATAAATGTATGGTCAACTAGGTCTAGACTATAAAGACCTAGGCAAGGGTAGCTGGAATAGAACACCAAGCAGCTGGAATAGAACACCAAGCAAACAACTTTAGACTGATAAAATAAATATTTTATTGTTGGTTAGAAATGGGGATACATAACATTTGGATGTACTCTCATTGTATTTATTCTTGGGTTCGTGTTATTTGTGAGATGAGGTGAGACCCTCCTTAAAAACCTCACGGTCGTGTTGATAGTTTTCTTAAAAAAAAAAAAAAAAAACCACTCAAGAGATCGATCACTTCAAGTTGGAGCCATGTATTTTTTTATTATTATTTTTAATATGCATGCACTCTCAAGTAAAATTCGAATTTGATTCATTACCCTAGTCACTTGGAGCCATGTATTATTTGAAATATGACTACTTTCTCTTACGCAAAAAAAAAATAAGAATTTATTGCAAAAAGTTCTAAAAAGTCCGAAGAAAAATATCTAGAAAAGAGTAAAATAACCTCCACACATTCAATTTTGAGATAGAAACATTAAGAAACAAAGCATCCCAAACAATTCAATCGTAATTGATCAATTAAGGTTTTTTTCTCTAAAACAATGACTCTAAATTTTGAATTCATCTAGTCACTTTGGAGGTGGGTGTTTTCTTTTTAAAAAAAAAAAGAAGCACCTCAAACAAACACAAAAATTAACTAAAAAAACTCTTAAATTAAATCACTTGCACTAACAACCCTAATCATTCAACAGATTCTTATCCCATTCAGATAAACCTTTTCTTTTCTATGTTGATAAGGTATTAAAGTGGCTGCTTTTAATAAAGTTTTCAAAACAATACCTTTAAATTTTAAAAGCATATTAATACTTTTCATTGCAATATATGAATATATAACATAATCTATGTAAGCACATAAATCTTACTAAATGAAGATTGTATATTGAATTCTTGAACAATCAAATATATTATACGTCAGAATCGTTTACATACACTGTGGGCGTTGGCGGATGGACGGTGGAGTAACAGTAGTCGAATGTACACATTGACATTAATTGCGGAGAGTGACGCGTCAACGGTGCAAGTCTACGTTGAACCATTCATGTTTCTCGCGCTACTCCTGCACATTAACATTACTGTGCCAGCATTAGTCTCGTGCAAGTCTATTGATTGTCGTGGATATGCGTTACAAGTCAAAAAGGCAAAGGGAATTCTAGTGTGGACAGGTAGACTCACGTCCAGCCGCAAAAGGTGAGAACGCAGCGACACCAATCAATGACTCATCGTGATTGGAGCGTGATCATGATCTCATACTTTGATGCCAATTGGATGATGTAAGCAAAGTGCAGATTCTAAGTGACGTCAGGCGTGAGTCTCATTTTATTTTTTGGACCTACTTAATCCTGTCCGATTTTTTCACTTAACGCAAGGCCGGCAGCTACCATTCGATCGGAATTGTTTCTATGAAACAAAAATATTTCCTTCATGTACTACTTAATGTTATTATGCCATAAGTGTCTCTAAAACATCATTTGATACATATTTGTATACGACACGATACAAGAAAACTATATTTTAAACCAATAACATTTTTATCACTCTTTATCGATACGATTTGACATAATAAAATGGTATTTCTATTGCTCCGCAGGGGTTGCGTGTAAGCATATCCTGTGCATATATCATATTTCAAAAATTGAATGGTGAATATTTAATAGATTTTAATTCTATATATATATATATATATATATAAAGATTATAGTGATCGGCAGCATTATAATAATAATAATAGTCCTACCACACGTATACGAAGAAATATTATGAAATTTCACGCTTTCATAACTTCAATTATATGTAACATTGTCTTGACGTTTTAATGGTTGAATTCTTCTAATTAACCAAAAAGTTTGCTATGTCTGGCCCCAGATTTTTTTTTGGGTAAACTGAAGAAGTGGTATGAGTTGTCTGCCTCTCAGGTCACTATTATTGGTGGAGCTATTAATTATGGTGGTGGTTTCGTATATATTTGGCAGTATATATGTGAATAGTCCTTCATCACCTATGAAACAAATAACTTTTCAAATAAGATATAGATTGATAGATTGTAATACGTGTAAAATAATCGGCGTTAATTAAAATTCAGAATTTTATCCAATATTGTAGGCGTTTTGTTTTGATTGCCACATGGCACAAATCTAAAGCAAAAAACAGGAGATGTAACAGCCTCGTGTAACAGGGGATCCCGTACCAGTAAATATATTATTATTTTGGCCCAAACTCAAGTTTTTACCCTAATACTATTATATTAAGCTTATAATTCCAAACTATCAACACTCTTTTTATTGGAGGCGTAGACTTATTTATAACTTAGGATAATATTATTTGTATTAACTTGGAAGCAACCCCCATAAATACCTCATAATTTATTTTGGAAAGTTGACTTTGTTCACTTTTAATATTTTAATTAAATTGCTTGCACCTACTCTTCTTATTATTTAGAGTTTAGACTGATTTGTGAGTCGGAGAGTTTTTATTGAGATCATTCTGTGTCTTCTAACGGTTCGTTTGCAAATTCAGATCATTGGTTCTGGACGACATCATCCGGCAACCTATTCATGTTATCTCGTCCAATATTTTGTAGTACAACGTCTTTAGCTTATGAGATTGATAGATAGACAAACCAACTATACTCTACTGTATAGTTGCTTATAAAATGGGAAAGCCTAGAATGTAAATTACTGCATATGTCAAATGTTGTACGCATGCTAACCGAGCCGCACACACGGAAAGTCTTGGATTTATTATGCAACGGGGACATGCTCTAAAGATTATAGTTAAGATTTTAAATCTTGTAACTTTCAAAGTATTTCTTAAAACACATTATGAATTGTGGCATAAGAAAATCCATTATTATTCATACATAAGAATTTGGGGGTTGTCGGGAAAAAGATAGTGAAAAATAGATATGAAACTAGATAAAGTTTGATAGGGGGAAAAATCGAGGGTCTACAATTGGGCTCCACGTGGCGTGCCACGTAGGAGGGCAGAGCCCGGTCAGCTTTCCTAGTCAGGTCAAGATCAGTTAGGCTTTCGACACCTAGCCCTTGGTTCCCCGGGAAAGTTGCCAGCAAGCCGCGCTGTAGGAATTCCCGACCCAGGGTCTCCTTCCAACCGAGGAACGGGCGACCCAAGTGCTCGATCGACTCGCGCGCTACTGGACAACCGCATTCAATGTGCGTACCACCCTCAGCTGGCCGCATTAATTGCGGCCACAACTAGTACTGTGCCAGTTGTCCTGGCAGGAGCAGAAACAATGCTTTAGCTGTAAAAGCACTGTTCCGACCACCTACTGCCTCTTTCCCACCAGACAAGATCCACACCTTCTGGGAGGTGTACCCGCACACATGGAGATCCTCTCCTCCCTATAAAACCAACCTCCACTATTGGCAAGGATAAGCTTTCCTTCAGGGACTGAATACTTTACTCTGTCTGCACCTTCGACCCAGAGCTTGAACTGACTTGAGCGTCGGAGTGTCAAAACGGGTCCAACCCCCACCGTCCCCTGTTTTGGCCTTTGAATTCACGTTTGCTTCATCTTTTTTCAGTCCGGGAAAGCATCAGAGTCATCTCGCTTATACAAATATCTTGGGTGATTGGGGGTCCTGATCTGCAGTCCAGTACACCGCCCAGATTTTGACACCATCATCTTGGCGCCGTCTGTGGGAAAATTCTGAACCAAAAAGCTTAGCTCCTTTTCGTAGCAAACGCCTTGTACATCATGGTTCAAACCCGACATGGCCGCCGTGTCTACGGCGAGAATGGTGAAGAGATCTTCCCTGATCTCAACACCTCCGGTGGCAACTTCCAAGCCCCCACAGCAGGAACAACTACCATTGCGGCCAACCCTAGTACCCAGAGGCGGCTGATCTTATCGGAGGCGGACTTGACCGCTTACGTAGAGCAATGCAGGGCTGAGGCCCTGGCGGCCGCAAGAGAAAATAGAGAGCCAAACATGCCGGCCCCGCCACGGGGAAGTCCTCTCGCGTAAGGGTGCATTTCGAGCCGAGCCGAGTCGATTTGACAAAAAAAATCCAGCTTGAGCTTGAAAATTATTTGTATGACTTGAGATTGAGCTTGAGCTTGTCAAGCTTATTTTTTTAGGGCTTGAGATTGGTTTGCCCAAAAATCGAGCCGAGCTCGATTCGACTCGATGAGCCAATAGATTTTTGTTGGATATTTTTTAAATCTCATTCAATAATAATATTAAACAATAACAAAGATATTAAGATATATAATATATATAGTATATTAATTTTTTTAAGTTTTATATCATTATTAATAAATTATAATCGTTAATATATACTTGATATTTTAGGTTATGTATGAGTATTATTAATTATATTATAATAAACCATAAATTATGTAATTACAAAATAAAAACTATTAACTAATATTTTATTAAAACATATACTTATGTTATTAATTAGTTATTATGGTATATGTTAGTAATATTGTATAGAATGATATGTTGTAATTATTGAATTTTGATATTATTAAATCATATTTATTGTCAAAATAAGTAGATAAAAATATATAATATATTATATATTTAGTATTACTAGATCAAATAAATGTAGGTTAATTTACTACATATTTATATATACAAATTATTAAATATTATAATATATATACTACAATATGCATATCAATATATGTATATAATATAAATATATATATACTAGCTTGCGAGTCGGCTTGCAAGCCTCGAGCCTCAAAGAAACAGGCTTGAGCTTGGCTTGACACACAAGCCGATCTCGATTAAGCTTGGCTTGAGCTTGACATCGTTCGAGTTCGAGTCGAGCCAGCTTGAGCTCGGCTTGTACGGCTCACAAGTCAGTTTAGCTCAGAGCACACCCCTACTCTCGCGCTAACTCCCCAGAATGCCGCTTACCCCATGGTCCAAGGACTTCTGCTCCTTTGGCGTACGCTGTCCAATAGCCCACCAACCAGCCCAGCTTCTGGGGATACCCGACTCTTCCATATGTTCAGAACCCTACGTCCAGCCACAGGCCATCTACTTGGCCCCAACCCAAGGGGTTCAGCGCCCAGTCCATCTGGGCGCCTATATTGAGGAGGATATTGGTGATAATGATAATCCCCCATCTCGCCGTGAGCCTGGGAGGAGAAGGCAGAATCAGGAGGAGGAGCGTCCATCCCAAGCCCTCAGAAATGTGAGAGACGATGACAGAGGTGCCTGCCACATCACTGGGACGGCGAGCGAAATGATCAGGGACGTGTCTGTTCCCCGAAACGTCCCTGTATTCGACTGCTTGAGGGTTAGGGTCCATCTCAAAGCCTACTTGCGCGCTAACCGTGGCCATTGGGTAGGCCCAGGTGACCTCCAGAACCAGCTCCCTAGGAGACAGCAACAACAACAACAACAACCACAGCAGCAGCATTACCTTCTCGACCCAGCTCATGGGTCGGAATATCTGGACCCACAGGAGGAAGTGTCATCACACATTCCTCACGGGGCAAGCCCAAGAGGTTAGGGCACCCGTTTACCATGACGATCATCCTCCCCAGCGTCAGGGAAGGGTGTATCGCAGCAAAAGGGAGACAAGGTCCCCCTTTTGCTACGCAACCATAAACGCGAAGGTGGTGGACAAGGTCCCCACCAATTTGCTAATTTATCATAGGAATACCGATCCAGTGAAGCACTGTTCCAAGTTTGAGGTTCAGGTCAGCCTCTATGGCCATTCCAAACTCATCTGGGCCAAAATCTTCGAGACCACGCTCGAGAGTCCAACCCAAGACTGGTTCGAACGATTAGCCCCCCACAACATTCGAGACTATGAACATCTGGCACAGAAGTTTAGGGCTAACTTCTCCTCCATGACGGGAGTCAAGCTCCCACCAACTTATCCGTACAACATCGTTCAGGAGGAGGGTGAAACATTGAGAAGTTTCTTCGCTCGTTTCAACGAGGCGTTTGTCAAGGTTGAGCATCCAGGGATCGATGTCTTGACCTAGACTCTGCACAAGGCCATCCTTCATGCAGAGTACGCCGATGAAATCATCCTCCAGTCCCCGCAGAGCATGAAGGAAGTCATGGCCATAGCCCGTCGTTTTATGCGCCTTGAGGAGGTCAAATCCACCACTCACACGCAAGGACATATAAATGACAGGCGCACTCATGAGCAAGCCCCTGAGCGATTCCCAAGGTCCGACCCACCTCGGTCGGAACCCCCCAGACTCTCCAATAGGATGGAATAGAGGCTGAAACGGGAAATGCCTTCGGGGAGCGGGGTCAAGAAAGCTTACACCCCACTGGTTTGCCCTATTGAGGAGATTTACGAAGTCATGGATAGGGGGTTGCTCAAGAAGCCTAAACAGCTAAAAGAGACTAAAAAGGCCAAGGAGTCCGGTAAACGGTGCGCCTACCACATGCAATTTGGGCACTGGACCTCCGAACGTATCGCCCTCAGGGAGGAGGTCGAAAGATTGATTCAGGGGGGCCACCTGATGGAGTTCGTCAAGAAATTAGACGAGCGGGCCCGGTAGGCGTTCGACCCAAGGGATTCCCCACCACCAAGAAGAGGACGCAAGCCGCCGCTCGAGAAACCTGAAGAAGGAAACCCCCACAACCTGCCCACCAACGAGATATTCATGATTACAGGCAGCCCTGCTGTGGGAGATTCAAAGACCGCTCGCAAGCGATCAAGGCGGCAGGTGGGCCGAGAGCTTTACGGGCCCAGAGAAGTGATGCACATGGAGACAGAGCGAGAGTGGCGTGAGCAAGAGATTTCCTTTAGTGATAGGGACTTTGTACCAGTGATGCCACGGGATGGCGGAATGTCGAGTTGTCCGATGGTAGTCGCACTTGATGTTGCAAACTGTGTTGTACACAAGACCCTTGTTGATAGTGGAAGCTCTGCCAACATTATCTTTTACTTGACTTTGCAAAAAATGAATATCCACAATTCGCTCGAATATGAGCCCATTAAAACACCCTTGACAGGCTATGGTGGATAGGAAGTCTACTAAAAAGGACGAGTCAAGCTCGTCGCCTCCATGGGAAAATTACTAAAGAGAGCCACGCAATTGCTGGAATACCTGGTGGTGGAAGGTTCGTCGGATTACAACATCATCATAGAGTGTCCTGCCCTTATAAGCTTTAGAGCAGTGATCTCCTCCTACCACTAAACAATCAAACTGCCAACTTCGCACGGGATAGGGGAACTTTGATGCAACATACCAGAGTTCTGGGAATGCTACTCCATCTCCATGGAAAAGGTAAAACTTCCTAACAAGACTCTTGTGCCTTTATTGAATGTTGATGACTTTTTGGATTCGGAGCTCGCTGACCTAGACGACCCAATGGCGGAGATGTGCTCCAAACAGATGACCTTCACCATAGCCAGAAAAAAAAGAAAGCTAGATGACGGAAAGATAGATGCTGCGGGTGCCATCGTTCCTATTCAGTTGGTACCAGGCGACGAGAAAAAAACCACCAACATAGGCGCTAATCTCAAGGGTAAGCAACAATGTATGCTTATTCAATTCTTGAAAGATAACGCAGATGTGTTTGCTTGGAAGTCCTCAAATTTGGTCGGCGTCGACCCAAAGGTTATTGAGCATCACTTGAACGTTGATCCAAGTTTTCGACCCATCAAACAAAGGTTAAGAGCACAGAGTGACGAACGCAATGAAATAATCAAGCAAGAAGTCAAAAAACTACTGGATGCTGGATACATCACGCCGGCAAAGTACGTTGATTGGCTCTACAATGTCGTCCTAGTCGCCAAAACTGGGGGAAAGTGGCGGATGTGCAACGACTTCACATATTTAAACAAAACATGCCCCAAAGACCCCTATCCACTCCCGCGGATCGACCAGCTAGTTGATTCCACCACCGAATGCGAACTTCTGTGCATGATGGATGCCTTTCAAGGCTACTATTAAATTTTTATGGCCCAGGAGGATAAGAAGAAAACTGCGTTCATTGTGGTTAAGGAAATTTACTGTTTTGAAGTCATGCCTTTCGGATTGAAAAACGCGGGAGCCACATACCAAAGATTGGTTAACAAGGTCTCTAAGGGTAAAATTGGAAAAACAATGGAAGTGTACGTGGACGACATGATCGTCAAAAGCGAGAAAGCAGAGATGCACTTGACGGATTTAGGTCGGACTTTCGACCTGCTGCGTAAATACAGAATGAAGCTAAATCCCAACAAATGTTCATTTGGCGTGGAGGGGGGAAAGTTCCTCGGCTACATCATCAGCCAGCGGGGGGATTGAAGCCAATCCAGAGAAGATTTTGGCATTGAAAAGCATCAACAGGCCCCACACCGTTAGGGACATCCAGAGTCTCGTTAGTCGGATTATTTCGCTAAATAGGTTCATCTCTCGCTCTTCTGAGAAAAATCTTCCATTCGTTAAAATTTTACGTAATATTAAGAAATTTGAATGGACCGATGAATGCGATGAGGCCTTCGAAAGGCTTAAAGAATATCTTGTCTCTCCTCCTTTGCTAGCTAAACCCGTTGTAGGGGAAACCATGTATCTGTACTTGGCGGTCACGGAGGAGGTTGTCAGCTCTGTGCTAGTTGCACTCCGCGAGAGGAAATTCACCTCTCATTTCCATCGATCTAGAGAAAAACCTCAGCACCTCTTACCTACAACAATGGTGAACACGAGACTAACCCCCCGCGACAAAGACATGAAGGAAGTTGCCAAAGGTAGGCACGATGTCAATGCGCCGCTTGGCAACCCCTCCACTGCTCTTCCAGTCATGGGGAAGGTCGGCACTAGAGCTGGCATCATCTTGCCTCAGCAAGAGGCTACGCCCAGGATCGCCATCACTCAGGCAGACCTGGATACATATCACGACCAATGGAGGGTCGAGATCGAGAGAGCCTTCCGAGGGCCGTGAGCCAAGGCGCCCTGAGCTGCCAAGGGCTAGTCCCACCACCAATCCTAGTCCCGTCATGGCTAACACTTTGGGGCCCGCGGTCCAAACCTATGGGCCTCCCGTTCCATACTACTTCCAACCGCTCGACGGTAGACCTACCCACGTCATTTGGGGGCTCACCCCCCAAATGGGATTAGGCCAGGTTCAAGGGTTCGCACCTCCCCCGCCTCCAGCAGGACGAAGCAAACAAGCCCCGCTCGAGGGCCATGGTGTGTCAGACCACCCGAGCCGCACCAATCGCTGTAAACACACGGTTGACAACGACCACGAAGATTTTGAGGATCTGCAAAATCGAATTCCCACACGATCCGCTAGAGAAGAAGCGAAAAGGATAGCCGCGACTCATCTCGAGAACGAGCTAGTGCATTACATAGATCCGCCAAGGAGACGGGTCCAAGACCGCCTGGGGGATCGAGGATCTGTGATCTCCCAAAGGCAGGTCAACCTGCTCTGAGGGCCTGACCCGCCGCCCTTTGTGTTTTCGTAGCGATCGGGAGAAAGCTTCTCCCTTTTTCGAAGATATCCTCCGCACAACTTGCGACGGAGAGAGAATCCCCACAGGGTTGCCACTGTACAATGGGACGACCGATCCCGAGAAACACCTGACATCCTTCGAGAATAGAATGCTGCTACACCCACACCCGTAACAGATTTGGGCCAAATTATTCGTCACCACTTTGACAGGCCCGACAAAAGACTGGTTCATCTGCCTCCCGCCTTGTTGCATCCCGACCTACAACCGCTTCATAGATTGATTTTTGGCGCACTTTTCCTCCATGACAGGGAGGAACTGCCGTCCTCCTACCTCAACAATCTCCACCAAGAAGATGGCAGTCCTTTCGAGACTTCTTCACCCGGTTCTCGAGGGAAGTAGTTCGGGTCGAGGACCCGACAATGGACACATTACTACCGGTGGTCCATTGAGCTCTGCACAACCGCATGTGGACGGACGAGATCGTCAGGGCCGAACCCCGGAACCCGACTGAGATACAAGACATCGCTCACGGTTTCATGAGAGTTGAAGAGATGGCCCTCACTCATGGGCCCCTGCCCCGACCTGAGGGACAGAAATTTGGGTCGGGCTCGAATCCCAATCGAAAAAGGAAGGAGCCCAAGAAGTCCAAGGGAAAAGTCGATCCACTGACCCAGATCAACCGACGAAACTATATCCCACTAAACGCGTTCGTCAAACAGATTTTCACTGGACGGACAAGAAGCTTCTAAACAAGCTGAAGACCATCCGCGAAGGTCCGAAGGCTCAGAAGTCTGGGAAGTTTTATGGTTACCATCAGCAATGGGGCCACACCACTGAGGAGTGCAATGTTAGGAATAGTACCCTACAAAGCCGATTCGACGTACTCTGCTTTGGGACTTTCCTTATAACACAGACAATCTTTGAATAATACACAATTGATTATTATCATAGGCAAACACTTCTTTATATGCAATACATGTTTTGTGTGTTTCCATTATGTGCACATGTATTAGAACTCCCCTAACCCATAAGGCTGTTATGGACTTTGTCATTAGGTGAATGACACATGAAACAAGCCCTAACTTAAGGCCGGATTAGAAACCACTCTAAGTCGATGAATCCAACAAACAGTGGGAGTGTTGATTAGGCTCGATTGAGACTTGCTCGTGGGATTGTGTTCTTAAGAAGGACATCCTGTTTCATGGGATGTAAAGTGCATAAGTTGATGCGTACGCAATACATAAGGGTGCTCGTTATTAAAACGGGTACGCTGAGATGTCCCGCATGAGAAGATTCCTAAATGGGAAAGGAAGCTTCTATACCTAGAAATAGAAACTTCCAGATTAGGAAATATCTCACAGATGGCGTGAGTAAATTAATCCTTTGACTTGAGATTTCATTGATGTTTTGTGGGCTAACTCTATAGTCTTTGGTATAAGTTTTAAAGGGTGTCGCCTTAGACAACTGACTCAAGGCTTATGTTGGGGCTGCACAAGTGGCACATGGAAGTATATGAGAATCAACAAAGGACCTGCATTGCTTAAATACAAGAAGATCTCTTATTGCATAAGTCGTTCATATGCCATCCTAAACCCTCGGCCGAGGTAGTGGATCAAGACATCAAGAAAAGAGTTTCTTGGATTGAGATCAAATGGATATGAAATGAACTTAGCTTTAAGATTGAGGTTAGTAGGGCTCTCATTATTTCCATGCCCTAGATCTTAATCGAGAGATGGGATGGTAGGAAGATCTTACCTCACAAGTTGTCATTGACTGGAAGGTTCTTTCAAATATATTTTCATTGTTCGGGTAGGGGTCACACACCTATTGCTAGATTATGGTCGTGTGATCTGTGAACTAATAAAGCGTATTAGTCTCATTGCTAACTGAAAATGAACATAGGGGGTCACACACAAATGCCAGATTCAAAGGGTATTGGAGGAAAGATGAAATAGTTGATCAAAACGAGACCACACGTGTAATGTACACGTGTGGCACGTGAGCTCGAGTTGGGCATATGGTCCGATTGAGAAATCAGATCATATGTTAATTGATTGGAGAATTAATTATAAAGACCAAGTATAATTAATTAGGAGAATTAATTATAAATCCCTAATATAATTAATTAAGAGAATTAATTATGAAGCCAAATAAAATTAAGTAGAGAATTAATTTTAGCTCGTTAGAATTAATTAAGAGAATTAATTCTAAAGCCCTTCTAGGAATTAATTAGAGAATTAGTTCTAAGTATTTAATTATTTAAGTTATTCTAATTTGATTAGAATAAATAAATACTAAATATCTTCTATTTATTATTCTAGTAAATATTAATTCTAATATGATTAGAATAAATATTATTGGAAAAAGATATTTAATTATTATTGGAATATTAAATATTCCTAATTAGTTAGGAACTCTCTTTCTAGAAGAATATATATCTTATTTTGAATAAGATTCCTATTACTTGGAGAGAAAGAAAATAGAAGTAAAGTCAAAGTTGGAATCCGATTCCGATTAGGGTTTGGGGTTCGAACCCTAGGCTATAAATAAGCCAAAGGGAATTTTTCACCTTACGGGTGACTTAGGATTCACGCCCAATCTACATGGCTTCAAGAATTTGGGAGAATTCTCTTGCTCTCTTCCTTTTCGTTTTATGTTTCTTTCTTTACACATGTTATATCGCTAGCACTTTCCCTAACATGATTTGAATCTAGGTTGGTGTGGATTATTACTTTAGAGGAAATCTACTATGGGATCTAAAGTAGAAAGAAACTTTCGAGGGATGAGGGTTGCCATTACCACATGAAGCGCGTTTGAGGGTGACTCATAATGTGTCAAGAAAGCGTCTATTCTTGTAAGTTCTTGAATCCCTAAGATTAGAAATAGAAATTGCAAGTTCGATCTTGCTTTTGGGAAAAATTTTAAATTCCGCTACGTTACTGTTTCGTGTTTTTCCCAACATGCAACACCCTCCGCGATGAGATTGAGAGACTCATCTGAGGAGGGCACTTGAAGGACTTTGTTTGCAAGATCGACCACTACTCTGAGAAGGCCGGTCGACCCCAGGAGCGCCCCAGATCCATATCGAGATCACCACCAAGGAGGTTGGATAAACAACCCCTCGAGAGGACTGAGGACAAACCCCCAACGAACAACACCATCTACATGATAGCCGGGGGGCACGAAGGAGACTACTCCAATGCTGCTCGGAAGAGGAACATCAGGAAAGCGGCTCGGGAATACAACGGTCCCCATGAGGAGGTCCTCCAGATCGACTAGGGTAGTGATTGAGAGAGGCAAGAGGTTAGCTTAAGTGAGAGTGAGCTGTCCACATCGAGAGGGCCAAACACCTAGTTGTCTGATGGCGGTAACCTTAGGCGTGGCTAACTTTAATGTAACTTGTTGATAATGAAAGTAGCACGAACATTATCCTTTACTCTACTCTTGTAAAAATGAAATTTAACAACCTTAAGCTCGAGCCGATCCGAACGCCACTGTTTGGCTTCGGGGGGTCGGAGGTCGTTCCGCTTGGGCGCATCCGATTGCTCACCTCGATGGGAACATCACCTCGTCGAGTTACCCAAGAGGTCGAATACGTGGTCGTAAACATGCCCCTTGCCTATAACATGATCTTTGGACGACCCAGCCTCATCCTATTCCGAGCCATAATTTCCACTTATCATTAGAAGCTAAAAATGCCGACACCTTACGGGAACTGGGAGGTGGAGTGCGATGTCAGCGACAGTTGGGCATGCTACGCCATCACCCTCAAAAAGCTGAAAGATAAAGAAGCGACTGAATCCTCGATCTACAGGCCTATGCGGACAGCGAGATCGAGCTACCGATCTCTCAGAACGGCGTAGAAGGTTCCCAAGTGGACCGGAGAAGAAAAGCCAGCGAACGGCTCGAACCCTTTGAATCACTAAAGGAAGTACCGCTTGGACTGCCCAGGATTTAACCGGGATCAAACCAAAGGTGATCTGCCATATCCTCGGGATTGACCCAACATGCAAGCCCATTAAGCAAAAGCTGATGATCCAAAGCAAAGAGAGGAATGAGATCATAGAAGGCGAGGTCAACAAACTCCTCGATACGGGCTACGTTACTCCTGCTCAGTACGTCGACTGGCTGTGTAATGTGGTCCTTGTGTAAAAAACGTAGGGAAAATAGAGAATGTGCAATGATTTTATTGATCTCAATGAGGCTTGCCCGAAAGACCCGTACCCCCTTCCCCGTATCGCTCAGCTCATCAACTCGACAGCTGGTTGTAAGATGCTGAGCATGATGGATACCTTCCAAGGGTACTATCAGATTTCTATGGCGCCGGAGGATAGTCCACACACCGCCTTCATAGTTGTGAAGGGCATCTACTGTTTCAAGGTAATGTCGTTCGGTCTTAAGAACGCGGGATCTACCTACCAGAGACTGGTAAACCTTATGTTCAAGGATGAGATCGACAAAACGATGGAGGTTTATGTGGACGATATGATTGTGAAAAGAAAGTGGGCTTACGAACATCTAGACCATTTGCGTCGATCATTCGAAGTACTGAGGCAATACGGAATGAAACTCAACCCAGAGAAGTGCACATTCGGGATCGAGGATAGAAAGTTCCTTGGATACATGGTGAGCTAGAGGGGGATCGATGCCAACCTGGCCAAGATCAAGGCCATCCAGATCATACCTTGACCTCAATGCATAAACCAAATTTAGTCCCTGATCGAATTGATTATTTCTCTTAATCGATTCATATCTCGATCATCCGAGTGGAACCTCCCATTTTTCAAAGTGTTGAGGAATTTGAAGAAGTTCAAATGGAATAAAGAGTGCGATAGAGCTTTTTAGCAACTTAAAGGGTACTTGTCATCTCCACCGTTGTTGGCTAAACCCAATGAAAGGGAGACCCTGTACCTCTAGCTATCTCTCTCCAACGGAACTTTCAGTTCGGTCCTTATTACCATTTGGGATTGAAAACACATGTCGGTATATTACCTGAGCAAAATTCTACATGGGGCGGAAAGAAATACCTCAACATAGAGAAATCCGTTTTCGCATTGACGCATGCGGCCCAGAAGCTACGACCCTATTTCCCAGCACATTCGATAATGGTCCTCACCGACCAACCGCTCAGGCAGGTCATGACCAAGTCCGATGTCTCTAGTCGAATGATGAAATTAGCGGTCGAGCTGAGCCAGCACGACATCTCTTACCAACCTCGAACTGCCCAACAAGCTCAAGTTCTGGCTAACTTCCTAGTCGAAAAGAACACAACCTCGTCAAAGGTTGTCTTCACCCCCTGAGCTGGACTATGTATGTCGATGGCTCATCGACCTCCCAAGGGGGAGGGGTAGGGATATCCTTAGTCAGTTCAGATGACACGCAGTTCGACTTCGCCGTTCGCCTGAAGTACTCATCTGAGCACCAGGTCAAGAAGCTCACAGTCGTGACCGACTCCCAGCTCATTACAGGGCAGGTCAATGGAACATATGAAGCTAGAGAAGAATAGATAGTCGCTTAACTCAAGGTGGTCAGAGAGTTGGCCTTAAAATTCAAGAAATTCAAGATCGAGCTAGTCCCCCGCGAGGAGAATGGGCGAGCAGACGCCCTGTCCAAACTCACGAATGACCTCCAAGGTACCCGAGATGGGACCATCTCCTACCTGGTGTCGGGGGTCCGAGCCATCGATAAAGGTAAAATCGGGGTAGCCACCATCGACCCATCGGAGCCCTGCTGGGTGAACGACCTAATCACCTACTTGAAAGACGGATCCTTATCCCAGAACCGAACAGAAGCAAGGAAAGTGAAATATCGATCCCTCGGGTATATCCTCGACCTCGAGGGTAGGCTATTCAAAAAATCCTTTACAGGGCCGTCTTTGAGATGTCTTCGACCTAGTCAAGCCCAAGATGTGTTAGAGGAAATACACAAAGGATGTTGTGGGAATCACTCACGGGGTCGAATCTTAGCCCCCAAGGTCTTGAGAAGCGGCTACTTTTGGCCAACCCTCGTTTGAGACACAAAGCTGCATTACAGGAAGTGCCCCAAGTGCCAGAAATATGGCAACCTCATACACACACATCCAACAACCATGATAGCGATTGACGTCTTTTAGCCCTTCGATCAGTGGGGGATCGACATCACCGGACCATTCCCCCTGGTACCTCGACAGAAGCGGTTCGCGATCGTGGCCGTCGAGTAATTCTCAAAGTGGGTCGAGTCCAAAGCAGTCCCAAAGATAACCGATGCAGTGATAAGGAACTTCCTCTGGAATAATATAATCTATCACTTTGGGGTTCCGAGGGTTCTCATCTGTGACAATGGGCCTTAGTTTCGAAGTGAGAACACCAAAAGGCATTGTCGAGACCTCAGTATCGACCTTAAATTCACTACAGTTGGCCACCCTCAGTTAAATGGCTAAGCAGAAGTCACCAACAGAATCATCATCTAAAACCTGAAGACCCGTCTAGATGCCAAATTGGGCGCATGGGGGGACGAGCTCGACGGCGTCCTGTGGGCATACTGAACTACTCCTCGAACCGCCACAGGTCAAACTCCCTATTCCTTGGTGTACGGATCGGAGATCGTGATTCATTCATAGCTACTGCACGAAACAGCCCACGTCACACAATATCAGCTCAACAAGAACAATGACAGTCAATCGGATGACCTCGACCTACTCAAAGAAAAAAGAGAGCGCGCCTACCAAAAACTCAAACAGTACAAAGTGGCCACGGCCCGATCGTACAACAAGCACGTCAAACCCAGGTCGTTCCAAATCGAAGATTTAGTATTAAAAATGGTCGAAGTCCTGCAACACGTAGGGAAACTCAAGCTAAATTGGAAAGGTCCCTATCGGGAAACTAAGATCGGCAAGAACATGGCATATCGGCTCAAAGCCATGGCCAGCGAGCCTTTACCAAGGCCATAGAACGCTCACAACTTGAAAAGGTTCTATCTTTAGACCATCATCATATTCTCATATTTGTAATCGAATCAGAGTATAGTAAAAACCCGATCTCTAGCTTGCTTTAGATCCATCAGTATCAAGAAATGTACATATTGAGGTTGAATTCAAACCAGAATCGATTCATTTTTTATGCAATTTTAAGTTCCTACTTGTTGTTTGCATTTGATATGAGATCATGCTACCAAGGGGGAGTAAGCCTCCCTAGTTTATAAAACAAACTGAGATCCAACGAGGTCGATCCCGGACCTAAAAAGATCCAAACATCCACAAACTACCAAATTATAAGTTCAAGTCCAACGAGGTCACACATCGATCCGACGAGAATAAAAGTAACAATTATGAATTTTAAGTCATGCGCTAAGATCGATTTTGAAGCAGGTCGAAATACCAAACAAGGCTATTAAAACATTCCCATGAGGCGAATCACCCTAATCGACCCAAACGCGAATGAAATAATAGGCCTATGTTAATACGACTAAGTATAGCCGTATCCATCTCAACGCACACATACACAAACTCGTGAACATAAAAAACAACATAAGTATGGATAAAACACTCATTCACAAAAACTGATCGACCTCTCCCACGATGTGGTGTTGAAAAAACGGAATCAGAAAGCAGCGAAAATTTTAAAATTTTCCAAC
This sequence comes from Lantana camara, assembly GCA_037501455.1. Taxonomy (NCBI): domain Eukaryota; kingdom Viridiplantae; phylum Streptophyta; class Magnoliopsida; order Lamiales; family Verbenaceae; genus Lantana; species Lantana camara. The sequence continues at coordinate 20,612,374 of CM074863.1, read as the reverse complement.
AAAAAGATCGAAACTCGCAATCATGAATCTAAATTCGTAGAGATTAAAAACTTACTTTTCAATAATCTTTCTTGAAGCGTTTCAAGCCACCCAAGAACGCTCTTCTCACAGCTTGATCACCTCTCCTTGGTAAAGCTCGAATCTTTAAAAACTTCTAACTTGAAGCTCTCTAGAGATAGTCCACCAACTTGATTACAATCTAACTAGTAAGGATGTTAGTTCTCTAGTTAGTGTTTAGGCTTAACCTAGGGTTTATTTTATCTTGGAGAAGGGATGGTGTTCAACACATGAACCAAAAGAAATTATCAATCACTCTCTAAGGGGAGCTCGAGCTCCCCTATATATAATATAGAGAGGGGCGGCCAAACCTAGTCCTATTGGACTAAGGATTTGGTCCCTCTCTCTCTTATTACTTGATCATCAAGTAATTCCAAACTTTGACTTTGAATTCTAATTCAAATCAACTTTTAAGAGAGCTAAAAATATCCAAACTCCTTTTGGATAATATTATACTTTATTTATTAATAAATAAATAACCTATTTATCTAATTAATTCATTCATAATTAATTAAATAAATTAATTTCTCCAAAAAAAGAGTTTCATTTTAATTCAAAATTAAACCAAAGTCTATTAAATAATTAACACATTAATTATTTAATACATAAATAAATATACACGCACGGTGCCCACGTGTCCATGTATGACACGTGTCACTCACGTGACCCACACGTGTGGAACCCTTTTGGCTTGATTAACTCGTTTAATCATTTCAAAGCCTCAACTCATGTAACCAAGTTGTTATGTGTGACCCTCTAAGTTCTCAATTCAATTAGTAGTGACCCTAATTAATTAATTCACTAATTAATTAATCAGTCCACAGATTAAACGACCATAGTCTAGCAACAGGTGTTTAACCCCTAGCTGAATTGGAATGTCTCGATTCGATAGAACCTTTAAGTCATTGATTCATGTGAGATACAATCCTCCTACTTACTATCTCTCAACCAATATCTAGGGTAAGGGAATAATCAGAACCCTAATAATCTGGTCTTAAAGCTAAGTGCATTTTATATCCATTTGATCTCAATCCAAGAAACCCTTTTCTTGATGTCTTGATCTACTGCCTTGTCCAAGGACTCCATATGACACATGAATGACTTACACAATAAGAGATCACCTTGCAAATGCAAGTGTAGGTCCTTTCTTGATTCCCATTCACTTTCATGAGTCACTTGTGCAGCCCCAGCATAAGCCTTGAATCAGTTGTCTAAGGCGACACCCTTTAAAGCTTATACCTAAGACTACAGAGTTAACTCACAAAGTGACATGGAACCTCAAGTCTAAGGATCAATTAATCACATCAATGACTCGTGAGATATTTCCTAATCTGGAAGTTTCCATTTCATGAAATAGAAACTTCCTTTCTTATTTAGGAATCTTCTCACACGGAGCACCTCAGTGAACTTACTTATTAAAGTAAGCACCCTCATGTATCACGCACGTATCAACTATACATTTTGCACCTCCATGAAACAAGGTGGTCCTTCTTAAGTGCGTGATCCCACAAGCAAGCCTTAGAGGAGTCAGGTTGACACTCCCACTGTCTGTAGGACTCATCGACTTGGAGCATTTTACTAATCATGACTTATGTGATATAGGTCTCGTTTCATGAACCATTTCACCTAAATGGTAGAGTCCTAAAGTCATCGGGATTAGGGGAGTTCTCATACATGCATAGCTAAAGTAAACGCATACCAAACAAGAGCATATAAAGAAGTGTTGCCTCAATACGTTATTTTATTCAAAGATTGTCTGTGATTGCAATAAGGAAAAGCACAAAGCGGATATACAATCGGCTTTCTAGGGTACTATTCCTAACATGTGGGTCAATCAGTAAGCAAGCAAGGCAACGGGCTCACCCTCAATATGGTCCCATGCCCTGATAATTATCCATACGCAGTAAAATAAAAAACAAATATTCACCCGACTACATCCCAGTGGGTGGGTCAAATTAATTATTTTGGAAATTCTTAAAGAGAACAAGAGTACAAGTCATGATGTCGGAGCAGGAGTCGAGCTGCTAGGAGGGAGTCGTGAGGTCACCGTGGCCTTGTCCCGGCCCAACCGCGTCGGTGGTAGGAAGCTTTCGATCTCAACCAGCCGTGGGAGCTCGCAGACAGGTACCCTTTTGTCTCTCTTTACATAGGCCAAGTCGATGGCGAACCCATATTTGTGTTGTAGCTAATCTATCTACACCAGCTCCTCAGTGTCAAAATCAAGAGAATTTGGGTAAGGATCGGGAAGATAGACGCCAATAGTGGTGTCATCAAATTAAACAGGGATTAGTCTTTTCTTTTTGAGCTGGTTGTACTCTAGTTTGAACCCTGCCTCTATATCGGTGGTCCCCATCACCGCATTAGCCTTCTCGAAGGCAGGCCCCTCAATGATTCCCTAACCGCATATTTCTCGATGTCAGTTTGGGCCTTCTTCATAGATCCCACCATGGAATTGATCTTGGCCTGAGCTTCTTCCAGCACCTCATTCTTCCGATCATCTCGACCAGCCGCCCTTGCCCGCTGGACATCCTGCTGAGTTTGGGCCTTGATCTTCTCTAGCTCAGAGACATGATTCCTGGTGAGGAGGTCGATCTGGTCCAAAGCGCTTTTTAGCTCTTTGCTTGTCGATCACACATCCGGTATTAAAGAGGGTCCCCAGCAGATCGATATCGGGCTTCCCGACGCCCAGGTTCCTTTCCGACCCATTTTTCCTCTCTCTCTCGAACCCTACTGGCCATTACAGAGGGTTGATTTGGTGAAAATTGAGTAGTTGTTTCTCTAGATCCGAGTCGTCGGAATTCGCATCGACGTCGATGTCAACATCAGGGCCTCTATTCTTCCGCTTGCGCATATGCTTCCCGATCCCGTGCGACGCTTCCTGAGGAAAAACCAGATCAAATGGGTTAGTGTTGGGGTCAATATAAATGTCTAAATGATCCAAATCAATTACTTGTTCTGGGCCCTCGGCTTCAGGCTCGTGCGATCCTGATGCCAGGCTATCGGTCTGCACGTTCGATGGTTGGGGTTAAGATTGGGGTTGGGGGACCGGGGGAGCTGCGTTGGGAAGTCGTTGGGCTAAGACCTGATCCTCAGGCAGGGACTAGTTTATGGCCGCGATAGGCATATCACTACTTGTTCCGCTCGAGGAAGCGGGTCATTCCTATTCAAATTCATGGTCGTCTGGACCCTTCTCATGCGACTCATCTTTAGTATTTGTAAACCTACAAGGAGCACGACATCGATTGGTAAGGACATCGGAGATCGAAGAAAACAAGTGTAACCGTTGCAAATAAAAGAAAAAAAAAGACAAGGCCTGAAACCCCGATCGGGCAGGGTCAGGTCGAAGAGGGACGCTTACCAAAGCTAAAATTTTATAACCTCATCCCAGGGACCAAACCCGTCTCGATCAGATGACCTGTCCTTGTCAGATATGCGGGGTCAAGAGGCCCCAATTTAGTCGAGAGTCCGAAGTTCTTGTGCAGCCATGATCGTTTGTGCGTGGGAAGCTTCTTGGGTTTAGTTGTGGTCCAAGTATTTCAAAAGGAATGTGACATCGGGTAGTCGATGAAGAAGAATCTTTTCTTCCAATCTTACCCATTGGAAGAGGTCGAGTTATAGACAAGTTTTCGGCCTGCCTTGGCCTGCACGTAGTAATACCCTACCCCGGATTTGGCTGAGTTATTAAAGGTGAAGAAATCCCCAAGGTCCTCGATCCAAGGCTCGAACCCAAGGCATTTTATTATAATGATCACGTTGTGCATCAAGGCAATAGAGTTCAGCACGAGCTGGGCTGGGCATATGTTGAATCGATCATAGAAGGTTCACATCGACGGGTAAAAGGGAAACCTAAAGCTATGTTTCATCGACGTGTAGTACAAATCGAAAGAGTGTAGAAATTGTGGGGCCTCCACTGTCTCTCCTTCCTCATGAAGTCGAACCATGAATCCTTCAGGCATGCCTGAGAGCCAGTTGCAAACCTCGCGAAACTCATCATCAGTTATTTTCGAAGTCCGCTGGGTGACCTGAGTCAGAGTCCTGTAGATGTGCCTCGACCTCTCCTTCGGAGGCGCTGCCACCACTACTTCCTCGTCGGTTTTGCCTACATCCATCTCATATACTAGATGGAATTCCCACCTCGAGGTTGAGGCCTGCCCCCCTCGGTTGGCTATGAACTTCCGCGCCTCGACCTCATCGGAAGAATCCAAAAGTGATCTGAAACTCTGATCTAGAAGCAAAGAAACCTCACCCATTTTCCCTGCTCGATCCGGCGAAGGGGTGAAAGGTAAATTGGCATTGTTACCGGTGTTGACCTCTACCCTAGTTGGGACTTGTGCCATACTTACGTAAAGAAGAGCGAGAAAAATCTCAAAAATTACCTGACTCCGAAACTCGAATTGAACCCTTGATCCGAAACGCTGAAGAAGGCGATAAAATGCAGAGCAGCTCGAGCACCTGTTGCTAAAACGTGCGAAATGAAAGGAGGGGTGGTCGCCTATTTATAGAGGGTAAAAAAGTAACTCCTCGAAATACGAAACGCAGTGCCATCATTACTTTTCCCGGGTCGATTCACTCAAAAGACGCGCCCCATTAATGTGGCGGCGGATCGAATTCAACCGTTGCGATGGTTGCCCTACCCGATGCCAGATCGATGAAAATTACCACCGTGTAAATTCACACTGGTAATTTGGGGTGCCTCTGACATGACATAAATCCGACGGGCCACGTGGTACGCCCTCTTGGGAGCCACGTGGATCCCACGCCAACCTGGTAACCCAGGGGTGGCCCCACGGACGACACGTGACATGATGATAGCTTCAGGTCAACCTATTGATCTGAACAATTCGAATGGCTTTCCCGAAGGGGTCCGAAAGATCCCCTCGATCTGATCCCCAAGGTAACATAATCTCGATCTGCTATCCCGAGCCTGATGCGAGCTTGGCTGTCTGGGCATGGACAGCTAAGTATCGATCCTCAGATTGATACCCTACCTCAGTGGATACCAAGATACCATAAAGCATATTTGTCGGGGCACGTGTAGCTTTTTCATTCCCTGGGACAAGAGTACCAAGGCGCATTCAACGCCTTTTGTGCCTGTCTATACCAAAAGGGAAAATAAGGTACACTCGTTCTCGGCTTGGCCAGCTCTAGCATCCGACTTTCAGGTCGATCGCTGGCAGCACAATTAATACATAATTGCGGTACACGCACTACTGTGTTAATTGGCCAAAACTATAAATACTCCTTCCATGAACAGTTGTTGGTAAGCATTCAAGAGCATTTATTTCGCACTTATTGCATTTATTTCTCTCACTAAGAACCCAATACTGACTTGAGCGTCGGAGTGCCAAAACTAGACAACACCTCCAGTCCCCCAGTTTTGGCCTTCTTGCTTACATGTGCTAGTATTTTCAGATCGATAAAGAGCCCACTCATACAAATTCTTGACTGATCGATCCAAAACTACCACCTAGTTCGACAACTCGGATCGACCAGCTTTGAGCCGGATCAACTTTAATTTTGAAAAATTACACATATAAAAACATTTGTATAAAATATCTATTTCAAATTAGGAATAATAATAAAATCTAATAAACTGTAGACCACACAAGCAACACATGTCACAGATACTTAACGTTATCATGAAAATTAAATTAGTTGAAATGAAACCTATAGTTATAATGCATGTATGTGCAACACATAGTTACACATGCAATACAAATTTCATTTACCTAACTTAACATTGTAGCATTTAATTTAAATACTTCAAGTTATAATGCAATTAAAGCTATGATGCATGTAGATGTAAGAGGATCTGATCCGTAAATCCAATTTATCTAAGCTTGTGTTCCAATGATATTCATTGTCTTAATCCTCTTCTATTTAAGTGTTCATCTAGTTGATTTTTCGTACTATTATTTTTTGAAATTCAATCGATGTCTGGCTATGATGTCTTGTACCTTTACTTTATTGAATCTTCCCTTATTTGTTCGATAATATCATTTTTAATTTTCAGTGCATCATTAAAATTGATACGTTCATTTGATCTTTCCCCCAATAAATTACTCCTTCAATTGTATGACCTATCAATTTCATAAATCTTCTTCCTACACAGATCATCCCCATCACCTAGTGCTTACTGTGAACTTTATAGTTGTCATTATCTCTTGTGATGTTTCATGCAATCTATTAGTCACTGCTCGATTTGACTGCTCTTCTATATTTTTCCAAAATTGAGTGACAATATCATGTCCTTTTATTTGATTATCGATAGAAACTAGTAGTTTTAGAAATTTTGGCCTTTAAAAGTCTATTATATGATGCCCAAGGGACTTGATTATCTTCTTGTAATCTTAAAGGTAATTTAAATATTAACAATATGGTCTACTGGTGAGGGTTGTCATTTCTCAATTTTGGCATTTGGTCTTCTTAGAATTCATCGTCATTCCTTACTCATCACTACTGATGTTTTCCCCACCCCCATTTATCACAATCCACTCAGATCAACATTTGCCCAAAATATTCTTTTTCGTGCACATGCAAAATAGTATTTATGTATCATCACTTTATATTTCTTCATTTGGTTGAATGATTTGAACTCATAAAATCTAATGTAGCTCTTACTTGTGCTATAAAAATCTATCTATACTTGCCACCTATTTTTAACTTTTAGTATTCGTGAAGCGAATCTTGTATCTCACTGTTTCTTTTAAATAGTTATCATCACTACTGATGTTTTCGCCACCCCCATTTATCGCAATCCACTCAGATCAACATTTGCCCAGAATATTCCTTTTAACATTCGCCCAAAATATTCCTTTTTCTGCACATGCGAAATAGCATTTATGTATTATCACTTTATATTTCCTCATTGGTTGAATGATTTGAACTCATATGAAATTTATTTATTATCGCTTTATATTTCCTCAATTGGTTGAATGATTTGAACTCATATAAATCTAATGTAGTCTACTTGTGCTATAAAATTATCTATATATACTTGCCACCTTGTCACTTATTTTTAACTTTTAGTATTCGGGAAGCGATCTCTATTCCTTTCAAACTTACTCTCTTATAATTATATCGTGTTTTATAATTAGAGAAAGACTTATATATATAACAATTAACTTAATAAGATGGAGAGATGGAAAAACTATAGCTATTAAAATCAAACGGATCCAATTCTCTAATTAATTCAACATAAAAAATATAAAACAAATAATAAAGAATTTCAAAGATAAAATAACAAATTTTATGAGTAAAAACCGACATAAATTTCGACATACTTTGTTATTCGGTAAATTCAATTAGAACAAATTCAAAAAAATGTTTGGTTCTTCACTTGATTTAGGTTAGATTCCCATGTTAGGTGTACATATACGTAAAACACTTTGTTTTCATTGCAAAAACAAATAAAATATGCACACATAAAAACAAAAAGTAGACGGAACAATCTATTATTCTAGAGAATGAATCTATGCATTTACCATTTGGACCAACAAATTAAGGAGATAGTTAATGGAATTATACAAATACTTTGAGGGAAAAAAAAAGTTAACATTTAAAACAAAAAATTATTTATAAATTAAAAATAAGTTAAAACTCTAAAGTCAAATTGACACATTTTGATCAAAGTACAGCCTTTTATGTATTAGGGCTCGTTTGCAAGGGTGGATAAGTTAAACCTTCAATTTTAACCGTTTACTTTGGCTTCTTTACAGCCCTCCCCACGAAGTCAAGTCGTTGCTAACTCTGTTATGGGTGTTGGCAATAGCCAATAGCACACTCAAAAATAAGTTGTTACAAAAACAACTTTTCTACTTTCTTGTCCAAGATTTATATGAAATTACTTCATTTGTCACCCACACAGCATTTTGTCTTCGTGTTTGGTTCCATCATCCATGGCGATAAAACTCTTCTCCTATCTTCCCAAAATTTTGGTCGGCAGATTTACCAAAGGCATCACTGATTGTGATACCTTTTTTTTTTTTTTGGTTATTTGTGATACTCATTACTCACAAATCTTGAAAATATTATAAAAATATTTCTTACTTTCCAACCCAATAATATGAATTTCTGTATTTCTATGAGGCGTTTGGTCGTAATGTTGCGTTAATGTCACCTAATATCTTTCGGGCTTATTAACCTATATTAGATAAATGAATAAAACACAACGAGACTTAGTATCACCTCAAATTTGATATGAGAGTCTTCACTTATTACATGAATAGTGCCGAGCTTGGCCAGTCCAGATATTAAACTCAGGTGGCCCAAAACATCTAATATCGCATACCAAACGAAAAATTAACCCAGCTTATTTTTACCTATATGACCTGATACACGAACCAAACGTTTTCTAATTTTATTACCAACACAAGAGTATCAAAATAATGCTTATAGCCGCGTACGATATGGGCCATAAAGCAGCCATTCACTAAAATAAATTTGAGGGTGTTGAAGAAACAAGCAATGGCCGTGGTAGAAATGATGAACAATGGGACCACAAAAGTGGGCGCAACATAAGCCGCTGCGATGGTGCCTGAGCTAGCAAGGCAAACAATTACCGACCAAAAATAATCGCGACGGAATATTTTTTTGATGCTCGTTCCGGGGTGATTCGGGTCTCACAAATAAAATTTTTAATTTGTTTTATTTAATTATTTTTATTCTTTTTTACGACGAAATACCAACGAAAAATTCCGTTGGAAATTCGATGGCCAGCTTAAACATTAAACTATTTTTGTTCGGTTGGAAATCAGTTTCCAACGGAAAACCTACGGAATTTTTTCATTAGAAAAATATTTTATTGGAAAAATAATTTTTCGGTTGGAAACAAAACCGACGGAACGGACATGTCGATACCCAATTCCTACTAGGGTTTTTTCCGTCGGTTTTTTGTAATGAACCCATTTAAGTGGATTGTGAATTATGAAGTAAATATGAGGGCAAAGTTAAAATAAAAGGCCACTTAGAATGAAAAAGTAAACTATAAACTAATTACGTGAAGTCATTGTTTATTATTTTATAGAGCTGCCACTAACATCAATATAAAAAGCGTAGTAAACCTGTCTTTATAACAAAAAAACAAAAAATTTAAGAAGAATAACAAATTAAATAACAAAAATAATATACCTATTACACTTATTATTATAATTAACTGAGTTTTTCGGAATGAAACTGAGATGCATATTCAAAATTGAAATCTGCAACTTAAATGAATCACGGCAAAGCGAAAGGCAATAGTTCGGTCCCTGTGGTTGAGTTGAGGCAATGTTAATGAACATCACGCGGCATCAAGGACCATTGGCCCTTATGTTTGACGGGCTGGACACTTCTCCGAAACCACAAAACCAAACAGCTAATTAATGACCAACTAATTAATTCCTTTGTCTTATTCCCTCATTCGTAATCCTATAAATACCCCACAATATTATATTCCCCCACACACTGACACTCGCCCAAGAAAAGAATCACCACTTCTCAAGTCTCAACCCCTCCATTTTTCTCAACTCCACACCCCCAAAACAAGAAACCCACAAATTAAGGAAAAAAAAAAAATACAAACTCGCACAACAAACACACACACATATTAAACATGGACAATCTGGATGAAGTCTATAAATCCTTCTTGGAAAACCCCATGTTCCTCGAGGACGGCAATATATTATTGCCACCAGAAGAAACCATAGATAGGTATATATATATACTTCAACTCTTTTGGATTTTTTTTTGTTCTTGAATTTATGTGTAATTGATGTGTTTGGGTGTTAACGAAATCAATTTGCAGTTGTTTTGACGAAGCAATATCTGGATACTATGACTCGAGCTCTCCTGATGGAACGCAGTCATCACTGGCCTCAAAGAACATAGTCTCAGAAAGGAATAGGAGGAAGAAGCTCAATGATAGGCTCTTTGCACTTAGATCAGTGGTCCCTAACATTTCAAAGGTACATCTCATTCATTATGTTGGGGTAGTAACTAATTATTACCACCCTTTAATTTCCCTAACACTTTCTTGGTTTACATTTCAATTGTGCCAAGCCAGTGATTGTGATATTTACAGAGTTAGTTCTAAAAGGAATCCACCCCATCAATCAAATCAAGATTGAAGCGGCGATATTTTTAACTTTGCCATGTGATTAGTACGGATTATAAATAAAATAAACGACAAATATAATATACTGGTTGATTGATGAATTATTTGTTTGGAAATTCAATAATTGAAAATTGAGTGATCTGATTAGATGGACAAGGCCTCAATTATCAAAGATGCAATTGAGTACATCCAGAAACTGCATGATGAAGAGAGGAGAATTCAGGCAGAAATTACAGAATTGGAATCTGGGAGGCAACCAAATAATGCAGTTTTTGAGTTTGATCAAGAGGCCTCCACATTCTCCTCTAAGACAAAGAGAACACGAATGGATCATTACTATGATTCTATTTCTGCTGGATCCAGATTAATGTCATCTCCTATTGAAGTTCTTGAGGTGGTTTTTTCCACCTGAATTTGATTATTTAGTTACTTTTACACATGATGAAGTAATTAAAATCTGTGGATTGGATAAAATTTTGCAGTTGAAGGTGTGCAACATGGGAGACAAGAACATAGTGGTTAGCTTGACATGCAGTAAAAGAACAGACACAATGGTTAAGTTATGTGAGATCTTTGAATCTTTGGACCTCAAAATCATTACTACAAGTATCACTGCTTTTTCTGGAAGGCTTCTCAAGACAGTCTTCCTTGAGGTAATAATACTATTCTCTCTCACACACACAGTACCAGAATTTTCTTTTTCTTTTGTTCTTTTGGTGAAATTGAAATTAAAATAGTAACATCAAGATTAGACCAAAATTTAGTAAAATTTATTATTTTATTAAAGAAACTCTAAAGTTGAAAAAAAAAATTGTTATATATTTTTAAGTTGTTTTTTTTTTCAATGGGGGACCCCAGAGGGTGGTCCCTCCCATGTCACACTGACACACAACGTTAGACAGAAAAAAAAAAAAGTAGAAAGTAGAAACATGTGAATTTTGATACACACATTGAAAATGATAAGATCGTGTAAAATGTGCAGTGTACCTTATATGCTCTTTTTTCGTTTTTGGAAGGATGTGTTCATTTACTTTAGTGGCATATCAACACTTTCACTGACTCACTGTTACTTGTGGGAAAACCTGCCAGCTTGACTAATAATTATTCCGTTTTAATTAATTCTAATTGAGGTATATCTCTTTGGTGAAGCCGAACGTATATAAATTTAATTAGGGTTAAACATTTTTTGCCCCTAAATTTAGAATTCCATGTGAACATATGTTTTTTGTTTATTTTAGTATCTAATTTTATTTTTCGATAGAATCTTTCAGTTAAAATAAAAAAATGAGAGAATTAAAAATATTCATTTTGCTTTTAGGAATTTTATATGTATTTCTTGTGTGGTATTTTGACCGATAAATTATTTAAAAAAATAAAATTAGCCACTAAAATGAATAAAATTAAACATTAAATATCAAATTTTTAATTTTTAAAAATTAGATATTAAAGTACAATTCACTTAAAATATTAGGGTGAAAAAATATTTAACCCATGAATTTAACTTCTAGCAAATGAATTATGATCTAAATTTGGAATTTAGTAATTTATTAGTTAGATTGATTGACAATATATTATGAGATTTTGTATATTGTTGGCCACCGGCCACTTGTCCTCATTTTTAATGAATTGTGACAAAAAATATTAAGGTGATGTGCAATTTTGCTTGGTAATATACGAAAGCAACACGAGAACCTAAATGGAATAAAATACATTTTTAACACACTGTTGAGATAATCAGAGACTTTTCCCTAACATCAATAATTAGTATATAGAAAGAGATTGTCCCGAGACAGATCAACTGTTCCTGTTTAAAATAATAAAAATTATTAAAGTCTGCAGAAACAATGAAATTTTGACACTACCGACCAAATAAAATATAATATTTAACAAAAATCAACGGCGTTGGCCCATGGAGATTCAAATAATAATAATAAAAAAAAGTAAATATGCTCACTTTATTAAAATTAAAATTTTTATATTAATAAAAATAAAAAAATATACTGTTTAATATAATAGTATAAATAAAAATAAATTAAAAATAAAAAAATGAGCGAGAATCTTATCAATTAAAATATTATTAAAAATTAAAAATATGAGGAAAAAGTAAAAGAATATAAAAATATTAATTTAATGTTAGAGAAAATGAGAATTAACGAGATAATATATGTGAATAAATTAAAAAAAATTTAAAGAAAAAGAAAAAGTTTAAGAATCGAAGATATGATGATGGTTTTTACTTTACCCTGATGTTTAATATAATAAGTATAGATTATAATATTATTATTATTATTTGCGGTTTATATATGTTATGTCCAGCCTCCAGCCCTTTCCAAGGGAAATTCTTGCATGTCCGATGCATGCATCTCCCTATTTTTTTATTTAAAAAAAATTCAAAAATAAATTAAAAACCTTTTTTTACATTTTTTTAATAAGGGGTGCATGCACCAGGGCTCACACCCGGTGCATACAAGAATTTCTCGCTTTCCAATTGTTGGCTGGGGTCCAGGCTGAAATTAATTGTATGATTCCCCACTTTGGCCTTTTACTTTTTTTCTTTAACCAGTAGGTGAAATAATTAAAGGTTATTCTATCGCAACATCCTCATTGTTTGTTCCTTAGGGGGAAAAAAGAAGAGATATATCTCTAGTATAATTAGGAGATCGAATTTCAAGGCAACCAAAGGTAAAGGGCAGTCATAATTCTTGGACTTTATTAATTCAAATATCTTGGAAATTAAAATTTGTTAGGTGAAAGAAATAATTGAGAGAGAGTCATGCAATAGTGACAGATTTTTTAAACAAATATTTGCTGGATAGCTCCTGTAATCGTCAGACAAACCATTGATCCGATATTGTATATAAACAATATATATATTTTTAAGTGATTTCGTATAAACTATTATGTAGAGTTAGAGTGGCATAGATTCAGAAAATCCATTATATATAAAGATTTGTATGGTCCACTCAGATTGAGGATAGGTGTCCCATAATTGATCAACATATTATATTGATTAGATAATTTAGCAGCTTAATCGGATTAAGTTTTTTGTTTTTTTTTTCGTCGGATTAAGTTATTGTCTGCAAATTGCAATAATAAAAAGTTTATATTAATATCTCCTATTAATTTATTTTGTTTTCAAGGCTGAAGAAGAGGAGAACGAAGTTTTGAAAAAGATACAAGACGCGATAGCAGCTCTGAGTGATCCAGACAGCCCTATGAGCGTGTAAGGTGGGGGAGAAGTATCATATTATTTCTGAAATTGAGTGAGGGTTTGAGATTTTACCATTTTGTGTTTTCTTTTTAAGCCGCCCTTGGTCAGCAGATTATGGTTCTTGTCTTTTTTTTTTTTTTTTTTTTCGGGACGGTGGTTAGCATGTATATGTTGTATTAATTTTTTGTTGAGAGGATGATTGCTGGTTCTCTAAACATTCTTGATGATGAGATTTGAACCAGTGATCTGTGGATTCAATGCAGATACTTACCTATCTGCTTGTCTCTATATGTTGTATTACCTTGTTTCATAGTCACATTCCAAATAAATGAACTGATTCACTTCAAAATGATTTCTTCTTGTTATTGTTGTTGAGGTTAATTAGTGAACGATTTCATGCTATATATACTTGTCTAGTATATCATGTTTAAGTGAATTTGTTAGTGGTCTAACTCTTTTACCGTCAATTAAATAATTAAAAACTTGAAAAAAAAAATATGAAATTTGTTTATATATATATATATCAATCGAACCCAAGTAAAGAACAATGAATCATGAGCCACAAGTCATCAAAACTTAGACGACAAAAGTACAGTATCCAACCCAAGCATAATTATGTGGGCATTCAAATTAAACCTATCTTTAATTATTACCAGAATTTCCCCGCAAAATAATAAAGTACCCAACTATCTAGTATCTTGGGCGGCGATAAGTGTCATTGAAGCACCTATCTAGTGACTTGTAACAACCGATTGCAACAAAATCCTGAGAACTATACATGCATCTTGGGGTTCGGAAGATATGTGGCGTTTTGTACCATGCCCTCAATTTCATAATTCCACACTGGCCTCAGGGGAGACACTCGAGACCAATTTTATTAAGGTCGATACTCGTAATTAATTTTAAATACATATGTTTTACCCATCTATCCTATCCTTATTGTTTAATTAGCTATAGAAGCTTGCATATCCAATAATTGGGGGACTATATTATTATTTATTAATCAGGTTGTTGAGAATCGTGGTATATATGCTTCACCTCATTAATTTGTCATTATTGTTCAACTAATTAATATAGATTTGGTGCACTTCCCATAATATAATGCACATCCACCACTTGTTTTCTTGTCAGTTTTTATGGTTATAATATATAAAACAGCCACCATTGGAACAGTATGCAATTTCCTGATCTGGTACTGTTAAAGGTTTTAACTGGAAGGAGGCCGTGAGGAATCGAATAATATATTAGAGATGAATCTTGAAAAAGAATTTTATAACGCGAACCCAGAAACCTAATCCAACTTGTTATATATATACATAACTAGTATTAATTCATCATTCTAGAAGGCCTGTAATGTACCTACTAAACAAATCCAAACCGAGCTATCAATATTTCCAATCACTCTTTCAGTTTAATATCGTATGAAGTTAGGTTATCCAATTGATTGTGTAAAATATCTCACGTCGAAACTTAAAGATGTGTAAAAAGAAGGTATTTTAAACTTAATTTCATATGTTATGTTTTTGGAGTTTAGAATCATGTTAACAGGATAATTTATTCGTTGTAACACAGAATAAAATTTTGTGAATAGATATCAAGAATCAAGATGTTATGTATGACATGGGCTGGTTGCTTGAATTTTTGGATAAATACTCTAGCTGTTATTTTGAAGTTGCATAAAAAGTATTTAGTTTGAAATAAAAAACATGTAACTCCCTATATTTAATTAACAAAGTCATGTTCTCTGTGTATAAAATATCAGAATTCTAAATATTAAATCAATATATTGTTTGTAGTGAAATATTTATTAAAGATACTTTTTTGATAATAGATTTAAAAATAGTAGTGTAATTAATTTTACTATGTAAATTAAGATAAAGGACTAATTCTATAACCTCCTGTCCTTTGGGATTTAGTACGCTTTACCCCCTAACCTTTAAATCGGTACGATTTTCCCCCTAACCTCAGAAAAATATCACACTCAACCCCTTTTAACAAACTTTGACATTCGATTTCTTTTTCGTCACGGCAACCAAAACTTCAAAACCAACGTCAGCGTATTCATCTCTCCAAGGCGAACAAAGCTCACACCCTAGTCAACCCTATTAGCGGCCGAAAGTCGCTACAATGCTTCATCTGTAACAGCCTGGATTCTGAGACCAGGATAGGCCAGGTAAGTAAAGGGTTAAGAGAAAAGCGTTTATAGCCTCAATCCATTATGCATCTCATATTATGTGACTTATGTGCCTTTATGTCCTAATTTTGGTTAATACCTTGCTATGATGCACGGACACGGACACGGCGACACGGACACGACACGACACGGATACGGCGACACAGATTTTTTCTTGAATTTCCCACGTAAGGAGTGTCGGACACGGTGTCCGACACGAGTGTCCGACACGACACGGCAAAATGATATTTTTAGAAGTGTCCGTGCATCATAGATACCTTGTTGCGAGAGATATATCACTATTCACTCATCGAGCCTAAACCTTCATACATTCCTCTTGAAACCTTAGTAAGTTGGATTTCACATTTTCGGGATCCATATCCTAGCTTTTGTTACTCTAAGACCTACTTTGAAAATTGTTTACCAAAAATTCTCTTTATGTCCCTAAGTTACTATTCACCCATCTATGTAGAAATTTTTCGGGACATCTTTACCTATCCAATATTGGGTTCAAATGAATCCTTGCAAAATTTTATGAATTATGGTATCATTTTCAAACCCTAACTCTCATCATAACTCCAGTAGTAGCCAAAACCAGCCAAAAAACTTTAATTTTGCCCTAATTTGTAGATTTTCGAAATACAACGTTTTTCCTACACAATATGATAACCATAACGATCCTTGAATTATTTTATGAATTTTAAAATTTTTTCCAAACCTTAGTTCAAACCCTAGCTCGTTTTATAAATTTTTCAATATTTTCCCTATTTTTCCTAAAATACTATTTCCGCCGTAAAAACTAACTTTTAAACCGTACAACATTTGCTATCCGATATTATACTCAAAATAATCCTTAAATTATTTTATGGATCATGAACACTTTCTCGGAAATTAATTCACATCCTAGCTCCACTTTAGTTATTTTCTCGTATTTTCCAAAATTCCGAACACTTACTACTTTAATTTTAGACGTTTAAACGTCAAGTGTTTATAACCATCGGAAAGCTCTTCCGATACTCTTTCTTTTGCAATTTTTTTCATTTCAAACGAAAACCTATGGATTTTTCTACGTTTTTATTATTTTTCTCTATTTTAAATTTATTTTATTTATTACATAATATATGAATATATATGCGCATACATCATCTATACACCTAGCATACCACCTATATAATCTATAATTACACACATACCTAGTCTAGTATATTATTCATTGACCTAACAAATTAATAATGCCATCTAAGTCTTAAATACATACCTATAAATACCCACTCTTCATTCACTTGGAAGAATACAGAGGATTTTTCATAAATAATATTTAAATTAAACCGGATTCGTAAAGTGTTATTGAAAGTGGACGGGTTAAAATTTTGTTATAGAACGCCAAATGGTTTGACGTTCTTTCATTTTTTTAACGGGGTCGCCAAATAATATGGCGACCCAATGAAATTTTTTTTTTTTTAATATTTTATTAAAGGTTGCCATATGATATGACGACCAAATGAATTTTTTTAATATCCTATTAAAGGTCGCCATATCATATGGTGACCACATTAAATTTTTTTTTTTTTTTTTAATATTCTAATGACTTTAGGTTAGTTTGTCAATTATTTTGGAATCTGGCATAAAGAACAGAGGGCGCAAATGATGAGAGATTTTCAAGAATAATATTATTTTTATTCCGATTTAATAAAATAATATCGCTTTGAGGAGTATTAAAATTTTAATACAAGTCGCGGGTGAAATCCGAATCCCATAGCTCAAGTTATAGCTAAAAAACAAATCAAATAGGGTAAATGGGTCATATGGACTAAAATTTGCTTCGTCGGAGGTTTAAACGGCATCGAAAAAATACGAGGTTTATTTCATTAGATCTGAATCGTTAAAATGAGTCCAACCCCAATGACAGAATTCGAATCCGAATCCCATAACTCAAGTTATACCCCAATGAAATACATTATGAAAAATCCTCTATATTCAATGTACTTTTTTTTTTCAGCTATAGTTATAACTCAATTTATAACTTGAGTTACGGGACTCGGATTCGAATTCTGTCATTTGGGTTTGACTCATTTTAACGATTCGGATCCAATGAAATAAACCTCGTATTTTTTCGATGCCGTTTGAACCTCCGACGAAACAAATTTCTGTCCATATGACCCATTTACCCTATTTGATTTGTTTTTCAGCTATAACTTGAGCTACGGGATTCGGATTTGAATTCCGTCTTCGGAGTTGGGCTCGTTTTAACGATCCGGATCCAATGAAACAAACCTCGTATTTTTTCGATGCCGTTTAAACCTCCGACGAAGTAAATTTTAGTCCATATGACCCATTTACCCTATTTGATTCATTTTTTAGCTATAACTTGAGCTACGAGATTCGGATTTGAATTCCTCTTTTTCGTTGGACTCGTTTTGACGATTCGGATCCAATGAAACAAACCTCATATTTTTTCGATGCCGTTTAAACCTCCGACGAAGCAAATTTCAGTCCATATGACCCATTTACCCTATTTGATTCGTTTTTTAGCTATAACTTGAGCTATGGGATTCGGATTTCACCCGCGACTTGTATTAAAATTTTAATACTCCTCAAAGCGATATTATTTTATTAAATCGGCATAAAAATAATATTATTCTTGAAAATCTTTCATCATTTGCGCCCTCTGTTCTTTATGTCAGATTCCAAAATAATTGACAAACTAACCTAAAGTCATTAGAATATTAAAAAAAAAAAAAAAAAAATTATGTGGTCGCCATATCTTTAATAAGATATTAAAAAAATTCATTTGGTCGCCATATCATATGGCAACCTTTAATAAAATATTTAAAAAAAAAAATTTCATTGGGTTGCCATATTATTTGGCGACCCCGTTAAAAAATTAATAAAAAAATGAAAGAACGCCAAACCATTTGGCATTCTATAACAAAATTTTAACCCGTCAACTTTCAATAACACTTTATGAATCCGATTTAATTTAAATATTATTTATGAAAAATCCTCGAAGAATACACCAAAATCATCAACATCTCTCCCTCTCTCTCGTGAATTCTCTCTCTCTCACTAGGTAAATTATTTTATTTTATTATTTCATACTTTATATTATGTTTTTAGTATAATAATAATAGTAGCATTCTTAGATTTAATTAAATTATGCTTTAGGAATTTATTTTATGAAATATATGCTTTAATTGTTAAAATTATGTACAATGTGATTACATTATGAATTTTATTTAATTAAATGCATGAATTATAATGTGATGTCAAATGAATATGTGTTTAAATAATTATGATCTTATTTGATTAAATTCGTGTCTAGAATAATTAATTTAGAATTAATTTTATGATTAAAGGTATATAAGTTGCTATATTTAAATTTAATTATATGTTATGAACTTAGAAATTAATAAATATGATCATGAACTAGTATGAACATCATAATAAGTCCAAGAACATATTCATAATATTTTTGGATCAAATTATGTGCACGTGTGCTAGTATGTGTGTGTGTGAGTTTAATTTTATGTTATAAAGTGTTTAATTCATAAGAATTTGAATAGTAAATGTTTTTAATAGTAATTTTGACTTTTTGGTCAACAAATATTCTGATTATTTTGAAATTTAATTAAAAATAATTATTAAATAAGTTTTGGAATTTTTAAAGAAGAATTTTATCCGAATTTTCCGAAAATCGGTAATTTTGTAAACGTTTTTCCAAAATGTGGCCTATATTGTTAGAATAAACCCAAAGTTTTATTTCAAATACTTATAATTAGGATCATAATATGTTTAATAAATATTTGAGTAGTTAAAGATTTTATAAAACCTAATTAATTAAAGGGATTTCCTTAAACGGTTGAAATTAGGGTTTATCGGGTTTTCTAACGTATTACTCTTTTACGGGAGAACACTATGTACCTTATGTGCTTACTTGATTAGAATAATAAGAAATATAGTCCTAAACCTGTAGTAGTTAACACTTTCAGGCAAAATTAGGATCAAGGAGTGGAAGCCACTTGACTTTGTCTGACTATCGGAACTAGGTGAGGGTTAAAACGTTTTCAACTGGAATCATGCCTATACTTATGTATCTATATAAAAAAAAAAATTTATTCTCAAACCTACCTATTATTTGATTTACTACTTACAAATATTATTACATTAATATCCCTCTTTACGAGGAAAATACTTTTATGTCGAAATCAGGATCTTACCGGACATTATATACTTCAGTCCTATTATTACTAAGAACTGATTCTCGACCAAGCAAGCAAATTACATTCTCATCTAATTTTCTTATGTTACATTATTAAAAAGTTCATTCAAGTACTCAACTATGATGCACGGACACGGACACGACACGACACGGATACGACGACACGGATTTTTTCTTGAATTTCCCACGTAAGGAATGTCGGACACGGTGTCCGACACGACACGGCATGACACGACACGGCAAAATGATATTTTTAGAAGTGTTCGTGCATCATAGGTACTCAACTAAGGAAACCCATCAAGTATCTATTAAAAAGTTTAACAAAAGATTACCAATTGTTTAAAAATAAAGTTTCATATCAAATTACTGCATAAAATTACTTTTTCTAAATGAGGGAAGTGGAGGGGCTTTTAGGAAAAAGGGACAAAAAGGTTTTTATTTTGGAAAATAACTCTTAGTTTCAAAACCATTCACTATATAATCATTTTTTTAATTATATCAAATAAAATAAATATTAAATATAGTTATTTTCATCGTGTTCATATCGATTACTCCATCGACATATCAATCTTCAAGATTTTTTTTCTTTATTTTCTTTTATTCTTTATTTTATTTAATTCATGAAAATTAATAAGACGACATATAGATTTTTCAGATTTTTTTTTATTTTCTTTTATTCTTGAAGATCTTCAGGATCGACTACTCGATCACTTGGATCGATTAGTCGATCTTGTTGATCTTCAAGAGCTTTGAAGATCAACAGGATCGACTAGTCGATCACTTGAAGATCGATAATCGATCATTTGAATCTTCAAACATCAAATACCGAAAAAGAAGAAAAAGAACAAAAGACGATAGAAGAAGATCAGATTTCTGTAATTATTTCTTTATCTTTTTTCTTAATCGTGGTTGTAGAAGACGACGACAAACACAGGCGAGAAGACGACAGACGCAGACCCAAGCACAGTGGCGGAACCACACTATGTTGAGAGGGTACAATTGACCCCCACTCAAAACAAAAAAAAATTAAAATTATTATGTACATATATAGATATTTGTATATATAATTTTATGGGATTTTACATTATTGACCCCCCTCATCAAAGTTAAAATTAATACTAATGAGGATCAATATAGTAAATTATTGAATCCCTTTAGTATTATGCTTTGACCTACCCCCTAACTAAAATTTCTGGCTCCGCCACTGCCCAAGCGAGAAGACGACAGTTTCTGTTTTTCATCGTTGAAGGAGAGAAAAACATCATTGAAAGAGAGAAGGATAAGATTTGAAGAAAATAAAATTTGATTTGGGTGAAAGATCTAAAATTTAAAATCATGGCGTGTTTATCTAGATAATATCGGAAAAAGAAAAAGAAAAAAAGAATTAAGAAGCCACGTCACATAATAGAGAAAAAAAAAAAAAAGAGAAAAGAAATTGAGGGTTATTTCCCCAAAAAAAAAAACTTGGGGATCCCTTAGACTATTAGTCTCATAGCCAACAGAGGTTTGATCCAAGTAGTTAAAATAGTTATTCTCCCGGGTTGGGTTCAAATCTCTCTGACCACCTGTGTGTGTGTGTGTCAATAAAAAGAAAAAGCATAACCTTCTCATGAAATTGACAAATGGCATGATGCATCATACCCGCTGCATATAGTTTATCTTATAGTGCCTAGACATATACAAACGACTTACAGACATCAAATCCATTAATATACAGACTCAGTTAAATTGGTAGTTTCACCAATCCTTCAGCAGATCTGTAGCAAGATCTTTGTAGCTTACTTTTTTCTTTTTAACTGGCTGTTTTTCACTATCCAAAGGCAATTTTTCCTCTTCCTGACGAACAGGATCACGAGCTTTGGCTGTAACATCCTCAGGAACCGAAGTTGCAGTTTCAACCTTCTGTGTAGCAAGAAATGGTACCATGTTAAGTAACATGGCTTGAACTGGATCAACACTGTCTTCAAGTCGGGTACTGCTTTGTGGTTCATATCTAGTTTCCTTGAGCCTTTGTCGATTTTCACTCTGTTCTGCAACAACAGCCTTGCCAGTCTCTGTTATATAATCTTTTACTGCCTCTTCCTTTTGAAATTCAGGAGAGACCAAGTTTTCATTTGTTTCATTGACTTTCAACTTTTCTTTCTTAGATTGCTCTTCGGAAGAAGAATCTTTGTCGAATTCAGTTTCCTCTATTTGAGCACGCTTGTTTTTTATCAGTGCCCTTTTCGTTCTAGGTTGGTTAGAACCTGTTTTTCTTTTATTTTTTAGCATTTCAGAACTCCCATGATTCGAGTCCTCCTTTTCATCAGAAGAAGAATTCTCATCCGATTCAATTTCACTGATCTTAGCAGGCTTTTTCCCAACCCGTGGCCTAGTTCTTCGAGATTGATTAACAACTGATTTTCCTGTATTTAAGCTCCTCTGACTAGGTCTTCCCCTTTTTCTTTTTCCATCCCTATTAGGCAAGCTAACAATTTTTGGCTTGCCTAGTGTAGCTTTGGTTTTTCTCCCATCTTTTGATGCATCTTCCGATTCTACTTCCATGTTCGGAGATTCTTCTCTGGTGAAGTCATGTTTGTTACTGAAAACAACAGCAGACAATTATTAAAAAGATGTTTACCAAAACAAATATATTTTCAGCACCAAAAACGTAATGTCCTTGAAATCCTAAGACTAACAGGATGCAAGTAATAGTTATGGAACCTCAATGATCACCTTACAGTTGAACTGTATAATAACTAATCAATAATTAACCTACAAAACTGTTTTCTTTTCTATTTCCAAAGACCTCAAACCTAGAAAAGTTCCTCTACAAAAAAAATGTTCCATTCTGGAACATGTCCCACCAACACTATGTATATATTCATTTACATACATAAATATCTAACTAAAGACAATATTCAAAAATCAGTAAACATTGATCGCAAAACAGGATTCTATTGAAATTTTTTTGTTGGAGTAATCGTTATCCATCAAAGTCTGTTACACAGCGAAAAACATGAGATTAGAGGATGAAATTATCCAAATTTAAGGGGAGGGTATCTGTTTGCATTTAAACTAAATCTCAGATGAGCTCAGTAATTATCCTTATTAGGTATCGTCATATAAGATAATTGCAATTAAGGTTTAACACAGGATTTACAAAATGTTTACAACTATGGACTCTTGAGAGGTGAAGATATTGCATAAATATGATCGTTTTCAGAAAAATCTGTTGCATATAAGACCTTCCTTGAATCTAATGACATGGGCGCTGCTAAAGAGGAGTAAGAAATGTATTTCTGCTTATTATTGAATGAAAACTGGCCTCTAATATAAATAGAGATTAGGAAAATACAAAGAACAAGGAAAATAGACTTCTAAAATAAAAATAAACAGAACACGAATAATTTGAATACATGATTTCTAACAAATGCAGTAAAAGTGAGGAACAACCGAAATGAGTTGTTGATTTCAGCTTAGAAGGATGTAAGTGATGAAGAGCTATACAAAGATATGGCCGTCCATTAGTTATAAGTTTTAACAGACTACAAAATATTGATGCATTCCAAGCCAACTTCAAGAGTATAAAAGATAAAGCAAATACCTCTTGTATTTACCCCTCAGAATTAAGTCTAACGAAAGCCAGCCATAGGCAGAATGTAAGAACGAGCACAGTGACAATACAGTTTATAAATTTATGGTATTGTATCCAGATTCCAGGGATTTTATTTACATCAATTAATAAGATATGTCTTATTATCAGATGCATGATAAAATTCACAAGAGCACTTGCCTTTCTGGTGAAAGTGTCTCTTCAAAACCCTGGGGTTTCAAACTGTAGTTATCTTCCAGTAACTTCTGGTTCTTCTCAAAGCAGTCATCCAACCACCGAGATGTCACAATTTTCAACCTTCGCAGAAGAGGCCTCTCTGCCTCAGGTAAACTGTCAATAAAAATAAATAATAACCTTCGGATTAGAATGAATATTTCTTAATTAGTTTTCAAAGCATACTAAGACAAGAGTTTCTGATTCTCATCTATGATTGAAGAATATACATTGAATCACTAATCTAAGTATTGATGATTTAACAATCAACATCAGTGTTATAGTTGGAGATATTGTATACAAAATGTCTTAGTGAGTCCATTTTCAGTTGAAATGTGATACTACATGAAGAAAGGATTTCTGCTGAAATTTTTAGCTACAATAAGTTTTTTTTCTGCAGACAGAATCAATTGGCAAGAGAGGGCAAACAAATATTATTTGCATAAGAAAATACTGCCCACCTACTCAACAGCATATCAAAGTCCACATCAATTTGTGGACTAGACACAATTACTACGTGAGTAGCATGAGAAAGAGTCTCAGCTACACTGCCACCGCTAATACAAATTTCAATCTTCATCCTTCTGATCGTGAGTTCCAATGTTACTTCCCAGCTATATTTTCTACATGCAAATTAAAAGAAAGGAAATTAAAATTTCTATACTTCTCATATCCAACCATGGCATAAACATTGTTTATCAACTTACAGATATTTCCTTGGAAGGTGAAAGTAAATGCAACAACCATGAAAGCGCATCCACTCCTCCCTTGGGCAGAACTTTTTCTTGTAGTATTCTATTACTTTAGAATCTTCAACTGTACCAATGGTGCTTAAGATCTGAAAACCAACAATAAAACAAAAACAGAAAATGAAGATACATTATCATCTTGATCAGCCCAGGCACAGAATTTGCCTTGAGCAATTTCTTCCCAAAAGCAGTCAGAAGCTAAATTTTGTCAAACAGGCTAATCTGGAGTAACTATGACAAGACTTTAATCGCTTTTACCTGCTTGAGGTCTGTCACGTCAAGATCCAAATAGTATGAGTCTGAAAATTTATCAATTTCTTCTTCTAACTTTTTCTTTGACGTGTCCGATAGAAAAAGAAAGTACCTTCAGCAAGGACAAAAGATTGGATGGATAGATATAAACATTTAAGATAATTATTTAGAAAAGGGAGAGAAAAGTGCTATGCTAGACTGACTTTGGCTGTAAGGGAACAAGCTTCTTCTGCACACAACAGTCAAATAGCCAAGAACAGTGAATAACATCTCCATGGCGCTTTGCAGCCTGAAACTTGATTCCTGTGAAATAACCTCAAAAATCATCCCTTCCGAAACATATGTGGTCACCTGTGCTTGAAACTGGTACTTGAGTTCCAATAAGGGTGTGTTCATCTAATAGATCAAGAAATATTCGGACAGAAAGAGAATGAGTTACCTTTACTCTCAGAGGCAATAGAGTGTGTAACCGAATTGTTAAGATTCATTGAGAAAGAACCACCATTCTCAACCACCATTTTGTGCAGGGAATCAAGGGAATGCGACGAAGGTGTGTTTACAAAGTCTAAACGTCAAGGAAGATCAATTAATAAGTGCACACATCATCAAAACCACATATGCAGCTCTGTGGACCTTTTTGTGTGCCATTTGAGACACGTACTGAACAAACACCATAAGATTGAGTCTTTCGATATCTGATACACTTAATATCCATATGGCTTATATTTTAAAACTGCTACAACAGGTAGATAGTCATAGGATACAAACTATCATGTTTGAGAATATTGACGTTTCACCCTTAACTTGTGAAACGTCAGTCTGAACAAAGTGGGAAGGAACAACAGAAACATTTTTCTTCATTCCTCTGGACGACTTGGTACGTTTTGGTTTATTTTCCTGCACATTGGCATAATCCATTGCCTTTTGGATGGTACCGTTGCTTGAATGGACCAATTCAACAAAAGCTGCAACAAGTGAAGGCAAAATTAGACATGACTAGCGACAGAATAAACATTGTTCTAATCCTAAACCAAACTCTATAGAAGATAAGATCACCGGAAAAGGCTCATTATATCTAATAAAGATCATAAATCACTCTAATAAAGTCATCCACTTACACTGCACATCAAGGCATTCATGCCAAGGTTTGTCATATCTCACTCGATCGATCCGTGGAAATCTCAGGCCATACGGAGCAGCAAATACCTTGCTCAACAAAATTTAACAGGTCGTGACATCTAACTAATGTCCATGGGAAATCGAAGAAAACAAGGGAAGATTAATGAAACAGATAATTACAGCTAGAGCACTGAGTGTAGGCCCATTCACAAGTAGTATCCCTCAAGTATGGGAAGTTACATCCCCTGAAGTTTAAACATGTTTGGTCTAGCCGTTAAGTTTCTAATTAAATTTGCTCATATAACATTTTAATAACAACCCAGTTGTGCTCTTATTAGTAAAAGTTAAATTCTTTGTTAATAGGAGAATGTAGACTCAAAAAATACATTAATTTGTATATTCTTATGTGCTTGAATACAAATACTATGGAATAGTAGATCCCTATACTACAAACTGGACAAATCTCATGGATTTCTACCATATATAACTCAGCACACACCACTAGCTATTTTGTCACATGTTTAACATTTTTTGCATTTAATGTTGTTCACCCTTTGTTTCTCCATTCCAAGTCTTAGACTCTTAGCGCATTTCAGTTCAATATGTATTATATTTACATCCGAATATGGTTGTCATTTTTTCCAAAAAAATTATAATAAAATTCTTTGGCTGTTCTTTCAAGATTAAATTTAGCATGGGTGAAATTTCGAATGACAGCTTTTTCAACAATTTTACACTATATAATACTATTTTTTACATGATAAATTTTGTTTTGTAATGTATATATTTGAATATTTAAATTAACAACATATAAAGCATACACATACACACACACACACACGTAGAGAGTGGACACATGTAGAGAGTGGTTGGGGGATTCATACACGTTTACATACATCAACATGAGACATTTACACAGAAAAGAAAAAACATAAAACAAATAAAATTGGGGACAACCAAAAAAAAAAAACTAATTAGGCTTCTACTTCTCATTTTTCAGCAAAATCCACCACCCATTTCCCTCCCAACCTCGAAGCTGTTTTTTAGTTTAATCAGACAAAGCTGGCAATTTGAGGCGAGATGTGGATAATTAGAGAAGTAGAAGCCATACATGGTCATACTTTGGTAAAAGAACAGAAGAACCAGAAGAAGTTTTGGTGGTGACATGATGAAAATATCACTAGTTTACGTTTCTATGTGTATAATGTAAATATAAATATATATATGTATATATATATGTGTATGTGTGTGTGTGTGTGTGTGTGTGTGCGCGCGAAAATTATCTATACTATTGTATAAGCGTAGATCTCCCGACAGTTTTCTTCCTATTGTCTAATACTTTTGTAGCATGTTTTAAGTGATTATTTATTTAAATTTCACCTTTACTATATGATTATTAAATTAGAGAAAATGACATATCAAGGAATTACAGAACTTAGGGATATATGGTTTATTACTGTTTAGGAAAGGAAGGAGAATAATACATCTGAACAGTACCTCGGATCTGATTGTCCGAATATCACTGGTGATGGAAACAATGATTGACCTGCATAAAACAAGAAATAATGGTAATAAACAACTAAAAGAATTGCACCCATAACTAAGATTTTCTGCTCACTTTTCTGGGCTTTCAACCCAAACATCCGGTCTCTCCTTTGAGTTATTTGTAACTTGGTAAAAGCTTGGAGGCGCTTTCTTTGGATATTCATATTTCCTGAAATGGGAATTACATATTTGAAGATTGAAAATAATGCTTGAAATCTAACAGGTAACAGATCAATGTAAATTTGAGAACGTGGCATTGACCATGCAAAAACACAAGTTGTAAGTGCTTAAATTCATTAACAATTACCAAGTTGCATGTGAGATCCACATCTTAATAGTCAAGATACAGATGGTAACTCATGAAATGATAATAACATGAAACTGACAGTAAAGACAATTAAGTTTCTTCAGGCATCCTCGAAGTGGAAGCCAAAAGTTTTCTCGCAACTATTTCCAATCTCAGATAGTGGTGATTAAAAGCTACCTCAGATAAGGCTTCAATTTGGCGACAAGAGAATTAAGCTCATCATCAGAAAGTCCTGTACCCACTCTGCAAAATGAAACAAATCTGCAATCGCACACAGGTCAGAATGTGAACTAAACCCGACACTTCAATAAACATGCTTGTAAAGTTGGCTGCAGCATCAACCATTAAAATGCTATTTGTGAGTGGCATACCGAAAGCAATCAAGAAATGATGTACGAAAGAATTATAATTCAGCAGACCAGGCTGATGCACATCCTTCCTTAGCAAAGCAGCATAGAAATGGAGAGAAATGACACAAAAAGTAATAACCAGCAGAAGCTTAGGATGATGCCAAAAAATAGACTGTCTATTCTAATCAGAAGTCTGCATCCAAAATCATATTTTCTTGCTGGCAGCCAAACTAATTAGTTTCAATTGCTGAACACAAAATTTTGGGGGGAGGCCGGAGGGGGAAAGGAGACAGTTTAGCAGACTGCACAATTTCACAATAGAGCTCTCCATAAGTCTATAAAATAACAATGAAGATGAACCAAGCATCAAATATGTATTTGCACTGAAAATATAAGGGATGTGCTGTGGAACGTCAGAATTTCAGCTTTGAAGCCAATGAATACAAAACAGACTAACCGTCTTGGGTATGTATTTGGGGCTGGCTGCTCAGCAAGGCCAACAAGAAATTGTGCTACCTTCACACATGGAACATAAGCAAATTGTTTCCTTAGTGAACAAGATAGATGATATGACCAAACACTAAATAAGTATCCTCACCTCTCCTCCGCGACGTCCGGAACCATAATAGCCCCCTGTATGAATTTGCTTAAGTAAAAATATGACGCCAAAATCACTTGTTTGAAATAAGTAAAGGAGGGTAATTTCCAACCTATTATAAGAACATCCAAGTCAGAACCTGCCCGAATGTAATCAGGCTTCAATTTAAGCCACTTTCCACTTCGATCACTAGGTTCCCACTTCGAGCCAATATCTTTCAAGACGATTCCTTCATCTCTAACATGTAAGAAAATGGTTTATGCATAAGAAGCAAAATAATTCAGAGAAACATAAGTTAATATAGTTATCCAACAACAGTGACTGCAAGCATGAAAAGTAAGTATCTAGAAGAAAATCAGATTTACTTGTCCTTATTTGATCTCCTCCATTCGTACCCACCATTCTGTTTTTCCCAGTCATTCCTTCTGTTTTTCAGTACCAAGTAGTTCAAACTCTACAGCAGGGTACATTGGCTTATTTTCTACAACCGATCAAATCTAAGTTCATCTAGAAGACAAGTACTGCCATCTTTACCTTTACAGGCATGACAGATTTTTCACCATCTGCAGCAAGACCTATTTGTATCTGAACAAAATTCAGAACACCTTTAATTGAAAAGATTTAATATCTATATTCACCCTCATGATGCACTCTTAAACTAGTTTAAACTAACTAAAAAGCAACTCCGATGATTTATTTTAATATAAAAAATAGTCTAATTGACATTTTAGCTAAAAAAGAATCAAAAAATAGTCATCTTCATGTTTTCATGCTAGACTGATTTATGATTCATGAAATGTCCTAAATTTTTTTACTATATTAGTCGCAACTTATTAGACCAGTATTCCAACAGTAAACAACAGCATTATTGAAAGCCATTGTCATGATAAACTGCAAAACTTTCAATGTAGTAAACTGACTGTAAAGAAAGCAACAATCAACTTCTAGGACATATAGACTTGTCCAACCGTAACATATACATTGATGTGTGTAAATATCATGCAGAAAACTACAGAGGACTTGAAATTGGAGAAGTAGAATGTTAATGGAGCATGGAGAAACTGCTGACCTATTCTCAATGGTTTCTTTGAAAAATCTCTCAACAGCATCAACATCATGAACAATTAGGGACCAACTAGGTTCTCCTGAATGATACGTGAAGTTAGACAGCAACTATACCGCAGCAGTACAGAAAGGCTAGCAACAATTGTTGTTTACAAAATACATAAATGTCATGAAGCAAATAGAAAAACGAGTTTATAATATGGTAAAGATTATTTATAGTAGCATTTTCATGGTAATATTATGATCAAACATTATACTTAATGCTGATACTCTGAAGAAGAAACATGCACGAAGTTTTCCCTTTACCAGCAGGACGATGTGCATTAAGACCACCGTTAGGAACCAAAATCTCCAAACGACCTGATTCTGGTTTTACAACCTGACGAAGAAGTTGATGTCTCTCCTTCAAGCTTTGGTGAATGACACTGGTATCTCCAGCATAAAGAATGTCAAAAGCAACATCTAGCCACAGGTCATGTTAGGGAAAACTTAAAAGAAAACAACAAAGGTCTGCCACATATAACACAAACAGGAAATACTATTCTAGGTTCCCCACTCCAAAATCCAAGTATGGACCACAGAAGAGATTCCAGTCCAGGTCTTCATTGCTTAACCAACTAGGATACAGCATAACTGCAGGAAAATAAAGTGAACATCAAACTTATAAGTGGTAATTTCTAGCATCAAAGTACTTATATTATATACAAACAGACCTGTCGATCACTATCCAGCCCATCTTTTGCAGCCTTGGCTATGGCAAAGGACAAAAACGTGAAAATGTTAGTACAATATTAAGCAATATGATAAACCATACATAAAGCAGCAGGAAAGGCAACAAAGTGTATTTAAAACCTATTTCTTGATTTGAACCAAATTCTGCAAATCGATTTGAAGATTTATCCCAAACCAACATTTCACCATCGAGAATGCACCTGTGACAAAAGATGTAAACTAGTCATGTCATATAGTTTTTAGTTTTTACCAATCTACATGAAAATGATAGCAGGAGATACATGGCAAAACTTTTTGATAGCATCAACAGCCATACCTCAGATTTCAGCTGAGGCTAATGTCATAAGAATACTTAGGATGCATGTAAGAATTTGCCAAGCAAAAGCACTGCAGTTTCTTAACCAAGAGGGGAATTTAATGCGAGGGAAATGGAACGAAAAAACTTGGAATTTGATCGAGGAAAAGAAATTTCATAACATTATATCCACCTAAAATTTGAGAATTCTTTCCAGGAGACAGAGTAAATGCTGCAGTTCAACGGGGTTTCTCTTGCATAGCACAATACAAAATTGACAAAAAAGCCAACATTAGTGGGGAATTTGTTTGGGATTTTTCATATTTTTTCCCTTAAATAAATTGTCTTAATTGGATAGGTATGATAAAGGAGCAGATACGGGCGTTTTATAGAAAATTGAGAAACAGAACCCAGATCCAAACTGGATCAGATGGGTTGGCCTATTACTCACTTCACAAATTTAGAATTATTTTAAAGAAAGTTTCTGAAAATAAATGTCAATGTTGCTTCTTAAATATAAAAAATGTATAGCATTATCACGAAATAAATATCTATGAATTTTTATAGGAGCTCATGTCATTTTTTCAAAGATCAAATTTGTAAACACAATTTATTTTTATATATATTGCAAGAATTAAGTTACGTGTACAGTGTTTGTGTGTGTGTGTGTGTGTGTGTGTATATATATATTTGATATAATCATTCTAATAAAATATTTACATTTTACACAATTATAAATGTAGCAAATCACAATTTTTTTATAGAAGTATATGAACATCGTACTAATATACATAGACAAAAATCCTAGATCCTTTATTGAAATTTTAAAACTGCCCTAAATAGAGTGATTTGTGATCTCTAAGCATGGGCATTTATGCTTTTCCTACTCTCCATCGGCAGCAATACAATGAACGGCATATATGAAGAGGATAGAGCATCTTCTAAAACAAGATGAATTTATTTTTAATTAGCCCAAAACTCGGAGAATTTACCCGCAAGTTACCCTAAATCTTTCAAATCTTACAAAGTCCCGCTACCAGGACAATTGCATGAAAAAAGATTAATTTGATTTCTAATCTGAAATCAAGCAAGATAGTAACCAGGGAAAACAAGAGATGAAGATGAACAGTGGCATGAAATTACAGTATCATGAAATGTCTAGTTCTTAACATTCACCTGTCAACCAGAATATTCTGCCGTATAATATCTGACATGCCATGCCCATATTCTGGATGATCAATAAAATTCCTGCCCACATTTAGAAATAATTATCAGTTCGAACATACAGTAGTTTTCTGTTAGTACCGATAACCATATGTTATTCACACATCGGATATTGTTGGATCAAATTTGTGACACCCCCGCCCCAACCACAAAGATCTGGTAAAACCCTGTCCGATAGTGAACCTCTGAGCGCATGGTTTGGCTTGTATCTGTGAACTTGCTACTTTTTTTTTTTTTTTTTTTTTAAAACACACGCACACCCAAGTGGTCAAAGAGGTTTGAACCCGGGACCTTGCCTTCGAGAAACAACCCTCGAACCACTTGGACCAACCCCTGTTGGATGTGAACTTGCTACTTAACCATGTACTATTCATTAAACAGTGATAAAGAGTGCCTAACATGCTATTGTTCAAGAAATTCATTACTAAGGAAAACAATTTCGCACCATACAGACAGATAAGTTTAGTTAACTACAAACTTGATAACTATTGAAAACTTAAGGATACTATATCAGCTGATTGGAAATAGTCTATAGGTGTATTCATATGTCAAAACAAAGATATTACCATGATTCAAAATATACTAAAAAGAGACTTCATTTCATGATTGCAACTACCTTGAGAAAAAATTTATATGTGCTCCATTTTTGTGGATTTGAATACGATCACCATCAAATTTACACTCGACAACAACTTCTTTCCCGTGAAGCTGTTTGGTTGTCAATAAATATCAACAGGTCAGGAAAGTCGGTGAATGAAGAAATATAGACCCAACTCGGAAAAAGCAATAAGAAAAGAGATTATTTTCTTCCAAGTTGAACTTGGTGATACCAATAACCAAACTTTATTCTTTCTTTTCAAAGCATTTATTCAAATTTAAACCACATACAGACCTTTTTCCATGCAGCGGCAGCATTGCGGACCCTCAGAGCTAGTTGGGGCCGAACAGGTTTGCCAACTTCAATGTCCTGCAGAATCATAAAAACATTATTTCTGTCCACGCAAATATATGCAGAAGTGTAAAGGAGTTGAAGTCTGGATGACTAAAACACGGTATGGATCAAAAGAAAAACTATAACCAGTACGAATCATCATTTAGAAAATTTTGCTTCAAAGATTAAGGCGGGATGAGATGGCATTGGCTGCTAAAAATTAGAAGTTAAATAACAAATTAATATGCTTAAGTCAAAAAACATAATCATTTCAAATGAAAACTTAAAGAAAAAAAGAAAGAAAGGAAGATT
Source organism: Lantana camara (assembly GCA_037501455.1). NCBI lineage: Eukaryota > Viridiplantae > Streptophyta > Magnoliopsida > Lamiales > Verbenaceae > Lantana > Lantana camara. The sequence goes on along the minus strand of CM074863.1, from coordinate 20,579,334 downwards.
CTCCAGTAAGCCCATAAGTTTCAAGCTTACAGAAAACTGTTGACCGAATCTTGTAGATAGAGTGATATCATTAGGCATTAAATTAAACCAATTCTGTTTCATCAAATTCACCAACACAAAAGGATAACAGACTACAGCCACCTTTACAAATTTAATACACCTTTATAGACTAGGAACAATCCAGTCCAACGAATGTTGATGGTCCAATGAAAGGGAACAACAATAGTCATCCAGATGGAACATCCTAGCAAGGCAAATACATTTGCATCCTATGGTAGGTAAGAATAGTAATGTTGTCTCCTTGAAAGAGTTTTCTGGCATAGAAGAAGTAGACACAAAATACATGAAAGACTATAAAAGCACTAACTTCCTTCTTCAAGGCTCTAATGTTTACTATACAACCCTGCAATATTCAGCAACAAACACTCAACAACAGCCAACACACCACAAGAATCATAATGAACACTGCACTGAACAGACCCTAGATAACTGAACAAAACTATGAATCTGGACTACCAGATCAGATTCATCTGATTGAGACCTCCACATAGTTGATCAAAGTGACTATGAGTAAAATGCACATTGACATTGTCCAAAATATTAATTTTAATAGTCCAGGGATTATACCAAATACAGATGCGTCAACCCCAAGTTCATAATCCATTCCAACAGATAAGAGGCTTTATTTGCCCCTTCATCATGAGTTCAAATATTATGGTTTATTATTCAGATAAAGTTCATAAAACAAGGTGCTCAATCCAGATTTCCGAAGCAAACCTGGCGCTTATGCCGCTGACTACGATCTCTCAACTTCTCACAAACTAGTTTTAGATCACAGGTGACATTGAACAAGTCCTCCGCATCAGGGTGAAATTCATGAAATATGCTCTTTTCGCTTATTCCCAACTTAAGATCTGGAAATGAAGTAGTTGCAGAATATAGAAAGGGTTACAAGTCAAGTTAAACAGGCTAGCAGATAGAGATGACAAGTGCATGAAATTAAATGAGATTAGTGAAAACTACCTTTCAGAATTATCATAATAATCCACTTCATTTCTTGAGAATTTGTTTTCCTGATAAGATCAGAAAGAATAGACGTCTTCTCCGACCTGTACGAGAATCCAAGCTGCAGTTATCAATTCATAATGCATATCACATGAGATACCAAAGATATTGTAGCATATATATTCTTTCTTATTTCTTTCTGATCTTTAAAACGTGAGGAGGGTATATATTGAGCCACGCCGAAGAAATTTTCAGCTGTAAATAATGTAAAGAGATGGCTGAAAAGAAACAAGTTTGAAGAGAATGATTTCTATTCCATGTAATGGAGGAGAACAATCTCATGGTACCAAAAAGGGGCATACAAGCACGTCGAGCAAAAGGCAAGTCATTCCCGATTCTCCTCCCAAGAGAAAAAGAAGTTTTCGCATAACTCTAATTACAGGGCACAGGTATTCTACCTATTTTCACAAGAGGCTAATCGATCAAGCAATTGATTTAGTTCTTTTACAGTCAGGTCCCCTGAAGTAAGGCCTTGCCTCCTTTGTAATACCTGCCACACATATTCTAGAGTTGAGATCATCTCATAATCTGGATGGTATATTCAACCATTAAATAGCATCAATGACAAGTATATGTGTACACAAAATGCATAAATGAAGTAAACTAAGCCAATCCAAAACCTCCAGAAAGAAGGAAATCATGAAAGTAATATCACATTGTACAATATCTTGTCAACAGCCTCCATACTAAACATGCTGTCCTTCCCCAAAAAACTTATCCAGGAAGTCAATTTTGCCATTCGAAAAGTTTTAAACCTCAAACAATTGAATATTTCAATTATTAGGAGACTAAGCAATAGCATTAACATGCCTAAATCCTTATACAAGACTTTAGGTATCCAACGTCGTAACTACCCAAAACCAGCTCAAAGAATTAGCCACGAACAACAAAGCAAATACTGAAACAACAGGATACCCAATGAAGCAATTTGAAGGGAACAGTTTCATTCCCATACGCACAAAATTAAATGCTTTACAAATTAGATGTTTAAGAGTCCACGGAAAAGGCAATATAACAACCTCGGCAGCGACCAGAGAGAAACTTCCGGCGAAAGCACCGGACTTAGGGCCGCCCTTCCGCCAGTTGAGGAGGCGCTGAGAGTCGGGGGAATCACGAGACATTCCAAGAGCGTCAATGAGGCAAGTGGCCAGGACGTGCTCGCGGAGGCCGTAGGATCCCCGCTCTCGGTCGAGGGTGGGCAAGATCAAACGGATGGCGGAGAAGTAGTCGTCGCTGTTGTTGGGACGGCAGAAGGTTTCGAGAAACTTACGGAACTTGGAGCGTTTAACGGACGAGGACTTGCTCTTCTGCATCCAGTTGAATAGGCTCACCATCACGCTGAACTTCGTTTCCGCCATAGCTAAGCTCTTAGCGGTGGTTGGCGGTGGTGGAATAGTATCGATTGGGCGGAGCAAATGTGTTGTGTTGTGTTGTGTTTCTGCCTCTCCCAATTTTTTAAATGAGGAATCGTTAAATAGGCGACACCGTGGCACTTTGAAAAGCTTGCTGAGTACGTACACTGCCGGAACAGTCCATTGACAGTTTTGTCCTTCAAAAAAATATACTAAGTCACAAAAAGATTTTAAATTTTCTTGCATAATAAATTTGTGTGTATTTCTAGTTTTTCAATAAATTATAATTTCTTAATTCCTATGTTTAACGATATGAAAATGAATTTTAACTTTTTAATTTAACATTGTTCTTAGACTAATCCCTATTCATATTTAACATATGATGATTATAAAATGATGAAATTATAACAATTAAATAAAATCAAATTTTGTTATATATTATTTTTATATTTTTACTTGAAATTGTATATAAAATAAAATGGGATTATATTTTATATATAATTATTTAAAATATATTTTTATTAAACATTTTAAAGCGTTCTCACACTCAATTTTTTTTTAAATTTTGCACACTAGCACACCACACTCGTTCCTGTATCCGCACTATATTACTTAGATCATAACTCATAAAGAACAAAGAGGATGGTTTACTTCACTTATTTATCATCCAACAAAAAATGGTTGTAAGCAGTAAAATATCGGGCTATATATCATAAATATCATATCTTGCTTTTTACCTCACTGGATAGTACTTCTTTTATATAGTTAAATACAATTGTCTAATTTACTTAGCAATATATTATCCATCCGAATGAGGGTGTAGTTCCAGGAATGTCCTTCACCTTGGAATTGTGAACGTCTACGAGGATAACGTGGCGGATAAGTGCAGTAAAAATGGCAAAGGACAAGGACAAAAATGTAATATTGGCTGATAGAACTTATATCATAATAGATATCTTTGATCTACTCTTTGTTGATCCCAGTTTGTATATTTCGACATGTTTTTAGTACTTATATTTGGATCATGTTGTACATCCTATAAATATTGCAAATTTATTATCAATCTATTTGATAATGTGGTACTACAATTGAACAAAATTTCCAACAATATGTAAAGATATTATAGAGATAAAGATGGGATGAACCCTGACGGAGAGGAATAAAATCGGATCGATCAGCATACATGAGCAACCAAAAGAAAGCTCAAGGAAAGAGCAGCAGCACCTAAGTCTGAGAAATATCAAACTAATGGAACAGTTCGATTGAATAAAGAAAGAATAACAAACACTGCTAAATACATCACTTCAACAATGTTCTCGGTTGCTACTACGACAATGGAAGAAACAAATTTTATGGGAGATTCACATTTCAAGGTGAAACAACTTTGAACATTAAACGTCAAACAACAGCAAATTAATACCAATATGGGGACCAAGACAGGATATAACCCAGATCAAGTCTCTAAGAGCGAACAGAAACAAAGGGTAATAAGTCGACCCATGGTACCAATGCAGTAAGTTCCAGTTTGATCAAAAAGTTGAGCCATTGAAGCCAAAGAATGGGCGCTGGGCAAACAAAAGCAGAATGTGTTAACAAGTTTGATGTTAGGAACCACATACGCCAGATATTGATTCAATATTTGTAGTAGATATACGAAAACAGAGTTTCACAAGCAAAGACAGACGATGTGGTAAATTAGAGGTTATATTAACTCAAAAGTATGTATCACGCAAAGCTAATTGCTCTCTTTGCACTTGTATTTTAAAACCAAGCAAATGGGCAGGTTTAGCCAAAATAGATTAGAGTGGTCTGAATGAAAGGACTTTACTTTGCATGTTCATGAATTTGATGCACGTGCGAGAGAGAAATAAGAACTATATTTGATTTTATTTTCCACTCAAAATCACATTTTCTACTCTGGCAACATTTTATGTACAGAATATAAGTTTATGGTATCATAGCATATATTCTTCCTTTGTTGCTAATACAACTGTAACCTTTCAAAGATCTTATTGTTTAGCCAGTTCAACACCAAACGCGATTTAGAAGGTTTAAACTTCAAAACAGGTGATAACCTCCAACAATTTACAACCAAGTTTTACTCACATTTGACTCAACATAATAGAATATCTTCTGAAAGTTATAAATGTATACCTGAACATCATAAAACTTGATGTAGAACCGAGAACTCGGAACAGAAAGCTTGGTTTCCAATATCTCTGCAATAGTCGCGCTAAGTTTGGCATTTACGCTGGGGTCTAGACCTCCAATGGAAATCAATTCCCCATAAGCAGCAGGCTCTTCAGTCCCACCAAATGAAATTGGCACCCCTCCGTTCACCAGTATCATCACATACTACAGAGCACACCAATCACTTCCATAAATACAAATATCTCTACAGACAGCACCATATATTGTCGCTATTAGAAATGGAGATTAATAAAGAAAAGCATCATATATCTTCTTTGGTTAATAAGTTCAAAGCAACTTCCTGTCCAATGTGTTTGTCCAGTAATTCGTGATTTAAGATCAAAATTTCACGATAATATCACCAAAATACAGAATTGAAGGAACTATAAATAACAGAAACCAAAAAAAATAAGAAGAAGAAAAATTCGACCCCAAAAAAACATAAAATGGTTGCTTTTTCTCAGAGGAATATTGTCGAGCATATTACAGCCATACATCACCATGTGCAAACTCCATCACACAATTATGTAAGAACTCTGAAACCCTACTCAACATTGAAATTCAGTTATAATTACGCCAACAAAAGAATGAAAAAGAAAGCGAAAGAACGACCCCGAACTCAAGAAACTAACAAATACAACAAAAGTTGCCGAATTTCTCCCGACGGAGTATTGTCGAACATAAATCAGTCACGGGTAACCATTATCTACAAAAAATTGAGTACACCTCGAGTTGTACATGCATGAAGATGATGTAAATCATTGTATGGAAAGGAGAGAGTACAGATTCAGGCTTGCCGATGATTTTGGCAACAGCTTTGGTGGCATCTTTGAGAATATCGGAAGCCACCACTCCATCAACCGGGACATTAATAAACAAATTCAAGGTGGGCATTTTTCTCTTTGACTGAGATTTTGATAGTTTAATTCGAATTCGAAGTTATGTTGAAGCTCGGAGCCTATGCAAGAGTTTTATTCGGAATGAGGGGCTTATAAGCACTTTTCGGATAATAGAAGAATTTGGTATAAACCTGAATAATAAATAGGCGAAAGAAGACAAGAAATATAAAGAGAAGTATTACTATCTATATATTGCTGAAACTGTTGAATGAAATCTATATCGAATTGTCTATATCAAATGAACTGAATTGAGACACTATTTATAGGGAAAATTTTACAACGTGCATAGTACTTTTACTGTGCAGTTACGTGTAGTAATAAATGCAGCATGAGATGATATTCCCTTTGTCAATTTTGGTGGATTATTTCTGACAACATATTGCTGAGGTATCCCATTTCATCAACTATTGTGGCTTGACATTCTCAACACTCCCCATTGGGATACCGATGTGATTATCTTCCTATACGTCTTTGGCGCTGCCTCGTTAAAAACCTTATCAAGAAAAACCCAGTGGGACAAAAACCTGAAGAAAGAAAAGAGTACAGCTACGCATGCTCCCCCTGATGTTGACATTAGCGAGATCTTTTTCATAGATCTCGGAGCTGGCGCATTCCAATATCGTGGACATGTTTCTTGAAAGTTGTAGTAGGGAGCGCCTTTGTAAAGAGATCCGCCGAGTTGTGGCATGATTGAATGTATTGAACACTAATTTCTCCATTCTTCTCAAAATCTTGTGTATACTGATAAAACTTCGGTGGGATATGTTTGGTTCTATCAGTTTTGATATATCCCTCTTTCATTTGAGCAATACATGTGGCGTTGTTTTCATATATCGTTGTTGGACTTTTATCAATTGATATGCCGCAGGAGGTCAAGATGTGTTGTGTCATAGACCTTAACCAAAAACATTCTCGACTTGCTTCATGAAGTGCAATGACTTCAGCATGGTTGGAAGAAGTAGCAACAAGTGTTTGTTTTTGTAATCTCCAAGAGATAGCAGTACCTCCAATTGTAAATACGTAACCTGTTTGGGATCTAGCTTTGTGTGGATCTGATAAATATCCTGCATCTGCATAACCAACCAAAACATGTTATGTATTTTTAGAATAAAATAATCTCAAATCAACTGTACCTCGAAGATATCGGAATAGATGTTTAATCCCATTCCAATGTCTTTTAGTGGGGGATGAGCTGAACCTTGCTAATAAATTAACTGCAAAAGATATGTCAGGTCTAGTACAATTAGCAAGATACATAAGAGGCCCAATTGCACTAAGGTATGGTGTTTCAGATCCAAGGACTTCTTCATTTTCTTCGCGAGGGCGAAATGGATCTGTTTCTACACTTAGCGATCTCCCAATCATTGGGGTGCTCAAAGGGTTTGCTTTATCCATATTAAAGCGTTTCAACACCCTTTCGGTATAAGCTGATTGATGCACAAAAATTCCATTTTGTTTATGCTCAATTTGCAAACCAAGATAAAATTTGGTTTCCCCTAGATCTTTCATTTCAAATTCAGTCTTTAAATATGCTGCCGTTTCATGGATTTCTTTGGCAGTTCTAATAATGTTCAAATCATCAACATAGACAGCAATAATAATGTATCGTGATACTGTTCTCTTAATATATACGCATGGACAAATTGGATTATTCGCATATCCTTTCTTTGACAGAAATTCGCTCAAGCGATTGTACCACATGCGTCCTGACTACTTTAACCCGTAAAGAGATCGTTGTAATTTGATCGAACATTTCTCTTTTGGTTTTGACTTTAATGCTTCAGGCATTTTGAATCCTTCAGGGACTTTCATATAAATATCACTATCAAGTGATCCATACAGATAAGCTGTAACAACATCCATTAGACGCATTTGCAATTCTTGAGAAACTGTAAGGCTGATTAAATATCTAAACATAATTGCATCCATAACAGGAGAATACGTTTCCTCATAATCAATCCCGTGTCTTTGAGAAAATCCTTGGGCAATGAGCCTTACTTTATATCTTGTGACTTCATTTTCTCATTTCGTTTTCGTACGAAAACCCATTTGTACCCTACAGGTTTTATACCTTCAGGTGTGAGGACAACAGGTCCAAACACACTTCTTTTATTCAAAGAATTTAATTCAGCCTGAATGACGTCTTTCCATTTATTCCAATCATGTCTATTTTGACATTCAATGATAGATCTTGGTTCGGGATCTTCATTTTCATGAATGATATCTACGGCATAAGAAAATATTTCATCAATATATCACTTTGATTCCACAGCTTTCTTGAATACAAGTAATTAATTGAGATTTCTTCATTTATCTCACTTTGTGTTTCTTCTGAAACACTTTCCCCATTTTGTGTCTCTTCTGGGACACTTTCTTTATTCAAAATTTCTTTTGTGATATCTTTCTCATTTGGTGTCTCTTCTGGGACACTCTTTTCTATACCGTGATCATCATTCATATTAGCTCCTTTTCTCTTACTAGGATTCTTATCCTTTGATCCAGGTGGTCTACCACGCTTCAGGCGTATCGTAGATTCATGATCGATGTTTTTCTCAGATTGACCCTTTGGAATCTCAATTCGAGCAGGAGCATTAACAGCTGGTATATGTGACTTAATCACTCGTTTGCATCTGTAAACGCATCTGGTAATTGATTTGCAATACTTTGCAAGTGTACAATCTTTTGGACTTCCATTTCGCATTGCTTTGTGCTTGGATCAAGATGCAATAATGATAGTTCATACCATGTAATATCCTTTCTAACTGTTTGGTTTCTCCCCCTAATGCTGGGAAAGTACTTTCATCAAAATGACAGTCAGCAAAACGTACTCTAAACATATCACCCGTTTGAGGTTCAAGATATCTGATAATGGATGGACTTTCATATCCAACATAAATTCCCAACCTTCTTTGAGGTCCCATTTTAGTACGTTGTGGTGGTGCTACAGACACATATACTGCACAACCAAAAATTCTTAGATGGGAAATATTTGGTTCTTGACCACATGTAAGTTGGAACGGGGAGTATTTATGATAAGCACTTGGTCTAATGCGAATTAATGTCTCTGCATGTAAAATCGCATGTCCCCATACTGAAATTGGGAGCTTTGTTCTCATTATCAATGGGCTAGCAATAAGCTGAAGAAGTTTAATTAATGATTCAGCTAAACCATTCTGTGTATGGACATGAGCAACAGGATGCTCAACAATTATTTCAGTTGCCATATAATAATCATTAAATGTTTGGGATGTGAACTCACCAGCATTGTCCAATCGAATTTTCTTGATTGTGTTATCAGGGAATTGTGCTCGTAATTTAATAATTTGGGCAAGCAGTCTTGCAAATGCCATATTACGAGTTGATAACAAACAAACATGTGACCATCTGGTGGATGCATCGATTAATACCATAAAATATCGAAATGGTCCACATGGTGGATGAATTGGTCCACATATATCACCTTGAATATGTTCAAGAAAAGCAGGTGATATTCATCCTTTATTTTAACTGGTGATGGTCTCACAATCAATTTCCCAAGAGAACAAGCTGTACACAGGTCCTTTCTTATTTGAGGAAACTTCTGGTTCCTTAAAGGATGCCCTTGTGTACTTTCAATGATTTTTTGCATCATTGTTAAACCGGGGTGACCCAATCGATCATGCCAAATAGTAAGATCTTGTAGATCCACAAACTTCTGGTTTGTGATGGCATGTGCTTCAATTGCACTTACGCGTGTATAATATAACCCTGATGAAAAAGCAGGTAGTTTTTCCAGGACACGCCCTTTACTTGTTATATACAAGTATTCGATATTTTTCTCATTTCCAGTTTCAATGTGATATCCATTAAGAAGGGTATCTTTGAAGCTTAACAAGTTTCTTTGGGACTTAGAGCAAAACAATGCATCATTAACAATAAACTTTGTCCCATGGGGTAGTAATATTGTAGCTTTTCCGGAGCCTTCAATCAATTTCGCACTGCCCGATATAGTATTGACATTTGCCTCACTTTTTATCAAATGAGAGAAATATTTTCTATTCTTTAGGATTGTGTGCGTCGTGGCGCTGTCTGCAAGACATATATCCCTTTTATTTAAGTCGGCCTCGTATGAATGTAGTGATGTGTTCATATCTTCATAATCAAAATAAAAGTTCATAATAAGAGAATAGAAATAACATGTTGTATTATAATAATACTACTAGCAAAACGGGGTACATAATGATAGGAAATAAAACATAATACAATACGAGAGAAAATTCAAATAGCATATAACTAATAATCAACTATGTAAGCTAAAGTTCATTCGTCATGAGGAAATCAGCCGTATCGAGATGTGTGATACCGGCGAAGCCGTCAAACTTGAGGGCCATATTTGCTTCAATCTCATTATCTGGATTATTGAAATCAGGGATATTATTTGCAAAATTTGCCTCAACATTCTTTCCCTTTCCTTTGATTGAAGCTTGGTACAGTTTAACAAAGTGGTCAGGCGTACGACAGGTACGCGTCCAGTGGCCCTTTAGACCACACCGAAAGCATGGGTTTTCTACACCCTTTTTATGATAATTTTGGGCAAATTTGCCCTTTCTTTGTTTGCTTTCATGATTATTTTTCTGGCTTCCAGAAGGACCACCAGGATGATGATAACTGTAGTTTCTTTGGCCTCGTCCACAGCCACGACCTCGTCCATGACCACGACCACCTCTTCCGGGGTAGTTGCGTACTGCTACATTTGCTTCTGGCAAAGGAGCAGATCCAGTGGGGCGACTTTCATGATTTTTCAATAAGAGCTCATTATTCATTTCAGCTACCAAGAGACATGAAATTAACTGAGAGTATTTTGTAAAACCCTTTTCACGGTATTGCTGCTGCAGGAGCAAATTTGAGGGGTGAAAAGTAGAGTAGGTTTTCTCAAGTAAATCATTATCGGTGAGGGGTTCACCACACAATTTCAGCTTAGAACTGATTTTGAAAACCATTGAGTTATACTCAGATACAGTTTTGAAATCTTGTAGCTACAAATGAATCCACTCGTAACGAGCTTTAGGAAGGATAACAGTTTTCTGGTGATCATACCTCTCCTTTAAGTTATCCCACAATTCAAGTGGATCCTCTATAGTTAAATACTCAGTTTTTAATCCTTCATCAAGGTGATGACGGATAAAAATCATGGACTTAGCCTTATCTTGGCTTGATGCCTCGTTTTCTTTCATAATAGTTTCACCGAGACCTTCTGCATTTAAATGAATCTTTGCATCAAGCACCCATGACAAATAATTTTTTCCAGAGAGGTCTAGAGCGGCGAACTCAAGCTTCGTAAGATTCGGCATATTTGTAACTAATATAAGATAAAGGAAAATAATTAGTATATTCCTAGGAGCAACAAGGGGATCATAACTAATACAACAAGCATGATGTATATATCCCGTTCCGGGATATCTATACTAAGAATAAAAATAGCAAAACCAATTACTATGATTATCATGAAAATTCCTTCAGCTGACAACATTTTGATATAGCAACAAGATCTTTGAGAGTAAGAAGTAAGATGTAGAAGTGAATGAATTGTATTTACCGAAATCATCTATTTATAGGAAAAAATTACAGCTAGCCGTTACAAATATAAACTTTTTTTTTTAATTTTATTTTATAAAATATACCCGTTGTGAAAGTATATATATATATATATATATATATATATATATATATATATATATATATATATATATATTTTTTATTTATTTTATAAAATAACCGTTGAGAAAAGGTATATATATATATATTTATTTTATTTTATTTAGAGCATAAATAAATATAAATGCAAGCCTTAATCATAATAATTTATGCATGCTCAGGGTTGATAAAAATATATGCAACGTAATAATCATATAAACATAAATGTTAATAGTCAGTTTCAAATTAATTGAACATGATTATATGTTACACAAATAAATAAGTAGGAGGCACAGCCTTCCATTCGCAATGAATAAATATATTGAGGTTTTAACTCTCTAATATATAAGTAAATATTATTAGGGGGATTTAATCTTCCATTAGATATAAGTATATAATATTAGAAGGCTTTAGCCATTCATTATATATATATAAATATGTATTAAGAGAAGGCATTAGCCATTCGTAATAATACTATGATGTAACTATATATATATATATATATATATATATATATATATATATATATATAAAATGTATTAAGAGAAGGCTTAGCCATTCGTAGTAATACTATATATGAGAACGTGAATAAGTAGATAGTATAGAAATATGAATAAATAGATATAGAATATTGCATTTATCTTCTGGTTGATTCGCCTAGAGAATATTAGAACAATCGTGTCGATAACCAGAACGATCGTGCTGATAACGTGATATAAAACTGAATAATAAATAGACGAAAGAAGACAAGAAATATAAAGAGAAGTATTACTATCTGTATATTGCTGAAACTGTTGAATGAAATCTATATCGAATTGTCTGTATCAAATGAACTTAATTGAGGCACTATTTATGGGGAAAATTTTACAACGTGCACAGTACTTTTACTGTGCATTTACGTGTAGTAATAAATGCCGCATGAGATGATATTCCCTTTGTCAATTTTGGTGGATTATTTCTGACAACATATTGCTGAGGTATCCCATTTCGTCAACTATTGCGGCTTGACATTCTCAACATAATTGAGTTTTAATGAATTTTAGCAAATTGTATCGAGTTCTACGCTTCTACTGGATAGTTTACTTTATTATAATGGGATGTATTAGTTTAATACACTAATTTCTATGTTTACTAAAATATTCTAAGAGCCCTAGTTATTGGTAAAACATAAGAAAATATAAGAATAAACTAGACTATTTAACAACTCGGAGTTTTTAATTAACTAGCATAATCTATTATGGTAAACAAATTGAATTGGATATTTAATAAAATTTTAACATGGTCATATTAAATCCAATTGGATAATAAACCAAGAAAGTAAAAATTTTCTGAATCGTTAATGGGTCCAACAAAGTACTTAAAAAATGCTCTTCACTAATATATGTTTTGGACTAATTTGATCTATTTTGGATTCATTCAACTTGTTTTTGACACGATCGATCTATTTTAAATTCGTTCGAACTATTTTCAATAAGTTTGACCCATTTTGACTCATTTTAATCCATTTTGGACTTGTTATACTCGTTTTAGACCCGTTTGACTCGTTTTCGACATGTTTTTTACTCGTGCGATCAATTTTAGACCTGTTCGCCCCATTTTGGACATGTTTGATCCGTTTCACTCATTTTTTGACTCATTTCACCCTTTTTTGGGATTTTTTCAACCTATTTTGGATCTATTTGGGGAGTTGGAGAAACTTACAGAACTTGGAGCGTCTTACGAGCGAGTACTTGCTCTTCTACATCCAGTTGAATAGGCTCACCATCACGCTCAACTTCGTTTCCGCCATACCTGAGCTCTTAGTGGTGGTTGCCTCTGGTGGAATAGATTGTGGCGGAGCAAATGTGTTGTATTTCTGCCTCTCCAAATTCTTTAAATCAAGAATCATTAAATAGGCGACACCATGGCAGTTTGAAAAGCTTGTTGAGCACGTACAACTTTTTCTGGGCATAATGACACGCCGGGACATCCTTTTTGACAGTTTAGTCAAAAAAATATATATATATACTAGTCATCCATATTCTTTTATTAGATGTGAGTTCAATTTGTGATCTCTTCTCTTTTGTTTTTTTTTTTCATCGTCTTAATTAGTTATTTATTTATTAACTCTACTTTTCTCTCACCTCATTTTTATTTTATTTTTTTATATATTTTTTATTTTTTTTGCTCATATTTTTTAATTTATTTTCTATTAATATATAATTATTAAATTTAAAAATAACCCACACAACTGTCAATGTATTATTCCATCGTACGCGTGGAAGAATCCAACGGAGGAGGGGAATTTTAGATGAGACTTTGTCTTGTAATTTCGTAATTCGTAAAATTAGAGTTTGTATTTGCCGATGCTCAAAACTATATCCATAAATTTCAAATCAAACATTTCAGTAGATGAAATGAACAATTTTTTCAAAAACGTAATTAAATTAGTAAAGTTACAAAGAAAGAAAAAGACATAAATAGCTATAAAGGGGTATCCATCAGGGTGATTCCCTATTACAGTATCTTTTTCCTTTTTTCTGCAAAGCTCTCTCTCGCTGTTTGCTGGACTTAGAAAGAAAGAGAACCATTGAGTTACTATTTGTCGAAATGCTCCCTGAATTTCCAATTTTCTTTTTGCTCGTGACACCCTTGTCTATGGTCTTATTGATTCTTGTGCTTTTGAAGGGATTGCTAAGATTTTGGATGTGTATTCCCGCTTTTTAAGGAGGATTTCTACCTTAAACTCTAAAGTTACTATTTATTTCTAGAGCCTATAGGTATAAATGGTGTACTATGGGGTGTTAAAGGACATAATAGAATTAGATTACACAGGCGGTAAAAACGTTGTATTGTTTGATTGTGACTGGGTATCGAAGGGCAGCAGGCTTAAAGAGGATGAAGATGGGTTTACACTGACCAATTTTACAAATATTAAGCGTCAAAATGAGTCTTACTCGAACTCATGTTTTTCAATGATTCTAACTCATTTTCCAAGCTCCGAAATCATTTCTTGATCATTAGGACAATTTAGGAATTTTCCTTAAAAGTTACTAGTTATCGTAGAAAATGAGTTTTTGATCGAAATACCTTTTATTATCCAATATTATATTTAATTGATATCTTTCGTGCCATTAAATTCCATCTCTAACTTTGTTTGTACAAAAACTATTTTCGAAAACTTATTTTACTATTCATCCTACGAGCATTCTTTCGTTCGGGTACTTTTTACCTCTCAATATAATAGTCAAAACGATTCTTGATTTATTTCATAACTTTTGATATACATTACAACCCTTGGTTCAAACTCTAACTCGGTTTTTGAAAGAAACGTTTTAACATACGAGTTATTATTCATACTGCGCTTTTCAACTTTCAATTGATAAAGCGTTTCATATTCAATATTAGACTCAAAACGATCCTCTATTTATTTTTTTGACATTTTGACACTATCAAGACTTCCAAATCACATTCGAGGGACGTCTTTTACTCATGTTTTATCAAATGATCCTAATAAATGGTAATTGCTTTAGCTTGAACCAGAATGAAATATCATTGTTCCTTTAATAAAGAACTTGAGTTGTTCTTGGTTCAAAAATCTAGGTTGAGGATGAGATTGAAACTCATATCATAATACATCTCTAGTAGGAACCTAACCTACCAAGTGGAGATCCCATGAGGAGGTTCAATGTGGTATAAACAAGTTGTCAGGTGTATTGGTTGCACCCAACTTAACTGGTACTTAGTACCTGTGTCTATCCTCTAGTACTTACCTGGTGGGTACTGAAGTTGCAAATAAAGGTAAAGAATTATACTCTAAATAAGTTCAAGATCTGTTTAAGATGAGACGTTAGCAATGCGTCTTTGTAAATCCCAACAAAGTGAATATTATCATGTAGCCGCAATTAGAGGAAAAAGATTATTTTTTGAAAATATTCATGACACAGGTTGCTAAAGCTTATTATAACATGTTGTTATTGATGGCTCTGTCGCATCCAAGGTGCCAAATTCAAGGTGAAACATTTTATTCGCCCCTATGACAGGAAAGTTGGATAACTCAGGTAGCAGCTCGAATCGAAAGGCACCATCTACTAAAAGCATGCTATTGTAATTTTGATAACTTTTATATTATGAGTTTGTGGAGTTTGTTGGAATTTAACATTGTATTTTGTAGATGAAATTTATTATTTAAGGGATGTCAAATTCTTTAATAGGAGTTCTAGAATAAAGTTCATAAAATTAATAATAAATAAATAGGAAGTAATTTTTGTGGTATGTTATATTCACATGATATATTAAGATATTTGTACTTAGATGCAATTAAGGGTTGTATAATGAGATTAATAATCCAACTTAAACTTCTATTTACTAATACTTTTGTAAACTTGGGATTGATGACAGGGTCCGAAATTATATTGGATAAAAAGTTGATTATTTATCTCACATCAGAGCCCTCGTTAGTAGCCGAAATGAGATTTTATTGAAATAGTGCATATTGTCTTATTTTGAAAGGAGTTTCGCAAGTACTCATTGCACTGGTAGTGATATGAATACTCCTTTAAGGCAAGTAGACTTTGTTAATGATATAATTGTAACAAAAAAAAATTTGTCAAGCGATATAGTTGTAACAAATGATAAGTTTCAATCTGTTGAGAATGTCAAGCCGCAATAGTTGATGAAATGGGATGCCTAAGCAATATGTTGTCAGAGATAATCCACCAAAATTGACAAAGGGAATATCATCTCATGCTGCATTTATTACTACACGTAAATGCACAGTAAAAGTACTGTGCACGTTGTAAAATTTTCCCTATAAATAGTGCCTCAATTCAGTTCATTTGATACAGACAATTCGATATAGATTTCATTCAACAGTTTCAGCAATATACAAATAGTAATACTTATCTTTATATTTCTTGTCTTCTTTCGCCTATTTATTATTCGGTTTCATATCAGGTTATCGGCACGATCGTTCTGGTTATCAACACGATTGTTCTAATATTCTCCAGGCGAATCAACCAGAAGACAAATGTAATATTCTATATCTATTTATTCATATTTCTGTACTATCTACTTATTCACGTTCTCATATATAGTATTACTACGAATGGCTAAACCTTCTCTTAATACATATCATATATATATATATCTAATTACTATATATATATCTAGTTACATTATAGTATTATTACGAATGGCTAATGCCTTCTCTTAATACATATTTATATATATATAATGAATGGCCAAAGCCTTCTAATATTATATACTTATATCTAATGGAAGATTAAATCCCCCTAATAATATTTACTTATATAATAGAGAGTTAAAACCTCAATATATTTATTCATTGCGAATGGGAGGCCGTGCCTCCTACTTATTTATTTGTGTAACATATAATCATGTTCAATTAATTTGAAACTAACTGTTAACATTTATGTTTATATGATTATTGCTTTGCATATATTTTTATCTACCCTGAGCATGCATAAATTATTATGATTAAGGCTTGCTTTTATATTTATTTGTGCTCTAAATAAAATAAAAAAATATATATATATATATATATACATATTCACTTTCACAACGGGTATATTTTATAAAATAAAATTTAAAAAAAATTATATTTGTAACGACTAGTTTATAACGGCTAGCTGTAATTTTTTTCCAATAAATAGATGATTTCGGTAAATACAATTCATTCACTTCTACATCTTACTTCTTACTCTCAAATATCTCGTTGCTATATCAAAATGTTGTCAGCAGAAGGAATTTTCGTGATAATCATAGTAATTGCTTTTGCTATTTTTATTCTTAGTATATATATCCTAGAACGGGATATATACATCATGCTTGTTGTATTAGTTATGATCCCCTTGTTGCTCCTAGGAATATCATTTGATATTGGCATTTAAAATTAGACAATATCTAGACCTCTCTGGAAAAAATTATTTGTCATGGGTGCTTGATGCAGAGATTCATTTAAATGCAAAAGGTCTCGGTGAAACTATTATGAAAGAAAACGAGGCATCAAGCCAAGATAAGGCTAAGTCCATGATTTTTATCCGTCATCACCTTGATGAAGGATTAAAAACTGAGTATTTAACTATAGAGGATCCACTTGAATTGTGGGATAACTTAAGGGAGAGGTATGATCACCAGAAAACTGTTATCCTCCCTAAAGCTCGTTATGAGTGGATTCATTTGAGGCTACAAGATTTCAAAACTGTATCTGAGCATAACTTAATGGTTTTCAAAATCAGTTCTAAGCTAAAATTGTGTGACGAACCCCTCACCGATAATGATTTACTTGAGAAAACCTACTCTACTTTTCACCCCTCAAATTTGCTCCTGCAGCAGCAATACCGTGAAAAGGGTTTTACAAAATACTCTTAGTTAATCTCATGTCTCTTGGTAGCTGAAATGAATAATGAGATCTTATTGACAAATCATGAAAGTCGCCCCACTGGATTTGCTCCTTTGCCAGAAGCAAATGCAGCAGTACACAACTACCCCGGAAGAGGTGGTTGTGGTCATGGACGAGGTCGTGGTCGGGGACAAAGTTTATTGTTAATGATGCATTGTTTTGCTCTAAGTCCCAAAGAAACTTGTTAAGCTTCAAATATATCCATCTTAATGGATATCACATTGAAACTGGAAATGACAAAAATATCGAATACTTGTATATAACAAGTAAAGGGCGTGTCCTGGAAAAACTACCTGTTTTTTCATCAGGGTTATATTATATACGCATAAGTGCAATTGAAGCACATGCCATCACAAACCAGAAGTTTGTGGATCTACAAGATCTTACTATTTGGCATGATAGATTGGGTCACCCCGGTTTAACAATGATGCGAAAAATCATTGAAAGTACACAAGGGCATCCTTTAAGGAACCAGAAGATTCCTCAAATAAGAAAGGACCTGTGTACAGCTTGTTCTCTTGGGAAATTGATTGTGAAACCATCACCAGTTAAAATAAAGGATGAATCACCTGTTTTTCTTGAACGTATTCAAGGTGATATATGTGGACCAATTCATCCATCATGTGGACCATTTTGATATTTTATGGTATTGATCGATGCATCTACCAGATGGTCATATGTTTGTTTGTTATCAACTTGTAATATGGCATTTGCAAGACTGTTTGCCCAAATTATTAAATTACGAGCACAATTCCCTGATAACACAATCAAGAAAATTCGATTGGACAATGTTGGTGAGTTCACATCCCAAACATTTAATGATTATTGTATGACAACTGGAATTATTGTTGAGCATCCTATTGCTCATGTCAATACACAGAATGGTTTAGCTGAATCATTAATTAAACGTCTTCAGCTTATTGCTAGACCATTGATAATGAGAACAAAGCTCCCAATTTCAGTATGGGGATATGCAATTTTACATGCAGAGACCTTAATTCGCATTAGACCAAGTGATTATCATAAATACTCCCCGTTCCAACTTACATGTGGTCAAGAACCAAATATTTCTCATCTAAGAATTTTTGGTTGTGCAGTATATGTGCCTGTAGCACCACCACAACATACTAAAATGGGACCTCAAAGAAGGTTGGGAATTTATGTTGGATATGAAAGTCCATCCATTATCAGATACCTTGAACCTCAAACGGGTGATATGTTTAGAGCACGTTTTGCTGACTATCATTTTGATGAAAGTACTTTCCCAGCATTAGGGGGAGAAACCAAACAGTTGGAAAAGGATATTACATGGTATGAACCATCATTATTGCATCTTGATTCACGCACAAAGCAGTGCGAAATGGAAGTCCAAAAGATTGTACACTTGCAAAGTATTGCAAATCAATTACCAGATGCGTTTACAGATGCAAAACGAGTGATTAAGTCACATATACCAGCTGTTAATGCTCCTGCTCGAATTGAGATTCCAAAGGGTCAATCTGAGAAAAACATCGATCATGAATCTACGATACGCCTGAAGCGTGGTAGACCACCTGGATCGAAGGATAAGAATCCTCGTAAGAGAAAAGGAGCTAATATGAATGATGATTACGGTATAGAAAAGATTGTCCCAGAAGAGACACCAAATGAGAAAGATATCACAAAAGAAATTTTGAATAAAGAAAGTGCTGGGAGGTGGGCCCAGAACAGTAGCATTCCGGGACCGTACTTTAAAATTTAACTTTAATATACAGGTATCAAATATTTCTAAAACATTTAAATACAAACAGCGGAAGACTAGCCAGAACTACTCAAGTATATACATGCAATTGATAATAAATTTTAAATCACAAAGCAGATAAATAAAGCATGCAATTAACACTTAAAAGCACCTAATTCATCATGCTTAAATAAAAAAAACAATATAAAAATACCTTTCACCGAAGATGGCTACTGCACCCGGAGCTCGCCTCCCGAGAACCCGATTTCTGATCTCCTCGAGAAACCGGCAGAGCTTCCCTGCAATTACCCCAGGGACACCCTCGGAGTGTGGGCTCCGAAAGTATTTCTCTAAATACTTAGAGAAAATAAAACTTTAAACTAAAAACCCTTTTCAGGGTTTATTCTCCCGAAATTAGGCGTTTATATATAAACACCTACTTAAAATTAATTCCAAAATAAATCGAAATTAACTAGGAGAATGGGATATGGTTTCAAAGCCGAGAGCTCAGCCAAAACCTCTCCTAAAGTTGGATGGAAAAAATGAAATGCCAAGGCCCCTATTTATAGGGGAAAAACCGAGGGCAAAATAGTAATTTCACCCCCCACTTGCGTGTTCAACTTGGACACGAAAACCAAGGTGACCACGTCTTAGATCTCTGAGCCACGAGTCCAACGCCGCCGAGAACGCCCCGATCGGAGCTCACACGCGCCCCCACGCTCGGCCACAAGGCGGCGCGTGTGATCACTTGCGGTTTAGGATTTCCGGTGACGTGGCCTATCCTGAAGCTGCCACGTGTCCGGGTCTGGTCCGACCCTATCCGAGACCCGGCCCTGACCCGTTTGACCGACCCGGTCCAGATCAAATCTGGACCGTTGATTCATGATGACGTGGCGAGATCTGGACCGTCCATGTGTCGCACACGTGGCGTGCCACGCGACTGCCCAGTCACCGTCACCTGGGCCCACCTTATTGACGTGGCGTGACACGTCAGTGCCACGTCAGCATTTTTTTTTTTTTTTAAATTTAAATTTTATTTTCTCCAAAATAAAATTCCGGGTATTTCCTACTCTTTGGAATTACAATTTATTTTCTTAAAATAAATTTCTTGGCTATTTTCAAACACTTTGAAAATTTATTTCTTTCATTTCCTTTAACGTTTTATTTTCGGGTTTTCGATTGGGGCTTGCAAGGGGACCTGCAGGACTAATTAATTTTAGCTCCAAACGGGTTAATATATTATCATCCCATGATAATAATTAATTACCGTTTAACAATATTTAATTCCACTAAATAAATATTGTTGCACTCTAAAATTAATTAAATTACTCACGAATTTTTTTGATCTAGAATAATTTTGCATTTTACTCCTCCGTGTAGATATCCATGAAAAATAAATTAATACTACTATCATTTATTTTTCACTTCTAATTTGAAATCTCCTAATTCGCCTTAAGTTCAAATTTATTGTACGTGAAACACATTCAACATACAACTTCAGTGACGCATCACACGAAGTACTTTGGCTAAAGTTTTAATTCGAACTTTGCAAATCTATTTCAGGAATATCTTTTAACTTTCCAGCAAAGCCACAGATTCCTTGATCAATATTTCTCTTCAGCACATTTCATGTAATCACTGAATGTACAAAGGTTTTGGTCAATCAATATCGAGACCTCACTTATGAGCACATTACAATGATTAACACTACATGCTTAAAGTCAAAATACTATGAGGATTAAGAGTTCAATGCTCCATAGGATTTGTTCATTTTAGATAGTAGTTTAAAATGAACTATCTTAATGGTCCAGTTCGATGTTTCCAAATCTATTGAAAATCATCAATGTGTTACAACTGGAAACTCCATTTCCCTATGACAAAAGACTAATCATCTTATATAACACATTATAGTCTCGACAAGAACTTATTCTTATCATATCGACTAGAACTTTAATAACACGTGATTTCGATATCCAAAGTCCTTTCCTATGAAACACATTTCATATAAGAATATCATCACACGTTATTAATTATGTTAATAAACTCATAACTTGCGATAATTTCAGTTTTATTAATCCAACAAAATACGAAGTATTTACAAAGAAATTGGATTTTCAGGGCACTAATCCCAACAGAAAGTGTCCCAGAAGAGACACAAAATGGGAAAAGTGTTTCAGAAGAAACACAAAGTGAGATAAATGAAGAAATCTCAATTAATTACTTGTATTCAAGAAAGCTGTGGAATCAAAGTGATATCAACATTGATGAAATATTTTCTTATGCCGTAGATATCATTCATGAAAATGAAGACCCCGAACCAAGATCTATCATTGAATGTCAAAATAGACATGATTGGAATAAATGGAAAGACGCCATTCAGGCTGAATTAAATTCTTTAAATAAAAGAAGTGTGTTTGGACCTGTTGTCCTCACACCTGAAGGTATAAAACCTATAGGGTACAAATGGGTTTGCGTACGAAAACGAAATGAGAAAAATGAAGTCACAAGATATAAAGTAAAGCACGTTGCCCAAAGATTTTCTCAAATACCCGGGATTGATTATGAGAAAACGTATTCTCCTGTTATGGATGCAATTACGTTTAGATATTTAATCAGCCTTACAGTTTCCCAAGAATTGCAAATGCGTCTAATGGATGTTGTTACAACTTATCTGTATGGATCACTTGATAGTGATATTTATATGAAAGTCCCTGAAGGATTCAAAATGCCTGAAGCATTAAAGTCAAAACCAAAAGAGAAATGTTCGATCAAATTACAACGATCTCTTTACGGGTTAAAGCAGTCAGGACGCATGTGGAACAATCGCTTGAGCGAATTTCTGTCAAAGAAAGGATATGTGAATAATCCAATTTGTCCATGCATATATATTAAGAGAACAGTATCCGGATACATTATTATTGCTATCTATGTTGATGATTTGAACATTATTGGAACTGCCAAAGAAATCCATGAAACGACAGCATATTTAAAGAATGAATTTGAAATGAAAGATCTTGGGGAAACCAAATTTTGTCTTGGTTTGCAGATTAAGCATAAACAAAATGGAATTTTTGTGCATCAATCAGCTTATACCGAAAGGGTGTTGAAACGCTTTAACATGGATAAAGCAAACCCTTTGAGCACTCCAATGATTGGGAGATCACTAAGTGTAGAAACAGATCCATTTCGCCCTCTCGAAGAAAATAAAGAAGTCCTTGGATCTGAAACACCATACCTCAGTACAACTGGGGCTCTTATCTATCTTGCTAATTGTACTAGACCTGACATATCTTTTGCAATTAATTTATTAGCAAGGTTCAGCTCATCCCCCACTAAAAGACATTGGAATGGGATTAAATATCTATTCCGATATCTTTGAGGTACAGTTGATTTGGGATTATTTTATTCTAAAAATACAGAAAATGTTTTGGTTGGTTATGCAGATGCATGATATTTATCAGATCCACACAAAGCTAGATCTCAAACAGGTTAAGTATTTACCTTGGAGATCACAAAAACAAACACTTGTTGCTACTTCTTCCAACCATGCTGAAATCATTGCACTTCATGAAGTAAGTCGAGAATGTTTTTGGTTAAGGTCTATGACACAACACATCTTGACCTCCTGCGGCATATCAATTGATAAAAGTCCAACAACGATATATGAAGACAACGCCGCATGTATTGCTCAAATAAAAGAGGGATATATCAAAACTGACAGAACCAAACATATCCCACCGAAGTTTTATCAGTATACACAAGATCTTGAGAAGAATGGAGAAATTAGTGTTCAATACATTCGATCATGCCACAACTCTGCAGATCTCTTTACAAAGGCGCTCCCTACTACAACTTTCAAAAAACATGTCTACGATATTGGAATGCGCCAGCTCCGAGATCGATGAAAAAGATCTCGCTAATGTCAACATCAGGGGGAACATGCGTAGCTGTACTCTTTTCCTTCTTTAGGTTTTTGTCCCATTGGATTTTTCCTGATAAGGTTTTTAACGAGGCAGCGCCAAAGACGTATAGGGAGATAACCGCATCGGCATCCCAAGGGGGAGTGTTGAGAATGTCAAGCCGCAATAGTTGACGAAATGGGATGCCTCAGCAATATGTTGTCAGAGATAATCCACCAAAATTGACAAAGGGAATATCATCTCATGCTGCATTTATTACTACACGTAAATGCACAGTAAAAGTACTGTGCACGTTGTAAAATTTTCCCTATAAATAGTGCCTCAATCCAGTTCATTTGATACAGACAATTCGATATAGATTTCATTCAACAGTTTCAACAATATACAGATAGTAATACTTCTCTTTATATTTCTTGTCTTCTTTCGCCTATTTATTATTCAGTTTCATATCACAATCTACCTTTTCTAGTATTGTATTTTTTTGTATTTTTTTCGTTGCGGTATGAATCTCTTCTGGTATTTACTCTGATTTAAGTTTATTAGATTCTGGTTTTGATCTTCAATACGAATTAATGTTGGGCTGGTACTTATGTCATAACAAGTATTGGATATGCTAACCGGTGGAACTTATATCACAACATAACTATATCGGATTTACTTCTTGTCGGTATTTATATCTTAATTGCTATATTTCAACATGTTTTGTATACTTACATTTTGAATCACATATCTATGTTACACATTATATAAATATTACAAATTTAATTATTTATTATATTTGATAATGTGGTACTAGAATTGAGCAAAATTTCCAACATTTCGTGATAGAGATATTATAGAGATAAAGATGGGATGAGCCCCGAGGGAGAGGAACACAATCGGATTGATCAGTATACATGAGCATTGAGCAACCAAAAGAAAGCTCAAAAAAAGAGCAGCAACACCTAAGCCTCAGAAATATCAAACTAATGGAACAGTTCGATTGAATAAAGAAGGAATAACAAACACTGCTAAATGCATCACTTCAACGCTGTTCTCGGTTGCTATTACGACAATGAAGGAAACAAATTTTTGGGAGAAAAGAAACTTTGAACATTAAACTTCACATAAGAGCAAATTAATACCAATATGGGGACGAAGACAGGATATTACCCAGATCAAGTCTCTAAGAGCGAACAAAAACAAAAAGCAATAAGTCGACCCTTGGTACCAATGAAGTAAGTTCCAGTTTGATCAAAAAGTTGATCCATTGAAGCCAACGAATGTGCCCTGGACAAACAAAAGCAGAATGTTTTAACAAGTTTGATGTTAGGAACCACATACGCCAGATATTGATTCAATATTTGTAGTAGATATACGAAAACAGAGTTTCACAAGCAAAGACAGACGATGTTGTAAATTAGAGGTTATATTAACTCAAAGTATATATCGCGCAAAGCTAATTGCTCTCTTATGGTTTAGATAGTTCAAGACCAAACGCGATTTAGAAGGTTTAAACTTCAAAACAGGTGATCACCTCCGACAATTTATAACACTTCAATATAAGTATTACCCAAATTTGAATGGACTCCACATAAAAGAATATCTTCTGAAAGTTATAAATGTATACCTGAACATCATAAAACTTGATGTAGAACCGAGAACGCGGAACAGAGAGCTTGGTTTCCAGTATCTCTGCAATAGTTGTGCTAAGTTTGGCATTTACGCTGGGGTCTAGACCCCCAATGGAAATGAATTCCCCATAAGCAGCAGGCTCCTCAGTCCCACCAAACGAAATTGGCACCCCTCCGTTCACAAGTATCATCACATACTACAGAGCAAACCAATCACTTCCATAAATACAAATATCTCTACAGACAGCACCACATATTGTCGCTATTAGAAATGGAGATTAATAAAGAAAAGCATCATATATCTTCTTTGGTTAATAAGTTTAAAGCAACTTCCTGCCCCAATGTGTTCGTCCAGTAATTCTTGATTTAAGATCAAAAGTTGGCGATAATATCACCAAAATACGGAATTGAAGGAACTAGTCTCAGAGGAATATTGTCGAGCATCTTACAGCCATACACCACCACATGCAAACTCCATCACACTATAATGTAAGACCTCTGAAACCCTACTCAACATAGAAATCTAGTGATGATGGTTTCTTATGTACTGGATGCATACCCACTGGCAGGGGTGGATCCAGGATTTGTCATAAGCGGGGGGCTAAAAAATTCCTAGGCCGCCTCAATATATTAAAAAAAAATAATAATAACTTGAAATTGATTAAACACATCTGAACTTATATATGATAACTGTTTTTGACGATTCGTGTTCCCTTCAATTTGCTCCCACCATTTTTTCTCAAATATAGATATTAATATGGTCCTTATTAAAGAAAAAAACTAATATTTGTTTTGGGATTATAATATCCAATAAAACTAATATTTGTTTTGGGATTATAATATCCTCTATCGAGTGTAGTAATTAATCATTTCGGTAAATTATAGGTAAGTTAAAGTATAAACAGTTGAATAAGAAAAACTACTAAGTCTTTTATATTCGAAATTAAAATTCGAATTCACAACATTTTATTAAAATAATTCTATTGAAAATTAGAATTTTTTTTTTTGTGATATTAATTTGACAGAGTTAGTTTTGATTAAAATTACCTACATGATATATGATATCTTTTCTCTCTCAAATATTATATGATACATTATCATATCTTTTATCTCTCTAATATTATATGATACATTATCTATGCAAGAAGATACATTATACTAATTTTTCCTTGCATAAAAACACAGTGCATTCATTTTTTCCTGAAGTGTTCGGCCCATCATAACAAAAAATTCACACTTTTAATTATTTTCATATTCGAGCGAAACTTAAGTTATATCTAATGTAATACATATAACATTTATTATATAGCTAGTAAATTTTATACTCTTAAAAAGTATTAATTAATTTATTTTCAATAATATGTATTTATATTTTAAAAAATTATTTTACGGGGGGGGGGGGGGGGGGGGGGGGGGGGGGGCGCTTGAGCCCCCCTTTGGCCTTAATTGGCTCTGCCCCTGCCCACTGGATCATTTCTACATTTATCACTTTCTCTCTCTTCTTTATTTTTTATGCATTACCCTTGTTTTTGTTTAATTTTTTTATTTTACTTTTTCTAGTTCTTTAGATTATTATTTTTTACTAAATATATAATTATATTTATTTTTTAATTATGATTTGTACAAAATAAGTTTTAATTATTTATTATTTTTTTAACTAATATTTTACTTAAATTTTTTTCCTACTACTTGAACATATTATTATACGTAGATTACATAAAATTTATTTTATCTTAATACATTATTCAATTATAAAATATTATTAATTATTAAAAAACGATTATCATGAGCTCAACTAATTTGAGCAGTTAAAATATAAAATGAATATATTCTGAAAGTAAAATTCATTTGTAGGTGAAAAAGATATCAATTCTCCATATATAATATTTTATTAAATAAAAAAGTAATATAAATAATTAAATTTTATTTTATATATATCATAATTGAAAAACAAATAGAATTATATATTTTATAAGAAATAATGATCTAAAGAAATAGAAAAATTAAAAAAGAAACTAAAAAAAACAAGAATACAGTAAACCATAATTAGGCCAACAAAGTGCTACAAGAATGAAAAAGAAAGTGAGAAAAGAAAACGACCCCGAACTCAAGAAACTAACAAATACAACAAAAGTAGCCGAATTTCTTCCAGACGGAGTATTGTCGAACATAAATCAGTGAGGGGCAAACTATTCTCTACAAAAATTAGTAGACCTAGAGTTGTACATGCATGAAGATGATGTAAATCATTGTATGGGAAAGGGAGTTTACAGATTCAATTTGAGGCTTGCAGATGATTTTGGCAACAGCTTTGGTGGCGTCTTTGAGAATTTCGGAAGCCACCACTCCATCAACTGGGACATTAACAAACAAATTCAAGGTGGGCATTTTTCTCTTTGACTCAGATCTTGATAGTTTGATTCGAATTCCAAGCTCGGAGTTTTGGGGAGGTTTTACTTCACTACAAGTAGAATGAGAATGGGGATAGGAGGTAATAACTCTTTATTTTGAAAGAAATGCAATATGTGGCCTTTTCCATGGAGTCCATGATTAGAAAGGAAAGGTCAGGTGGAGACTAAATAATCGGCCATTGTGGGTGGAGATAGAATTACACTTTTGTCCCTATATTTTTCTCAATATTGCACTGAATTCGGCCACATACATAACCCCGCGAATTTTGTTTTCTTGGAAAACCCGCAAAAAATTTCCCCCTTTCAACTTTCAAGGTGTACATTTCGTTATTGCAAGTTTGCAACAAATAACAAACTAGGATTCTTGACCTTGCGAGCTGCATCACGAACTTTCAAACTTTCAAACACAAAACTGCGGTTGCTGGGTAAGAAGTTGGGTATGGTTGGAATCCAATTAAGGCTACGACGATAACTAATGTCACGCTAATAGGGGTGTGCACAATTCGGCAAAATCGACCGAACCCACCGAAATCAAAATTTCGATTCGTACCGATCGAACCAAATGTTGGTTCAATATCCGTTTTTTTTTTTTTTTTTTTTTTTTTTCGGTATTTGGTTCGGTATCGGTATTCCGATACGGTGTCCGTACCGTACCGAATACCAAAATTATATATATGTAAAAGAAAAATTATATATAATATATAACTATATATATAATGCATATTAGAGTCAGAATATTATCAATATATAATATATATATAATACTTTTTTTTTTTTGGTAAGATATATAATACTTTTAATATATAATATAATATACGTATTTTTGTTTTTTTTTTTTTGTTTTCCTTTTTTTCTAATATAAGATTTCGGTAGAAAAGCTTTTTATCGAACCAAATCGACATGATTTGGTTTTTTACTGAACTGAACCGTAAAATTCGATTCGGTATTCGGTTATCCAAAATGGTGTACACCAAAATTTCGGTTCGGTATTACGGAATGAACACCCCTACACGCTAATGTTGTTGTATCAACTGAGTTTGTCCGTTGTTTGTCTCAGATTGTTGCCTTTAAACTCTAGCAGGGTGGATTGAGGACGTCAATAGAATCAATTTGTCGGTTTCAGAATTCTTCCCTGACGAGGTAAATGTTCAACCCTAAGAAATAGGTTTATTTTGTGCTTATTTTTTCGTGTTCATACTTGTTTTTTTGCACTGGTTCTTGATCTCAGTAGAGAATGGATTCGAACAAAGCCCTTCTCATTGTTGAAATGCTCCTTGGTTTGCTTATGGATACTTTAGTTTTGCTGTCTGTAATTAAAAGAAAAGGGCGTAGAATTAATGGGGAGGGGCAACATAGAGTTTGAAAGAAAAGATTCGAGAAAGAGTTCACTATTTGGTGAGGTTAACCAAAACAAAACATCCGAGCGAAAATGTATCAAATAACTCCATATGGGCAGGGACGCATTTGGTAGATTATATATAATTCTCCAGCAGGTTGAGGGTTTTAGCCGATTGCAGAGATGTTTCAGCAGCCGAGCAAGTTTGCTTTTTTCTTGGTGTGTTGTCTCACCACAAAAAGAACTGCACAGTTGAATTTGATTTCCTACGCTCCGATCTTACCATATCCATATATTTCCATAAAATATTGAAAATTATATTGAGACTGCTCGCACTCTACGCGCGCACACAACACTCACAAGCGGCGTGCACGACACTCACCCGACGCACACATTTTGCCCATAATGTGCTTGCCTTGTGCACAAACTCATCCATCCTCAACACTTATTGTTTGCTCCGCATCCGTCCACAACACTTAGCAAATCTTTCATCAGTTTGCCTACACGCACGCAAGATCTCAAGTCTTGCACCGCGCCATGTGCAAGTGCAAGTGCAAGTGATGCAACACATGCACCCAACCATCAAGCTCAAACCCTGCAAATTATCCGCATACAAAACAAACATACAAAGGAGCTTACAGCATGCCTCAAGAGGTCAACTATAATCCACCTTTTTGAAACATTATGCATCACACATCAATAGGTATAGAACTTTGAGGAACAAGCGAACAACATTACCCGAGCAGGCTGCCTGAATCCTATTGCCCAATAACAGTTTGTTGGCACCTCTCAAGCAATAACTTCCTTTTTTTTTTTCACACACACTCAAATGACTAGATTTCGAACACATATCAATGCCCAAAAAAAAACTCTTAACCACTCGAACCAACACCGGTTAGCTCATCCCAAGCAATAACTTGAAACGCTTAATTCAAGCTCTACTCAAAGCCACAAGCATTTTTCTTAATGGATAAATAAATAAATAAACTTCACTAATCAGGCCTTAAAGTATCTTATGCGATTTACGGACACCCTTTCCTTATTTTCTTACAAACATCCACAACTTCCAGTAAAACTTTGCCGCAAATATCAGAGGAAATAACTCTAGCCAAAGTATTAGCGTTAGAGCAGAAACACAATTAAAAGAAAAAAACAAAAGAAAGAAAAGAAAAGAAAAATCAAATACAACTACAAATATAAATCTGCAGATGCTTTACAGATTAGAATCTGACAAAGGTACCGAAAAAAGGATGGCTAGCACTTAAACAATTAAAGCCTAAAGCTACTGTACCCACCAACACCAGATGATCCATAGCCACCGTAAGATGGCCCTGAAAATGATGAAGATGAGTAAGAGCTGCTGCTGCCACCGCCTAACTGCGAGTAGGAAGGCCTCAAATTTGAGTCCAGTTTCCCATAACTTCCGGGAAGTGGCTCTCTGTGAGCACCTGTGAATTCCTGGATAACACAAACCAGTAACAGATTAGTCTTGATTCAACTCTTATAAATGTCGACTTTAAACGACTAGGCTCATGAAATTATTCTATACGTACGCTTTACAGCATTAAGGCAAACACGTAATTTGTCAAAAACCAAAACACAAAAGATGGCTACAGTGTGTGCTTAAAGAGATACAAAACAATGTACCTGAATAAGTTGCTGAGCAGCTTGAACTTGTGCAGAGGTGCCTTTAATTTCCACAGTAATTTCCTCCGGCAAGCCTCTACTCTCTTGCACGGTGAGAATGGCACCACTAGTACGTCGAATATAATCAATATTTGCTCCTTGAACCCCGATAATATCCTCGGCATAAGCAAGAGGTATTTGCATAGTCTGAGCAATCTGCAGAAATCAATAAATTGTCATATATTTCCAAGGGTGTCACTGTAACAAATAAAATGCATGCACGAACTACAATCATGCACGAAGATTAAAATAGACAAACCTGAGTTACAACAGGGCCTCCAGAACGTCCGATCGTAGAGGGACGACTCCCAAGTCCATGATCTGTTCCATATAATGAGAGTCTGGAAGATGCCATATGTGGTTCAATCTGACTTTCACGGTCAAGAAAGAGAGAATCCCTCTTCACAGAAACATGGTAATCACCCCCCACTGAGGTCTGTGGAGTAGCATGGAGCATTGGCTTTTCAGACCAGGACTCAACTTGTCTTTCCTGAGGGGGCGGTCCGTTATACTGTCAAAGGAGAAAAATGTTAATCACAATCTCATAATCTTGTGGACTATTTATAAAAAGGAAGAATGGAACTTACACTCTTCTCAAATAAGGGAAGGACACTTTGATCTACCAAAAATTTCCTCAGGTGCCCCACCACTGCCTCCAATGCTTTAAGAACCTTGAGACCTTCACCTTGTAACTCAACTATCCTTTCATCAGAACTTGCATATACTGGCATATCATCTGCAGTACACATAAGAAGCACACATCATTCATACTAATGAAGAAAATTGACTTATTAGATTAAGGCTGAAATACGAAAACCCGGGAAACAGGAGAAAGATTTGATTTTTCTAAATTCAGTTAGCAGGGTGGTCATTAGATAGACGAGCATTACTCATTCACTCTTTCAAACCAGATGTTAAAGCCCACATGATGTATTGTACAAAGAAGCATTGGTTAGGGTATGTGTCTAGAATCTAGGCTCGTTTTGAAACTTTCCAAATAAGGCAAGAGCAAAATTTCTTCTTTGCAAGATAATACATAAAATAATTCTCAGGGTTCTTATTTAGAAAAAAATTAGAAATAATGAACTGCTTTCTTAGACAAGTAATAACATCAGATACAGAGCATGCAAATAATAGTGTCAAATGGAAGACATATTGATACCATTTGAAAGCACCCGGACAGATGCACCAGTGCTTTCCTGGATAGACTTAATTACAGATCCTTGTTTCCCTATTAAGCTTATGGCCTGTGTTGAAGCAACCAATAACCTGATTGAACAAAATGCAGATAAAGCTGCAGTAGTGGCATTCGCATCACCATCATTCTCAGGAAGTCCATTAACACGTTTAAAAACTCTTATTACGGCATCCATTGCTGGGGGCAATGCTGCTTCTGGTTCTTCCTTCCCAGTAATCAAAACCTGAAAATTTTACAAGTTCAAAATATTAGTCTCTTAAGGTTTGAAAAAATCCAGTGACACAAACAGTAGAAAGACATTTGTCAATCATAGCAACTAGAGCAAGATCCTCCATCTAACAAAGCCAAACTATACAAAAAGTGCAGTCTAAGATCAAGGCCAAAAAAGGCATGTATTTTGCAATCAATAAATTGAGGTCATGGTTATATGCCGATTTCATGTGCTAAGGGAAAATACGCAACTAATGAGCAACAATATAAGTTTCTTATAATTTACATATTTATCAAAACAACCAAAGTTCTCCAAGTCTTACACTTCTAAGACATAGATCCCTTCCTTAATCATGTTTAGCTAGTTAACGACTACAATTTTGGGACCAATGCAGTATCAATGCCTAAAAAAATGGCACTGCTATATGGCATAAAACCTCTTAAACAGGCTCTGGAACATTTGCACCCTATAAAAGGGTATAACTGTAGTTATAGATTAAATGTACATATACGTCAGTGTTCAGACAATAAATTCCTCTACCAGGAAACAAAAATATTATCAGGTCATCGGCACAAAAACACAATTGAGGGCGATAGCCCATTAGACTGTTCTACCGTAAATTATTTAAAATGAAATCATAAAAATTCTTCAGTACTTCACATTTTGAGCAATGTAACTTAAGATATGATTGGATGATTGACATAAATAAATGTTTGGTCATCATATATTTATTGTACAAATACAATAAATTGGGGAAGCTGGACAGAGAATGATGGAGAAAGAAGTAACAGGCAAAGACGTCTAAAAAAGAAGGCAAACCACTGAAAAACTGAAGATAACGAGTCATTTGCGTTTTAGGGGAGTGAGAAACACTGGTGTCTGCCTGTTGCTTCGAAGGAAGATCCAGGTAATTAATCTTTTCAACCTTTTAATCAAGATCTAATCATCTCTACATGGTTTCTTTGATACGCAATTACAGTGAAAATAATAAACGAGTAAGAGCTTTTTGGTTTGGAAGTATACAGATCGAAGGGAATGCAATCTGTAATTAGGGGATACTCGAAATTTATGTTCCATCCCGACAGTTCTACTCTGCCAGTGTAAACGCTCCCATTTCAGGAAAATACAGCAAATAAATAAGATATCAGAACATCTGTCATGAGAAAATGTTAAATTATTTACTCTAGGCTAAGAGTAAACACCATAACCTTGCCACTGAAAACTAAACCATAACATTTTTCAGAAGAATAGTTCTCACACAATGTGTTACCAAACCCAAACATTTAATCTAAATAACTCTCTACACACCCAAGTGTACCCAGGCCTCGTTGAACATGAACTATTGTATGTATTTTCACATTACGCATCTCTCTTTTTACACCAGAACCAAAAGAATCACCATGGGCCACACCATGCATGTAGCTAAAGCCTTGAGAAACAAAAAATATTGTGCAATGATGTAACTGGAAAAGTAGCAGAACAAATAAGCTGTGCCAAATGCCAGAATTTGGATTTTCTGTAGTATACATTGTTGCATAAACTGTAACTTTAAGCCAAAAAAAAGGTACCAAAAAGACAAAAAAAGAAAAGATTTGATGCAAAACCAAACAAAACTGACCAAAACTCCAGAACAGGAAAAACAAAGTCCGTTGCAGAATTCCAAAATACGTGTAAAACCTCAAGAAACAAGTTCATCCGGCATGTCAAAAGACTCATAGCTCATTCAAGAAATCAGCACAAATCTGTATAATTCTAAGATACAGAAAATTCATATAAGGGTGAGTGGGAGAAAAACCAGTTGAGTAGCGAAAAGAAAATAGAGAACATATACGCTGAAAATACAAGTAGAGAGGAATGAAACCCAACGCAACAAATTACATAAGATGCTAAAGCAACCTAATTTTCAGGAAACGAGTAAAACCCCTAGAAACCAATCGTCTACAGTACCCTAAAGTCGGAAGTGAAACAAAATTTGACCTAGCATTCAAAATAAAGCACTATATGAAAATTCCACAAAAACGTAATCATTTGGAAATCAAGCAACTATTCATCCTCCATGTTAATTCGAGAATCCATGTGTATGTAGATAAAGAAAGGAAGAGGGCTAATTACAATGCGATCCGGAGACGAGATGGGGCCATCGAGCACCCGAACCCTAGCACGAGTCTCCTCAACGAGCTTCTTAATGAGATCTCCCTTCCGCCCAATGATGCCACCCACTTTCAGCACAGGCACCACTATCCGAAACACCGAGTACCCCGGCCAACCAGGCCATTTGGCCTTGATCTCCGCCAATTCCTTCTCTTTTTCATCAGCTCCCGCTGTCTCCGCAGCTGCCGGAGCCGCAGACGCGTCGGCTTCAGCTTCGTCGCCTTTAATTTCTGCGGCGTCAACTGCTACTGGTGGTTCGGCGGACGTGGTGGTGGGAAAGGCCGGTTCGGCGGTGACGGCGCCGTTGTCTGGCGGGGGTTGAGTGGTGGCCATTACCTCTCTATGGCAACCTGATTTAGTGGATTTCGATGGTTGAGGGTTTTGAGTGGGGAGAGAATGAGAGAATGGAAGGGTTTTGAGAGGGGAAGGAAGGCGGAACTCGGAAGGGATGAACGACGGAAACTCTTCCCAGGATTTATTATTGGTACTTTATGAGCACACTATTTATTTATCAAGTCGTCATTACTATAGTCGGTCCATCAAAACTCAAAATTCTTGTGTACAAAAGTATGAGATTTTGACATTTTGGATTCCTATTCGCGTGACAATGAATTTTGATCTAACGTCATTCTTATATTGTATGGTAAATATTTTATATTAGTTCTATAATAATTCGTAGGGATAATTAACAACATCCCTATGAGATTTGACGAAATTATAGACAACCAGGGTTGAGAAATTACGAATTTCCCCCTCCACTCCTTATTTCCTTTGTTAAATTTAACAGAATTTGTGATTTTACAATTTATCCCTCAGATCTTAAAACTCAAAGGATATATGTAATAAAAGTCCAAAGGCAAGGAGTTTAACGTAGGTATTGAAACTCTTGGGGATTTGATGTAAGTACTTGAATTTTGTGTTTAACTAGTTTTTTTGTTTTTGTTTTTTTATGTGTGTGTTTAGCAAAGAATGTTACTTAATAATATTTTGATATTTTAATAATAAACTAATTTCATTCATAAAATTTTATGGATATCAAATATTTTCTTGAAAAAAGAAAATATTGGCATGTATGTTTATATTTAAATGTTATTCATATTTAAAGACATGCATTCACCAAACGTTCGAAATATTTATTTAAATAATTCTGATGGATATTTAGGTGAATTTAATGTGTTTGTTATGATTTTCTACTTCATTAAAAAAAATTATATTTAAATGAACAAAGTTTAAATAAACTTATACAAAATATGCATAAAACTAAGACATAAACATAAGGTGGAATCTCTAATTTTTTTTATCAGAGAATTAATGTTTCATCCTTGATAAGGCTAATGACTTATCCCAAACACCCCAATTTGAAAATAACCAATTTTACATCCCCAATACATAACATATTTTTTGTAAACCCCCTAACACGTGTGAAAATACCGTTTTGCGCTTCTTGAATTCAAGAATCAGTGTAACGTTCCTTGAATCATCTTTGAGAATCTTCATCTTTCAGAAGCCGATACCAACCGCCGCCGACGAGCACTCCGACATCCATACTTCCGTCCCCACATCTGGTAATTGTAACAACCCTGATACTGCAATTTAGGTTTTTAATTCCGGATTTGAGGGTATTAATTCGGCATTTAGGGCTTCCAATTCGGCGTTTAGGGCTTGCAATTAATTGGGTAGTTTTTGTTGTCAATTAGTTCCGATGGCTAGATTGAAGCAAATCTCAAATAGGTTCAGCGCCGGGAAAAGCAGAGGTAAAACTACGCGGCGCGACGAAATAAAAGGTCGTTGCTCGCCAACATATTTTACTGAAAAAATGGCCGAAATTGGTGTGCTAACTGATGCCCAAAGGCAAAGGATATTGGCGACTCCATTTGGCTCATTCCTTCAAATGCACGGAGTTCAAGGTACAAACAAACGCGTTGGGGCGCTGCTGGAACGTTATAACGTAGATCTACGGACATTCAACTTTGGGCAAGTCAGTGTACCCTTTACTGACACAGAGCTCTCAATTGTGTTGGGGCTACAATGTGAGGGTAACCCTGTTGATCCTTATGTTAGAGTGAAATCACGATTCCGGCAACTGTATTTTGACAACAAAAACGGTAGGGCGACACGTGCTAACATATTGGTAGGGGTGAACAAAAAAACCGAACCGAACCGAACCGTACCGAAACCGAACCGAAGCTAACCGAACCGAACCGAAGGGGTTCGGTTTCGGTTTCGATAAAAACCGAACGATTTTTGGTTTTTACCGAAAACCGAACCAAGGACCTTTGCACACGTTTTTTTTAGTTATCAGGCCTAATCTCCACGCTTTTTCTTACAATATTCACGCATTTAGTTTAAGGTTGCCTTATGGCTTGAGACTTGAATTGACTTCTGTTGTTCTGCATACATTTCCATTTTACAATTAAGACAAAGCCCTAGTTTTTCCTTTTCTTTTCCCCATTTCAGAGTGGCGCTGCGCCTATCTGCCTCAGTCGTCACAGTCCGACGACGACGCCGGATCCTGCCACTAAGACGACAGCGACACCGCCAGTCCGCCACCAACATCATCACCGGCTCCGAGAAGGCGAGATCCTCCTTTAGGATGATGTTTGTTTGTTTAATTTTTGTATACTAAACTGATGGTCCGTTGATTTTGTATTGTTTAGGATGATTATTGTTTGTTTAATGTTTGTTTCTGATTCACGAATCATGATTGTTTTATGTAAAGCTGAAGTGAACTTTGGTTTTGTATTTCTAGTCTTGGATTTCCAACATTTGTTTTTTTTTATTTTTAAATGATCGGTTTTTCGGTTATTTACCATTACCGAACCGAAACTTTTCGGTTTTTACCGAACCGAAACCGCCCTTAATCGGTTCGGTAAACGGTTAGCAAAATTTAGAAACCGGAATTTCGGTTAACCGAACCGATTAACCGAATTTTCGGTTTTTTACCGTTTGAACACCCCTACGTATTGACCAGGTTACAGGGCTTGGCTTGTAGGAGTGATGCCGAAGGCATCGATGATTTTGCAAGAATGGTCATATTGTTTGGTTTTTATACATTGCTTTGTCCACGCAGCAGCCTTAAGCTGCCAATTGGTCTGATATGCTATGTAGATAACTTAACGTATATCGACCGATTCGCTTGGGGTGCTGCTGTTTATAATTTTTTGGTTTTGTCAATTGAGAAGTTTAAAGTTGATTCCAAACAGTTTCTTGACGGTTGTACCATGGGGCTGATGGTAAGAATATATATTGTTATCTTGTTTTTTATATCTACGCGGTTGTGTTTGTCTTTTTGATCCCCCCTAGTCTGTTTTAAATTTAGGTTGGTTCATTGAGCATTTTCCCTCCTGTGGGCATGCCGTGTTGGTGCAGGCCTTCCCACGGTTTTTGAAGTGGGGGAAGAGTAATTTGCCTGCACAAAAGAAGGAAATTAAAAAGCGTTTCAGCAAGCTGACCTTCTCCGACGTAAGTAAACATTATGATTAAAAACGTTATGTATACATGAATTATGATGAGCTATATGCTTATATTAAACAATTTAATCGTTTGTTTGCAGCTATATCAAATTAAAACTGCTAATAAAAAGGAGCTTAAGTTGCTTGATTGTGTAGAGGATCTACCAGAGTCTGCCTTTCAAAATGAGGTTGATGATGAAGATGATGATGGTTTAGAGGATGATGTGGACGAGGAGAAGAAAGATGGTAAGAGGAAAAAATCTAATAAGCGTGCAAAGTCTAACAAAAGAAGGAAGGCAGCTGCTGAGAACTCTGTTGTACAAGGGGTTGAATGGGATGTTGGTGAGGGGAAGGATGAAGCTGAGAAGTAGGATGAGGGTGACGAGAATGTTGTAGAGGATGAGAATGCTGTAGAGGAGAAGGTTGAAGATGTGCAGGAGCTTTTAAGGCGTGATTCTGTAGATCTTCTTGTTTGTGACGTCATGTGTGATTTGAGGACTGAATAGGGAAAATCTGAGGATGAAGTTCAGGGGGCTGCTGCTGATGAGGATGAAGTTCAGCAGGCTGCCCCTGAGTTCCCTCATGAAGCAGTTCATGGTGTTGAGGAGGCTGATGATGATGATTTTGATGCCCCAGTGTATTCTGTTGCTGATGTTTTGAAGTCCTTTGTAGGTAGAAAGGATTTTGACTGGCGTGCATCTTTGAACAATGAAGCCCTTAAGGTGATCAATGGGATCATTGATGACTACTCTAGCACGTTCAAGTAAGTTGTTTTTTGATGCGTAATTAGTAATTTCAAAATCAATTTTGTATCAATGTGTAATTCTATTTTATTTTATTGTCAGTGATAAGAAGGTATATGTGTGTGGCGATGAAACGCGGGTGTTTGTGAGTGATATTATGAGACTGATATGGGGTCAGTCAATGAATCAAAGGATTTTCGAGGCCTATTTTCATATACTGATGGGTAGTGAGTACATTTCCACAAAATCCCACTAAATCTATTGCGCTTCTTCATTTCTCACACAACATATAATAGATTTGGTGAAGGGATCCACGAAAACCCACTATATCTCAGCAAAAATGATGGTTAAATTTCTTTAAGCGCCCAAATTGATGAATTATGCGGTGCTGCAGCTGGAAAGGCTCAACAGCGGTGTCATTGACCAATGCCGGTACGTTATATTCCCATTGAACATTACCAATCATTGGCATTTGGTAGTGTACGACACAGTGGAGAAAAAGTTATTGGCGTACAACTCCATGAGCTCGCCTAAAATACGCCACGCGGAGAAGGTATTGTTGGAAAACACGAATCAGAAAGCAGCGGAATTTAAAAAATTTTTCCAACAAAAGGATCTAGGACTCGCAATCGTGCAACCAAATTCGTAAAGATAGAAAACTTACTTTTCTTTTATTCTTTCTTGAATCGTTTCAAGCCACCCAAGAACGCTCTTCTCGCGGCTTGATCCCCTCTTCTTGGTAAAGCTCGAATCTTCAAACTTCTAACTTGAAGTCTCTAGAGAAAGTCCACCAACTTGATCACAATCTAACTAGTAAGGATGCTAGTTCTCTAGTTAGTGTTTAGGCTTAACCTAGGGTTTAATTTAATCTTGGAGAAAGGAAGGTGTTCAACACATGAACCAAGAATTGTCAATTCCCTCTAAAGGGGAGCATGAGCTCCCCTATATGTAGGAAAGGGGAGGGACGGCCGAACTCCTTGTTGGGCAAGGATTTGGTTTGTCTCTCTCCTATTACTTGATCATCAAGTATTTTCCAACTTTGACTTTGAATTCTAATTCAAGTCAACTTTTAAGAGAGCTAAAAATATCCAAACTATTTTTTGGATAATTTTATACTTTATTTATTATAAAATAAATAACTTATTTTTATCTAATTAATTAATTCGTAATTAATTAACTAGATTATTTTCTCCAAAATTAGACTTTCTTTTTAATTCAAAATTAAACCAAAGTCTATTAAATAATTAACTAATTAATTATTTAATATATATATATACACACGTGTGTGACACGTGTCACAGTGACACGTGTCACACACGTGTGACTTCACACGTGTGGAACCCTCTTGGCCCGATTAACTCGTTTAATCATTTTCAAGCCTCAACTCATGTAACCAAGTTGTTGTGTGTGACCCTCTAGGTTCTCAATTCAATTAGCAGTGACCCTAATTAATTAATTCACTAATTAATTAATCAGTCCACAGATTAAACGACCATAGTCTAGCAACAGGTGTTTAACCCCTAGCTGAATTGGAATGTTCGGATTCGACAGAACCTTTAAGTCATTGATTCATGTGAGATTCAATCCTCCTACTTACTATCTCTCAACCAAGATCTAGGGCAAGGGAATAATCAGAACCCTAATAATCCGGTCTTAAAGCTAAGTGCATTTCATATCCATTTGATCTCAATCCAAGAAACCCTTTTCTTGATGTCTTGATCTACTGCCTTGGCCAAGGACTCCATATGGCATATGAATGACTTACACAATAAGAGATCACCTTGCAAATGCAAGTGTAGGTCCTATCTTGATTCTCATTCACTTTCATGAATCACTTGTGCAGTCCCAGCATAAGCCTTGAATCAGTTGTCTAAGGCGACACCCTTTAAAACTTATACCTAAGACTACAGAGTTAACTTATAAAGTGACAAGGAACCTCAAGTCTAAGGATCAATTAATCACATCAATGACTCGTGAGATATTTCCTAATCTGGAAGTTTCCATTTCCTGAAATAGAAACTTCCTTTCCCATTTAGGAATGTTCTCACACGGGGCACCTCAGTGAACTTACTTATTAAAGTAAGCACCCTCATGTATCACGCACGTATCAACTATACACTTTGCACCTCCATGAAACAAGGTGGTCCTTTTTAAGGGCGTGATCCCACAAGCAAGCCTTGGAGGAGTCAGGTTGACACTCCCACTGTCTGTAGGACTCATCGGCTTGGAGTATTTTACTAATCATGACTTATGTGATATAGGGCTCGTTTCATGAACCATTTCACCTAAATGGTAGAGTCCTAAAGTCATCAGGATTAGGGGAGTTCTCATACATGCACAACTAAAGTAAACGCATACCAAACAAGAGCATATAAAGAAGTGTTGCCTCAATTCGTTATTTCATTCAAAGATTGTCTGTGATTACAATAAGGAAAAGCACAAAGCGGATATACAATCGGCTTTCTAGGGCACTATTCCTAACAATCTCCCACTTGCCCGTCAAAGCCATTCTAAAGCTACTCTAAGTCCCATCTTCTGAAGATGACCTTGGAAAGCTTCTCGACTAAGGGGTTTAGTAAGTGGATCTGCCACGTTCTCTGCTGATGTGACCCTCTCGATTAGCACATCACCTCTTTTGATAATATCACGGATTAGGTGATACTTCCTCATAATGTGCTTGGTCCGTTGGTGAGATCTTGGTTCTCTTGCTTGAGCAACCGCCCCAGTGTTGTCACAAAACACAATAATGGGGTCTTTCATGCTAGGAACAACATTCAACTCTTGAATGAAGTTTCTAATCCAAACACCTTCCTTAGCTGCATCATTTGCAGCTAAGTATTCGGCCTCAGTGGTCGAATCTGCAGTGGTCGTTTGCTTGGAACTCTTCCAACTCACTGCTCCGCCGTTTAGGCAGAAAATGTATCCTGACATTGACTTAAAATCATCTAAGTCTGATGCAAAGCTTGCATCGCAGTATCCTTCGACATTAAGATCTTTCTGACCTCCGTAAACTAAGAATAAATCTTTAGTACTTTTCAAGTACTTAAGAATATTCTTCACGGCAGCCCAGTGACCATCTCCAGGGTCAGATTGGAAGCGACTTGTCACACTAAGTGCATAAGCCACATCCGGTCGAGTACATAACATTGCATACATTATGCTACCTATTGCTGACGCATAAGGTGTATGAGTCATTCTCTCCTTCTCAAGGTTAGTCTTAGGACACATCTTCTTTGAAAGATATATTCCTACACTCATAGGAAGGTTCTTAACCTTTGCTGACTCCATATTGAATCTTTTCAATACTTTGTCAATGTACATCGACTGTGATAGTCCTATTAACCTTCTAGATCTATCTCTATAGATTTTAATTCCAAGGATATAGGACGCATCACCAAGATCTTTCATCTCGAATTGGTTCGATAACCATAACTTAGTCACTTTCTTGTCATCCTTCGAATTCCCAATAAGAAGGATGTCATCAACATAAAGTACTAAGAATTGCACTG
The DNA here is from genome assembly GCA_037501455.1 of Lantana camara. Classification (NCBI taxonomy): domain Eukaryota; kingdom Viridiplantae; phylum Streptophyta; class Magnoliopsida; order Lamiales; family Verbenaceae; genus Lantana; species Lantana camara. The sequence goes on along the minus strand of CM074863.1, from coordinate 20,537,802 downwards.
AGGTCTCCAATTCCTTTCTATACACACATGATTCATTCGAAATTTGGATGAAGCCAAACGCTTTGACCGATTCATCAAATCGAATGTTCCAATTCCTAGAAGCCTGTTTCAATCCATAGATTGATCTTTGGAGTTTGCAAACCTTTTGCTCACTCCCACTGAATGTGAAACCTATGGGTTGCTCCATATAAATGTCTTTGTCAATGTCACCATTGAGAAAGGCAGTTTTCACATCCATTTGCCATATCTCATAGTCATAATATGCAGCAATGGCAAGCATGATTCGAATGGACTTTTGCATTGCAACTAGTGGAAAGGTTTCGTCAAAGTCCACGCCGGGTCTTTGAGTGAATCCTTTTGCAACCAGTCTTGCTTTGTAGGCTGCAATGCTTCCATCAACTCCAAGCTTTCTCTTAAAGATCCATTTGCAACCTATGGGTTTGACCCCATCAGGCAAATCTACCAAGGTCCAAACTTGGTTGGAGTTCATGGAATCCATTTCGGATTTCATGGCTTCTATCCACTGTTCAGAGTCAGAATCTGAAAGTGCCTCCTCATATGTTAAAGGATCATTATCCTTTTGAGAGATTTCATGGAAGAATCCATACCATCTCTCCGGCTGTCTAGGAGTGCGTTCAGAACGCCTTAGAGGAGGATTTTCATGTGTATCGAAATTCGTGATTGGTTGTAGTTGATCAGAGTGGGACGTTTCTTCAGTGGGTGATGTGAGGTCATTTTGTACTTCTTCTAATTCTATGATCTTGCCTTTCTTTTCCTTAAGGAACGGTTCCTCAAGAAAAGTGGCATTTCTGGAAACAAACACCTTTTGCTCAGATTGATCATAGAAATAGTATCCTATGGATTCCTTAGGATAACCTACAAAGTTGCATAAGTTAGAACGAGATTCTAACTCATCTCCCACTGTCCTCTTCACGTAAGCAGGACAACCCCAAATTCTTAAGTAAGAATAACTAGGGATTTTACCATGCCATATTTCATAGGGCGTTTTAGGGAATGACTTAGAGGGAACTAGATTCAAAATCTTTGCTGCACTTTCTAGGGCATAACCCCAGAAAGAAGGTGGTAAGTCAGTGAAACTCATCATGGAACGAACCATATCAAGTAGGGTTCGATTCCTTCTCTCAGAAACTCCACTAAGCTGAGGAGTTCCCGGAGGAGTCCACTGAGAGATAATCCCATTATCTTTGAGATGATTAAGGAATTCTTCACTAAGATACTCGCCTCCTCGATCAGATCGAAGTGCTTTGATCTTGTGACCAGTTTGGTTCTCAACCTCCTTTTGAAATTCTAAGAATTTCTCAAAAGCTTCAGATTTATACTTCATTAAGTATACATAACCATACCGACTAAAGTCATCAGTAAAGGTTATGAAATACTGATGATTGCTTCTAGTGCTTACACTAAGCGGTCCACAAACATCAGTATGGATCAAATCCAAAACCTTAGTGGCACGTTCCACAGTTCCTTTAAAAGGGACTTTGGACATTTTTCCTTTGAGACAGGATTCGCAAGAAGTTAACTCTTTGAGATCATTTTCAGAGAATGATCCTAAAGTGTTTATCTTGCTAATTCTGTTCTTGGAAATGTGTCCTAATCTAGCGTGCCATAAGGGAGCTGAAACTTTGTCATCTCTCTTACGCTTTGTTTCTCGTTGTATATTCATAATATTGATATTTTGAGTTAGGTAAAGTCCATTACTTAGAGTACCGATGTGAACGGAAGAGTTGTTCCGTTTGATAAAATATTTACCATTCTTAATATAAGTTTCATAACCTTCACAATTTAATATTGGAACTGAAATTATATTACGAATAATGCTCGGTACATAAAGGACTTTATTTAATACTAACTCAAAACTACCTAAATCTAATCTAATTGTGCCTAAAGCTCGAGCTTCAACGTTTGAGCCATCGCCGATCTTCAAGACCATTCTCCTTCTTTGAGTTGTTGGACTTCACTTAGCATCTGTACATCATTACAGATATGAGTTCCACAACCGGTATCAAGTACCCAAGAACTAGAATTAATAGAAAGATTTACTTCAACGAGAAAGATACCTTTCTTTAGAGTAGTTTTGTACTCTGGGCAGTTTCTCCTCCAATGTCCCGCTTTGCCACAATGGAAGCAAACATCCTCTTTCTGATCACGCTTCTTCTTTTGGGCCTTCCCCTTCGAAATGCCACCAGTGGGCCTAAGGGGTTTATTCTTCTTCTTTTGGGCTTTCTTGCCCTTACCTTTAGAAGGCCCAGAAGAGGAAGATGGAGCATTCACCATCAAAAGCTTATTGTCCTTCTTGATCGTGCTTTTAGCAGTCACAAGCTGACTAATCAGCTCAGCTACAGTAGCACCAGCATGATTCATGTTGAAGTTAAGGACAAATGGGTTGAATGATGGTGGGAGCGAAGCTAGCAACAAATCCACTGAAAGCTCATCTTTCAGTGGCATGTCCATGGAAGCAAGTTTCTCAGTAAGGGCAAGAAAGTTGAGTCCATATTCATGGACACTTGAACCTTCCCTCATTCTCAAGTGGAACAATTCCTTTGAAGTGTTATACCTTGTAACACGTTCATGAGGGCGGTAAAGTTGCTCTAAGTGGTCGTAAATCTCCCAAGCAAATTCCATGGCCTCATGTTGCCTTTGCAAGTCCGGAGACATGTTAGCCAACATAAGGCAACGGGCTTGGAGATTATCATCCTTCCACTTCTGAATCGCGTCCCGCTCGGCCCGAGTGGGAGCCTCCCCTTCGGGACTAGGCTCCCCTTCGAAGAGAACATAAGTTCTCTTCTCAGAATCTAAAATGATTTTTAGATTCCTCAGCCAATCAGAATAGTTGGGACCAGTCAACTTGTTTGACTCGAGGATCGATACAAGAGGGTTTTTGGTTGCCATTTCAAAACACGTAGAGAATCACAGAATCTACGACCTAAATGGTAAAACAGAGAACTAGTGAGCATGCTGAATTATAACGATATACAAAAGATAAGGTCTTTAATCTAATGTAGCTCCCACTGTTTTTCAAAGATCTAGAATTCCCAAAGATCTAAGAGGAACACGCTTCCCAATGGGTACTAAGATCCTAGGCATTTTACCTCGAACCCACGACTCGCGGACATTCTAAGTAAGAACCCTAGGTAGGTACAACTTACCAATTCTAACACATTTAGAACTCTTAGTAATTGTTTTTTGCATCACCTATCTTTCAATATGGACCCACGACTCGTGCGACATCCATATTTACTTAGGCGTTAAGCTAGACCCATCAATCATAAGATCATGACCAAAACTTAGTTCGAACGACCCACGACTCGCGGACATCGCCCTTGCTAAAATTGACCACGAAATATTGATCATTTAAAATGATTAATTAGGTAACTAAGAACTAATAAGCTCCACTAGCTATCCCACGACTCGCGGACAATAACTAGCTTTACTTACTAAACTTAAAACCTATTGATGGAATGCTAGGAATTTAATTCAAAATTTGCATCTCGAATTAAACACCTATTTGTTCAAAATTAGCTTAATATTTAATGGGAATTTTCGAATCAACCGGAGAGTTGTCCGGTTCGACCTCACCAACATATATGTTATCCAATTTTATTAGTCTTGATTAATGCAAGTACACTTAAATGCATATCAAACAAGCACATAAACAGATAACATGTCCTAGCATGATACTAACATGTAATGATCATGGGTTCTACCTATCTTATGCGTGATATGTGGGAGCCACTCCACAATCACAAGTTCTAACATACATGCCACATAAACAGTTTAAATCACATAAGGGAAAGCGGTAACAAAATACGAGCCCTATCTCTATTACATTTAACAATTGAGATTCCCCTCCCTAACATTTTGAGGGGTCTTCACTTATAGCCTCCTTGTTACTTGAATGTGGTCCATCTTACTCTATGGGTGTATTGTCTCCAAAATGAAAATAAAACCTCACCACCTATCTCTACTCTCAAATTACAATAAAAGGAGAAAGACATAAAGTAATAAGGCTCAATCTTCATATTGGCCTTAGACAATTACACGGGGCATACCCCGGCCTCAAAAATAGTAATATGGAAAGCCACATAATAAATCACATAACAGTACGCACATAAGTGAGGCTCCAACCTCAATTGAAAAAACGCAACTATAGGGCTCCAACCCCAATTTAAACCATCCATGTGCATAAATTAAAACCATACATAGATCTAAACCCATGATCACCTAACATGCTTTTGCGAGAATTTAAATTTAGCCAATAAATTAAAATTCTCGTTTCAAGTCCTAATGACTTAAAACACGACTTAGATGCAATTCTTGTTCAAGAGCCTTTTCAATAAAACCCCGAAAAACAACAAACCAATAAAATTCCAATTAATTTCCAAAATTAATAATTTTATTCTTTCATTATTTTCAGAAAATAAAATTCATAATTTTACCAAAATCCAAATCGCTTTAATTTCTCAAAAATCCCAATTTAATCAAAATTTTAGAATAATTTTATTTTAGCAAAACTGATTTTAAAAGATAAAATTAAAATAAAATTAAATCGGGATTTTCAAGGACCGAAAACGTGAAACACGAAACACGAAGATTGACCCGAAAACATCCGTCCAAAGGAGGGCATCGCCAGCTTATCGCGCGCAGCAATGCCCACCCGATGGCAGGCGGTCTCGGCCAGGGCGTCCCGCTCTGTTGCGGGACGGTGCGGGCGGCTGTCCCGCGCGGTTGCGGGACAGGCGAGCAGTCACGCCTAGGCGCGGGCGGGAGGGCTGGGCGGTGGCGACGGGCTGGGCGTGCGACTTGCTAGCACGCCTAGGCTCGTCCTATTTCGTGTTCGTTTCGTATTTTTAAAGTTTCTCCAAAACCCGTTTCAATTAAAAAATTCGATTTAGATAAATTTCAACTAAAACAATTTTCAAAAACACGATTTGAGAAAACAGTTTTAGAAATTCAGGAAAAATTACAGTTTCGTATTTCAGGCTTTCTAAAAGAACTCATGAATACCTAATTCGCATCTAAGCCTAAGAATTTCTACCAAATTCAGAATAATTGAGACGAATCAGAAACACGATTAATGAGGTGGCTCTGATACCACTTGTTGGAAAACACGAATCAGAAAGCAGCGGAATTTAAAAAAATTTTCCAACAAAAGGATCTAGGACTCGCAATCGTGCAACCAAATTCGTAAAGATAGAAAACTTACTTTTCTTTTATTCTTTCTTGAAGCGTTTCAAGCCACCCAAGAACGCTCTTCTCGCGGCTTGATCCCCTCTCCTTGGTAAAGCTCGAATCTTCAAACTTCTAACTTGAAGTCTCTAGAGAAAGTCCACCAACTTGATCACAATCTAACTAGTAAGGATGCTAGTTCTCTAGTTAGTGTTTAGGCTTAACCTAGGGTTTAATTTAATCTTGGAGAAAGGAAGGTGTTCAACACATGAACCAAGAATTGTCAATTCCCTCTAAAGGGGAGCATGAGCTCCCCTATATATAGGAAAGGGGAGGGACGGCCGAACTCCTTGTTGGGCAAGGATTTGGTTTGTCTCTCTCCTATTACTTGATCATCAAGTATTTTTCAACTTTGACTTTGAATTCTAATTCAAGTCAACTTTTAAGAGAGCTAAAAATATCCAAACTATTTTTTGGATAATTTTATACTTTATTTATTATAAAATAAATAACTTATTTTTATCTAATTAATTAATTCGTAATTAATTAACTAGATTATTTTCTCCAAAATTAGACTTTCTTTTTAATTCAAAATTAAACCAAAGTCTATTAAATAATTAACTAATTAATTATTTAATATATATATATACACACGTGTGTGACACGTGTCACTCACGTGAGCCACACGTGTGACTTCACACGTGTGGAACCCTCTTGGCCCGATTAACTCGTTTAATCATTTTCAAGCCTCAACTCATGTAACCAAGTTGTTGTGTGTGACCCTCTAGGTTCTCAATTCAATTAGCAGTGACCCTAATTAATTAATTCACTAATTAATTAATCAGTCCACAGATTAAACGACCATAGTCTAGCAACAGGTGTTTAACCCCTAGCTGAATTGGAATGTTCGGATTCGACAGAACCTTTAAGTCATTGATTCATGTGAGATTCAATCCTCCTACTTACTATCTCTCAACCAAGATCTAGGGCAAGGGAATAATCAGAACCCTAATAATCCGGTCTTAAAGCTAAGTGCATTTCATATCCATTTGATCTCAATCCAAGAAACCCTTTTCTTGATGTCTTGATCTACTGCCTTGGCCAAGGACTCCATATGGCATATGAATGACTTACACAATAAGAGATCACCTTGCAAATGCAAGTGTAGGTCCTATCTTGATTCTCATTCACTTTCATGAATCACTTGTGCAGTCCCAGCATAAGCCTTGAATCAGTTGTCTAAGGCGACACCCTTTAAAACTTATACCTAAGACTACAGAGTTAACTCATAAAGTGACAAGGAACCTCAAGTCTAAGGATCAATTAATCACATCAATGACTCGTGAGATATTTCCTAATCTGGAAGTTTCCATTTCCTGAAATAGAAACTTCCTTTCCCATTTAGGAATGTTCTCACACGGAGCACCTCAGTGAACTTACTTATTAAAGTAAGCACCCTCATGTATCACGCACGTATCAACTATACACTTTGCACCTCCATGAAACAAGGTGGTCCTTCTTAAGGGCGTGATCCCACAAGCAAGCCTTAGAGGAGTCAGGTTGACACTCCCACTGTTTGTAGGACTCATCGGCTTGGAGTATTTTACTAATCATGACTTATGTGATATAGGGCTCGTTTCATGAACCATTTCACCTAAATGGTAGAGTCCTAAAGTCATCGGGATTAGGGGAGTTCTCATACATGCACAGCTAAAGTAAACGCATACCAGACAAGAGCATATAAAGAAGTGTTGCCTCAATTCGTTATTTCATTCAAAGATTGTCTGTGATTACAATAAGGAAAAGCACAAAGCGGATATACAATCGGCTTTCTAGGGCACTATTCCTAACAGGTATGGGGTTGTTTCATGAAAGCATACTGGGAATACAAGGGCATTGCCAAAGTTGATGCAGCTGTAAAGTACCCGCAACCCACACCCTGCCGGTCTCAAGCACCATGAAGCTTGGACTATGGGGCATTTATTTGCCTCTTCGTGGAGTCGCTTGCAAAGGACACCGCGGAGTACAACCAGTTTGCAAAAGAGGTCCCCATTGCTGATTACCGTGTTCACATCGCCCACATGCTTCTAAAATTTGGTTTTCAACAGCTTGTATGAAAGAAATACTATTTTTTTATAATTTTGTACGTATAAAGTTTCTGTGTAATTTGGTAAATGAAACTCCTTTATGTCCAGTAAAAGGTAAAAATTGCGTAATTGAAAATTGGGTTTATCCAGTTAAACGTTACAAATGCGTAATTGAAGTCATGGTTTGTCCAGTGAAAAGGTTAAAAATGCGTAATTGAAGGTTGGGTTTGTCTAGTGAAACATTAAAAATGCGTAATAGAAGGTTGGGTTTGTCCAGTTAAACGTTAAAAATGCGTAATTGAAGCCATGGTTTGTCCAATGAAAAGGTTAAAAATACGTAATTGAAGGTTGGGTTTGTCCAGTGAAAGGTTAAAAATGTGTAATTGAAGGTTGGGTTTGTCCAGTTAAACGTTAAAAATGCGTAATTGAAGTCATGGTTTGTCTATTGAAAGGTTAAAAATGCGTAATTGAAGTCATGGTTTGTCCAGTGAAAAGGTTAAAAATGCGTAATTGAAGGTTGGGTTTGTCCAGTGAAAGGTTAAAAATGCGTAATTGAAGTCATGGTTTGTTTATTGAATCGTTAAAAATGCGTAATTGAAGGTTGGGTTTGTCCAGTTAAACGTTAAAAATGCGTAATTGAAGTGATCATGATTCAATCAATCTTATTAATGTTGCAATGTTGCAATGAAGTGATCATGATTCAATCAATTTTATTAATGTTGCAATGTTACAATAATGTGATCATGATTCAATCAATCTTATTAATGTTGCAATGTTACAATGTTGTAATGATGTTATCATGACTTCAATCAATCTTATTAATGTTGCAATGGTTTGATCATGATTCAATCAATCTTATTAATGTTGCAATGTTGTAATGATGTGATCATGATTCAAATCTTACTAATGTTGCAATATTGTAATGACGTGGTCATGATTCAATCAATCTTATTAATGTTGCAATGTTGTAATGTTGTAATGATCTTATTAATTACGCATTTTTAACCTTTCACTGGACAAACTCAACCTTCAATTACGCATTTTTAACCTTTTCACTGGACAATCCATGACTTCAATTACGCATTTTTAACGCTTAACTGGACAAACCCAACCTTCAATTACGCATTTTTAACCTTTTCACTGGACAAACCATGACTTCAATTACGCATTTTTAACGTTTAACTGGACAAACTCAACCTTCAATTACACATTTTTAACGTTTCACTGGACAAACCATGACTTCAATTACGCATTTTTAACCTTTTCACTGGACAAACCCTGACTTCAATTACGCATTTTTAACGTTTACCATGACTTCAATTACGTATTTTTAACCCTGCTTTTAGTCTTCCAAGGCGTGACTCTCCAACTCCCGACAATTAATTCTCCCATTACCCAAGGTGATGTGATTACAGATGGACTCCTTTATATTCACCACCAACTCCCCACTTCTACAGATCTCTTATGCTAAATCATCTATGTATTGGTTTAGCTCTCACCGATCTGTGTATAGATGCTCCATTTTTTCCATCTGCAACAAATTCAGCTGGGTAAGAAAATAAACATGGGAGCATCTATACACAATCGGTGATAGCTAAACCAATAAGGGGTTGAACTTACTGCTTTTAAAGGTGACAGTGGGCTGCCAGGCATCAAATCTCCACTTCTACAGATCTGTAATGGTAGATCATCTATGTACGATTTAGATCTCACCGATCTGTGCAAAGATGCTCCCATTTTTTCCCCTGCAACAAATTGACATGAGTGGGAAAATAAAAATGGGAGCATCTTTGCATAGATCGGTGACAGCTAAACCAATAGGGGGTGGACAAGAGTGCAATGTAAGAATTGCTCGCAAGTTGTTCGATTAAATGCCTTAGAAGAATATAGTCAGCTGGACTGAATTAATATATATTGTTTGCATAAACTGACTGATTATTTGCTACTTTCTTTGTCCCATCTTTTAATTACGAGTTCACGTAGCATAACTCGACAAACCCAACCTTTAATTCCAAATATTCATGGCCTGTTCTACAAATTCACCTTTTAATTATGATTCTCATAGCCTAACTAGACAAACCCAGATTTTAATTCCGAATATTCATGGCCTAACTCTACAAACCCAACTTTTAATTATAATTTTTTCATAGTCTAACTCGACAAACCCAACTTTTAATTACGAGTTTTTATCCCTTAATTCGACAAGCACAGGTTCTCCCCATTCGCCAAAGCAGAAAATAAACAACCGAATATACACTGCAAAATATTTATATGCTTGTTTAAATGTAGGATTACAACCGAGGGTGACCATATTACCTAAAATGAAGAATCACCCATAATCTTACACCAAGAGAAATCATCAAATAAAAAATCATACTAGGAAGGCTATTCATGAAACAAGAAGAAGAGCTGCCACAAATTTTAACTTCAACTTCAGAAGTCTGATTTAAGTATCCCGGACAGCGATCTTCTTGTCGTAGCTGACGGAAAGTGCTCTCATTTCAGGGGTGGGTTTTGGATCGATCCACACCCACAAGCAACAAGTTCCCTTGCAACATCCTCCGATGAGGATTTCTGGAAGTTTTAGAAGTGAAAACACGGGTCGAGACACAACAATAACAGAACAACCTCGACTCATTCTGCGCCGATGATGTTGAATTAAACATCTTAACAAGATAATCTGCCCATTAACAACAATTGAAGCGTTAGTTGGCATCAATACCATTTCCAGCTAAACATTGCAGATATAAACCAAAATGGAAATGAAATGCAAACAAAACAGGAAAGACTACAACATCAAAGATTTAAATCTAGAACGACAAAAGGTCTCATACACTTCCTTGATATGTTTTACTATCCTGGTCTCCGTCGCCAGATGAAAATTACGGCACCAATCGCGCAAAGCAAGCTTGCAAAAGAAGACTCCGATGGGGGCTGGTGAGATTTAGTAAACCAGAGGTTTGGAGGAAGCAAATTTGGACTGGCGCTAGGAAAAACGTAAGGGCAACCCAGTCTTTTTAGGTGATTAGGGGGTTTAAGAAAATATATTGTGTATTGTTGACCTCAAACATAGATTTTTCAAACTAGGGTGTTTAGGATAACTTTTTAACATTATTGGTCCTGTTTAATAACTGCCCATTTTTTTTATCATACTTTATTGAAATAATATGCATTAAATATTTATTTCGATTTATAATTATAAATAAAATATAAATGTTAATTAAATTAAAAAATATAAATTTAACCAACATTACAAATATATCATTACACTTTCAATATTATTACAATATACCCCTAAGGATATGATTGAAAATTTTAAAAATAATATTGCTGATGCAGCAAAAGTTAACACCGTTATTAACAGTTGTGGCAATTCGTAAAAGAGAATGTAAACTTCAGGGGGGTGTTCGTAATTTTTTAAACCTCAAGGGAGAATCTGTATTTTCGCCAAACCTTAGGGGTTGGTAATTATCCCTAATTCGTAATGCTTGATTACAATAAGATTAATATTGTTCTAAAACAGCTATTTTCCTATTGATTTTGTGATTGGAAAGATAAAATTACTATCGAATATAAAAGCCTAGTTTCAAATTGGGACTTTAAAAAAGTAAGTTATTGATCAACCAAGATTAAAATTGAAGACTACGGAGTTAACTAACGCTAAAAGCTAAGGGCCGAAGCTACTAAACTACTGAAAAACATGACTTCAAATTACAGTATACTAATAGTATGATCGTGATGAAGACCTTGATCTTAATTATTGGCTTCCGATATTTACAAAATTTTTAATGTGTCTTGATCTCCAAGTCTCTGTTATGCAGGGATGAAGTAAGAAGACAAACTGGAGCCTGGAGGAAATAAATTTCATTTTCCCTTGGCTTTTTTCACACTTGGGATGACACGGTGCCGTTTGGAGATAATAGTATTCCACTTGAAGAAACGTGAAGCTTTTGCTCATTTCTTTATTACATTTTTCATTAATTACTTTGTAAGAGTAATTAGATGCTAAACTTGTTTGTGATTGGTCGTTATGGCTACATAGGTTTACTGGTATGCTATATCAGTTTGTGGTTGAACCGGAAGGCTAAGTTTTTGGATAATTCAATCTCTCTCTAACTCTTCCTCTGTCTTCTCTATCTCTCTTTTATTCTCTGTGTTTTCTCTGTCTAAGGATTTTGATGTTATTCTCAAGCTATCTCTCTTTCATTCTTTGCGTTTTCTCTATCTAGGAGTTTTAAAGCTATTCGCAAGCAATTATTTAGCAGATTCATAACAGTCTCTCTAATGTGTTTGATCTCATACAAATTTCTTGTTGAAATAGACTTGTATTAGTACATGTTGGGAACACTCCTAAAAACCCGTCAGGAGCCCAAACCTAGAATCAATATGGAAGAATAGAATGGTATTTAGCCCCGTTATGTTATGTTGTAATAGGTGCAAGCAAAGCTCCATGTTGCACAGAAAATTTATTGTAATTCACAAAGTATATTATACTAACGACAGAGATTGACTCACTTTATGGATAGTATGGGGCACACAAGTTTTTTGTAGTATTATTGATTATCTTTTTTGTTATACATTGCTTTTCCCACGATCACATTTGAACAATTTAGAAAAATTTTAACTCTTAATAATAGCTTTTCCCAAAATGGTAGCCAATAAATTTTATTATACGGTATCCTTGTTGGGTCTATCAGCTTTCAAGTAGCAAAAGGTTAAACTTGCATCAATACAAGTTATTATAAAGATAGCTGTTGCTTTGTCAGTACAATCCAGTTATTAAGAGAGTAGCGCAACAGCCAGCAGGCAAACATAAACATACTTGTTTCAAGTAGCTAATGTGGTAGGCTCACAGCCATCATGCACACAGGCTAAGACATCTCTGTAGTCCCTTGATATGGTGAAGGAATCATAAACCTTTCCATCACTGCTCTTCTTGTACTCGAAAACAAGGTAGGAATGGTTGTATGCTGTCAACTTACTGAATCCATAATCGTAATCTTTGTAAATACTCCACACAGTGTCAAGTGAACTGAACTCCGATAAGTGGCTTCCTCCACCCCCGACAACAATGTGGATTGTTCCATTCACCGTGCCAGAATAATGTGTCTGTTCGTCGTTAACGCATTGGTTCTGCAATCATTGAGAAATTTCATATTAAAATATAAATCGACATTCTTGATTTATGTATAATCATTTTCCTCAAGTCTCTTTATGATATTAAGTTCTTTGAATGTTTGCTTTTGCAATTTTGATGAGATAGTAGCACTGCAGTATCTCTTTTTTAATGGTTTCAAACTACATATGTTGTTCGACGATGCTGCACTCTTTAACAAAAATCTCTTATCACAAAAAAAACTAATTTGGACATGACTCTTATACTCTTCTCAGAAGCTCTAGTGAGAACCGTATAGGGAATGCAATTTAGAAATGACTAAGCATTATTGAGCAGAGGCAGGAAAGCAAAGAACCAAATCAACTCATTAGTCCAACTAGCTGACTAAATAAAGGTTCAAACTCGAGTTCGAAAATTTTAAATTTCAAGGTGAGCTCGAGCCAATTAATCTTTCTTTTAGTATTTATTTTTAATTATAAATGTATGAAAGAATATACAATTATAAACATTATATATTAGTCTTTGGAAATCGAGCCAAACTGAGTTTGAGGCTAAAACCTGTGCTTGGTAAAATAACAAAATCATAATTTTTAATTTAAGCTAGATTTAAAACTTGAGTTCTGCAATATTTTTCATAAATTTGAGCCAAATAAGTAGGACTGAAGAGTCAACAAAAGCACACAAACAAGGGCTTAAGGCATATTTATCTTAACTCAGAGCTCAATCTGGGGTCTGATAAATGGCCAAATTTTGGCTAGGCTGCTCTAGACTAGTTTGTAATCCGTTGCAAGTTTTATGTAACTTATTTATGCCTAAAATGGACACTCATAACACCCTAATTACAAGCAATGAAGTTGAGTTTACCAATTGTCCTCGTACCTGGTAAATGGGGCAAATCCTTTCGTAGTTATGCACATGACCAAAGAATGCAATGTCCACTTTGTACTTCTGCCACAACTTCTCTAAACTTTCCCTTCCCATAGGCTCCTGAAAAGAACCTTCTAAACCATACCAACTGTTAGATGAGTAACCAAGGACCCGATGAGCGATAAAAATTAACCAAGGTTGTTTTTGTCTATCTGCTGTTGCCAAACATTTTTCAATGAACTTATACTGTTCAGATCCCTCCCTCCAATCATGCTCTGAATCCGCAATGCAGAAGTGAAACATGCCATAATCTGTCGAATACCTGTAAAAACGCCAAGCTCAGTTAGAAATTTCAAACTACCAATAATGTACCATTCTTAAGAACAAAACAAGAAGCTTCTTGGTTAAAAAAATTGATAACTAGGTAACTTAACCAAATAAGGAAAACTATGCATATCTTTTGATAAATAACTTAACTATCTAATTTCCTTAAATAAGCATGTTTAAGAATAATAGGCTGACAAAATATTTTGCTGACAAACATAACTAAAATTTTCAACTTGGATAAGATTTTTCAGACAATCATCCATTGAGACATTTCAATTATTTCATATGAAATGAAGTTGAAAGAGTTTACCAGAACTTGGCTCTATTTTCTGCAGGATAATAGTACATGGTCTCAGCAGGCACGCCGCATTCCCCACCTGAATCTGGAGTGTCATAGAAAGATCCAGAATTTGGCCAATCACGCTCATGATTGCCACTGTAGAACAGAACAGTGCAAATATCTTCCATGAATATAAAAAAAAAAAGTAAAAACCAAAGTTGTAGCAAAAGGGAAAGTTATAACATATCATTCCAACCTTGCGATCATGTAAGGCACTGCAGAAGCTATGGGTTCGACTTGAGCTGTGAACTGATCCCACTGTGAGATGTAACCATTTGCATATGGGAGATCTCCAATGTGGAAAACTATGTCATAATTCTCTAGATCCTCAATCAGCCGATCAGTAGTATTGAGTGACCCTGGCTGATAATCAGCATACTCATTTGAACCATCACGCTCTGCCTATAAGGTTGAAAATAAACTTCTTACCACTTATTGGAAAATGTCTATACACATTATTTTGTAGCTTAAAGTCAAGTTACATGCAACATAAATTGACATGGATTTACAGTTCATTATCCATCTGTAATTTCTATAAAGCTCCTAATTTTATGTGTTTTTTATTGATTAGATTGCATTTGGGAAGTGAAAGAAAGGAAAGAAAATCAGATTGTAATCACTATACCTTTCCCATGTCCCCAAATACTATAACGCGCTGCAATGAATCCTGTCCTGGATACGGAGATGATTGGAAAGAATACTGTTTGCTCCAAATATATGAACCATTAGATAACAAATGACCAATCCTATAGGTGTACCTGAATTCAATTAAAGTTGGATAACTCAGAGAAGGATTACACAATGTGTAATGCTTATTGATATTATCATGAACAATAGGGGAAAACTAACACTGTGTTGGGCCATAAATCCTTCAAAAAACTTGTGTGAAAGAAACCTGGATCACGCCAGCCAACTGTACGGGCAGGCTCGCCTGAAGGAAAAATTTAGGAACTTCGTTAGCTCCAATCTGTTGAAAAGAACTGGAGATCCACTATCTAACATGAAAATGTTATCAACATGCTTGACCTCGGGGAGCCCCCTTGGCCCTTGCAACACGAGGATGGAAATGAATGAAAACCGAATTGTTGTGCTTTACATAAATTCAAATGTTACAGCTTTTTGTTTCACTGGGGCAAAAAATTTATTGTCCAGCGATGAACACTTGATCTTGACTCGATTACAATCTCAGATTTCAAGTAACGTAAGTGACTTTAAACTCCCTCTGGCTGTAATATTTGAGCTTGAAAACTTTAATTTAACTGAAAAATGATAAACTAAATAATCTTTCTTTCAATAATATTACAATATACCCCCTGAGGGTTTGATTGGAATTTTTAAAATTAATATTGCTGACATCAGCAAAAGTTAACACCATTATTAAAGGTTGGGGCAATTGTGAGAGCATGTAAATCTCAGGGGGGGTGTTCGTAATTTATCACACCTCAGGGGGGAATCTGTACTGTAAGAAATGAAAATTATGTTATAGCTTGTGAGCCTTGAGCCAGGACATCTTAGGGCATCCATTTAGCAAGCTGATACAGCGTGGTCTATCAAACCTGAATATTATTGACCACTTGAGCATTCCTGAGTTTGAACGCTCACCAAATTAAGGATGTCTAGCGTGTATGCATGTAATCATCAAATGCGTCATACTTACCGCACATGCTCCCTCGAGGAAATGTGAGTGTTCCAGCCGGAGAATGCACTTGTCTGTGTCCCTTCCAACCCCATTCAACAAAAGGAACAGCTTCATCAATATTATAGCCACTTGTCCAGGTCACCGTCATCTACGCAGAGCAGAAAAGAGGAATAAGACATCATTTCAGCTGCATCGAGACCAAATCAAAAGAGAGAGTATCTATAGCAAAGCTTGTTGACCAACTTACTACGTCCCAAGACTTCCCCTGAGCAAGCCTAGGGTAGACAGGTGCCTTAGGATTTTTAAACGATACATAATTTGAAACTGCCACCAATTTCGGCTGCAATACATCGGAAAAATTGAATTAACATCATGAATTAATGTAATAAAATTCTTTGTACAGCACCATAGATCAACCACACCAGTAACTTGAGGTCGCATTCAATTCCGATAACTTATTCCAAATTCATTCACAGATTACATATAAAGATTTTGGATGAATCAGTTTATCAAACACCTTGCGTGCTTAATTTAAGAAAATTTAAGTATTACGTACATCAGACAATCCGCCGGTGAAAAGGGCAAAGGAAAAATCTGCCCGCTGATTGATCAATCGGAACTGCAAAGTTGTTCTTCCTGTTTTGGTGTAGTTGGAGTTGGAGAAATTCGCATATTTGTACTGAATAAAGCATAGTTGCAGCCCTGGTTAGATAATCATTAATCACTCAAACAAAACGAATGGAAAAAGAAGAATGTTGAAGAAAGGTACCTTGATCGGGGCAGTGCATATGTATGGAGTTTCAACCCACCCAACACCATTGGGGTCTGGCTCGCAAATTGATTCACTGTTATACAATTCAAAAGTTACATTTTAATTTCATGAGATACGAAAATTTTTATTTTTTTTATATTACTATTATGGATGTGGATGAAATTAGGATTGGAAAAAACGGAATTTTGATAAAATTATTTTTATTATTATTTAAATAGAAATTGAAATAGATTCTCCATATTAGTATTCATTCTATAATTATCTTTAGCGTAGCTAGGGATGCAAACGAGTCGAGCTGGCTCGCGAGTCTGACGAGCAAGCCTGGACTCAAGCCCCTTTTAGTTAGGCTTGTGGCTCACGAGCCGGCTCGTGAGCCAGGTTATTTAATTAAAAATTAATATTTTTATTTTTATATATATAAATATTTTTATTTTTATATAATATTATATATATTTTTATTGATTTTTATATAAAATTAATAAAAAATTAATATATTTTATAATATATATGTATATATATTTAATAAATATATATTATTATATATAAAAATACATTAAATTATTTAAAAAACTAATTTTTAATTAAAAATAATATAATTTGGCTCGAGCCAGGAAAAAAAAAAAAAAGACCAAGGCTCGGCTCGGCTCGGCTCGTTTGCATCCCTAAGCGTAGCTAAAAATTTATGTTAAATAAATAAATAACATAATTCATATTAAATGAAAAATAGTTAAAGTATAAATTAAAAATTACGAGGAAAAGAATAGTGAAAATATAATAAAATGATTGAAAAGAGGAAAAAGGATTAGTCAAATCCAATATTATAAAATGAGAATTTTTTTTGCATGCATCATGTGTGGATCCCGATGCAAGCATCCATTATTTTTTTAATACAAATTTTTTTTTTTATTTTTATTTTTGATTGTTATTTTTGTTTTTTAATTGATTTTTTTATATTTAAAAAATGGGGATGCATGCACCGGATCACACCTGTGTATGCAAGAATTTCCCATAAAATGATTGAAATGAGGAAAAACGATTAGTCAAATCCGATATAATAAAATGGCTACTTTAGGGTGCAGGTGTAAATATTGCTATGATTAGTGTGCTGAAATGTGTTCAACAATTTTATTCTTTTAATTATATATTTCGTTTGATTGACACAACTTTTTTATAATTTTATATCTCATTTAATTAAGAATAAGTATTTTTATTTATATTTAATTTTTATATCTCAACTGAATTTAACGAATAAGTTTAACCTAACCTCTTAACAAATCAGATAATCAAAAAAAAATATATATATATCAAATAAAATCCGTCTTTTATTATCTATCATGTTTCCACTGCACCATGACCCTTGATCTAGAGGTTCAAAAAATGATACTGAATTGCGATTGCCACTTGCTAGTGATACTAAATGTCTTTATTTATTCTATTCCTATTACTTCGTTTTGGTAGTTGTATTCATATTTTTTTGGTAGCATTTGTTCTATTCATATTATTTCTAAATAAAAATTAAAAAGTAATATAGGTAAAGAAATCATAAAATAACTAAAATTTAGATTTTTAATTTTTATATTTAAACAATGTATTTGGCATTATTATATGTGAATATTATCATATATGAATAGATGGACACGTTTAGTTATAAACCAGAAATATTATTTTTGGATTAAGTTTCATTAGCACATGTGAATATTATATAATATATACATGTCTAATGTAAAACTTGTAAATTTAAAATCTTTTCAATCAACTGTCTAAAGTGGAAAAAAGAGCAAAAATATGAAAATTTTTTAGGGCAATTTTCTATTTTAAAATTTTCACTAATACTTTTAGGAACATCTATTCAAATTTATTAGATCGATAAGGTATAACTTCTTAATTAATAATTTATTAGATAGGGTATAATTTCTTAATAATTTATTGTTAATATCTCTTCTTAATAATTTATTGTTAATTAGATATTAGATTAATTTAATAAATAAATCACATCAATTTTAATTATTACTCATCTATTTTGCTAATATTAATGATTAGTGAATTAAATCATTAATTAATAATGCATCAACTATGCATTGGTTGTTTCACTATCTTAATTGTTTTCTCTGAACTTCCCTTCACCCACTATTATAAAACGAAATATTGAAAAGAGAAAAGTTCGCTTAGGAAAAAAAAAAAAGTCTCAAAAAATATTGCAGTTGGCACTTTTAAATTGTTATTACCAAAAAATGGATGAAATTGTTATTCAACACTCACTTGTCAAATTTTACCAAAAAATGGATGAAATTTAATGTCTAGAGTGGTATAAATTTTAAGAAAAATAATCTTATAAATGTTGTTTTTTTAATACTTTGGAAGTGTTTGAAAAACGGGTAATGTGAGATAAGTCCCCACTGGGGCATGTTATTTTTACTTTAGTCCCCAATTGGGCATCAAATTTTTATTTTAGTCCCCACGTGTAGTATGAATATGATAGAATGCAGTATTTATGTCCTATTATGTTGTATATGTTTTCACTACTCTCAAACATGTTGTATAAATTTTACATAATGTAATACTAAAATGTTCTAATGCAGTATTTATATCGTATTATGTTGTATAAATTTTCGGGGACTAAAGTAAAAATCTCCAAGTTGGAGGGGACTTATTTGAAACTGTCCCTTTGAAAAATTATTTTTCACTTATTTTTACTAGAAATAAAAGGAAAGGATAAATATTTGTAATATGGACTATCAAATTTTTTTTGATTTTGTAATCTAAATTAAAAATGTTTAAATTTACAACCTCAACTATTATTTTTTAATAAAGTGCAACCTTATTTCACTCACCGTGAGACATGCACACAAATTTTTTTCGACGTGGTACATGATGAATGGAATCAGGTTACACTTTATTAAAACACAATAATTGAGATTGCAAACTTAGATATTTTTTAATTTAAGTTGTGAAGTAAAAAAACCTTGATAGTTAAGAATATTACAAATATTTGTTTGTTAAATAAAATACTTCTAGCTTTTAGGCTATTTTGGTAAATAAATACAAGTTGATGTATACTATTAAACGTGTTTTTCAACTTATTTTTACCAAACATTCAACTACTTTTCATTAAACTTTTTATTTTTTATTTTTTAAATACCTATCATGGGAAATCTTGTCTTTTATTACGATCTTAACTCCTACTTTTACTTGTTCAAAATCATAATTTTTCGCAAACACCACCAATATCATATATTAAGGTTTCCTAGTCTTTTAACACACACTCTTAAATCGTCAGAGTGATTCGAACTAAAATTGTTATCTCGAAAAAAATCCTTTAACCACTTGAACTTGTTATCAAATTATATATACCCAAGTTTAGACATTACAATTTACAAGTTGACAAAAGCCATAAAGATTGCAAGGATAAATTTTACTTGAATTTTGCTGGAGAGAAAACTCCAACCCAATCGTCTTCAGATGGTTCAGGATTCTCAAGCTGTACATCAATCCATTCAGTATCCTCTCCCTGCGTCATAATACATCATCAGATTTTAGAGTCGCGACAATATGCGTCATTTAATACACCATTCTATACCAAAAATAATGATATGACACGATATTAGAATATTTTTTTTATTGATTACATAAAAGGCGTCTGATATACATTTTGAAAGTGATATTGATACTAAAACTTAATAATTAGGTATAAGTTATAACAATCAACGAAATCAAATTTTATGGGTTTACAAATTCATGGCTGTTTCCGCCGTCTAGAACCAAGTCAATTTTTGATCAGGTATAACAATTGTCAATTGGCTTAGAAAAAACAAAAAGAACAAGAGTCTTTTCAATTTTAATTTTGTCTTTGGTATAAACTTAAGTTTGAAGTATATAAAAATTATATATAAATATCCAACAGTCCACTAACAATTTTAATTGGTTCAGACACAAAAAGCTGCGACTATAAAAGAGGACCCTGCTAAAGTCCATCACTAAAGACGCGATTACATACATTATCAAGAATAAAATATAGAGATTATCGAGTTTTCCACTTTCAATGGCATAATTGATAATCCGATGCGTAGCCCCCGTTATATACATAAGTTACGTATATATTGAAAAGACGATTTAAATTACAAAATTCTCTCTAATAATTTAGACGGACTATTAATACACTTCACATAAAATTTGAATTTAAAACAGAAAATTCAAAACCATTTAATACGCGTAGATATACCTTGACCCCGAGGAGTACCGGGGAAGCTTTAATGGAGACGGAATCACGAAGGGTAGCAACAGTCTTGTGGATGGCTATCTTCGACAAAGGCTGCTCACCTGGAACCACCCTTGAATGATCACCGCTGCTGTGTAATCTCAGTGTTGAAGAAGAACCACAGAGCATGACGCTCCATAGTGAAACCAAGAAAACAACATTTCTAAATGTGAGCTTCATCTTTGTAGTTTGTAGTATAAGCACTTATACAACACACATACCTCCTTCCCAGCCTATATATAGCAAGATACCAATTATTAAGCGATCATTAATTTATTATAATATGCTGCTTAGTGCTTTAATTACTATTTACTACTCGGCAAAAAGGTGGGTCCTTCGCCTCTCTTGCTCTAACAAAAAATTTAACGGGAAATTCCTGAAAAATCCCCATATGCGAATTCAAATTCCTCTTTACTCCCCGTTTTTTTGGAAGGTTGTATAAAAATTTAAGAATCGCGTACCCGAACCCCAAAATCACGTACTTAAAAGCCCAAATGATGTATTTGGGGGCAAATACATCATTTGGGCTTTTAAGTACGTGATTTTGGGGTTCGGGTACGCAATTCTTGAATTTTTATACGACCATGGGGAGTTAAAAGGAATTTGGCCTGTCATCTAGGGAGCAAATGGAAACTTTTTTAAAAATGAGGAGTTAAAGGGAATTTTTTCAACTTTTAGGTACTATTCATAGAAAACCCCAAAATTTAAATCGGACGCTGCTCACTCGATTTCAATGTTTTATATAACTTATCTTATGAATTTATTGCGCCAAAAACGAGTGATATACATAATTAATACTTTAAAGCATGTGATTTGAAATGTCTCAAAGCGAACCTGTATTAAATTAGTACTCAAAATCCTATGGTTGTGGTTGTTGTTACGACCGTAGGGTTTTGAGTGTTAATTTAATACAATCACAGATTTGCTTTGAGACATTTCAAATAATATTGTTCAGAGTGCTAATTAGATATATTTTAAGAGGTGCGAGAAAAAAACTCATCGGTGAATTCAAAATTTACACAAATTAGGCTATATAAAGTGATTTACTTTAAATAATTATGTTGGGTGGACTAAACTCATATATATATATATATATATATACTAGTGAAACGAACGTTCGTTGCACGTTTAACCTTTAGTTTATTTAAATAAGGTTGGTTATTATATTTATTAAATAAATTAAGGTACTAAAAGTATTCACATCATGTTTTTTTTTCCTCTCGATACGTGTTTAATCCAAGTTTTTCAAAGTTCGTGGAGTATATTTCACTAATAAAAAATTAAAATTTTCATGGGTGCTTTTCAATATCCTCCGTCATCCATTTCACCACCATGTTCGAATCAATCTCCACATTATTCTTTGAGAAGTGACCTCTTCCAAGCTAATGTCAAATCCCTCATGTAAACCCAATAACTCTGCCACATTTATTGAATCTTTACGAAGATGCATAGTGTATCCTAGCACTCATCTTTCGTTATCATCTTGAATGACCTCCCTAACCGAATCCCTTATCAAATTTATTCCACGACTACTCAACGAATATTTTATTTTGCTTGTGTCTTTTGTCCTCACTGATTAGTATTCAGGCATCATATAACTCTTTTATGTGGCAAAAAATGACGCTCTTAGACTTCACAATATTCTGATAACTCCTCCAGTTTCGTGCTTTCTAAAAATTTCAAAGCTTCAAAATTAAGGCAATTCACTTTGAACATTCTGGTAATACGTCACATTGAATTTTGCTATTAAAGCTCTCTTTGAGCTCGTTCAACCCTCACAATCCACGAAGATCAGTCTATGCATTAACAATCTTTTCTCACACCCAAAGTGCCAACAGATGACTTCTCAACATGCGGTCTAGATCTTCACATCCTGTGCAACATGTATATACATTACATCCCCCAAAATTCCAGTCATACTTCAGTACATTTATGAGCAAGCTATTATTTGGCAGTCACAAGAAAATTTTGAACTTCTGGGCTAAGGTGATTTTCAAGTCCATCTCCGATTTTCACATGTGCCTCATCCTCTATAAACAGGCTATAGACCGTTTTATATAAAAATTTATTGTTAACCGACCTAATATAGAGTTTCTAATCTCCATTATCATGCAGCGCAATTGGGACGCTAAGAATCTTAGTCATCTCTTTCTTGGGCTTTCAGCTTATTAAGGTTCTAGTTTTTATACGTGCCAATGAAATTACATACCATAATTAAGTTCTTTATCCTTCTCATTAATGTTATCTGCAATGATTTTGGTGAGTTTTCCTTGTGATAATCATCTATCATTCCATAAAGACACCTATTCCATAAATGGTTCCACCATCTGAGTGCGTCTATCAATCCCCTTCCATGTTCGAGAAGCTATAAATTGAGGCTCGTGTCCAATGACACATAAGGTGCAAAAAATACATGTGATTTGCTGAAGTTCAATTTGAGGCCCGATGTCTTGCAAAACACCTCAACCACACAACGGATGCACATCGCTCCATCCATAGTAGATTTGCAAATCAAGTGAGAGATGTGAGGGACTTTCTGACATACCATAATTGACTTTCAATGTCCGATTGAAATAGCCTTCTCAATCATATATGAAATGCCCCAACCACACTTTAAATACATTTTGTTCCATCTACAGTAGTTTTAACTCCTAATATTATATTGTTCGTAAAAAGCAAGTGTGAGATGTGATCTCTGGCATACCTTAATTAGCTTCTAGTGTCCGGCTAAAATATCCTCCTAAATCATATACGTAAGTTGTTCCATGTAGAGTACAAATAAATAAGGCGAGAGTGATTACCTTATCTAATGTCACACATCCATAGATCCTCGGTCGGTTTACTATTCCACAAAATCTCCGGTTGTATCCCCTCCATTTTGCTCTACTGATATTGATGATTTTTGTATGGAATTTGAAGAAAGTTAGATTTTCTTTAGAACATTTCAATGAGCTTTGTTGTATCATTTTCAAGATTAAATTTCAGCACTATCCCCTTTTTTTTTTCTTTTGACTGATGTATCATTCATAACACTTTTTGAAACATCAAGATATTGTAATGGGTGTCTCGATCGAGAAAAACACTATTCTGGTTTGGGCTCACAATTTCTTTGATATACGGCTTAAACGGGGTATAATCATATTCGTGATCATTTTGAGCAATACGTTACACAACGTAATGGGCCGAATCTCGTTTAAATTTTGGGAGAATTAACTTTCAAAATCAGATAAATAAACGTCTGATAAGCCTTCTTGGGAATTGATATCTCTCTATGCAATTATTGATGAATTTCACCACCGCGTCTCTTACTTTATCCTAATAGGTTTGAAAAAAGTAGGCTCGAAATAATAGGCGATGTGGGAATTATAATGGATAGCGCTTTGTACAGGTGCATGCCACCTTATCGTTGGTGCAAGCAAATACCAACACTCATCACCTTTTCGATAGTATATTCACTGAATAGTTTGGTGTAGTACTCCCAAATGTGTATTTTAGTTGGTCATTATTGGTTACTCATTCATCTTCTCGTTATGGTTGAGTGAAGCCTCTTTCTTCTCGTTATGGTTGAGAGATAAACGAAACGTTTATATTTATCCCTAAATTGGAGTCAATTAATTCTCAAGTCTTAAAACTAAATAATCTTTTCTTCTTGTAATAGTTAGTTATATCCTGTCATCAATTATTTCTCTAAATCTTTCGAATATTTACATTAATTTCTCATACATAATGCTCTAGAAATTTTTTATAAATTTATTTTTTTTTTTCGCTTTTTCGCACACATTGAAAACTGTTCAAATTTTCATTGTTCTAGAGCAATGACCCAAAGTCCTATATTTAACACTTTGTCATGTCCTTTATAAATATATTTGTAAATTTCACAATTGTCACCCTGAGAAAATCCCGATGTTAATGTGAGAATTATAACTTAATAAGAGATATGGATTATAAGGTACTACAAATTGGTTATAAAGTTGTTTATTGCGATCTTGGACCATCAATGCGATTCTTCTCCTTCCACAGATCGGATATCCATCTTTACCATGCGTTCTGTTTTTATAATATGAACATGAGTAACGATATTTACATTCTCCATCCATCATACAAAAATTATTTAAGTTATTTCATCTACATGATTTATGCACCATGTGTTTTATAACTCACTCATAAAGTTGGGGATTCTTTTCCTAATAAAAAATTTTTACACAAAAAATTGATTGAGTTGATTGTGTGCTATAATTTTATATTTTAACCCAAAAACTATCAAAATATGAGCATATGACAACCATTTCTTTTGAAACTTGATTGTATGAATATGTCCAACCACATTTTCAGAAATCTCCTTACTGAATAAGTGATATTTTAAAATTTGTAACTTTTCTCAAAAAATTTGTGACGTCTTTCAAATCATGATCACTAAATGATACAATTAACAACTGATCATTGAGTGACATCATTATTGAATCAAAATATTATTTGGGTTTGTCCTTAATTTGGTATGTGCGACAATATACGTCAAAATCAACTATTCTTTCTTTTAACTAACTATTTTTTATCTCTTTTTAATTCTCTATTTGCTATTGATCTTGCATTCTATTTTTTTATTTATATTTCTCTAACGAACATTATTTAAGATTTATATTAATATTTTACTATTTATTTTATATATATAGTAGAAATAATTAAAAGAGTAAATTAATATAAAAAACTCAAGGAATGTTTAATTGAGCACCATAAAAATAATTTATAAAATTAAATTATATCTTATTTTTACATGCACACATATTAAGTTTCCTTAGAATTCTTAATTTAAAGTAACTTTGATCTGACGATCTACAATTCTAAATGGTGGTATATATTAAATGTAAGAAATCAAAAACCTTATTTATACTATTTAATATATATAGACTATGTTAATTATCCTGTCTAAATAACATTTACACATTTAAATTATATTTTATTATATAAACTAATGAAATATTTTATTGTTAATTATATTTAGATAATTATAATTATATTAATATTAGTTAATTGAAAATTATTTTATATAAATTATTCATTTAGTATATATTTGAATTAGTATTGAAAATTTAAATTTAATAAATTAAATCATTAATTAATATAAAATAATATGATTTTGTCATTTTAAATATTAAATTATATATATAGAAAATCTAAATTTAATGGGTTAAATATAATATTAGAAAACGTAATATATATATATAAAGTGACAATATATAATTAATATATATATAATAATGTAATATTTATACATGTTATATATCATACATATTACATATCAGTATGTATGAATATATATGTATATTGGCGTGTTATATATATACGTATGAATGAATATATGCATTGCCGTGCGGTGGTGGTGTAATTAATATATATATACATAATATTACTTCATTATATATATTTATTATATATTATAACTCTATATAACATCATTTTCTAAATATTATATTTAACCCATTAAATTCATATTTATTATATATAATTTCATATTGAAATGATAAATCATATCATCTCATATTAATTAATGATTATTTATTAAATTTAGATTTTTAATACCAATCTAGATATAGTTAGGAATAATTATTAAAATAAAAATTGTTATACTAAATGAATGGGAAAAATAGGAAAATCAAGTATAAGTTTGATGATGTCATCAAAAATTCAAAATAACCCTAATTTATGGGTGTTTTGTGTAACTTTCAAACTCCTCAATGGGTGTATATATAATTGTTTGACTAAGAGGGTCACAAGTTGTAATTTCTAATACTCCCATGGGGTCTATATGTAATTAACCCTATATTAATATTAAAACAGTACTTGTTAAACTATATATATTTTTTAAAAGTTAAAAAAGTTTTAATTCTACAAAGAGTCCTATTATAAGTTAATAAGTACTTTTTAAATATAGTTAAATTAATAATTTATAATATGTAATTACATAGTTATCCCTAACTAATAGTTATTCATATAATTATTATGAGGGTATTTTAGGCGATCTGTATTTTGTAAGAAACAACTCGCACTTTTATAATATACATAGATATATATATATATAATTTGTTACTTCACTTATGTCTTAGCCTTAAACTAGGTTTCTTTGCTATATAATTTTGAAATGATTAATTAATCTATTTGGTACCCATTAATATAATTTATATTTTTGCCTCCAATATTATTGATGACTGGACAGCGAGCAAAGGCTTAGGATTGTCAGAGACTTTTTATTTTCTTTGGTTTGTTGCTTAGTTGCTTATATCCACAAGAGTATTAGTGACTTTTTAAGATAAAAAGATATTAAACAAATAATTAAAATAAACTAGTTCGTTGGATGAAATAATTATAGAGGTTCAAATATAATGAAATAAGTTTGTTTATTTTCATAAGTCCAACCAATGGGGGACTTTCCAAAAACTCCCTATGAGTTTGGGAAGTTCCTTTTTACTCCCCATTTTCAAATACATTATTTGGGGTTTTAGGTACGTGATTCTGGGATTTAGATACATGATTCTGGGATTTAGATACGCGATTTTGGGATTTAGATACTCCCCATTTTCAAATACATCATTTGGGGATTTAGATACGCGATTCTTGAGTTTTTATACATCATTTTTTAAAATGGGGAGTTAAGAGGAATTGAACTTATCATTTGGGGAGTTTTCGGGAATTCCCCGCCAACAATTGAGTTACTACAAATTAAAATAAATTATTCTTATGTGTATAATACCGATTTCCCCTTATTATATTGTCCAACCAGGCCCGCATTTTAATTACTTTGATTTTAAATATTTTACTCATAATGACCTCAGTCACATGATCCACGGCAATTGCATGTACATCCAAAAATACTGTTGGAAAGTGAACTTAATTTATTTATAATTTTATATCCATTCTAGACGGAGAACCTATTGTTTACACAAATTTTCGTTGAATCTGCAATAAAGTATTACAAAATACAAGAAAATAGGGAAAACAAAGAATTTAACAATTTGTAAATAATAAAGTGTTACAATCTCTGATTTATCCTCTGATTCTTCTCGGATAGTGGATTCGAGGGCTTGATGCTTGATCTCGAATCAAATGTAGAACTTGATTGAATTTGTAGAACTTGGTTGGAAGTGTTGGCTCGTTGCATGGGCAATACTTCAGGATTGCAAGTGACAATAGCTCGGAGACTTGAGAGCTAAAATGTCTTTTGCTCTTGAGAACTTGATGATCTTTTCTTGTGTTGTGATTTGTGATTTTTTTGTTATGTGAACTTGTAGCCTTGGAGCCTATATTTATAGGCCTTTGGTTCTTCACTTGGGCTTCACGGGTTTGGGTCTGAACTTAAAGTCCACACAATAAAGAAGTGGGCTTTACTTTATTTTAATGGACCATTTTGTAATCCATTTAATTAATTAAAGAATAAGAATAAAAGTCCATAATTCTTATCCCCAATTAAATATTTAAGCCTAAATTTATCATGGGCTTAGAATAAAATTAATAATCAATAACCAATTTATTTGGGCTATCAATTAATAATTTATTTCCGAATTTTCGGTGTCAACAGATGCCCCCACTTCAAGGTTCGGAAAGAGCGTCGAACATCTGCGAAGTCGGGCTTGAAGTAGTTGAATTTGTATTTTATTTAATGGAGGCGGGCCCACTTTGAAACTCCCATGCGATCCAAACCGTTTTGGGATTCCATCACTCTTTTTAATTGTTGGGCTGCAAATGGACCCAAGTGAAAGCCTCCCAATTTGTTTCAAACTTCACGACACCCCAAAGGCAAATTGCATATGCGGAGCCTCCATTATTTCTTTTTGTTTTTTTCTTTGGTGTGGGCCCATTTGAATTTATGTTTTGTTTGCTGCCCAAAATGCACTTGGAATTGGCAATCTTTATCCAAGTGTTGGTCCGAGACTGAAGATTAGCCCACAACCACTCTTTATTCTTTTTTTTTTTTTTTAAATTTGGGCTACACCTAAGCCCAAATTAAAAATCAATCATCTTCCACATTCCATTCCTACACAGTCACGCGGCACCAGATGAACTGAGATGTAGCAGAGGAGGAATCTTCTTTGTTTCCATATTTCTCCATTTCATTTTTTTTTATTCCTTTTTTTGGAGCAGCAAAGGAAATTTATCAAGAGCTCATTTGGATAATTTTACCTGCTTTGCAATGGGTCAGCACCTTCCTTGCTGTTACGGGGGGAAATTAAGCAGATTTTTTGGCCGAGAACATTCTGGCTGAATTAGTGTGGCGATCAAATGGAGATGATCAAGATTTCTTTCTTCTCTCGCGACAATTACGAGAACAATATCAGTGAAGGTTTAGAGAATCAATTTTTCGAGAAAATTTCTGCCATTATATCTTTTTCCAGCATAGTTGATCCTTTTGTGAGTATTGGTAACATTAAAGAAGGAAAATTTCTTTCCCGTCCAAGTTGTGCAATTTAGGGATACTGATTTCCTCCATCTTCTCACTTCCAATTACCCGCAACTCTCACACTTGTTCTTATAAAAGCTGGAGTAGGGCCTTTCTTCCTTATACCATACTCATACTCATTTTCTTTAGCAAAGTATTTTATTTGGCTGACGGTCGCCTTGGCACAAAGAGGAGAAGTTCTGAAGGTACCGACGCCTCCCGCGAGGACAAACCCTACTTCTAGTGAAAGGATGATTTGAGTACCGCCGATCAGCCTCCTGTTTGTTTTCTCGTCTTCCTCTCAGTGGGCATAATTTGTGCCGTTCTGTTGCAGTTGGGTAAGGAATTTTGTTTTCATTTCTTTCTTTCTGCTTCTTCATTACTTTTCTTCTTTTCATTGATTGGTGCTTGCTTACTTCTGCAGGTGCGAAATCTGGGTATAGAATTTTTTCATCGAACGAACATTCTTGAGTTTGATCGAGGCTTCGTGCTGTCTGGGTCTATGAGGGCGCTCGTCTCCTTCTTCTCTTCTTTTTTAATTATTTTATTTGTATGAATCACTTAATCACCTTGATGTTTTTCAGGCTAACCTTTAGCATGGAAATCAAATGACTGCTGGGAATCATACCCGTAGGTTGTCATCAACGGCGTAAGGACACTCTCACAATCAAGGACAGACATTACCTTATTCGTGAACCGGCAATGAGCATCAATCATCCCAAAACCAGATTCTTTGGACAGATTCATGCATCTTTTAGAATTAATCACTGAGGCAACCGAATAAATCGTCTTCGGTGCTGCTGGAATCATCACTTCATCATGGCCATCGCAATTTCTTTCTCCAAGGTATTTGGGAAGTTCAGAAACATACAACAATCAACCTCATCCTGTCATCGTGGAAGCTTTACACTTTGACAGTCGAACCCTGCTCAAATTTCCAGATTGTCGATTCAACACCAATCTAGATTCTTGTTATAGACATACATCCTCAGACGGACGTGCACATGATCTTTCCCTCAACGAGCCACTCTACCATCAACATGTCCGAGAACTCCTTCACGACAACCAGAAACACGTGCCAGGAAATCTCATGTCACACTGATCTCACCGCAAATGAAAACTCATCAAGGATGTCCACTTCACAGCAGCAGCATGCTCGAAGCCTTGTTTGCTCCCACAGTCTAGCATCATTGAAGTTTCAATCGCCACAATTGCTTGGATATGACGTCCGTCTCCACCATGCCGCCATTTCAGCCCCGACAAAGACTCTTGTCTTGATGCCATCTTCCCTCGACATCACAGAAATGCTCATGGGACTTTGCTCCGGAACCATTAGCTCATCCTTACTGATCCTGCTTGAAGTTTCCGCCTCAGGACGGAACAAACATCCACAACTTGTGCATGATCATCATCCAACATCATTCAGATTCTCGTAGTTGTAGCCAAGTGTTAGGCTCTTGCCCCCGATCAGAACATCATTGTTGCGGCGCTTTCTCTCCTCGCTCGGCATCGATGAGATCCTGACAGATCTGCTCTCGGACCTCGACTCAGAATTATGGAGGCCATTCATTCACCACTTCATGACTCCATGGCATGCATCAACATCCCGACATCAACAGAGATTTTTTGTGGCTAATGTCATTAGAGACACTGGCGTAAAGCATCACTCGAACATCCGACATCAATGAAAATTCTGTTTGTTGATATCCTTAGTCCTTGCAGTGAAAGACATGAGCACAGAACACTACTCCACCATCCGGCCTTCTCCACGCAAATGATGATTCTGCTTGTTGCAATTATCATTTCATGCCCCCACGACAGCAGGAGTGCGTGCACTTTACCTTGCCATCCGGACCATGCTCACAAGTCATGAACAATTCTGCCTTCCAAGCTTTGCAAGTCATCTTTTTCCTCGCCCGACGAAGTGAAAGAGTTGCGGAACATCCTTCAAACCTCCATCAAGTCGAAGTGTTGCAAATTGTTGGTGACCATCAATCCTTCGCATCATGGAGTTGCATCTCAAGCGGTAGCGGTGATCAACAACTTTACGGCCTGCCGGATTCCACCAATTTTCCCAACGTGCCATCCATTTCCAAATGATTTGGTGTTGTGGAGACATCGCTGTGATGGAATATGACGAAGTGGAAAAACTCAACTTGTCACGCCGGTTGCGCAGCATTTTCTTCTAATGGGATCTCCTCTTTTTCTCTTTTTTTTTTCTTTGTTTTTTCTCTCCCATTTGGTGCAGGTGAAGGATGAAAAACGAGTTGAGGAGATGGGTAGTCGAAAGATTGAGAACTTCCTGATCAGTGGTAAGAGAAGTCCAAGACATTTTTGAATCTGGTATGGAAGCAAGGCAGATCATCACTTCCACGAAAAGAGAATTTATTGTGCCGTCCCATAGATGTTGACTTTGATGGAAACCCTAGCAGAGAATTTGGTGTAGAAAGAGTTGGGGAGACCACATGAAGAATTTAGACAAAATTGTACAACTTCGACATTTTTTGTATTCCTTTGGATCATTTTTGATGTAAAAGTACACCATTTGTGGAATAAAATGTTCTTGCATATCTTTTTGTGCCTCTTTCTTTTTGTGTATTCGTTCGCCATTCTTCGTTTTGATGTTGAGCTTAAATGACTCCAATGCATGCCCCCAGTGTTGGAATTTCACGCACTTATCGAAACTCACGAACAATTTGGATTTGTTTGAAGATATGACTGCACTTGAAAATTTAGTGTTCAAGTTGCCTACGTACCCCAAAAAAGAGGATCAAGTCAAGACGTAGTTCAAAAGTTTTTTTTTTTCGTCACAGTTTATACTCATGCGAACAAGGAGTAACGTGCAGTTTAGGCTCGTACGTCAAGCAGCAAACTCTTTCATTTTGGTTAACCTTTGTGCGAATTTGGCATTCGGATGTTGATGCGCAACTTGGCTTTATCTGTCAATTTGTTAGTTTTGTTTGGAGACACATCTTCGGCTTCTCCAAGAAAGGTAGGTGGAAAGAACTGTCCAAGAGCTACATGGCCTGACTTACAGGTTATTTCTGATTTCTTCTGACTTGATCGAGAATTCTTCGAACTTCTTGGGGGATTTCGTCTATGGATCTCGATTTGCTTTGGCTTTCTCCTTGATGTTAGTGGATGAACTTGATCAACATGTTGTTTTGGACTTTTCCGGCCGGTCACAAGAATCCATCTATCACGATCAACCGTCTTATTGGAAGTATTCGTCACTGGCCCGACTCCTCGATCAACAAGTAGGATCCTTGCCACATTCGGGTCTAGACTCCCAAATTGAAATGTCGTAGATGCCCCTGAGAGTGTAGATGGAGGAAAGATCACCTTCTTGCTTTGAGAATTCTGAAGGATGCTCTTGGTTGCGGTAAGGCTAACATGATTCACCTCTGCAACATCTTCATCATCATCGTCGAAGATTATTTTTCCATCATTGGCCAACGACATTATCTTTTCCTTGACCACGAAGCACTTTTCAATAGGATGACCGACAATTCGGTGATACTTGCAGTATTTGGGATCAGCCACCTTGCCGCTTTCTTCGGGGCGTTTTAACTCGGGTAATTTGATCAATCTTCTTTTGACTAATTCATCGAAAATATACGGGACATCAGAGTCAGCAAAAGGGTATTCTTTTTCTTGTCTTTCTCTCAGCGTAGGCCGATGACCATCATTTGAGTTGTGTGGAACTCCAAAATTCCTGTTCTTCTCAGCATTTGGAGGTACTTTTGCAGCAACCGAAATGGCCATGGACTCTTCGGTAGAGGCTTTGACAAACTTCTCATCTCCCCAATGATCTTTCTTTTCTCTTCCTTGTTCTCCTAGTGGAAATGAAGGTCGGTGATTTGCAATATTCAGTTCCATATCGTGGGCACGAGTAGCTAGTTCTTTAAAAGTTCCGGGCTTGATTCCCTGGAGAATGTATTGAATTCCCCAATGCATCCCTTGCGTGCACATCTCTATTGCGGACGTTTCTGACAACTTGTCTTTGCAACATAGGCTTAGTGCTCGCCAACGATTGATGTAGTCGACGATCGGTTCATCTTTCTGTTGTCTCGCGTTTGTAAGCTCGATCATGCTCACGGTGCGACGAGTGCTGTAGAAGCGGTTCAAGAACTCTCCCTCCATTTCGTCCCAACTATTGATGGATTCGGGTTCAAGATCAACATACCAGTCGAAGGCGTTGTCTTTGAGCGATCGCACGAACTGCTTGACAAGAAGGTCCCCACCCGTTCCAGCGTTGTTGCAAGTTTCGATGAAGTGGGCGATGTACTGTTTAGGATTGCCTTTTCCATCGAACTGTTGAAGCTTGGGTGGCTGGTATCCATTTGGCATCTTTAAATCATCAATTCTTCTTGAGTATGGTTTTGAGTATGCAACTCGATTTTGGGATGACCCGCCATAGTACGCCTTGATTGTGTTTGCTATCATTGTCTGCAACTCTTCCATGGACAAGGTTGC
This sequence comes from Lantana camara, assembly GCA_037501455.1. NCBI lineage: Eukaryota > Viridiplantae > Streptophyta > Magnoliopsida > Lamiales > Verbenaceae > Lantana > Lantana camara. Next base: position 20,504,308 of record CM074863.1, on the reverse strand, counting down.
TACCGAACTTGTTGAACGCGTGGTCTTTTGTGCAAAGTCTGGCTTGTGAAGTGTCTGATCAACCAGCTTCTCATTCTGAGTGTGTTTTGGAGGAGAAGGACGGTTGTGGCTAGACCATTCGGCATTTTGTTGCTCCACTTTGTTCATCAGTTGCGTAATTTGAAGATCTTTGTCCTCCACGATCTTTTGCAAATCAGCTATGGCTTGAGCCATTTGAGCAAGTTGATCGTCCACGTTCGTCACGCTAGTAGTGATTGCAGGCAAGTTGGCGAAGGTGGTGGAATGAGTCCCTTTCGGGGTGGCAGGATTGCAGTGGTCCGATTATGATGAGGTTCAACCGTTGTGCTTACCCCCGGTAGAGGATTGAGCAATGTTGGCAACGATTTCAGCCACGTTCATCTTGTTCAACGTGAGTTGATCCTTTTTAGATGCCATGGATGTGTTTATGATGATGGATCTGAGATTTTCCTTAGGATGAAGAGATGAGAGGCAGAGAAGGTCCCACTGGACGTGCTAAAATTTGTTTACACAAATTTTCGTTGAATCTGCAATAAAGTATTACAAAATACAAGAAAATAGGGAAAACAAAGAATTTAACAATTTATAAATAATAAAGTGTTACAATCTCTGATTTATCCTCTGATTCTTCTCGGATAGTGGATTCGAGGGCTTGATGCTTGATCTCGAATCAAATGTAGAACTTGGTTGGAAGTGTTGGCTCGTTGCATGGGCAACACTTCAGGATTGCAAGTGACAATAGCTCGGAGACTTGAGAGCTAAAATGTCTTTTGCTCTTGAGAACTTGATGATCTTTTCTTGTGTTGTGATTTGTGATTTTTTTGTTATGTGAACTTGTAGCCTTGGAGCCTATATTTATAGGCCTTCGGTTCTTCACTTGGGCTTCATGGGTTTGGGCCTGAACTTAAAGTCCACACAATAAAGAAGTGGGCTTTACTTTATTTTAATGGACCATTTTGTAATCCATTTAATTAATTAAAGAATAAGAATAAAAGTCCATAATTCTTATCCCCAATTAAATATTTAAGCCTAAATTTATCATGGGCTTAGAATAAAATTAATAATCAATAACCAATTTATTTGGGCTATCAATTAATAATTTATTTCCGAATTTTCGGTGTCAACACCTATATTTTGAGATAAATCTTTAGTGGATACATCATACATATATAGTTATGATTGTCGGAATTATCTAGAATTGGCATGTGATACAATCGCTAGGAAAAATCAAAATGTACATAAATACGCAAACCACATATCTAGAAATGAGCATGTGATAAAATTGCAATAAAATATAGATCAACCATATAAACAAGCCGGTGATCGCTCCCAAATATATATATTTATGATGTACGGATACGAATATAATATGAATATGATATAATATACGGATAAGATGATATAATTTTTTTTAAAAAAATTTTAACGTGAAGAGTGTGAGTTATAATATCTGATATAAGTATCTGATACAGTATGATACGATACAATAAAATAATATTTTTAAAAATATATGTATATGTAATATGTGCCATTGCCTTGGCTACAATGGATAAATTAAAAGCCCTCAGCTTTTGTCTCCTCCACCGGATTATTATATGGAACTAATTTATTGAATTGCCAACCATTGCCCATTTGCCCCATGACAAAATAAGCCACAAAATATCAATTATTTTACGAATAAAAAAGGTTCACTGTTATTCAGGGGGGGTGAATTGATCTTTTAGCTTTTTCACATAGTGTCAGTTATATCAACACCCTGAGCTGATAAGCTCCGTCACAATTATCAGAGTTGAGTTGGGCTTGAATCAAACCACTTAATGTTTCAAGACAAAGGTCTTGACAGATTATATGAGCTTAAGTCTGTTAATACCGGTGGTACAACTTTCGTACGAGTCAGTCGATTATCTCAAGCAAACACAACTTCAGTACTTGGTGAATGAGTGTTTGTTCAATGCAACACAAGTCTTTAATCAAGATCTCATTCACTCAAAGATCATAACATTCATTAGCTCAATCAAGAGCTCATTCAACACAACAAGAAGGCACACTAATGAACAGATCAATAGCTCAAGCTTGAGCACAATTTGTCTTAAACCATATGAAGAAAGGTAAGACCAGAGACAAGATATTTATAGAGGTTTGGCCCCTAAGGTTGTGAAAACACGAACCAAAGAGATTAATCCTCTACCTAAGTTTCTATACTTAGGATTTTGAACCTGCGATATTATTAAGATAGAAGAGATATAATTCAAGACAAGCTCTGCTTGGTACCAACACACACAGCTGATACTACCCAAGCCAGAGCACCTATAAAACAATCTCTGTTTGGTACCAACACACACAGCTGGTACTACCCAAACCAGAGCACCCGGATAACCTAAGCTTAAGCTAACTGCCCACCAGAGATCACACACAAACGCTCTATAGGTGTACACACAAAAACAGCAGCTTACAGCAACAAGGAAAATCAAGCTTCAAAGATGACTCTATCTATCTATATAAAGAGAAGCAGCCAAACTAGCCGTTTATGACCGTTGCTTTATTTTGAAAACAGCTCAGGTTCAGTTCCCCAGATTCCAGCCACTTGATTCCAGTCCTTTGACTTTTGTTCCTGCATGAGAATCTTGACTTTTGTTCCTGCATAATACTTTCATTATTTTTGTTCTTTTTTGTCAATCATTCAAAACAAGGATTTAACATTCTCCCCCTTTTTGATGATGACAAAAAGCTCCCCCTGTCATAGATAGCTAAATAGCACAGATAAAGCAAAGTAAAGAGTTTTCCTACTACACACCAATCCAAAAACAGAGTATTCAGCAAAACCATATTCTAAGGATAGTAGTATTTAAACCATAAAAAAACAACTTCATTCATCTTCCAGCTTGTTTTCATTCAGCTTTTCCTTTGCACTTGTTCTTGATTTTCCCAGTTTTGGCTTCCCCTCCCTTCTTTTGTGTGCCAACTTTGTTTCCCTTCTTCTTTTTCAGCTTCTGACCTCCTTCTTTGTCTTGAGATTCTCCCCCTTCATCATTAAAAAGCATTCGTTTGGTACTTCGAGAAGGTTGTGTTTGCTCAAGTTCCTTCAACCTGTGCTCAATACTTGAAAGTCTATCAGAGAACAAGTCAAGATCTTTTTGAATGTGACCTGCTCCTTTTTTAGAGCTTCGATGGTGTCAACAAGATCAGGAGAGATAGCAGTGGGTGTGGAGGTTTTTTTGGAGGTAGAGACAGCAGATTTGTTGACTTTACGAGACCAGGATTTTGTTTTGGGATCAAACTGGAACTTCATATGGCTGAGAGTGCGATTATCAAATTTCTTATGGTACTTCGGATTTTCTTTCCAGTTTGCAGGAAATGGAATGAGACTTTTGGTTTTGAAGAGATGAGTAAGAAGCATGAAGTACGGAAGTTTGGTGCTGTTGAGACCACAGTGTTCCATATGGGATAGAATGATATAACCAAGATTGACCTTAATGTTTTTCAGAAAAGCAAAAAGCAAGAATGTGCTGACACGGTTCATGTCGGTAGAATGATTACCGGGTTCAACAGAACTAGATAAAATTATAAGACTAATGATCTGATGAACCAGAGCATGTTCAGGTTTCAAATTTCGAAGAGCAATTCCTCCAGCCAGAGGATAGTCAACACCATTCCATAAAAGTTTTTTTGCATTTTCATAGTCATAACCCTTAGGCCATTCACCATAAACTTTGACCCCTTTATGAGGACAACCAATCAAAGTGTTTATTTTTATAGAGGAGAAGCTAATGTTTTCTCCTAGAACAAAAGATTTGACTACGATTCCAATAGGTTTTGACCGACGGAAGATGGACGCATTTGTGTAAAACAGTTTGCAGAGAAGAGGATAGGCAGATTCATCAATAGTAAGAAAAGGTACCCACCCCAATTCTTCAAAACGTTGAGTAATAAAGCATTTTGGAAAATGAGAAAACTGGAATGAACGACCCCTATTCCATTTTCTTTCAGTCATTTTTTCATAGAAATACTTCTTACTGGAAGGTATTTGAAATAACAAATCAGGAGAAAGGGAATCGAACGAAATATCTTTGGTTTCATGACAAACCTCTGCAAGTGGAAGTTCTTCATCTTCAGAGTAGTCGAGATCTGTGTCCTCAACATCAGATGGTTCCGGGGTGAGATCATCAGATTCTGCTTCCTCACTTGAAGATCCATCATCTCCCCCAGATTTTGATAAAAGTGATGCCGATTCACCAGAAGACTCATTTTCATGTTCGTCGGATGCTGATGAGGGTTTCATGGTGTTAAGAGAAGAGATGGTACCGACTTGTTTGTTCCATTTGGCTAAGGGAACTTCATCAGAATTTTCTGATTTGTTAGTCGGATTGGAAGATTCAGTATTTTCCATGATGAAAGACAGAGAAATTTGGGAACAAGGGTTTTAGAATGTGAGAGCAAGGGTTTGTATGATTTAGAAAGAGTAAAGAGATTTTATGTCAGAAGAAGTTGAAGACGAAGAGACACATCTCTTCAAATGCTCTCTGAATTTTGAAAAGACTTTTTTGTGAAGATGTATAACCGCCAAAAACAAAGTCGCAAAAAGATTAGAAACACGTTTTAGTAAATAAAAACTTTTGGAACAAAGTTTTCCTAATCGCTAGTACCAGGAAATGGCATAATACCAAGTTTTTCTTTGATGAAGGCAAATTGTTCTGGACATAGAGGTTTTGTAAAAATGTCTGCAAGCTGGTTTTTTGTGTCAACATGAAGAATGATTTGATTTTGAACATGATCTCTAAGAAAATGATGTTTGATATCAATGTGTTTTGTTTTGGAGTGGAAAATAGGATTTTTGGAAATACATATTGCACTTGTATTGTCACAAAACAGAGGAGTTTTATTAAAATGGAGACCAAAATCAGAGAGAGTTTGTTTCATCCACACTATTTGAGCACAACAACTTCCCATAACAAGATATTCAGCTTCAGTGGTAGATAATGCCACCACACTTTGCTTTTTACTTGCCCAACTCACAAGACATTTTCCGAGCAATTGACATTGCCCACTTGTACTTTTTCGATCAAGTTTGCAACCAGCAAAATCATCGTCTGAGTATCTTGTGAGATTAAAGGAAATTGATCTTGGATACCAAAGTCCAACTTTCATTGTTCCACAAAGATATCTCAAGATTCTCTTGAAAATTTTAAAGTGTGAAATTTTGGGATCACTTTGAAACCTTGCACAGAGTGTAGTAGCCAGGAGTATATCAGGACGACTAGCTGTGAGATACAATAGATTTCCTATTGCACCCCTATATGTTTTTTCATCAAAGCTTTCTTCATCAGGATTTTTGTCCAACTTAGTGGACACACACATAGGTGTTGGTACAGATTTTGATTGTGTCATGCTGAATTTCGCCAAGATTTCTTTGATATATTTTTCTTGGGAAACAAAGGTTCCAATTCTGGTTTGCTTAATTTGCAACCCAAGAAAGAAGTTCAATTTTCCCATGAGACTCATTTCAAACTCAGACTTCATGTATGATGAAAATTCATCATAGAGATTGGAGCATGAACTCCCAAATATGATATCATCAACATATATTTGAACAATAAGAAGGTTTGTATTTACCTTCTTCAAGAATAGAGTTGTATCAGCAGTTCCAATCTCAAATCCATTTGAAAGTAAGTAATCTCTAAGCCTTTCATACCAGGCTCTAGGAGCTTGTTTAAGACCATAGAGTGCCTTAGAGAGTTTGTAAACATGATCAGGTAGATGTGTGTCTTCAAATCCTGGAGGTTGACTGACATACACATCCTCAGATATATATCCGTTGAGGAAAGCGCTTTTAACATCCATTTGATACAATGGAAAATTGTAGTGAGCAGCCATAGCTAATAGTATGCGAATTGATTCCAATCTAGCAACAGGAGCGAATGTTTCTTCATAATCAGTTCCTTCCTGTTGGCAGTACCCTTTGGCGACAAGTCTTGCTTTATTTCGAATGACTTCTCCCTTTTCATTTAGTTTGTTTCTGAAAACCCACTTTGTTCCAATGATAGATTGTTGTTGAGGTTTTTCAATGAGTTTCCAGACTTCATTCTTCTGAAATTGAGCTAATTCCTCCTTCATTGCTTCAACCCAGAACTTATCTCTAAGTGCTTCATTTGTATTTTGAGGCTCAATTTGAGATAGTAACCCAGCTTGATTATGTTCAACATTTGCAGCTTTAATTCTTGATCTCGTCATGATTCCGGCTCGTTTATCTCCAATAACATTATTTATTGGATGACTGGATGCATGCTTAAATCTCCTGATGGTTTGTGGGGAGTTTGAAACACAAGTGTCATTATCTTCTGAATCATCAGTTTCTACCACATCCTCTGAATTGATGAGCTCATTTGTGATGACTTGATTTGGATGCTCACCATTAGTTCCACTGCAGTTTTGATTTTGGTTCAAACTGGAGCTAATGTGAGAGAAAGAGGGTCCAGCTTGCTGTTGAAATGTAGCTGTTTTGATCTGAGGATCAATTTCATCAAATACCACATGAATTGATTCCTGCACAGTCCTTTTTCTTTTATTGAAGACACTGTAGGCACGACTGTGGTTTGAGTATCCAAGAAAGATTCCTTCATCAGATTTGGAATCGAATTTACCACGATTTTCTCGGTCATTTAGTATAAAGCATTTGCAGCCAAACACATGAAAGTGTGATATATTTACTGTTTTGTCTTTCCACAACTCATAGGGTGTTTTCATGAGCTTGGGACGAATAAGCACTCTATTTGTGATATAGCAAGCTGTGTTTACAGCTTCACCCCAAAAGCTTTTTGGTATTTCATATTCATTTAACATTGTTCTTGCCATTTCTTGCAAGACTCTATTCTTTCTTTCCACCACACCATTTTGTTGTGGTGTTTTGGGAGCAGAGAATTCATGCATGTACCCATGTTTATCACAGAACTCAACAAAGAATTTTTCATCAAATTCTGTTCCATGATCACTCCGAATTTTGATCACAGGAAGTCCCTTTTCATTTTCAATTCTTTTTATCAGAGGTATGAAGGCTTTAATGGCATCATTTTTATGCACAAGGAAGACAACCCATGTATACCTTGTGAAATCATCCACAATTACAAAAACATAATTCTTACCTCCAAGGGATTCAGTTCTCATGGGACCAAACAGGTCTATTTGAAGTAATTCGAGAGGTTTTGATGATGAAATTCCAGATTTGTTTTTGAAGGAGGATCTTGTGTGATTTCCAATTTGACATGCATGACAAGTTCTATCCTTTTTGAAGTCAAGCTTAGGCAGACCTCTACCGAGCTCCTTTCTTGAAAGCTTTGAGATGAGATCCATATTGACATGTCCAAGTCGCCTGTGCCAGGTCCAGCTAGGGTCCTCATTGACTATTAGACACTCAACCTTTTGATTAGCAAGCTCATGTAGAGAGAAACAATATATATTCCTATTTCTTTTAGCAGAGAAGATGATCTCATCATTTTTTAATATTTCACAGTGGGGAGGGAGGAATTTAACAACAAATCCGCAATCACATAATTGGCTCACACTGATCAGATTATGTTCTAAGCCATTTACTAAGAACACATTTTCAATGCACACTCCTTCTTCATTACTGATTGAGCCCTTACCAACAATCTTACCTTTGGTGTTGTCTGCAAACACCACAGTTCCACTATTGACTTGTTTGATTTGAGAGAAGTTGGTCTTGTCCCCTGTCATGTGTCTTGAGCACCCACTGTCTAACACCCATCTGCGGTTTCTTTTTGAGTCCTCTGGTACCTGTAATTCCTATTTTAGTTCCAGGTATCCCAATGTTTGAGGATCCTGTGTTGTTAGAGGGAATTTCCCTTTTTTTAACCCAGACCCACTTAGATGGTTTGAATTTACGACTGTACCAGCATTCATTAGAGCGAGGTCCTGTTTTCTTACACGTGGGGCACCAGGGTCTGGTAAAGTTATATCTGTCTTTTTTCTTAAGTTTATACCAGAGAAGGTGATTATCATGTTCAAGATTACTGCAATAGTTTTGGACTTTAATAAGTGACTCAGATAATCTATCAATCTTTTCTTGCAAATCTTGTTTGAGCTTGACAATTTTCAAAAGATTATTTTGAAGAAATTTGTTTCTTACCCTAAAATTTTCAAGATTATCTTTGCATTTGATCAATAATGAGAGACTGAATTCCTCAAAATCAGATGAACAAGTAGACAGAGTTTCGATAGATACCTGGCTATTTGCCATCAAGACTTCACATGATTCTTCATCTTTTGAGGAGGCACTCGAGACAGACTCCTGGTCATTTGTGTCTACAATGTATGAAGGGAACTTTGAGTACTTCTTCTTATCCTTAGGCAGTTTTGGACATTCATATTTGAAGTGCCCTTCTTCCTGACAATTATAGCATCTGGTAGACTTGTTTCCGGAGTTCTGTTTGTTTCTGAGCATGTTGCTTTGAAGATCCTTTTTTCTTTTCGAAAGTCTCATGAGACGTTTCGTTAGCACAACAATGTTGGCATCAACTTCTTCCTCATTTTCAAATGAGTAGCTTGCTTGCTCAAGATTCTCGTCACGATTCAAGCCACCCCTTGTTTCTGGGTGTTTGTTCCAGCTCAGCATTGTGAGCTCATGAGACATTAATGAGCCAATAAGTTGAGCAATACTCATCTGAGTAAGATCTTTAGCCTCATGAATGGCCGTAACTTTGGGATTCCAATTTCTTGGAAGAGCTCTCAAGATTTTTCGAACTTGCTCTTCCTCAGTTACAATTTTCCAAGAGCAAAAAAGTTTATTGACAATTTCCATGAAATTAGCATACATTTCACTAATGCTCTCATTTTCTTTCATATGAAAGAGTTCATATTGATGAGCAAGAATAGCAATTCTTTCTTGCTTAACTTGGGATGTTCCCTCATGAGTGACATGTAACATTTCCCACATGTCTTTAGCAGTGCTGCAAATGCTAACCCGGTTGTATTCACTTTTACAGAGTGAACATGACAGTATGTTCTTGGCTTTAGCATTCAGAGAGATCATTTTTTCATCATCCTGAGTGTATTCATTTTTGTTTTTGGGAATGTTGATCACATCAGTCTGTTTCATGGGAGTTTTTGCACCTGAGATCACAACATCCCAGAGATCATAATCAATAGAAATGAAGTACTCTTCAATTATGTTTTTCCATGTAGCATAATTAGTTCCATCAAGCAGCGGAGGTTTGGTATGCGACATCCCCTCTGAATAGATCTCACTTGAGATTCCATAGGATCGTTTTGACTCAGGGTTGTTAAACCACTCGGAACAATGAGTATCAAGCTCTGGTACCACTTGTTATTCAAGAGGGGGGGGGGGTGAATTGATCTTTTAGCTTTTTCACACAGTGTCAGTTATATCAACACCCTGAGCTGATAAGCTCCGTCACAATTATCAGAGTTGAGTTGGGCTTGAATCAAACCACTTAATGTTTCAAGACAAAGGTCTTGACAGATTATATGAGCTTAAGTCTGTTAATACCGGTGGTACAACTTTCGTACGAGTCAGTCGATTATCTCAAGCAAACACAACTTCAGTACTTGGTGAATGAGTGTTTGTTCAATGCAACACAAGTCTTTAATCAAGATCTCATTCACTCAAAGATCATAACATTCATTAGCTCAATCAAGAGCTCATTCAACACAACAGGAAGGCACACTAATGAACAGATCAATAGCTCAAGCTTGAGCACAATTTGTCTTAAACCATATGAAGAAAGGTAAGACCAAAGACAAGATATTTATAGAGGTTTGGCCCCTAAGGTTGTGAAAACACGAACCAAAGAGATTAATCCTCTACCTAAGTTTCTATACTTAGGATTTTGAACCTGCGATATTATTAAGATAGAAGAGATATAATTCAAGACAAGCTCTGCTTGGTACCAACACACACAACTGATACTACCCAAGCCAGAGCACCTGTAAAACAATCTCTGTTTGGTACCAACACACACAGCTGGTACTACCCAAACCAGAGCACCCGGATAACCTAAGCTTAAGCTAACTGCCCACCAGAGATCACACACAAACGCTCTATAGGTGTACACACAAAAACAGCAGCTTACAGCAACAAGGAAAATCAAGCTTCAAAGATGACTCTATCTATCTATATAAAGAGAAGCAGCCAAACTAGCCGTTTATGACCGTTGCTTTATTTTTAAAACAACTCAGGTTCAGTTCCCCAGATTCCAGCCACTTGATTCCAGTCCTTTGACTTTTGTTCCTGCATGAGAATATTGACTTTTGTTCCTGCATAATACTTTCATTATTTTTGTTCTTTTTTGTCGATCATTCAAAACAAGGATTTAACATTCACGTATATAGATCGAGTTCAATTTCAATTCTAAACTATATGATTTATTCAATTAAAAAAATCAACGAGCTTATAATATATAGATTGGATTAATATGAATTGTATCCTCCACCAAAAACCTGCATTTTGGCATGTGAATATTTCCTCTCTAAATATGAGTAATTTTAGTCCAGATAACCTAATAGGAATAGGACATGTCTGTATAATAAATTAAGGGAGAATGTTTAATAATTATGTTTTGGATTTTACGTAAATTTTAGGGATTGCTGCTACTAATCAAAATTGGAATTTAGAACAAATCTTTTGAACACACACCTGCAGTGGAGGTTCTTCCACCAAAATTTCGTCCGTGACTACTGACTAGGGAGAATCTCGGCTTTTGCCAGCAGATTCTCTCCTCAATTTGGCCTGTTGTTTGGCCGGAAATTATAACAGTGCGCGCGGGGGCTTTTTTTTACTATTATTTTTCATGTTGAGGGTTGGGGTGTTGAAAATTTATCGGGGAATTCCCGAAAACTCCCCAAATGATAAGTCTAATTCCTCTTAACTCCTCATTTTCAAAAATGATGTATAAAAACTCAAGAATCGCGTATCTAAATCCTCAAATGATGTATTTGAAAATGGGGAGTATCTAAATCCCAGAATCGCGTACCTAAAACCCCAAATGATGTATTTGAAAATGGGGAGTAAAAAGGAACTTCCCAAACTCACGGGGAGTTTTCGAAGATTGCCCCAAAATTTATCTAGATTCTGAATATATCACATATACATATATATATATATACATATATATATATATATATATATATATATATATGTATATATATATATAGTAAATTGTTTTTGAATGTTAGGATAAGCCTACTTTTGTATGGATTTGTTAGATTGTTCACAACTTTTTGTTTTGAATGTGAGTGTGTCAAACCCATAATTTTTAATATAAAGTGATGTTTAGTAAAACGGACATGTCAGTATGATTTGAAAAAAACCATATAAAACTTAAAAATAAAACTTAAAGAGACGCGATAAGATTGAGATTTTTATCGGTAGTTGCAAAATATGATATCAGCGTTTGCAAGATATGATCTCCCTAAGGGCTCAGAATCGACCTCGAAATAGAACTTAAAAAAGCAATCCTATGAACTACAAGATCTTAGTTGCCTTCGGGTCTACAAGCATATAAGAATGAAAACGAACGAGAGTAAAAAGAACGCATTAAAAAGGAAAAAAGTAAGTACAATTTCACTAATACTTCAAGTAAACAATCTCTAAATTGATTGTAATACCTTTATTTTTATTTTTTCTTATTTCTTGTTTTTCCAAGTAAACAATCTCTAAATTGATTGTAATACCTTTATTTTTATTTTTTCTTATTTCTTGTTTTTCCTTTTCATATTTCAAGTTTAACTCTAAATACTTCAATTTTTAAGAATAATACTTTAATTTTAAATTTGGATACTTTAACTTTTCTAAATAATACTCCAATTATAAATGTACGTACTTTAGTTTTTATGGATAATACCCTAATTTGAAATGTAAGTACTTTAACTTTTACGAACAATACTCTATTTTTTTTTTTTCACTTTGGCTCTACATAAAAAATAAATAAATTTTTTTTTTGTATATATTAAGAAAAATATTCAAATTTGGCCAAAACAAAGGTATTTTGAGAGTTTTTTTTATGACCCATGGGCTCGGCTCAGCTTGTCCGAACCTCATTGCGAGCCAAGCCCGAGCTGTGACACCCCGACTCACAGTCGGTACAGGTAAATTATGTGATTTAATATTATTTGCGTTTTAAATTAATTGTATATGAATTTTATGAATTTATTTGAATAAATGTTGTATGTGAATTATTTGTTTTAATTGAGTTGGCCTTGTGTGAACCCGTAATTGTTGAACTGAACCAACTTGAACCAGAACACCTTGAACCGAACCGGTCCAGCCTTAAAGGCTGAACCATTTTCCCTTTCCTTCATTTCACGTTACAGCAGCAGCAACTCTTGTCCAAGGAAGCCAAAACCCCAAGTTGATCATCCAACCTTCTCAAACCAAGATCTCCCTCGTTTCTTCGTCTTTTCTCGAACTCAAGTATGTTTCGGAATCCCCTCGTCGTGCTCGTCATTTCTATGGTTTAATTTCTAAGTTTGGAGTGAGTTTTATATGCCTTAGCTTCCCTACGTGAATAGTGAGGGTTTGGTGTTTTTGCTAAATACTTGTTCTATGCTTGATGTTATTGAATCCTAGCTTTATATATGAGTGATATAGGTTGTATGTGTTACATTTAATGCATTTAATCCTTTGGTAGTTGAGCATTTATTGATGAGCATGATTTTTGCTTGATTCTTGCATATTTGATCATACCTTTTAATCCCCGTTTTTCTTGAGTTATTTAAGTGCCAATATGTTAAGCATGATTTATGTGAATTGTTTGTGCAATTTGAGAAGTTGTGGCAACTTTAAGGTTTGGGATTTTGGCCATTTTTGGCAAAATTTGAAGCTCCCCTGCTTCTGTAATGTGATTCTGCTCCAGCTTTTCGAACCAGGCCGGAACGGCCGTTCCCGCCCCAGTTATAAAATGGGAACGGCCCTTCCGGGCCATTTTACTGTTCAGTGCCGAGAGTGGGAACGGCCGTTCCCAGTTTGCACTGGGAATGGGAAGGGCCGTTCCCATGGCCAAACCTTTGATTTTAGTTCAACCTTACAGAAGCGCGGGGAGAATTCGGGATTTTGGGGAGCGGCCCTTCCCGTCCCCAGTACAAACTGGGAACGGCCGTTCCCATCTTCCAGAAACTTTTAGCGAGGGCAGGAACGGCCGTTCCCTACAGTGAAAGGGTCGTTGCCACCCCTTCCCGAAACCTGGGAGCTGCCACTGCTTCTTTTTGCTTTAGTTATGCTATTTTATGACTTTAATTGCTATTCTTTTGCATGTTAATTGTTATAACTCGATTTTTATTGCATAATAAATTGTAAATAATTATGTGATGCTATAGTTTGTGAATTATATGACCTAATTGTAATATTTTATATGTGATCATGAATCATGCATTTTGCCGGGCGTCCTATTTGGTTCATATAGAGTCTAAGTCTTGGGCTTTCGTGTTTTCTTTTCAGAGGAGGTTCCAGTTGACTAGCCCGAGGCGTAGGTTGTTCACGTCTGCTCGCTTTTTGTCACGCACAAGGTGAGGTTTAGGACTTTTATTAGTTAAGTGACCTAAAGCCTTATGTGGTGTTTTCAAGTCGTGCATGTGACTATATATTATATATATAGGTATGTATGTGTTGATTAAAATACGTTTATGACCTTGTGAATACTCTTGCTTTGGAAAGGTACTATGTAAGCATATGTAAGCTAAGTTTTGGAAAAGACTTTATGTTTCCGTTAGCGAGATCGCCATGAAAGATTTGGCATATGATATGATTTGTGTTTGTGGATCCAAGGAGCTATGGGTAAGGAACCCTCGGGACGGTTCGGGCCGTCGAGGTTCGGCCTGTGCGTAGTCTCCATCCGATATATCACACGCGACTCCGGGAGCTAGGGAAGGTGTGATATTTCGATGCCTTCGGCGTAAAAACCGGGGAGGGCACGATGTGGGTTCGCTACCCCTCGTGATTCTGTATATGTATGGATGGTTAGGGCCGCCGGTGGCTCTTCCATCATTGGTGTAGAGGTGGGTGTGTGATTTCTGTTTTGTTTGTTCTGAGGAGTAAAGGTTGGAAGCTCGTTCTCGCCGAGCATTATGTTATGTTGTGTTATGTCGGGAAGTATGAATCGGGATAGTGTTTATGAAATGTTTTAAAGTATATGTATTTGTTTTGAAAAGTTTTAGTTTGTAAAACCTATTCCGGTTCATATCTCCACCCCTCTTCTTTGTGCTCTGCTTTATATATGTAGGGTGTGGGTGTGCGTTAGCCCCCTCACTCAGTCAGTTGACTGACCCTCGTTTACTCTTTTAGTTGCAGGTTTTGGGAGCGTGAGCTAGGCGGAGAAATGTGTCTTCTTTATGCACTTGTCGGTCTAGGTCTCGTTAGGTGCATCTACATATTTGCACTTTATTATTTTGTATTTGTATAGTTGACTTGTAAATACTATTTTGCTTGAGCCGTGATGGCTTTTGTACAGGTTGAAGTGTTGGTACCTATACGTATATATGTGATGATTGTTACTTGTTGCTTTCATTTATTCGCTTCCGCATACTCTGATTCGGTTTTATTTAGCTTCGCCTAGCCTAGAGGGTGTGTTTGGTCTCCCGTTCGCTATGATTCGGATTCGGGTACGGACATTCCATTTCGTATTCGGGTTTGGATTATGGTGCGGGGGATGTGGCCCTACGTGTGGGTGTTACATCCTTAAGTGGTATCAGAGAGCGGTTGCAAAACCGGGCTCTAGTGTTGTGTGGGTCTATCTAGGTCGTGCGGCTTAGGACAATGTGATTGTGTGATTTTGTATAAGTGTGCCTACATGATTTGAATATGTGATTACTTGACTAATTGATTACTTGATTACTTAATTCTTTTCTTAATTGTACACATGATCATACACTAATTTACATGCATCTATATTGCTTGAATTTGTGAATTTCAGGATGCCTCCAAGGAGACAAAATAACCGTGAACGAACCCCTGATTTGAACGAACCGGCTCCACAAAATGCACCTCCGCCACCACCTATGAATGCGGAGAATATTGTCCAAGCCCTACTCAATCAGCTCCAACAAAATCAAAGGGGCAATGCAAATCCGGGTGAAGGACAAGATATATCCGCCGTGTATAGGGACTTCCGGAACAACAACCCTCCAAAGTGGTATGGAGGTGATGATATTAAGGCGGAAGAGTGGTTGTCCGAGATTCGAGGAATTTGGGAGATTTGTCCGGGGAATTCCCAAGACAAGGCCATTTGCACGGGTCGTATCATTCAAGGGCCAGCGGCTATTTGGCTTAGAAGTGTGAGATCCAAGCTTGAGAGAATAGGTATGGAATTTAATTGGGAGACGTTTGTGCAGGAATTCCATGAGAAATATATCCCTCATAGTGCACAAGAACGTCGCCTCCAAGAGTTCTCCAATTTGAGGCAAGGAAATCGGACGGTGGAGGATTATTTATTGGAGTTTGAGAGGCCAGCTCCTTATGCCACTCACATTACCGACCATGATGATCATAAGGCCCGAACGTTTCTTCATGGACTTCGCCGGGATATTCAAGAAGCTTTACAAGCTGCCAACGTGAGTACTTGGGCCAAAGTTACAAAGAGGGCAATTCAAGTTGAGGCCCAAATGGCTCCGTTGAAGCCTCCACCTTTTTCTTCTACTCGGGTAGCGGGATCAGGTTCTGGATCGGGTAAGAGGCCCGTTTCTTATGCTCCACGAGCTCCTATTCCACCGGCTTTTCGTCCCCAGGGCTTAGGGAACAAAAAGCCCCGTATTACCGGTCCCGTGGTACCTCCTGCCAGATTTGTCCGGTGTTGTTTGAGGGTCGAGTTTTTCCTGCAGATTTGATAGTTCTACCGTTGAAGAAGTATGAGGTTATCCTTGGCATGGATTTTCTCTTCAGATACCGAGCTCAGTTGGATTGTCATGAGAAGAAAGTTTCGTTGGGGTCTGTGGTCTTTACGGGTGAGAGGTTGAAGTCCAGCCCGTTTGTGTCTTTTATGGAAGCAAGTAAGCTCCTCCGGGACGGCGTGACAGGTTTTGTGGCTTACCTTCTGAATAAACCGAAGGATCAGGCCAAACTTGAGGAGACAGAGGTCGTGAGTGAGTTTCCCGATGTATTCCCTGAGAATTTGGGTTCTTTACCACCTGATAGGGACATCGAGTTTGTGGTCGACCTTTATCCTGGAGCGGAGCCTTTCTCTAAGACACCGTATCGGATGGCTCCTGCTGAGTTGAAAGAGTTGAAAACTCAGCTGGATGAGCTTTTGACTTGCGGTTACATCCGTCCGAGTACATCCCCGTGTGGTGCTCATTGCTAAGTGAAAAGAGAGTAATCAAAATAGGATTGTGTGAATCCATAATTCTTCAAAGATGTTGATAGCTTGAAAATCAACATTTTGGGGTTTGCTTAAGCCAATACAGATATTTCTGTAGCTCACACACTTTAGACTGAGACGTCTTGTACCCAAGTGGTAGCTTCATGTACACCTCCTCATGGAGGTCTCCATACAGGAATGCGTTATGAGCATTCATCTGATACGATTCTCATTGTTTAGTTGTTATCACAGCTAAAAACGCATAAACAGTAACCATTTTTGCTACCGAAGAAAATGTGTTTGTATAGTTGATTCCAACGATGTGATGATTACCAAAAACAACTAATCTGGCCTTAAATCGTTCAATTTTTCCATCTGAGTCATATTTTATCTTATACACTCATGTGCACCCTAATGCCTTTTTCCTTTAGGAAATCCTCTATTATCCAAGTCTAATTCTTTTCCCAAGTTTTTATCTCTTGAGAGATGACATTACATCATTGGGGGTCTTAGACAACTTGAGAGTAAGTATTTGGGCCCCGTTATCCTGCAATAGCTACAACCAAAGCTCGATGTCGCACAGAAAATTTATGGTAATTCACCAAGTGTGTTATAGAATATGGCTTATCAGAGAAGTGCTTCAGAGTGGTTAACGTAACTCTTAATAATAGCTTTTCCCGAAATGGTAGCCGATAAATTTTATTATAAGTATCCTCTTCGGTCCATCAGCTTTCACCTTGAAGGACGCATTGGTAATTTATTCATGTGCTGGCGAAAATAGGCAAGAACAACAGTAATAACTCAAGACAAATCTATCGAACACCTCATTATAATGGGAAAAGGTGAAACTTGCATCAATACAAGTTATTATTAAGATAGCTGTTGCTTTGTCAGTACAAGCCAGTAATTAAGAGAGTAGCGCAACAGCCAACTGGCAAACATAAGCATACTTGTTTCAAGCAGCTAATGTGGTAGGCTCACAGCCATCATGCACACATGCTAAGACATCTCTGTAGTCCCTTGATATGGTGAAGGAATCATAAACCTTTCCATCACTGCTCTTCTTGTACTCGAAAACAAGGTAGGAATGGTTGTGTGCTGTCAGCTTACTGAATCCATAATCGAAATCTTTGTAAATACTCCACTTAGTGTCAAGTGAACTGAACGCCGATAAGTGGCTTCCTCCACCCCCAACGACGATGTGGATTGTTCCATTCACCGTGCCAGAATAATGTGTCTGTTCGTCTTTAACGCATTGGTTCTGCGATCATTGAGAAATTTCATATCAAAATTTAAATCAACATTCTTGATTTATGTATAATCAATTTCCTCAAGTCTAAGTTCTTTTAATCTTCGCTTTTGCAATTTTGATGAGATAGTAGCACTGCAGCATCTCTTTTTCAATGGTTTCAACTTACACATGTTGTTCGATTATGCTACACTCTTTAACAAAAATTTCTCAGAAGCTCTAGTTGGGAATCTTATAGGGAACGCATTTTAGAAATGAATAAGCAGAGGCATTGGAAGCCAGGAATGCAAAGAACCAAATATACTCATTAGTCCAACTAGCTGACTAAATAAAGGTTCAAACTCGAGTTCGAAAATTTTAAATTTCAAGGTGAGCTCGAGCCAATTGATCTTTCTTTTAGTATTTATTTTTAATTATAAATGTATGAAAGAATATACAATTATAAACATTATATATTAATCTTTTGAAATCGAGCCAAACTGAGTTTGAGGCTCAAACCTGTGCTAGGCAAAAATAACAAAATCATAATTTTTTAATTTAAGCTCGATTTAAAACTTGAGTTCTGCAATATTTTTCATAAATTTGAGCCAAATAAGTAGGTCCGAAGAGGCATATTTACCTTAACTCAGAGCTCAATCTCAGGTCTGATAATTGGCCAAATTTTGGCTAGGCTACACTAGACTAGTTTGCAATCCGTTGCAAGTTTTACCTAACTTATTTATGCCTAAAATGGACACTCATAAACCCCCTTACAAGCAACGAAGTTGAGTTTACCAAAAGTCCTCGTACCTGGTAAATGGGGCAAATTCTTTCATAGTTATGCACATGACCAAAGAATGCAATGTCCACTTTGTACTTCTGCCACAACTTTTCCAAATTTTCCCTTCCCATAGGCTCCTGAAAAGAACCTTCTAAACCATACCAACTGTTAGATGAGTAACCAAGGACCCGATGAGCGATAAAAATTAACCAAGGTTGTTTTTGTCTATCTGCTGATGCCAAACATTTTTCAATGAACTTATACTGTTCAGATCCCTCCCTCCAATCATGCTCTGAATCCGCAATGCAGAAGTGAAACATGCCATAATCTGTCGAATACCTGTAAAAACGCCAAGCTCAGTTAGAAATTTCAAACTACCAATAATGTACCATTCTTAAGAACAAAACAAGAAGCTTCTTGGTTAAAAAAGTTGATAACTAGGTAACTTAACCAAATAAGGAAAACTATGCATATCTTTTGATAAATAACTTAACTATCAAACATAACTAAAATTTTCATCATGGATAAGATTTTTCACACTCATCCACTAAGACATTTCAATTATTTCATATGAAATAAAGTTGAAAGAGTTTACCAGAACTTGGCTCTATTTTCTGCAGGAAAATAGTACATGGTCTCGGCAGGCACACCGCATTCCCCACCTGAATCTGGAGTGTCATAGAAAGATCCAGAATTTGGCCAATCACGCTCATGATTGCCACTGTAGAACAGAACAGTGCAGATATCTTCAATGAATATAAAAAAAAAGTAAAAACCAAAGTTGTAGCAAAAGGGAAAGTTATAAAATATCATTCCAACCTTGCGATCATGTAAGGCACTGCAGAAGCTATGGGTTCGACTTGAGCAGTGAACTGATCCCACTGTGAGATGTAACCATTTGCATATGGGAGATCTCCGATGTGGAAAACTATGTCATAATTCTCAAGATCCTCAATTAGTCGGTCAGTAGTATTGAGTGACCCTGGCTGATAATCAGCATACTCATTTGAACCATCACGCTCTGCCTATAAGGTTGAAAATAAACTTCTTACCACTTATTGGAAAATGTCTATACACATTATTTTGTAGCTTAAAGTCAAGTTACATGCAACATAAATTGACATGGATTTACAAGATGAAGCAATATGACGATGACTTGATGTTCATTATCCATTTGTAATTTCTATAAAGTTCCTAATGTTATGTGTTTTTTATTGATTAGATTGCATCTGAGAAGTGAAAGAAAGGAAAGAAAATCAGATTGTAATCACTATACCTTTCCCATGTCCCCAAATACTATAACGCGCTGCAATGAATCTTGTCCTGGATACGGAGACGATCGAAAAGAATACTGTTTGCTCCAAATACATGAACCATTAGATAACAAATGACCCATCCTATAGGTGTACCTGAATTCAATTAAAGTTGGATAACTCAGAGAAGGATTACACAATATGTAATACTTATTGATGTTATCATAAACAATAGCGGAAAACTTACACAGTGTTGGGCCATAAATCCTTCAAAAAACTTGTGTGAAAGAAACCTGGATCACGCCACCCAACTGTACGGGCAGGCCCACCTGAAGGCAAAATTTAGGAACTTCGTTAGCTCCAATCTGTTGAAAAGAACTGGAGATCCACTCTCTCTAACACGAAAATGTTATCAACATGCACACTTGGGCAAAAAATTTATTGTCTAATGTCTAGCGATGAACACTCAATCTTGACTTGATTATAATCTCGGATTTCAAGTGAAATAAGTGATTTCTGCTCTGATACCATATTAAATAATGAGTTTTGACCCTACTCACCCCCAAAAACTAACCGTTGAGGGGAGGGTTGCCAAGCCATATACATTATATATTGAATACTACGTCATTGATTATTCGATGTGAACAAGCATGTAATCATAAAATGAGTCATACTTACCACACATGCTTCCTCGAGGAAACGTGAGTGTTCCAGCCGGAGAACGCACTCGTTTGTGTCCCTTCCAGCCCCATTCAACAAAAGGAACAGCTTCATCAATATTATAGCCACTTGTCCAGGTCACCGTCATCTACGCAGAGCAGAAAAGAGGAATAAAACATCATTTCAGCTGCATCGAGACCAAATCAACAGAGAGAGTAGCTATAGCAATGCTTGTTGACCAACTTACTACGTCCCAAGACTTCCCGTGAGCAAGCCGAGGGTAGAGAGGTGCCTTAGGATTTTTAAACGATACATAATTCGAAACTGCCACCAATTTCGGCTGCAAATACATTGGAAAAGTTGAATTACCATCATGAATTAATTAATGTAATAAAATTCTCTGTACAACACCATAGATCAACCACAAGTAGCTCAGAATACTCTTTGATAACAGATATAACTTATTCCACATTCATTCACAGATAACATATAAAGATTTTGGAAGAATCAGTTTATCAAACACTTAATTTGAGAAAATCTAAGTACATATTACGTACATCAGACAATCCGCCGGTGAAAAGTGCAAAGGAAAAATCTGCCCGCTGATTGATCAATTGAAACTGCAAAGTTGTTCTTCCTGTTTTGGTGTATTTGGAGTTGGAGAAATTCGCATATTTGTACTGAATAAAGCATAGTTGCTGCCCTGGTTAGAATAATCACTCAAACAAAACAAATGGGAAAAGAAGAATGTTGAAGAGAGGTACCTTGATCGGGGCAGTGCATATATATGGAGTTTCACCCTTCTTAACAGCGTTTGCGTCTGGCTCGCAAATCGATTCACTGTCACACAGTTCAAAAGTTCAAAAAATTATATTTTAATCCAATGATATAAAGAAAATTTTTATTTTTCTTATATAACTATTATGGATGTGGATGAATTTAGGATTGGAAATAACTGAATTTTGATAAAATTATTATTATTATTATCTAAATGGAATTTGAAATAGATTCTCCATATTAGTATTCATTCTATAATTATCTTTAGTGTAGTTACAAATTTATGTTAAATAAATTAATAATATAATTCATATTAAATAAAAAATAATTAAAATATAAATTAAAAATTATGAAGAAAAGAATCGAGAGAATTTAATAAAATGATTGAAATGAGGAAAAAGGATGAGTCAAATCCGATAGTGCAGGTAAATATTGCTATGATTAGTGTGTTGAAATGTATTCAACAATTTTTTTCTTTTAATTTTATATTTCATTTAATTGACACAACTTTTTTATAATTTTATCTCATTTGATTGAGGATAAATATTTTTTTTTCAATATTTCATCTAATTAGGTTGGAGTTCATCAAAAAATAATAGTTAAAATTGTAAATTTAGACATTTTCTAATTTAAGTTGCAAAATCAAAAAAACGTTAATAGTTCAAGATGTTACAAAAATTTGTTCGTAAAGTGAAATAATTCTAGCTTTTAGGCTATTTTGGTAAATAAATACAAGTTCATGTAGACTATCAAAAGTGTTTTCCAACTTATTTTTACCAAACATTCAACTACTTCTCCTTGAATGTTTTGTTTATGTCCATTATTCCTATCCAATATCCATTCTTGTTGGTAATATGGTGTTTTATTACAATTTTAACTTCTATTTTTACTTATCAAGAATCATAATTTTTTGAAAATACACCAAGTTTAGACATTACAAGTTGACAAAAGCCATAAAGATTGCAATGATAAATTTTACTTGAATTTTGCTGGAGAGAAAACTCCAACCCAATCGTCTTCAGATGGTTCAGGATTCTCAAGCTGTACATCAATCCATTCAGTATCCTCTCCCTGCGTCATAATACATCATCCGATTTTATTAGGGAAAATCTTTGAATAGTACCAAAAAGTTGAAAAAATTCATTTTAGGTCCCCAGTTTTGAAAAAGTTCTCATTCAATCCCCAATTGAAAAACAAAATTCCTTCTAGGTCCCCACAAATAGTACATGTTCGTACATTGTCTTTAGGAATTGCGTACATTTTTGAGGGAATTGCGTATAAAAATCCCGGAATCTCGTATATACGAGATTCCAGGGTTTTTATACGCAATTCCCTAAAAATTGTACGCAATTCCTGAATTATTATACAACCTTGGGGAGTGAAAAGAAATTTTGTTTTTCAATTGGGGAGTGAACAGGAACTTTTTCAAAACTGGGGAGTGAAAAGGAAATTCAGTTTACACTTGAGGATTTTTGAGGAATTGTCCGATTTTAGAAGTGTGTGATATGAAAAAATAGAAAATATTAATACGATACGTTATGAATATAATATTTTTTAAAAAATTTATTACATAAAAGGTGCTTAACATTCTTTTTTGACATGATATAACATTAAACAATAATATTTTTATAAATATTAGTACGTCTTAGTGTGAAAATAAGAAAGCAAATTTTATGGGTTTACAAATTCATGGCTCGCCCATACATATGTTTCCACCGGCTAGAACCAAGTCAATTTTTAATCTGGTATAACAATTGGCTTAGAACCCTGCTAAAGAGTATTTTCAATTTTAATTTTGTGTTTGGTATATACTTAATTTTGAATTATATATAAAAATTCAAGAGTCCACTAACAAGTTGAATTGGTCCAGAGATAAGGGGCAATTTTCAAAAACTCTCCATGAGTTGAAAAAATTTTAGTTTGTTCCCCAGTTCAAAAAATATTTTAGTTCACTCCCCAGATGAGATGCATATTTTGAGTTTACTCCCCATTTTTTCGGTCATATACCACATATGACGATTTAGATATAACATATAACGAAATAAATACCACACATGGCGATTTAATTAAACTCAAGAATCGTGTATCTAAATCGTCAAATGGCGTATATTTTTCGCCATATATGGTATCTGCCCCATAAAATGGGGAGCAAACTCAAATTATACATCTGATCTGGGGAGTTAACTAAAATTTTTTTGAACAAATTGACTCCATAATTGGGGATTTTTCCATAATTCCCCGCAGAGGGAAAAAGCTGATACATAGAGATTATCGAGTTTTCCAATTTCAACTGCGTAACCCAATGCGTAGTCCCCCACTACTAAAGATCTGAGCCCAACAAAATTTATTCGAACTAACGAAATTGCACATTCAATGTATGCATAAAAAATATGAAAAATAATTTTTTTTTAAATTATTACTTAATTTGTAATTATTTGTAATATAATTATAATTTTTTATAAATAAATAAATAAAAATAATATCAAATTAGTATAATATAATAGTTTAAATAGAAATTAAAAAGTATTTTATAAAAAAATAGTAATAAAAACTTAAATAATAAAAGAATTTGAGAGTTTAGTGGATGTGGAAGAGATTGAGTATAAAACTATTAAAATACATGGGTGGAATTTATATTCAAAAAACAAAGGAAAAAAAAAAAAAAAGAGTACTTGACAACAAATGAGTCTCTCGCTTAATATAATAGTATAGACAATATTGATAATTAAAGATTCTTTCGTTACAATAATGATTCAAATTTAAATCTTTTAGATCTTTCAATAATTCTTTTTTTTTGGTAAATGTCTCTCAATAAATGGTAATAACCAAAATAACCTTCAACCTGAAAAGAGAAGAGAGAGAATCACGTAATTGAGAGAATCAATTAAGATATGACCAAAAAAAAATCAAAAGATTCTTCCTAATAATTTGGGTAGCTTATTAATATACTCGGCGCGGTGGATAAGTGAGTGAAATAGGAGATGAAATATGAATTTAAAACAGACAATTCAAAACCATTTAATACGCGCAGATATACCTTGATCCCGAGGAGTATCGGGGAAGCTTTAATGGAGACGGAATCACGAAGG
Source organism: Lantana camara (assembly GCA_037501455.1). Taxonomy (NCBI): domain Eukaryota; kingdom Viridiplantae; phylum Streptophyta; class Magnoliopsida; order Lamiales; family Verbenaceae; genus Lantana; species Lantana camara. Next base: position 20,480,186 of record CM074863.1, on the reverse strand, counting down.
GCAGCAACAGTCTTGTGGATGGCTATCTTTGACAAAGGCTGCTCACCTGGAACCACCCTTGAATGAGAATGACCACCGCTGCCGTGTAATCTCAGCGTTGAAGAAGAACCACAGAGCATGACGCTCCACAGTGAAACCAAGAAAACAACATTTCTGAATGTGAGCTTCATCTTTGCAGTATAAGCACTTGCACAAACACATAGCTCATTCACAGCCTATATATAACAAGCTACCAATTATTAAACCACTGTTAATTTATTATAATATGCTGCTTCGTGCTTAATGACTATTTCTAGTCGGCAGAAGGGTGGGTCCTTCGCCCTATTTGCTCAGTCTCAATTAACAAGAGATAAGAACCATTTTTATCGTGTGTAATAAATCATTTTCAAATTTTCAAATCATTCTTTTATTTTATGTAAAATTAAATAGTTCATAACCTACCGCATTAATTTTTAGATATCATATTGCCTCCTTTTAATTTTCTAAGTTGATTAATAGTTGTTTTTTTTTTTTTTTAAACTAAAATGCCCCAAATATTTTAATTTTATTTTCAATATGTTTTATTTTTCTCTGTCAACCAAAAACCCTAATTAAAACAGTTGAAAGGAAGTTGAACGTCGGAAGGTATTTGTTTGAGAAAACAATCGATTGAAGGTGAAAATATGAAAGAGATGTAAAATACACTTTAAACTCATTCATTTAAACATGAAAAAAAGTAAAATAGACTTTAAATTTGAAATAAATGATATAGTCAATGCGACCACTACTTTGCCATGGATAAATATCTTCTTTAAAAATTTGATGGAGCTTTATACTATTTAATTTTTAAAAGGAAATAATTTGATAATTGTGTTTTTAACAAGGAGTCCTGAGGTTCAATTAATTATATGGATATATGTTTTATATTTATTATTTTATTGGTTACCATAGGGAGTGATTTACACTAATTATTAATTATGTTGGGTGAGTGAAATTATCATATATATAAAAAGTTGTTTATTAATTTACTTATGTCTTGACCTTATATTAGAAGAAGAACCCGATGAATGTATAGTAAATTAGACTAGGTTGATTTGTTTTGTAATTTTGGAGAGATTAATTAGTGTATCTGTTACCCGTTAATGTAATTTACATGGTTTTCACTTGCCCCCGACATTATTGACGACTTTTCATTATATTACTCGTAAAATTCAAAAGGGTATTAGTAACTTCTTAAAATTAAAAGACTTTAACCAAAGTAAATTAATTGGTTGTGTGAAATAATTACAGGGGTTCAAATATATTGTAAAAAACAAGTTCAAAATTAAAGATTAGATTATATAATAAATTTGCATAAACCAATTGAATTAGTACAAATTAAAATAAATTCAAATGTGTATAATTAATACTGATCTCCCCTCATTATACAGATTGCCGAACCAGTCCGCATTGTATTTGTAACAACATTAATTTTAAATATTTTACTCAAAATGACCTCAGCCACATTCCACATGATCCTCAGCTATGTTTTTAAACCCGGACCGGACATCGAACCGAGAAGCTTTACTGGTTACTGGTTTTACTGGTATGACGTCATAATTATATAATAATTATATTTAATTATATGTATTTTATAATATTACAAATATGAATTAAAATTAATTAAATGAGGTAAATTATATATAAAAAAGACATAATTTTAAATCACTTCAATTTCTTATTAATTTTCAAAAAACATTTTTAGTAATATGATGGTGCTGGAAATCAGATTTCCAAAAATGCAACAACACTTTAGTATTTGTATGGAAAGGGAAAGACCATCACAGGCGTGAGGGCCTCAGGATCTGGGTTTCCTCTTAAGCGTGGGTTCTTCCAGCTAGGATAACACCAAAGATGCAAGTTGCAAGGATGATGTTATTGTGGTGAGAATGGTGAGGAGCTTGAGAAGATCAATGGAAATGCCCAGAATAATGTATGTAATTTGTATGCAGATAATGACTTGGGGGAGAATGCATGGGTTCCCCCCTATTTATATGTTAGGGATGGGGGTAAATGGGTAAATTGATCATGTGGTTCCAAACCTGTGTTGCCCTAACACGTGGCAGCCTTTGAGGGTGTGAGAATGACATTTCTGAAAAGGAGACGGCGTGTCAGGTGCACGGTGCGCAGTACCTTTGTGTCAGAGGTTGTTGACGAGGGTCACATGAGTGGAGGGTCCCGGATCCGTCTTATAAGGGTTCAGGTCCACCGCGGCGGTGGGGGGTGACCCGCGAACGATTAGTGACGCTCGAAGGGTGCTCGGATGGGTTCCTCATGGTTTATGAGCTTTGAGCGCCAAAACCCGAGCGACAAGAATATGGCCCTCGTGTGGATGATTCCTTGAGAAAGGTAACCCCGAGGGCCGATACGGGAGAGCCGGGCCTGCCTGCTCGTCCTCGCCATTTAACTGGTTGTCCGAGGCTCGGGGGCCCATATTAGTTGGCAAGTGAGTGGGCTGGGTTGGTCCACGAGCCCTTCAATGCGAGGGAGTAATCTCAGCGTTAGCAGATGGTGACAGGTGGACGGTCCTGATAAGAGCGCATTTTTGGGCCTCATCATTTTGCCTCCCAAATTCTGTAGTATCGCTCGAGCGTACTGTAGAATTTTTAATATGGAGAGAGCCTAGTATTTTGAATTTCTTGAGGATCAAGACGCTGCTAGAGAAGTGACCGTCTGCCTTCTGTAACGGACATGATCTGACACCGCATTAATTGATGTCATGTCCGCATTTAATGCGGAGTGGGAACGTGGGCGCGTGTACTCCGGGAGACGCGAGGCGGTTAGCAAAAGTGGGGGGATTTCCTGTTGGAAAACACGAATCAGAAAGCAGCGGAATTTAAAAAAATTTTCCCAACAAAAGGACCTTGAACTCGGAATTGTGTAACCAAATTCGTAAAGATAGAAAACTTACTTTTCTTTTATTCTTTCTTGAAGCGTTTCAAGCCACCCAAGAACGCTCTTCACGCGGCTTGATCCCCTCTCCTTGGTAAAGCTCGAATCTTCAAACTTCTAACTTGAAGTCTCTAGAGAAAGTCCACCAACTTGATCACAATCTAACTAGTAAGGATGCTAGTTCTCTAGTTAGTGTTTAGGCTTAACCTAGGGTTTAATTTAATCTTGGAGAAAGGAAGGTGTTCAACACATGAACCAAGAATTGTCAATTAGCTCTAAAGGGGAGCTCGAGCTCCCCTATATATAGGAGAGGGGAGGGGCGGCCGAACCTAGTCCTAATGGACAAAGGATTTGGTCCCTCTCTCTCCTATTACTTGATCATCAAGTATTTTCCAACTTTGACTTTGAATTCTAATTCTAGTCAACTTTTAAGAGAGCTAAAAATATCCAAACTATTTTTGGATAATTTTATACTTTATTTATTATAAAATAAATAACTTATTTTTATCTAATTAATTAATTCGTAATTAGTTAACTAGATTATTTTCTCCAAAAATTAGACTTTTTTTTTAATTCAAAATTAAACCAAAGTCTATTAAATAATTAACACATTAATTATTTAACATCACATAATCACGTGTGGCACACGTGTCTTAATGACACGTGTCCAATCACGTGAGCCACACGTGTGATTTCACACGTGTGGAACCCCTTAGGTTCGATTAACTCGTTTAATCATTTTTAAGCCTCAACTCATGTAACCAAGTTGTTGTGTGTGACCCTCTAGGTTCTCAATTCAATTAGCAGTGACCCCAATTAATTAATTCACTAATTAATTAATCAGTCCACAGATTAAACGACCATAGTCTAGCAACAGGTGTTTAACCCCTAGCTGAATTGGAATGTTCGGATTCGACAGAACCTTTAAGTCATTGATTCATGTGAGATACAATCCTCCTACTTACTATCTCTCAACCAAGATCTAGGGCAAGGGAATAATCAGAACCCTAATAATCCGGTCTTAAAGCTAAGTGCATTTCATATCCATTTGATCTCAATCCAAGAAACCCTTTTCTTGATGTCTTGATCTACTGCCTTGGCCAAGGACTCCATATGGCATATGAATGACTTACACAATAAGAGATCACCTTGCAAATGCAAGTGTAGGTCCTATCTTGATTCTCATTCACTTTCATGAGTCACTTGTGCAGCCCCAGCATAAGCCTTGAATCAGTTGTCTTATAAGGCGACACCCTTTAAAGCTTATACCTAAGACTACAGAGTTAATTCATAAAGTGACAAGGAACCTCAAGTCTAAGGATCAATTAATCACATCAATGACTCGTGAGATATTTCCTAATCTGGAAGTTTCCATTTCCTGAAATAGAAACTTCCTTTCCCATTTAGGAATGTTCTCACACGGGGCACCTCAGTGAACTTACTTATTAAAGTAAGCACCCTTATGTATCACGCACGTATCAACTATACACTTTGCACCTCCATGAAACAAGGTGGTCCTTCTTAAGGGCGTGATCCCACAAGCAAGCCTTAGAGGAGTCAGGTTGACACTCCCACTGTCTGTAGGACTCATCGGCTTGGAGTATTTTACTAATCATGACTTATGTGATATAGGGCTCGTTTCATGAACCATTTCACCTAAATGGTAGAGTCCTAAAGTCATCAGGATTAGGGGAGTTCTCATACATGCACAACTAAAGTAAACGCATACCAAACAAGAGCATATAAAGAAGTGTTGCCTCAATTCGTTATTTCATTCAAAGATTGTCTGTGATTACAATAAGGAAAAGCACAAAGCGGATATACAATCGGCTTTCTAGGGCACTATTCCTAACAATCTCCCACTTGCCAGTCAAAGCCATTCTAAAGCTACTCTAAGTCCCATCTTCTGAAGATGACCTTGGAAAGCTTCTCGACTAAGGGGTTTAGTAAGTGGATCTGCCACGTTCTCTGCTGATGTGACCCTCTCAATTTGTACATCTCCTCTTTTGATAATATCACGGATTAGGTGATACTTTCTCATAATGTGCTTGGTCCGTTGGTGAGATCTTGGTTCTCTTGCTTGAGCAACCGCCCCAGTGTTATCACAAAACACAGTAATGGGGTCTTTCATACTGGAACAACATTCAACTCTTGAATGAAGTTTCTAATCCAAACACCTTCCTTAGCTGCATCATTTGCAGCTAAGTATTCGGCCTCAGTGGTCGAATCTGCAGTGGTAGTCTGCTTGGAACTCTTCCAACTCACTGCTCCGCCGTTTAGGCAGAAAATGTATCCTGACATTGACTTAAAATCATCTAAGTCAGATGCAAAGCTTGCATCGCAGTATCCTTCGACAGTAAGATCTTTCTGACCTCCGTAAACTAAGAATAAATCTTTAGTACTTTTCAAGTACTTAAGAATATTCTTCACGGCAGCCCAGTGACCATCTCCAGGGTCAGATTGGAAACGACTCGTTACACTAAGTGCATAAGCCATATCCGGTCGAGTACATAACATTGCATACATTATGCTACCTATTGCTGGTGCATAAGGTGTATGAGTCATTCTTTCCTTTTCAAGGTTAGTCTTAGGACACATCTTCTTTGAAAGACATGTTCCTACACTCATAGGAAGGTTCTTAACCTTTGCTGACTCCATATTGAATCTCTTCAATAGTTTGTCAATGTACATCGACTGTGATAGTCCTATTAACCTTCTAGATCTATCTCTATAGATTTTAATTCCAAGGATATAGGACGCATCACCAAGATCTTTCATCTCGAATTGGTTCGATAACCATAACTTAGTCACTTTCATGTCATCCTTCGAATTCCCAATAAGAAGGATGTCATCAACATAAAGTACTAAGAATTGCACTGAGGTCTCCAATTCCTTTCTATACACACATGATTCATTCGAAATTTGGATGAAGCCAAACGCTTTGACTGATTCATCAAATCGAATGTTCCAATTCCTAGAAGCCTGTTTCAATCCATAGATTGATCTTTGGAGTTTGCAAACCTTTTGCTCACTCCCACTGAATGTGAAACCTATGGGTTGCTCCATATAAATGTCTTTGTCAATATCACCATTGAGAAAGGCAGTTTTCACATCCATTTGCCATATCTCATAGTCATAATATGCAGCAATGGCAAGCATGATTCGAATGGACTTTTGCATTGCAACTGGCGAAAAGGTTTCGTCAAAGTCCACGCCGGGTCTTTGAGTGAATCCTTTTGCAACCAGTCTTGCTTTGTAGGCTGCAATGTTTCCATCAACTCCAAGCTTTCTCTTAAAGATCCATTTGCAACCTATGGGTTTGACCCCATCAGGCAAATCTACCAAGGTCCAAACTTGGTTGGAGTTCATGGAATCCATTTCGGATTTCATGGCTTCTATCCATTGTTCAGAGTCAGAATCTGAAAGTGCCTCCTCATATGTTGAAGGATCATTATCCTTTTGAGAGATTTCATGGAAGAATCCATACCATCTCTCCGGCTGTCTAGGAGTACGTTCAGAACGCCTTAGAGGAGGATTTACATGTGTATCGAAATTCGTGATTGGTTGTGGTTGATCAGTAGGGGACGTTTCTTCAGTAGGTGGCGTGGGGTTACTTTGTACTTCTTCTAATTCTATGATCTTTCCTTTCTTTTCTTTAAGGAACGGTTCCTCAAGAAAAGTGGCATTTCTGGAAACAAACACCTTTTGCTCAGATTGATCATAGAAATAGTATCCTATGGATTCCTTAGGATAACCTACAAAGTAGCATAAGTTAGAACGAGATTCTAACTTATCTCCCACTGTCCTCTTCACGTAAGCAGGACAACCCCAAATTCTTAAATAAGAATAACTAGGGATTTTACCATGCCACATTTCATAGGGCGTCTTGGGGACTGACTTAGAGGGAACTAGATTCAGAATCTTTGCTGCACTTTCCAGGGCAAAACCCCAGAAAGAAGGTGGTAAGTCAGTGAAGCTCATCATGGAACGAACCATATCAAGTAGGGTTCGATTCCTTCTCTCAGAAACTCCATTAAGCTGAGGAGTTCCCAGAGGAGTCCACTGAGAGATAATCCCATTATCTTTGAGATGATTAAGGAATTCTTCACTAAGATATTCGCCTCCTCGATCAGATCGAAGTGCTTTGATCTTGTGACCAGTTTGGTTCTCAACCTCCTTTTGAAATTCTAAGAATTTCTCAAAAGCTTCAGATTTATACTTCATTAAGTATACATAACCATACCGACTAAAGTCATCAGTAAAGGTTATGAAGTACTGATGATTGTTTCTAGTGCTTACACTAAGCGGTCCACAAACATCAGTATGGATCAAATCCAAAACCTTAGTGGCACGTTCCACAGTTCCTTTAAAAGGGACTTTGGACATTTTTCCTTTGAGACAGGATTCGCAAGAAGTTAACTCTTTGAGATCATTTTCAGGGAATGATCCTAAAGTGTTTATCTTGCTAATTCTGTTCTTGGAAATGTGTCCTAATCTAGCGTGCCATAAGGGAGCTGAAACTTTGTCATCTCTCTTACGCTTCGTTTCTCGTTGTATATTCATAATATTGATATTTTAAGTTCGGTAAAGTCCATTACTTAGAGTACCGATGTGAACGGAAGAGTTGTTCCGTTTGATAAAATATTTACCATTCTTAATATAAGTTTCATAACCTTCACAATCTAATATTGGAACTGAAATTATATTACGAATAATGCTCGGTACATAAAGGACTTTATTTAATACTAACTCAAAACTACCTAAATCTAATCTAATTGTGCCTAAAGCTCGAGCTTCAACGTTTGAGCCATCGCCGATCTTCAAGACACATTCTCCTTCTTTGAGTTGTTGGACTTCACTTAGCATCTGTACATCATTACAGATATGAGTTCCACAACCGGTATCAAGTACCCAAGAACTAGAATTAATAAAAAGATTTACTTCAACGAGAAAGATACCTTTCTTTAGAGTAGCCTTGTACTCTGGGCAGTTTCTCCTCCAATGTCCCGCTTTGCCACAATGGAAGCAAACATCCTCTTTCTGATCACGCTTCTTCTTTTGGGCCTTCCCCTTCGAAATGCCACCAGTGGGCCTAAGGGGTTTCTTCTTCTTCTTATGGGCTTTCTTGCCCTTACCTTTAGAAGGCCCAGAAGAGGAAGATGGAGCATTCACCATCAAAACCTTATTGTCCTTCTTGATCGTGCTTTCAGCAGTCACAAGCTGACTAATCAGCTCAGCTACAGTAGCACCAGCATGATTCATGTTGAAGTTGAGGACAAATGGGTTGAATGATGGTGGGAGCGAAGCTAGCAACAAATCCACTGAAAGCTCATCTTTCAGTGGCATGTCCATGGAAGCAAGTTTCTCAGTAAGGGCAAGAAACTTGAGTCCATATTCATGGACACTTGAACCTTCCCTCATTCTCAAGTGGAACAATTCCTTTGAAGTGTTATACCTTGTAACACGTTCATGAGGGCGGTAAAGTTGCTCTAAGTGGTCGTAAATCTCCCAAGCAAATTCCATGGCCTCATGTTGCCTTTGCAAGTCCGGAGACATGTTAGCCAACATAAGGCAACGGGCTTGGAGATTATCATCCTTCCATTTCTGAATCGCATCCCGCTCGGCCCGAGTGGGAGCCTTCCCTTCGGGACTAGGCTCCCCTTCGAAGAGAACATAAGTTCTCTTCTCAGAATCTAAAATGATTTTTAGATTCCTCAGCCAATCAGAATAGTTGGGACCAGTCAACTTGTTTGACTCGAGGATCGATACAAGAGGGTTTTTGGTTGCCATTTCAATACACGTAGAGAATCACAGAATCTACGACCTAAATGGTAAAACAGAGAACTAGTGAGCATGCTGAATTATAACGATATACAAAAGATAAGGTCTTTAATCTATTGTAGCTCCCACTGTTTTTCAAAGATCTAGAATTCCCAAAGATCTAAGAGGAACACGTTTCCCAATGGGTACTAAGATCCTAGGCATTTTACCTCGAACCACCCACGACTCGCGGACATTCTAAGTAAGAACCCTAGGTAGGTACAACTTACCAATTCTAACACCTTTAGAACTCTTAGTAATTGTTTTTGCATCACCTATCTTTCAATATGGACCCACGACTCGTGCGACATCCATATTTACTTAGGCGTTAAGCTCGACCCATCAATCATAAGATCATGACCAAAACTTAGTTCGAACGACCCACGACTCGCGGACATCGCCCTTGCTAAAATTGACCACGAAATATTGATCATTTGAAATGATTAATTAGGTAACTAAGAACTAATAAGCTCCACTAGCTATCCCACGACTCGCGGACAATAACTAGCTTTACTTACTAAACTTAAAACCTATTGATGGAATGCTAGGAATTTAATTCAAAATTTGCATCTCGAATTAAACACCTATTTGTTCGAAATTAGCTTAATATTTAATGGGAATTTTCGAATCAACCGGAGAGTTGTCCGGTTCGACCTCACCAACATATATGTTATCCAATTTTATTAGTCTTGATTAATGCAAGTACACTTAAATGTATTTCAAACAAGCACATAAACAGATAACATGTCCTAGCATGATACTAACATGTAATGATCATGGGTTCTACCTATCTTATGCGTGATATGTGGGAGCCACTCCACAATCACAAGTTCTAACATACATGCCACATAAACAGTTCAAATCACATAAGGGAAAGCGGTAACAAAATACGAGCCCTATCTCTATTACATTTAACAATTGAGATTCCCCTCCCTAACATTTTGAGGGGTCTTCACTTATGGCCTCCTTGTTACTTGAATGTGGTCCATCTTACTACATGGGTGCATTGTCTCCAAAATGAAAATAAAACCTCACCACCTATCTCTACTCTCAAATTACAATAAAAAGAAAAAGACATAAAGTAATAAGGCTCAATCTTCATATTGGCCGTAGACAATTACACGGGGCATACCCCGGCCTCAAAAACAGTAATATGGAAAGCCACATAATAAATCACATAACAGTACGCACATAAGTGAGGCTCCAACCTCAATTGAAAAACGCAACTATAGGGCTCCAACCCCAATTTAAACCATCCATGTGCATAAATTAAAACCATACATAGATCTAAACCCATGATCACCTAACATGCTTTTGTAAGAATTTAAATTTAACCAATAAATTAAAATTCTCGCTTTAAGCTCTAATAGCTTAAAACACGACTTGATGTGAGTCTTATTTATAAAAGTTTTCAATAAATCCCGAATTACCAAAACAAATAAAATTCCAATTAATTTCTGAAAATTAATAATTTTATCAAGATGTATTTTCCCAAAATATAAACCGTTTCAATTTCTCAAAAAAAAATCCCAATTTTAAGTTTTATTCAAAATTAAAATAAATATTCAAAAATAAAATTTTAAAATTAAAATAAAATTGGGACTGGATTGCACGAAACACGAAAAGGCCGGATCGCGAAAACGGGACCCGTACGCGGAGAAGACCGCACGCACGCGGCACGCGCGCGCGCGCGACAGGCGCGAGTGCGCGCGCGGCTTTCCCGCAAGCATGCGGGCGGGGTGGGCGGCCAGTCTCGGCCGCCCTGGGCGGGCGCGCCGGAAGGCTCCCGCACAGGCGTGCGGGAGGTGCTGGGCGACTGGCCGGTCTGTCCCGGCCAGGCCTGGGCGGCGACGGGCGGCACGCCCGGGAGGGCCTCCCGTGCGGTTGCAGGAGGGTGGCGCGCGAAGCCCGCGCCCGCGACGCCTTCGCGCGCGGGGTTTCGCGTGTTCGTCGTGATCCGAGTTTTCGTTTCGTGTTTTCGTTCAAAAGCAAAACCAATCCAAGAAATCCAAAAAACAGTTTATACAGTTTCAAATCTAAAATTGTTTTTCAAAATTAAATTTTATAAAAACCAATTTTCAGAAACTTTCAGGAAAAAAATACAGTTTCGTAATTCAGGCTTTCTAAAACAATTACAAATACTCAATTGTATCAAGCCTAAGAATTTCTACCAAATTCAGTATAATTGAGACGAATCAGAAACACGATTAACGAGGTGGCTCTGATACCACTTGTTGGAAAACACGAATCAGAAAGCAGCGGAATTTAAAAAAATTTTCCCAACAAAAGGACCTTGAACTCGGAATCGTGTAACCAAATTCGTAAAGATAGAAAACTTACTTTTCTTTTATTCTTTCTTGAAGCGTTTCAAGCCACCCAAGAACGCTCTTCACGCGGCTTGATCCCCTCTCCTTGGTAAAGCTCGAATCTTCAAACTTCTAACTTGAAGTCTCTAGAGAAAGTCCACCAACTTGATCACAATCTAACTAGTAAGGATGCTAGTTCTCTAGTTAGTGTTTAGGCTTAACCTAGGGTTTAATTTAATCTTGGAGAAAGGAAGGTGTTCAACACATGAACCAAGAATTGTCAATTAGCTCTAAAGGGGAGCTCGAGCTCCCCTATATATAGGAGAGGGGAGGGGCGGCCTAACCTAGTCCTAATGGACAAAGGATTTGGTCCCTCTCTCTCCTATTACTTGATCATCAAGTATTTTCCAACTTTGACTTTGAATTCTAATTCTAGTCAACTTTTAAGAGAGCTAAAAATATCCAAACTATTTTTGGATAATTTTATACTTTATTTATTATAGAATAAATAACTTATTTTTATCTAATTAATTAATTCGTAATTAATTAACTAGATTATTTTCTCCAAAAATTAGACTTTCTTTTTAATTCAAAATTAAACCAAAGTCTATTAAATAATTAACACATTAATTATTTAACATCACATAATCATGTGTGGCACACGTGTCTTAATGACACGTGTCCAATCACGTGAGCCACACGTGTGATTTCACACGTGTGGAACCCCTTAGGTTCGATTAACTCGTTTAATCATTTTTAAGCCTCAACTCATGTAACCAAGTTGTTGTGTGTGACCCTCTAGGTTCTCAATTCAATTAGCAGTGACCCCAATTAATTAATTCACTAATTAATTAATCAGTCCACAGATTAAACGACCATAGTCTAGCAACAGGTGTTTAACCCCTAGCTGAATTGGAATGTTCGGATTCGACAGAACCTTTAAGTCATTGATTCATGTGAGATACAATCCTCCTACTTACTATCTCTCAACCAAGATCTAGGGCAAGGGAATAATCAGAACCCTAAAAATCCTGTCTTAAAGCTAAGTGCATTTCATATCCATTTGATCTCAATCCAAGAAACCCTTTTCTTGATGTCTTGATCTACTGCCTTGGCCAAGGACTCCATATGGCATATGGATGACTTACACAATAAGAGATCACCTTGCAAATGCAAGTGTAGGTCCTATCTTGATTCTCATTCACTTTCATGAGTCACTTGTGCAGCCCCAGCATAAGCCTTGAATCAGTTGTCTTATAAGGCGACACCCTTTAAAGCTTATACCTAAGACTACAGAGTTAACTCATAAAGTGACAAGGAACCTCAAGTCTAAGGATCAATTAATCACATCAATGACTCGTGAGATATTTCCTAATCTGGAAGTTTCCATTTCCTGAAATAGAAACTTCCTTTCCCATTTAGGAATGTTTTCACACGGGGCACCTCAGTGAACTTACTTATTAAAGTAAGCACCCTTATGTATCACGCACGTATCAACTATACACTTTGCACCTCCATGAAACAAGGTGGTCCTTCTTAAGGGCATGATCCCACAAGCAAGCCTTAGAGGAGTCAGGTTGACACTCCCACTGTCTGTAGGACTCATCGGCTTGGAGTATTTTACTAATCATGACTTATGTGATATAGGGCTCGTTTCATGAACCATTTCACCTAAATGGTAGAGTCCTAAAGTCATCAGGATTAGGGGAGTTCTCATACATGCACAGCTAAAGTAAACGCATACCAAACAAGAGCATATAAAGAAGTGTTGCCTCAATTCGTTATTTCATTCAAAGATTTTCTGTGATTACAATAAGGAAAAGCACAAAGCGGATATACAATCGGCTTTCTAGGGCACTATTCCTAACATTTCCTAGGCGGGAAATGATTGCGTTTTGAATTTTCAGCCCTAATCCATGTAAAATCTTCCCTATAAATAGGGGTCTGCAGGGCTTTGGGATCTTTTTCACGCATTCAAACTCTTTCAAGCACATACACAGCAAGAAATCTCTGTCAGTTCTACAGATTCCGACGAATTTCTTCTCTTCAAATCTTAGGTAAAAATTCCTTATCCTTCTTCTTATTTTCCCCGTGCTAACATTAGTTTTAGGTTGTGTGAGTGAAACCCTTGAGGGAAGAGCCACTGTCTACCATTGAACTTATTTCAGAAATCTTCTCCCTCCTTGAGTTTTCTGTTAGAAATCCCGTTTCCAAAAGTTGAAAAGTGAACATGGCCAGAAACCAAGCTGACGATTACGTAAGGGAGATTGAGGAGATGTCGGTGGGGAGCTCTTCCCCTCATGGTGATGTCCCCACAGCTGTTCCCCTGGCTAGGGCGCCCCCAGATGAGGAGATTCCCATGGCGATCTCGGTGGCCCAGGCTCCGGCTGATGCCGGGGAAGAAGATGTGGACGCCGCCGTTCAAGGGATGAACGAGCGTGCTCCCGGAGGGGTGAACGACCTCTTTGAAGAGATGCATAACGTGATGGAAATGCAAAGGCAGGGGGAGAGAGTATTCCCAGTGTTGAATAGCGCTGTGAGACCCCAAGATCACAGGATCACAGTGGCTATGATGGCCCCTGAGGGCGAAGCAGGGCCATCCGGGCGTCAATTTGAGGTTGAGCCCTCCAGAAGGCGCCATAGGAGAGGCAAGGAGCCTGCCACTCGAGTGAGGCAAGATAACCGCCATCAAACTGACAGATCTCCGGATGAGATTGAGAGTATTCTGACGCTCGACGATTTGGAGGATTTGAGGGCGAAGGCTTATTGGGATGAAGCAGTATTTCCCATGCGACTTCCCGAGGAGGGGGAGAGGGCCAACCGACCGCCGCCTGGGATGATGACGGTCTATTGGGATGCAGTCCTGGCTGGGGGCTTGAGGTTCCCTATTGTCCATTCTGCTGCTGTCATCTACCACCACCTAGGGCTTTGCCCTTCACAAATTCTGCCCAACGGTATAGCTTTAATCAACACCTTCCTAATAACGATGAGAGCCTTAAACCATGCAACCTCGATCGTCAACTTCGACAGTTTGATACAAGTAGCCCGCTCGCCCCGTTCGTCGCCTACGGACGGGTTTTATTATGCCCAGGCCAAATCGGGCTTTAAGATGATAGACTCCCCATCTACCTCATACGGCGAGCATTGGAAGGAGAAATACTTCTTCGTGGGGGCCCCCGGGGGAATTTTTGGGGTTCATCGCCAGTGGATGATACATGGCGAGGGTCCTTTGGTTAGGGAAAGGACAAGGAATAAAGCTTTTGAGGATTGGGCACAGGGGTTAGCCTTCGTGATGAGGAGTGAGAAAAAATGGATTAAGGCTGAAACCCTGGTGAAGAACGAGGGAGTACTGTTTCGTTATGGCTTGTCCTGCCCTCCAGACATGATACTCAACCCTCCAGCCGACATCATGGCCCTCGATGGTTAGACCCTAGGAACTAACTGCTCTGACTCCTAGAATAACCTTCTAACTTGGTGTGATTGCTGTGTTTTTTGTCTCTGCGATTCAATCAACCAATTTCTGACGCTCGTTTCTTCTTATTGGCAGGTGTCCAAATACTATCCCAAGGCATGAATGCTGAAGCCCTTTCCCGCATGTTGGGTGCCCAAGGACCCACTGCCGACCCTCAACACCCGCAACCGCAGCAAAACCGCCCTCCCAATGCTCCGAGGGGGAGGGTAAACCGTCGAGGAGCTGGCCGAGGGCAGAACAATGCCCGAGGGGGAGCAGGGAATGAGGCTCCCCCCAGAGGCCCTATTGAGGATTTGACAGTGGAGGGTACCCACGAGGCTAATCCTCTGCCGGCGGCCCCGGCGGGCCCAATTTCATTGAGTTCAAGCGGGTCCCAAAACCGCTCGGGTGAGCCCATCCGCATACATTAAACCCTTCGGGCCGACCGCCAAGGGAAGAGAAAGAGGCTTCCGGATTCAATTCCCATTTCTGGTAAGGGGAAAGAGGTGGTCATAGGGCACAGAGGCGAGGGCAGCGACACTTCTTCGTCAGAGGACGAAGATTTCTGGAAGATAGGCTGCAAGGGCGACTCCCGCTACAAGCGCCAACGGACTGAGGGTCCGGTGCTTCTGAAAAAGAGCGCCTACTCCGTGAACCTCGTTTCTGACATCGTCGGGAAACTCCAGTTTTCCGGCGATCATGACAAACTGAACGAGCATGACGCCGCTCGTGTTGCCGACGATGCCTGCCATGCCCTTCTGACGGTAAGTCCTTAGTATCCTTTGAAGGTTTTCAACTTCCATTGTTCCCATTCTAATGCTAATCTTTGTGTCTGACTTTCCAGGAGGTAATCCCTAGGTTAAAGAATTTGCAGGGGTGAGCGCAGGCCTACTCCGAGCATAAGGCCAAGTACAAGAAACTGTTGCGCATTTCTGACCCCGTCCAGTTGCAAGAGGATTACAACAACCTCCACGCCCAACTGAACACCGCCAATATTGACAAGGACAGGCTGAGGGAGAATCTGCAGAAGTCGGACGAGGCCTACCTTACTCTTGACGAGCGTCATAGGGAGTTGAAGGTGGAGCGCGACCGGCTGAGGCAACAGAACCGGGAGCTGGGTGAGCAGTTGGCGAAAAGCACTCGCCGAAACGAGAAAGCAAACAAGGCCCTTGCTGACTTGCAGGGCAAAGTACAGGGCTTGGAGGCGAGGGTATCCTGGGAGGCAGTGAAGAAGTTCTTACGATCCAAAGCTTTCGTGTTCGCGGCCAACATCCATTGCTTCGACAATGCACGACGTTTCTTCCATAAAGCCATCGGGCAAATGGTGAAGCTTGGCTTGGCACCAGAAAGCGCTCGGACTGACGCGCGCTTACGCATGGATCTAGACGAAAACTGCGAGCCCATGGTCCAAGATGGGGATCCTTCCGAGAGCTTGGCGGAGCCGGAATACCAGGAGTTGGTGGAAACACTCCAGCGGGAGTTCATAGCTGCCAATACTGTAGGTCCCGAGCCTATCCAGATAGAAGATGAAGGCACCCTCATGGACACCGTGGATGTCGAGGAACCTGGTGAGGCTCACACTTTTGACGCCAACGTGTTGGCCCTGTTCCCCTTGCGACAGCTCTTCCTGAGCCCGACGCCCCAGCCCAGTGAAGCTCCCTTGGCTACTAATCTCTTGCCCTTGTCAGTTTAAACTCTTCTTTCCATTTACGAACAATTTTATATCTGTACTTAATCTTTCAGTTATTTTCTGAATACTTTGGATCCTTTATGTCGCTTTCCGATATATTTGAACTCCTTTTTAAATGCTTGAATGTCTGAATGTTTTCTCCTTTACTTTTAAACGATGAATGATATTATTTCATTGCGCTCGTCATTCTTTCTTGTGTGAACTGGTCCTTCTTGTACGAACGTTTGCGATGAGCGTGTTTGTGCGCGTGGGCGTTTCCTTTAAGAGGGCCCCGGCATTCGCCATATCACACCATCAGTTGAAAGTTTGGCAGCGTCTGGAGATTTGAGGGGCGTAGATACGAGTGCGAGGGTGTTTCCCCCGGGGGTTCCCTGGCCGTATCCGTAATGAGGCTCGAATTTGAACTTAGGAAACCTTTGGGGATTTGCCTAAGTATTGGCCCTATAATGTGCACCCTCGTCTTGAACGCTCCATCAGGTTGTACATACTTTAGAAATCATCAGTAGGATTTGCTAAGTATGGGATCAAAGCGAGCGTAGCCGTGGGGTTAGCGTTATTTTGAGGGACCCATGAAAGGGTTATTATGGGATTCACTGTTTTCTGAATGTGCCCTCACCCAAGAGGTCGAGGGTTTCCGGGGTTTTTACGAGCACGAGCCGGAGTGACATGCACTCAGCTGGCGTAAATTAAGCATTTTGCCCCCCGGTTGCCCGACACGCTCGTTCTTAGGATTTTACACACTTACGAATTGTCACACACCCAAATAGCGTTGCTTCAAAACGATTGGGGTATTACTTAGGCAGTTCGACGTGGAGGATGCTCGACACGGAGTAGGCCTTAAGTTTTGCTCAAATCATTAACCAATAAGGAAAACAAAGAAATGACATAATCAAGAATTAAAAATGCTTACTGTTATATTCGCAATTTACAAAACGAGTACCATATGCTTTCTGTCAAAAGAAAGTACCCCATGCCGTCGACGGGCAATTACAAAAAGAACCGATGTTTACACGTAGAACCTTCTAAGGTTACATGCATTCCATGGCCTAGGGAGACGCTCGCCTTGCAAAGTCTCTAACAAGTAGGTGTTATTTGCTCGTACCTGAACGACTTTGAAGGGGCCTTCCCAATTGGGGTCCAACTTACCCACGTGTTTGGAGACTTCAACTTTTTTGACGACCAAGTCCCCTAGCTGGAAAGTCCTTTCCTTAACACGTGTTGAGAATCGATGTTTACACGTAGAACCTTCTAAGGTTACATGCATTCCATGGCCTAGGGAGACGCTCGCCTTGCAAAGTCTCTAACAAGTAGGTGTTATTTGCTCGTACCTGAACGACTTTGAAGGGGCCTTCCCAATTGGGGTCCAACTTACCCACGTGTTTGGAGACTTCAACTTTTTTGAGGACCAAGTCCCCTAGCTGGAAAGTCCTTTCCTTAACACGTTTGTTGTATTGGCGAGCAACGGTTGCTTTGTATTTGTGAATACGTGCCCAAGCAGTATTCCTCTTTTCATCCAGCAAATCTAACTCGAGCGCCCGATTGGCCTCGTTGGCAGCAGGCTCGAAATAGGCAACGCGTACGGATTCTTGAGCAATTTCCGCAGGTATCATGGCCTCGGAGCCATAAACGAGGGAGTAAGGGGTTTCCCCTGTTGCCGCTCGTGGAGTAGTACGGTAAGCCCACAGGGCTCCTTGGAGTTCTTCTGCCCATTCTCCTTTCTTACTCTCGAGCATCGTCTTCAGATGCTGGAGTATGGTTCGATTGGTCACTTCCGCTTGACCATTGGCTTGAGGGTGGCCCACGGAAGTGAATCACTGTTCAATCCCTAGCTCATAGCACCAATCCCGCATGTCGGCAGTGATAAACTGGGAGCCGTTGTCTGAGATGAGCACCCTCGGGACACCATATCTGCATATGATGTTTTTCCAAATGAAATCTCTCACAACCTTGAAAGTTATCTTGGCGACCGCTTTGGCTTCAGCCCACTTAGTGAAATAATCCACGGCAAGTATTACAAATTTCTTTTGCCCGACCGCCATTGGAAGGGGCCCCACAATATCGATGCCCCATTGATCAAAAGGCCATGAAACATCGATGGGAATCATTTGAGCCGCTGGCAACTGGGGGGTGTTAGAATGAAACTGGCACTTAGGGCATTTCTTGGAGTAGCTAATGGCATCCTGTAGCACCGAGGGCCAGTAAAACCCACTCCTTAAGACTTTCTTTGCCAAGATCCGATCGCCCGAGTGGTTCCCGCAACTTCCATTGTGCACGTGTTCTAGAACTTCCTTGGCCTGCGAGGGTCTCAAGCATCTCAGCGGTGGGCCTTGGAAGGATCGCTTGAATAGTCGACCCTCGGCATCCAATGAGAAGCGAGGGGCTTTACTTCTGATTTTCCGAGCCTCAACTTTGTCGCTTGGGCTGGTTCCATCCTGGAGAAATCTGATGATCTCATCGAGCCAACAAGGTTCGGAAGGATCAATCATATGCACCTGCTTCAAAGGTTCCCCTCTACTTATCAACGGTTCCTCTGTCCTAAGAAATGTAATAGCACGCTCGCTAAAACCATCCAGGGCGGATGCGAACTTTGACAGAGCGTCGGCCCGTTCGTTTTCTGCCCTCGGGATTTGCAAAAGGTGGAATTCTTTGAACTTGGCTATTATCTCCCTAGCGCTCGCCAGATACTGCACCATGGTGGCTTCTCGGGCCTCATAGGAACCATCAATTTGGCTCGCGATCAACTGCGAATCAACATACGCAGTGACCCGAGTGGCGCCATTTTGGAGTGCAATCCTGAGCCCCTGGATGAGGGCTTCATACTCAGCTTCGTTGTTGGTGACTTGGAACGCCAGCTTAATGGCGTAGTCAACTTCAGCTCCGAGAGGGTCTCTGAGGGTCACCCCGGCTCCTTCCCCCTGTGAGGTCGATGAGCCATCTGTGGGCAGAAGCCATAGGCCATCCTCTGCCGAGGGCCCTATATCTAAGTTAAAACGCTCCACCAAAAGGTCGGCCACGGCCTGAGCTTGTATCGCTGTGCGAGGCTCAAAGGTGATGTCGAATTGACTAAGTTCAATTGACCATTTAATTAATCTCCCTGAGACGTCCGGCTTTGCAAGCACTTGTCTGAGGGGCTGATCAGTGAGCACCACAATGGAATGCGCTTGAAAATAGGGCCTTAACCTCCGAGAGGCATTCACGAGCGCAAAAGCAAATTTCTCTATCTCCATGTATCTTTTCTCCGCTCCCTGTAGAGTCTTGCTCAAGTAATACACCGGCATATGTTTACGCTCGCGAATTGCCACGAGGACAGCGCTCGTGGCTTCCAAGGAAACTGATAGATAGACAAACAAGTTCTCCCCTGGGTTGGGTTTGGTCAGCAAAGGCGCGCTCAAAAGGTACCGTTTCATGTCATGCAGAGCCTTTTCGCAGTCCTCGCTCCAGGTAAAGTGGCGAGCGTTACGTAGAATTTTAAAGAAGGGTAGGTTCCTATCAGCTGAGCAAGAGATGAACCGATTCAATGAAATGATCTTACCCACAAGCACCTGGACCTCTCTCAGATTGCGAGGGGAGGGTATGTCCAGGATTGCTTTAATCTTCTCTGGGTTTGCCTCTATGCCCCGTTGGCTGACCATATATCCCAAAAATTTGCCGCCCCGTACGCCAAATGTACATTTGGAAGGGTTCAGTTTCATACCATAACGCCGCAGGATATTGAACGCTCGTTTGAGGTCTCCTAGATGAGAATACTGGCGTTCGCTTTTGACGATCATGTCATCCACATATACTTCCATGAACTTTCCGATCTCACACTCGAACATTCTGTTGACGAGGTGTTGATATGTCGCTCCTGCATTTTTGAGCCCAAAGGGCATGACCTTGAAGCAATAGACACCCATATGGACTACGAACGCAGTTTTGGGACGATCCTCAAGAGCCATAAATATCTGATAATATCCTTGGAAAGCATCCATCATGCTCATAAGTTCACACCCAGCGGTCGAATCTACCAACTGATCGATTCTAGGCAGAGGGTACGGATCTTTGGGACATGCCTTGTTGAGGTCCGTGAAGTCATTGCACATACGCCACTTGTTGGCGCTCTTCGGAACGAGCACCACATTGCAAAGCCATTCGGGATATAGAATTTCTTCTATGTACTGAGCGTCAAGCAGTTTATTGACTTCTTCTTCTATGACCTGCTTTCGGAATCCATGGACATCTCTCTTTTTCTGCTTTATAGGTTTGAAGGCCGGATCCACATTCAGCCGGTGGACAATAACGCTCGGATTTATGCCGGTGAGGTCGAAAGACTTCCAAGCAAAGACATCAATATTTTCTCGCAAGAATTCGATCATCATAATCTGAGAGGGACCGTTGAGGCTGGAACCTATTTGCGTGGTCTTATCTGGATTCCCTGGCTCCAATTCGATGGTCAGGAAGCCCTCCGTAGGTTCCACTCGCACTTCAGGCCTCGGCTGCTCGAGCGCCCGTTTCTTACCTGTGACTCTTTCACTGGTATCTCCCGAGGGTATATGATCCTCGTCTTCCGAGGAGGAAGGTCCAACCTCTCCGAGGGGCGAGTTCCCAGCATCTCCGGGTCTGTCCGTGGCCTTCTTCTTATTCTTTTTTTTATAGAGCTTGGCCCTCTTGCGCTCGGGGCCATCCTCATCTAGTTTGGGGAAGTCAACCGATTTTTTGGTGGAGCCAGCCTGGGTAGGTTGTTTGGGCTTGTGGCTTCGAAGGGAGAGTATGTAGCATTCCCATGCTTCCTTAACATTGCACAGTACCTCTCCTGTACCCACGGGGGTGGGAAATTTGACTTTCTGATGATAGGTGGATATGACTGCTTTGAAGTCAACGAGGGCGGGGCGCCCAATGATGATGTTGTAAGGTAGGTCCACTTCGACTACCACGTAGAGAACATTTAAAGTTTTTCGCTGTGGGGCGCGACCAAAGAAGGTGGCCAAGCGAATTTGTCTGCGAGGGACGATCTCGGAATCCCCAAAGCCGACGAGGGCTGTTCTAAGAGGTTCGAGCGGGATGTTTGTGATGTTCATTTTCTGGAACGTGGAGTAAGGCAAAACATTTACGGAGCTTCCACTATCAATCAAGACCCTCTTTACAACATGATTGTGAACGTCTAAGCTAACCACCATGGGGCAGTCAGAGGTTTCACCGACCCCATGGGGTGTTACAATGTGCTCTAAGTCTTTCTCTGTAAAACCTACGCTCTCATCCTTCTCCGAGCGTGACGACTTATCAATAGAGAGCACTGGGCGGGCCTGAGAAGATCTTTGGTCATAACTCCGAATGTAGCGGCGTCGGGAAGCGTTAGAGTCGCCCCCCGAGGGTCCGCCAGCAATCATGTGAATAACCGCGAAGGGCTGGTTTTCCACGTCCGAGGCTTTCCCTTTTCCACGGTCACTGGGCTCGGTGTGACGGTGACGCGGGCTCCGAGAGCGCGAACGGCTTCTCCCACCTGCGTGCGCTCGCTCCGCGCAGTGTTCGTCGTACCTCTCCAACACCTTCACGAACTCCTTGAGGTGCCCCCCAGCGATCAGCCTCTGAATCTCCCTTTCTAGTTGATGACATTCACTGGTGTCATTCCCCTTTTGCTTGTGGAAAGCGCAATACTTCCCCGAACGCTTCTGAGTCTCCGTCTCTCTCAACTTTGGTGGCCTCTTGAACAACTTCTTATCCGCCATGGCATATACTTCGGCTATAGGGCGGTTGAGAGGGATGCGCTCGAACTTTCGCGGGGGAGAGGCGTTCCTCCGAGCGGGTAGGGGGCTTCGACGGCGGCCCCTGGTTGAATCTCCTCTGTCCTCGGGGGCTTTGCTGGGGCGAGGGGCGTTCGCTATTTTCTGATCCCTCGCGAGATACATATCTTCGAGGGTGAAAAACGAGTCCGCTATGTCCCTTATCTCCATCAATGAGCGGGGCTTTTTCTTGGCCACTTCTTCTACAAATTCCTTGCTGACATAATGCTTCATGTTAATGGCTCCAAAGAGAACGTGCCTCAAGAAATCCATCGAGGGCTTTTCCACCAGCAGGATTTCTTTGTTGAACCTTCCCATGAATGACCTGAGGGTCTCGTTCGGCCCCTGGACCAAGCTGTAGAGAGTCGTCGCTACGGGGGCTGGAGCCTTCAAAGAGTTGAAGTGACTGATGAATGCGTCAGTTAGGTCATGGTATCCTCGGATTGAGCGCGGAGGAAGCTTTTTGTACCAATCCTGGGCCATTCCCACGAGGGAGGTTACAAACACCTTGGCCCAGTAGTTGAGGGGGTGATCATATAGATGCATCAAGTGCATAAAATGATCCAGATGCTCGGCTGGATCTGTGGTTCCATCGTACCTGGTGACGGACGTGGGGATTTTGCCTTTTCTCGCACGAGTCATTAACACCTCCTCGATGAGGGGGGAATCGCCCGTCGCGATCCGGTAATCCCTGTCCTCCGGGTCTTCTGGGCTGGCTTCCCTTCGTCGGCGAGAGATGGGGCTACGTGGTCTGCGAGTGTCTCTGGCCCTGGACCTCTCGCCCCCATCACGGGAGACGTGAGACCGTGCTCGAGAGAGCTGCTCCACCACGTTCTGGAGCCCCCTAATCTGGTCCTGCACTGCTGCAAGCTGAGGGTCACCGACATTTCTGCGGTTTGCCCTTTCCGTGGCCCTCGATTGGACCTCGTCGTTATCTTCGGCCCCCTCGTTCCGAGGAGCCCTTTCATCTCTTACTGGTGGTGGATCTTGCTGGACCCTCGGCGGGGCCTCATTTTCTTGATTCGGCGGTGGAGGAGGTTGCTGGGCCCTCAACGCGTTTTGGGCCATCGTCAAGGGGTGCGCGGGGAGTCCTCCCAGAGGTGGGTCCATCCGAGCGCCAGCGTGCGATGGGAAATACGCCGCAGTGAAATGCTCCTAAGCATTCTGGACCGCCTGGCCCTCACACTGCGCATACAGCGCCTGAAGTTGCTGGGTGGTGATTTGGGGCATCTCCACCACTTGTATCTCTCTCGGCAATGACATGGGGAGATTTAGAGTCCTCACTTGATACGGTTGGATCATTGGCATCATCCTGGGTATCATTACGGGTTGTACAAAAGGGTATCCCGGTGGAGCCATGGCCATGGGATATGTACCTGAGTAAGGGAAGGAAGCGTTGGCGGTGTGAGTTGTAGGCGGAACAGCGGAACTAGGTCCTCCCATGGCGTTCCCTCCTGGCGGGAGAGTTGCAGCTGCCGTAACTGGATTCTCGCCTCCATTCCCCGCAGCTGGTGGGTTCACGCCTCCGGCGGGAATATTGCTCGGCGTTCTCCTCATTGACTGGAGGAGGAGCGTTTTTGTTTGCCACGGCCCCTGATCTTGTTGCAGTTACCATTTTCAGAGTTTAAGAGGTGTTATATCTCGACTAGCCTTCAGAGGAAGAATCAGGTTGTGGTGGTGATGGATTTCCCACAGACGGCGCCAAAAATGATGGTGCTGGAAATCAGATTTCCAAAAATGCAACAACACTTTAGTATTTGTATGGAAAGGGAAAGACCATCACAGACGTGAGGGCCTCAGGATCTGGGTTTCCTCTTAAGCGTGGGTTCTTCCAGCTAGGATAACACCAAAGATGCAAGTTGCAAGGATGATGTTATTGTGGTGAGAATGGTGAGGAGCTTGAGAAGATCAATGGAAATGCCCAGAATAATGTATGTAATTTGTATGCAGATAATGACTTGGGGGAGAATGCATGGGTTCCCCCCTATTTATATGTTAGGGATGGGGGTAAATGGGTAAATTGACCATGTGGTCCCAAACCTGTGTTGCCCTAACACGTGGCAGCCTTTGAGGGTGTGAGAATGACATTTCTGAAAAGGAGACGGCGTGTCAAGTGCACGGTGCGCAGTACCTTTGTGTCAGAGGTTGTTGACGAGGGTCGCATGAGTGGAGGGTCCCGGATCCGTCTTATGAGGGTTCAGGTCCACCGCGGCGGTGGGGGGTGACCCGCGAGCGATTAGTGACGCTCGAAGGGTGCTCGGATGGGTTCCTCATGGTTTATGAGCTTTGAGCGCCAAAACCCGAGCGACAAGAATATGGCCCTCGTGTGGATGATTCCTTGAGAAAGGTAACCCCGAGGGCCGATACGGGAGAGCCGGGCTTGCCTGCTCGTCCTCGCCGTTTAACTGGTTGTCCGAGGCTCGGGGGCCCATATTAGTTGGCAAGTGAGTGGGCTGGGTTGGTCCACGAGCCCGTCAATACGAGGGAGTAATCTCAGCGTTAGCAGATGGTGACAGGTGGACGGTCCTGATAAGAGCGCATTTTTGGGCCTCATCATAATAAAATTTCAAATCATAAATCTACAAACATAATAAAATATCTAACTAAATGAAAAAATAGTCAACATCTAAAAAATTAACAATATAAATAAAAGATTTTTTTTGAAGGAAATATAAATAAAAGATTAATTCAACAATATCATACTTTTATTATAGAAAAATAAATAAAGAGAATATTACACGTAACTTATATTTATATGGATATATATTATAAAAATATATATATTAATGTTAAATGAATTTCAATTTTTTTTTTTTTTAAATTTACTTATCTTTGTGATCCTTGGCACATGATTATTCTTTGATTTGAATTTAAAATAACAACAACTGAAGTAGTACACTTGGTTAGAGTGTTCCTCTTCCATCTAAAGGGTTCAGGGTTTGATCCCTAGCTCACCCAATTAACAAAATCAAAGTTTTTTGCCAAAAAAAAAAAAATTCAAAAAATCCGGCCCGCTAACCGGTCCGGTCCGATTCCAACACTGGTTCTTGACCGGTTCTTAGCGGGCCAGACTGGTCTGTGGAGCAACTGGTTTCGAGGGGTCAACCGGACCGGAGCGGCGGCCGGTCACCGATCGAACCGGTCCGACCGGCCAGTCCGGTCCGGGTTTCAAAACACAGATCCTCAGCAATTGCATGTACATCAAAATTCTATTGGAAAGTGACTTAATTTATTTGTAAACATTCTAGATCAACAACATATATGTTGAGATAAATTTAAGTTGAAATATATATATATATATATATAGTTATGATTGTCAGAATTGGCATGCGACACAATTGCACGGAAAAATCAAAATGTACTTATAAAATTTAAACCACATATCTACAAATGAGCATGTGACAAAATTGCAATGAAATATCGACACCCCACATAAACAAGGTGAATTTATAAACATGGTGGTTGTTTTTTGTAATCATTACAAAAATAGTGTGTTTTTATATATGTTTTCATTTTTGGTGTAAGACGTCTTTTCCAAGAGCGTCTTCATCATTGTTTCAATTTTCCAATTTTTGTATATTTATGATTAAGACCCATAGTTTATAAATGTTTTCAATTTGATCCATTAATTTCTCTTTCGTGTATTTTTTCTATAAATTTATTGTTTATATGATTTATTATTTTTCCTTTTTCTTCTATGCCTTGTATAATTGTATCTCGATTTAATATATCTTTATTTATTGTTCGTTCGTAATTTTTCTGATATATTTCTTTTTTCTGTAAAGATGTTTCTAAATTTTTTCCCATTTGTTTAATATTTTTAGTTTTCATAGTTTCTTTTAATCGGTGTCTTTCTTCTGTTATAGTATCTAATTCTATTTTTGGTTTATAACTCATAATTAAGCGTGTGACATTTGGTATGCTGTATCTCTTTTTCTTTTAGTATTATTTAAATCTTCGTTTGCAGTTTTTATCATTATTTCTTGTGTTCGTTGTGATATATTTTTATCGTGTCTTAAATTATGGTATGCCATTTTAACAAGGTATTCGTCTATAATAAATTGTTCTTCTAATTCTCGTATATCTCGTGTTATTCTCATTTTGTAATTAAATCTTTCCATTATGTTATAGTTAATTGTGTAATCATTTGTTTTGATTTTTCCAAACTAATAATGTTTTTCAAATGTTGTATTCCATCTGATTTTCGACCTTCGTTTTTAGCTTTTAAGTAAAGTTTTACTTCTTTATCATGACTTTCGTTTATAGCTTTTATATTGTCTCTATAAAATTTTTGTCTATTATAATCATACATTTTTAAAGTACCAAAGCTAGTTTTGAGTATTTTAGAATCGTATACGGGCTCTGATACCAGAAAGGATCAGAGTGTTTCCTTGATGGTGGTAGTTAATTTAGCCATTTGATCGGCTAATTGTGTAAAATCGTTTTCAGTTATTTCATTAGAAGATTCCTCTTCTTTAAAATGTTTAATAGAGGCCCGTGTACTAGTACTAGTTTCATTAGTTCTTTGATTTGGTGGTAGGTATGTATAACATGTACTTTTACTTTTTAAAAGTTTAGGTGTTTTATTTTGAAAAACATTTGTATTAACTTGTTGTATAATAGGTGTTTTTGGTATATATTTTATACGAGAAACTTCTCGAAAAATATCTTCCATATATATTTTGTCTGTATTTCTGAATTGTATACTATGATGACTGTTTGTCAAAGCATATCCAATAGTGTATGTTATTGAAAATGGATAGTCATTTGTTTCCATTAAATCTTGTCTTTCAAATTTATATGCAATGTTTAAGGATTTGTCTAGTTTTTCTGTTACAAGTGGTATAGCATAGTGTAAAGCTACATTAAAAAGTAGTTTAGTATAAGCAAGGTTTCCTTCAATTATCCCGAGTATTTTATCTTTTATGTTCATAATTCTATCATCACATATAACTAGTTTTATCGGTGAATTTATTCCTTCAGCAAATGTGCTCTTAATTAGTATCTGTATTGTAGAGATATGTATATATCCTATTTCACTAGGTGTATATTTTGCTTTTTTAATTTTCTGAATTATGTCGGCTTTGTTTATCAACGAAATAGCCTGTGTTCCTTTTGTTGTGGAAATTTCAATAGGTGTTTCACATGTAAATTTTCCATATATTATAATGTTTTTTCTGCTTAGTTTTGTTTTCAAATCTGTTTTCATATCTTGTCCATCAATTAAGTTTAATTCTTTTCTTCTAACTTTGTTTAATTTTTTGTTGTCTATAACAATATCTTGAGAAAAGTATCCGTATTCTTCGGTTGTTTCAAAGTTTTCTATTTGATCTATCAAACTAGTCTCCATATATATAATCTTTAGTATACAAAAATATAAATAATGATATCAGAGCGAAGTTTGTATTGTTTACCTGTGTGTATATTCATATCTACTGTCTTCATGCACTCCATGTTACCTGTTCATCATTTCTTCAAAATATATGTTTGATATTTGTATGAGAATTGTTTAGTTGCGTGTGGTTGTGTATGGTTCTGCTATTCAGGCGTGAGGCCAACAGAAAAGAAAAGCTCAAAGGCTTTTGAAACTCAGAGAGTTTTTGATC
The DNA here is from genome assembly GCA_037501455.1 of Lantana camara. Lineage (NCBI taxonomy): Eukaryota > Viridiplantae > Streptophyta > Magnoliopsida > Lamiales > Verbenaceae > Lantana > Lantana camara. The sequence goes on along the minus strand of CM074863.1, from coordinate 20,452,644 downwards.
AACACATGATCTTTTTCTCCATTCAAGTCTGAATATTACATACTACATTGAGGCCATTATATAGGCACTCGACTCACTATTACAGACGCGTTTTTATTTACAAAAGTCAAAAAAAATAGAAAAGGACTTAAAGCAATAATAGTGCTTAACAACTGCACCTAAAGCAGACAGAGACATAAAGTCTGCATTATTGAAGTGTGTTCGTCATTGCATGCGTATTCCCTTGAGTGTTTGACGTCATTGCATGCGTCAGTTTACATTATTCTTCAGTAACAGTGTCTTCTTTTATTGATTCGTCTGAATTGTGGGACCCTGTTTCTTCAGCTTTGTTTTCTGGTTTGTCTTGGCATATTGCACAGCTGTGTTCATCAATTATTTCGCTGTATTCACAGAAAATGAGTTTGACTTCCATGGGGAGTGTCTTCAAACTGTATTCTTCAATCTTGATGAAAGTTTTCTCAAAGTTTTCCAACGTTTTCAGTTGTAACGGTGGAATTGTGTATCTTGAAGATCCGTATATCAAATGATAATTGGATTTGTAGTTTATTTTGACATTACTGTCCTTGTTTATCTCCTGTGATGCATAAAATATTTGATTTAGTTGTTTAGCAACTATCTCATTTATGTCATCAAATGTCTTCATTGTGTCGATGCTGGGGTATTCTCCGTTTGAAACTATCAGTTTGATAATTCCATAAGAGTGTACTAAGATCCCTTCTTCATTGAAGATAGGATATGATAGTGTGGATTTGAAGACTATCTCTTTGTCCATGTTTCCTTTTGAGACTCGTTTAGCATAGTCTTGAAGTGTAGACATTAGTTTTGGGCTAAATTTTCGAAAACAGTTTGGGTTTTTGAAGTATAGGGTGTCAAGAAATCCATGTATGAAGAATTGGTATATCAAATCTGGATCTGTTTGTTCAAATACAACGACTTTTGGGCCGTTTCTGTTTACTGGGTACCAAAAAAGGTTGTTTTTATCTTTCTCTGGGTTGTATTCAAAAATAGATTTCAAGAGGTTGTCAAATTTTTCTTTTGAGGGTTGTATTTGGGCCTCTTTTTGGGCTGGTGTTTGAACACGGTCCATTGGGTTTATTGTGGGTATGTTTCCAAGAACTCTCATTTTTTCTTTAAGACTGTTTTGGGTTTGAAGAGTAGTTTGAAGAGTATTTTTGTAGGTTTTGGTTTCTTCAAGGGCTTGTTTGGCTTCTTCGAAACTGGTATAGGATTTGTGTGTTATTCCTGAGTGTCCCAATATGTGTATACTTGCTTTGGACCAATGGTCGTAGATTCCTCGACTTGGACCATTGAATATTGTGTACCATTTTTTGATCTGTTTTCTTTCATCTTCACTATTTGCTGATGATGAAGTATTTCCTTCTGCTGCTGTTTGTGGAAATGTTTTTGATTTTGTGAGTGTTTTGGATGATGGTTCCACCACGCTTGCTGGTAACTCTGATGGTGGAAGTCCTGCTGCTTGTTGGACAGCGTGTAAGGCGGCAAGAAGTTCTTGCCGTTTTGTCATCTTGGATTCTGTGTATTTTTGTATTTCCAATTGTTTAGCTATCGTGAATTGTTGTATCTCATGATCAATTGTTTCGATGTTTTGTTTCATCAGGGCTATTGCGGCCTCCATTCTCGAGTGAGTGTGTCCGCAAGAGCGTTCTCTTCTGATTTTATGTATACGATGTGAAACTGGTATCTTCGTATTTCGAGCTGCCACCGTATCAATCTTCCTTGATTGTAGTTGTCTCGAAGTGTATACCTGTAGAAAAATGTTAGGTATTTGGAGTCTGTTCGAAGTTCGAATTCTCGAGGTAAAAGCTCGAGCTTCCACTTCCGAAGTATCTTTAGACATGCAAGTGTCTCTTTTTCATGGACTGTATAATTTTTCTGGGTTTCTGTAAATGTCCCAGAGATATATTTACAGAGTTGTGTAATTTCGCGAACCTTTTTGGTTCTTGTATTCATATGACCTTCAAGGTCGTTTGTATTCATTTTTTCGGCTGGTATTGCAAGCATGCAACCAGACCATGTATCATTCGAAGCATCTGTCTCAATGATAATAAAATCGTTTTCCTTTGGATTGTATAAAACAGGCAATGTTTCACAATACTGTTTTATTTTCTGAACTTGGATCGAATCATCAATTCTCCAATTCCATTGTATTTTCTCAGAAAGTTTCTTTTGTAGTTGTGTTCTTTCCTTAGCAAGGTTCTTTATGAATCCTTGATCAGAAATGTAGTTTAAACATCCAAGAAATCTTTGTAGTTGTTTTCGATCAGAAATTTGATCTGGAAATTCGTTTAATTTTTTCAAAATGTTGTCTTGAAGAACTATGTTTCCTTGTGAATCAAAAGTATTTCCAAGAAAATCAATTTCTTGTTTACATAAGACTGCTTTCTTTTTAGAAAGAATGAGTCCTTTTTCTTTGCATCGTTTCAAAACTATTCTTAGTTTTTTCAAATGATCTTCTTTATCTTGATTACTAAAGATGATAATATCATCAATGTAAGCAAGACAAATGTTTTCTAAACCTTCAAGGTTTTTGTCCATAAATCTCTGGTATATTCCAGGTGCTTGTTTCAAACCAAATGGTAAAACATTCCATTGGTAGTGTTTTTGTGGAGGACATGTAAAAGCTGTTAACGGTTTTGTATTTTCATGCAACCGTAATTGCCAATATCCTGATTTAGCATCTAGAGTACTAAACCATGTTTTTCCTTTCAATCTATCTTTGATGTAATCAATTCTAGGAAGTTTATATGCATCTCCTACAGTTTTTTCATTTAATTGTTTATAATTTATGACCATTCGTCGTTTTCCTCGTTTTATTTCATTTTTGTTTTCTACATAAAATGCAGGTGCTGCGTGTGGACTTTTACTTTCAGAAATTAGTCCCTTTTCCAAAAGTTGTTTACATTCTTCTATAAATTCATCAATATCTTTTTTAGAGTAAGGTATATTATTTTTGACATTTACTTCGTCTGAAGGATTTTTAAGTTTAATTTCAACTATCATATAATTATTATTCTTATCTTTGTCTAAAGGATCTTCACTAGTGACAGAGTCTAAAATTTCTTCTATTTCTTTTTCAAGATTTGTTTTTATGAAAAATATTAATTCATGATTGATTAAATAACTTATTTTGTTTATGAGATTACTTCTGTTTTCAATTTTTATTATAGGTATTTTAACTGTTTCACTTCTTTGAGATAGTTTTTCATTGACAGGTGATTTTAAAGTGATGTATTTTAAATCTTGACAAAAAGGTCTATATAGTTTTAAAAAGTTATTTCCTAGGATAAATGGTAATCCTGTTTCGTGTCTGTATATAGATGGTATAATAAAGCAATATCCTTGTATCCAGATTTTTTCTAAGTATGTTGCGTACCATATATAATAATGACTTGCATCTGCTATCATTACTTTTAATGGTTGTTTAAGTTTTTTCCATTTGAATATTGTAAGAGCTGGTGAAGCGAAGCATAAACTTGCTCCTGTGTCTATAAATGCTTTTATTGTTTTATGTTTTATTCGTACTTCTATAAATGTAGCGTTAGAGTTTTTCATTTAAAAATCTTCGTCAGAACTATAATCGTTTTCTGATTCTGTAACTGTTTCTATTTCGTATATATTTTCTAGATCAGAATAGTCTTCCTCTATAGGTTCTAGATTGTATGTTTGAGCTACTTGAAGTATATATAGTTTTTTCTCAGGCTGTTTTCGTTGTTTAGGGCATTCCCTAGCATAGTGTCCTTCTTCGTGGCAAAGCCAGCATTGACATTTTTTCTTTCCTTCTGGACAGTATTTTTGTTTAGGTTTGTATTCTTTCTTTTTAAAGAAACGTCTTCTTCTTTTTTGAAATTTATGTTTATTATTGTCTATCCATCTTTTAGGTTTCTTTCTCCATCTATATCTTTTGTCTTTTCTCCTATATTTTCTTTTTTTGTTTGATCTAATTATGTATGGACTTTCTCCGTATTGTTGAGGTACTAAAGGATTTCCCTCACAACATATCGTAATCTTGTTTTTAACTGCATTGTGTAAGTCTCTTTCATAACATTTATCTCCTAAAATTTGTTCTACTACAGTTTGTGCTCCTCCTAGTGTTTCTGAAGCGAATCCTTCGTTTACTTGTTTCTTAAATTCCGCGTATACAATTTGACCTACTGGATAAGGTAGTTTATTGAAGTATAAGGATAGATATTTTTCTCTGTCTTCTTTGGATAAATTATAGTAATACATATTATATTCACAGTTAAAGTGTTCTATAGCGCACATATCTAATATTTGTGTATTAGCAAGATGGTATGCTGCTCTTTCTTGTTCTCTTTTATTAAATATAATTCCTGAATCTTGTATAGGTATTCCAATGAATTCTGAGTATATTTTTGCAACTATGTTCCAAAAAGTATCTATAGATTATTCTCCTACCAAGAGTGTTTTCTGTTCTTCTGATAATGTGGCTAAGTAATGTGTTACATTTCCTATTGTTTTATATTGAACAAAATTGAATATTGTTTTAAAATCTCCTAGTCTTAATCTATCTTCGGTTTCTATGATTAATCCTAGTTTATGTGCCCATTCAGTAATAAGTGTTGATTTGTTTGTTACACAGTCTAAATCTAGTATTCCGTCTACTCCTAGTATCCCCTTTGTAGGTATATATTGGTCAGGTATTTTAGACCATCTTCCTTTTTTATTTGGAATATATCCCTTTTTAAAATTGTATTGTATGCTTGAATGTTTTAAAGGATTAGTATATTTATCTTCTTGATAATATTCCCCTTTAATTTCTTCTTCTCTTGTGTTACTGCTTTCTGGAATATCTTTCTTATCTTTTTCTTGTTTCATATTGTGTTCCATTCCTAACACATCATCTTCTGATGACTCATATCCATATATAACTTCTTCATTTTCCACTTCTGGTTTTATAGCTTCTAGTGTATGATTTTGTTTATTTTCTTCATCAACTATTTTTAATGATTCTAATAAATTGTTTATTTCTGAGATTTTCTCTTCTAAATCAAAAGTTTCCATTATAAACGTGGAGCTTCTATGTGAAAAGGTTTGAGATTTTTGTTTCCAAAATATGTTTCAAGATCGGCAATAGTTATATGTCTAGAGTATTCTTTTCGTATGATTACTTCTTTGAGTTGTTTCAATAATTCTTGACAGTTTGACATAGGAAGTATTATTTGTTTTTCGTCAGATGTTTCAATTTGGTTTTCCACTTGTTGTTTTCCTCTAAGTTCTCTTAGAAGTTTATTAAGAATTTCTTGTGTATTATCTATTTCATTTATAACATTTTGTTTTTTATCTAAAAGAATTTGTTGTAACATATCTATAATGGTGTTTAATTGTGGGTTTGTAGTAGTGTGAAATAAATGTGGATATTCTCCCCCCTCCTGATGACAAGAGAAAATGTTTTGATCTATTTTATAGTATGTTTCAATTTCTTGAATTTTATTCATATTATTTATAGTATCTTCTAATTGTGACATTTTTGCATTAGTATTTATTAATTGTTCTGTTAATGTTTGTACTGTATTATTTAAAGATTGTATTTGTTGATTCAATGTTTTTATAAATTTTTGTAATTCATTCATGCTGATGAAAGTATATTTATTTTAGTTCTTAGTCTTTTGCACTAGTTTAATGTATTTTTAGTTTGTTCTTTAAATTCTTCTGTCTGTGCATTATGTTGTTTTAACCATGTCATGTATTTTTCTAATCTTATTAAATTAACTGGAGTGTATATTTCATTTTTCAAGAGTTGTTTTTCTCTTCGTTTTCTACTATTAAGAATTTCTTCTTGTATTTTGTAGTTTGTTGGATGAGTTATTGAGTTTAAAACTAAAGTTTCTTGTTTTATTATACTCCGTATCTTTCTTAATTCCCTTCGTTTTATTTGTTTATTAAATTGATCCATTTTTATCCATTTATTTCCCTTTGATATATTTTTCTTATTGAATTTGTATTTAATATATTAATTTGTTTAACATTATCTGTTATATTTTTTATTTCATCTGGGTATATAAATATTTCTTTCATAATAGAGTCGTATTTTATTGCAACATCTAATTTCTTTCCCAATTTTCTAATATCAGTTTCGATTTTCTTTTGTTTATTCATTTTATTTTTGAAATCGTTTTAGTATTAAAATAGTTTTTTGTATTTGTTCTTGATAATATTCTATCCAGTCTTTATGATATCTAGCAATATACCAGTGTCCATTATTTATTGCTATTGAGTATAAGTTTTTATGGTTATTATATTCTTTATATAAATCCGTTAAATATTTGCTATAGTTTTTCATAAAAATATTGTGGTTCAAAGTATAATATTTCAAAAGTTTCTAGTATTGATTTGTAAGAAAATATCAACTGTGTCATGGTTTTTAGGAAAACGCTTTTCTAAATAGCGTCTCGCACTACTTTTAAAATTTTGTTTGAAAAGTATGCTACTTTTAAAAAGTCTTCCATAAACAAGTCTGGTCGCGCGCAAGCGGACATATCTACACGGAGTCACGAACGTCACATATATAATACAGATATAATAATATTAATATTTTTAAAATTTTTAATATTAAAAATATCGGATATAATATTCGAAACAAATAATATGACAAGATAATATTTTTAGGGGGATTCATACATGGCCAAATAATAAACCAAAAGATATCAACTATTTTCCAAATAAAAACGGAGAATAGTTTAATATATAATTATGTGTTGATTTATTCAATTATAAAAATCAAGGAGCTTACGTTAAGCATGAAGTATGATGGTATATGACTATGAGTAATTTTAGGACATGCCTGTATTATAAAGGGAGAATGTTTAATATATAATTATGTTTTGATTTTAGGTAAATTTTAGCATAATCAAAATTGAAAAAAAATAATAATAATAATAATTGGAACAAATATTTTTAAACACGTGCCGTGGAGGTCCCTCCACCAAAGTTTCGTCCGTGACTAGCGAGTTCGAGTTGTCGGTTTCGGATCTGTGGCTATTGTCAGCAGATTTTCTCCTCAATTTGGAGAAAAGCATGCGCAATTAAGCATGTTGTTTGGCCGGAATAGGGATCCAAAGTCCAAACAAATCGGCTCGGCCTTTTCTAAGCTGGAGTTCGGCTTGATTAAGGCTTGCGAGCGGCTCGGCTCAATCTAAAATAGTGGTGTATTTTTAATTAAAAAATAGTTTTTTTAAATAATTAAATTATATATATATATATAAATTAATATATTGTTTTTTTATTTAAATAGCCTGCTCACGAGTTACTAACCAAACACAAAGTGATTTGGATTCGCGCTTGTCACGAGTCAGCTCGTCTGTTTCATTTGCATCCCTAGGCCGAAAATTATAGCAGTGTTGAGCGGGGATTTTTTTTTACTATTAATTTTTCATGGGGGTGTTGGTCCTAAATCCTAATGGGGCAGGGGCGGAGCCAGTTAATCCCTTTAAAATTGATTTTCAAAATGTAAATATATATTATTAAAAATAAGTTAATTAACACTTTTTAAAAGTATAAAATTTACTAACTATTATATATAATAAATGTTATATGTATATATTATATTAAATATAACTCAAGTTTCATTCGAATATGAGAATAATTAAAAGTGTGAACTTTTTGTTATGATGCGCCGAACATTTTAGGAGAAAATCAATGTGTTGTGTGTGTTTTTATGCAAGGAAAAATTAATATAATGTATCTTATTATATAAATAATGTATCATATAATATTAGAGAGATAAAAGATATCATATCACCTAGGTAATTCTAATTAAAACGTCAAATTAGTATCACAAAAAATTCTAATTTTCAATACATATTATTTTAATAAAATGTTATGAATTCGAATTTTAATTTCGAATATAAAAGACTTAATAGTTTTTTTTTGTTCAACTGCCTATACTTTAACTTACCTATAATTTACCGAAAGGATTAATTACTACACTTGATAGTGGATATTATAATCCCAAAACATATTTTAGTTTTTCTTTTTTTTAATAAAGGGCCATATTAGTATTGTGGTGAAGATTTTATTTTGAGAAAAAAAAATGGCGGGAGCAAATTAAAGAGAACACGAATCGTTGAAAACAGTTATCATCTATGAGTTCTAGAGTCTTTAATGAATTTCAAGTTGTTATTATTTTTTTAATATATTAAGACCTAGAAATTTTCAACCGTTGATGAAAAATCCTGGATCCGCCCTGACATGGGGCATTGAAATTTTATACGAAATTCTGAATATATCACACATATATATAGAGTAAATTGTTTTTGAATGTTAGAAAGTATAAATTTATATGGATATGTTATATATAAGTTAGAAACTACTTAAGGAAGAAAAAAACAACATAAATACTAATATTGTTTTTGAATGTTAGGATAAGCATACATTTATATGAATGTGTTAGATTGTTCACAACTTTTTGTTTTCGAACGTGAGTGTTTCAAATACCCATAATTTTTTATACAAAGTGACGTTTGTTTAGTAAAAGAGACACGTCAGTAAGATTTGGAAAAACGTAAAACTTAAAAATAAAACTTAAAGAGATTCAATAAGAATGAGATTTCTATGGGCATTTACAAGATATGGTCTTGTAAGATATGATCTCCCTAAGAATCCGTTTACTTGGTTAGATGACTAACTATTGGTATTGGAAATGAATAGTATTTTTTGTGCTATATAAATCATTACCCACTATTTACTTTACCTCTTAAATAAATAGGAAAATAACCAATTTTTATACGTTATTTACTTGCTTATGTAATTGCAGAGATAACAAATTGGTTTTCTCATTTTACCCTTTATAGATGACCACTACTTGAACAACAATTAAACAAATGGGGACAAACTGACAATTTTGTCTCTCACCCACAAATCCGGCTATTTTGCAACTCTTCCTTTGAGTTGCAAAATAGAACACCTATTTTTGACTTTTTCTTGGGCCTTTGATTTTAAACCAGACTTTATAAATGTTCAGGTAAATGGTAATTCTTTTTAAGTCCCAAGTAAACGGACTCTAAGGGCTCACAATCCGCCTCGAAACAGGACTTAAAAAAAGCAATGCTATGAGCTACCAGATTTTAGTTGCCTCCGAGTCCAGAAGCATGTATATAAGAATGAAAACAAACAAGAGTAAAAAGAACACATTAAAAAATAAGTATTTATCGAAAGTTATGATGTGTGATGAAAATAAAAAAATAAAAGCCCGAGGTAATTTTTAGACGCCGAAATCCTAACCCTAACAGGCTCTTCACGTTCATTGAATCCAGACGCCCTCAAAGATCTTCTGTGGCCGAAATGAATCCTCAATCTGCCCTTTCCTTATGATGGGGCCTCAAAGCACTATCTGTCCACGCAAGTGAAATTTGGTGAAATCTCATTTTTTAAGTTTGATCAAAAAATTTGAATAAAAGGTTAATTATATATCTGACGTGGCACGTACCCGTTGTCGAGTTGGGCCAATCACCTTGCTCCACGTGTATGATCGAAGGTCATGTCCCGGTCGTTTTTCGATCAGAGCTTACCTCTCGACCATCACGCTCGAAGACCCATTTACCCCACATAAGTTACCGCGTAGATCGTCGACACACAGTCGGACCTCCAGGCCGCTACGGTTACCCAGACCCCTCGACCGGCAAGCGCACTGTTCCACTAGCAGGAAAGAGTGGCCGACCACGCATTTAATGCACGGTCTTAATGGGGCACCTGTCAGCTCCCCACGCCAACACGTCGAGGCGGTAACTTCTCTCTCCTCACAGTATAAATAGTCCCTCCTCATTTATTGCACGGTAAGTTTTCCCACCAAACTCTTTTCACCGCCCAATTACTTCGACCATCTTCATCGAACCTGACTTGAGCGTCGGAGTACCAACCCGGGTCTCACACCCACCTTCCACGAGTTGGTCCCGGAGCTCACGTTTACCTCGATCTGTGCAGATTTCGAGCAGTCAAATGGTCGTTCCCCCTCAACAAATAGAGTGACCGCGTCGGATCTCTCGATCGGACATCAGGAAGGGATCTGGCTCGATCATTTGGCGTCGTCTGTGGGAACCGCAACAGTAAGCCATCGAACATGACTGCCCACAATATCACCAGCAATCGCTTATTCGACGAGAATGGTCGGGAAGTCATTCCTCAGATTCCTTTGCAAGTTGCTGCACCTACAGTCATCGCACCACAGCTAGTCTACTCGACGTCCGAGTTAGATAAATACTTAAAAGCTTGTCGAGATGAAGCTGTAACTGCAGCTGCAGAAGGGAGAGAACCACGGATGCCGGAGTGCCCCCAAACTTGACCGGTGGAGGTCATTCAGCCTGTAATGAATCATCCTGGGTATGTACAACCGTTGCATTATCAACCACCTGTCGGATATTGGGCTGGAATTGGACAAACTATACACCCTCAACCTCAGCATCAGCAGCCACAACCTGCACAGGGAAGTGCCAGAAGGCCAGTTCAAGATCGTTTGTCCTTCCGACCGAACGATGAAGTCGACTCTAGGTCCCCCACTGACACCAGGATACGTCGAAATGACGACCATCGAGGACAAAGTGTATCCCGGTAAAGATCTCGACCCTCTCATTCTCCAGGAAAGAATAACGACCGAAGGGAACGAGGCTCCTTCCAGCGTGATAAATCCCCTCACATTCGAGTGGGATCTTTAGCCGACTCGGGCCCCATGGTCGAGTTAACAAGATCAGGAGATCAAATAGGGGGCACATCGTGAGGTCAAATGACCTTCGGAATCAAATACCTCCCCATCCCAGTCGACATGATAGTCACTATCGAAGTGAGAGTCAGGGGTCGCATAACCATTCTCCCAACCGATCCCGCTCTACTCGGCGTCAACGATCTAGATCACCCCGGTGTACAGCGTCGATCCCCCGACCAGCCCGACAGTGGAGATACCGCAGCGAAAGAGAAGCTCAGTCTCCGTTTTGTGATGCGATCATTGAATCCACCACCGATGAAAAGATCCCCACTGGGCTACCTATGTATAACGGGTCGACTGATCCTGAAAAACATGTGTCGCGCCTCGAGATGTAACTCAGCATGTTCGGTCATTCACCTGACATTTGGGCTAAGATCTTTGTCACAACTCTCGATGAGCCAGCGCTGGAATGGTTCTCAAGACTTCCTCCTCGATCCATACCTATGTACAAGATTTTGGTTGATCGATTCAAGGCTCAGTTCTCTGCCATGAAGGGAGATAAACTACCTCCGACCTACTTGTACACCATCAAACAAAGTCCTAATGAATCTCTCCGAGACTTCTTAACTCGTTTTTTCTCAAGCAGTGGTCAAGACAGAAGAACCGAGCATCGATCTCTTGAGACCCATTGTTCACAAGGCTTTGGTTAGCATTGAGGCCGTTCGATACATCTTCTTGCAGAAACCAAAGAATTTAGCAGATATCCAGGCTGCCGCCTGCGATTGGATGCAACTTGAGGAATTGGAAAATTCCCAAAGGAGCCCGACTCATGGTCGAAAAACAGAGACTAACCGTCCCATTAGACAAGATATCCATCCCAAAAATGAAGTACCGACCGGATCTACCCCTCTGAAGCACTTCACTCAGTTAACCTGACCGATCGACGAAATCTACAACGTCATCGATCCCGCTCTTCTCAAAAAACCCAAACCAATGCGAGAGACTCCCAAGTCTCAAGAAAGCAACAAATTCTGCAACTTTCACCAGCAGAAGGGGCATAACACTTCCGAGTGCAATGCATTAAGAGATGAGATCGAACGCTTAATCAAGGGAGGTCACCTTCTCGAGTTTGTAAAGAAAATGGACGACAATGCTCGGAACCGAGACCACCATGATAGGTCGCCGCCCAAGCAATGACAAGCTAAGCCTCCAACAGAGCGCGACCCGTATAACCGACCATGTCTCGGCCGGATTGACATGATTTCGAGGGGACCTTCTGGAGGAGATTCAAAGTCCGCTCGGAAAAAGACGTGACGTTCAACGGCTCAAGGCTTCTATGGACCTCGAGAAGTCATGCACGTTCGACCAGAAGACGCTTGGATTAATGAAGAGGTAGCGTTTAGCGAAAACGATGTAATCGATGTACCGGCACGGTCGAGCGAGACACCTAGTTGTCCTATGGTCGTCACGCTCGACGTCGCCAACTTCGCTGTATCTCGCACTTTGATAGATAATGGAAGCTCTAGCAACATTATCCTTTACTCGACTCTTATTCGCATGAATTTACATGATAAATTGCTTCTAGATCCTATTCGAACACCTCTTACAGGATTCGGAGGAGCAGAGGTCTACACCAAAGGACGGGTACGTTTTATCACATCCATGGGTACCCTGCCCAGACGGGCTACACTCGAGATCGAATATCTTGTTGTCAAAATGCCCTCCGCATACAACATCATTTTCGGTCGACTGGGTCTCATTGATTTTCGAGCAGTCATATCCACTTACCACCAAATGGTAAAATTGCCCACCCCCTCCGGGATTAGGGAATTAAGGTGCGATATATCGACCGCTTGGAGTTGTTATTCCATCTCATTGGAAATGCCCAAACCATCCACAGGGAAACATGTGCCTCTGATTATTGATAACCCCATCATCGAAGATGAGTTCGTAGACCCAGAAGCAATCGATCCAGAAAACTCTAAAAAAATTAGTTCCTCTCATGCTGCAAAAAGAAAGAAACAAGAGGATAAAAAGCTCGAGCCCATAGAAGAGCTTGAAGAAATCCAATTAATTCCGGGACAAGCTGAGAAAATTACACGTATTGGGGCCGGTCGAAAGGGAAAGGAGCAATGCATGCTCATACAATTCCTCCGAGACAACCTCGATGTATTTGCTTGGAGCGCTTCCGACCTTGTAGGAGTTGACAGGAAAGTGATCGAACACCACCTGAATGTCGACCCATCCTACAAACCGATCAAACAAAAGTTACGTTCTCAAAGTGCCTCCCGCAATGCCATCATCGAGGCCAAAGTTAACAAACTCCTCGATGCAAGATATATCACGCCGATCCAATACGTCGAGTGGCTATGCAATGTTGTCCTTGTACCAAAGCCATGAGGAAAGTGGCGAATGTGCAACAATTTCACTGACCTAAATAAAGCATGTCCGATGGATCCCTATCCACTGCCCCGGATCGATCAACTGGTCGACTCTACGGCCGGGTGTGAACGATTGAGCATGATGGACGCTTTCCAAGGCTACTATCAAATTTTCATGGCCTTCGAGGATCAACCCAAGACTGCCTTCATAGTTTTCAATGGCATTTACTGCTTCAAAGTTATGCCATTCGGACTCAAGAATGCAGGAGCAACATACCAACGGATGATGAACAAGGTTTTCGAGTCTGAGATCGACAATACCATCGAAGTGTATGTCGATAACATGCTCGTTAAGAGTGAAAAGGCCATCGACCATCTCGACCATTTAAAGAGAGCCTTCAACCTCCTCCAAAAATACAATCTGAAGCTCAACCCCGCCAAGTGTACCTTCGGGGTCGATGGTGGGAAATTTCTTGGGTACATGGTCAGCCAAAGAGGGATCGAGGCTAACCCTGCCAAGATAAAAGCTATCCAACTTCTACCGATCCCCAACTCGATTCGCGACGTCCAGAGGCTAGTTGGTCGCATCATATCACTCAATCGATTCATAGCCCGATCTTCGAAAAAGAACTTGCCATTTTTCAAGATCTTGCGAAACATCAAAAATTTTGAATGGACTCCGGAATGCGACAAAGCTCTCGAAGATCTGAAGAAATATCTGACCTCCCCACCTCTACTTGCAAAACCGGTCGATGGGGAAACATTGTATCTATATCTGGCCGTGTCGAAGGAGACAATAAGCTCAGTACTTGTCACAATTCGAGATCGAAAACATCTCCCTGTGTACTATGTGAGCAAGATTCTCCACGGCCCAGAAGTACGCTACCTCGAAATCGAAAAGTTTGCTCTTGCGTTAGTCCACACTTCCCGCAAACTTCGACCATATTTCCAAGCACACCCTATCATAGTTCTCACCGACCAACCGCTGAAGACCGTCATGGACAAACCGGAGGTTTCTGGCCGTCTCACAAAATGGGCGATCGAACTGGGACAGTTCGAAATAACCTATCAACCCCGAGTGGCATATCAGGCACAGATCCTGGCCGATTTTTTGGTCGAAAAGGATCCTCACGCGACATCCAAGAGCGATCACACCGTCTGGACATTATCGGTCGATGGTTCTTCGACCGCTTCAGGGGGAGGGGCCGGTGTATCCCTCTCCAGCGCTAACGGACAACAGATCGAATACGCCATTGCTCTCGAATATCCTGCAACGAACAACGAGGCTGAGTACGAAGCTCTTTTAGCAGGATTGAGAATTGCGAAAATGCAAAACATCAAAAAACTTCGAGTCTTAACCGACTCACAACTGGTCGCTGGTCAAGTCACCGGCGATTATGAGGCTCGAGAGGGGTCCATGATCAAGTATCTCGCTCTAGTTAAGAAGGCTATCTCCGAATTCGAAGAATTCGAAATTTCACAAGTTCCTCGAGAGGAGAACTTTCGAGCAGATGCCCTTTCTAAGTTTGCAAGTGGATCGCTTGGTGCACAAGATCGGATCATAACCTTCATGACATCGTCCGCTCGATCAATCGATCCGATACCCCCAGTGGTCAACTCCATCGACGCAGCTGAGCCTTGTTGGCTCGATGATATAGTCTTATATCTGCAAGATGGCACTTTACCGGAGGATTTGCTCGAAGCAAGAAGACTCAAACAACGCGCCCTAAGTTATGCGCTAGACCAGGAGGGTCGCCTATACAAACGTTCACCCATCGGTCTAACAAAACGGTGTCTCCGACCATCTCAAGGTCGAGAAGTCTTGGCCGAGGTCCATGAAGGGTCATGCGGAAACCATGCCGGGGGGCGGTCCCTCGCCCTGAGGGTATCTCGATCCGGATTCTTTTGGCCTACCCTACGCAAGGATGCGCTCGAGTTTGTGAAAAAATGCGATCGTTGTCAGAGACATGCCAATTTGACCCATCAGCACCCCGCAGACATGATTCCGATCGAGTCATGCTGGCCTTTCGAACAATGGGGAATCGACATAATTGGACCTTTTCCGATAGCAACTCGACAAAGGCAATTCATCATTGTAGCGATCGATTATTTTTATAAGTGGGTCAAGGCCTTGGCAGTTGCAAAAATCACCTTCTATGTGTTACAAGACTTCCTTTGGAAGCACATCATCACTCGATTTGGTGTACCTCGAGTCATAGTATACGATAACGGACCCCAGTTTCGAAGCTCAAGATTCAGAGCCTATTGTTCGGACTTCAAGATCAGCCAAAGGTTCACGTCGGTCGGACATCCTCAAGCCAATGGACAGGTCGAGGTCACCAATCGAACCATCATACAGAATTTGTGTACACGACTCGAAGCAAAGAAGAGCCATTGGGTGGATGAACTTGAAAGTGTCCTATGGGCATATCGAACTACCCCTCGAATCCCAACTGGTCAAACACCCTTCGCCATGGTGTATGGCTCGGAAGCCATGATTCCGGCCGAAATTATACATCAATCCCCTCGAGTGGCTCACTTTCACCGCAACCGAAACGATGAGCTAAGAGCTTTTGATCTCGACACAATAAGCGAAATCAGAGAGAAGGGAAACATGAAGATGCAACAATATCAAGCCACAACCGCTCGAGCATACAACAAGAACTTGCGACCCCTTCACTTTCGAGTCGGAGATCTGGTCCTTAAAAAGGTTGAGGTCACTAAGCATGTGGGCAAGCTCGACGCTAACTGGGAAGGACCCTACCGTGTTGTCGAAATAGGCAAGAATCGAGCATATCATCTCGAAGATCTCGATAAACAACCATTGCCTCGATCATGGAATGCTCACAACTTGAAGAAGTATTACTTGTAAACAAATTATGTAAATTTTCTGGTCGATGAATTAATAAAGTTTCCTCTTGTCCTTTGATACTCATGTTATTCGATCATGTACTTGTGTTATACGATGCCCGTATTAAAGTTTTATGTACTTCGAAAGATTAGAGCATTTTGCCTCAACATCTTCTCGATTGTCGATATCGGTCAACATGCAAAAGTTTAACATCAAAGAACTCGAGAAAATACTTAAAACATTCATTAAAATCCAGAAGAGAACTTACATAATATATTTAAAATAAGTGCATCGATTACGACTTTTTCGATCGCACCCTTGATACAAATTTGGATTTTACAAACGGGAGCAGCAAACGCTCGGATTCCTACCTATTTACAAGTGAATCTCGAGCCAACAACTACGAAAGCCCGACCCCAACAGTCGACACTTTTAAAATTGGATTCTCCCTAGCAAAGATTTCCGAGTACAGAGATAGGGCTAGTCCATTCTCTCCGACTCACTTCTCGGCAGCATATGGCCCGGTTCCCTCCTCGATCGGTACAATGGCCCCATCCCCAAAGTATTCTGGGCACATGTCTTTCGGGTCGAAGGAGGCATCAAGATCGAGCTCGTAGGTGGTTATGTCATCCGGCTCCCCGGCCGCCCTAGACCGAGCCAGCTTCACCGCAAAGCCAAACTCATCATCATCCCAGTTTGGCTCAGGAGAAGGAGGTCGAGTGACTGGGTCGACGGGGCGAGGATCATCTTGAAACAGGCTGACCTTTTCTTGATCATAGTCCATCGGGAGATACTTGGCCGCCTGCACTTGGGCTAGGCACAAGTTGAAGCCCTCCTCGACGTCCTTGAAGCTCGCGATCCATACGGCCTTTTCATAGGCTTTGGACTTCATAAACCTATAAACCCCTCGACGCTCGAGGTCGTTCACAGATTCCACCAGCCCCCTCTTGCATCGACTCAGGGCCAGCTTTGCGCCTTTCCTCTCCCCCTCCGCCAAACCGCGAGCCCTTGCGTCGGCTTCCTCCTGGATCGACCTCGCCACCCGACCCTTGGCAATTTTCAAGCTATTCTCAACCTCAGAAAGTCTCTCGATAGCCTCCAAGAGGTCGTGGTCAAGCTTTTCCTTGTCTTTGTTTCAACTTGTTGTCCTTTTCCTCTAGCTCGAGCCTAATCCTCTCGACCTGCTGCTCAGCTCTCGTCCTCAATTGTCGGTGTACCCAACCCCTCCGAGCCACCTGGAAGAAATCTTGACCCATCTACAAAAGAATATCGATCGTCAGCATCTTCGAGCCAACACTCCACCAAATACAGGAAAAACAACTTTACTAGTATACTTACAGCAAAGTACTTCTGGACCCAAGACGCCTCGATCTCGTCGTCCGAGAGTGCCCACCTTTCCTTGTGGTCGACCGTCGTCTGGATCGAACTATATAGCGCCCCAAGTGCATTGTAGTCCTTGGGAGCAGTACCGATCCGTCTCTGTTCGCCTTTATCATTGACACTCGAAAGGCCACAAGGAAAGTGGGGTTCCTCGAGGACCGGGTAGTCGAAGAACAGCTTTTGATCCTCATCGCTTGGCTTCCACGGCACAGCGGTCGCTGTTGAGGACCCGACCGGTGGCCTTCGTACCCCCGCCAGAATACTGGCCACATTTCGAGGCACAATGGCTCCTCGACCCTGATTCGGAGGGCTTGAAAAGTCTCCGGCCTGGACCTCGACGATCGGACCAAGCGTAGGTGGTATGGGGAGTAGGTGGGTCTTCTCTCGACCTTTACTTTTGTCCGCTCCGACCCCAGACTTCGCCTGGCCCTTGGACTTTTGTTTTTTGGACTGGAGGGCCTCTGGGTCCTCGACCCCCGACGGGGCTCTCCCCCTCTTCTCAGGGGCTTCATTTGTCCTCATCGAGAGGACCTTGGGGAGGGCATCGACCGTTGCGTCGGTCTCAGCTGAAATTTCCGCCTGGGTCGACGGAGGCATCTTCTTCTTCTCGGCCGCCTTCTTCAGCTCGGCCATTTCCTTCCTCCGTGCATTCAGAGCAGCCGACATGATGTATTGATCTGCACAAAGAATGTATTCGATCTCAAAGTTAAAAAAAAAAGAAGAGAATGAAGAGAGCAACAAAAACAGGTAGATGTGATGCTTCGAGGGATGTGTTCGAAGTACTGGGGTCAAAATGCTTTTTGACTCCTGGTGCGAGCCCCTGCTCGATTAACGACTGTGGAGTGATCATATCTTCCGACTCCACACTTCCCATCATCCTTAGGGCTGCCATCAAAGTGTTCGGCCAGCCCGGTTGCCCTCTCGGAAGGTCCGCTCGAGGGGCCCAACTCCATCCCGGGTACTTTAGACCGGGCCAACCCTTCTCGCACTCGATGAAAACAAACCTTTGTTTCCATCCTACCCCGTTCGATGAGGTTGGCGACCTAACGACCCGGTAGTTACTTTTCGATTGGAGCTGAATATATCCCGGGCCTGACTTCGAGCTCTCGGTCGTTAACCCAGCCTGGAAGATCTCGGAAATGCAGTATATGTTGGTCTTCATCCCCAGGCACTTCAACATGGCCCTCAACCCATTCACCATTGCGTAGGAGTTGGGCATCAACTGCAGAGGGCTAATCCTAAGGGTATTGAAAAAATCGATCATCTCCTCGGAAATGGGCACCCTAAACCCATTCTTAACCGCCAAATAGTTGATCGCGATGCAATTCTCTGGCGGGTTAGTCATCCTATCTCCGACCCTGGGCCTTATCACTCGATAGCCCCCATACTCCGGAGCACCTCCAAATAGCCAATTTTGGATCTCCCCAAATTTCTCCTCCGATATTGAACAAGTAATGGCCCGAGGGTCCTTCACTAGCCGACCCTCTGGCTCGAGGTTCTCCACCTCTTCTTCCTCCTCCTCTTCTTCCAATCGACCTGAAGTAGATGTCACCTCCCCCGATACTCGAGGTACGACTACCTTCGCTGACTCGACCTCAGGCAGCGGCTCGGAGACCTCCACAACCTCGACGCTCTCATCCCTTCCCTGTGGATTCGTCGACCTCGTTTCTACGGTGGCTCCCGAGTCCGATGTTGAACTCGATTCCGATGAACCGGAACTCGACCCCACACTTGTATCCGCCACTTCCTTCCCCTTAGGGCCAGTCTCCGCTCGATTTGTTGACATCCTACAATGATAGAATCATGTTTTACTATTTGACTCGGATACGAACAAATCGAGAGAGAGGAAGCCTTCGAAGAGGGAAGTGGTATACCTCTCCCTCGAAGTAATCGAGAATAAAAATAAAAAAGCACAAAGAAAGGAGATCGAGCTAAAGATCGAAAGTATTACCTTTTGTTGTCTGAAGATGCGAAGACTGTCCTCTTCTAAAACAAGCGACCCAGAAATTCGACACGCAAAAACGCTTAATCGATCGAAAATAGCTCAGAGCTCTCTTCAATTCTCACACGCAAAAGTAACAAATGAATTTACAGAGGGAACTATTTATAGGGGTGAAAATGGGCGGGAATCGAGAAGATGAAACGACGCAATGATTACAGCGGGTCCCACTCTTGGGGTTTGAAACATCACTGCCACGTCAGCCCTAGCAGATGATGTTTCGGGGGGCTTATGGCGTGGCACGTACCCGCTGTCGAGTTGGGCCAATCACCTTGCTCCACGTGTATGATCGAAGGTCATGTCCCGGTCGCTTTTCGATCGGAGCTTACCTCTCGACCATCACGCTCGAAGACCCATTTACCCCACATAAGTTACCGCGTAGATCGTCGACCCACAGTCGGACCTCCAGGCCGCTACGGTTACCCAGACCCCTCGACCGGCCAGCGCACTGTTCCACTAGCAGGAAAGAGTGGCCGACCACGCATTTAATGCACGGTCTTAATGGGACACCTGTCAGCTCCCCACGCCAACACGTCGAGGCGGTAACTTCTCTCTCCTCACAGTATAAATAGCCCCTCCTCATTTATTGCACGGTAAGTTTTCCCACCTAACTCTTTTCAACGCTCAATTACTTCGACCATCTTCATCGAACCTGACTTGAGCGTCGGAGTACCAACCCGGGTCTCACACCCACCTTCCCCGAGTTGGTCCCGGAGCTCACGTTTACCTCGATCTGTGCAGATTTCGAGCAGTCAAACGGCCGTTCCCCCTCAACAAATAGAGTGACCGCGTCGGATCTCTCGATCGGACATCAGGCAGGAATCTGGCTCGATCAATATCCCTTCAATTTGGTGTACCTACGTGACGTGTTCTGCCGTGTGGCATGCTACCGCTACCGGTGTAGTCCCGCTCGGTTCTCATAGGTATTTAAAATAATTTGGACACTTAAAATTAATTAATTATAAGTACATAATTCAAAATTATTTTATGCCCAAAAAATATATATATAAGTTAGCAACTACTTAAAGAAAGAAAAAACTATATAAAAATAAGAGTTATTGGTAAAAATTCAAGTTTTGTTACCATACAAAAACAAGAATGGATATTCGATAGGGATAATGAACATAATTAAACATTAAAAAGTCTTTTTTTTTTTTTTTGCAATATTGTTTCAAGAATTTTAATTTATATGGATTAACACTGGTTTTATGAACTTCTTTAGCTTGATGGAAAACATAAATTTGATTATTCACCGACATGCTCGGGGCTATCCTACCAACTTGGGTAGGTGCCCAATTGTGTTTTTTATTATTTTAATAATTTTCTGATCTTTCTGAAAAAACATGAAATATAATTTTTTATATTTTAGACGTTGATGTTGCTTTTAAAAAATTATTTTATTTCAATTTTTTTTATTTATCTTATAATATACTCACATATAGAAATTCATTCTTGTTAGAAATTAATATTTGTTGTGGTAACTTTTTTCTATGCCACGAATAAAGATTTTAGTATTATAATATTAATTTTAAATATCTAGTAGCGGGAGAAATTAATTTCTCCCAAATTCTGGAACTTTTAATACCAACTCTCCATTTTCAAAATTTAATTTTTATTCTAGAATTGGGGAGTAAAAACTCTTAAGGTGCAGAGATTTTGGTGTTTTACCCTCCCCGGTTAAAAAGTGCAATTAACACTATGCAGAGGTTTATTCTATTATGCCATTCTAGAATTTTGGGCACGGATTGAAGTGGAAACGGGTTCTCAAATTGTGGTTGACTGGATCATGGTAGAAGACGTCTCTGATCACCCTCTTAAAGACATCATCATTGATTGCTGGAAGTTGCTGCAACAAACCTTGGGATGCCACCTTCAGAGTTCAGACTAGTGCCCTCATCTTTTTTCCATTTTTCCAAACTTCACTATTTCATCTAAATAATCAGAATTTCTAACTAAGAAAATCCCATTACCCATATTTAGCTACATTTATGGCACGCATTGCTATCTAAATGAAACTAAAAGAGCTTCCGTAGCCATCACCATCAAAAACAGCCAAAGCACAAACTAAAGCAACCTTCACACAGGAGCCACTACCACAATACCACTGATTCAAGCAATTCAATATTTCTTTTGAACAAGTCGAGTCACATTCCAGTTTTACCACACGCTGTTGCATCTCACAATACATTAGCGTTTTTTTTCAAATATCAAAAGAGAAAATATGGATGTCTGTTTAGGTGAGTACTCATTTCAAAGTCGTGACATATATCACTGCCGCAACAACTTCAGCCAAACGTGAAGCAACAAATAAATACTACAAAACTTTCAAATTGTGCATTTATTCGTCCCCACTCAAAAAAGTGGGTGTTCCAAGTATATTCCGAATATTTGAATTCAAGCACCCACCACTTCACACATCCAAGAGCAATCGACGGGGATCTTCAACCACATCTTTGATTCTTCTCAAAAAGAAGACTGCCTCTCTCCCATCAATCAGCCTATGATCATATGTTAGTGCAATGTACATCATTGGTCTTGGAACTATGTTACCTCCAACAACCATAGGACGGTTCACAATAGAGTGCATCCCCAAGATAGCAGACTACAATTTCAATCAAACCATGAAACATTCAATGATCAACAAATAAAGAACAGAGGACTCAACAGAGAGGCCTCATTTATTATTAAAGCAAAAAGGAAAGGAGAAACCTAAAATAACAAACCTGAGGAGGATTGATGATGGGAGTACTGAGAAGACTTCCATAGACACCACCATTAGATATAGTGAATGTTCCACCAGCCATTTCATCAATTGATATAGTGCCATCATTGGCCTTCTTAGCAAGATTGTTAATCTCCTTTTCAACCTCAGCAAAATTCATTCTTTCAGCATTGCGGAGAACCGGAACAACAAGACCCTGATGGAAACATCAATGTCGCTTAGAGAAAAAGAGAGAGAGAGAGAGAGACGCATGTTACTTCAGATGGCTAATGGAAAATTTCCTCAATACAGGAAAGTAGTATAAGGAAATTAGAATTAAAAAAAGTCTGGTATTACGCGGCTCACAAACAAATAAGATTTTGTTGATAATATTATCATAATTTGATTACTGGATTTTGTAAAAACCAACACATTTAGCAAATTAAATTTTAAAAATGTACAACACAAAATAGATGTGTAAGAAATAATTAATACTGGGTAATGGTCTAATGGGAAATCTCAAAGCAAGGAATTCTTGAAAATCCAGAAAGTAAATAGTGGGTGTCTTGCCTTGGGTGTTCCAACAGCTATGCTAATGTCAACATAGTCTCTGTAAATGATGTCATCGCCATCAATAACAGCATTCACTGTTGGCTGCTTCTGTAAGGCACTGATAGCTGCCTGCAAGTCAGACAGAGAGCAAGCTCAGTTAACATTAAACCCGCATAAAATAAGAACTTGAAAACTTGGTACCAGCATACTTTAACAAATCCAGACATGAGACCCAGCTTCACTCCATGCTTTTCAAGAAAAGCATCTTTGTAATCAGAGCGAAGTTTCATCAAATTTGTCCTGTCATAAGCAAAATATAATACAAATCAGTCAGACTTTTGGTGCACAGAGAAAAAAGTAAGATAAATAACACTCCGACTTCTCCAAGCTGGTCATCAAGCACTTGGTTAACCAATATTTTAGATGTGATTGGTGCATTTCCCATCATCAACAGTTTAAAAACAATATTTCCACACAAAAAGGAAAACAAAAAGAAGCTCAAATCAAAGTAAAACCTTGTTGAAAAACAAGGAAATTAAGATGCCTGGATGGACTCAAGCCATGATATAAAAGCAAATCAGATGCAAGATAAAAGACACAGACCCCTTTCCAAATCTGAGCAAACAAGTATAGTCAAGTTAGTTACTTAACTAGAGGAGGATCATCACTAACTCAAGCCATAGGAACATGGTTGGAATACTTAGTATGTTCCAGAGATCATATAATTCTCTATAAACAAACAAAGCAATAAAAAAAAGTGTTCAACCTACATGTCAACTTCGTTAAATGTTGTCAGCAGTGCAAATGTATTTTGAGAATCCTTCAATCGGGTCGCAACTCTTTTCCTGAGTCTTGTCATCGGCACCTGTCGTTAGAACGGACTCTGATGTTATAACATACCATAATTAAGACAAAAAATTGTTGAAGAGCACCAAACAAAATGAGGAAGCTTCAGACTTACTCGTCTTTCCCTGTCTTTTGGTGGCAGCTGGGGTTCAGAAGCTGATGCTTTGGGGGGAGGAGGGGCAGTTCGTTTAGGTTTTTCAACAACAGGAGCTGTTTCCACTTTAGGTGTTGGCTTCTCCTTCTTCTCTTCAGCCGGCGGAGGAGGAGCTTTTTGAGATGGCTTCTCATCAGAGGGTGCAACATGAGTTGCCCCTTCACCAGATTTTGATATGATTGCAACTTTCGTGCCAGGTTCTACGGTATCTCCTTCCTTGGCAATAAACTAAGAACACAAATATACAAATCAGACTCAGTTACAAATGATCGGTATAAAGGGGTGATCTGAACATAAACAGCAAGAATGTAAGAGAAACATAATTACGAGCTGAATGCACAATATTCTACCTTCTGGATGACACCTGCTTCAGGACTGTTGACATCAATAGTGACCTGGAACAGCATATAACCCAACAGACAATTATTAGTCAAGAAACTTCGAACAGGGTCAAACATCCAAGTTTTGGAGTTCCCAGTGTAAGAACAGGAAGTAAATGTGCATAATGAGCTTCAAACAGCTAAATCTATTCATTAGTTATGGAGGACTGATTATTCTGTAAAATTGAGGAACAACTACGAATAAATTTTAATAGAAGGAAAAAGGAGAGGAACAGTCTTTGCTCTATTCTTAAATTTACCAATTGAATACCTTGTCTGTTTCAATCTGAGCAATTGGCTCATCAACCTCTACTCTATCCCCAGGTTCTGCTCATAACAAAGAAAAGCAAGCTATTAACACTCCGGGTCAGGATTACTTAAGCGACTAAGGGGTTTACGTATAGAGAGACATACTTTTCAAGAATGTTGCCAGCGTGCCATCAGTTATCGATTCCCCCATAAAAGGGACAACAGCTTCAACAGTATCCCCTCCTGCTCATCAACAATAAGAGAGTACAAGTTATAAGCAAGATCATAATAGAACAACTGTATGCACATAAATATACATAGATACTAATAATTCATCTAACTTCGGCAATTCCAAGTAAGCTAATAGAAGAGCAGGTTGCTTAAACAGTCAGACAACTGTAGATCACAAAAATTAAAGACCATAACAGAAATGCAACTGGAGGAGCCTAGTGATCCTATTAGCAGTTTAATCCTCCACATGTGGACTTTCTAGAAGCAGAGAGAACCATTACAGCTAACCTATTAGTGATATATTATTCATGAAACTTCTAAGTGTAAGTTTCTCTATTTTACACAACCTAGAGAATGACAAAACCTGCAATCAGCTTGCTTAAACAAGCAGTCAACCCTAGATCACAAAAATCAAAAACCAAAAACACAAGGCACGACTACAAATAACTAGCACGCACCCTATCAGAGCCCTGTTTTCAGTAACATCTGTGCTTTCTGGACAGACCACAAACCACAGAGAACACCATTACCACTAACCTATTAGTTATAATTTGTTTGTGAAATTTCTAACATTTGCTTGCTATGGTCTACACCACCTAGATACATAAAAGTGATAAGGGAACCAGAGCAAATATCAATGACACTTAGATTGGAAAGAGTTGTGTTCAGAAACAGGCATAAAAATGCTTACACATACACTATTTCAAAATTCCAATTGTTCTTTTTGTTGTTCTCGTGCAATCTTATTTGTTCTTCTGCTAGTGCATATAGAATTTAGCTTTCATAATGTGAAAAGGTGTAATCCGTATATAGAGAAAATGGGAGATCATCTTAAATGCGACAATCTGATTTCTATCCACTGCGGTAAATTCAAAATAGACATAAGTAAATAACATTACCAGCATCAGAACTGAATGATCTTCTCCAAACCTGTATATTAGCATCTTGCTGCAGATTGCCAAAGTGTTCCCTGTGATAATACAAGCATTCATGGATTCATGAAGTAAATACTATTACCAGTAATACTATTACCAGACATTCATCTAAGGTGAGAACTTCTCAATAAAGGTCCTACATTTCCCCTAAATATTAAGCATGTCCTTAAAATCGTATTACTTCTTTACTATGGATACTTTGTAATCAACCAGATACCCAAATCAAACCAATTCAGATGAGAGATGGCAGAATGCTAGAGGACTGCATAGAATCATAATTCATGGGACACCCTTTATAACGTGATCATGCTTGTACATTACATTATACATCAGTTCATTAAACCACAGTTTGCCTTTAAAGGTACACAAAGCTCATACATACTAGCTGAATATTAGCTAAAGTGAACCGGATTGTCATCTAAACTAGGTGTTTAAATTTCTCACCACTTAGCTCACCTTCACATTCCCCAATTTCATCTAGTTATTAATGAACTATCGATAAATAAAGACTGCACCCAAACAATGCAAAAAGTGCCAATAAATTTTTAATAGATCACTGACCTCTTCGGCATCAAAAAAGCCGAGCGATCTGTAACAAGAAAATAGATAATATCAACAAAACAAACCCATGCAAAAAGTAGGTTGTGTTATGTAAGGTTAAAGAAGAAGTCAGACCAGCCAACGGGAGGTGACAGAAAGTTCGAACATTGCCAAAACCCCCAGCATATTGTATGATCTGTTCACAATCTCAAACATAAGTATAACTGACATAACTATTCAAAGACAATTAATTTCATTTCACAAATGATTCCTACTCGATTAAAAGTGCCTTCTCAAGCCAGCAAACTACACCTATAATAATAACACACGTTCACTACAAATAGTAACTTAATCATGCCATTTAGCATGTATCTCAACGCTTGCAAAGAGCTTTTACATAGAAACAGAGAGCACGCACATACCTCTTCCGACAAAGCATAGCTTGCTCGTGGTGCAGACCCCACAGCAGGCTTGAGATTATACAATGATTTCCCGTAGACCTAATCCAAACGAGCATAAATCACTTCTCAAACACCCCATTTATGGTAATTTATAGAGTATGAAATTTGCGTAATTAAATCCTCGCGCGAACTTAGAACAAAAAAAAAGGTTTGATTTAATTACCGAAGCAGAGGAGGCGCTGGACGCCGCTTTCCGCCTTAAAATACCCAACATCACTCCTTTGATCTCCTCTCACTGCAAAACAAACAGATAATCCATCAGAAACCAACAAAAACACAAACACCAAAAGATCTCGGCACATACTACAGATCTCAGTGAAGAATGGCAAATACAAAACAAAGGCGGAATCGAGAGGAAGAACAGTCTGACCTAGGGTTTGCCTGAAGCGTGAGAAAAGTTTTGAATGGAGAAAAGAGCTGAAGCACAATTCCAAAATACGAGTAGGATCTTCGGCCTTCGCGAATTATTGTTATTTGACTTTTATGAAATGGAGAATGAGCTTCACGACTCAGAAGAATAAAAGAATAAATTTCTATAAATAACAGCGAAAATTGAAAAGTAAAGGAAAGAATAGTGTAGTGGGCTCGGACTCTCGTCAGAAGAGACTGCTGGGCTTTAAAGGTTTTGGTTTATAGATATTGGAGCTTGTATAAAGTGTTTTTGTAATTTGGGTCCAAGGTCCACAGGCTCTGGCAGCTCGAGCTCCGACTCCGGGCGCTTGTCAGCCCTGGCGTTAGCCCATTCAACAGTCCAGCCGTAAGGCTTTTTGCTCCAATCAGGCTCTTCTTCATCATCGTCCTCCTCTGCTTGAGTTTCTTCCTCTTAAAATACAACGCGAGCCAATAATTGCTCAGGAAGAGTTTTTGGAACATAGCCGTTGGCGGCATTCAACTTTCTGGGGTCATTGAGCAAAGCATGTGGGATAGGGTGGTGAAGGTGAATTTGAGAGAGACATCTCATGAAACCTGTCTCAATGTCAGAAATGCCTAGAGTGCCGGAGAGGGTCTCGAATACGTCGGACCTTAGAAACTCCATCACGGCCTGGTCCTTGATCTGGGGCACCAGTTTCTCAAGTGTCCAGAAGGAAGTCTCCGCTCCATTTCTTTGGCCTTCTACGTAACCTGCCTTCCACCCGTCCTGCTTCTCCTTCTGATACGCCCTCTACATCTCTTCATTAGCCACATCCAACAAACTTTGGGCCTGCGTTAACTCAGTCTCAAGTCTCTCCTTTTCGGCCCTGAGGGTGGCCAATTCTGTCTCCAAGATCGACCTCTCCCGGGTCGATACCTCCAACTGCTTGTTGAGCCTCTCCAAGTTACCTGTGTACATGGCTTTCATTTCGTCTTTCTCCTTCGCAAGCTTAACCACCTCATCTTTCCAACTCTTGCCTTTCAGCACCTCCGCCCTCTCGTTCAACAATTTACGGCAGGCCTCTCATCTGCAATCTCCAAACGCGCGGTTGATTGGAACTCCCTCACAATCAGCTAAAAAAAAGAGAAAGAAAGAGAATGGAGATGTCAGGAAAAGATGGCGAAAAGTGGAGGAGAATGGAGTTACAGGTAATGGATTCTTACCGAGCATAACAAAGAGACTTTGTTGTAAGACAGAGCGGCGTTGTCCTCCTTGGCCAACTCCTGATGGTCGGCGGCGGTCTAAAGGGCATAATAGATGGACCCTATGGCATCTTGGTCGACCGCGCCGGTCGCGATCTATCTTTTCGACCCATCCACCATGAAGTCCGAGACATTGAAGGGATATTTAGGCCCATTAAAGCTGGGAATGTTTGTTATTCTCTCATAATCCTCGCGGAACATCGAAAAGCTTGGGGAGTTACCAGCCTGGAAGGTGGGAGGTTTCCATCCTTTACTTGGTTTCAATAGTCTAGGGGCTCGTGTTGCTGCTTTGGAGGGGACCCTTCCCTCTGTATTATCCTGGGCCTTCATTTTCTGGGTCCTTAACCCCTTTGGCACGTCGGTCGGAAATGACCCAGAAGCGGTATCTGAGTCTGATTCCGGTCGCCCCGCCAATGGAACGGAGATCCCTTTGCCCTTTGGGGGTTTGGCAACCTTCTCTTTCGGAGCTGATGGAGCGGGAACATCTTCTGGGGAAGTCCAAGCAGCCCCATGCGCGTCTGTGGCCTCTCCCTCTATTGGTTTGTGTGGGTCGGCCCACCTCTGCCCGGCCACCTTTTCCATCGCGGTGATTTTAGCTTTGGTATGCTCCTCAGTGAAGCCCTAAGCTTGGGCAATTTCTTCTACTGTGGGGACGGGGCCTTCCACCTTGCCATCCGAAATCTTCTTAGCTTCCTCAGCCTGCTTTTTCTTGAGTTTGGGGTCGACAGCCTTGGCTCGCGCGACATCCATGATTGATTCTGCACAAGGAAGAAAAAGTGTCAGGGAACAGATATTAGGGTTAGTATGCCGTCCCTATCAAGCAAGGGAAAAACAAAGTACAAAATGGAAATACAAATTGGAGATGAGGAGAGGGAACGTGCTTGGCCTAAAGGAATTGACGACGTAGTTACCCATTCTGAAGTCTATATGCCTCGCCGTACCCGGAGCCAACCCCAATCTTATCAATAAGTGTGTACTCGTGAAAATTTCCGTGTCCAAGGGGTGCACCTCTCTCAAAGCTGTCAATAGGGTGTTCGGCTAGTACACCGGACCCCGATCCAAACGGACTTGCGCAACGTCGTTCCAGGCGGTATGATGCAGGCCTTCCCCCCCGGTCCGTGTACCGCACAAATACGTACTTCACCTTCCAGTCCTCCCCGTGGGAGCTCTTCTCTGTATCGAATATTTTGTTGCCGGAGCGGGATTGAAGTTTCACAAATCCCCTCCTGTTTGAGGAAGCAGCCGCATCGACTGAGGCGACAAATAACTCGGCAAAGTGTTCCACGCACTCCACTTGTCCTAACAACTTCATCAGCATCCTGAAGGAGGTTACCATGGCATGACCATTGGGAAGCAGCTGGATCGGGCTGATTTAGAGATGATTGTACAGGGCGATTTGGAATGGGGAGAGTGGGAGCCGGAACCCGTACTCTATCGCTTGTAGAGAAATTGCGATACAACCCTCCGGGGGGGGGGGGGGCCTATATGCTCGTCGGCATTGGGAATTATGACTTCGCAATTCAAGTCCAAATCCTTCCACCCATTAAGCCTCTTCTCCGTGATCCTCCTCTCTGAGCCGAGGACTTGGGATTTGAATTCATGATAGTATTTAAGGCACTTTTGCTGCCCAACCCTCTTATTCTTCAGTGGTACCGTCTCAACTTCAGAGGTGGAGGCGGCCCTCCTTGGTCATGGGACTCCTCCTCCAGAGACATTTCCTCTATCTTCGTTGCCATATATTTCACCGTCTCTGCATCAATCCCCCATTTTCTCCCTTCGCTCAAGGATACAGAGTCAACCTCTACCGACTGGTCACTCTCAGCCGCCTCCCTTGGAGTGGGTCTAACAACGTCCTCAGCCAACTTCGGGATATACATCTCTGCGTTGGGATCCTTCCACCTGTTTTTGCCAGGGCGCTTCACCTCAATAATCTCCATCGACAC
This sequence comes from Lantana camara, assembly GCA_037501455.1. NCBI lineage: Eukaryota > Viridiplantae > Streptophyta > Magnoliopsida > Lamiales > Verbenaceae > Lantana > Lantana camara. The sequence goes on along the minus strand of CM074863.1, from coordinate 20,422,752 downwards.
TTCAGGATCTGATGGCACATCCCTTGACCCATAATTTCTTGGCGGTGGAGCTTAGGGTTGGCCCTCAAGAGGTACGACCACAGACTTTTTAGGGGCCATGTTTTGAAGAGGTGATTTGGGTGAAGAAATGAAGAAAGAAGATCTTTAGGAATAAGAGGCGTACCCTGGGGATTTGCTTGGGATGTTTTTTGGGCATACTTGTCTTGCGATAAGCTTTGAATGCCGGGAACTCTTTAATCTTAGGGTTTCTCTGGCAAGTAGCGTGAAAAGGGGAAAATCGTCTAAGTCCCCTCTTTATAGCTGGGATTAATCAAATTATAATTAATTTGCACCACGTGTCAGATAATTAACTCACGTGGGGAAGAACGTGACCCGTTACCCAACAACGACTGCAAGTAACCGCGCTCTCAGGATCTGTGCCCAACACCCAAAAATTCAAAAGTGTAATCATTGCACTGACAAGGGGAAAACCTAGCATTTCCCGCCCAGTGGATTCCAGAAGGCACGCGCGCTTGACACCACCGCTCGGCCACCGACTACCATGGGTCGATGTCAACTCCTGGATCGATGGGATCTGGCTCGATAAGTCATGGCTCGATAAAATCTGGCTCGACAGTACGGGGTATGACCCAACCCAGGCGTGCGTAGTTACATGGGTAGTTTCCCTCATTTCCTATGCAATCAAGACGCCTTTCTCAAGGTCAGCCACCACTTGAAGTGTTCACCCGACCTTGGGGGGGGAGATGATAAGGGAAAAATCAGGGGGTTGTGACTGGGCTCCACGTGTCTTGCCACGTAGGAAAACGGAGCCAGGTCAGCCCCTCAAATCCGACCCAGGTTTGTTGGTCTTTCGAGCCAGGGCTTGGTCTTCAAGGAAGAGCGGTTACGTGCTAGGCGATGGAAGATTCCAACCCAGGGTCCCTCTTCGACCAAGAGGCGGCCGACCCAGGCGGCCGATCGACCCACGCGCTACTGGACAACTGCATTCAATGCACGTACCACCTGTAGCAGACCTCATTAATTGCGACAGCGCCAAGTACTGTGTCAGGCATCCTAGCAAGAGCAGACAAACAGTGCTTTAGCTGGAAAAGCACTGCTCCGGCCACCAGTCGTCGCTCTCCCACCAGACCAGATCCACACTTCTTGGAGGTGTACTTACACCTAGGGAGTCCATCTCCCTCCTATATAAGCCCACCCAGCCATTGCCAATGGTAAGCTTTTCTTCACACTTTGATTCTCTCGCTTTCTTCGTATTTTCGACCCAGAGTTTGAGCTGACTTGAGCGTCGGAGTGCCAAACGAGTCCAACCCCCACATTCCCATGTTTTGGCCTTTAAGTTCACGTTTGTTTCATCCTTTTCAGACTAGGAAACCATCAGAGTTGCCTCACGCAAACAAATATCTTGGGTGATTAGGAATCCTAATCTGCAGTCCAGCGCATAGCCAGATTTTGACACCATCAAATTTGGATAGTTTAAAATCAAGACAATTTTAATTCATTCTTTTTGGTATTCTCTAAACATACCGATTATAATAATATTATAATAATAACATTTATTTTCCATGTTCATCTCATTTTTAAATTATTCCATTACTCCCTAGATCCTTTCCTGCTTGCCAATCATGCCTAATAGCATCATCACACCCTCAATAAAAAAAAACATTTCATTGTTTAAATGAGTGTACTTCAAACGTAAATCATATATATTTTTATTAAATTCTCTAATGCATTATGTGTGATAGATAAATGGAGGCCCATCATTAGAATGGGGCATATATATATATATATATATATCAAGAGGGTAGAAGGATCATATTTCATTGATAATCATTAACTGAATAGTTTTAATTTTCAATTCATTTTGTTATTTGGCTAGGAGTCATACATTCATTATTAGATTACGTTAGTGTGATTTATAATCTTGTACTAATTAATTAATGAATGATATTAATTAATTAGGATGAATTCTAATCAAATAATGATTCTAGAGTATCACACATAAATGCTAGTTTATGAGTATTTTAGTAGAAGGCTAGTTGGATTAACAAAACGGTCAAATGGTTGACCCTATGTTATGTGAGTCAGTGAGTGACACGAGTGGCTTTAGGTCACACGTATAAATACTTGATCAATTAAACAAAAGTTTAATTGATTTTGAACTTTTAATTAATTTGAAATTAATTATTAATTATAATTCAAAATAATTAATCCAATAAAAATTTAATATTTATTAAATAAATTATTTATTAAACTTTAAATTAGTTAAAATTGAATAGATAATTTCTAAAAGATTCAAAATATATTAAAAAAAAAAAAAGATTCAAAATATAATTCCTTGAAATATCTAGTAATAACATAAGATTTTATTTAATAAGAGAGACTGTGAATTGTTTGTTGAATAAGAAATCAAAAGTAAGAAACCTACAACGACTGGACACTCAGCTCTATTATTTATAAGGTTTGAACTTCTTTCTTTTAGGGTTTACGCCAACATTACATTAAATTATTTTAGAAAAATCAAAAAGAAAAATTTTCATATAAAAACGTAGTCAAAACACACTTCCTAAACTAGTATTCTGAGTACCCGCTTAGAAAGGTGTTTGAAAGAAGTAATGTTGACTATTTTAAGGCGGAAAGCGGCGTCCGGCGCCTCGTCTGCTTCGGTAATTAAATCAAACCTCTTTTTTGTTCTAAGTAACTAGCATGTTCTATAAATTACCACAAATGGGTGTTTCAGAATTGATTTATGCTCGTTTGGATTAGGTCTACGGGAAATCATCGTATAATCTCAAACCTGCTGTGGTGTCTGCACCGCGGGCAAGCAATGCTTCGTCGGAAGAGGTACGTGCATGCATGCTCTCTGTTTCTATGTAGAAGTTCTTTGCAAGCGGTGAGATACATGTTGCATGGCATGATTAAGTTACTCTTTATAGTGAATGTGTGTTATCTGGCTTGAGAAGTCAATTTAATTGACTAGGAATTATTTGTGAAGTGAAATTAATTGTCTTTGAATATTTATGTTAGTTATACTTATCACTTATGTTTGAGATTGTGAACAGATCAGGGGTTTTGGCAATGTTCGAACTTTCTGTCACCTCCATTTGGCTGGTCTGATTTCTTCTTTAACCTTACATAACCCGACCTACTTTTTGCATGGGTTTGTGTTGGTGATATTATCTATTTTCTTATTACAGGCCGCTCGACTCTTTTGATGCCAAAGAGGTCAGTGATCTATTAAAAATTTATTTAAATTATAATTGGGAAAATTGCAAATTTAGAATATTAACTACCCTAAATTGATATTTCATATCATTAAGTGTTGCAGTTGCAATTTAAGAACTCTAAGTGGTGAAAAGTGATAATTTAAAGATATTTTTTTTTCCCAATTTCAAATTGATGCCGAATCAAGTCACGTGCAAGACATGAATCATTTGAAAACACTGATGTTGTAATTTCTTTATTGATATATTGTCCAAGCCAAAAATATTTATGTAATATTTAGGCCTACATTTCATTCAAAAACCATACAAACAAAAACAAACAATTTGAGAAAAGAAAAAAATCTACAACCATGTGTATGGAAAATCAAAGTGCAACTCTGGGAAGGTAGTGGTCAGATGAACGTCTTGAAAACCCAATAATCCCGCTCGCCGCTGCATCACCTGCCCAAATAAAGTATGCCCACGATTTTTCCATCAAATTTTTTTCCCAAATTATCCCTAATTTTTTCTTTATCTAGTGTCACTTCTGCATTTTCAGACGATTCATGCCTTGCATGTGACTTAATCCAGATTCAAAATTGGGGGGAAATTTGTCTTTAAATTGCCACTTTTTACTACTTGGAGTCGTTAAGTTGCAATTGCAACACTTAGTGACAAGAAATATCAATTTGGGGTATTTAATGTCCCAAATTTGTAAGTTTCCCTTAAATAATTTCTCTGGATACTTCTTGCATTGTTTGGGTGCAGTCTTTATTTATCGATGGTTAATAACAAGATGAAATTGTCTGGTAATGGTATTCACTTCATGAATCTATGAATGGTTGTATTATCACAGGGAACACTTTGGCAATCTGCAGCAGGATGCTAATATACAGATTTGGAGAAGATCGTTCAGTTCTGATGCTGGTAATGTTATTTACTTATGTCTGTTTTGAATTTGCCTCAGTGGATAGAAATGAGATTGTCGCATTTAAGATGATCTCACATTTTCCTTGTACAGCTCACACTATATACGGATTACACCTTGTCACATTATGAAAACTGAATTCTATATGTACTAGCAGAAGAACAAATTAAGATTGGACTGAGAACACATGTTACTGAAAACAGTGCTCTGACAGAGTGCGAAGGCTAGTTATTTGTAGTAGTGCCTTGTATTTATGGTTTTTGATTTTTGTGATTTAGGGTTGACTGCTTGTTTTAGCAACCTCATTGCAGGTGGTGTCATTCTCTAGGTTGTGTAAAATAGAGAAACTTACACTTAGAAGTTTCATGAATAATATATCACTAATAGGTTAGCGGTAATGGTTCTCTCTTGTTTCGAGAAAGTTCATTAGTGAAGGATTAAACTACTAATAGGATCACAAGGCTCCTCCAGTTGCATTTCTGTTATGGTCTTTAATTTTTGTGATCTACAGTTGTCTGACTGTTTAAGCAACCTGCTCATCTATTAGCTTACTTGGAATAGCCGAAGTTAGATATTCAGATATATTTATGTGCATACAGTTGTTCTATTGTGATCTTGCTTATAACTTGTACTCTCCTATTGATGATGAGCAGGAGGGGATATTGTTGAAGCTGTTGTCCCTTTTATGGGGGAATCGATAACCGATGGCACGTTAGCAACATTCTTGAAAAGTATGTCTCTCTATACGTAAACCCTCCTATTCACTTAAGTAATCCTGACCTGGAGTGTTAAATGTTAATAGCTTGCTTTTGTTTTTACTGCTTGTTGTTCTGAGCAGAACCTGGGGATAGAGTAGAAGTTGATGAGCCAATTGCTCAGATTGAAACAGACAAGGTATTCAATTGGTAAATATAAGAATAGAGCAAAGATTGTTCCTCACCTTTTTTCTTCTATTAAAATTTAATTGTAGTTGTTCCTCAATTTTACATAACTAATGAATAGGTTTAGCTGTGTGATGCTCATTTACTTCCTGTTCCTACTCTGAGAACTCCAAAACTTGAATGTCATACCCTGTTCCAAGTTTCTTGACTATTTATTTGTCTGTTGGTTTGTATACTGTTCCAGGTCACTATTGATGTTAATAGTCCTGAAGCAGGTGTCATCCAGAAGGTAGAATACTGTCCATTCAGCTCATAACTATGTTTCTCTTACAGTCTTGCTGTTTATGTTCCGATCTATTCACCCTTTACACCGATCAGTTGTAGCTGAGTTTGATTTGTATATTTGTGTTCCTAGTTTATTGCCAAGGAAGGAGATACTGTGGAACCTGGCACGAAAGTTGCAATCATATCAAAATCTGGTGAAGGGGCAACTCATGTTGCACCCTCTGATGAGAAGCCATCTGAAAAAGCTCCTCCTTCCCCCGCTGAAGAGAAGAAGGAGAGGCCAACACCTAAAGTGGAAACAGCTCCTGTTGTAGAAAAACCTAAACGAGCTGCCTCTCCTCCCTGCAAAGCATCAGCTTCTGAACCCCAGCTGCCACCAAAAGACGGGGAAAAACGAGTAAGTCTGAAGCTTCCCTGTTTTGTTTGGTTGTCTTCAACAATTTTTTGTCTTAATTATGGTATGTTATAACAAAAGACGGGGAAAAACGTGTAAGTCTGAAGCTTCCCTGTTTTGTTTGGTTGTCTTCAACAATTTTTTGTCTTTATTATGGTATGTTATAACATCAGAGTCCATTCTAACGACAGATGTTGATGACAAGACTCAGGAAAAGAGTTGCGACCCGATTGAAGGATTCTCAAAATACATATGCAACGACGACAACATATAACGAAGTTGACATGTAGGTTGAACACTTTTTTTTTTTTATTGCTTTGTTTTGTTTATAGAGAATTATATGGATCTCTGGAACATATTAAGTATTCCAACCATGTTCCTATGGGCTATGGTTTGAGTTCATGATGATCCTCCTGGAATTAACTAACTAACTTGACTAATTATACTAGCTAAAATATCACATGGAAAATTTCTTTAGAAGAAATGTCTCCATCTTGGGGTTAATACTTGTTTGCTCAGATTTGGAAAGGGGTCTGACTGCTTTGTATTACATTTTGCTTATGACAGGACAAATTTGATGAAACTTCGCTCTGATTCCAAAGATGCTTTTCTTGAAAAGCATGGAGTGAAGCTGGGTCTCATGTCTACATTTGTTAAAGTATGCTGGTATCAATTTTCAAGTTCTTATTTTATTCAGGTTTCATGTTAACTGAGCTTGCTCTGTCTGACATTCAGGCAACTATCAGTGCCTTACAGAAACATCCAATAGTAAATGCTGTTATTGATGGCGATAACATCATTTCCAGAGACTATGTTGACATTAGCATAGCTGTTGGAACACCCAAGGCAAGACACCCACTATTTACTTTCTGATTTTTTCACGAATTGCTTGCTTTGAGATTTTCCATTAGACCATTCATTACCCAGTATTGGAAATTTTCCATTAGCCATCTGAGGTAACATGTCTCTCTCGTTCTAAGCGACATTGATGTTTCCTTCAGGGTCTTGTTGTTCCGGTTCTCCGCAATGCTGAAAGAATGAACTTTGCTGAGGTTGAAAAGGAGATTAACAATCTTGCGAAGAAGGCCAATGATGGCACTTTATCAATTGATGAAATGGCTGGTGGAACATTCACTATATCTAATGGTGGTGTCTATGGAAGTGTTAACAGTATTCCCATCATCAATCCTCCTCAGGTTTGTCATTTTAGGTTTCTCCTTTCCCTTTTTCTTTAATAATAAATGAGGCCTTCTCTGTTAAGTCCTCTAATTTGTGTGTTGGCAATTTTGAATGTTTGATGGTTTGATTGAAATTGTAGTCTGCTATCTTGCGGATGCACTCTATTTTGAAACGTCCTATGGTTGTTGGAGATAACATAGTTCCAAGACCAATGATGAACATTGCACTGTCATATGATCATAGGCTGATTGATGGGAGAGAGGCAGTCTTCTTTTTGAGAAGAATCAAAGATGTGGTTGAAGATCCTCATCGATTGCTCTTGGATGTCTGAATTCAACATAATTTTACTATTAAAACCAAGACAATCTTAACTCATTCTTTTATGTATTCCTTGAACATACCAATTATAGTATTGTTAGGAAGCGTTATTTATGGTATATTAGACATTTTTAATGGATTTAATTTCACTTATTCTTGCGTCAGTTAGGTGATATTGGGTTATTCGGGCTTGATTAGGTGAGATTAACACGCTACTAACATTGATTAATCTCTATTACGTAATCACAGAGAATAGGTGTTAAAAAACGCTTACTTATAGTAATAACATTCATTTCCCATGTTCGTTTCATCCTTAAATTTGATTCTTTACTCCCTAAATCTCTTCCTTCTTGTCAATCATGCCGTAAATTGTAATAACAGCACACTGCACGGCATCAATTAAAAAAAAAAAACATTTTACTGTTGAAATGAGTGTACTATAAACTTAAATCTTATATACTTAATTCGCTAATCCACTATGTATGATAGATAAATCTAGGCCCATCGTCAGCATGGGGCATATATATATATATATCCAGGAAAAAGGCAATGGTATATATATATCATATGGTCCCAAATTATCTAAGTACGTTGCTCGTATGTATATATACAAAATAATACAAAAGTTAGCCAAGAAAAAGGCAGAGAAAACGGGCATAAGACATGGCCTGACAGATCGCAACCATCCTTCAAAAGCATGGGCCGGCCCATCTGTTTCTAAAATGTCTCCTAGAGGCCATTATTGTCAACCATCTAACTTTCAAATATGATGTACATATACAAACATGATAATATAGACATGATACGATATGAATACGATAACACGATTTTTTTTTTTTTTTGAAAATTTTCACATAGGGAGTGTCCGACACAATATCTGACACGAGTATCTAACACGATACGATACGACAAAATGATAATTTTAGAAGTGTTTGTGCGTTAGTGATAGCTTGATAATTCGTCTTCTTTATGGCTGAATTTTGGTCCTGTCTAGTGCTTTAATTGATAATATTTTGGAAAAGATTAATGCTTTGTTGTCTTAATTTCAGATTCGGGGCTCTGAAACGAAAATGAAGCAATTTCGATCGTTTTGGAAAGAAAGTTGATGAAGTGTTGTTACGTGATACTCAGCCGCGGGAGAATGCAGTCTATTTAATAACGATGGCATCATGCTGAGATGCATGGGAATTTTAAAAACGTGCTGCGTGCATGCATGAAGGCCTTTTGAAGAATTAAATTAAATTGATTAAGTGGACTTTTGTTAATGGGCCTTGGCATAATGGATTTGTGGGCCTGTTACTTGGAGGCTACGAAAGAATTCCCTGTAGAATTGGGATTCTTGGAGGATATATATTTTCACGACTTAGGGAGAGGATTTTAACACAACAATCGGGGACGCAATTTTTTCACGCTGGGATACGCCACTTTTGGGGGACATCTTGGAGCGCGACACGCAGCAATTCCACCAGGACTTTATCTTTTCCTTCTTTTCTATATTAGTTCATTCTTACTTAGAATTTCTTTATTTATTGTTTTGGTTGAATACTTTAATTATGAGAAGCTAATTTCGTAATACTTAGTTAGAGATTTATTATTTGGTTAAAACTATTATGAGACCTAATTATTCTTAATTTTCAAGTATTTATTAATTTTCCGAGTGTCTTATTTATTGTGATTTGTTTGCTTAGTGATAGTGTACGATCGTCTAAGTAGATTTAATTGCATAGTGTTATTCATGATGCATGAAGTGTATGTAATGCTTGATTGATGTTTGTGGCGCATTAATGAGAAAGATTGGTTGTAGTTTTAAACTCCTTAAGGGAATTAATAATCGGATTTAAATCTTGCACATGGCGTGACTTGGTTAATTCGGGTTAGTGTTTTCATAGATTTTAATGTTGTCGGTTCATTAAATCTTGTCGAATGTCTCTAGGGGTTGTGAAACTGATTAGGGAAAATAGCTGTCTAATGTCTCTAGGCTATTCGAGAATTTAAGTGAAAACGAGGCGGAGTAGACCGCCTCTATCTGCTATAGCTAACCTATTTGAATTGTTTGAAATTATCTTTGCGTCCGTGATCGATGTGAAAAACTGAATCATGATCTCTAGCTAGGTTTATTCCTCTCTATTGGTTAAATCCCACTTTTTAACGTGCTAAATCGCATTCTTTTAATCTTAGTTTTAATTAATTATTTTTTAGTTTAATTACTTTAGATAAACTCCAAAAAAACCCCTACTTTTGCTTGTCAATTCTCGTGATTTTCCTGCAATTTAATTGAATTAATTTCTCCCAAATTTTGTGGTTCGACCCGTTTGCGTTGTACACTGTTTTAGTCGTAGATCGGAATTATATTTATTTTTGACGGATTCGATACCTGTCAGTTAGAGACTTTCACCAAATTTGGCCTTTTATTTTTGGACCTTTTCCTATCACTTGCATGAAGCCATATATATGTTGTATATATATATATATATATATATACAATCTGTATTTCTGAAACGGGGGCAATGATCGCCATTTAGTCAGCTTGAAGTGTTCAACGAGGCCCTTAGTGATACTGGCCTATCGGATTTGGGTTACTCAGGAGTCCCATTCACTTGGACAAAAAATGGTGCTTCTCCAAACACTCTCATGGCGCGACTTGATCGCTCGGTCGTTTCTAATAGTTGGAGGGCGCTCTTTCCGGATACTCAGGTTACTCACTTGGTTACTTTTTACTCAGATCACATAGCAGTTCTTGCTAGCCTCAAGAGGAGCATGAATATTAGTAGAAAAAAGAGAAGGTCATTCCGCTTTGAGGCCGTGTGGGTCAAGTCAAAAGAATGTAAACAGGTTATTTCTAATTCTTGGGATGGTTCTTTGTAGCACCCTTCACGTATGGATGCCACACCCCCGCACTATAGCTTAGGCCACATACGAAATGGGTAATCCGTACATGAACCAAACTATAGCGAACGGGTGACAAAGAAAAAGAACCAAGCTAGCTAGGCGGGACTAACCTTAACCGGAAAACCACAATGCAATAAAACGAGCGGAAGCATAATAATTTTCAAGTATCCCAGTCATACTATCTTCTAACTCCCTATATCAAAACATTATCATCTTCCAAAATACATAACATGTCCAAAAGTAATAGATACAATACATGAACGTGTAGTGCTAGACTCGACTGAAAACAGAACAGGACTCTGACTCCCGCCTAGCCCGAACCTGCAAAACACTGAAAGGTTGAGGTGTCAGTCCAACACGGACTGAGCGAGGGGTATAAATAAATATTGAAAGGTTGAGGTGTCAGTCCAACACGGACTGAGCGAGGGGTATAAATAAATATTAGCGCAATTAACATGCAAGTTCTAATCTCGGGTAAGGTTTTTAATAACGGAAGCAACATAAGTTCAATACTAGAATAGATCTCGCCCGAGATTACAACTAATCCATTCAATCAATATAAATGTTATCAATTCAATTCAATTCAATCAGTGGCCCGGCGAGTGAGGACAATCTCCAACCTTACTCCAATTAGTGAACAATACCATCTTTAGGTTTTATTTCAATAATTATCATACAATCATTAGTGCACACTTAGCATTTTCACGAACTCCTTCTTCCTCCGGTGATGGTGGGATTGCAAGGCCCAACCATCCATGAACGGTGTACGTCGGGAACATGACTCCCACGCACGGGATTTCTTCCTCCACCAAACCTCCTGGTGGATTCAGAGGTGATCCCAAAATTGGTGAGGATAGTGCAAGAGTTACCCGTCAGCCCTTGCTTCCCCGGTTGGCTCAATACATTACCCTCAGGCCCATGTGAACACGACATGCTTACTCGCCAAAACACGATCAATCACGATAATACGATTATTCATTAGATCACGAAATCATTTACAATCGATAGAGATTTTGAGAAAGATATATATATATATGTAAGGGTTGTAAGGGTTCTATATATCTAGTAATTAAACCTCACCTTTACCGAACAACCAAAAAGCAAGAGGAAACCCTAAGGAGCGTGCTCCTCGTCTCGCGGACCGTGATCTATCCAACAAGGGACAAGTGTACATAAGACTCAACTCGAATGAACCAATTAAGACGCACGGCGAAGTCATAATCAAGATATTATGCAATAACAATAAAGGAGTGTCAAGTAGGAGCATGATTATCAATTAAGCAAGTATATATATCACATAACTCACATATGGGAGCCAAGGAAGTGAAATAAATGCAATAAGAAAGGTTTTGGTGAAGTTTGGCCAAAACTGACAATTTTTGGAAATGTACATGTTGTGGGAAAACTGGAATATCTTAAATTCTAGAAGTGGGAATCGATTTTTGTTTGTTGGATATGAAAGTAGACACATAGAACTTTCCAACGCTATATGGCACGTTTTCTAATTCAAACTGAGGTGAAAATGGCGTTGGTTTGAAGTTGGACAAAATGCAGGAAAATAAAAGGTGACACGCCCGTGTCACTAAAATACACTAAGCCGTGACACCCCCGTGTCACGGTACAGAAACTCAACCCAACGAACACCCCCGTGTCACGCTGAAGAGGGGAAAAGCGACACCCCCGTGTCACTGTGCGTAACAGAAAAACAGGGTAAGAAAACAGGGGAGGTCGCAGGAAATGGTTCCCAAACCAATCAATCACCAAACTACATCAAATAAACACTTGAAAACCAACATATAGCATGTATATGATCATATATATCCATTAATCATCATATAATCCAAGGAAACATGCATCAAATCATCAAGAATTCATCATCAAAATCCCATATAAACTCATGTTTTCCAACTTTCCTCTAATTCAAGAATTCATGCAAGTTATGAGATATAATGATCCTAAACATGCTTCTAAGCACTTATAACCAAGGAATCATATCATATTTACCAAACCCTACTCAAATATATCTCAAGGGATTCAATCAAATTCTCCATATACCTCAAGATGGAAGAAGAAATGGATGAAATGATGAGATGATGAAGATGATGCTTCTAACTTGTATAATTCCTCCTTGAATTTGGCTTGAATTTGATGAAACCTTTCTTCCTTCCCTTGATGGTGTTTGAATCGGTTTTTAGTGTGTGAATGTGTGAAGTCTTGATAAGAATGGATGAGTGGAATGTGTGTATATCTTGCATATATGTTATATTGTATATAATGTATGTAATGTAACATAATTATAGAGATATAGATTATATATGTATAAAGTTAGATATTATGCATAATATATATATAAAAAGATCCTTAGTGCTCTATTAATGTATATACATATACAATGCATGTGTGAGTGTAGGTCTTCCAAGAATTAGATGAATCACCACAATTTGCATGTTAGTCCCTTATGTATTTAAAGGAATGCACACAAGTATCATTTCTAACAAATAAACATTTAACTCCCAAATCATGAAATGCAATTTAGTCCATGAATTCAGGAAATGATCAAATAAGAACATATAAGAACATTTAATCATGTTGGCAATTAGTTCACGTAAATTCCACGTTAATGATAGTTCATATAAATGCTTGAAGGTATAATATATATAATGTTATGAAAATTATAATAATTTCACAAAACACTTAGTAATGTAATTTACATAATATCACGTAATGCATAATTGAAAACGGGGCGTTACAATTCTCCCCCCCTTAAAAGGACTTGGTCCCCAGGTCCACTACCGAGTTTCAAAAAGGATGCTCAAGCCAAAAGAAAACCCCGTCTCTTAAACATGAAATGAAAGAACCCTGTCTTTCAACAAGAAATGAGAGAACCCCGTCTCTCAACAAGAAATGAGAGAACCCCGTCTCTCAACAAGAAATGAGAGAGCCCCGTCTCCCAAACACACACGAAAACAAATCAAGGGAGCAAATTGTAAAAACATTCACGTATATGTCACATAAAGCAGGTGGCATCACGTTAATCACATAACTAATGCTTTTATACAACCAAAATTGCAACTAATAAGAATCAAATACAATAACAATAGAATTCATGATGCAAGTGATATGCATGGTTAGGGGTACCGTTCACCGCTGATTATGCCATAAATATAGTTGATACCTTCGGCTACCACATTCGGATGAGCATTCATATTGTGCACCTCTCTCTCCAGAGCATATGCACGAGCCTGAACGAGTGGCCTCTGTCTCCCGGCAGACAACTCTCGTCGCTTCGGACACGTGTCTACTAGGTGCTCATTGCTTCCACAGTGCAGACATAGATTCAAACGTTTCCTACAAGCCTCATAAGTATGTGTATCACGTCCGCAATAGGTGCAAAGAGGTTTTCCCGAAGATGATGTTGAAGTTGGTACACTTGGAGCTTTCGAGGCCGATCCTATTGATTGAGCCTTTTTCTGAGATACTTCCTGAGGTGGCGAGGATTGATAAGAAATAGGCCTCTTTCCATTATTAGAATTTTCTCCGGAGTGAGGTATAGGCCTTCTCGCATTCACCGAGTCTTCAACTTTCAAAGCTTTCGTGGTAGCCTTGACCCAAGTACTCGTGTTAACCGCTTCCAAAGCTCTCTGTATGTCCGGTCGGAGTCCTTGTACGAACTGCATAGCTTTGTGAAAATCATCACTCGCTATATTGGGTGCATAGCGAGACAACCTTTCATACTCGGCTATGTACTCAGAAACGGACATTTCTCCTTGCGTTAGCTTAGTAAATTCCTTCAACCTCCGAGTCCGAGAAGATGGAGGGATAAACTTGTTCTTGAACTCTCTCTCGAAAACCTCCCATGTAACCTGCTCCTCAGCGGCATCAAGGACAATTTTGGTACTCTCCCACCATGAATACGCTTCTCCCTGAATGAGGGTAAGAGTGCACCGAGCCTTTTCCCGAGACTCACATGGAATAAGTTCCCATATACGCTCAACTTCTTTAAGCCATTGCTCGGCTTGAATATCATTTCCCTTTAGGAATCTCGGCAGATGTTGATTCTGAAATTCCCTTAAAATAGCGGAGATAGGTGCATGTTGTTGTGGTGGAGGAGCTGGCGGCGCTGGAGGCACATAATCCCATAACCTCTGATCTATGAGTTGCACCATGGAATTTAAGAAATCCAGGGGTTGAGCCGGAGGGAGTGGATGTGGAGGAACCCTAGGGGATCGATCAGGGCGATGTCTCCTATGACCTGGAGAATGTTCACGGCGAGGACGACCTCGAGGCATCCTGAAATCAAGACATTAGATATGCATGTTGGATTAGTGGATGCAAATGATTACAATTAAGGTCATAAGATGCAAATAAAACACATAACTCAATTAATTCAAATAAGTGCAAGTAATTCAAGTAGGTTCAATTAAGTTCAAGTGAGTTCAAAATGTTCAAATAAGATGCAAGACTCTCAAGTTATCAACTAATCCTATGCCGTACGACTTAGACTCACAAGACACAACACTAGAACCGCGGTTTTGCAACCGGGCTCTGATACCACTTAAGATGTAGCACCCTTCACGTATGGATGCCACACCCCCGCACTATAGCTTAGGCCACATACGAAATGGGTAATCCGTACATGAACCAAACTATAGCGAACGGGTGACAAAGAAAAAGAACCAAGCTAGCTAGACGGGACTAACCTTAACCGGAAAGCCACAATGCAATAAAACGAGCGGAAGCATAATAATTTTCAAGTATCCCAGTCATACTATCTTCTAACTCCCTATATCAAAACATTATCATCTTCCAAAATACATAACATGTCCAAAAGTAATAGATACAATACATGAACGTGTAGTGCTAGACTCGACTGAAAACAGAACAGGACTCTGACTCCCGCTTGGCACGAACCTGCAAAACACTGAAAGGTTGAGGT
The DNA here is from genome assembly GCA_037501455.1 of Lantana camara. Classification (NCBI taxonomy): domain Eukaryota; kingdom Viridiplantae; phylum Streptophyta; class Magnoliopsida; order Lamiales; family Verbenaceae; genus Lantana; species Lantana camara. The sequence continues at coordinate 20,407,742 of CM074863.1, read as the reverse complement.
GTCAGTCCAACACGGACTGAGCGAGGGGTATAAATAAATATTAGCGCAATTAACATGCAAGTTCTAATCTCGGGTAAGGTTTTTAATAACGGAAGCAACATAAGTTCAATACTAGAATAGATCTCGCCCGAGATTACAACTAATCCATTCAATCAATATAAACGTTATCAATTCAATTCAATTCAATCAGTGGCCCGACGAGCGAGGGCAATCTCCAACCTTACTCCAATTAGTGAACAATACCATCTTTAGGTTTTATTTCAATAATTATCATACAATCATTAGTGCACACTTAGCATTTTCACGAACTCCTTCTTCCTCCGGTGATGGTGGGATTGCAAGGCCCAACCATCCATGAACGGTGTACGTCGGGAACATGACTCCCACGCACGGGATTTCTTCCTCCACCAAACCTCCTGGTGGATTCAGAGGTGATCCCAAAATTGGTGAGGATAGTGCAAGAGTTACCCGTCAGCCCTTGCTTCCCCGGTTGGCTCAATACACTACCCTCGGGCCCATGTGAACACGCCATGCTTACTCGCCAAAACACGATCAATCACGATAACACGATTATTCATTAGATCACGAAATCATTTACAATCGATAGAGATTTTGAGAAAGATATATATATATATATATATATATATATATATATATATATATATATATATATATATATATATATATATATGTACATACATTTTGGCTGAAGACATCACGTAGGGTTGTAAGGGTTCTATATATCTAGTAATTAAACCTCACCTTTACCGAACAACCAAAAAGCAAGAGGAAACCCTAAGGAGCGTGCTCCTCTTCTCGCGGACCGTGATCTGTCCAACAAGGGACAAGTGTACATAAGACTCAACTCGAATGAACCAATTAAGACGCACGGCGAAGTCATAATCAAGATATTATGCAATAACAATCAAGGAGTGTCAAGTAGGAGCATGATTATCAATTAAGCAAGTATATATATCACATAACTCACATATGGGAGCCAAGGAAGTGAAAGAAATGCAATAAGAAAGGTTTTGGCGAAGTTTGGCCAAAACCGACAATTTTTGGAAATGTACATGTTGTGGGAAAACTGGACTATCTTAAATTCTAGAAGTGGGAATCGAGTTTTGTTCATTGGATATGAAAGTAGACACACAGACCTTTCCAACTCTATATGGAACGTTTTCTAATTCAAACCGAGGTGAAAATGGCGTTGGTTTGAAGTTGGACAAAATGCAGGAAAATAAAAGGTGACACGCCCGTGTCACTAAAATACACTAAGCCGTGACACCCCCGTGTCACGGTACAGAAACTCAACCCAACGAACACCCCCGTGTCACGCTGAAGAGGGGAAAAGCGACACCCCCGTGTCACTGTGCGTAACAGAAAAACAGGGTAAGAAAACAGGGGAGGTCGCGGGAAATGGTTCCCAAACCAATCAATCACCAAACTACATCAAATAAACACTTGAAAACCAACATATAGCATGTATATGATCATATATATCCACTAATCATCATATAATCCAAGGAAACATGCATCAAATCATCAAGAATTCATCATCAAAATCCCATATAAACTCATGTTTTCCAACTTTCCTCTAATTCAAGAATTCATGCAAGTTATGAGATATAATGATCCTAAACATGCTTCTAAGCACTTATAACCAAGGAATCATATCATATTTACCAAACCCTACTCAAATATATCTCAAGGGATTCAATCAAATTCTCCATATACCTCAAGATGGAAGAAGAAATGGATGAAATGATGAGATGATGAAGATGATGCTTCTAACTTGTATAATTCCTCCTTGAATTTGGCTTGAATTTGATGAAACCTTTCTTCCTTCCCTTGATGGTGTTTGAATCGGTTTTTAGTGTGTGAATGTGTGAAGTCTTGATAAGAATGGATGAGTGGAATGTGTGTATATCTTGCATATATGTTATATTGTATATAATGTATGTAATGTAACATAATTATAGAGATATAGATTATATATGTATAAAGTTAGATATTATGCATAATATATATATATAAAAAGATCCTTAGTGCTCTATTAATGTATATACATATACAATGCATGTGTGAGTGTAGGTCTTCCAAGAATTAGATGAATCACCACAATTTGCATGTTAGTCCCTTATGTATTTAAAGGAATGCACACAAGTATCATTTCTAACAAATAAACATTTAACTCCCAAATCATGAAATGCAATTTAGTCCATGAATTCAGGAAATGATCAAATAAGAACATATAAGAACATTTAATCATGTTGGCAATTAGTTCACGTAAATTCCACATTAATGATAGTTCATATAAATGCTTGAAGGTATAATATATATAATGTTATGAAAATTATAATAATTTCACAAAACACTTAGTAATGTAATTTACATAATATCACGTAATGCATAATTGAAAATGGGGCGTTACATTCTCTCCGTCCTTCTCTGACTGAAAGAGTTTTAGCAGGGATTGAAACTGTCGCTTGGGGCTTATTAATTGGAGGACTCATCAACATAGAAAGGAAAAAGATACTGCTGAGGCTCTAGAGAGAAGGCTGAAGGAGTTCAAACTTCTACCTATTTCGGATAATTCTAAGCCTGAGTAAAAAAGAATTAGATGGCAATTTGAGGATATTCTTATTAGTGAGGAAATATGGTGGAAACAACGTGCTAAGATGTGGTTGAAAGAGGGGGACCGCAACACAAGGTTCTTCCGTGCGAAAGCTAAACAACGCATGAAGAATAATCACATTGTTGCGCTTAGATATGAGCACGGACGGCTGTACAGCTCCGAGGGAGATATTCGAGCTATTATTGAATCTTATTTTGGGAACTTGTTCAAGTTGGAAGGTTGCACCATTCAGGAGATTGACGCTGCGCTAGGGGCTATGTCGAACCGAGTTGATGGTGACATGAGGCGGCTTTTACTTCGTCCATTCTCGTCTGCGGAGGTAACTGTTGCTCTTAAACATATGTACCCCTTGAAATCCCCTGGTCTGGATGGTTTTCCCCCGTATTTTTTTTTAGAATATTGGTCTATTGTGGGTTTAGATATTGTAAGTTGGGTTTGTGATTTTCTTAATGATGGGAAGTTCGAGAATCATATGAACTACACTCACATTGTGCTTATTCCTAAATGTAAATCCCCTGAGCTTATTACATAATTCCAGCCTATTAGTTTATGCAACGCAGTCTATAAAATTGCTTTGAAAATCTAGCCAATCGACTTTTGTCTCCATCAGGCTTATTAGTGATAATGTCCTAGTGGCTTTTGAGATTAAACACTTTCTGAAGCGTAAGATTGCAGGAAAGAAGGCTATTTCAATCTAAAACTCGACATGAGTAAGGCTTATGATCGTGTTGAATGGCGATTTCTCGAACGGGTGATGGTTAGGTTAGGTTTCCCCACCCCTTTCATTGATCGTGTGATGTCCTGTATTTCTACGGTTGCTTATTCTTTTATGCTCGATGGGAATGAATTTGGTCATTTGGTCCGAGAGAGGGGTATCCGTCAAGGAGACCCCCTTTCCCCTTATTTGTTTCTCCTTTTTGCAGAAGTGTTATCTGCTCTTTTGTCTGAACAAGAGCACCAGGGTAACATTGTAGGCATTACGGTGTGTAAACGAGCCCCTAGGGTCTCCTACTTGTTGTTCACAGATGGCACTATGATCTGTGGACGAGCTACTTAGGAGTCTTTCAGCTGTATCAAGGAAGTCCTTGATACCTACAACCGGATTTCGGAGCAGATTATGAACGGACAGAAGTCTTTCGTTGTGTTTAGCAGGAATAAGAAGATGGCGGATCAGCTGGCACTTACTAATGTTTTAGGGGTTCGTAGAGTTGAGAAGCTGGACCTCTACCTGGGGCTTCCTTCTGTCGTGAGGAGATCGACGAAGGAGGTTTTTTCGGGTATTGTGGATAAAATCGGGCGTGGGTGTCAAGGGTTTTTAGAGAAGTTTCTGTCCAATACTGGTAAAGAGGTGCTTATCAAATCGGTATTACACGCTATTCCCTCTTATACTCTGAATGGCTACTTGCTGCCGGTTAATCTCATTCAGCTTATTGAGTCGGCTATGTCTAAATTTTGGTGGAATAACGGGGATAAGAGGAGAATTCACTGGATGTGTTAGGAATAGTGCCCTGAAAGCCGATGTAATAGTCTGCTTTAGTACTTTCCTTTTGTAAATCACAGACAATCTTTGAATAATACGAATTAAGGCAACACTTCTTTATATGCTCTTGTTTGATTGTGTGTTTCCTTTTGATTGCGCATGTATAAGAACTCCCGTAATCAATATGACTTGTAGGACTTAACCATTTAGGTGAAGTGGTCCATGAGACAAGCCCTATATCACATAAGTCATGATTAGAAATCACTCCAAGCCGATGAGTCCAAAAGACAGAGGGAGTGTCAACCTGACTCGCTCGAGGCTTGCTTATGTGATCACTCCCTTAAGAAGTGTTAGGAATAGTGCCCTGAAAGCCGATGTAATAGTCTGCTTTAGTACTTTCCTTTTGTAAATCACAGACAATCTTTGAATAATACGAATTAAGGCAACACTTCTTTATATGCTCTTGTTTGATTGTGTGTTTCCTTTTGATTGCGCATGTATAAGAACTCCCCTAATCAATATGACTTGTAGGACTCAACCATTTAGGTGAAGTGGTTCATGAGACGAGCCCTATATCATATAAGTCATGATTAGAAATCACTCCAAGCCGATGAGTCCAAAAGACAGAGGGAGTGTCAACCTGACTCGCTCGAGGCTTGCTCGTGTGATCACGCCCTTAAGAAGGACCACTTTGTTTCATGGGGTGCAAAGTGTATAGTTGATACGTGCGTGATACATGGGGGTGCTTACTTATTCTAAGTAGGTACACTGAGGTGTCCCGTGTGAGATAATTCCTAAATGGGAAAGGAAGTTTCTATATCTGGAAATAGAAACTTCCAGATTAGGAAATATCTCACGAGTCATTGATGAGATTAAGTGATCCTTAGACTTGAGGTTCCATTGATACTTTGTGAGCAAACTCTGTAGTCTTAGGTGTAAGCTTTAAAGGGTGGCGCCTTAGACAACTGATTTAAGGCTTATGCTGGGGCTGCACAAGTGGCACATGAAAGTATATGAGAATCGATAAAGGACCTACGCTTGCATTAGCAAGATGTGTTGGGAATAGTGCCCTGAAAATTCAATTTTTTGAATTAATTAAACTGAATTTACAGCGAGTTGTGAGTATTTCACATATTGATAATTAATGACGTGCGGTGGTATTCTTATATGAAATGTGTTTCATAGGAAAATACTTTGAATACCGAAATCACGTGTTATTAAAGTTCTAGTAAGTAAGATAAGAATATGTTCTTATCAAGACTATAACGTGGTTATATAAGATGATTAGTCTTTCGTCATAGGGAATGGTGATTTCGATTATAACACGTTGATGATTTTCAATGGGATTGGAAACATCGAGTTGGACCACTGAGATCTCAAGAAGCATTGTACTCTTGATCTTGATAATATTTTGGCATTAGGCATGTAGTGTTAGTCACTATAACATACTCGAAGTGAGGTCTCGGTAACGGGTGGCCAAAATACTTTGTATGTTCGGTGATTACATGAAATGCGCTAAAGAGTTATATTGATCGAGGAATCTGTGGTCTTGCTGGAAGGTAAGAGATATCCTTGAAATAGATTTGTAAAAGTTCGAATTAAGACTTTGGCCAAAGCACTTCGCGTGATACGTCACTGAAGTTGTATGTTGAATGTGTTTCACATACAGGGAATTTGAACTTGAGGCGAATCAATAAATTTCAGATTGGAAATGAAATATAAATGATAGTAGTTGCAATTTATTTTTCATGGATATCTACACGGAGGAGTGAAATGCGAAATTATTCTAGATCGAGAAATTCGTGAATAATTTAATTAATTTTAGAGTACAACAATATTTATTTAGTGGAATTAAATATTGTTAAACGGTAATTAATTATTGTCATGAGATGATAATATATTAATCCGTTTGGAGCTAAAATTAATTAGTCCTGCAGGTCCCCCTACAAGCCCCAATTGAAAACCCGAAGAGAAAATAATAAAAGGAGAAAGAGAAATGAATTATCAAAGTGTTTGGAAATAGCCATGAAATTTATTTTAAGAAAATAAATTGAAGTTCCAAAGAGTTGGAAATGTCCGGAATTTTATTCCAAAATAAATTTTTCATCGAAAAAAAAATAAAAAATATATTTTTTTTATGATGCCACGTCAGCGGGTCAGTTGTCAAGTGGCGCTGACTGGGCGTCGCGTGTGCGACACGTGCAAGGTGCAGATTGAGCCACGTCAGCGTAACAGGCGACCCAGATTACATGTTGACAGGGTCGGTCAACGGGTCGGGCCAACGAGCAGGGTTGGACCGGGCCGGACACGTGGCATCACCGGGACTGGCCACGTGTCGAACTGGTTCAAAGATTGCAAACCCTAGCCGTGTGTGGGCGCATACGGCGTCGGATCGGGGAGCGGCTTGCGGCGTTGGACTCGTGGTGATGAGATCTTCAACGTAGTCACCTCGATTTTTGTGTCCAAGTTGTACACGCAAGTGGGGTGTAAAATTACCATTTTACCCTTGGTTTTTCCACTATAAATAGGGGTCTTGGCCCTTCATTTTTTATTCACAACTTTGGAAGAGGTTTTGGCTGAGGTCTCGGCTTTGAAACCATATCCCTTTTCTCCTAGTTAATTTTGATTTATTTTGGAATTAATTTTAATTAGGTGTTTGTATAAAACGCCTAATTTCGGGATATTAAACTCTGAAAAGGGTTTTCTAGTTTAAAGTTTATATTCTCTAAGTATTTAGAGAAATACTTTCGGAGCCCACACTCTGAGGGTTTCTCTGGGGTTATTGCAGGGAAGCTCTGCCGGTTTCACGAGGAGATCTGGTATTGGGTTCTTGGGAGGTGAATTCAGGAGCGGGAAAAATACCGTTAGATAGCCATATTTGGAGTACAGTAATATTTTACAGTTATATTATTTTAAGCATGATAAATTATATACTCTTAAGTATTAATTGCATGTTAGATATTTATCTGCTTAAGTGATTTAAAATTCATTATCAATTGCATGTATATACTTGATTAGATGCGGCTAGTCTTCCGCTATTGTATTAAAATATTTTAGAAATATTTTAATACTTGTATTATAAATAAAATTTTAAAATGTGGTCCTAGACAGCTACTGTTCTGCGCCCGCCACCCAGCAAGATGATGATCTCTTATTGTGTAAGTCATTCATATGCCATCTAGGAATCCTTGGCCAAGGCAGTGGATCAAGACATCAAGAAAAGAGTTTCTTGGATTGAGATCAAATGGATATGAAATGCACTTAACATTAAGATCAAGATTATTAGGGTTCTAATTATTCCCTTACCCTAGATCTTGATTGAGATATGAGACGTAGGAGGATTGTATCTCACATATGTCAATAACTTAAAGTTTCTGTCGAATCAAGACATTCTTATTCAGTTAGGGGTCAAACACCTGTTGCTAGACTGTGGTCGTTTGATCTGTGGACTGATTAATTAATTAGGGAATTAATTAATTAGGGTCACTGCTAATTGAATTAAGAACCTAGAGGGTCACACACAACAACCCGGTCCCGAGGGTTAAGGCTTGAATCGATTAAACGAGTTGATCGAACCATTAAGAGAATGGTGGGGTCCACACGTGTGGAACACGTGTATGACACGTGTCCTTATGACACGTGTAGTCACGTGTGTGTATGTATATATATTAAATAATTAATGTGTTAATTATTTAATGGACTTTGATTTAATTTTGAATTAATATTAAAGTTCTAATTTGGAGAATTAAAGTCTAATATATAAATAATTATGAATTAATTAATTATTACTCTTCAAGTTATTTATTATTTAATAAATAAAGTAAAATAAAATATCTAAGAGAGTTAGATATTATTCTTGCTTGACAAGTTGATCTAAAAGGAGACTTTTGGTCAAAGTAAGAGACTTGGTCTCTAAGCAAGAAATCCCTTACCAAAAGAGTTTAGGAAACCCTTGCTCAACAAGCAAAGGGGTTCGAACCCCTTGCTTATTAATACATAGGGTTCGAACCCCATGAGGGTCAATACACGATTTCTCCTTCTCCAAATTATACATTAAACCCTAGAGCCTAAACACCGAATATAGAACTAGCATCCTCCCTATTCGGATCGTGGTCGCGGTTGGTGGACTAATTCTCTAGAGGGTTACTATCGTGAAGTCTTGAAAGATTCGAAGGAGCTTTTGGGGATCAAGCCGCGTGAAGAGCGTTCTTGGGCGACTAGAACGTGTCAAGAAAGCTACTAACGAAGTGAGTTTCTTGATCTCTACGAATTTGGGAATAGGAATTGCAAGATTCGATCATTGCTTAGTTGGGAAAAATTTTAAATTTCCACTGCGTTTCTGTCTCGTTTCCCAACAGGATGACATGGAGAAAGTTATGTGAGAAGAAGGCGTGTGGTGGACTTGGGTTTCGTGATATTAAGCTGTTTAATTTGGCAATGCTTTCAAAGTAACTTTTGAGGACTATCAAGTGTCTGAACCGCCTTATTAGTCAGATCCTGAAGGCTAGGTACTTCTCGCACTCGGATATTTGGAATTCCAGGCTTGGGCATTCACCTTCCTATACTTGGCGCAACATATTTGAATCCAGGTTCCTCTTGGCGATGGGTTCGAGATGGAGAATTGGTGACGGGAGTGGGATCCATATTTGGCGAGACCGGTGGCTTCCTAAGCCACCTACATTCAGACCTCGCTTTAGAGAGAGGGCGGCTTTGGCCCCGGAGTGGGTGTCGGATCTATTGATTCCGGGAGTATAGCGCTGGGACGAGGACTTAATCAGGAATGTTTTCCACGGAGTGGTTGCGCGGGGTGATGATGGACGTTGCGTGGGTTTGGAGACGGATAGGCAGCTGCATACTCAAAATCCTCTTGTAGTGGAGACATTAGCTGCTCGGAGTGCTGCGATCCTTGGGAGAGATTTCGGATAGAAGAAGATAATTATCGAAGGCGACAATGCTACGGTTATTAAGCTCCTGCAGCAGAACGAGGAAGACCTCTCCTCCATTGGCAATATCATCTCGGACATCAAACGAGTGTGTGTGGGATTTTCGGGTGTTCGTTTCAACCTTATTAGACGTGGAGCTAACAGAGTAGCCCACACTCTTGCTAGAAATGCAGCTTCGGCTTGTGTTGGCTCTTCGGATGTTCCTTCTTTTTGTTTTTTGTCTTGTTGAGTCGGAGTTAGCTTAGTTTGACCGTGTTGGCCAGTCGTTAAAAAAAAAAAAAAGAAACGGGTAATGTGCGATGAATCCCTAATTGGGCATCATATTTTTACTTAATTCCCCATTTTTGCAAAATGTCGTATAATTTTCACATAATGTAGTACTTAAAATACCTCTCAAAATATGTTGTATATTTTTCACAAAATGTAGTACTAAAACGTTCTAATACAATATTTATATCCTATTAGATTATATAATTCTATGGAGAGTAAAATAAAAATATTCAAAATTGATGGAAAGTTATTTCAAAATGCCCCTTTCTGAAAAGTTCCTATGCAATTACATATTTTTTTAATTCGATTGAAGCACAAAATCTAGTTACAACTATGATCTTATTTGTTTTGTCCACGAGTAAAAGATTTTTTTTTTTTGGTTAGATGATAATTTAAAACAACTGGAAGCGTGTCTGCATATAATATGTTTTAAAATGTTATGAGAAATTTATAAAATTCCTATAATTTGCAAAAAAAAAAAATAAAAAAATGTTGCCATCTTTTAGAAAACTTTTAAGGACTTAGCTCTAATTAATTTAAAAAATTAAATGCGATTATTTGGTGTTAAGTTTTCAATTTTCATCAAACAATAATATAAAAAAAAAAAGTAAAGAAGTTTTTTTTTTTTTTTTTTTTGAGAATAAAAAAAGGTAAAGAAGTTAAGCGTCTCACCTGCAATCAATTTAAGAATTAAGTTTAATCTTAATTCTCTGTCAATCTATGGAACTTAATTTTCAAGCATTAACTATGGTCAATTATTTCGAATATCATGAACAAGCTTTATTTATTAATTCACTAGTAAAGTACGTGCCACAACCTATGATGCACGGACACTCCTAAAAATATCATTTTGCCGTGTCGTGTCGTGTCGGACACCCGTGTCCGACACTCCTCACGTGGGAAATTCAAGAAAAAATCCGTGTCGCCGTATCCGTGTCGTGTCGTGTCCGTGCATCATAGGCCACAAGTCATCAAGTGTATATATATTTAAAATACTCAGTTTCAAAAAAAAAAATAAAATACACCTTTAAAGTAGCAAGAGAAATTCGAACCCAAAATCATTACCCTAGAAAAAGAATCATTAACATTTGGGTCAACCCCTTTTGACATAACTTTTTTTTTTCCCCTTTTAAACACATATCCCCAAAAAACCAAAAGAATTCAAATCCAGAGTTATTGTTTTAAAAAAAGAGCTCTTAATCCACAATTGATAATGTGCAAAAAATATATATATATAAACCTATGAATATAATGCATGTATGGGGAAAAAAAAAATGCATGTATCATATTTGCTTTCGAAAGAGAATATAAGAGACCTCTTTTCCATGTACACAATATTGTCATGTACCTGCAGGCCGCTGAATATAACTAATTAATTACCACGGCCTCTGATTCCAGAAAGTTCAAATGTGAAGGATTCACTCCTAATAGGATCACAAGGCTCCTCCAGTTGCATTTCTGTTATGGTTTTTAATTTTTGTGATCTGCAGTTGTCAGACTGTTTAAGCAACCTGCTCATCTATTAGCTAGCTTACATGGAATTGCCGAAGTTAGATGAATTATCAGTATATATATGGGATGTATTTAGATATATTTATGTGCATACAGTTGTTCTATTATGATCTTGCTTATAAGTTGTACTCTCCTATTGATGATGAGCAGGAGGGGATACTGTTGAAGCTGTTGTCCCTTTTATGGGGGAATCGATAACTGATGGCACGTTGGCGACATTCTTGAAAAGTATGTCTCTCTATACGTAACCTCCTATTCACTTAAGTAATCCTGACCTGAAACCCCCTATTCACTTGAGTAATCCTGACCCGAAATGTTAATAGCTTGTTTTTACTGCTTGTTCAAGTATGTCTCTCTATGCGTAACCCCCTATTCACAGATTCACTTAAGTAATCCTGACCTGAAGTGTTAATAGCTTGTTTTTACTGCTTGTTGTTCTGAGCAGAACCTGGGGATAGAGTAGAAGTTGATGAGCCAATCGCTCAGATTGAAACAGACAAGGTATTCAATTGGTAAATATAAGAATAGAGCAAAGATTGTTCCTCACCTTTTTTCTTCTATTAAAATTTAATTGTAGTTGTTCCTCAATTTTACATAACTAATGAATAGGTTTAGCTGTGTGTGTTATACAGTAGCTATTAATGAATGAAAGGCTACTGTAATTCGTTACACAGACACCCAAAAGAATTGAACAAAAACTGCAAAAAGACAGAGTAGCAGGGAAGAGGTGCAGAAAGAGAGATAGAGAGATAAGAAATTGAGGAAGGAAGTAGAAATTGTATTTGCCAAAAACTTGGCCAACAAACCATCAAAATTGAGTATATAACCAGCAACAACATTAACAGCCATAATGGCCAACCATTTGCTGGATTAAGCTAAAACATAATTAATTAAAACAAACTTAACGGAATAAAAGAAAGCTGTAACACTTCTTCCACCAAAATGCGACATCATCAAAACGACACCGTTTCTACTTGAAGAGCCGTGCCCACGTTTTAAAAAACGTAATCATCTTCCTTCCTTCTTGTTTATGCATCACTGTTGTCTCGTTGCCCATGCTATGCACACCAGAACTTAGCACAACCATTCCCAGCTGCATAACACTACCTCCCCCTTGAGATAAAGCTTGTCCCCAAGCTTCCAATTCAGGGAATTGTTGGATTATGGGGTAAAAATCCTCCGTAAAAATCCTCCCAAGTAGCTTCAGAAATGGGAAGGTGAGACCACTGTACTAGGAGTTGGACCACAACAGTATTGTTTCTTTTCACCATCCTCCGGTCTAAGACTTTTACTGGTTTTAGCAGCACTTGAGCTTCCTCATCCATTGGTGGTAAGTGGGGGGTCACTCTCTCCTCAGTGCCCACCTTTTTCTTCAATAGAGATATGTGAAAGACTGGATGGATTTTTGCTTCAGGTGGAAGCTATAATTTATAAGCTACTGTCCCCACCTTCTTGTCAACAGTAAAAGGACCAGCAAATTTTGGGCTGAGCTTCCACAGTTTGCTATTTCGGATTGATAACTGTCTATAGGGTTTTAATTTCAGATAGACCCTATCCCCCACTTGAAGTTCTCTCTCCACTCTGTTCTTATCAGCATTCAGTTTCATCCTTTGTTGAGCCACATTCAAGTGGTGTTTCAATTGTTGTTGTGTCTCAGTTCTTTGACTCAGAAGGCCCTCTAATCCAGCTGAAGTGATGTGATCAAATGCTTTAACTGTAAGATAGGTAGGCTTGTAACCATACAGAGCCTCAAAAGGAGTTATTGTGAGAGATGTATGGTAGTTAGTATTGTACCAGAACTCTGCCATAGCCAACCATTTACACCATTTCTTTGGATACAACCCACACATGCACCTGAGGTAGTTTTCCAGACATTGATTGACCCTCTCAGTTTGGCCATCTGTTTGAGGATGATAGGCTGTACTGAGATGCTGAGTGACTCCTATAACTCCCAATAATTCCTTCCAAAACTGACTAGTGAAGAGTTTATCTCTGTCAGACACTATGCTTTGTGGCAGCCCATGTAATTTATAAACTTCATCCATGAATATATGAGCTAAGCTGACTGCTGTGAAGGGATGTGCCAATGCAATGAAGTGGGAGTACTTAGTGAAACGGTCCACTATTACCCATTTAGTGTCTTTCCCTTCTGATTTGGGTAAATACTCAATAAAATCCATTGATATATGTTGCCAGGCCTGATCAGGTATAGGCAAAGGTTGTAGTAACCCCCCTATTTTAGTGTTTTGATGCTTACTCAACTGACATACCTCACAACTCCTAACAACCCCCTCCACTGTTTTGTGAGCTTCTGGCCAAAGAAACACCAATTTTAGCCTTTGATAAGTCCCTTGAACCCCAGAATGTCCCCCAAAGCTGGAATCATGCATCTGGTAAACAATTCTTTCCCTTAAATCAGAATTCTTGCCTATATAGATCCTCCCTTTGTACCTTACAATTCCCTTTGAATAGGCATAGAGTGACAGATTCATGGGAAACATAAGCAACTCTGATACGATGCCCTAGACCTCTGTATCCCCCTCATAGATCAGTTCCAACTCTTGCACCCAAGATGGTTGTAAGGTAGTGAGTGAACTACAACTACCTTCCTCCTCATTCCCTCTTCTAGAAAGAGCATCTGCAGCCTTGTTCTCCAGTCCTTTTTTGTATTCCAGTATATAACTAAACCCCAGTAATTTAGTTAAGTACTTATGCTGCAGAGGGGTGGAAATTTTTTGATCAATCAAATACTTAATACTACTTTGATCCGTTCTAATGATGAATGTGTCATGAAGTAGATAACTCCTCCATTTATCTACTGCTTGGATGACAGCTACCAATTCTTTCTCATAAACTGATAACCCCAACATTTTTGGGCACAAAGCCTTGCTTAGGTAAGCAATTGGGTGTTTCTCTTGCATTAGAACAACTCCTATCCCTTTGTAGCAAGCATCTGTTTCTAACACAAATCTCTTGGTGAAATCTGGTAATGCTAGAACAGGAGCAGTCACCATGGCTTGTTTCAGTTCCTCAAAAGCAGTGTTGGCACTCTCATCCCACTGGAATTGACCTTTCTTTGTCAAGTTTGTGAGGGGCTTTGCAATTATACCATAGTGTCTTATGAACTTTCTGTAATATCCTGTCAAACCCAAAAAACCCCTCAGTTCTTTCACATTCTTTGGTATAGGCCAACTGAGCATGGCCTGTATTTTGGATGGTTCAGCTGAAACTCCACTTTTACTGATCACATGCCCCAGATACTCCACTTGTCCTTGCCCAAACACACATTTAGAAGCTTTAACACACAATTGTTGTTCCTGAAGTATCTTGAACACCATTTCCAAATGCTTTTCATGTTCCTCCTAGTTGCAGCTGTAAACTAAGATGTCATCAAAGAACACCAACACAAATTTCCTTAGATATTCCTAGAAGATATGATTCATCAAGGCCTGGAATGTTGCTGGAGCATTATTAAGCCCAAATGGCATTACTTTAAACTCATAAAGACCACTACTGGTCACAAAAGCTGTCTTTGGAATATCTCCAGACTTCACTCTAATCTGATGGTAGCCTGACCTCAGGTCAATCTTAGAGAACACAGAAGCTTTGCCAAGTTCATCCAACAAATCATCCACCAGAGGTATGGGATAGTTATCCTTAACTGTGAATGCATTCAGTTTCCTGTAGTCCACACAGAATCTCCACCCTCCATCTTTCTTTTTAACTAATAGCACTGGGGATGAAAAAGGGCTGTTACTGGGTTGGATGTTTCCATTGGTGAGCATTTCTTTGATGAGTTTTTCAATTTCACACTTCTGGAGGTAAGGGTACCTATAAGGATGCTGTTTAAGTTTGTCCACACCTTCTTTTAAGGGAATCTGGTGATCAAAGGCTCTTTGAGGTGGTAAGCCTTGAGGTTCCTTGAAAAGGTTTACATATCTAGCTAGTAAAGGCTGCAACTCAGGTATGGTTTCACACTCCACTCCTTCTTCCACAGCTGTGATCATTCCAAAACAACTAAGAGCAGATTTCCCTTTCTTTTTGAGTAGCTGCTGTAACTTCTTCCCAGATATCATACTTAGAGACACTTCCTTTTGACTCCCATGAAGAGTAATTTCCTTGTCTCCCCTCGAATTTGAGTGTTTGATTGTCAAAATCAAAAGTGACAGGACCCAATTTTCTTAGCAAATCAACTCCTATTACCATATCACATCCCCCCAGCCTCAACAATCTAGTACTGGTTCTGAAGTGGTATCCACCCATATCCCATTTAAAATCACTACATTTGGAATCACAGCACATCTTTTCCATGTTTGCTACAGTTACTAACAAGGGATTTGTGCATTCTATTTCACAGTTCACTTTCTTTGCAAATTCAGGATCTAAAAAAGTGTGAGTACTACCTGAATCCATAAGAACAGTGAATGGCCCATTGCCAACTTTCCCTTCAACCTTCAAAGTCTTTGGAGCAGGCCTTCCATCCATAGCATTAATGGAAATATAGTACTCAGCATCATCTTCTCTCTCAATTGTAATGCTAGGTTCTTCCTCCTCTTCATCTTGGGCTACAATAACAAATAGATTCCTGCACTTATGGCCTATGTGGTATTGTTCATCACAGTTGAAACATAGGCCCTTCTTCCTTCTAGCCATCATTTCTTCAGCATTTAGTCTCTTGATAGGGGGATACTTCTCTTGAGTGCTGGGATTACTCTTCTTCATTCCTGAGTCTGCTAGGCCTGGTTTAAAATTGCAGTTCTTAGGTGCTTGTTTATTCCCTTTGACAGTGATTTCTAAGAGATACTCCTATTTCTGAGCTAAACTAATGGCATCAGCTAAGAAGGGTGGTTTGAGCATCTCTATCTTCAACCCAATTTCTTCTTTCAGACCACTGAGGAAGCTACTAATGAAGTAGTCTTCAGTGAGGGATCTGTTGATACTCAGCATAAATGCTCTTAACTCCTCAAATTTCTGAGCATATTCCTGTACAGATCTATCTTGTTTTAACTTGTTAAATTGCCCCACTAAATTAGATTCCCTCAGATTTGAGAACCTCAGCATAACTGCATCAGAGAAGGGATCCCAACCCATGGCTTCCTTCCCATCCACATAGTCCAGATACCAATTCACTGCCATGCCTTCCATATTCATCGCAGCTAATACAATCTTCTCATATTCACTCATAGGGTTAAACATGAAGTACTTCTGGCATTTCCTCAGCCATTGTCTGGGTTCATGGCCATCAAACTTTGGAAATTCGATTTTATTTTTCAGATTCACTGTTCCATTCATTTCAGTGACTCTACTTCCAGAGTTTGGAGTGGGTAGTATACCTGCGTCATGTTGTTTGTTCATGTTAGGAGGGATCTCACCCAGATTACTAGTTCCCACGGTTTCTTTTTCCTTCAACAACCCTTGTATCAGGAGATCCAACTTCTGGTTCAAAGCTTTGTTGGAGATATCCAGCTTCTGGTTTAGCACATGGTTGGATTCCTCCATCTGGGTTCTGAGATGTTCCTGTCCTTCTCGTAGTTCACGTGTTGCCATTTCCAGATCTTCAATTCGGTTTGTGTTATTCTTGGCCATTTGTTCCCAAGAGATTTTCCACCTAAGCTCTGAGGCCACTGTTATACAGTAGCTATTAATGAATGAAAGGCTATTGTAATTCGTTACACAGACACCCAAAAGGATTGAACAAAAACTGCAAAAAGACAGAGTAGCAGGGAAGAGGTGCAGAAAGAGAGATAGAGAGATAAGAAATTGAGGAAGGAAGTAGAAATTGTATTTGCCAAAAACTTGGCCAACAAACCATCAAAATTGAGTATATAACCAGCAACAACATTAACAGCCATAATGGCCAACCATTTGCTGGATTAAGCTAAAACATAATTAATTAAAACAAACTTAACGGAATAAAAGAAAGTTGTAACACTTCTTCCACCAAAATGCGACATCATCAAAATGACACCGTTTCTACTTGAAGAGCCGTGCCCACGTTTTAAAAAAAACGTAATCATCTTCCTTCCTTCTTGTTTATGCATCACTGTTGTCTCGTTGCCCATGCTATGCACACCAGAACTTAGCACAACCATTCCCAGCTGCATAACAGTGTGATGCTCATTTACTTCCTGTTCCTACTCTGAGAACTCCAAAACTTGGATGTCATACCCTGTTCCAAGTTTCTTGACTATTTATTTGTCTGTTGGTTTGTATACTGTTCCAGGTCACTATTGATGTTAATAGTCCTGAAGCAGGTGTCATCCAGAAGGTAGAATATTGTCCATTCAGCTCATAACTATGTTTCTCTTACAGTCTTGCTGTTTATGTTCCGATCTATTCACCCTTTACACCGATCAGTTGTAGCTGAGTTTGATTTGTATATTTGTGTTCCTAGTTTATTGCCAAGGAAGGAGATACTGTGGAACCTGGCACGAAAGTTGCAATCATATCAAAATCTGGTGAAGGGGCAACTCATGTTGCACCCTCTGATGAGAAGCCGTCTGAAAAAGCTCCTCCTCCCCCCACTGAAGAGAAGAAGGAGAAGCGAACACCTAAAGTGGAAACAGCTCCTGTTGTAGAAAAACCTAAACGAGCTGCCTCTCCTCCCCGCAAAGCATCAGCTTCTGAACCCCAGCTGCCACCAAAAGACGGGGAAAAACGAGTAAGACTGAAGCTTCCCTGTTTTGTTTGGTTGTCTTCAACAATTTTATGTCTTTATTATGGTATGTTATAACATCAGTCCATTCTAATGACAGGTGCTGATGACAAGACTCAGGAAAAGAGTTGCGACCCGATTGAAGGATTCTCAAAATACATATGTAACGGCGACAACATATAACCAAGTTGACATGTAGGTTGAAATATTGAATTGCTTGAATCAGTGGCTCTCTTGTGTTAAAGGTTGTTTTAGTTTGTGCTTTAGTTGTTTTTGGTGGAGATGGCCACAAAAGCTTTTTAGCTGTGATGTACGGATACATATATGAATACGATTTTTTTTTTTAAATTTTCTACATAAAAAGTGTCGAAAACGAATACCTGACAAAATACGACACAACAAAATAAGAAGTTTCCGTGCATCAATGCGTGCAAAAAATGTACCAAATATGGGATTTTCCTAGTTAGAAATTTGGCCAAATATGGGATTTTCCTAGTTAGGAAACTCGATTATTTAGGTGAAATGCTAAAAAGATATTAGTTAGAAATGTAGCGTTAGAAATCTTGTTTATTTAGATATGGAAAAGCTAGCTAGTTAGAAATTTTGATTATTTAGATATGGAAAAGGAAGCTCATTGGTTGCATTTATGGAAAAGGAAGCTCTGGGAGTAAAAGATGAGGGAAACCATAACAGTTTGCTATATTATAATACATTTTCTAGAATTATTGTTATATTATAATACATTTTCTAAAATTTTCTATAAAATTTTCTATAAATACTTGTCTAAATTTTTTATAAATATTTGTCTAGATATTCTAAAATATTTGTCTAGATATTTAGGTAAACGTATTAGATTATATGTTTAACCGACACACAAAAGTCGGAGATAGCATCTATAAATATTATAGAGTTGTTTACTAAAAATATTTCGGACTAAAAATATTGAGTTGGTTACAATTTGTTGATGGGACACTAATCGCATAGTCTGGTAATTACGTGGGTAGGGACATTTCTTGATAGGTCATTTATCTATCTTCTATCTATCTATCTATGTATATTATAAAAGTGCGAGTTGTTTCTTACAAAATACGGATCACCTAAAATACCCTCATAATAATTATATGAATAACTATTAGTTAGGGATAACTATGTAATTACATATTATAAATTATTAATTTAACTATATTTAAAAAGTATTTATTAACTTATAATAGGACTCTTGGTAGAATTAAAACTTTTTTAATTTAAAAAAAATATATATAGTTTAACAACGACTGTTTTAATATTAATATAGGGTTAATTACATATAGACCCCATGAGAGTATTAGAAATTACAACTTGTGACCCTCTTAGTCAAACAATTACATATACACCCATTGAGGAGTTTGAAAGTTACACAAAACACCCATAAATTAGGGTTCTTTTAAATTTTTGATGACATCATCAAACTTTTACTTGATTTTCCTATTTTACCCATTCATTTAGTATAACAATTTTTATTTTAATAATTATTCCTAACTATATCTAGATTGGTATTAAAAATCTAAATTTAATAAATTAAATCATCAATTAATATGAGATGATATGATTTATCATTTCAAATATTAAATTATATATAATAAATATGAATTTAATGGGTTAAATATAATATTTAAAAAATGATGTTATATAGAGTTATGATATATAATAGATATATATAATAAAGTAATATTTATGTATATATATATTAATTACACCACCACCGCACGACAATACATATATTCAATCATACGTATATATATAACACGCCAATATACATATATATTCATACATACTGATATGTAATATGTATGATATATAACATATAGAAATATTACATTATTATATATATATTAATTATATATTGTCACTTTCTATATATATATATATATATATATTACGTTTTCTAATATTATTTAACCCATTAAATTTAGATTTTCTATATATATAATTTAATATTTAAGATGACAAAATCATATTATTTTATATCAATTAATGATTTAATTTATTAAATTTAAATTTTCAATACTAATTCAAATATATACTAAATGAAGGGTCAAAATAGGGAAATCCAGTTAAAATTTTGATGATGTCATAAAATATTTAAAAGAACGTTAATTCATTGGTGTTTTGTGTAATTTTCAAACTCCTTAATGGGTGTATGTGTAATTGTTTGACCAAGAGGATCACAAGTTATAGTTTCTAATACTCCCGTGGGAGCTATCTGTAATTAACCCTATTAATATATTAGTTAATTGTATTCAAAGCTTATAATATAAGTTGTCTATTTTTTAATTTAAAATGTTATAATAAGATATATCTAACGAATTGGAAAACATTAAATTAATTCACTTTATAATTTTAATAAAATTTGATAATTCATTAAAATAAAATATGATCTAAATTGAATGAGTTAAATAAGATAAGTTTCAATAAATCAATCCTAATGTAATTCTAATTATATAACTCCATAATTCTAATTATATAAGTTCATAAACTTTCTTTAATTATAATTTTTTAAACATATCTAATTATCAAAATAATATAATTGAATAATTTATATAAAATAATTTTTAATTAACTAATATTAATATAATTATAATTATCTAAATATAATTAACAATATAATATTTTATTAGTTTATATAATAAAATATAAATTAATTGTGTAAATGTTATTTAGATAGGATAATTAACATAGTCTATATATATATATATTAAATAGTATAAATAGGGTTTCTGATTTCTTACATTTAATATATACCACAATTTAGAATTACAGATCATTAGACCAAAGTTACTTTAAATTAAGAATTCTAAGGAAACTTAATATGTGTGCATGTAAAAATAAGATATAATTTAATTTTATAAATTATTTTTATGGTGGTCAATTAAACATTCCTTGAGTTTTTTATATTAATTTACTCTTTTAATTATTTCTACTATATATATAAAATAAATAGTAAAATATTAATATAAATCTTAAATAATGTTCGTTAGAGAAATATAAATAAAAAAATGGAATGCAAGATCAATAGCAAATAGAGAATTAAAAAGAGATAAAAAATAGTTAGTTAAAAGAAAGAATAGTTGATTTTGATGTATATTGACGCACATACCAAATTAAGGACAAACCCAAATAATATTTTGATTCTATAATGATGTCACTCAATGATCAGTTGTTAATTGTATCATTTCGTGATCATGATTTGAAAGACGTCACAAATTTTTTGAGAAAAGTTACAAAATTTAAAATATCACTTATTCAGTAAGGAGATTTCTGAAAATGTGGTTGGACATATTCATAGAATCAAGTTTCAAAAGAAATGGTTGTCATATGCTCATATTTTGATAGTTTTTGGGTTAAAATATAAAATTATAGCACACAATCAACTTGATCAATTTTTTGTGTAAAATTTTTTTATTAGGAAAAGAATCCCCAACTTTATGAGTGAGTTATAAAACACATGGTGCATAAATCATGTAGATGAAATAACTTAAATAATTTTTGTATGATGGATGGAGAATGTAAATATCGTTACTCATGTTCATATTATGAAAACAGAACACAAGGTAAAGATGGATATCCGATCTGTGGAAGGAGAAGAATCGCACTGATGGTCCAAGATCGCAATAAACAACTTTATAACCAATTTGTAGTACCTTATAATCCATATCCCTTATTAAGTTATAATTCTCACATTAACATCGGGATTTTCTTAGAGTGACAATTGTGAAATTTACTAATATATTTATAAAGGACATGACAAAGTGTTAAATATAGGACTTTGGGTCATTGCTCTAGAACAATGATCATTGAACAGTTTTCAATGTGTGCGAAAAAGCGAAAAAATAAATAAATTTATAAAAAATTTCTAGAGCATTATGTATGAGAAATTAATGTAAATATTCGAAAGATTTGGAGAAATAATTGATGACAGGATATAACTAACTATTACAAGAAGAAGAGATTATTTAGTTTTAAGACTTGAGAATTAATTGACTCCAATTTAGGGATAAATATAAACATTTCTTTCATCTTGTAAGGAATAGTGCCCTAGAAAGCCGATTGTATATCCGCTTTGTGCTTTTCCTTATTGTAATCACAGACAATCTTTGAATGAAATAACGAATTGAGGCAACACTTCTTTATATGCTCTTGTTTGGTATGCGTTTACTTTATCTGTGCATGTATGAGAACTCCCCTAATCCTGATGACTTTAGGACTCTGCCATTTAGGTGAAATGGTTCATGAAACGAGCCCTATATCACATAAGTCATGATTAGTAAAATACTCCAAGCCGATGAGTCCTACAGACAGTGGGAGTGTCAACCTGACTCCTCTAAGGCTTGCTTGTGGGATCACGCCCTTAAGAAGGACCACCTTGTTTCATGGAGGTGGAAAGTGTATAGTTGATACGTGCGTGATACATGAGGGTGCTTACTTTAATAAGTGAGTTCACTGAGGCGCCCCGTGTGAGAACATTCCTAAATGGGAAAGGAAGTTTCTATTTCAGGAAATGGAAACTTCCAGATTAGGAAATATCTCACGAGTCATTGATGTGATTAATTGATCCTTAAACTTGAGGTTCCTTGTCACTTTATGAGTTAACTCTGTAGTCTTAGGTATAAGCTTTAAAGGGTGTCGCCTTAGACAACTGATTCAAGGCTTATGCTGGGGCTGCACAAGTGACTCGTGAAAGGGAATGAGAATCAAGAAAGGACCTACACTTGCATTTGCAAGGTGATCTCTTATTGTGTAAGTCATTCATATGCCATATGGAGTCCTTGGCCAAGGCAGTAGATCAAGACATCAAGAAAAGGGTTTCTTGGATTGAGATCAAATGGATATGAAATGCACTTAGCTTTAAGACCGGATTATTAGGGTTCTGATTATTCCCTTGCCCTAGATCTTGGTTGAGAGATAGTAAGTAGGAGGATTGTATCTCACATGAATCAATGACTTAAAGGTTCTGTCGAATCCGAACATTCCAATTCAGCTAGGGGTTAAACACCTGTTGCTAGACTATGGTCGTTTAATCTGTGGACTGATTAATTAATTAGTGAATTAATTAATCAGGGTCACTGCTAATTGAATTGAGAACCTAGAGGGTCACACACAACAACTTGGTTACATGAGTTGAGGCTTGAAAATGATTAAACGAGTTAATCGGGCCAAGAGGGTTCCACACGTGTGAAATCACACGTGTGGCTCACGTGAGTGACACGTGTCACTGTGACACGTGTCACACACGTGTATATATATATATTATATATATATATTAAATAATTAATTAGTTAATTATTTAATAGACTTTGGTTTAATTTTGAATTAAAAAGAAAGTCTAATTTTGGAGAAAATAATCTAGTTAATTAATTATGAATTAATTAATTAGATAAAATAAGTTATTTATTTTTATAATAAATAAAGTATAAAATTATCCAAAAATAGTTTGGATATTTTTAGCTCTCTTAAAAGTTGACTAGAATTAGAATTCAAAGTCAAAGTTGGAAAATACTTGATGATCAAGTAATAGGAGAGAGAGGAACCAAATCCTTTCCCAACTAGGATTTGGATCGGCACCCTCTCTCTATAAATAGGGGAGCTCGAGCTCCTTATGGAGCTGATTGACAATTCTTGGTTCATGTGTTGAACACCTTCCTTTCTCCAAGATTAAATTAAACCCTAGGTTAAGCCTAAACACTAACTAGAGAACTAGCATCCTTACTAGTTAGATTGTGATCAAGTTGGTGGACTTTCTCTAGAGACTTCAAGTTAGAAGTTTGAAGATTCGAGCTTTACCAAGGAGAGGGGATCAAGCCGCGAGAAGAGCGTTCTTGGGTGGCTTGAAACGCTTCAAGAAAGAATAAAAGAAAAGTAAGTTTTCTATCTTTACGAATTTGGTTACACGATTGCGAGTTCAAGGTCCTTTTGTTGGAAAAATTTTTAAATTCCGCTGCTTTCTGATTCGTGTTTTCCAACACATCTCTCAACCATAACGAGAAGAAAGAGGCTTCACTCGACCATAACGAGAAGATGAATGAGTAACCAATAATGACCAACTAAAGCACACATTTGGGAGTACTACACCAAACTATTCAGTGGATATACTATCGAAAAGGTGATGAGTGTTGGTATTAGCTTGCACCAACGATGAGGTGGCATGCACCTGTACAAACAGCTATCCATTATAATCCCCACATCACCTATTATTTCGAGCCTACTTTTTTCAAACCTATTAGGATATAGTAAGAGACGCGGTGGTGAAATTCATCAATAATTGCATAGAGAGATATCAATTCCCAAGAAGGCTTATTAGAGGTTTATTTATCTGATTTTGAAAGTTAATTCTCCAAAAATTTAAACGAGATTCGGCCCATTACGTTGTGTAACGTATTGCTCAAAATGATCACGAATATGATTATACCCCGTTTGAGCCGTATATCAAAGAAATTGTGAGCTCAAACCAGAATAGTGTTTTTCTCGATCGAGACACCCATTACACTATCTTGATGCTTCAAAAAGTGTTATGAATGATATATCACTCAAAAAAAAAAAAAAGGGGGATAGTGCTGAAAATTAATCTTGAAAAGGATACAACAAAGCTCAGTGAAATGTTCTAAATAAAATCTAACTTTTTTCAAATTCCATACAAAAATCATCAATATCAGTAGAGCAAAATGGAGGGGATACAACTGGAAATTTTGTGGAATAGTAAACCGACCGAGGATCTATGGATGTGTGGCATTAGTTAAGGTAATCACTCTCGCCTTATTTATTTGTACTCTACATGGAACTACTTACATATATGATTTAGGAGTATATTTTAACCGGACACTAGAAGCTAATTAAGGTATGTCAGATATCACATCTCACACTTGCTTTTTACGAACAATATAATATTAGGAGCTAAAACTACTGTAGATGGAACAAAATGTATTTAAAGTGTGGTTGGGGCATTTCATATATGATTGAGAAGGCTATTTCAATCGGACATTGAAAGTCAATTATGGTATGTCAGAAAGACCCTCACATCTCTCACTTGATTTGCAAATCTACTATGGATGGAGCGATGTGCATCCGTTGTGTGGTTGAGGTGTTTTGCAAGACATTGGGCCTCAAATTGAACTTCAGCAAATCACATGTATTGTTCGCACCTTATGTGTCATTGGACACGAGCCTCAACTTATAGCTTCTCGAACATGGAAGGGGATTGATAGAAGCACTCAGATGGTGGAACCATTTATGAAATAGGTGTCTTTATGGAATGATAGATGATTATCATAAGGAAAACTCACCAAAATCATTGCAGATAACATTAATGAGAAGGATAAAGAACTTAATTATGGTATGTAATTCCATTGGCACGGATAAAAACTAGAACCTTAATAAGCTGAAAATAGTACTGGCCAAGAAAGAGATGACTAAGATTCTTAGCGTCCCAATTGCGCTGCATGATAATGGAGATTAGAAACTCTATATTGGGTCGGTTAACAATAAATTTTCCTATAAAACGGTCTATAGTCTGTTTATGGAGGATGAGGCATATGTGAAAATCGGAGATGGACTTGAAAATCACCTTGGCCCAGAAGTTCAAAATTTTCTTGTGGCTTTGCCAACATAATAGCTTGCTCATAAATGTACTGAAGTATGACTGGAATTTTGGGGGATGTAATGTATGTACATGTTGCACAGGATGTGAAGATCTGGACCGTTTGTTGAGAAGTCATTTGTTGCCACTCTGGGTGTGGGAAAAGATTGTTAATGAATAGACTGATCTTCGTGGATTGTGAGGGTCGAACGAGCTCAAAGAGAGCTTTAATAGCAAAATTCAAAGCGGCATATTACCAGAATGTTCAGAGTGAATTGTCTTAATTTTGACGCTTTGAAATTTTGAGAAAGCACGAAACTGGTGGAGCTATCAGAATATTTTGAAGTCTAAGAGCGTCATTTTTCGCCACATAAAAGAGTTATCTGATGCCTCAATACTAATTAGTGAGGACAAAAGACACAAGCAAAATAAAATATTCGTTGAGTAGTCGTGGAATAAATTTGATAAGAGATTCGGTTAGGGAGGTCATTCAAAATGACAACGAAAGATGAGTGATATGATACACTATGAATCTTCGTAAAGATTCAATAAATGTGGCAGAGTTATTGGGTTTACATGAGGGATTTGACATTAGCTTGGAAGAGGGCACTTCTCAAAGAATAATGTGGAGATTGACTCGAACATGGTGGTGAAATGGATGACGGAGGATATTGAAAAGCACCCATGAAAATTTTAATTTTTTTATTAGTGAAATATACTCCACGAACTTTTGAAAACTTGGATTAAACACATATCGGGAGAAAAAAAAAACATGATGTGAATACTTTTAGTACCTTAATTTATTTAATAAATATAACCAAACTTATTTAAATAAACTAAAGGTTAAACAACAATCAACTGAGCGAAGGTTTGAAGACGCCCGACCAACGGGAGAGGATAGTAGCAGCTCGACTAAAAGGAGAGGAAGGAAGAAGGTTAGTGGATTCCGCGCATTTAGGAAGGGAGAAGTAAGTCGGTTGGAGGTTCCTTACATGGAAGGGTTCGCTTCGAAAATTCCTTCCACCCTTTTTTGATTCAATACAATAGGGTAAAGTACAGTTCCCTACCGAGACAAACTCTCAACGGATCCTCGGCGCGCTGGGCATACCTCTTCCGCGACGTGCAATGCACTTTCGTTTCACTAGTAAAATTTAAAAGCATGTATTTATTAATAGTTCAAATAGAGTTTCCTAAAATTTAAAGGATGGGTGGTATGTCTTGAAATTAAAAAAAGTTGGTTTCGACATGAACTCATATAAGTACTTGGGTTTGGAATCTGAATGACTATCAAGAGGTAGTATATTATGTTGTGATTTTTGTTGAGCCATGTTCACTAACTTGATTAATATATGATTTATGGTTGAGAATGACTATTATTTTTTTTGGTTACCCAGACGAAGCTGCAAGAAGACTTGCCCTCAACCAAAACTCAAACACCCAATAGCCCAGCTGGTTCCTCCTCCCAAAGCACCATGGCTTCCTTGATATTATGACCCATCTTCGCAAGTAAATCTGCGTGTGCGTTGCACTCTCTATATATGTGTCGTAAGCTCGCTTCCCACGGCTTCCTCAAGTAATTCCTGCAATCCTGCACAATGGCACCATAAGGGTGATTCTCAACATCCCCTTCTTTGACAAGGTTGATCATCAACTCGGAATCACACTCGATCATCACTCTCCGGAATCGCCTTTCCCAAGCGACTCTTAACCCCTCCCTGAGGCCCAACAACTCCGCTAACAAAATGGTAGTCTCCCCCAATTTCATGGAAAAACCGCATATCCAGTGTCCTGCATCGTTTCTAATGAGGCCCCCGGCCGCCGCGGAATTGCTACTTCCGAAAAGGCTGCCGTCCGTATTCAATTTCACCCAACCCAGAGGCGGTTTGCTCCAATTTTGGCCTTGTGTTAAGGCTTTCCGATCCCGGCCTCCCATCTCCATTTTGTCAATATCCGTGGCCAACACGATTGCCTTGCGCACTGTAATATGCGCTGGTTCTTTCTTACTCTGATATTCAAACACATTTCTTGCCTTCCGTAAGCTCCAGTGCCGCAATGAAAATACTTCTCCAACTGCTTTTAAGTTATTACGAATCCAGTCCCCTTCGCCCATGTTATAGAACTCCCCTAATTCATAAGCTATTACTAATGTTTAGGAATGAATTGTTTTTTATTATTTCGTCACAGTTGTTATTAAATAATCTTATATTATAATATTTATAAAATATAAATATTAAATAATAAAAAATTACTAAGTATTATAACTAAATTCTAAAAATGTTGTTCAAGACAAAATTATATTTATTTAAAATATATATGTCATATATAATTTTCTTCACTAAGTTTATAATATTTATCCATTTGCTCGAATAACTAATCATTTGAATACATGTATTTAAATTACTTTTATATGGTATATTTTTATTCAATATAATAAGTTCATGCATAATCCAAAAAATTTAATATTATGTACTTTGATCGTGCTCGAAAACAATATGCTGATATGGCTCGAGTCCGGCAGCTCGATCACTTAGAATTTGTAAGGTATGGTCTCTCGAAGGCTAACTGTCCAAGAATCAACAAACGTAAGCTAAAGGCCATACCGAAAGAATGGGATTTAACCCAATTTTGGCATTTCGACGCTCAAATCAGGTACTTGCTCAAAACGTATGAGGAAAAGTATTAGACGGTCGAATGAACAATAGAAAGCTTATCAATGACATGAATGTTGGGGATAATTATAGATATGAGAAGTGTGCGTAACACGTGTTCATGCACTAACGATGCATTTAATGTATCAGTAGGGTGGTTAGAGGACAAATACTTAAAAGGTACTGCTAATGCGGCTGTGTCACACTTGGTTCCCCGAGTACAATAACACTTGATAGGGGCTCGAGTTGCAGTGACTTCCGGAGGGCCTTGGGTCGATTTCATAGCTAGGTCAGAGACAACCTTGGTTGGCTTTGCACGGTATCAGAGTGCCATGGTTGACCGTAGATTCGCCGTTCGAGATGTGATCGATCGGAAAGGTATGGACAAGGAACTTGCCTCGATGCAAACTCGACTTGCCACAAGGATGACGTGTCACTCTAATAACATGTTTGTCCACATGACTGGGTCTGCCTACGTATCCTTTTGAAGTGATGCGACCACATGGCAACACGTGGCGCATCGAAGAAGTGCCCGTCATACTTTATACTAAATGCATGAACACATATCTTTTCACGTATAAATTAAAATACGTCACACATATTAAATTGATATACTTATTTTATACATATTCAACTTCAATATAAGAAAATATATTACTTAATACAAAATATATTATTATAATTTAGATCTTATATTATATTTTCATATGAAAACTATTTTTGTCGTGAACTCAACATAATTTTCCTTTTATAACTTCATTATTATATATTAAAAATATGGATACATTAAAACCAAGACAATTTTAACTCATTCTTTTATGTACTCCTTGAACATATATATCAACTATAGTAATATTGTTTATAATAACAGCATTCATTTTCCATGTTCATTTCATCCATAAATTTTATTTGTTACTCCCTAAATCCCCTTCCTTCTTATCAATCATGCCGTCGTAATAACAGTATTTCGTGAGTGTACTATAAACTTTTTCTTTAATACACATTTTCAAGTGAAATTTAAACCCGAATCATTGCCTTGGAAAATAAACTCACTAACCATTTGGATCGATCCCTATTGATAAACAATAAACCTAAATCATGTATACTTATATTTAATTCGCTAATCCATTATGTATTATAGATAAAACTAGGCCCATCGTCAGCATGGGGCATATATATATCCAGGAAAAAGGCAATGGTATATATATATATATATATATATATATATATATATATCATATGGTCCCAAATTATCTAAGTACGTTGCTCGTATGTATATATACAAAATAATACAAAAATTAGGCAAGAAAAAGGCAGAGAAAACGGGCATAAGACATGGCCTGGCAGATTGCAACCATCCTTCAAAAGCATGGGCCCATCTGTTTCTAAGATGTCTCTAACTTTCACCAAATTTGGCCTTTTATTTTTGGACCTTTTCCTATCACTTGCATGAACCCATATTCACTCCTAATTCGAATATATGTTATATATATATATTCAATCTGTATTTCTGAAAAGTTTGCAAATATTATATATTTTTTAATTAATTCGATTGAAGTACAAAATCTAGTTACAACTATGATCTTATTTGTTTTGTCTGACGAGTAAAAGATTTTTTTTTTTTTTTTTTTTTGGATAGATGATAATTTAAAGGAACTAGAAGCGTGTCTGAATATAATATGTTTTAAAATGTTATGAGAATTTATAAAATTCCTATAATATGGGAAATAAAGAAAGTTGCAATCTTTTAGAAAACTTTTAAGGACTTAGCTCTAAATAATTTAAAAAATTAAATGTGATTATTTTGTGTAAAGAACCGCTTTTCCATGTACACAATATTGTCATCAGTCGGACCGGTTCAACCGGTGACCGGCGCATGGTCCGGTCCGAATGACCCATCATAACCAGCGGTGTTCGGACCATTTCAGGGCCGAAAAAACCGGCCGGTTAACTCCTTGGGCCTTAATTATGTGCGCCGCCGCCTTCATCCTCACCCCTTCACCATCTCCGAAGTTGAGAAAAAACCAGTACGGCAGATCTGATCTTGGTTGATTTGGGCATGATTCCTTCATCTTGTACAAGTGGTTTTGTTTGATCTTTAGGCTAGATTTGCTCCTCTTTTTTCGTGTTTTTAAATCTAATGTGGGTATTTGAAGTGATTTATTTGAATAACGTGAACGGAAGAAAAGGGTAGAGGATGAGTCATTTTGTAAATTTTGAGAAAAATAAAGACACGTCTCTCTGTCAATCTTAAAAAACATAAATATACTTAAAATACTTTCAATGTTTATAGAAAATACTAAAATATATAAATACGTATCCCTTAGTTTTAGGAATTAAATACCTGATTAAGAGTTTTACTTATTTAAATCTTTAATTATTTTGATGATTAGATCCTTCCAAATTAAATATGTTATTTTATTTTGTAATTTATGTATACTCTTAAATATAACATTAAATTAATGTATTTTTAAATTATAAAATTTTGTTAGATATTTTTTAAAAAATAAAAGTTTTCATTAAATATTTAGATTTTAAATCTATTTTATAGTTTTATAATATTATAAAAATATATATATTTAATAAAATAATAATTATTTATTTATTACGTCATACCGGTTCAACCGATCGAACCGATCCGATCGGTAACCAGTAAGGTCACCGGTTCGCCCTCCGATTCGCCCTCCTGTCCGGTTTTGAAAACATTGATTGTCATGTACCCTGCAGGCCGCTGAATATAAACATAATCCTCATTCGAAAACTAATTAATTACCACGGCCTCTCTCTTACTCGTGCAGCCTAATTTGCCATTCCAATATAAGTTTTTATGACATAAATTAAGATAATTAACATAGTATATTAAAGGACAAATTAGAACGGCTACCTTGAGGCTTGATATAGAAACATAACAAAAAGTACGAGAAATGACTTCACAAGAAGGAAGAAGTTTGGGAATGATTATCATAGTGGAGAGATTACAATGGACGGGAATGATTTATGCTTGTTGAATGAATGGATGAAAATACTTTTTCGAAAGTCACGCATAAATCACGTGTACAGTTTTGATCGAAATATTCCACGAATATGTTGTTGGAAATGTAAAAAAAGGATGAAGTGTTAAGTTTTACAAAGGTAAGGTAAGGGAGAGTTAAATGCACCGATTGAAAGAAAAGAGGATAAAACTCACTACCTCAGAGAATGACGGTGATTGAAATTAACCCAATAATTATTAACTTGTGCTTTACACCACATAACTCTTTATTAATTATAAATTTTGATGCACTTAATACTAAATATCATTTAGGTATTCAGAATTATATAATATCACAAATTTATAATTCATTAATTTATATATCACTACCATTGTATTAATAATTTATATGTATTAATACAAGAGAACAGATTCGACGAGTACGCATCATATACTCATCATATATATATATATATATGTATGTATGCACACATGCATCATGAAGGTTCTACATTTAGGGTTATCCAAAATCAAGGGCTACAGAATTTTGAACCCATTGTTTATGGGATAAGGCAATTCCAAACAAAATCATGAAGACAGCAACTTTTGTGGTTAAGATTAGATCGGGATATATAAAATACTACCAATTCTTTTCAATATGTTCACACTTCAAACCTAAGCCTGTCACTCTTTTTTAACTTCTTTTCATCACTATTCTTTCTTTGATAATACAGTCGGTATAAGCCTTAAATTCCCCCTTCATTCAAAATTTAATAAGATAAGTATCGGATGGGAGAGAGCGAGACAAAAATAATTTATGTGGAATTAAAAGTAGGGCAAGAAATTAACAAAAAAAGATTATTCTATTCAAATTAAAGAGAAAATAGATAAAAGGCCAATAAGGGACAATGAAAAGTTTATTTTAATGAGAAACCTTTCAAATTGTTGAATAAAATTGACAGTTCAAGGAAGACACTAAGAAATCGAGATTAATGATATAATTAAGTTAAAAATATTGGCGTTAAAATTTAGATTAATGATTATTTTGTCATAATAAATATTAATATCAAATACTTATTAATTTTATAATTAATTGATAAGATAAATATTTTTACCATCCTAAACTATAAGCTTTTTTGACTTCACATCTTAAATAAAATACATTTAAAACTACAACCTCAACTATTATTTTTTAAAAACAAAATACAGTCTAATCTCGCTCATCATACGACACGTATAAAATTTTTTTTTTTTTATTTGTCATACGATGAGTTGAAATTAAGTAGCACATTTTTTTTAAAAAAACAACAGTTGAAATTGCAACCATATAAATTATAAAGTTAAAAAAAAAAAAGAAACTCATAGTTTAAGATTGTAAAATTTTTTATTCGTAATTGGTACATATAAAAAAATTTAATTAGAATTGGGATGAAATAAAATAATAAACAAATTGACAAGGTCAGGGCGTAACTTTGTTCAGCTCAAGTGGAGAAAAATATCAAAATTAAATATCTTTGAGAGATTGAGATATTTGTGTAATATCTTAGCTAAAGCCCTAAGGAACCTTAAACCCTGAGAAAGTTAAATTCCACCTAGGTGTTTCCAGATCCAACACATGTTTTTGGAATATATTTCGAATAAAAAATTAAAACAGAATAGTCTTCAAGGAAATTAAGTTATGGTCCCCAGGTTTTGGAGTTTTATCTTTCTGACCTCCTTTAGTTTATATTTAACTCTTAAAGCCCTAATACTCGCACATACTTGGGTTAGACTTTAGAGTAAATAATTTATCAAAAGAGCTAGATCGAGCATAATAAAATTCTATTTTTCTCGATTTGCCGCGCTCGAACTCGATTCTGGAAAATAAAAATAAAAATTCGGATCAACTCGATATGAATATATTCAGCGACAGAGCTTAATTTAACATTTTACTCCCTTTATTTTTAATATTTTAATTTTTATCCCTCATATTAATCCTGGTTCCATCTTTGTTTCCATTCGGAAAATTAAGGGTCATTTTCCACTGTAGAGAAAACTTTGAGGGTCCGTCGCACAATATTTCAAAACTTAGCAGGATAATTCAACTAATTGTAATCACAATCCATTGAACATAAATAGGCTAACGTATGATTGCTTGATGCCACACACAATGAGTCACAAAACACCAAAAAAATAAGAGCTCCAAATCATTACACACATCCAAACCCCACCTCTTTTTTTTTTTTTTTTTTTTTTCCTTGATACCCGTGAAAATCCACCAACCAATAAAGAACAGCCCACGTCAGCCATAGAAAATCTATCCGACCAATGGTGTGGCGCCATGTCAGCAGATAAGAGGCACTTTTCATCAATGAAATTCTTGCAGTTGGATTATATAATTCAATCAGGAAATCTATGCATGCCCATCATTAGGGTTACATATCTACCCTTCCCCGTCATGTAAAATGTGATTAAGTTAATCAAAATGCTAATCAATTATACCACTTTTATAGTCATGATGAGCGGTTGACTTGAATTTATCTAAATAAAGTTTTGAGTTCAAATTTTATAGACGTAAAAAACTACGTTAGAAGAGGTATCTATGAAAAGTACATATAGTGTATCGAGATTAATCTCCCATTCAATTGGATGGAGACATCCTAGTAAAAAAAAAAAAAGTTATTCCACTTCGATAAAAAATTCTTATACAAAAATGATTTTAAACTATGATTAGGTAGCGTCGTGTTGCGTCGGACACTTGTGTTCGATACTTCTTACCTGAAAAATTTAATAAAAATCCATGTGGTCGTATCTGTACGTGTATATTATAGATGTTAAACATCGTATGCAATTTAAAAGAATAATTAATATATAAGTTAATGCTTAATTCTCAATTGAGTACACATGTATACAAACCATCTTCAACATTAATTAATTATATATTGTAAGGTCAAAGGGCATTATTAATTAAAAAATAAGGAGGAACGAGAGTTGAAAAGTGCAGGGGCATTATGGTCAGACCGTTTTTGTGTACTGCTAAAAAGTGCAAAGGACAGGTAGAAAGAGAGGAATGTGGTCCATCATTCATCAACAACTGCTACAAGAGCCAAAGTACTGTCTTCCTCTGTTTTCATCACCAGACACCATACGCCTCTCTCCATACAATACAACAGATATATATATATATATATATATATAGAGAGAGAGAGAGAGAGAGACAGAGAGAAACAGTGTGTGTTTCCGCTACACGTACAGAAATCACCACCCCTTATCTCCTCTCCTCACCCATCCGTGACTCACAGCTCCCCATCATGCTTGCTTCCCCTCTCTCTCTATTACCGTTTTCTTGATAAATATAAATACAGACCATTTCATACTCTTCCATTTGCAGACAGATATTTTTTACAATTTCAAAAACTCTGCCTTCTTTTTTATTGGTGACTACAAACTCTGCTTCAGCATTCCGCTTTGGAGTAAATGCCCTGTTTTTTCTTCCTTCACTCAAACCTCAGCTCTACTTTTTTCTTAGGAAAGTATATAGTCTTTCTAATGTAAGAAAGACTACATTTTCTTTCATGTCTCGAGAGATTCAAGGAAGTTCTGTGAGCCTCTGCTATACCCTGTACTCTGTAGTCCCATTTTTTTCCCCCTTAAAATACCTTATCTCTTTCTGGGTTTTTTTGTAAAGGGTTCAGATAGTTTGTCCTCTGGTATCAAATAAAGTTATCTTTTGCAAATGTTACCCCTTTTTCTACTGAATATTCTCAGGGTTTAGGGTTCTTGTTACTTTCCAGTTCATTGCAAACCTTTTCTTGATATCTCAACTTTCTAGTTCGACATCTCTTTTGCCAATTCGCTGCAATTGACAATCAATAGTCAAATACATCAAAAGAAGGCCACCTGAAGAAGCACGCGTTATATATACCATGCACAAGAATTGGTGCATATTCTCCAACTCAAACTAACTGGGCATTTTTATCATTTCCTCTCATAGATTGGGCTTCTGATAGAGAGTATTTTCTAGTTAAAATGTCTTCGTGTTTGAGTGGAGGTGGTCCGAGAGCATACAGATCATTAGAATCACTAAATCTTGAGGCAATCAAATCTCCACCATCCACTTCGTGGCTTTCAAACTCATCAAACTCTCCATCTTCAACCCTCTCTGAATCCAGTAACTGCCCTCTTGCAATCTCAACACGGAAACCTCGTACCCCACGAAAAAGGCCAAATCAAACGTACAATGAGGCCGCGGCGATTCTGTCCACAGCTCATCCCAAGATATTCCCACTCACTAAATTCACGAAGAAATCACACGACAATGGCAATAAGAGCAATATCAAGAGTAATCATTCGTTCTTGTTCGAGCCCACATCGGATTTGCTGGTGTTGGATCCGCCCCTTCTGGAAAGACCCCATTTTTCCAACATTGAGCCGAAAGGGTTCAATTTTTTCGAGAAATCATGCGACAGTCCGGGGGAAATCAACTCGGGTTTTTCCGAAATTTGTGATGATTATTTTCAGGAAAACTTGGACGCCGAATCGATGTTAGACGAGGAAATCGGAGAGGGGATTGACAGCATAATGGGAAATTTGAGCACGGAAAATGTTCAGGAATCTGTTGAGGATACTAATTCTCACAATAGCAGCGTGAATGTGGAGAATTTCTGCTACGGTTATCCGATTGGATTGGGATTCGAGTTCGGATATGGGTTGATGAGGAGAGAGACGAAGGCCATGAGAAACGTGGATGATGATTGGTGGAGGTTTCCTTGTGTAAATATGCTTGATCTTACTCCACAGATTAACACACAACAGAATGTTAGTGCTAAAATTCATGCGGAGAAGACGACGACCAAGAAGAAGAAGAAAGTGGTTGTGGTGGAAAACAAGAACTCAGAACCGAAAACAGAGAGCTGCGATAATCAGCCGGTTGCTAGAACAAATGCAGGGCTGCTGTTGAAATTGAACTACGACGGCGTTCTGAATGAGTGGTCGGATAAAGGCTCGCCCTTCTCCGGCGATTCTCCGGCGGCTGAAACCGCCGGCAATGATGTCCAGGTATGTATGCAGTATACTGTATACTTGTCTCTCCGGCTCTCCCTTCTTTCTGGTTCAAATATTTGGGGTGAGTGGGGGCCGGGAGGCGATGCCACGTGTGTTGAATGCAAAAGAACTACTTTTCTATATTATTATTATACTTTAATCATGAATATTTTTTTTTTTTTTTGGAAGAAAGTGGGTTTTTGAGTCATCTTTTGGCTTCAGTAAGATTTTCTTCATTGAAATATTGAATGTTAATGTGTAATGATGAATATGGTTCTGGGTTGGATGGGATAGTTGAGGTTGAGGAGGTTACATATACACAACTCTCTCCACCTCATGACTCTCGCGCCACGACCTTTAATTTCTATCTTGTTATTTCGAAGAAAGGAGGTTTTTCTGTTTAATCATATACTGTTTTTTCTTTTCTATTTAATTATATAAAATATTAATTTATTCATTCATTTTTACCTTTTACCTAGTCGTATGTTCGGAGTGAGTTATTAAAAAGAAAAAAAAAATAATAATAATAATTGTTGATATATATCATTTTCCATTTTTAAAACTATTTGTTTGCTATCAAGGAATTCTGGAAACCAGGCCGCTGTTTTATTTATCTCGAAATTGAGTGTGACCTCGTCAAATGATACTGACAGTGGACATACACTATAATAACAATAATAAATACTATTTCATTATTAATATTGTTGTTGTTATCTCTAGATTATTAAACAAATGAAATAGCTATAATTGGGTGTGCAGGCAAGGCTGGCGCAAATAGATTTGTTCTTGGAAAACGGAGTGAGAGAGGCAAGTGTGCTACGCTACAAGGAAAAAAGACGTACGCGTCTCTTCTCCAAGAAAATCAGATATCAGGTCAGAAAA
Organism: Lantana camara; assembly: GCA_037501455.1. Lineage (NCBI taxonomy): Eukaryota > Viridiplantae > Streptophyta > Magnoliopsida > Lamiales > Verbenaceae > Lantana > Lantana camara. The sequence continues at coordinate 20,371,112 of CM074863.1, read as the reverse complement.
GTCAACGCAGATCGACGCCCCAGAATGAAGGTAAGAGATTTGGGTTATTACACTCAGCCAACTTTATCCAAAATAAATGAACATTAAATTTCAGGTTATAGTATATGATATATTAGCAAGGTTATTTACTGTTTTTATGATGTTGCAGGGACGATTTGTGAGGACTCCCAATTCTCCAGATGACTAAAGATGAAGATGAGCCGTTTAGCCTCTATTTTTGTAGTTTACTATTGGCTCTTTTTTTGGCTTTTTCTTTCTTTCTTTTTTATTTTTATACACTGGATATGAAGCTCCAAGATATGCAAGACTAGGTGATGACTGAGGAATAGGAGTTTAAAACAGAATATTTCCCTGCTTATTTTTTGTGGACCATTTCTTGATATTGTTAGTATTTATCATTTCTCAGAATCAATTAGCTTAGGAAAAATGAAATCGTGTTGAACAATTAGATGTGCATTTTTGCTTCTTATGTGCCCATCTTGGTTAGGATGACAACGGTACAACTTACGAGTTTTTATAATATTTCAAATCTTAGGGAAGCTTGTGTGTTATACTAAATCCCCAATGTGCATCAGTGTAATTAACTCTAGAAATTATTCCCAATTGTCAACCTGCAATACAATATCCGCAAATAGAACACACGCATACTTGATCACAAAAAAGAACATACACATACAAACACACTCTTTTGTAGCAAAAGGTCGAATCCTTAACCCTAAAGGCTCCCCACATCTCGACCCAACAAATCAATTGAGAAAAGTAAATAAGTTACTCAGCAGTGGGAAAGTGAAACCTACTCTCAAAATCCATATTGAACTCAAGAATGATGCTCTAAAAAGGAACAACCCGGAATGTTTTAAAGCATATTTTGCCACAATTCTCCACACACACAACACCTCTTTCAGGTGAACAACCAAATGGAAGAAGCATTACGCCAATAGACAGGCTTAAAATTTGGAGTGTGGAACAAGAAGAGTACACAGTAATACAACTCTTTATCATTTCTTTTGTTTATACAAACTCATTCACTAATCTTTATATAATAGTAATATATACTATATACAACCACAACAAAACTTGAACATCTTGAAAATACTATCTATTTACCAAAAATTACTTCTGTTTCTCCAATTGCAGAGGAACAAAAGTGTAAAAGGAGAACTCAAAATTATGTCTCAGGAAAAAAAAAAACTAAAGAAGGAAAAATATTCATGTTTTCTCCTTTAGTTCTGCTACAGGTACATAAACAACAGATTGGTCACTTGCCTTAACTGTGCAGTGTTTACGAGATCTCCGGCTTGGAAATTGACATAAAATTTGCTGTAGTTTTTCTACTCTGCACTTGATTTGGCAAAGCCTTTCCATCTCCTTCTCTGCTTCAGATACACTACGTTTCCGTTTGGAATTCAGTTTCTTTTTAGCTTCTTTCGCTTTCTCTCTTATGTGTTTCAAGCTTATGTCATCAACAAAATCCAGAGTCCTCTGACAGAAACAAGTAGAAACAATTAAGAGGCAATATAGAATATAAATAACATATGCACAATGCAGTACTTGCATATTTCTAGCTATCAATATTTTCTTACATCATGTTACTTTTTCAACCTCAATGAAATTAACTAACCCATTCCTGCCCTTTCTCGGATGCAAATTTTGATTTTTGAACAGTTGATTCTTAGCAAGTTTTTACTATCTAAAAATATTTGAATATTAAATAGAATAGAATTCCAATTTAGAATTGTGATAATGAAAGCGAATATCTATATCCTTATAAAACTCTTTGTGTTTTATAAGATTTAATAATGGAAATATAAATTCTATGTTTCTCTATATTGCTAGAGACACTAGTAAAATTAGTAATGATAAAGTTTCGATTATCTATGATCTAAGATGAAGAAAATATAAGGCCAAAAGGAGTGGCCTTCACAGTTCTAAAATAATCCAAAAATATTAATCACAAGAGATGGGCATTAGCTTAAAAGCACCTGGTTATTGTCTGCTTTCAGTGACAAAGGTTTTCTTCGTTGCTTCATCTTAAAAGAATTGGCCAGCAAGAGCGAGTTCCGTCTTTGTTCACTCTTCTTTGTACTCTTACAGCTTGACGCTATATCGTTCTTCGATGTAATCTGATCAGGATGACTTTCCTTTGCGGTTTCTGATATGGTTTCCTTTTGACTACTTGGACTATCATCCTCAGATACTTGTGCTCTTCCGGTCTGTTTGTAATCATGGTTAATTAATTCAACCTTAAAATTAAAGATGACAAAACAAAGTTAAAATAAATGGTAATTATCCTTCTTATTCGGAGAACTCATAGAAGATAAAAATGTTTTTTAGTTGGGATTGGAGTTTTAGATTTTAATCAGGGAGCTGCTTGCCTTTCTTGCTTTTAGTGCTAGGTACCGTGCATTCTTGAACCATTTGTTGACCTAAAAATGGAAATAAAGAAGTAAACATGTCATTCAAAGCAGGAAGGGAGGATCATGAAAAATTGACTGCAAAATAATGTAAGCTAAAATGAGAATCTGAAAATTTTACGAAGTTGGCTTACTTGTACCATTTCTAGTAGTAAATATATTCATTTTCACCACCTATTTAGAAAATCAAACATTTTTTATCTACTGGATTTCAAATTATACCATAGATTACCTTGTCAAATTCTAGGCCGAGCTGCATTGAGAGACTGACTCTTAAAGCTCTTGTTGGAAGTTCGTTCTCAGCAAAAGCAACTCGAAGCTTCTGGAACAGAAATAAAGAGACGGGATGAGTTCATCATATGACTGGTTAAAAGACAATTTAAATGAAGCTTATATTACCTCAACGGCATTATGGGGGAGTCTGAAAATAGGTCTTTTTATCTTATTGGTTGATTCTTTCTCTCTCAATTGTGATGGCATTTCTTCTAAATTATTTTTATCGGTTCCACTTAGAGTCATAAGAGTGCTGGCAGCATCAGTCTCCTTAACTTTCCTCCTCCTTTTTGTGGGACCCCAGTCTTCATCGTCACTGATCAGTTCATTTTCAGTAGCATGCTTTCCAAACATTTCCTAAGGACAAACAAAATATTAGCAGATGTATGGTAACACCATTGTCACATTTCATATGCATAATGGATACTAGGGTTTTAATACCCCATGTACTCACATCATATAGCTTCATATTAACATGAACGAATCTTGATAACTCACATCATATAATTTTATATAGTCAACAGTTGCTCGCTGTCTGGGACGGGATAAAATTTCACAGTTATTGATCTCATCGGAATCTACTCCAATTAAATCAAGAGAAGATTCATGATTGCTTCTCCCTTCAACTCCTCCACATACAAGAGGTTCATCCTCAAGTGAACCTAGAGAACTGGAACTATAACCTGAAGCATCAGATTCTGACCAAGAAATACTGGCACTGCAACTGCGGTCAATTCTATCTGGATCATAATCATCATCTTCAGAATCATCAGAAGGCCAATCTTCTCCGGTGCATGTGGGATTTCCACCTTCAGGTAATGCAGCTTCTTCCTTGAAAACATCCTGTTATGATTCAAGGATGTCATTTTATCAGATGATGTACAGTAAAAATCATCAGCTAATATCAACGGGTTTCAGAACAAATTACCTGCCAATTACTGTCCATTTCGAAATGGGTTCCCAGATGAGCATTTGTTGCTTCCAATATTTCCATCTTTTTCTTACAAAATTTGCAGAACCACCCTTCGTCTCCCGGAGGAACTGTGAAATCTTAAATTCAATATATGTAGTTCAAATGAAGAGTAATGAATTTAACAAATGTTACACACCAAAAAGTGAACTCACTATTTTCTGTCAATAATGGAGGATCAAGACACTTTTGGTGAAAAGCACAGTTGCATGTCCCATCACAGAGTATAATGTCGTTATCTGGGAAAGCTTCCCGCAGCTTGCATTTCGAACAGATTATCTAAACATAAAATGAGAAAAATCATGATTCACTTATCCAGGGGAGAATTAAGCAGAGGGACTGGTCTCACCACATACAGAAAACAAAAAAAGAGATGGACCAAATAGAAAAAACTATCCCTCCTCTCCAAAATGGTGCATAGTTCTGTATATTGTAAATGCTCAACATAAGATGAGTATAATATTATGATATGTGTGCATATATATATTTATTACAAATCTCACACCAAAAAGACATAAAAACCGTACATGTTCATGGTGAACAGATCCATCGGGAGCAACAGCTGAATCATTAATGCGACCTTCAGAACTTAGCAAATCCAATTGGTGAATGGCTTCACGTATCCCTAGTTTGCACTTTAGTATCTGTTTTTTGGCTCTTTGAAGTTCTGTTTCTGGTTTAAGCTTTTCTCGACTGAAATGGGAAGAGGTCAAAATTATGTGAGCAGCTTGCAGCAATTTAATTTAAGACATAACAACAGTAATTCAGTTCATAATAACTTTCTCCTACAAAACAATTCAGCTGCAGCTAACTTCCTTCCTCAAGATATCACTATCAGTTTCTCATTCAATATCAAGAAATTTGACTGAGCTGCATATTCTTCAGAAATCAGAATCTGCATAGGATACTAACTTCTTTTCATTTTTAAGAGTAAGGTCATTCGCTATCTCGTCCAGTAGAGGCACTTTTAAAAAATTACAACAACTATTAGAATCCCAATAAGAAACTCAATTACATAATAAGAACACTAGATCTACAAGAAAGCATTTTCAGCCGAAAAACAATGGGACAAGATTTCATACCTCTGACCTTTCCAACCTTCTGTCGAGTAAGCATCAATAAGATTCTGCTCCAGTTTCATTTTTATTAATAGGTACCTTGTCCTCCTTTGTAACCGAGAAGCCTCATCAAGTTCGACATTGTTTTTTCTCTTCTTTCTCCTTCTCTTTCTCTTCAATTTCTGAGGCTTTACATCTCTATCATCTGTTTTCTCACTCTCCTTCGTAGCTATCTGCTTATCTTTAACACCTTTCAATGATGATTGCTTCTTGGAGCTTTTGGCCTTCTGCACAATCGCTTTTTTGACAATCTTCTTCTTCAAGCTTGCGTTCACATTGCCTTCGTGCAAGCATTTAGCAACTCTGCTCTTAGATTGTCCCTTTTTATGTGGTTTTAATTCCCATTTCATGCTCTGTAAAGTTCTATCATCATCTTCTCGGTGCAATTTCTTACGAGTGGCCGTTCCAGGCATCTCCAGTACACGATTCGATAAAGCATCAAACTGAAAAACCATACAACGGGGAGAAAAGAAAAAGATAAACTTCAGCAGGTGTATCCTAACAAAGATAGTTTCGTTATAATGCGCACAGAAAAAAAGTTGATCGAGCTCGATTTGTCCTTAAATCTTAACCAAACATCCCCAATTCAAGAATCATAATCACCTAAAACATAACCTACTTCAGAAAGCAAGACGCAAATTACTTACATTTGATTAAGCATACGGAGCTTAAAGAACACAAAAGCAAGAAAATTTGATCTAATCATATGGATTAAAGCAGAAAGATCGAATGGGGATTTCCAGAACATCCCAGGAGGTCAATCCAGCAAAATTTCTCCCAAATAAAATACTCAAAATCAAGAATAGCAATGTCCGACCAAAAAGGAATTTAGGAAGGAAATATAGGTCACCTGACGAAGCCAAAGAGAATGGAAGATCTGCTGGCATAGCGGAGCCTCCAGCAATATCTGATAACATGTATTTATCAACGAATATATACATGCATAAGTAGAGGGAAGCTTTGAGTACTTGACTGATTAATTGATAAGTATTGGGAAAAAAGTGATTTTCGAATTTGAAGTTGAAAATTTAGCGAAATATTTGTGCGGCGGAGCAAATCGCCGGGCGGTGGCTCTTCTCATTCACGGCCAACCAACCGTCTTTTAGTGTGCGTGGGTTTTCCCAATGCACAATTATTTGCCAAAGTTTCTGTTTAGTTTTCTTCACTCGAATCTTGATTTTCTTCCGCCTACTATAGTTGCAAACAGATTTTGGTAAAAGATTGGATCATAATTGTCATCTTAATAGTGATTTATATCATTGGGTTTAGGTGATATTTTGGAATAAAAAAATAAATTTTATCACCCGATGATAATTTTTGCGGATAATAGAAATTCAATTCCTATTAAACTTTAGTTACATTGATTAACCCTCGTTAATGTAAGACTATAGAGGTGATTCCTATGTAATTAATGGTGGCTCTTGTATATGTAACATTTTATCCAACAAATTTAAAAGGTGACACTCACATAATATTTAGATCTTGTGATTGACGATCGATTCTGATTGGTCATATGTCGTGCTCTATAAATCTATTGTGTGCAAGAGCATATTCCAATCTCATCTAGTCTAGTGCAATATAAAATTGGATTCCTACATATTGTCAAAATTATCTAAGTGAAAAACCAACATTGTATACACAAACTTCCTTGAAAGAAAAAATACGGTTTTCACTAGATAGCTGTTGATTGAGGTAAAAATAAATAAAACAAAATACAACTTAGTAGCAGCTCAGCCCCAACCAAACTAATGCATAGTATATAACTCTCTGCTAACTTGAAAGTAAATGGGTCCTTAAAATTTATATAGTCGCAATGGAAGTTATTTTTCTCACGTATTTTGCAGTTTGCACCTTTGGGTTTGGAAGGAAAATGAGCATTTCACGTTATTTCTTAATAAGAGTACTTGGATAAAAGTATAAGGCAGTTCAAATAAAATATATAGACCCTGCGATTAGCTAGGTTATTAATTATTATGAGCTGCCTACTTTTTAAATGGCCAACTTAGATTTAAAAATAATCATTTTGCTATTGGGAATTAAAGACGCATTCCTAATTATAAAAAGAAAGAATAGGAATACAAATAACAATTTCATAGCGCAAATAACAATACTCATATACAAATTATGGAGTAATTTTAATTTGAGTTTGACTCTACCAAATCGGTGTAATAAGGGCCGAGTGTTTTACACTTGTCGTGTAGTTGGTGAAAAATTTAGGAAGAGTGACATATCAAATAATAAGTATAATATATTTTGCTTTTTTAATTAGTCAGGCTCGACCGATCGGATCTGGGGATAAAATTTTCCCAAATTATTGGATTTAATTTACTAGTTTTCTTGTTTGATGGTGCAACACATCCTCTAGTTATAATGCACAGACACTCCGAATTTTTGCCCCGTGCAATGTCGGACACGGACACGGTTCCGACACGACACCGATACTTGTCCGATACGGCAAAATGTGTCCAAAAATTAAAAAAAAAATCCGACACGCTGGGGACACGGCCCGGACACATGTCCGAGAAGGCTCGGACACCCCAACACGAAAAAAAAAATATATAATTTTTATTTTATTTTTCCTCAAAATTTGAGGATATAATTTATTTTTTAAAAAAAATATATAGAAATTTGTTAAAAGAGGTATAGTATTAATTTAAATTCAATATAATATTTATTTATTTTCATATATTATTATATAAAAAAATATATTAATGTTATTTGTAATTACTTTAAATATTGAATTGAAAAATGATGTATGTTATTTAAATTTTTAATATTGAATATTTTTATCAATTTTTATTTTATATAAATTTATATATATATATAATTTATTTATATATAATATAGCCGTGTCGTGTCTTAAATTTTTTTAAAAATCCATGTCGCCGTGTCCGTGTCTTTGCATCATAGTCCTCTAGATATATTTTGAGGGTACAAAAGACATGTTTGACCAAAAATATGCTGACCATCTTTTTTTTGGAATGCATAATACAAATCGCTCGATATATTACACATATATTATAGCGAAAATGCCCTATATTTGAAATCTTATCCAATAATTTTAATTTTTTGTAAACATAAGATTGCTCCAATGTTTTATTGGCCAAAACAAATAGTTTGTGAATCCTTATTTTATCTCAATCTTTTTAATTTTATCCGATGACCAATTCCAACTTTGCTTATATATGCTAAGGTTTAAGGAAATGGAATTTTCGCAATGATTGGAAAGGCAAACCTCCAAAAACTACCAAACGACCAAAAGTACAAGTACATGACTACGTTCCCCATATATAAATATTCAAGAGAGATACAGAGAGATCCAATTGACTTTATTTTAATTTTAATTTTAATTTTCAAAAAACATTTATTTTTAGTTAATTATGTTTAGAAAGCATGGGGATACATGGGAAGAACAGAGGAAGAATATGTCAAACCTCTTGTCTCTCCTGGATCTCTTCACCATTTCTGTTGATCATCATCAGCAGCAGCACAGATTTAATCGGCCATTAACGTTGTTATGATACTTATTATTGGCTGCATTTTTATTTTATCTTATTTTATTCTTTAATATAAATGGAAAGCTTCAGAAAAGCTTATGGGGCTCTCAAGGACTCCACCAAGGTTGGCCTTGCCAATCTCAACAGTGAATTCAAGGTAATATATTTTCATACATTCATATTAAAGATTTATTTATTTCATTCATATTTGATCCTTTTTTTTTTTTAATTATTATTGCTAGGATTTGGATGTTGCAGTTGTGAAGGCAACAAATCATGTCGAATGTCCTCCAAAGGAACGGCATATTAGGAGTGAGAGCGTTTTCGATTGATCTTATGTTCTTTGTTATTTAGCATTTTCAGATTAACCATGTATGCAATTCTCTGCTAAATATATCATGATTGATGACTTGTCCATTTCCTCTCAGGGATATTTGCAGCTGTGTCGATAAACCGTCCTCGAGCCGATGTCGCATATTGCATCCATGCGCTTTCCCGAAGATTAGCCAAGACTAAAAACTGGATTGTAATGTCTTCCTGTTTATTTTCATATTATGTGACTATATTTGTAGCTTTCCGAATTAACTTGTTGAAAATTTCTACTTGAGAGAATAATTTTAGTTGTGTTTGTACTGATCAACAACGTTTCAGGTTGCCATAAAGACTTTAATTGTAATTCATAGGACGCTACGAGAGGGAGACCCTTCGTTCAGAGAAGAATTACTACATTACTCACAAAGAGGAAAGCTGTTCCAAATATCCAATTTTAGGGATGATTCCAGTCCTTTAGGTAATTAAGTAATTGGTTTCTCTGGAAGAGATGAAAAGGGAAATATTCTGAAAATGTATATGAACATTGAGCTAGTTGTGATGCAGCATGGGATTGCTCTGCTTGGTTGCGTACGTACGCGCTCTTTCTTGAGGAAAGACTTGAATGTTTCAGGTCCTTAAACTATGATATAGAGACGGAGAGAGCGCCAAAAGGCCCCGGAGTTACTAAGGTTCGTTTTTTGTCCTACTTTCGGCTTCTGCTGTGTTGGATACTTTGGATAATTACACTGACACCCCCTGATGTCGGCCTAATATGAAACTTCTTGTGGTTTGAGAAATTAAATTCTTTCCTTATGGAAGAATTATATTTATGTTAGGTAGTGATAAATGAAATTTGACAAAATCAGTTTTGAATTTTTATGAATTTCTTACTTTTTTCCCTTGGAACTTACTCATCTGTAAGTGGCTTTAAATTCATGGATATAATAGTATGCGTTAACGAAAACTTGTAGCATAGTACTTTAGATGAAGTTTTTGTTATTTCTCAAGCCTTAAGGGAAGTTTGTGTAATTCGTCAAAATCTCAACCAGAGTAATTGTTTTCCGCCTTTTTCATGTTGTAATCGCTATTATATCAGGCGTATAGTAAAACACGGCTAATGAATAGTGAAGAACTGTTGGATCAGCTACCTGCATTGCAACAGCTTCTATACCGTCTGTTCTGTTGTCAGGTAACATGATGTCCTGTTTGGTTTGCTGGTGAATTTCTTATATCCTGGATAGGATAACTTATCCTGTGTGAATGTTTTGCAGCCTGAAGGAGCAGCTTCCTATAATTTCCTTGTCCAATATGCATTGGCTCTGGTATGTTACCTTGGTCAGAGCTTGGATATTTCTCAGCCATCAATGCACGTTAAATGTATCGATTGACAGTTGAAATTAAGAGAGTGCTGCAGCCGTTATATGAAATTAAAACTAGTTTTCTTTTTGTTAATCTCAATCGCCTACCGATGAACTTCATTGTGGTGAATTAAAACAGAGATCTAATCCATACAGTTCACTACTTGTGTTCTACAGGTTTTGAAAGAGAGTTTCAAAATATATTGTTCCATTAATGACGGGATCATCAATCTAGTCGACATGGTATGGTGTTGTTTGGCGTTACAAAACACCATCTCATCCATTGATAATGTTCTTGTCAAGGGACAAATAACTCCTCTTTATTTCTGATTCTGGCGTGCAGTTTTTCGAAATGCCCAAACACGACGCAGTCAGGGCTCTCAACATCTACAAGAAGGCTGGAAAACAGGTCCATAAACACAGTCCAATCATTCATTAACATTACAGAAGTGTTTGATTAACATGATAGCTGATCTTCATTTTGATTTTGCCTTGATCTGTCTAGGCAGAACATCTAGCTGATCTTTATGGCTACTGTAAAACTCTAGACCTCGCAAGAACCTTTCAGTTCCCTACATTAAGACAGGTACGTACTTTTTATCTATACACATGTTACTAACAAGAATTCTTGTTCCATCCGAACGAGCCCTTAAAATTAATAGCTTCTCCCTGAATAATTCCAGCCTCCTCCGACTTTTTTAGCAACAATGGAGGAGTATATAAGGGAAGCACCTCAGACAGGTTCCATATCAAGTAAGAGACTGGTGAGATCATTGTTCCTACTATCAATTTATAGCATACTTTTACTTTTATGTTTACAAAGATTTCATAATTACATTTGAAATTATGGGCCTAACTTATTTTTGCAAAATGTGCTGATCACGCATAGGCGTATAGGGAAGCCGAAGAAGAGCCAGAAGAAGAAGAAGAAGAACCGCCTCCAGAAGACGTTGAACAAGAAGTAGAAGAAGAAGAAGTGAAAGAAGAGATGGTTGAAGTGGAAGAAGAACCGGAGATTCAAGAAGAAGTTCCGGAGGAACCACCACCGGATGAGCCGACTGATCTCCTTGTATGTTTGCTCTTTAGTTTTCAATATTTTTTATTGACTTATTTATATCATATCCCCTGTGGTTTGAGATGATTTATATCAGAATATAAAAGGTTAAATTAGTTATTTCGTATCCAATAAATAGAGAAAATTAGTGTTCTAGTAACACCAGAAATTTTCAGGGTTCGGTATGCAAATATTTTGAAAACACAGGATTTCCTGTATTAATTTTTATAACACAAGGTTTTTCTTGCCCATTTCACATAACACGGGGGTATGGTGTAAATAACTCATTTTTTATTTTTTGGTTTGCTTGCTTTCCAACATTTGCATGTATTTTGCGCAAATACTTTTTGTAGGGCTTGAGTGATGAAGTAAATCCAGAAGCATTGAAAATAGAGGAAAGCAATGCGTTAGCCCTTGCCATTCTACAACCTGGTGAGATACTCTACCATAGAAATTTGTACTTGGTATATATGTAGTATCACATACGTATTAGTAGTGAAGATTAAAGCATGTTCGACTGCTTGTAGCCCCGATTTCAAATTTAATCCTTATGTGTATGTAGTATATATTTTGAAAACACAAACCGACCTCCTAACTCGAGGTCCTAGCTCCGCTACTCCCTGAGATGGTTTGAATTTTGCTACATCCTTTATTTTATTTATATACGTGTGACGCGTATATATGAATGAAATAAGAGATGAAATACGAATATGAAACAGGAGATCCTAAGCCGTTAAAAGTTGGTTGATACGACTGCAGGAGATAATCCATCTTCAGCTAGCAATGCGTTGGTCGAAATTGGAAAGACTTCAGGTTGGGAGTTGGCACTTGTTACTGCGGAAAGCAACATCACTAAACCCCAAGCAGTAGAAACCAAACTGGTTAGTCCTCTCTTAAGGTTTTCATGTAGATTATTTTGGAGGAAATTGCAAATTTGATATACCAACTCGATTAATTTAAAGATTTTGGTATATTTCATTTTTCGGTGATAAAAACATGATCTTATGTTAACAATCATGCAATTTAATATATTTTTTTATCGAAATCCGATTTTGCTTGCCGGAAACCTGACCCGGATTTACACTTGGCGAACTCTTAGTTCGCCACATATAAATATTGGCAGGCAAAATCAGTTTTGGCAAAAGATGTGCACTAAATTGCTTGATTTTAGAAATATGATCCTATTTTCTCGTCGAAAAATGAAATATATCAGAAACGCTAAATTGGTCGAGTTGGTATACCAAATTTATAATTTTCCCTTATTTCGAGTTGGTATACCAAATTTATAATTTTCTCTTATTTTGAGGCACTTGACTAATCGTGTCAAATCAATGCAAATTTTGTTCAAATCTATGCTCTTGTTAGATGTTAACTAATAATAATTATACATACAAGGGTTAAAATCTCAATATATTTTCCCAATAACAATCTCTACGAGCTTAACTGCGATGGTAACGCACAGTTGAGATCTAAACTGTGAGTAAATTATTAGGCCGGTGGCTTCGACAACCTATTGCTGGATAGCTTGTACGAGGACAATGCTACGAGGAGAACTCTGCAGCTCCACAGCGCCGGCCACAACACGAGCTACGGCTCATACGAGACGGCCGTTGCACATAACTTATACCTCCAACAAAACGACCCTTTCGCCATGTCGAACAGCTTCGCGCCTCCAACGAACGTGCAAATGGCGATGATGTCGCAGCAAGAGCAGATGATGATGATGCAGCAGCAACAACAACAACAACAAATGATGATGCAACAACAACCGCAGTCGATGATGATGGTACCTCACAATCCGTATGCAGCTCATCATCAACAGATGGGATCGGGAAATCCATTCGGGGATCCTTACGGCTATTCGCCGAGTCCAATGCCCCCGCACGGGAACAATACCCTAATTTGAAGGTCAAGTTTTTCTGCTAGTTTATTTTTTATCTATGCTTCCTCGCTCGCACCAACCCTGTAGATGGAATATTACAATTTAATCCGACCAATACAATTTTTTTTAAAGATGATTGTTGCTGGTTTTTCAATTACGTCCTCCAACGAGACCACTATAAAATTTGAAAATTAAACAGTAGCTGGTTTTATGCATAAACAGTTGATTAATAGTGTATTGATTCGTGTGTTTTGAGTTTGATCAAAAGATAGGCAGAGACGGAATTAAGGGGGCATGCGGGATACAATACTTTAATTTAAGTATGTAGATGGATCATGCATGGGTTAATATCTGTAATTGTTTACTGAAATGAATTTTGTGAGTGTGTTCTACCTTTCACTAACATTTGTTTGGTGTTATATCTAATTATATAGTTTTCGCATTAAATTTTTTGTTTATGTTTATTGTTAGAACATGGTATTGGAAGAGAATGTACTGGTTTGTATTCATTGTGTAAAAAATATTCTTCTGTGTTACAAGATTAATCCCTCTAGACTAGGATATATAACCCCTAACACAATCTCTAAGAATCAGGACAATTACAGGGATTAAGGGACTAAATATGGTAAGTCAATTTTTCCCATAAATTGATATTCTAACACTCCCCCTCAAGCTAAGTAATGGAATCGCCAATGCTTAGCTTGTTCAACACTGTGTGGAAGATTTGACATGTGACGGCCTTTGTGAGTATGTCTGCTAGCTGATCCTCGGATTTTACAAAAGGAATAGATATCGTGCCCTCTTCTAGCTTTTCCTTAATAAAGTGTCGATCAACCTCCACATGTTTTGTTCTGTCGTGCTGTACCGGATTTTCTGAGATACTGATCGCGGCCTTGTTGTCACATTTCAGCAGACTTGGTCCCTTCTGTTCCATGCCAATTTATGTCATTAGTTTCCTAAGCCAGATAAGCTCAGTGACCCCCTTTGCAATTCCCCTGAATTCAGCTTCAGCACTAGAGAGTGCCACGACTTTCTGCTTCTTGCTCCTCCAAGTCACAACATTCCCTCCAACAAGTGTAATAAGTCCAGAAGTGGACCTCCGATCATTCGGATTTCCTGCCCAGTCTGCGTCTGTATACGCCTCAATATTGAGATGGCCATGCCTCCCAAACATGATTCCTGTCCCTATAGTACCTTTGAGATACCGAACAATGCGAATGACTGCTTCCATGTGTTCTTTCTGTGGTTGGTGCATGAACTGACTCACAATACCTACCGCGTAGGCAATGTCTAGTCGTGTGTGAGCCAAGTAGATTAATTTCCCCACCAACCGTTGATATCGTTCCTTATCTGTTCGTTCCCCACTCTCTTCTATCCTGAGTTTATGGTTTACCTGCATCGGAGTGTCCACAGGTTTACAGTCAACCAACCCGGTTTCTGCCAACAGATCGAGAATGTACTTTTTCTGTGATATAAAAATCCCTTTCTTTGACCGAAGAACTTCGATACCCAAGAAATATTTCAATCCTCCAAGGTCTTTCATTTCAAACTCCCTGAACAAGTTCTTCCTAAGGCTTTCCATTTCCTCACTGTCACTGCCCGTAATAATCATATCATCAACGTAGATTATCAAGCACGTAATCAAATCTCCTCGTTTCTTCAGGAACAAGGTATGATCCGCGTTACTTTGCACGTATCCATGGCATCGCATCGCCACTATAAACCGTCCAAACCACGCCCTGGGTGACTGCTTGAGACCATACAGCGCCTTTCGAAGTTTGCACACTTCATCACCCTCAAAACCTTCGGTGAACCCTGGTGGGGGTTCCATATAGACTTCTTCGTTCAAATCCCCATGCAAGAAGGCATTCTTCACATCAAACTGATGCAGTGGCCAGTCTCTGTTTGCTGCAACTGATAACAATACTCGGACAGTATCAAGTTTCGCTACAGGTGAGAAGGTCTCAGAGTAGTCAATTCCAAGTGTCTGAGTGTATCCCTTTGCAACCAGCCGCGCCTTATATCTTTCCACTGAGCCATCTGCTTTGTGTTTAACTGTGAAAACCAATTTACAGCCAACCGGTCTCTTCCCTTCTGGTAACTTGCATTTCTCCCATGTCTCATTTTGGGCCAATGCTTCCATTTCAACTTCCATAGCTTTCTGCCATTCCTTGGTCTGTTTAGCTTCCTGCACTGTTCGAGGAACCTCCTCCTTATAGAGGCTACTTAAGAAAGCCTTTGCTGTGTGGGATAGACTCCCCCTGACCATATTTCCCATAGGGTACTTGGCAGTTCGGGATGTATGATCCGGTGAATATCTAGATGAAGGAATCCCTCTAGTACTTCTCTGTGGCAGTTTGTACCTCATGTCTGCTGCATTCTCAGGCACAGTATCAGTAGCATTTGGAATATCATCAATATCAGAAATGATTATAGGAAGAGGGGAAGAATCAGTTACCTCATTTTGGACATCATTCGGAGGAGAATCGTTGGGCAGAGGTGTGGTACTGAGGTCTTCAGGTGCAGATGGGGGGGGGGGGGGGGGATGTTGGTGAGGCCGGCTCAATCAGATCTATATAACTCAACCAGCTCAGAGATCTCTCACTGTGAATCTCCCCCTGATCACTGTGCTGGGATAAGTAGAAATACTCAGTTTCAACAAAGTTACAGTCCATGCTAATGAGAAATCTCCTAGAACTTGGGTTGTAACACCGATAACCCTTCTGAGTTGGTGCATAGCCCATGAATACACATTTTTCAGCACAAGCGTCTAACTTACTACGGTCTGTTTTTGGTATATGAACGAAAACTGTGCACCCAAAGATTCTTGGAGGTAAGGTGAGGTGCGGTGGAACAGCAGTTTGAGTCTGGAGGATATTGAGTGGTGTTTGGTGGGCCAGGATTTTGGTGGGTAGGCGGTTGGTTAAGTAGACCGCAGTACTGACTGCTTCGGGCCAGAAATGGGTTGGGACATGTGCTTCAGTGAGTAAAGCACGGGACATCTCAAGTATGGTCCTGTTTTTTCGTTCTGACACACCGTTTTGTTGAGGTGTATTGGGACAAGATGTTTGATGGAGGATTCCTTGTTGCTGGAAGAAACTTTGCATGTCATGATTAACATACTCACGACCATTATCCGATCACAGAACCTTGATTTTCTTATCAAACTGTGTTTGTATCATGTTAAAGAACGCAACAAAGGTACTAAATACTTCAGACTTATGCTTCAGAAAATATACCCAAGTTGTGCAAGAGAAATCATCAATAAACAGCACAAAATATCGAAATTGGTTCTGATTAGTCACAGGGGCTGGACCCCACACATCTGAATGCACTAATGAGAAAGCAGATTCAACCCGAGTATTATTCGACTTAAAAGAAGTTCGATGGCTTTTAGAGGCCAGACAAGTTTGACAAGACAAATCCAAAAACTGATTGTTCTGAAAAAACGAAGGAAATAACATCTTTAAATACCCCATTGAAGGGTGACCAAGGCGCCTATGCCACAGCCAGAGTTGTGTGGTTCCTGTTCCTTGTGAAAGTAGAGCCTTGGACTGATTTTCAACTTCATCCACATAATATAATCCCCCACGCTCAGTACCATGCCCAACAATCTCCTTCGTATGAATGTCCTGCAGTATGCAAAAATGAGGATATATGAGAACCACACAGTTCAATTCTTTTACCAACTGGTTTGCTGATACTAATTTACAAGATAGAGATGGAACATAGAGGCAATTTCTCAATTTCAAGTTTGGAGAAATAGAAACAGGGCCTTCTTTTTCCACGTGGATTTTTTCCCCACTTGCAGTCAAAATATGGGACTGTGTTGGAGTGACAGGATCAATAATATCACGCAAATCAAATGTCATTGAGTCTGTTGCACCACAATCAAAAATCCATTGTGTTGTTTTACCGGATTGAGAGAGAAATCCACACGGTGCACTAGTATGTGGGCCCATTCGACATGTGTCATAAGTAGAGGGGGCATTATGCAATTTATCAAATATAAGGGGATTTAACCTAGGGTTTGGGTCATTACCCCCAAACCCGTTACCTTGTGCGCCGCGGCTGGTTTCAGTTCTTCTCCCTCCAATCTCGCCGGTGGCGAGATTTACTCGGCTGACTCCGACAGCCGTCGCCGTGGTGTCTCCGCCGACGACGCCGGCGACGGTCGTCTTCTCTTCACCACCATTAACGGCGAGGTTGGCCCTTCTGTTACCTCCTTTCGCCGTCTGTTTTCCGTCTCCAGCCGGTTTTCGTGCGCCTTCCCACCACTCCGGGTAGCCAACGAGCTCAAAGCACTGGTCTATTGTGTGCTTGGGCTTCCCACAATGGTCACAGACCAGATCCGACTTGTCCTCACGCTGTGATGACCGGCGGTTGCCGGTTTGTGTTCGGCCACCGTCTTCTGAGCGTGTTGTCCAACGCCCACCTTTCTCCTTTCTCGCCATGAGTCCGGATCCCGGTTTCTGTGGTTCTGAGTTGAGATGGATCTCGTCGCCGCCGGCCACCGTCCTTAGGATTTGGAGGCGAGCGGCTTCGCGCCGCACGGTGGCGTAGGCCGCCTCTACGGATGGCTTTGGGTCCTGCTTTAAGATGTCTCGCCGAATAACATCATATTTTTCATTTATCCCGGTAAGGAATTGGTACAGCCGTGTTTCTTGGGTGATTTTGTTGAAGATAGTTATATCTTCGGCACACTTCATTGGATTTGGCTGTTTTTTGTCGATGGCCATCCAAATTGCCTGGAGTTTGGCCCAGAAATCTTCCAAGGTTTCGTGTCCCTGCTTCTGGGTATTTGCCCTTCGATGCAGATCAAACAGTTGAAGTGGATCTCCTCCACTCCCGTAAGTGGTCGCGAGACCCTCCCACAGCGCTCTTGCCGTCGGATATTGTAAGACATTATTGAGGAGATTCGATTCGATGTTCTGGATCAACCAGGTAAAGACATTCTGGTCTTCTACCTCCCACTGGTCGAATTTGGGGTCGGTTTCTTCCGGAGGCGGTGGATTTCCGGTTAAGTGTGATCGGCCGCCCCGGCCCCCAATTGCCACTTTCATTAACCTTGCCCACATCGGATAATTGTCATTGTTAAGTTTGATTCCAATAGACAGATTGTCGGTGCTAGGCAGAAGGAATTGGTTTTGGTTTGGTTGGTTGTTTCGAAGCAGATTTGCCAATTGTATGGACAAATCTGGATTGGTGTTGGTTTGATCGGATTCTGTTGGTGTTGACATGTTTGCAGGTTGTTGCTTGATCGAGGTTGATTGGTTTTGGATTGGTTTGGGCGATGATGATTAAAACTGAGCCCCTAAGGATCTAACGCTGCTCTGATACCATGTTAGAACATGGTATTGGAAGAGAATGTACTGGTTTGTATTCATTGTGTAAAAAATATTCTTCTGTGTTACAAGATTAATCCCTCTAGACTAGGATATATAACCCCTAACACAATCTCTAAGAATCAGGACAATTACAGGGATTAAGGGACTAAATATGGTAAGTCAATTCTTCCCATAAATTGATATTCTAACATTTATACTACATAGTATGGGTTCCAGTATTTCTATAGAATTTGACTTAAATCATCAATTTATAATTATATGTTTATAATTCAATTAGTATTTTGTAGTTATTTATTTTAAAGAAATTCACCAATGTTTTTTTTTTTTTGTTGCCCCCTGCCAATATCCTGGCTTCGTCTGGCTTGTGATTTTGTGTCAAATTGGGTGCAGAGTAAGCACCATCCTATTGCCTTTTTGATTCATTGAACTGTTAATGTGTTATTAGTTGATTGGCTATCTTACAAAGTTAATTGCATTCAACTTTGTCGGCATTAGGAAACAAGCAGATAGCTCAATAATAAATATGTACATATGTAAATAATGGGACTAATTGAGACCATCAATAATTTTCTTAAAAAAATTGTCTTTTTCATGTAATTAACTCCAAAATTTGTACGATGTTCAATTGTTTTCTAGGCGACTAATACGAAAAATATTGTTATTGCAGGAACCTGTACATGAACTGCTACTTTAATTTATTATTTCATGAGGTGTCAATTGTGATTTTCTCTCAAAATTTAGTGAGTACTGATCAAATCTTAATACTGGCTTTGAAATGTTGGCCAAAAATGGGATTTATTGAATGAATCAGATGGAGCAAAGAAATTCAAGGAAGGTATATACAGCAAAGTGTTGAGGATCAAGATTTTCATAGAATTGCTATATATATTCTATTCTTTTTAGCCCACTATAGAAGCTGTTAATGCATATGTAGCACAGATAAATTCTGCAGTTTTTTGTAACATTGAAAAATGTTGCAATGGATCAAAATTATACTACCTGAAGAGTTTTTCGACAGCCTCAATCTCGGGTGCATCAAAATCCCATAAATGATGGTTATGATTGTCATGGGAAACGAAGTATTATAACAATTGAAATGTCTCGACTCTCGATATCTCAATTACACAAAATGAGATTAAGGCGTCATTTTTAAATTCTAAAGAGAATTAGTTGTTTTTGTAAGCTAAATCACATAAAGGGGACAGGAGTACTGAGCGTGAGGCAATGTGTAAATGAGGGGGACTGCTTAAAAAAAGTACTAAAGCCTCAAAATGTCCAATAAAAAATTATTTTATATTCATTATTCAATAATACTTTTAAGGAATAATACTTATAAAATGTTCTTATCATATACTACACTAGAATTATATTATTAATAAATTTATAATCATTATTTTGAATTTGGATTATGTCAATTTTTGCCGCTATCTATATAAGTTTGACAATAACATACTATTTAGTTTACCAGATAATTCCAATCTTTTTTTTTTTTTTTGAAAACAGATAATTCCAATCTTTAGTACTTATAATTTATTTATTATTTCTTATTCTATAAATTCATACTAAAGAATTGGCATTCCTCAAAAAATAAATTCATGCATAAAATACGTCTACCCCTCAGTCTAATAGGGTGCAACATAAGGTACACGTATGAACGTGATTAATCTTAAATTTAACAAGTAGTCTAACTAACTAATTCTTTTAAGGGTAATCTCTATATCATACACTTCTTAATAATTCTTTTAACCCACACTTCTAGGCAGTGGCGGAGCCAGAAATTTCATTGAGGGGGGTCGACTAAAGCATAATACTAAAAATAAATAAAAAAATAACAAGGTAAACTCAACTATTTTTTTCAAAGTACTTACAAGTTTGTATCTCACAAATGTTCACGTCGGTTACCCATATTTTAAAAACGATGCATAATTAAATATTTGAAAACACTGCTAAATATATTATTTTTAATATATATATAATCAAACAATCATTCAACAATTCGTTATCTATCCTATTTTTCAATCGATTTTTGATGTATTTCATTGTAAAAATGCTATTTCCTTTGTAATTGTTGCAACTGGTAGAATTAAAGTCAATCTTAGAAGCAAATATACAAGTGAATATACATCATTTCTCTGTCTACATCAATTTTCGAGCAAAATCACCAATCTCCTTCAATTCAGAGAAGACTTCATCTGATCTCATATTAATAATATAGTTCTCAAGTTGATTTTCAAGTTTTTTTTTTTATTTTTTATTTTACTTTTTTGAGAGACCCAACTGATTGAATCGAATCTTTTGGCTTTATGATGAGAAACTTATTCATATTGATAATTGATAAAATAAACCTTAGTTAAAATATAAAAAAAAGTAAAATTAATTTTAAATTTATATTCAATTGTAAAAAAAAAAAAAAAAAAGTCCAGTCCACAAACAAATTAAAAACAAATCTCTAACCGATCACTATGCAGGCGATTGGAGGAGTTTGATTTTATTGTTGTGTATATAGCGGAGAGAAGATAAAATATGGGTTGAAATATAACACAATTTGATTGGAGGAGCTTGATTCAACAATTAGTTGGCTCTTCAGTTAGAAATTAAAGTCCAATTAAAATTGAAACATAAAAATTTCAATTTGTGTGGTCTCAATTATTAATAATTTATTATATTGACCCCAACTAATGTTAATTTTAATTTTGGTGAGGGGGGTCAATAATAAAAAATTCTATAAAATTACATATACATATACTAATAAAATTTCAACCCAAAAAATAAATACATATAATAATAAAAAAAAAATAAAAGTTGAGGGGGGTCAAGTGTACCCCCTCAAGACAAGGTGGCTCCGCCACTGCTTCTAGGACTATCATTTTGCACTGTCATTTTATTTTAGATTTTCATATTCGACAATTCTCACATAAGAAATTAAAAAAAAAAAAATTTGTATCAACTGATCCTTATTATATCATATCCTGTGTCCGTATCTATATTCATGCATTATACCATTTAACTATCTAATTATACTATATTTTATTCAAAAAAAAATCAATTTAACAAACCCATATTCAATAAAAATTTCCATTGACACTAACGTGATGAATTTAATTTTTACATTGAATTTATATGCATAATTCAATGCGCTCGACTGCCGTTGTATTTTTGGGCCGTTGGATTGGCATTTTGGCCAACCCACTAATCTAGTATTCACGATAAAATCGTCAACAAGAATAAACACGCTTTCTCTCTGGTCGATCATGGTATATATACGCAGGTGCACATCTCCATCTCACTCCCTTTCTCTCTCTAGTCTCTACAAACAAGAAACCATTCCTCGAATCTCTCCCTATCTCTAATGGCCATGTCTCGAATTCTGTCCCAATCCGTCCTCCCTCGTGCTTCCCTCCGCCCTCCAACCGCCTTAATCAGCCACCACCGCCACCGCTCCAACAAGCCCCAGCTCGTCGAGGTCGACCTCGACGGCGCCTCTTCGTCGCCGTCCGATTCGCCGGATGCCGCCGCAGCTGAGGTCATCACCGTCGGCATCAAGAAGCTCGAGGATGCCATCCACAGCATCATTGTGCGCCGCGCCGCACCCGATTGGCTCCCTTTCCTCCCCGGTTACTCCTACTGGGTCCCTCCACGCCCCACCTCCATGCGCGACCCCGCCGGCGGGAATATGATGGATGTCATCGAGAAATTGAGGGATCGGCGGATGCAAGAAGAGTTTTTGTCGGAGGATGAACAGATGGCCCTTACATCTACAAAGGGGTGGCCTTCTTCTGCGGTTTTTATTGAAGGTAATCAAATTATTCACTTTTTTGGGGATTTCTTTGGGGGATGGGGGCGATTAAATTGGTTTCTGAGAATGAAGTACTAAATGTTTTGTGATGAACAATACTTGCAGGATATATGTTAATGTTATCTACTTATACTGAGATCTGAAATTGCCGATGAATGTGGAGCCCAATGTAAATATAAGATTTTCTTTGTGTGATTTCACTTGAAAACCTTTTCTTTTATGAGGTTCTATAACTGTTATTTTAAAAAAAAAAAAAACAATAAGAATTGTGCTATCAGATGCTACGAGTGGACTGGATTCTATCTGCAACTTTTGGGTTTTTGTTTGAATGAAGTCTCCCCGAATTGTTACTATCTGAAATCATTTCTAATTCTTAGTGATGGATATGTTAGAGGGGGAGGTTTGAATTTATTGAGAAGGGCACGAGTACAAGAGACCTGGATTTTGGTACTGATTTTTCACGTCAATGAGACTCTGTGATGATAAAGATGACATCTTGGAAACTTGTTATTCATTGATTTATTTGACAGCAGTTAGAAGTTAATTTGCGGTGCGATATTAGTTAGAAGTTAATTTGCGGTGCGATACTAGTTGTTCCTTAACGATGGTGTGTATATACATATAAGACGTTATCCAAAATGCAAGAATGTTTGACTTGCAATTAGTTCGGTGACAAATGGTACATGAAACTGATTATTTATGCCAAGACCCAAGAGCATGTTGGAATTCTTGGTCTGTGGTAAACTGGTAATCAGTCAAAAGGGCTGTTATAGCAAAACTAAAATGAGTTTTAGGACTGCATTTCCATACCGAAGAAAATTGGATAACGATAATATAAAGTAGAGGATTTTGATTGGGTAATTATTTGAGGCTGAAAATTCTTTGTAAATTATGGCTAGTGTACTATGTGTGGATTGTTTGGTTGGAGTAATGAGTAATGCTTTTTTTTTTTTTTTTTTTTTCTTTGAGTATGAGTCAGTTTGAATGTTCCTGCAATGCGTGCTCAAATTTTTTTAACAGTTGTGTATGATTCTTACTGTAGGTACTTCACCAATACATCCAATTCCAGTGGAGTTGAAAATTCAGGATAATGAAGGCAATGCAGATGATACATGCAACTCCAAGGACGAGGAAGGACAAGGATAAATCTGAACTTCCGCTAATACTCGATCTATAAGGTGAGCAAAATAACCTTCACCTCTCTTTCTCTCTCGATTTCTTGGTCACTATTCGTGGCAGAGATGGATGAAACCTCCCCCACCCCCACCACCACCACCTCCCACGAAAACCACTTTTTGCAGCTAGTTTTGAAATTTTGAGATACTTTCCGAAACCTTTACTTTTATATACAAATTTTGGAAAACTGTAACCCGACATACTGGCTGCATCCCTGATTGGTTGATTAATTATTTCTGCTGCTAAAATCTTATGTCTGAGGTTTGTTAAGTACAACATGAACAGACTCTGAATGGTTGTGTCTCTTTGCAGAGTTGTGACCTATGTACATATTTCCAGAGCCTGGATAAGGTAAAATGAGGAGCCAACATGAAAGTGGAGAAAAGAGCAAGCAGTGATGGAATGTGCACATATGGTGATCCTTGTTAAAGCTTGATATCAACTTCATTTCATATGCTTCACTTAAAAACATGTCTGCTCGGCTTCTCAATCTGCCTCAATGGAGAATGTATATTCTTGAATTATCTTGTTTATGTCACTAGTTGTAGTTCTCTTTGTATGGTCTGAAATAATTAATAAGCTCAGCCATTAGTATTAATGCTTTTTTTTCCTTCAGAAAATGGTGGCAAATTTTGTTTATAATCCCTAATAAAATTGAGAAGTGATTATACTGCATAGAGTAGATTGATAAATCTAACCTTTCCCTTCCATTGATAAATTTAGTCTTACCCTTTCTGGAGATTGGTTGTAGAAAATCAGTTCTGAGTGTAATTGATTCCTATTTGAATTTGATATTTCAGAATGTACGTCCCCCAAATGCATGTTTGAGATAGAAAATAATCCAATCGAGGGTGGTACAGGTAATGAACTAAAACGTGAGTTGCGCTCGGGGTTGTATAACTCGTACACACCAGTTCTATTAATTGTAGAAATGGTTCGGGTTCTGGTGTATTGAGTATGATGCTCCTTCGTGCCTCCGGATGCTCCCATAATTTCTTTGCAACGCAGTTAAGACCTTGTAAAGAGCCATTTGTGCTCTGTTTTCATGTCCTTAGATAGGTACCCCTATAGAACTTTTGATGTCCTCTTAAGAATGGTTGGGTCCGAGAGCAAGATAGTAGACAGTAAGTAGAGCTCGACACCTACTAGCACTCATAGCTCTCTCATTTTCCTGGGCTGTAAATGAAGCAGCTAACAAATTGTATGTCATTTCGGAGTTAATTTTACCTAGTCGTCTTGGAGTAGTGTTGCGTATTGCAGGCGTGTTAATACGATTCTACTAAATCCTAAAAAACGTGAAAATAGATAAGACAAACTTCTACCAAACAGTTGCAAAGGGAATAATTACTCCAAGGACTTACAACCCCTAAAATCAGAACTTTAAAAAGAAATATCCAAAAGTTGCAATCTCAGTTAATCCCGAATTTACAGAGTGAGTAAATATGACAAAATAAAAAATATAAGAGAACGTAAAAATAGAAAATTTGTCTACCACGTGAGTAAACATGACAAAAATAGAAATACAAGAGAACATAAAAACAAAGAATTTAGAGGGCAGTGGCGCTATGACAATTATTAAATATAAACAAAAAAAAAAAAAAAAAAGAGAATTTAGAGAGTGGTTTTACAATTATGAGTGTAGTGTAGGGGGTTGCTATGAGTGAGAATTGTTTTTAGGACTATGAGTGTAGTTAAGACTTTAAATGGATATTCAAAATTCAATATTCGTCAACATCCGAATTCGCTTATATAGGATATCGTCTAAATTCGTTGAAAAATGATATTATCCGTATCTGATTATAAATATTCGAATTATAAATAAATAAGAATGTGGTAGTATGATATCCGATCCGTTTACGTATCCATAGGATATATTCATTATTGAATTTATCAGTTATTTGTATCCGATAAATAATATATTATATTAAAATATATACACATATCAGTATATGTATAATAATTTTATTAGGTGTTAAAGTAAGTTCTTTAGTATATTTATCAAAGAGAAAACTTAGGTTTTAGCAGTGGCAATATGTTTATTATTTATACGGAGATAATATAAGTGATGAGGCCAAAATATGGCCAAGCTACGTCAGGACACGTGGCCCAATCAAGACTTGACACCATGGCACTTCAGAATCCCTTTTAAATTGGTTGCTTCTGCTCACGGGGGATCTCAACCCTTTCCTCGAGCAGAAGCCGCAGTCTTCCCCTCGAGCGGTTGAGGCCAACAGTGAATCTTGAACCCTCGAGATCGCCCTCGACACCATGAAGGCGAGATTTCCCCCTTTGCATAATCCCTTCGGATTCATGCATCCACCCTCACATCAAGGAGCCCAATTTCCCCATATATCGAGCGTGTTCCGCCCTCGATAACAACCCCGTAGTGCTTTTTGATAAATAGTACAAGGACGCATATCTGCCATTGTTGCTTTTCGCCTGCCTTTTTGTGGGCTTGCAAATGTACCTTGCCAGACATCCCTCATTAGACCACTTGTCTAGGGCAACGCCCCACCCGTACCTGACTCCAGCAGAATCACCAAAGGGTCCTCATCCACAACTATAAATATTCAGAGATCATCCTCTTATGTAAGCAACATTTCCATACTTGAACTCTGCTTTTGTCTTCCTCCTCCACACTCACCTGAAACTGTTTTACTGACTTGAGCGTCGGAGAGCCGAACTGGGTCTCAACTCCTATTTCTCCAACTTGGCTTTCTCACGCTTTGCTTATGTTTGTGCCTAGCAGGCAGATCCCACGCCGTCCGATGACCTTCACCGGAGTTGTTTCGTCTTAGTTTCCCCACTATAATAAATTCTAAGTGTCGGAGTGTGACACCTCATGTCAAATCTCATCAATAAGTAACACTTATTATATTATTAATAAAATTGTTATATTTCAAATCAATTGTATGATAAAATTGTAATTCCAACATATTTATACATTTGCTAAACAAATAAAAATGATATATGTAGATATACTTATATTTCTCTCTTTAACTAAAATGTATACTTTCAAAGTTCTATAATTATTTAATAGTTTATGCTATAAATGAATAATTACAAATTTGATTAAAATTTTAAAATTATATAGTTAAATAATTTATATTAAAAATAAATAATTAAAAATTCGATCAAAATTCAATATCCATTTGAATCTTCTTATATCCATTTAGAAAAATATTATCCAGTTAAAAAATATAGTACTGGTAAAATAATGTTGAGGGTTTAATTTGTGTAATAGGGGAGGGCAAAGACAAAAAGTCTAAAACTGAAAAGACAAAATACGGGGGTTTGCGATCTCTTAATGGCTAATGCCCAAAGACTCCAAATCCTAGCGGGCACTTGCACGCTCCGGGACTCTCCACTGGCCAAAGGACTCTTTCTATTATTATTATTATTATTTTATTTATACGCATATCCAAGGGAGATTCAAAATCAAAACCTTGTTTCAAAAAAAATTCCATTAACCAATTGGACCAACCCTGATCAACCCTATTGGTAAAACTAAAAGTGTGTTTCCCCTAAACAAATTACAATTAACAACAAGAGTTTTTCCCCAATTAAAAATGATCGTGGCCCACGTGACAATATCCCTAGTGCACCTCGACAAATTAATATACAATTTTCAATTTTGAGCTAAAAATTCATTAATCACGATTATGGCATGAAAACTTTTGCATTAATTTAGGTCATATTTCCACTAGATAGATATATCTGGGAAAATAACTATAAACTAGGGTTTGCTTTGCTCAATACCTACAATTCGGCAGCCATGGCAGATTGGGAAGGGCTTCACCATGATCTCCTGATTCTGATCCTTAAGAAGATAAACCTCATAGAAGATTTCATGACTTTTGGGATAGTCTGTAAATCATGGCACGCGGTTGCTGCCACCAATAAGCCGTATTTACGCGGCCCCCAAACTCCATGGCTGATTTTCCCGTCCAGGGAAGCCGAAGCTGATCTACAAATTTTCAGTCTTTCAAAGCAAGATATGTTAACGAAGAATCTGTACATCCCACAGATGTCAAATAAAAAGTGCATCGGATTAAACTACGGATGGATCCTAACAATATCGCGAAACAGCGAGGACATCAATCTGGTCCATCCACTTTCTCGAGCTCAAATTCAGCTTCCTCCCCTGGAAACCATCATGCACTACAATTTTAAAATAGACCGGCCGCCTTACCTCTTCCTAACCAAAGCGGCACTCTCATCCAACCCGTCAGAATCGCCGTCGGATTTTATGTTGATGATTGTACACGGCCGGATGCATAGTCTGAGTTATTGGAGATCAGGGGACAAGACGTGGAGAAATGTCGGAGTAGGGTACAGTGATCTCACTTATCACCGGGATCAATTCTATGCCATCACTTGTGATGGAATAGTTGTAGATTTAGCTCCACATCAAGGCTCCATCTTACCTCGCCTCCGGAACCAGCACAGATTATTATTAACCCGTTATCCCTATATTGTGGCAGGATCAACACCAGACACTGTATTCGTGCTCGTCCCGTTCCGTCATGAAAATTTCTGTGTAAAGCTGGCGATGCAATTTAACGTGTATAAATTGGATTTGATAAATGACAAATGGAGTGAGATTAAGAGCCTAGGCGATAGAGCTATATTTGTTGGGCTCAACACTTCGATAGCATTAGAGAATGCCTCTGAATATCCCGGAATTAAGCCTAACCATGTATACTTCACATATGAATGGGAAAACGTCATGGCTTGTTACAATCTTAAAGATGGGCAAACTTCACATTTTAGAGTCGATGAATCATTAGCTCGGACTAATTCTCCCTTTTGGTTCATACCCTTTTTGTGATTTATTATGATCATTTGATAAGTGTTTTTGAGGTAGTATATTTATTCAAATTAATAAATTGTCGTTATTAAGTGTTTTGATTCTAAATAAATTGTCGTTTATTGATGTGTTGGTGAATTGTATATTTCCTCCTTTTTTCTTTTTAGATTTACTATGCTTATATACTAATAAAATTTAAAATATATGTATAATTTATACTTTTAAAGAGAATTTTTAATTTTTTTTTTTAACTCACGCACACCCAAATATAATTCGAACCCGGGACCTTCTTCTTTCTCCGTCATTTTTTTTAACTCCTACAAAAATGTGTTTTAGTATTTTAAAATATCAGTGCAACTTTCAGATGTAACGCTAATGAGGAGGGTGTCCCCTCACTCACTAATTGAGTTTGTCATTAAGCTACACAGTTTGGTCAATAAGTTGTGGCCATATAATCAAAGTACTTGCATATATTGCACATTTAAATCCATGGTTTGGTTGAGACTTTCTTCATACTACAAGTACGCCATCACTAAACCCCCTATTTTACATGCAAATCAATTAAGTAAACGGTCGAAAACTATACTTACTCGATCGAAGTTACTCAATTATTAAAAAATATAGTCATGTAATATATTTGTTATTTAATTTGTTATTTTTTTGTTTCATCTTATTCATACCATAAGTATAAAATATTTTATTTTTTATTAATTTAATTTAATTTAATTAGGTTTGCATTAGATTTACATGTAAAAAAGTTGGTTATGTGAAATATTAATAAATCCATCAGTAACTAATTTATCTATAAAAGTAAACTAGCTCTTAATTAGTGTTAAGTAAAATTCTTTTCTTTTAAAAGAGGACGTCGAAAAAGTGGCTACACTCTAAATCTTCCAAAATACAAGTATAAACAGAATCAAGGAGCTCCGAATTTTCATATGTAAACGAACTAAATTGTGTGCTGCCATGTTTCCTTCACGTCTAACAAAGGAGAAAGTAGCCTCCTGCAACTCCGAAAGAACAGTTCGAATATCTGTAATAATTGTGTCTGAAAAGGACCAATCTGGATCAGTAGAAAGCCGCTTTCCATTAATGTAGTGCGTTATAGGCTTGATCGCGGGTAATCTTAGCAGCCTCCTTCATCGCCAAAGCTTCCACTAACTCTGGTTCATACTGTCCTGTCTTTTGATACTACTTCAATAGGTACAATAACCAGCTCCATCACGCATAACCAACCTTGCCAACAAGAACGACATTCCAAGGTAAATCTGACAGTGCCAAGAATTGTTTAGTTTAGTTACATGACAAGTTAAGAAAGTATGTTCTGTTGTTTCAAGAAAACACTCACATCACAAACATTTTAACTCACCTCATGGTTTGCAATCGTGGTCCCCGGGAACGGAACGGGGGGATACCGTTCCAGTTCCAGCGTCATGTCGCGGAACGGTCGTGGCACTTCGTGGAACGGAAGGAATTTTTACAATAAATATAATTGATTAACGTACCAATACAAATAGAGATTCATCCACTATTATACAACGCAAATATTACAATAAATAATAACAAATATATTTTTTATTTTTCATGGACGTACCAATTTTTTATGCTCTTTTGCTTAGTTGCCATCGTGTAAGAGTCAATTCCCCTAAATGAAATTAGTAACCATTTTGATAATAAATATAATTTATTCATTTAATATAGAGTTAAAAAAATACACCAAAAAATAATTCTACAACATAATGATTATTAAAATAAATTATTTATTGGGTTAATCTTTCTTTGCACCCCAACCTTTGGGGTTTATTGCACTTTAGTACCCAACCTTTGAAACGTTGCACTTTGGTACCCAACCTTTGAATTTTGTTGCACTTTAGTACCCAAGTGCAGACGTGTACCCCCATGGTTGGTACCGCGTGACATTTCCTCATTGGTCGGGGTACTAAAGTGCAACAAAATTCAAAGGTTGGGTACCAAAGTGCAACGTTTTAAAGGTTGGGTACTAAAGTGCAATACACCCCAAAGGTTGAGGTGCAAAGAAAGATTAACCCATATTTATTTATAAAAATATCTCAATATTAAATTTAAATTAATATTTTCTTCAAGGAATATTTTGAAAGTTCGAAGCATAAAATTCATAATTATGTTATTGATGTAATCATTACTCATATAATTTAATTTTATTAAATATATTATTATTATATGAAAATTACGTACTCATTTATAAACTCAAAATTTTCAAACCTTCTAAGTTCTGTCAATTATTATACGAAAGCAACAACCCAATAAATGAAATGTACAACCCATTAGTTATTAGCCAATTAATTCTTCTGAAAAAAAAACGTAAAAACCTAGTTTATCCCTCTCACTTCGCCTTCTTCCTTTCCTGGGCTGGAACACAAAACAGTCCCCGTCTTCTGTTATTTTCCACCAACGTCACCTCTCAATCGCCGTTCCATCCCGTTACATGCCGTTATATCGCTAGTTCCATTCCGATTCGGACCGAAAAAATGGGGTGGAATGCCGTTCCGGCCGATTTTGCGGTGTTCCAACCCCGTCAAGGTGGAAAGGCTATTGCCGATCCGGTTCCGGAACGCCCGTTCAGGCCGTTATCGCGGCGTTCCGACAAACCATGGATGGAAGTTAGTCAGTGATTCGAATTGTCTCCTATCTCGGCTCTACAGGCTAGGTATTTTCAAGGTGAGAGGATTTCTTTTTGGCAAAACTTGGCTCATGACGACAACCTTCACTAACTTGGTTCCGGAACGCCGCGATTGTTGAGAAATCTGGGCAAAAACAGAAGCTAGACACGGGTAATCCCTGTCCTTAAAGTTTCTATCGCCCCTAGCTTTCTGGGAAGTGTGCTAAAGGTTTCAGGCGATACACTTCCAGGATATATGTCAAGCTAATTTCTGGGAAATGATTGATTTCGTGTACTAGCACTGCACAAGAAATCAGATGAATGTGTTGTGTTTCTTTTCAGCTCAAGGATTGTATATATAGATTTCAGGTGTTGCAAAACGGATTAAATCAAATTATGACTGTTGGAGAATTAATTCAGCATCAATGGGCTGTTAGTGGCCCCTGAATTAATTTGTGGTTTAAGTCTCCTTGACCTTTCAGTTACATTGGCCACTCAACAGTCACATTTGATTTATTGGACTGATTTAGGGTTAATTCTAAAGCGACGATGCGCACGTGCGAAGTGCAAAGTGCGCCATCAAACGCCACATTCGCCCATGCCCAGGCCACGGCCCGTGCCCGTGCCCGTGCCCGTGCCCGTGCGTGGGCGGTGCGGTGCACCGCACCGCGTGTGAGCCCATCAGTCCACCTCACACTTATTGAATTAATAACCCACTTAGTGTCTTAACTTATATAGTTGACCACACTTAGTTATTAATCCAATGTGGGACAGGTTTAGTTTTCTCAAACACCTTTTCATATGCCTCTTTGATATTTCCAATAAACCTCCATTAGCTTAATTGAAAGTATCAATGCATATGTCCAACAGCGATAGCGGCCGGAACGGGCGTTCCGGAACCGGATCGGCAGTGGCCGTTCCACCTTGACGGGGTTGGAATGCCGGCATCTTGGATCAGGGGTGGAAAGCCGCGAAATCGGTCGGAAGGACGTTACACCTCGTTTTTTTGGTCGGAATCGGAATAACGGCATGTAACGGGATAGAATGGCGATTGAGAGGTGACGTTGGTGGAAAATAACAGAAGACGACGACTGTTTTGTGTTCCAGGAAAGGAAGAAGGCGAAGTGAGACGGATAAACTAGGTTTTTACGTTTTTTTTAAAAAGAATTAATGGGCTAATAACTAATGGTTGTACATTTCATTTATTGGGTTGTTGCTTTCATTTAATAATTGATAGAAGGTTTGAAAATTTTGAGTTTATAAATGGGTACGTAATTTGCATATAATAATAATAATAATAATAATATATTTAATAAAATTAAATTATATGAGTAATGATTACATGAATAACATAATTATGAATTTTATGCTTCAACTTTTCAAAATATTCCTTGAAGAAAATATTAGTTTAAATTGAATGAGATATTTTTATAAATAAATAATTTATTTTAATAATCATTATATTGTAGAATTATTTTTTATTGTTGTATTTTTTTAACTCTATATTAAATGAATAGATTATATTTATTATCAATATGGTTACTAAATTTATTTAGGGGAATTGACTCTTATGACAACTAAGCAAAAGAGCATAAAAAATTGGTACGTCCATAAAAAATAAAAAATATGTTTGTTATTATTTGTTGTAATATTTGCGTTGTATAATAGTGGATGAATTTCTATTTGTATTGGTACGTTAATCAATTATATTTATTGTAAAAATACCCTCCGTTCCACGAAGTGTCGTGACCGTTCCGTGACATGACGTTGGAACTGGAACAGTGCCCCCGTTCCATTCCCCGCGACCGCGACTACGAACCATGCTTCCATCCCTGTTTTTCAAGTAAAGCCAAATTAAAGGTCTTTAAATCACGGAATCCCATACCTCTCTCCTCCTTCACCGAACACAACTTATCCTAACCTAGCCAATAAATCTTATTTCTGGAACTCCCGTTCCACCAAAAGGAAGCAATCATAGAGTTGATCTCATTTAAAAGCATCCCCGGTGTTTGGAAACAGCGTATAGCATAAGGTTGATGGATGACACAACCAGATATTCTTCTTAATGATTTCCATAGCGGCAACAGTCACGAAATCTAAAAACAACCTATATTGATTGTGCGTATGGTAGAGAAGACGGAATCCATTAGAGAATAAATAATATATATAATTGTTTTTTCCTCAGGAAATTGGGTACCTTTATGAATCCCGATCCGATTAGGGGTGAACAAAAAACCAGAACCAAACCGAAGAGGTTTGGTTTCAGTTTCGGTTATTGATTTTCTGAACTTTCGGTTTCGGTAAAAACCTAAAGGTTTTCGGTTTTTACCAAAAACCGAACCCATAGTCATACATATACATTTTTTATTTTTGTCCAAGCTTTTTAGTTGTTAGTCCATTAGGTAATTAGTCCATTACTTGTCATCCCAAGCGCATGGATTACCAAGCCCACACAATTTCTTGGTTTTAATTTTAAATCTGGGAAGAATAGATCACATATTCACAAAATTCCACCAGTCCACCATCGCCTCTTCCTGTCGGTACTCAGGCATCGCGCATCTGGCACTCTCTCTCTCCCGAACCAGACCACTCTTTAGTCTTTCCGACCAAGATTCTCAAGCGTGCAGCTAAAGAATCTCAAGGGCCAAGGCAAAGCTCGTATGTTTAGCAAATTTAGTTTATAATTTTTGGGGTTTTCTTTTTGAAAATCTGAATTTTCTTTTTTTAATTTTTGAAGAATTGTTGTGCATGAATTGTATGGCTATTGAATTAATAGCACTGTACGTTAATAACTTTGGAACATAAACTCTTTGTCTTTGTCTATTTGTAGTTCGAAAAATAATTAGAAGCAATTTTCTTTTAAATTTCGGTTTTTAACCAAAACCGAACCGAAAAAATTCGGTGTTTATCGAACCGAAACCGAGTCCTTTCGATTCGGTAAACGGTTAGCATTTTTGCTAACCGAATTTTCGATTAACCGAAACCGAAAGACCAAATTTTTGGTTTTTTACTGATTGAAATGTTGGTTTGTGGCATAATTTGTATCCCACATTGAATGACTAGTTTTGGACAAGAGTGTTTTTATCCCACATTGGTTTTTTAGAACAGTTTGGGGAGGAGCCAACAATATAAAAGGCCCCCTCCCCCTTCTAGCTTAGGGTATCAAACAAAGTCTCTCTCTACTTTGTAATATTTCTTAAGTGAAATATATTTTGAGTAGTGCCCGAGAACGTAGGCTAATTTGGTCGAACCTCGTTATATTTGGTGTTCTTTTATTTACTCCTTTTAATAGTCTTTTTTGGGTTATATTTAGTTATTATTTTGCCTAATTTTTTCTTTGTATAATTTTAGGCTCTATAATCCTAATTATTGTCCGCCGCTTCCGCAACAAGTGGTATCAAGAGCCAAAGGTGTCGAAGTATGCTCTGTGATTGCAGCTTAGTCTGATCTTCCCTATCAGAAACGGACGAAGAGGGCTCGGTGGGCATCGCGCAGCAACGAGCATCGGTAGGCATCGTGCATCGGCGGGTTCAGCAGGCACCTTGCATCGGCAGGCTCAGCAAGCACCGCGCATCGGCAGGCTCGATCAGCACCGCGCATCGGCAGGCTCGGTTGGCATCGCGCATTGGTGGCTATTAAAAGAAAGGTGTAGCAGAAATGACGAAGGATAAGATCACGCCTGAAGAAGCAAAAAGTAGCTTCCACCTGGGCTTCCAGCTCGTTCAACTTGGCAAGGACTAGAATGGCAAATACGAGAATCGCGGTGGAGATCTTCGATGGATCCGGTCATTTCGGCATGTGGCAAAGCGAAGTTCTAGACGCTCTGTTCCAGCAAGGTTTAGATCTCGCCATTGAAGAGAAGCAACCAGAAGAGGTTGATGAAAAAGATTGGAAGACCATCAACCGTTTGACATGTGGTACAATTCGCTCGTGTCTCTCCAGAGAACAGAAGTACACTTTCTACAACACTACCTTTCCTGGAGAGTCAAGTTTTGAAAAAGAAGGTTCCAATGAATCCGAGGAAAGATGTTGGACCAAAGTGGGTAGATGGAATCATTTGAAAGGTTCGAAGACCTTTCGATTCCATTCAGGTTCTTGTTCAAGAGCAAGGATAAAAGAAGAATTTGATAAACACGAACTAGACCAATGAGTCCTTTTTCCTTCTCGCGAACTGCGGGAGCGTCTAGCGCCCAGAGAAGCAAAGCTCATTTTCCTTTCAGGGTAAAGCGGCACATAAAAAAGGGTTGGTTGAAAAGGGCCAAGCCGGAATCTTGTAAAGGGCAGGCGAAGCCCGAAGGCTGCTATCCCAATAGGCCAAGGGATGACAAAAAGAGGGCACTTCCCTGTGTTGCACTGAAAAAAAGGTCCTAAGAGTTGAGCGTCTTCTCTTAGGTTTCTTCCTCCAGTGCCCTCCGCCCGGCCCGCGTTGTAGGGGAAGATTAGCAAAGCGGAAAAAGACAGAGGGAGGGGGAGCAACATCTTATTCTCTTCGCGAGAACTCCTGGATCGGATAAGCATTCGGAACGGGCTCGAAACTTCTGCAAGCAAGCTGTGGAAGGCATTGGAGGAGAAATTCCTGAAGAAAAATAGTCAGAACAAGCTGCATATGAAGAAACGGCTGTTTCGCTTCACGTATGTGTTAGGAATAGTGCCCTAGAAAGCCGATTAGTTATAATCCGTTTTGGGACTTCCCTGGTATCACAGACAATCTTTGAATGAAATAACGAATTTAGGCAACACTTCTTTATATGCTCTTGTTTGGTATGCGTTTACTTTAGCTGTGCATGTATGAGAACTCCCCTAATCCTGATGACTTTAGGACTCTACCATTTAGGTGAAATGGTTCATGAAACGAGCCCTATATCACATAAGTCATGATTAGTAAAATACTCCAAGCCGATGAGTCCTACAGACAGTGGAAGTGTCAACCTGACTCCTCTAAGGCTTGCTTGTGGGATCACGCCCTTAAGAAGGACCACCTTGTTTCATGGAGGTGCAAAGTGTATAGTTGATACGTGCGTGATACATGAGGGTGCTTACTTTAATAAGTAAGTTCACTGAGGTGCCCCGTGTGAGAAGATTCCTAAATGGGAAAGGAAGTTTATATTTCAGGAAATGGAAACTTCCAGATTAGGAAATATCTCACGAGTCATTGATGTGATTAAGTGATCCTTAGACTTGAGGTTCCTTGTCACTTTATGAGTTAACTCTGTAGTCTTAGGTATAAGCTTTAAAGGGTGTCGCCTTAGACAACTGATTCAAGGCTTATGCTGGGGTTGCACAAGTGATTCATGAAAGTGAATGAGAATCAAGAAAGGACCTATACTTGCATTTGCAAGGTGATCTCTTATTGTGTAAGTCATTCATATGCCATATGGAGTCCTTGGCCAAGGCAGTAGATCAAGACATCAAGAAAAGGGTTTCTTGGATTGAGATCAAATGGATATGAAATGCACTTAGCTTTAAGACCGGATTATTAGGGTTCTGATTATTCCCTTGCCCTAGATCTTGGTTGAGAGATAGTAAGTAGGAGGATTGTATCTCACATGAATCAATGACTTAAAGGTTCTGTCGAATCCGAACATTCCAATTCAGCTAGGGATTAAACACCCATGTATCGTATAGTGTAGAGAACTAATCTCAATTTCACTTTATGAATCTTTCTCTGGGAATATATCTCTCGTAACACAACTGCCCTAACGGCCTCCTTGCCTCGGCGGGACTTACTAGTTACTCCAAATATTCCCCATTACAGATTCAACAAGTTACTCAAGATACTCACTTACAGAGATACTAGGGACCGTAGCAATAGACCATTCCATGGAAATTATCTAATTTCTGATGTACAGGATCCTCATAAGAGGCAAGTACAGAGCATACTCTTAAGATAATTAGGAGTATATCATAGTAGACCCTTTGAGGGTATGGAAGAACTAGAAAGAAGGCTTTAAGCTAGAAAGGAAAACATCAAAAGATAAGAAAACTTTGAATTTTATTTCCAAACTCTTTCTCAGACTCGATATTAAACCTTGTCTAAGTCTCCAACTAAGTCTGAGTAGAATGAAAACCGAAGCCTCCCTTTTATAGGCAAACTTCCGGATTTCAGACGCGGAATTAAACCCCAAATTATATGGCGGGTACACTTCTGGGCCCCATCGCCTCATATAATTGAGATTCTTTTCCTCCACTAAGTGCAATAATGCACAGTAAAGGCCAAAACATACTGGCCGACAAAGGAAAGTGGTGCGCAGACCACTAACAAAAAGCAAGGGCTAAAAACAACTGGCCCTGACTCAGCAATCACTTTACAGCACTCAATAAAGCAGGCCTAAACAATGGCCGACACAGCATAAAATAAAGATACAAAAGTCTTTATGGTAGGACCTACAAAGACTTTAATGGTGAAAATGATCTAAAAGAGATAGGAATCTCTTTAAGTCACTTTCATGCTAGTATTCCCATGGGTTTTGGCTGTATCCTGCTGGGTATGTGTCTTCTTCTGGAATTGGTGCTCTTTGAAAAGTTGTTTCTCTGAGACTTTGTATCATAGATCTGGCATAAGGATCTCCATCAGAGAAGTCTTCTGTTAAAAAGACATTGGAGGTGCAGTAGGACTTCTTATGAAATGGTGAGATATGCCCAATAGCTGAGACATGGTTCTTGGCACAGAGATGGTTGTATAACACAGTGGCTTTACCCGGATGTTTGCTGATACCACCATCAGTAGTGGTAAAATCATAACAATAGGCAAGAGGAAGAAGCTTTTCTTGAGAAAAGAAATATGGCCTATGCATGATGATGACAGTTAGGGGTTTTTTCATATACCTATTCTGTTTCTCAATATTTATCAGATGCTTGACCCATTCTTTTCTGGTCCAATAACCAAAAAGAAACTTTGTAAGATTGGAATTGCAAGCATTGGTTCTGATAGAGTTGAGCAGAATCTTCGGATCCACTTCGAGGGCAAACCAATTGGAAATACCCAGGCACCAGAAATACCAATAGCCTTCGGCAGGAAGAGTAACTCTGTCGATTAAGGTGAAAACAGGAAGGAAAGGATTATCAGGGTAAAACTTTCCTGAATCGAGAGAGAGTCCTAAAGCAAGGAGAAATTTTGCCTGGTAGTAAAAGATATGATTTCTGGCAAAGATTTTGATTTCATCAGGATTGGATAATGGGAATGATGTCGGAGGAAATTCGGGGAGAACTGGTTCAGCAGTTATAACAGGAATTTGGGAAGAGGAAGCCATCATGTATATCAGGGGAATTGGTTTGGCTGATGAGATGAGATGGATCGGCTTGGGTCTGGATAAGAGATCTGGGATGAGGTTGTGATCTCCTTTTATATGTTTTACCGAGAACTGGTATTTTGCAAACCAGTCTTTCAATCTCAACAATTGGGATTCGGGAAGACCCTTATTCTTGAATTCTAGTATCTTTGGAAAAGATGAGTTGTCCATGACAACTGTGAAATGATGACCAATGAGATGGAACTCAAATTTCTTGATTCCAAATTTTACGGCTAGAATTTCTTTGTATACTGTGTGATAATGCTTTTCAGCTGGACTGAATTGTCCATTTGCATGTCCACAGTAATATTCTTTCCCATCTGCTTTTTCAAGCAGAATTGCTCCCCAGTATTCATCACTGGCATCTGTCTGAAGGATTCTTTCACCTTTATCTGGAATCTTTAAAGGTGGAGGAGTCTGGCAGATTTGTTTCAATTGCTTGACAGCTGCCGTCTGTTCTTTACCCCAAGGGGGGGCTTTCTTTCTGAGCATCTTGGAAAGCTGGCTCATGTATTTGGAGAATTGTGGAAGGAAGTCCTTGATATAATTGACTATTCCAAGAAATTGTTGAATTTCTTTTGTAGTCAGATTATCATCTGGGAAACTGAGAAGTTCCTGTGCAATGTGAGGACCTGGTTTGTATTTTCCTTCTGAAAACTCCATTCCAAGAAACATGATGGAAGATTGTCCAATGAGACTCTTTTTCTCTGATAGCATGATGCCATATTCTTGGACAATTTCATGGAACTGAGAGAGGAGTGCCCTGTGAGTCTTCTCATTTTCAGAGAAGAGAAGGATATCGTCAATGTAGACTAAGGCACTATACAGGATGGGCTCAAAGATTTGGGTCATGGCTTTTTGGAATAGTGATGGAGCGGTTTTGAGACCAAAAGGCATGACAGTCCATTGGTATTGGGCATTAGGTATACAAAATGCTGTTTTATACCTATCTTTTGGATCAATACCGAGTTGCCAAAATCCTGCTTTGAGATCAAACTTGGAAAAGATTTGGGCTTGGGCCAAATGTGAGAAAAGCATTTGGGCTTGAGGTATTGGGAATTTATCATCTGCAAGGAAATGATTAAGTGGCTTATAATCAATTACAAGCCTCTTTTTACCTCTGACTTGTTCAGCCCGTTTGTTGACATAGAATGCCTGGCACGCCCAATTGGATGTAGTGGATTCAATTAATCCAAGTTTCTTCAGTTGAGCACATTCAGCTTTTGCCAGCTTCTCATCATCCGGAGTCATTCCTGGATGTGTAGCTTTTGTCGGATTAACATCTTCATTCTTCTTGAAAGGAAGTTGAATGAAGAATTCAGAATTCTTCCACAAGGGATGTGGATGTGAGAATTCCGAGTGAGACTCAGCATAGCATCCTTTGAGTTTTGAGGCAAGATCATAGAATTCCTTGGATGCTTCTGTTAGTGCATAGATCTTCTGGATCGTAGTATAAGGGTGAAAATACCTCTTATACTTGATTCCATTGGGGAGAATGGTGAGCTTCTGAGCTCTGTGATAAAGATCAAACCCAATGAGAAGATCTTTTCCATGCAACTTGCTTCCAATGACCTTCATCCAGATAATACAATCTGGGAAGAATTGTATCCCGATAGGATACTTTGTGATCAATGATGTTTTGAACTGTTGGCCATCTGCTGCTTGGAAGTACTCGTAGTGAGTTGTCCATGCTTCCTTTGGTAGGATATCTGGATTCATCATAGACTTCATGGCTCCTGTATCCATAAATCCAATTGCTCTGATTGGTTTGTCATACTTTGATAGAAGTATTTGGATCTGGATATGTGGAGACGGGATAATCTCTTGTGTGATGCATTCTGACTGGAGGATCGGTAGAACTTGATCATTGTCAGAATCAGAGGAGGAGGAACCATCATCTTGGATTGCGAAGATGGTATCTTCTGTTTGCTCATCTTGTTCAGAGAACAAGGATTCAACCTCTGCATCGTCGAGATTGGCTTCTGTGCTTTGTTGAACATGAGAAACCATTCTGGCTGATTTCTCCCGGTTCTGAGGACAATTCTTTGCATAATGTCCTTTCTTTTTGCAAACAAAGCATCGATCAGTCCGCCTGTTTCTGAAAGGTTTACGTCTGAAGTATCTGAGACGTTTTCTCCTTTTCGCCTTTCTTTCGGCAAGTCCTTTCTTTTGACTCTTTGGATGAGAACAATTGCATTCATCTTTGGATTTGCATTTAATCTCAAGATGAGATTTCTTGCAAGCTTTCTTTAGGACTGATTTGTTCTTCATTAAGGACTTGAACATAGTTTGTTGTTCACAGAGTTTGTCGATCGTGGAAATAGCAATCTGGTGGATTTCTCCAAGAGAAAGCTGTGGAATTTCTCTTCTAGAGGCTGTTATGGCTCTGTGGAGTTCAGGCTGGATCTCTTGAGGAAGAGATGCAATGTACACGTGCTTGAGATTTGGATCATTATACCCATTGAGGGCATAATAGAGTTCTGACATTCTTTTGAAATGGAAATCCAAATCTGGCTTGTTCAAAGAACAACACTTCATGGCGAAGTAGCTTTGCTGGATCATCTTCTGATAGAGAGTATGGTCACCTATGAACTCAAGGTGAAGTGCTAACAATGCCATGGGAGCGGTTGCTTGCGTATACTGGATCTGTCTGTATTCTCCCAATGATTGGAACCAATCACGTAATGTTCCTGTGAATCGTGAAACAAACTCCCTTAAGACAATAGGGAGATGAGGTTCTTTGATTCTTTGGAGATCGATCCATGCAGCAAAGGTTTGCAACCTTTCTTTCCTTTTTCCCACTGGAACATCATCAAATGTGAACCATGGGCCATTGGTTGGCTTGGATGGTCCAGAATCTGTGGTCTGGAACTCTGGCGGTTCTTCCATTAATGGTTCATCATATTCTTGAGGAGGCTGATCTTGATGGAATCCAAAGTTTGGATCATCAGCCATTAGCATCTGAGAGATGTCTACCACGTTATTTTCACTGGTCTGGGAAAAGGATTGTTCTGAAGAGATTTCAGAATCATTGTGTTGGGAACTGGATCTTTCTGAAGAAGCTTCTGATTCAGAGTATTGAGAACTAGAATCATTTGAAGAAGTGTCTTCATTTCTTGTAGGCTCTTTTTGGATATTATGATCAGAAGGATTTCTAATCATCAATGTAGAAGAATGTTCCCCAACTTTTTCTTTGTTTTTCTCCTTTGAAGAAGGAGAGGCTTTTGTTGGTTTAGGCCTTGGAGGAGGTGGCTCAAAAGGAATATCAGATACCATGAAAAATTGGCTTGATGGATCAGGAGAAGTTGGTGGGTCATAGAGAGAAGGTATAATGGGTGTAGGAAGAAAAGGAAGTGTAGGAATGGAACTTCTCTTCCTGTCTTGCTCCATATAAGCAAGATCCTTCTTGAGTTGTCTGATTTCTCTCTCTTTTTGGTCAAATTCTGGACCCATCCTTCTTAAGGAAATAAGCTGCCTGAGTTCTTTATCAAGAAGCTCAATTCTGGCAACTACTCTGTGGTACATCTGATCAAGCTCTCGAGAGATTGTATTCACTTTCTGGTTGGTATCTTGGACATGAGATAAAACCTTATCAACCTTAGAGTCAAGTTGAATTAAGGCTTTATTCTGAGCTCTGGCATTTGTGGTTTGCCAGTTCAAGACTTCTTCTCCTTGTGACAGAGAGGAAGTTGTTCCTCCATCAGGGTTGACTGTGGTAGTCTGGACATAAGGTCGGATTGCAACCTTATTTTCTGTACTCCTTTCTGTAGGTGGAAAACTGGTGCCCAAACTATGTATCATCATACAAGGTTGGCATGGTATCACCGGTGGTGGAAGGCACGGAGGCACATCTTGCTTACAGCTCTTTGGTTTCTGCTGTTGCTGTTCTGCCTTCAGGATGGCTAGGCCTTCGTCATAGCAAGACAACGGCTGTGTGACTGAAGGTGGATCTGGATCTGGTTCTTCTGGTTTATAAGTTCTGCAAGGAAGATCTTTCTTTCTTGCTTTCCTTCGTCTTCTTCTCCGACTAGCCTCACTTTCATCATCGTCGTCGGAGTCGGATTCTTCATCGCAAGAACATCCAGGGTCACACATAGATGGGTCAGTATCCCATACGAAGTGGCCATCAACTTTGTCTGTGTAAGACTCCTTTCCATCGGGGAAGAAGGAGTTTACTGGAAGGTACCCTAGGATTGGGTACTTTTCTCTGCTTGTCGGTATCACTGGCTGAATCATCAGCTGTTTAAAGATTGGACTTGAAGAAGATGGAGTATCTTCTTGAGGTTGCTTGAAGATGGTTTTGGTCCTACCATCTGACAGTGTCTGGAATTCGTAGGTTGTAGATCTGACAGGCTCATGAGTCTGTTGGAGTGACTCATAGTTTGTGATCCACTCTGTGGGCATTAGCCTTTCCAGCTCCTTTCTGGGAATTTGTCTAGGAACCTGGACGATAGTTGGAGTATCGGATCCAGAGTTTGCTAGAATCATTAAGGCGTCTGGGGATCCAGATCCTTGAAGATCTAGACCATGGTTCTGCAACCTGTAGACAAGCTGGTGATGTAGAGTAGCTGTTACTGCTGTAGCTACTTGCTCTGCTCCAGTGATCTGAACTTGGACCTTCAGGGCGTTGGGTAGATTGGCATCTCCCAAGGACATGGCGAAATTGGGGAAGTAAGTCAAGACTGCACTTCCGCTGTTGAGAGTGGTTACCACTGTCCCGATAACTGCATCCTCATACTTCAGGTATCTGGTATCCAGTAGGGCCAGTCTGGCTGTTACTGGAAGACCTTTTCTCCCTTGGTAAGAGAGGACAAGACGAACGGCTCCGAAGTGGAGGTGTGTGTATCCTTCCTGTCTCCAGGAAGATATGAACTCTGAGGGGATGGAGAGAGTAACATACTGCTCTCGCTTGGAATATTGTAGATCACACTTATCCAGTTTGGAAGACTGGACAAACTCTTTTGTTTGTGAGGGACGGTTGGAGGAGATCAAGGATCTGATTCCTCTTAGAGAACCTCTTTTTCTGTAGATGTTGTAAGGACTGACTAAGGGTGGAACAGTTTGTTCTATAATAGCATTTTTAGGGATAGTGGAATACTCTACAAGGTTTTCTATTCTGCTAGTTGAGTGACGAGGAAGGGAAAGAGAAGAGGAAACTGAAATCAACTGATCAGGTGATGTATCCATAGCTTGATGGGTTTTCCTAGCTCTTCTTCTACCAACTCGCAGGAATCTATTACGATATACTCACATGATGCCCCGTTTTTTGAAAAGATTTTTACATGGCTCTGATACCATAGCACGCCGGGAGCCCCAGTATCTCATGTATCGTATAGTGTAAATGAGTTGAGGCTTGAAAATGATTAAACGAGTTAATCGGGCCTAAAGGGTTCCACACGTGTGAAATCACACGTGTGGGTCACGTGAGGAGCACGTGTCCTTGGGACACGTGCCTCACACGTGTATATGTATATATATGATATATATTAAATAATTAAATGTGTTAATTATTTAATAGACTTTGGTTTAATTTTGAATTAAAAGGAAAGTCTTATTTTGGAGAAAAATAATCTAGTTAATTAATTATGAATTAATTAATTAGATAAAATAAGTTATTTATTTTAAATAAATAAAGTATAAAATTATCCAAAAATAGTTTGGATATTTTTAGCTCTCTTGAAAGTTGATTTGAATTAGAATTCAAAGTCAAAGTCAAATTACTTGATGATCAAGTAATAGGAGAGAGAGAGACCAAAATCCTAGCCCATAAAGGACTAGGAATTTTCGGCCACTTCCCTCCTATATATAGGGGAGCTCGAGCTCCCCTTAGAGCTAATTGATAATTCTTTTGGTTCATGTGTTGAACACCTTCCTTTCTCCAAGATAAAATAAAACCCTAGGTTAAGCCTAAACACTAACTAGAGAACTAGCATCCTTACTAGTTAGATTGTGATCAAGTTGGTGGACTTTCTCTAGAGACTTCAAGTTAGAAGTTTGAAGATTCGAGCTTTACCAAGGAGAGGGGTTCAAGCCGCGAGAAGAGCGTTCTTGGGTGGCTTGAAACGCTTCAAGAAAGAACAAAAGAAAAGTAAGTTTTCTATCCTTACGAATTTGGATACACGATTGTGAGTTCAAAATCCTTTTTGTTGGGAAAATTTTTTAAATTCCGCTGCTTTCTGATTCGTGTTTTCCAACAGTATGTTCCCGATACCACGATGAATGAGCACATCACTCTATTTAATTAGCTGGTGGCTGATTTATTCAATTTAGATGTGGCTTTTGAAGACAAGGATCTCACACTGATGTTGTTGAGATCGTTTTCGGAGGAGTTCGAGTTTCTTGAGACAACCCTACTCCATGAAAATATTGATGTTTTGCTCAACGAAGTGTGTACAGTCTTATACAGTTATGAACTGAGGAGGAAGGACAGGAAAGAAAACACAAGAGGAGCAACAG
Source organism: Lantana camara (assembly GCA_037501455.1). NCBI lineage: Eukaryota > Viridiplantae > Streptophyta > Magnoliopsida > Lamiales > Verbenaceae > Lantana > Lantana camara. The sequence goes on along the minus strand of CM074863.1, from coordinate 20,326,721 downwards.
AAGCCCTAGTGGTGAGAGGTCGTCAGCAAAGCCAGTCAAAGGGGAGAAGAGGGAGATCAAAGTCAAATAGCAGAGTTACCAAAGATGAGTGTGCCTTTTGTCACGACAAAGGACACTGGAAGAAAGACTGTCCAAAGTTGAAGTAAGGAAAGACTCCGCAAGACGCCAATGTAGCCGAATGCAAAAGCGACGCAGAGTCAGATGTTTCCTTAGTGGCTTCACATTCAACACCAAGTTCAGACGAGTGGATATTTGATTCAGGTTGCACCTATCATATATCTCCCGTTCGGGAGTGGTTCTTCAACCTTGAAGAATTCGATGGAGGAGCTGTTTTCATGGGAAATGATCAGACATGTAAAAATAGTTGGGATAGGTTCAATCAAGCTACGGAATCACGATGGATCCACCAGAATTCTGAAAAATGTTGCTTGAAGAAGAATCTCATCTCATTGGGGGTCTTGGAGTCAAAAGGCCTAGTTGTGACGATGCAAGATAGAGTTCTTAAAGCAACTTCGGGTGCACTCGTAATGTTGAAGGGTGAGAGAAAGAACAACTTGTATTTCTACCAAGGTAATACAGTTGTTGGGACAGTAGCAGCAGCAACGACTTCTAGTAACAAGAAAGATGCTGAGGCAATAAAGCTATGGCATATGCATTTGGTCACGCAGGAGAAAAATCCTTGCAAATTCTTACCAAGCAAGGTTTGTTGAAAGGTATGGAGACTTGCAAATTGGAGTTTTGCGAGCATTGTGTTCTGGAAAAGCAAAGAAGGGTGAAATTCGGCACAACTATTCACAATACTGAGGGTATTTTGGACTACGTGCACTCTAATGTATGGGGAGCTTCCAAGACAGTGTCACTTGGAGGCAGACACTACTTTGTCACCTTTATCGATGATTTTTCCAGAAGAGTTTGGGTCTTTCCTATGAAGCACAAAGGTGAAGTGCTTGGAGTTTTTCTACGGTGGAAAACTCAAGTTGAACCAGACTGGAAGAAAGATCAAAGTTCTCCGATCAGACAACGGTGGAGAATATAAGAGCGATCCATTCCAGAAAGTATGCCAAGAACACAGCGTAGTTCGTCACTTCACTGTAAGAGAAACTCCGCAGCAGAATGGGGTGTCAGAGCGTATGAACAGGATATTAGTGGAGAAATTTCGTTGTATGTTGTCTAATGCTGGATTAGACAGGAAGTTTTGGGCTGAGGCAGTGACATATGCTCAACATCTAGTAAATTGTTTGTCATCATCTGCAATAGGTGGGAAGACTCCTTTGGAGGTTTGGTCTGGAAATCCTGCAACAGATTATGACTCTTTGCGTGTGTTTGGTTCTACCGCATACTATCATGTGAATGAATCAAAGTTGGATCCTCAAACAAGAAAGACGCTCTTTATGGGCTTCTGCCCTAGGGTTAAGGGATACCGTCTTTGGTGTCTGGAGGCAAAGAAGATGATAATAAGTAAGGATGTTACCTTCGACGAATTTACCATTTTGAATAAGGTAACTCAAGAAGGGACCGATGGTACTCGAAGCAGGTGGAGCGTACACCGGAACAAGTGGAGTATATACCAGAGCAGGTGGAGTTTGAGAAGATAGTGGTGAGTCCAACAAAAGATACTATCAATGATTCTTCTACGGCAGAAGAAGAGTCAGATGAGAAGGAGGTTACTATCCAAGAACCTCAACAGCAACTAGAGCCAATTGCGATTAGAAGAATAAGGCGAGAAATTCAGAAACCAACCCGTTTTGTCGACATAGTAGCATATGCACTTCCCGTAGTTGATGATGTTCCATCCACATTTTCAGAAGCTGTCCGGAGCTCAGAAAATAATAGATGGAAAGACACAATGGAGGAAGAGATGCAGTCTCTTCAGATGAATAAGACGTGGAAGTTGTCACAACTACCGATGGGAAAGAAGGCAATTGGATACAAATTGGTATTTGCAAAGAAAGAAGGATTTCCTAACAAAGACGACGTTCGCTACAAGGCAAGGTTGGTAGCTAAAGGCTATGCTCAGAAGGAAGGAGTTGATTACAATGAACTGTTTTCTCCAGTTGTTAAGCACTCCTCCATTAGAATTTTGTTGGCCTTGGTACCGCAGTTGAATTTGGAGCTAGCTCAACTCGATGTGAAAACCGCGTTCCGGCACGGTGATTTGGAAGAGGAAATCTATATGTCTCAGCCAGATGGATACAAAGTTGCTGGTAAAGAAAATTGGGTTTGCAAACTAGACAAATCGTTATACGGATTGAAGCAATCGCCGAGACAATGGTACAAACGATTTGATAAGTTTATGTTAGGTCAAAGGTACACAAGAAGCAAATACGATCACTGTGTGTATTTGCGCAGGCTACAAGATGGAACCTACATCTACCTACTCTTGTATGTCGATGATATGCTAATAGCATCAAAGAGCCAGGATGAAATTGACAAGTTGAAGGCTCAATTGGGTAAAGAGTTTGAGATGAAGGATTTGAGAGAAGCCAAGAAGATTCTCGGAATGGAGATAAGCAGGGATCGGCGGAGAGGCAAGCTTTGACTGACTCAGAAGCAGTATTTGAACAAAGTACTACAGCAGTTTGGTATATGTCAAGATACAAAACCTGTAGGTACTCCGCTTGCCCCTCATTTGAAGCTTAGCAGCCAGTTATCTCCGAAGACAGAAGAAGAACGAGAATACATGGCAAAAGTCCCATATGCGAATGCAGTTGGTAGCCTGATGTATGCAATGGTGTGTACAAGACCTGATATTTCACAAGTTCTTGGCGTTGTGAGTAGATACATGCATGATCCGGGAAAAGCTCACTGGCAAGCTGTGAAATGGATTCTGCGGTATATTCAAGATACCGCAGACGTTGGTTTATTGTTTGAGCGGGATGAAACACTTGATCAAACCATAGTTGGATATTGTGATTCTGATTATGCTGGAGATTTGGATAAGTGAAGATCTACAACTGGCTACTTGTTCACTTTAGCGAAGGCGCCAGTTACTTGAAAGTCGACCTTACAATCAACGGTGGCATTGTCTACGACAGAGGTAGAGTATATGGTCGTTACAGAAGCTGTAAAGGAAGCAATTTGGCTTCAAGGACTGCTTGAAGATTTGGGAGTTGGTCAAAAACACCTCGCGGTGTATTGTGACAGTCAGAGTGCTATTCATTTAGCGAAGAACCAAACTTTTCATGCAAGGACGAAGCATATTGATGTTCGCTATCACTTTGTACGGGAAATTCTAGTAGAATAGCAGATTGTTCTTCAGAAGATTCAGACTACGGAGAATCCTGCAGATATGATGACCAAGGTGGTGACAAAGGCCAAGTTTAAACGTTGTTTAGACTTGGTTAATATCCTGCACTTTTGAGTTGGTGCCTGCAAGCGCATTTGGAGGCACTACAATTTGTTTGAGAGATGGAGTCGTTTGTATTTGGTGGGATCAGAAATTGTGCCAAGGTGGAGATTTATTGGTTTGTGGCATAATTTGTATCCCACATTAAAAGACTAGTTTTGGACAAGAGTGTTTTTGTCCCACATTGGTTTTTTAGAATAGTTTGGAGATGAGCCAACACTATAAAAGGCCCCCTCCCCCTTCTAGCTTAGGGCATCAAACAAAGTCTCTCTCTACTTTGTAATATTTCTTAAGTAAAATATATTTTGAGTAGTGCCCGAGGACGTAGGCTAATTTGGCCGAACCTCGTTATATTTGGTGTTCTTTTATTTACGCCTTTTAATAGTCTTTTTTGGGTTATATTTAGTTATTATTTTGTCTAAATTTTCCTTTGTATAATTTTAGGCTTTGTAATTCTAAATATTGTTCGCCGCTTCCGCAACATGAACACCCCTACTCCACCGATCCCAATCGAACTAATAGTCGGCATTCAGGTACCCGTCCCGAAATAAAAATTCTCCATCTCGATCGGATTGGGATAGGCCCCGAATTCCCCGACCCGGACGCCCACCCCTAATTCTACTCTATCATATGCTTTACTCATATCTAACTTTAGAGCTAGGTATCCGTTTTACCCTCTTTTCTATAATTTGAGTTGATTAAAACTATCCTTCGATGCAGTTTTATACACAACACTACAAAGACTAATCCATCGAAGTTGTGAAATAATGGAGATATTTTCACATTTAGGTATTCAAAACGATATTGGTGGCATGCATACATTTATCAAACCACCCAAAATTAAGAAACTCAATAGTACAATCGAACAATATCGTTTCTTACATACTGCCATAATTTATGGAATAAGATTGCGGGTATACCATCCGGCCTTGTGGACTTAAGAGAGAACATAACTTTCAAAGCTTTATCGAATTTCAAAGTAGAAGAGCCGATCATTCATATCACTTGTTACTCTCGGCGTAAACGTGCAATCAATCCATCAACAATTCTTCCCGTGAAACTGAAGTGGATTTGAAGATGTACTAAAAATAAGATTGAACAATCCGCTGCTTCTCCTGAGGATTTGAATGCTCAACACCATTTCCGTCAAGTAGCTTTTAAATTTTATTCATGCGCTCCCTATTCTTTGTCCCAGAGAAAAAGTAATTGGTGTTCTTATCACCCTCCCGCTATGATGTACGGATAACGTTACGATGATACAAACACGATATGATACGATACGGATTTTTTAAAAAAAAAATTCATATGAGAAGTGTCGACTACGGTATCCGACACAAGAGTCCGACATGACATGACACAATAAGATAATATTTTTAAAAGTATTCTTGCATCATATCCCTCCCGTAAACAATGTGCCTTGCCTCTTTGGCACCACCATAATTCCCCCCTTGCATGCACTTCGATATCTCCGGCCGCTGGGATAACTTTCTCCCTAACTTTGATTGATTCCCTAATAACGCCGCGTCTCAAATCGCATAATTCCTTCTCCAAATTTTTATACGGTTCCATTAAGTAGAATTCTTTATCTAGGGTTTTCTAGTACTTGATATCCTATAGAGATACATAGGTACCATCCAAAATCACTTTCTTTTATGCGACAATTAATGAAAGATATTTCCAAGTGCATTTGTTTGGTATTATACATATGACAACATATATAGATTGGGTTTACATGCTAAATAGAATTACTATCCAGGAGCATAAATACATTAGAAACGTTGAGGGAAATACACAATTTTAATAGTAAAAATTTACATATATATTTATTATTATGTTCTTAATCAACAACGACACTTTTAATGCGGACCGTTGAATTAGTTCTTTTTCTGGCCGTAAGATTAAGTTAAAAAAAATGGCCACCGGACGTCGGGGCAACTTATGGAGAGATCATACCGTTGATGAAGATGACAATCCTGACTCTATGATAAAGGATGATCATGGAATTAACAAATGAACGCCATTGAAAGCTTTTGGTGAAAAACTTCGTTGATTTGGTTTTGTAGTAGTTTAAGACTTAGGGAAAATTGTTCATTTCATCCGGCCAGTATGTCCAATTTGAAATATCTAGACATAGTTTTGGGAATTGGCAAATGTAGGACTCCAATTTTTGAAATCATGAAATTATAGGACAAAACACAATCGGAAATCATCTTCTTCGCCGGAATTTCCTACATGGACGACGAAAAGACACATGGGCAGCCACATGGATTATTTTTCGCCATGTCGGATTACACATAAAAAATTTTCCCACAATATATTAGTTAAAAAATTCAGAAAAAAAAAAAGAAAATTATATAAATATTATAAATATTATATGCAAAAAATCAAATATTCTTATTATTTACATTACATTAAAATAATATAAATATTTTATATGTAATATATATATATATATATATATATATATATATACACACACACCACCTCCCTTCCAAAACAATTGCAGCACCATCGCCACCTCCAACCGCCGCCGCCGCACACAGTGCTGCGCCACCACCGTCACCCACCAGAAGGCCGCGCCACCACCCCACAGAACCGCCGCCGCCGGCTCTCTCCTCTCATCCCACCACGTCACTGCCTCCCCTCTGAAGTCGACCACCTTCCCCTCCTCAAATCCACCGCCGTTGCTACCCATCCCAATCCCCAAGTTCGCCGCTGCATAACCCCTCCCCATCCCAGTCACAGCCGCTGCTTTTGACACCCTATAGTTCCGCCATCGATTCCCTTTCCCTAGATTAGCCTCCGCCGCCGCGTCTTACCAGATATGTTGTGGAGATTTGAGTGTGTCTCTTTTCTGTGTGAGCAGATATTTTGATGACTCCCCTTCCCTAGATCTATTGAGTGCTGTAATGATCTGAGTACTTATAATAAGAAGAATAATAAAGCAGCAAGCAAAAGGGATAATATATTGGATCTGAACGTGATAAAGCAGAGTTTTACAACCCAGAAATGCAAGGAAGAAGAAGAAAGAACATAGATGAAAAATCTGGAAAATGCTTACACAATCGACGCACCTTCTTGCTTCTTGATCAATTCCTACAGATCTGTTTTTTGTGGGTGGCAATGAGATTGTGATGGTGGTGTGTGGCTGTGGTGGTGGTGGTGTGCGACTGTGGTGGTGATTCAAAGTGGTGGTGGCGGCAGTGGTCTGTGATTGTCGTAGTACAGGTGGTGGTGGTGGTGGTGGGTGGCCCAAGAAATTCTCCGGCGATGGGGTACCATTTGCATAAGGAAGAAGGGAAATATTAGAAGAAAAAAAATATTTAAAAAATGATTAAAAAAAGTCCTAAAATTATAATTTTTCACAAAAACATAAAACATGAAAACTTACATTATACTATTTAAATTTATTTATTTATTTTTTAATTAATAAAATAAATATATATTTTATTTAATCATCATCTTACTTTATATTATATATATATAATATATATATATATATATATTTAAAATACATTACATATTTAAATTATTTTTAATGTAATGTAAATTATAAGAGTGAAACATATATATTTTTTTAATTCATTTTGTTTTTATATTTTAATGTATATAATTAACTTGATTTTTTTTATGTATAAGAATATATGATTTTTTACATATATATTTTTAGTTAATATGTATAAAAAATTGAATTTTTCTTTTTTTTTTCCTGAAATTTTTAACTAATAAAATTCTTATGTGGCAAAAAATAATCCGTGTGGCTGCCCATGTGTCTTTCCATCGTCCATGTGGCAAATTCCGGCGAAGAAGATGATTTCCGATTGTGTTTTGTCCTATAATTTCATGATTTCAAAAATTGGAGTCCTACATTTGCCAATTCCCAAAACTATGTCTAGAGATTTCAAATCGGACATATCGGCCGGATGAATTGAACAATTTTCCCTAAGACTTATGAAGCATAGACACGACACGACACGGACAAGGCGACACGAATTTTTTCAAAATTTTAGGACACGGCACCGCTATATTATATATATTATATATATAAATAAATATATTTTATAAATATTCATTTATGTAAAACTAAGTAGAATTTTTTTATTGTATAAATATAAAATATTCTTTATTTGTTAGGAGGTTGTCCTTCTTTTGGAAATTCTTGAAAATATGGGTGTCTCATGAAATATAATACAAAGATATGAGAAATCTTATGATATGATTCATTAAAACTAAAGATTAATGACATAATATAATACGATCGTTTGGTTTTTTAGGAGATTGGGCTAAGGACGTAGATAGGGTTTGGTCTTTTCTATTGAAGGTAGCCGTTTCGGTCTCGACACTCCACTGCATTCTAACTTTCTTCAAAACATCTCTTTTGTGGGACTGGAAACCGAAAGTGAGGGATCCTCCTCTCTTGAAAACACTGGCAAGAATTCGTGATCTTTTCCTCCAAAAATTTGGTGGAGTCCAGCAGGCCATTGAAGGTCTTGGCAAACTTGTTGTGGATAATGAACTTAACTCCAGCCGTGTCTATGAACTCTTTAGGGATGTTGCACAAAAACTCCCCTGGATGCCACTGGTTTGGAAAAGTTACATCCCTCCTAAACTCAGCTTCATCTCTTGGCTTGCCTTCAAACATGGTTCGCCGGAACGCCGCTGGAACAGGAACGAAGGCTGCCGTTCCATTGTTCCGGTTTGGAACGGCGACCTACCTGGAACGGCGTTTCGGCACGTTATAACGGAGTTCCGGTTCTTTATAACGGCCGGAACGGACCAAAACGGGAATGGGAACGTGGTATTTGTTGGTTGAGAGGCCTCCTCCGCCGCCGTCCGGTATGGTTCTCCTTTTCACTCCATTTTCGGTCTGCAAATCCATAGGAAGGAAAGGAAAGGGAGATGTAGGGTGAGAAGAAAAGCGGCTGCTGGGCCGTTGGGCTTCTCAAGGTTTTTACTTTGTTTTATATATATTTATGTATAAATACTTATTATTGTCGAAAAAAAAAAAATTTATGGGAGTATATTAATCATTTAATCAGTAAAATATTGTTAGAATCAAGAGGGGGGTTGAATTGATCTTATGTACTTTTTCGCACAATGTTTGTATAGCTCAAAGACCAAATATCAGAGTTAGGAAGCTCAATCAAATGTATCAGAGTTGTAGTGTAATAGCTTAGTTTGATATTAATTATTTTAATTGAATCAATCCTTTTAGGCTTCAAGACACCAGTCTTGAGAAACACTTTGAGCACAAGTTATGAATGGATTGGATTCTTTACTCTTGTTCTGTAGTGATCCAACTTTGGATCAGTCAATAAAATACTTTAATGATCACAACTCAAGCTCAAGAGTTGATACAACAATTAAGCACAGGGTTTATAAAGTTCAATGATTTACTCAAAGAACTAGTGAACTTCTTTGGATAAATCAATCTCACAATTTGATCAATAGCTCAATCATAAGCCAGCCAGCTTAATCAAGATCTACCACATAAAGTACAGTAAGAGTTCACACAGTAGCTCATTCAAGAGCTGATAAAGTCTCAGACAAAGATATCAAATGTAAGCAACACGAGACAAGAGATTTATAGAGGTTTGGCCCCAAAGGTTGTGGAAAAACACTAACCAATGAGAATAATCATCTGCCTAAGGTTGTTAAGCCTAGGATTTTCAACGGATCACTTGAATAAATGAGATATTACAAATTACAACACAAATAGAGTCTGTTCGGTACCCTCGGCAAACTAAGGCCCGGTACAATACGAACCAAACTCTAGGATTCCCAATCTTCTTGTAACACTACCCACCAAAAGACACTAACTCTTTTATCCGGTGTAACCAAAGTAGCAGCAAACAAAGAATGGTAGAATCAATTTTTTTTGTTGAACAAGTTCTCCCTTTTATAGCAGAAGATGATGACCGTTGCCACCATTTTGAATATTCAAAATGGGCTCAACTCCCAAGAGCTTTGTACTAGTTCTTTCTTCAGCAAATCAGATGCAAGTGGGAGAGAGAAAAAGGTTCCACTAAGTTTACGTTAGAGAGCACCTGCATGAGGAATAAATTAATTTAAGAATAATGATATTCAATTCCTCGAAACCTGTGCAGCTTATTTCAGCTGATTGATCTTGAGTGTGCTGCAGGAATGGTTTGTTCTAGTGAATGTTCCATGTAACACTTTTTGTTGTTCAAATCAAAACCTTGGATGTTCAACAAATATATGTATAAAAATTCGAATTTAAATATTCTTGTACATTTATTGCTTTTTATTGTTTATTAGTTTATATTTCTAACATATTATTTATTATTTATAATATAATTATTATATCACTAACTCGACTAAGGTTAGACATAACTATTCAACTGGTAATTCATCATAAATTATGGTTAATTATTTAAATATAAAATCAGTTGTATAATTATAAAAACAGTAAATTTATACCAAATACTAATTGAGATAAATATTAATTTACAAATGAATAAGATTTAATATTTTTGAGAAAATTACAAAGTTTTATGCATTGACCGCGATTTTGCTGCGACCGTTCCGCGACGTTGCAACGCGGTGGCTTCCGTTCCGTTCCGTTCCCCGCAACCGCGACGGCGAACCATGCCTTCAAAGGAAGATTAGCAACCAAAGACAACTTGCCCTACTTGAACATTGCTCGTGATTGCCCCTTCTGTAAAAGCCATCAAGAATCTTCTCAACATCTCTTTTTCAGCTGCACCTTCACTAAACAAATCTGGAAGGCTGTTCGAGATTGGATGAATGTCCCCTTTGCGTTGAACTCTCTCAAAAGTTCAGCTCGTATGACCAAAAAAAGCTACTCAGGTGCAAGACCAAAATAAAAAATTGTCTGGCTATCTCTTTGCAGCACCATTTTCGCAATTTTGGAAGGAAGAAACAAACTTCTCTTTGATAACACAAGAATTGAAGCACGCGACATCTTGGCAAGAATCAAATGCCTTGTTTTCACGGTCCTTTACAAGTTGTATCCGGTTGAGTTTATTGCTAATTATTTGAGTTGTTAGGACCTTTGCTCTTTGTACTTTGTTTGTTGCCTTAGCAGATTTCTCAATTTGTAATAGTGCTAGGCTTTGCTTTTCTGCTCAACTCTTGAGCAGCTTTCTCTTTTTCGTTTTGCTTTGCTTGTAAGCTGCGTGCCTTGTTCCCTCTTGTACTTGTACATTTATTTGTGATATATAAAATTTTTCACCTTTCCCAAAAAAAAAAAAAAAGAAGAAGAAGAATGCTCGAGCAAGAAGAGAAAGCAGGTTCATCATCCCATTAATGAGCATTGAAATAAAAATTAGTCACTTCCTCCCCAATTTACGTTTACTTTCTCTCTCCTCTTTTGTCTGCTCCATCTTCAATTTACCTTCACTTCCTTTCTCCTCTATTTCTGCAACTTCTCTAATTAACTTCTTCAAGAGTCTCTTTACCACCATAGTTATTGTCACCAAGGTTGAACCTTACCTTCTGAATCGAGAAGAATCAACAAATAGACGTCGCGATGGGCTGTTTTCTTCCAGCTATCCGACTCCTTTTGAATCCGTGTCCAAGCAACGGAGTGTCCGACACCGTGTCTCCAATTTTTTTATTTTTTTTCTCTTAATTTAGGACACGGTTTAGACGCGTTGGACAAGTGTCGGAGCCGTGTCCGAGGCGTATCCGTGTCCGATACGTGTGGCACTGCACGGGGTTAATTTTTAAAGTGTCCGTGTATTAGAGTTTGAGACTCTTAATTTGATAATTTGTAATGATGTTTATGGAGTTGCATTGGAATTTTATATATTTAGTTTCATTTTATTATTTTTGTTCATTTAAATTAAATTTTTAAATAATGCACGAGTATTAAAAATAATAAAAACTAAAATTTTAATAAAATAAATCAATAATGAGACACATTAGTGACTGTTGAATCCGTTATAAATAAAACATAAACGAGCTAATAGTGACTGCTGATCGGTCACAAAATAAAATAATAAGGAAGAAATCGGTGACCGTTGGAATCGATCACAAATTGTAATCAGTAGCTGAAAATATAGACACATAATATAGACATCTTTAGTGATTGATTTTGAATGCGCTCACTAATTTGTGACTGTTTTGACAAAGGTAAAAAAATTAGTTACTGATTTTTTTTAATATGGGCCACTAATTTGAACCGATAAAAATCTATCACTGAATGACACCTATTTTTCACTAAATGACTCATATTTTTAAAAAATTAGTGATCGATGGGGGCGGTTACTAGCCAAATAAATGGGACCACATAGTGCTGAAAGAGAGGAAGATCTGCAGCAGCATTTTACGCCTTTTTTATTCCTTTTGCCAACCGAATTGTCAGCTGAAATTGTATGGCTTTGTTACCAAGGTGGCCGCGGCTGCGGTGGCGTGAGAGTGGCTGTGGAATTTTCGCCTTCATCGAAGAAAATGGCATCTTTCTCTTCGGCGGAGAAGACGGCATCTCCATCTTTTTGGTTTTATAAATTATAATTTTCATATAAATTTCTTATATGTATTAGTATAAATTATGTATATATTAAATGTTATTTATAAAAATAATATAATTATAATAATTTTAATATTTATAATATATACTTTTAATAGCTTACAAAACAAAAAAAAAAATATTTTTTTTTCAATATTAATTAATTAGTATGCAAAGCAAGGACATTTTAGGGTTATTATAAATTAAATATTGACCAAATTAAATGAGAGGACAGTATGAAAAAAAAAAAATTACAGAAGATTTTTTCTATCAGTTTTTATAAAGCCATGAAAAAAAAAAAAAAAAAAAAAAGTATAAGGGGTCTTTAATTTGGGTAGAGTGGCAAAGCAAAAGAAGTCAAAAGGATAGAGAATGTGCCAACAGGGGTTGGTTCAAGTGGTTCGAGTGTTGTTTCTCGAAGGTAATGTCCCGAGTTCAAATCTCTCTGGTCACTTGGATGTGTGTGGGTTAAAAAAAAAAAAAAAAAAAAAAAGGATAGAGAGTGTTGAAAACAAAAAAATAGTGTAGGGGGTTTAATTTGGGTATTTATAGATCTCCGCAAATTTTGTATCTCCTCCTCGGTTTTGTAATTTCACTCCACCTTTTGTGCTTGATAAGTCTCCAAGCATTATCCCTTGTGCAAGCTACAAGTCTTGATAAATATTATTAACTATCTTTAAGGTCTTAAAGCATTATCCCTTATGAAAATTAGGAATATTGATAAATATTAATTCCCTTTAAAGCACACTAACATGATTTTGGTCATATCTTGCCAAATCCTTTATAACAAATTAATTATAATTATCCTAAATAAATTAAAATTAACTACAAGTTTTCTCCTAGTCAAAAATGATTTTAGCCACGTGACGATATTTCTAATTCACGTGGACAAATTAAAATACAATATTGGACTAAAGATTAATTAATTAATTAAGATTTTATTTTATGCCCAAACAATGTCCAAAAGCTAAAATAACTATAAACTAGGGTTCGCTTTGCCGAATACCTACAATTCTTGATACCGTAGCCATGGCAGATTGGGAAGGGCTTCAACATGATCTCTTGATTCTGATCCTTAAGAAGATAAACCTGATAGAAGATTTCACGGCTTTCGGGATGGTTTGCAAATCATGGTACGCCGTTGCTGCCACCAATAAGCCGTATTTACGCGGCCCCCAAACTCCATGGCTGATCTTCCCGTCCAGGAAAGCCGAAGCGGATCGACAAATTTTCAGTCTTTTAAAGCAAGACATGTTAACGAAGAATCTGTACATCCCACAGGTGTCAAATAAAAAGTGCATCGGATTAAACTACGGATGGGTCCTCACACTATCGCGAAACGGCAAGGACATCAATCTCATCCATCCACTCTCTCGAGCTCAAATTCAGCTTCCTCCCCTGAAACCCATCAAGCACTACAATTTTGAAATACACCGGCCGCCTTACCTCTTCCTAAACAAAGCGGCACTGTCATCCAACCCGTCAGAATCGCCGTTGGATTTTCTGTTGATGATTATACACGGCCGGATGCATAGTCTGAGTTATTGGAGACCAGGGGACAAGATGTGGAGATACGTCCGAGGAGATTACAGTGATCTCACTTATCACCGGGATCGATTCTATGCCGTAACTTGGACTGGAACAGTTGTAGATTTAGGTCCACATCAAGGCTCCATCTTTCCTCACCCCCGGACCAACCACAGATTATTATTAACCTCCCGATATCTATATATTGTGGCAGGATCGACACCGGACAGTGTATTGGTGCTCTTCCCGTCCTGTGATAAAAAATTCTGGGGTGTAAAGCAGGCGATGCGGTTTCAAGTGTATGAATTGGATTTGATAAATGACAAACGGAGTGAGATTAAGAGCTTAGGCGATAGAGCTATATTTGTTGGGCTCAACACTTCGATAGCATTAGAGAATGCCTCTGAATATCCCGGAATTAAGCCTAACCATGTATACTTCACAAATGAATGGGAAAACGACATGGGTTGTTATAGTCTTGAAGATAGGCAGACTACACATTTTAGAGTTGACGAATCATTAGTTCGGATTAATTCTCCCTTCTGGTTCATACCCTCTTTGTGATTTATTGTGATCTCTTGGTAAGTGTTTTTGAGGTAGTATATTTATTCAAATTCATAAATTATCATTATTATGTGTTTTGATTCTTAGTTTATGATTCTAAATAAATTGTCGTTTATTGATGTGTTGGTGAATACTGAATTGTGTATTTCCTCCTTTTTCTTTAGATTTACTGTATTTATATACTAATAACAAAATTTAAAATAAATATACAATTTATACTTTTTAAGAGAATTTTTAATTCAATTATTCTTTCCTTCTTCTTCTTTAATTTCTCCCTCATTTCTTTTCACCCCTAAAAGATGTGTTTTAGTATTTTAAAACATTCTTATGCATTATGCTACACAGTTTGGTCCATATAATCAATTGCACATTTAAATCCATGTTTTGGTTGAGTATTGAGTATGATGGCCATTCGTGACTGCGCCCACAATTTGGTTGCAACGCAGTCAAGACCTTGTAAAGAGCCGTTTGTCCTATGTTTTCATGTCCTTAGATAGCTCCTTCAATATTTTCCCACATTTTGTACCCCATTTTGGAATTAATTTTACCTAGCCGTCTTCGAGTTCATCTTAAACTTCTTAACGCTTGCAACTGTTTACGGGGAAACCCAAGCCCAGCTAGTAGTTGATCAATGTAAAAGGCAATATATCCGAATCCGAATGGGGGACTTTCAAATGTCTGATCTTGGATGGGGAACTTGACTTCAAAATTATGAGGAATACAGTAAAGTTTTGGAAATTGATTAGTGAGATCTACTGAGAGCATGGTTCGCCGGAACGGCACTGGAACGGGCGGAACGGCAGCCTCCGTTCCGCTGTTTCGGTGTGGAACTTATGATGACCTGGAACGGCGTTTCTCTGTAATGGAACGGCGTTATAAACGGCCGGAACGGAACCCACTGGAAAGAATGGGGAAGAAGACGACGGAAACAGATAAGAATGGGGAAGAAGACGACGGAAACAGATAAAACGGCCGGAACGGAACGCACTGGAAAGAATGGGGAAGAAGACGACGGAAACAGATAAAAACAGCGGCTTTCTGCAGAATAGGATGAATAGATAGATACTGAAAAGGTTTTCATTTAATAAATAGAACTTAATGGGCCTCATGTATTAAAGTGAGTAATGGGCTACATTCTATTTTAATGAACCCATTTTTGAATCAATAATTTTATTTTATTTTTTATTTGTAATATATTTTTTATAGGATCCGGTATATATCTGTAAATACATTTTGTTATCTCTAATTTTATTTGATTGTAGTATATATTTTAATTAAATAATGTTATATATATGATATAATATTATATTATATAATATCTATACTATTATATTAAGGTAGAGAGAGAGATAATAATTGTTTTGGTCTCTTGAACTCTTTTTTTTTCTCTTTTCTTTTATTTTTATTTATTTATTTTTTATCACTCCAATAAAGTTCTCTTAATTTTTCTTTACTTTCACATCACTTGAATGCTTTTTTTTTCTTAATATAATTTTTAATTTTTTCCCTCTTATATTTTAATTTCTTTTTAACTAATATGATATCATCTTATGTTATTTATTCATTAATCATAATTTAATAATTATAACAAAAATAATTATAAAATATACATTAATATGAAAAAATTAATTTTTATTTGTACACGTAATGAGTATGTACGGTTACTAGTTGTTAATTATTTTTTAAATGCCTCCAAAATGCCATATTATTTAGGATTTTAGCGTGATATATTTGTGAGGATCGTAATAATGTAAAAAGTAGATTTTGCAACAAAGTTATTATTTAAGGAACCATAAGATTGAAACAATATACTGCATATGTGAGTGGAAATATGAAATCTTGCATAAAGGTTCCAAATGAAATTCGAAAAATGATAAAGAAGCACATTCAAGATTAAAAATTGAGAAAGAAATTATTAAACAACGAAAGGAAACAACACTAAACACTATTCAGGATGAAACATATAATGCAATTGACAAATGTAACTATAATACAAACTAATGTTTACCTAAATTGATAAATTAATAAGGTTTAAACATTTTTTTGGAATTTTATACATTTTTTAGAAAGCGGCCGCGATTTTGCCGCGACCGTTCCACGTCATTGCAACGGAACTGGAACGGTGGCCTCCGTTCCGTTCCCCGCGACCGCGACGGCGAACCATGACTGAGAGCTAAGAGGGGGAAGTTGAAGTTGAGGAGCAAGCCATCACAATAATCACCAAGAACAGTGGAGAGAGAGGAGTTTGTCACTTACATTGGAAGAAGACGATGAAGCAGCTGGAAGAATGGAGACAAGTAATTGCAGCAGAATTTATATTTTGTTATACTGCAATAGAGTTAGATTCAAGACCAAAAAACCACGAACAAGGAATAGAAGACAACACTACTAGGGAACATAATATATAATAATATTCTATGAAACAATATAAAAATTCTTTATTGAGTTCAGACCGGAGTCATTTATTATGACTTTGCTATATAAATAAACTTAAAACTAAAATTAAATATATGTTCTTTTAATATATATATATATATATATATATATATATATAGATATATAGATATATAATAATGGGTCTGAAACAAATCAAACGTTTAGGGTTAGGCTTTAGTTATTAATACTAGCTAAGTACCAAAAAGTTTAAACATCAGATATATGATTAAATTAACATGCAGATAAATTAATGTGCCATTTTGTTGTTTATACCCCTTATTAATTATGAAATGTTTAAAACACCTTTTTATATTAATTGTATTTTAATTGAATTCCTAGTTGTTTTGAATTAATTTTAAATATGAGAGGGTAAACTTCACCTCGAAGAGTGAGAGTCAAATTCATATTTAGGTACAAAAATGACTGATTTGCCCCACTCAATTTATATAAAAGAAGTTTTCATTTGTAACCCAATTATGTAATTCTTCTTTATTTTCCCCTCTCCCTCCCTTACTTTCTTAACCCAATTAGAGGTGCATTTAATGCTCTGGCCAGTTTGTTAAGGAACAGTAAGTACGGTATGATACCTTTATGTCAGACTTGGTCCCTTATTTCCCCTTACATGTCTCGACCCCTTATCGTGCTCTTTGCTAGTCGTATGGCCTTGCGCGGTCGATGGGTTTGGCGGTCGAGAAATCCTTTTGAGGTCAAGAGCCTCACGTGGTGGGGGTTGGTACCCGAATATCTTGTCCGGTCGATTGACCTCTACGGGATGCTCATCGACAGGTTAGTATCAAGGTGTCGAGGCTGGCCGACCGACTCTTCCGACGGAGTATTGTGCTGACATGTTAATCCACGTGGAGCATGTTGTTGAGGTGTCACTCCTTAGTCATTGGGCCACGTGGAGCTCTTGGAAAGTGCCCTGTCAAATATATATTCACACTTCATTATTTAATTCCGCGATTGCTTCTTTGGGTTAGCCATGGTGGCTCGGGGTCCACATGGGGACATTATTATTATTTCAAGAAAAACGCAAAATCGGGATACCAACTGACCCCAACTAACATTTTTAGGACACTTATTTTTTCCGGTGACAAAAAAAAGCCAATAAGTACAAAATTGTGTCAAATCTGGGAAAAAGTTCAGCGGAATGGGCTGACGTGGAAAAGTCGCTGACGTGTCTCTCAACCTAAGACACATGGCAATGGCACGTCATTAAATTGGACACGTCAATTGATTTTCGGTGATGACTTGGCAATTTCCGGCGAATTTGTCCCGAAATTGACAGATTTTTAGAGATAATGGACATTTTTGTCACCGGAAAATTTAGTGTCCCGAAAACGCTAGTTCAGGATAGTTGGTATCCTGATTTTGTATTTTTCCCATAAAAATAAGCGATCGCTTAATCGATTTAGAATCACTTAACAATATATTGGTTTGTTCAAACTGAATCACGTTATAAAAAAAAAACGATTTCATAAAAATAAGCGATCGCTTAATTAATATAGAATCGCTTAAGCGATCGCCTAATTATGCGGAATCGCTTAATGATGTATTGATTGTTCAAAATAAATCATGTTCTAAAAAAATGATTTCATAAAAATAAGCGATCGCTTAATTGAGGTAAAATTTTCTTTGCAATTTAGTCCCTGTAAAAGTTATATTATTCAATTTAATCTATTTAAATAATTAATTAATTTCAATTATATCGCTTGAATAATTGGAGGGTTATTTAGTGAAACAAAAACTTGAAGGGTATATATAAACTTGAATCGCTTTTTCCAAAATAAGCGATTGGGTTTGTGCTTAAGCGATTTAATTAAAATGCAATACTTTAAGCGATTGAGTTTGTCGCTTAAGCGATTTAGTTAAAATACAAGGAATCCTTTGAGAGATTGGGTTTGTCGCTTCCGATTTAGTTAAAATACAAGGAATTGTTTAAGCGATTGGGTTTGTCACTTAAGCGATTTAGTTAAAATACAAGGAATCCTTTAAGCGATTGGGTTTGTCGCTTAAGCGATTTAATAGAAAATACAAGTTTCTTTAAGCGATTGCGTTTGTACCTTAAGCGATTTAGTTGAAAACACTATGAATCGTTAAAGAAATGTCTCCATCGCTTGGAGTTATAATTGTGAAAACCCTATTTCTAATAATATATTTCATGGCGAATAAAAGATGTACACATATTAATAATATATATATATATATATATATATATATATATATATATATATATATATATAATTTATTTAATGTAAACTTAGCATTAGTGTTTGTCCTTTCATCAATTAAATATAATTCACGTCATTTTAAATACATTGATTAATAGTTGTTTTGAACTTTAATACACAAGATATGTTGATTTAGTGTCCCGTGAAACAAAATATTTCAACAACCCACTTGGTTACTAAAACATGATTAATAGTTGTTTTACGATCACTTGGTGATTGAGTGTCCCGGGAAACAAATTAAGTTTTTCAACAATTAGCCCTCTTGATTACTAAAACATGATTAATGACACAATTTTCACTAACATAGTAATAATTCACTTGATTTATACTTATTATAACTTAGAAAATTGAATTTTCTAAGATATTGTCTTTAATGGTTTAATTGATTATGTTAGTCAGTTAAGCGATTTAGTTAAAATACAAGGAATCGTTTAAGCGATTGGGTTCGTCGCTTAAGCAATTTAGTCGAAAATACAAAGAATCGTTTAAGCGATGTCCCCATCGCTTGGAGTTACCGAAAACCAGATTTCCTTTACTTTAAATTTAACACTTATGATTTTACTATTCTCAAGTGATATATATATGTATTCAAGTACTGTAATTTTCTATCATCATGTAATATATTTCATATAACATTAATAATATATTTCATGACGAATAAAAGATGTATAAATTTTAACAAAAAAATATGATTTATTTAGTATAAACTTAGCATTAATGTTTGACCTATCATCAATTAAATATAATGCATGTAATTTTTTAATTACATTGATTAATAGTCTTTTAAATTTTAATACACAAGACATGATTTTATAATCACTTGGTGATTGAGTGTGCTATGAACCAAAGTTTTTCAACAAGTAGCCCTCTTTATTACTAAAACCTTATTAATGGCACAATTTTCGATAAGACATAATAATCACTTGATTTATATGTATTATAACTTAGAAAATTTAGTTCTCTAAGATATTAACTTTAATCATTTAAGCAATTACGTTTGTGCCTTAAGCGATTTAGTTAAAATATAAGGAATTGTTTAAGCAATTGGCTTTGTCGCTTAAGTGATTTAGTTAAAATTCAAGGAATTATTTAAGCAATCGGATTTGTCGCTTAAGCGAATTAGTTAAAATACAAAGAATCGATTAAGTGATGTCTCTCGTCGCTTGGAATTATGATTGCGAAAACCCAATTTCTCTTGCTATAAATTTAACACTTATAATTTACGTAAAATACAAAGAATCGTTTTATGGTTCTCATGCACGAGTCGTGCTTCTCATGCATGAGTTCAATTAAAATAATCAAAAAAAATTATGGAGTCGTTGGAGAGATCCGCTACTCCAATTAAAATAATATAAAAAATTGGAGTCGTGGATGATCTCCGCGGCTCCGACATAAATAATATGAAAATAATAGGGGTCGTGGATTTCACCCGCCACTTGTATTAAAATTTTAATACACCCTAAACCGATACTATTTTATTAAATCAAAATAAAAATAATATTATTCTTGAAAATCTCTCCCCAGAGACGGAGCCACCCCATGCCCCCCAAATTTGAAATTTTTTTACTTTTACCTATATATTTTAGAAAAATTTTATTTTTGTCCCCCCTAATTTTGAATTTTCACCCCCTAATTTAGATTTTACCCCTTTTATTTTATATAATAAATCCCCCCCCCCTCCCCCCGCGTTAATCCTGGCTCCGTCCCTGCGAGAGACCCAAGTAGTAACTACTTTGGTCTCTTGGTGTCCTTTTTTTTTTTTTTTTTTTTTTTAATTTGTTTATCTTTTATGCATTTTCTTCTCATACGTTTTCTTTTCTTTCTATTTATTTATAGTATTATATTTTCTTAATTTATCTTTTCTCTCACCTCATTTCAATTCTTCTTTTTCTTTTCTTTTTGATATATTTTTTTTTTTGTAAGATAGTGTTATTTGGTATTTTAAAATATATATTAATATAAAAATTAATTTATATATATTTTCAATAATAGAATTTTTTAATTTGCACACGCAACGAGTGTGCCAAAGTTACTAGTTTCAGTTAAATAACATGTCACAAATTGTGCTCTTCTCAATATATAATTTTGAGATGTATCTTTTGAGAAATGTTTTTAATAAGCATTCCAATTTCCAAGCAGTAGAAGGTACAAACAATAAATCTTATTTATTCAAATTTCACATGATGTACATGAAATAATATTCTAGTTGAATTGAAGAAAACAAATATTTGTATCAAAAAAAAAAAAAAAAAAGAAAACAAATATATTGTTGAATTTCTATAATTTTTTTTTCTAATCTCCAAACTTTTATTTTTGTAATTTAGGTCTTCTTTTTTTTATTACTAAAAGCTTGAGAGTAAGAGAAAGAATCGCCAATTATGTTGAAGAAAAAAGAAAGATATAATTGAGAAATAAAATTAAGAAAAATAATTGAGAAAAAAGAGCAATATTTTTTTGGATGAGAAATTTTTTTTTAATAGGGAATAATGGAAGAAAAGATAATAACTGAATGAAAAAATAATTGATAAGTTCTCTCCAAAGAGAATAATTGAATGAAAAAATAATTGATTATTCAATGAAAAAATGATTGATAAGTTATTGGAAAGAGAGAAAACGACGTTAATTAGGTTAAAAGATAGAAGAATGATACATCCCAAAGCAAACAGTAGTAAGAGATGACATGACATATGAAATTATTTCGTTTCAACTTAGAACTAATTTGTACACTCTTTAATGAACTAAGACACTTAGCACTCATATTAAACCATGATTTACAATATATTTTTGAAAGGCGAACAATTTTTTTTTAATGTTTACGAAGAGAAGAACAGTGCGTATAATCATGTTTGTTATTTCTGCCCTATTGTGAGGCTTGGCTGGGTGATTGTTGATTGTTGATTGTTATCTTTGATCTTGATGAATGACCATCCAAAGAGGAACTATGCAATCCGGCTTCTGACCAAAAACGTAAATTGAGTGAGTTTTTATTATAATTTTAGTTGTGCCTTTGGGGAGGAACTATGCTGGCTTCTGACCAAAAATGTAAATTGAGTGAGTTTTTATTATAATTTTTGGAAGTAGTTGTGCCTTTGGGGGATTAGGTACTTCGCATTTTTCCTTTGGAACGGGTATTATTTCATGGCATTGTGAGCTTCGCGTTTATCTTGGTGTATATATATCTATAAGGCGGGATATGATAAGTATTCGAAGGTTTACTATTTTTTTTTTTGTTGTAATCGTCTACTCGAAGGTTTACTTTTTTTTTTTTTTTTGAGGTTTACTATTTTTTTTTTTTTTGTTGTAATCGTGTATATACTTCTGATGGGTCTGGGTTTGTCACGTGATTCTTTTAGTCTCTATTTGTTCCACCCAAGTTCAAAATTTATATTTTTGATACCTTTGATCCTACATATTTTTGGTCGGAAATACAAAGGGTAAATACCTATGATGTACGGACACTTCTAAAAATATCATTTTGCCGTGTCGTGTCATGCCGTGTCGTGTCGGACACCGTGTCCGACACTCCTTACGTGGAAAATTCAAGAAAAAATCCGTATCGCAGTATCCGTGTCGCCGTGTCCGTGTCCGTGCATCATAGGTAAATACAAAGGGTATGCATCGATGCGGAGTACTGTCTATTAGTTTCATTTTCTGGATCACAAAAAAAAAAAAAAAAAAAAAAAAAAACACTAGAGAAGAGGAAAAGATAACACAAGGGAAGGGAGAAGAAAATTATAAGATTATATCACACTAAGGCCTCGTTTACATATTGGAAATAGACATGTTTGTGGATTTTATCATGCCTTAATCACTGTTTACTAATTTTGGTTCTTGACCCGGATTTAATCAGCTGACCCATGTGATCTCCATGAAAAAGGGGTCCAATTAATCATGCAAATTTGGCGTGTTTAGAAGAGATAGCTTTTAACATGGGGAGGAAATTACCCATATGACCAAGAGTTCATATTATTCATAAAAGAATATATATATATATATATATATATATATATATATATATATATATATATATATATATTATATTATATTAAATTAAAACCAGAAAAAATATATATATAACATATAATACGTATTATATATGTATTATAATATTTTATATAACATATATCACGTGTATATATTACATATATATATAATACCTGCATATATTATATTTTTAATTTATAATATGTATTTTATTATGTTTATATTAATATATATGTGTATTATATATTATATATTATACATGTGTATCAACAATATATATTTTGTTATATATTATATATTTTAATTAATATATTATATATAATATAATATGTATATATATAATATATATATGTATATATATTATTATACTAAGTATATATATTATTATAATACACACATATATTATATATTTTAATTTATAATATACATTTTGTTATATATATTTTAATATATACATATTGCCTTATATATTATATATTAAAATACAATTGCATAGAAGAATGAGCTATAGCGATTTTATAAATTTCGAGTTTGGGGTAAAAATGTAAAAATCCACAATCATGATTGTTACACTCAAAATGTAAACACAAGACAATGACTTTATAAACACGCCTAAAACTCTCCAACATGAACAATAAACATGGGTTAGTTTACTATCACTAACCCCTCCAAACATTACATGCATAAACATTTCTAAATATGTAACTTGGATATTGCCAATATATCAAAGAAATATAACATCCTTAATTTAATTTTAACATCCTTAATTAACATAATATGTTATTCCAAGTCTTGTCAAGGACTATGGGTAGCAGTACCGGGCCGGGCTGGGCTGGGTCCGTCTAAGCCCGCTACTGTCTATTAGTTTCATTTTCTGGATCACAAAAAAAAAAAAAAAAAAAAAACACTAGAGAAGAGGAAAAGATAACACAAGGGAAGGGAGAAGAAAATTATAAGATTATATCACACTAAGGCCTCGTTTACATATTGGAAATAGGCATGTTTGTGGATTTTATCATGCCTTAATCACTGTTTACTAATTTTGGTTCTTCACCCGGATTTAATCAGCTGACCCATGTGATCTCCATGAAAAAGGGGTCCAATTAATCATGCAAATTTGGCGTGTTTAGAAGAGATAGCTTTTAACATGGGGAGGAAATTACCCATATGACCAAGAGTTCATATTATTCATAAAAGAATATATATATATATATATATATATATATATATATTATATTAGAACCAGAAAAAATATATATATAACATATAATACGTATTATATATGTATTATAATATTTTATATAACATATATCACGTGTATATATTACATATATATATAATACCTGCATATATTATATTTTTAATTTATAATATGTATTTTATTATGTTTATATTAATATATATGTGTATTATATATTATATATTATACATGTGTATCAACAATATATATTTTGTTATATATTATATATTTTAATTAATATATTATATATAATATAATATGTATATATATTATAATACATATATATATATTATTATACTAAGTATATATATTATTATAATACACACATATATTATATATTTTAATTTATAATATACATTTTGTTTTATATATTTTAATATATACATATTGCCTTATATATTATATATTAAAATACAATTGCATAGAAGAATGAGCTATAGCGATTTTATAAATTTCGAGTTTGGGGTAAAAATGTAAAAATCCACAATCATGATTGTTACACTCAAAATGTAAACACAAGACAATGACTTTATAAACACGCCTAAAACTCTCCAACATGAACAATAAACATGGGTTAGTTTACTATCACTAACCCCTCCAAACATTACATGCATAAACATTTCTAAATATGTAACTTGGATATTGCCAATATATCAAAGAAATATAACATCCTTAATTTAATTTTAACATCCTTAATTAACATAATATGTTATTCCAAGTCTTGTCAAGGACTATGGGTAGCAGTACCGGGCCGGGCTGGGCTGGGTCCGTCTAAGCCCGCTACTGTCTATTAGTTTCATTTTCTGGATCACAAAAAAAAAAAAAAAAAAAAAACACTAGAGAAGAGGAAAAGATAACACAAGGGAAGGGAGAAGAAAATTATAAGATTATATCACACTAAGGCCTCGTTTACATATTGGAAATAGGCATGTTTGTGGATTTTATCATGCCTTAATCACTGTTTACTAATTTTGGTTCTTCACCCGGATTTAATCAGCTGACCCATGTGATCTCCATGAAAAAGGGGTCCAATTAATCATGCAAATTTGGCGTGTTTAGAAGAGATAGCTTTTAACATGGGGAGGAAATTACCCATATGACCAAGAGTTCATATTATTCATAAAAGAATATATATATATATATATTATATTAGAACCAGAAAAAATATATATATAACATATAATACGTATTATATATGTATTATAATATTTTATATAACATATATCACGTGTATATATTACATATATATATAATACCTGCATATATTATATTTTTAATTTATAATATGTATTTTATTATGTTTATATTAATATATATGTGTATTATATATTATATATTATACATGTGTATCAACAATATATATTTTGTTATATATTATATATTTTAATTAATATATTATATATAATATATATATGTATATATATTATAATACATATATATATATATATATATTATTATACTAAGTATATATATTATTATAATACACACATATATTATATATTTTAATTTATAATATACATTTTGTTTTATATATTTTAATATATACATATTGCCTTATATATTATATATTAAAATACAATTGCATAGAAGAATGAGCTATAGCGATTTTATAAATTTCGAGTTTGGGGTAAAAATGTAAAAATCCACAATCATGATTGTTACACTCAAAATGTAAACACAAGACAATGACTTTATAAACACGCCTAAAACTCTCCAACATGAACAATAAACATGGGTTAGTTTACTATCACTAACCCCTCCAAACATTACATGCATAAACATTTCTAAATATGTAACTTGGATATTGCCAATATATCAAAGAAATATAACATCCTTAATTTAATTTTAACATCCTTAATTAACATAATATGTTATTCCAAGTCTTGTCAAGGACTATGGGTAACAGTACCGGGCCGGGCTGGGCTGGGTCCGTCTAAGCCCGCTACAGTAACGGACTGGGTTAGCCCGGGACCACCTTGAAGTGGGTTAGGCTGGGCTCGGTTTGAATTAAATTATAGTGACCCAGCTCAGTCCATGAACCCACAAATAATGGGTTGGGCTGGGCTGGTTCCTGACGAGCTGGGCCTAATGGGTGTGGTGAGTTTCGTCTATTAATTTTGATGGGTTAAATTTGTGGGTCAACTTTTTATTTTTTTTTTATCCTTTTGTTATATTAAAATTTAAGATACTTTTTACTTTATATTAATGATTTTTTTATTTTATTACATTTATAAAATTGAAAGATTGATTTTATTTTGTTGTTTTGTTATTAAAATTTTCTCAAGTTATTATTTATCTATGTAAGTTTATGTTATATTTCTATACCAAAAAAACATTTAAAAAAACATTAATATTTCATCCTATATTCTTAATAAACAATTCTAATTAAATATACAATAACCTAATGATTATATATAATTAATATAATAATTGTTTCAATTTTATTACAAATGTGTAATTAAAATGGGGCCAAGAAAAGAAAAAACAGAAAAAAGAATACATTGAATAGTATATTGGAAAATTTTGTGCTAAAAGAATAGCGGGTCTGGGCTGGTCCTGAGCTGGGCCTGGGTTACGGGCTGGTTAAGGGTTTAAGTGGGCCAGTTCGCGGGCTGGGTTGGATTTTAGAATCAAAACCAATAGGGGCCCAACCTAATACCCAAAACCCAGCCCAACCCGCCTCATAATATTCATTGGTTGGGCTTGGGCCGGTTCGAAACCGGGCTGGATCACGGGTTCCCGGCCCGGCCCGGCCCGGCCCGTTTGACATCTTTAAGAGGTATAGTGAAATATAACATCCTTAATTTAATTTTGAGAGTACATGATATGTTATTCCAAGTCTTGTCAAGGACGGGTAGCAGTGTAGTGTGGCTAGTTAAATGAAAGAACTAGTGGCTAAATGTGTGATGAATTTTACATACATAACTCTGTGCATCATTTGTGTATCTTAATCTCCACGCCATCATTGCTACTGTAACCATTTATGTCATTTCTCATTAATACTATACGGCCCTGTAATCATTTATTTCATTTCTCATAACTGCCATTGCTACCGAAAAAACTCCTACAATAACACACTACCATTGCTACGAATAAACTATTCCCACCACGAAACAAACAATCGAAAATACCAAATATAGAAATAACGTAAATCGACAAATAACAACCCTCTTATAATCGTCAAGAACTTGCCTCTGTATTTCTTCTTCCGCACTCTTTCTTTCGATTTCCAAGTATTTGTTGGCGCTCTTCCTTTTAATTTCCAAGTATTCGTCCCCGAACTCTTCATTTTTCATCATCTCCCTATCCAAGTATTCGTCCCCGAACTCTTCATTTTTCATCATCTCCCTATCCATATATATTAAGAATTCTTTATTCCTTATTTTCTCCCTATCAAATTCATCTTTGGCACTTTTTTTCATATTATTCAAGGTGATGTGGCGATATTTGTACACATATCCACAGAGTTCCTGAATTGTCATCTCATCTCTATCAAATTCACACTTAGCAGTTTCTTCTCTACTCTTTCTTTCAGTTTCCAAGTATTTGTCCACATACATCAAGAATTCTTCATTTGTCATCTTCTCCCTACTCCTCCAACTTTTCATCCTTTCCCTATCAACCTTATCCCTTCTCTTCCAACTTTCTTCCATACTCTTCTTTCTCATTTCCAAGAATTTGTTAATATACATTGAAACTTCTTCACTTTTCATCTTAATCCTATCAGATTCACTCTTATCATTTTCTTTCCTACTCTTCCTTTCCATTTCCAAATATTTGTCCACCAACTCTTCATTTTTCATGTTGTCCATATTCTCTTTCTCCTCCTCTTTCTCCACACAGATTAAGAATTCTTCATTTTTCATCTTCTCCATATTCTCCTTCTCCTCCTCTTTCTCCTCTTTGTCCATACAGATTAAGAATTCTTCATTTTTCATCTTCTCCATATCTTTGTTGTCCATCTCTTTGTCCACACAGATTAAGAATTCAATTTAACCTGTCTAAACAAATAATAAAAATAAAACTTCAACTTAACTTGTCTAAACAAATTAGAAAAACAACCTCACCAATGCACTAATTCATCAAAGATTCAATACATTTCAACAAACTGAAATCCAATTACAATCACTCATCACCTAACCATATAAGTACAGAACAAACAATGATATATACATATAAATACAGAACAAACAATCATACACAGATATATAGCATACATACTAAGTATGATATAGCAATCATATAAATACAGAACAAACAATCATACATAGATATATATAAAACAGAACAAATAATCATACCTAGATATAGCAATTATATGTGTATAGCAATCAGATATACATATAAGTAAAACAGAGATACAGGTATAGAACAAACGATCGTACATAGATATAGCAAGATATAGATATAAGAACAGATCATACATAGATATAGCATATAAGTACAGAACAAACAGATATAACAATCGTACATACAAATAAATAAGAAAGAAAAGAAGAATTGGGAACAAACTGTGATAGAAAAATATAGGGCTGGCGGCAGGCGAAGAGAAAGCAACAATGACGTTGATACGGCTGCGCTGTGGTGGCGGTTCGTCGCTGCAAGCAAGCAACAACGAAAAGGACGAGGTTAATAGCCGAAAACTAAGAAATAAACGGAAAATTAGGATAGCCTGTACCAGAAGGAGTAGTCTGATGGCTAAGTACGAGTAATAGATGGCCTTTTAAATAAGTTGGTTCTCACTAGTTTGACATATGGTGGGATTCTCAAAGTTGTTCTCTAAGTGATTCAATCGCCCTAAATTTCCGTCACATAGAGATCCTAAAATCTCCGAAAAATTATCCTACCACCGATTCACCCTTATAACCTCATAAAATTATTTAGATTATGTTAATCAATATTTAATTATTTAGATTATGTTAACCAAATTATATATGGTAAGATATCGTTGCTTCAACCGTTATAACCTCATAGTATATTCAATTATCTATACTATATATCTATCTATACTATATATTAAGTGGGAGAGGCAAATGTGGTCTCTTGGACTTGGTCTCTATTTTTCTTTTTCTATTTAATTAATTTATTTTTTTCCAACACATACGGAACGTGTCTCAACTCCACTTTTTTCTCACCACTTTTATTCTCTTCTTTTATATTCTTTTTATTTTTTCCTCATATTTTTTAATTTATATTTTAATTATTTCTTATTAATATATAATTATTAAATTCATATTAAAATAAATAATTTAATTTAGTATATTTAAATAATTATTATTATTTCTTTGCACACACATAGGCTGTGCGGAATTACTAGTTTATATTATTCGTACCTCATAGTACAGTCCAAAATCTATAGAATTAGGATTGTAGTTGAAGAGATACCTTACCTGCTCTTGGCATGAGAAAAATCGTCTCCCAGGATGCTATCCCTTCCAAGCCGTCCTCAACGCCGCTTGCTCTCCACAGAAACAACTCAACGTATGTGGAGTTTCATTCCATGTGTACCTCCCAAAGCATGAATCGTTGGATTGACTGTGTGACGCCATGAAAAAGCTTCAGACAATGAGACCTAGGATTCAAAGGAAAGGGGGATGAGTTCTGTAATTATGAAGAACTCTTTGGTGGAGATAGGTTATTTAATTGCAGTGGTTGGGTGTCGTGTGAGGTGACCGATTTAGGGGGGAAATTCCCCTTCATATTATCAATTACATGGCATTTTGGAATAAATTAACTTAGGCAATATTATAATACATGTACAATGGTAAGTGACATGTTCTAAGTGGTATTGCCACGTCATTAAACATATGCCATGTCTGCTACCGGGTCGGTTATCCAGGCGACTTATGGATCTCCGACGACTTTTTGCACGAAATTGCAGATTTTTGGGAGTTGTGGGTTGGTTTTGCCATCGGAAAACTAAAGGTACCAAAATTGCTGAAATGACCGAGTTGGTATACCATTTTTACAATTTTCCCTAAGTTTTGAGGTTCAATCGATGAATTTTACATCGTAGTCCAAAACTCATCAACTGAACCTCAAATCTTAGGGATCTGTATGTAATTTTTAAAGTTACGTGGATTGCTCTGTAATTAAGCCAAACCTCAGGGACCTGTATATAATTTTCCTTTTTTTTTAATGTAGGTTTCTTGTATGTTTGAGGGTAAAAGACAAAAGTGGTACGATTAACTTAAAACTCCTGAACAAACAAGCTGAATATATGTTTCGCAATAAAACTATTTATTTCAAGAGCTTGCAAGAAAAGGTATAATAAAATTTTAAATTTATTTAAAATTAACATATTTACATATATTTACACTTTCATTATTTTTAGGAAAATGACAAAAAACTATTGCAAAACTATATAAGTTCTCTTCAAAGCCGTGCTTTCACATTTATTATTTCATTTTAACCATTTTTTGGTCTGAAGAGTGCTTCTATCTTCCCGAACGATTGCGTCTTATGCAAACGTAAATACAATGTTGGCTCGTAAATATACTTAAAATTATTTTTTATTATTATACTGAAATTGTTATACTATATTAGATTTATTATATACTTATATTAGATTTATTATATACTGTTACTATTTTTTTTCGTGCATAGCACGGGGCATATATTAGTTCTCTCTTAAATGATTATTTCTTTTTAGTCTTCTATTCTCTTATGAAGTCTCTTAGATGATCTTATTCGTTTTGTTCCCTATTCTAGGGATTAGGAACTCTATGAGGTGGGATATATGTCAATTAAAAAAATAAAAAATATAAATACATTACATATTAAAAAAAATTAAAGCTGCTATATAATGTATATATAATTTATAAATATAAAATATAATTAGTAAATGTGGCGTTTGTTTAAAAATCACCGCACACTTTTTCGTTTGTATTCTGATTTTTGCAAGCTTCACCGTGCATGAAAAATCATAACTTACGTTTGTATTGTGATTTTTGCAAGTTTCACAGTGCATGAAAAATCATAAATTAAAATTAGGTTCCATAAAGCTAATCATCCAAATCAAAGAGTCCGAACTTGACTAGTCTTCCAAATCAAAACATTTAGAGCTAAATTGATCCCAAATCATCCAAATCAAAACAGTAAATTAAAATTAGGTCCTAAAATTAAAATTAAAATCCAAAGCTAAATTAAAATTAAATTAAATCATCCAAATCCAAAGAGTACTAAAGCGATAAAGTCAATCAAACAACTCCTCCTCCAGCCGCTATCCACGCTGCTAATCATCCCCATCATGTTCGTCATGCCCCTGATCACCAGATCAAACAACTTCAACACCAGCTTCCCCATGACCAGGCGGCTGATTTCCTCCACCAGCAGCTGGAGCTACAGGCGGAAGGCCCAGGAGATTGCGGAACCGGTTTGCTATTTTATTCCTTTAAATACAAAATAATGAATTAAAGAATAAATATATTTTTATAAATAATAAAAAAATTCAAAAAAATAATGATACCTTCTTTGAGGAGACATCACGCAATCAGCAACCAATCGGCAGTAGTCCGCATCCTCCACGATTAATGCTCTTTGAACTTCCGACCAAAATAATGTCATAGGGATCAAAGGTGTCAAAATCAAAAACTTTGGATTCGGGTGGTGCGAATGGAGAGTAAAAGATACCGCCACCCCCGCAAAGGCTTCCCCGAAACCCATGTCATGGGTCAAACCCACGCCCCCAACCATTACAAGAAGCATGTAAACGATGGCAACAGAAAAATAAAAAACCTCCCAATATTGATCGTATCCAGCGTTACAGATTTTAGCACCAATATACATCCCACCCGCATTACCCCCAACAACCACAAGCTTATTTAAAAAGTGATAGAACTTTGGGCAGGATCGGAAACAAAACCATATTAACGTGAAACAACTTCCAATCAAAAGGAAAATTCCGAAGCTCACTAACCCCCCCAAAGCCCCTGCTGCTTGCAAAAGTTTAAATTCAAGCCCAGTCAATTTGTGTTTCTGCTTAGGAGTTGAATCACATGGGTTGTCCTTTGGATTCCATCATCAAAATCAAAGAGAACAACCACCCAGCCACGCCCGACAATGCGGCAGAAATAGCAAACGTGATGATGAGAAAGTTTCTTCTCTTCAAAGACTGTAAACATTATATGAGTGTTAAGTATTAATATTATTTTTATATGAGTGTTAAGTATTAATATTATTTTATTTTGAAGGATGATAAACATGGGAAAATGTTATATATTATAAAAAAAAAAAAAAAACTTAAAAACTAGAAATTTTTCTTCAAACAGTTATGCAAAGTTACCTAAGAGGCTAAGATATTTCCCATGCATGCTTTGTGAAATAAGAAGAAATAACAAGAAAATTAGAAATTATTACCCATCGACGAAGTTGTGCTGGCCCCAGTTGTTGGGATATCTCAAGCAGCTCCGTCCCAATGGCTGGCAACTTCCTTAGTGGACCGAAGAAAACCTTAAGTGGGTTTTGGAGGCCTTCAATACGGTTGATGAGGTGTTGGATTAGGCCCGGCGGCTCTTGTCTAGTCATCTCTTCTAGCTGGTTCGAGACTTCCCCCAGCTCGCCAGCGAGATTCGGAATAGGCACTTGTAGATGGCCCATAACTCTTTGAACTTTGCCTTCGAATGCTCGAGCCTGGTGCAGAGTTTTGGCCAGAGTTTTCAACTTCTGGACATGGGCTGGCCACTGACCCACCTCTCCGGCCACGGGTTGTAACACCTGAACCACATCTTGTAGACGTTTCAGACCGGCTGGAATTTCTCGCACATGTTGGACAATTTGGATGGTCTCGTTGAGTTGGTCAGAGAGAACAGCCAAATAATCAGCAACTCCACGTACTAAACCAGCAGCCGTTGGGGCACCTAGGCAGAATCTGGCTTCTTCAGGAATTTGTATTTCATTTTGCATTCCGGCCAGTTCCTCGGAAATCGCCCGGATTCGGGTCGCCAGGGTGCTCAATAATCCGTGCTGTCCGGCCAGATTCCCCATCAGCTGTTCCATGTTGCCCATATCGTCGATGACCACAGCCCAGTTTATTGGGTTGTCGGGGTTAGCCGCCATGTTGGAAAATGAGAAGTTGAGAGATGACAAGTGAAGAGAAATGTACTGGAGAGAGTGATTGGGATGCAAGTGAAGAGAAATGTACTGGAGAGTACCAACATATAATGTCGGATATTTGGGGGGAGAGAGAGAGTAAACAGGTGCATTTAATGTTAAAGATTTGAAGTACATAAGAAAAAAAGCAAAGTGGACAGGCACCACCCCAACCCCAACCCCAACCCCCATTTTCATTTTCCTCATACTGCTTTTTTGTACTACTTCAGAGTAAACGAGGATAAAAACCTTAACGAGGATCCGAACCAGTGGCTCAGCACCTTGTCAGTGTGGATTACATTTCCATTTTCTAGTTAAAAATTCATCTTTGTTTATTTTAAAATTTTTTAAATATTCAATTCTTTATTTATTTCTTTATATTTAATATTTATTCTTTATTTTTCTATTAAAATTTTGAAATTGATAGTTGATAGTTGATATTTAATGAAATACTAGATAACCGTTACTTTTACCTTTGATATTTTAAAACTACTATGTAGGTCATATTCTTTGGTATGTTTTAATTGATTTTGTTTTTTGGGTCAAATTTAATTTATTATTTATTTCAATTCGATAATCATAATTTATTTTTATAAATTAATAAAGATAGGTATAATGAAATACATTTTTTGTATTTTAAAAAAATCATTTATAAATGTAAATGTAAATGTAGTTCTTCATGTAAATGTAAATATATATAATCAACATAGTCATTTGCCTCTTAATTCTATATAAAAAAAAAAAAAACCACCTCTTAATTTTATAGTTTTCATAATCTACGTATCCATATGAATTTACCTCTTATTTTGTTGATGTTCCTAAGTGATGGTTTTTCGTAAGCTAATTCATATTTTAGTTATCTTGTTTATTTAATATACCCTTTTTTATTTTTATATTTATTTATAACTTTGTTATTGTTCAAGTTCCTAATAAAAATATCAAACCTCAAGTCTTAATTATTCTTTTTTTCATAAATAATTTGATGTCACAATTCTGAATTTTGTATCATTCCAACAATTATCAAAGTATCAACATACTAACATAATTTTTTTTTGTGATTTTCGTACATCGTACAGGTATATGTTAGTATGTATGTATACCAACGTAAGATAAATTTTAATTTGATTGATCATTTACCATTTATTAAATTTTAACGTAAGGTTAAAAAAAATTCAGTAACTTTGATGATATAATTCAATTATTTACTATGCATATTTTGTGTTATAAATAGCTATAGTAACGTTATATTTTAATTAAATTAATGATTTCCATTCATTTAATGTGAATTGACATGTGTGATGTATCTGAGTTGTCTGAATTCTGATAGGTATTGATGGTGTCAAAATCTGGCCATGCGCTGAACTGCAGATTAGGACTCTCAATGATCCAAAATATTTGTTTACTTGAGACAACTCTGATACTTTCCTGAACTGAGATGGAAGAACAAACGTGAACTCAAAGGCTAAATCAGGGGAAGACGGGGGTTGGACCCGTTTTGACACTCCGACGCTCAAGTCAGTTGAAGCTTTGGGTCGAGAACGTAAAGTAAGTAAAAGTTTTGTGTGTAAAGGAAAGATTACTGTCCTTAATGGCTGACACCGATTTATATAGAGAGGAGGGGATCCTCGTAGGTGCAAGTACACCTCCCAGAAGGTGTGGATCTTGTATGGAAGAAGAGAGGCAATTGGTGGCCGGAATAATGCTTTTACGACCAAAGCACTGTAGCTTTGCTCCGTCCAGGACCTCTGACATTGTACTGGGTGTGGCCGCAATTAATGCAACCAGCTGCAAGCGGTACTAGCATTGAATGCGGTTGTCTAGTAGCACGTGGGTCGATCTGACGCTTGGGTCAGTCGTCTCTCAGTCGAAAGAAGGACCCTGGGTCGAGACCTTCCAGCTCGTGATTTGTTGATCTTCAAGGATGACCAAGTCTTGGCTCGGGGAGCCAGCAGGCCTGGGTCAATTTTAGGGGAGCTGACGTGGTGCCGTCTCCATACGTGGCAGGACAGGTGGAGCCCAATCATGAGCCCCTTATCATCTCTCCCCCCCCCCAAAAGGTCCGGCATCGCGCTCCGAAGGATGGCTGACCTTGAGAAAGGCGTCTTGATTACGTGGGAAAAATGGGATGTCAGCCGAGAAGCTATCCCGATCGGAGTCGGATCACGCCAGGGGCTTCGAGCTAGAACGCCGTCAAGCCAGTACCCTTCGACCCAGTAGGTCGATGGGGGGGAGGCGGTGGTTTCACGCGCGCGTGCTTTCTGTAATCCACTGGGTGGAAAACTCTAGGTTTTCCCTCTGTCAGCTAAATGATTGCACTTTTGAATTATGGAGCGTTTGGCAAAAGTTCAATTTTTTTTTTTTTTTTTTTTTTTTTTTTGCTGCCGCCATTGGGTACTGGGTTATGCTTCATCCCACGCGAGTTAATCAACCGACACGTGGCCGGACTTAACCTCTAATATAACTCAAACCCCGCTATAAAAGGGGGACTTATGCAGTTTTCCCCAATTTACGCCACTTGCAGGAAAAAACCCTAACTCTGAAGAAATCCAAGCGCTTCAAGCCATCAAAAGGAATTACCTCCCAGAGATCATTTCAAGCCAATCCCTAAGGTACGCCTCTCATCCTTAAGATTTCATTTCTTCATTTTTTTTTCCTCCCAAATCACCACTTTGAAACATGGCCCCAAAGAAATCCTCCGTCGTACCCTCCGGATGCCAAACCTGGGCCCAGAATATAGCACCCGAAACACAGGGAAATATTTTTTTTTTATTATTTTTTTAATCATCTATTAGAGCCGGGTGTAGGAATTGGGACCCACACCCGGCTCATACAAGAATTTTTCCGAAACATAATGTAGCCACATCCCCCGCACTATAGCTCAGTCCACATATGAAACTGACAATCCATACATGAACTAAACATATAGCGAACGGGAGACAATAGAAAAAAATAATCTAGCTAAGCGGGACGACTAACCCTCAATTAATTACAACAATGCATAATAATGAAGGCGGAAGCATAAAATATACATCTTATCCTTTCAATCCGTTGCCAACATAACACCATATACAATCTCTAAAAATACAATAAACAATTTATAACAATACATATGCATCAATATGAAAGTGGTACATGCTAGACCCGAAGTAAAAGACTGAACTCGACTCAAATCCCGCCTAGCACGCACCAGGTGTCAGTCTATGAAAGACTGAGTGGGGGGTTTAAATAAATATTAGTGCAGTTAACATGCAAGTCATAACCTCGGGTGAAGTTTTAGGAAAGAAACAAAATGATATAATTTCAATAATACAATAATCATCGCCCGAGATTACAACTGTTAGGAATAGTGCCCTAGAAAGCCGATTGTATATCCGCTTTGTGTTTTTCCTTATTGTAATCACAGACAATCTTTGAATGAAATAACGAATTGAGGCAACACTTCTTTATATGCTCTTGTTTGGTATGCGTTTACTTTAGCTGTGCATGTATGAGAACTCCCCTAATCCTGATGACTTTAGGACTCTACCATTTAGGTGAAATGGTTCATGAAACGAGCCCTATATCACATAAGTCATGATTAGTAAAATACTCCAAGCCGATGAGTCCTACAGACAGTGGGAGTGTCAACCTGACTCCTCTAAGGCTTGCTTGTGGGATCACGCCCTTAAGAAGGACCACCTTGTTTCATGGAGGTGCAAAGTGTATAGTTAATACGTGTGTGATACATGAGGGTGCTTACTTTAATAAGTAAGTTCACTGAGGTGCCCCGTGTGAGAACATTCCTAAATGGGAAAGGAAGTTTCTATTTCAGGAAATGGAAACTTCCAGATTAGGAAATATCTCACGAGTCATTGATGTGATTAATTGATCCTTAGACTTGAGGTTCCTTGTCACTTTATGAGTTAACTCTGTAGTCTTTGGTATAAGCTTTAAAGGGTGTCGCCATAGACAACTGATTCAAGGCTTATGCTGGGGCTGCACAAGTGACTCATGAAAGTGAATGAGAATCAAGAAAGGACCTACACTTGCATTTGCAAGGTGATCTCTTATTGTGTAAGTCATTCATATGCCATATGGAGTCCTTGGCCAAGGCAGTAGATCAAGATATCAAGAAAAGGGTTTCTTGGATTGAGATCAAATGGATATGAAATGCACTTAGCTTTAAGACCGGATTATTAGGGTTCTGATTATTCCCTTGCCCTAGATCTTGGTTGAGAGATAGTAAGTAGGAGGATTGTATCTCACATGAATCAATGACTTAAATGTTCTGTCGAATCCGAACATTCCAATTCAGCTAGGGGTTAAACACCTGTTGCTAGACTATGGTCGTTTAATCTGTGGACTGATTAATTAATTAGTGAATTAATTAATTAGGGTCACTGCTAATTGAATTGAGAACCTAGAGGGTCACACACAACAACTTGGTTACATGAGTTGAGGCTTGAAAATGATTAAACGAGTTAATCGGGCCAAGAGGGTTCCACACGTGTGAAATCACACGTGTGGCTCACGTGAGTGACACGTGTCACTGTGACACGTGTCACACACGTGTATATATATATATATTATATATATATATATTAAATAATTAATTAGTTAATTATTTAATAGACTTTGGTTTAATTTTGAATTAAAAAGAAAGTCTAATTTTGGAGAAAATAATCTAGTTAATTAATTATGAATTAATTAATTAGATAAAAATAAGTTATTTATTTTATAATAAATAAAGTATAAAATTATCCAAAAATAGTTTGGATATTTTTTGCTCTCTTCAAAGTTGACTAGAATTAGAATTCAAAGTCAAAGTTGGAAAATACTTGATCATCAAGTAATAGGAGAGAGAGGAACCAAATCCTAGTCCAATAAGGACTAGTTTCGGCCGCCCCTCCCCTTCCTATATATAGGGGAGCTCATGCTCCCCTTTAGAGCTAATTGACAATTCTTGGTTCATGTGTTGAACACCTTCCTTTCTCCAAGATCAAACTAAACCCTAGGTTAAGCCTAAACACTAACTAGAGAACTAGCATCCTTACTAGTTAGATTGTGATCAAGTTGGTGGACTTTCTCTAGAGACTTCAAGTTAGAAGTTTGAAGATTCGAGCTTTACCAAGGAGAGGGGATCAAGCCGCGTGAAGAGCGTTCTTGGGTGGCTTGAAACGCTTCAAGAAAGAATAAAAGAAAAGTAAGTTTTCTATCTTTACGAATTTGGTTACACGATTGCGAGTTCAAGGTCCTTTTGTTGGGAAAATTTTTTAAATTCCGCTGCTTTCTGATTCGTGTTTTCCAACAACAACTATCCAATTTAACACTTTAATCACTTTCAATCAATTTATTCAGTGGCCCGGCGAGTGAGGGCAATTTTCCAACCTTTACTTCAACAGTGAACAATACAACATTTAGAACTCCAATTCAATGGTGATCATGCAAGTTATTACAATGCACAATTAGTAGTTTCACGATCTCCTTTTCCCTCCGGTGATGGTGGGATTGCAAGGCCCCACCACCCAGTCACGGCGTACGTCAGGCTCATGACTTCTACGTACGGGATTCCTTCCTTCACCAAACCTTCTGGTGGGTTCATGGTTCATCCCCACGATGTGAGGGGAGTGTAGAGCTACCCGTCAGCCCTTGCTTTCCTGGTTGGCTCATACACTAACCCTCAGGCCCATGGTGCACGATACATGATTACTCGCCAAAACACGATCAATTTACGATATCGCAATCAGTTCAATGTGTCACAAAATCATTTGCAACCACTAGAGGTTTTTAGAAAGATTATAGATATATATATACATTTTGGTCGAAATATCATATAGGGTTGTAAGGATTCTATATATCTAGGAGTTAAACCTCACCTTTACTTTACCAACCAACCAAAAGAAGCAAGGAAACACCCTAAGGAGCATGCTCCTCATTATCGGGGACGTGATCTATATAACAAGGGCAAGTGTACGTGAGACTCGACTCGTATGAACCATTTAAGATAAACGACAAAGTCATGATCAATATATCATGCAATAACAATTAAAGAACGTCAAATAAGAGTATAATTATCAATAAACCAAGTACATAACTCATATAAGTAACATACGGGAGCCAAGGAAGTGAAAGAAATGCAATATTAAGGGTTTTGGCAAAGTTTGGTAAAAGCTGGCAGTTTTCGGAAATGCACATGCTGTAGAAAAATTGGAATATCTTGAGTTTCTAGAAGTGGAAATTGAGTTTTGTTTAATGGATAAGAAACTATACAAATATACCTTTTCGATGATATATGGCTCGTTTTCTAGTTCAAAGCGAGGAGAAAATGGCGTAAGCTCAAAGTTAGGTGATTGCAGATTTCTGGCGAAGTGGCGACACCAAATTAAAACGGTTATATCTCTCAAACCAGAAAAGATATTGAGATGATTCCAATTGGAGAGTGTTTTAGACTCAAAGAAGTTGATCGTATCCCAAAATCAGGTCAAACGGGGGTACCTGCCTGGGTAAAGTTTAAGGGAAAAGTTCCCCGGCAGGGGAAAACTATCCAGAAGTTTTTCTGGACCAAAGTACCCTCCCGGGTAACCTTTTTGGGCTGGAAACAGGGACAGAAACAGGGGATGCTCGAAGGGGAAAGAGGTGGAAGCCAAAACCCAAAGCAAGCTCAACCAAAACACTCCAAAATAATCATATATCATGCATATAACTTAAAGACATCATTTAGGTAACATTTAATCCAAGGAAACATGCTTAGATCATCAAGAATTCATCAATCAAAACCCCATAAAAATCATGTTATCTAATCTTCCATATACACTCATGCTTTCATGCAAGCTTCCAAGTATAATGATCCTAATCATGCCTCTGATCACTTATAAACGAGTTATCACATAATAATCCTCAACCCTACTTCATATACCATTCAAGGATTCATCACATATCTCATACATATACCTTGAAAGAATGGAATAAGAGAAGGAATAATGGTATGATGATGCTTCAAAGTATGAAATTCCTCCTTGAAATTAACTTGAACTTGATGAAATCTTCTTTCTTCTTTCTTGGTGTTTGGATCGTGAATAGGTGTGTGTAAGTGTGTGTGATTCTTGTTAAATTGATGAATGAAATGTGAGAGATGAAATGCATAAGATATTTTATAAAGTCTTCCACTAACAAACATGAATCACCATATTTTGCACTTTAGTACTTGGAATATTTAAAGTCATGCAATCAAGTTTCATCTCATGGCAAATGATCAATTAACTCCATTCATATTGATGCAATTAAATCCTCACATTTAAGAAATGATCAAGTAAGGTCACATACAAACAATTAGGCACGTTAACAGTTAATTCACATAAATTCTCACGTTAACAACAATTTCATATAAGTTCATAGAAATAAAAATGCATCTAATATTATGAAATTCATATAATATCACATAATACAAAAAGGGAAAAACCGGGGCGTTACAATTCTCTCCCCCTTAAGAGGACCTGGACCACAGGTCCACTCTCGAATTCGGAACTTAAAACAACAATGAGAGAGCCCCGTCTCCCAACGAGACTGGCCGCCCAACCCCGCCCGCATGCCTGCGCGCCTGTCGCGCGCGCGCGCGCGCCGCGTGCGTGCGGTCTTCTCCGCGTACGGGTCCCGTTTTCGCGATCCGGCCTTTTCGTGTTTCGTGCAATCCAGTCCCAATTTTTTATTTTAATTTTAAATTTTTATTTTTTGAATATTTATTTTAATTTTTGAATAAAACTTAAAATTGGGATTTTTGAGAAATTGAAACGGTTTATATTTTGGGAAAATACATCTTGATAAAATTATTAATTTTCAGAAATTAATTGGAATTTTATTTGTTTTGGTAATTTGGGATTTAGTGAAAACTTTTATAAATAAGACTCGTATCAAGTCGTGTTTTAAGCTATTAGAGCTTAAAGCGAGAATTTTAATCTATTGGTTAAATTTAAATTCTTGCAAAAGCATGTTAGGTGATCATGGGTTTAGATCTATGTATGGTTTTAATTCATGCACATGGATGGTTTAAATTGGGGTTGGAGCCCTATAGTTGCGTTTTTCAATTGAGGTTGGAGCCTCACTTATGTGCGTACTGTTATGTGATTTATTATGTGGCTTTCCATATTACTGTTTTTGAGGCCGGGGTATGCCCCGTGTAATTGTCTAAGGCCAATATGAAGATTGAGCCTTATTACTTTATGTCTTTTTCTTTTTATTGTAATTTGAGAATAGAGATAGGTGGTGAGGTTTTATTTTCATTTTGGAGACAATGCACCCATGGAGTAAGATGGACCACATTCAAGTAACAAGGAGGCCATAAGTGAAGACCCCTCAAAATGTTAGGGAGGGGAATCTCAATTGTTAAATGTAATAGAGATAGGGCTCGTATTTTGTTACCGCTTTCCCTTATGTGATTTGAACTGTTTATGTGGCATGTATGTTAGAACTTGTGATTGTGGAGTGGCTCCCACATATCACGCATAAGATAGGTAGAACCCATGATCATTACATGTTAGTATCATGCTAGGACATGTTATCTGTTTATGTGCTTGTTTGAAATGCATTTAAGTGTACTTGCATTAATCAAGACTAATAAAATTGGATAACATATATGTTGGTGAGGTCGAACCGGACAACTCTCCGGTTGATTCGAAAATTCCCATTAAATATTAAGCTAATTTCGAACAAATAGGTGTTTAATTCGAGATGCAAATTTTGAATTAAATTCCTAGCATTCCATCAATAGGTTTTAAGTTTAGTAAGTAAAGCTAGTTATTGTCCGCGAGTCGTGGGATAGCTAGTGGAGCTTATTAGTTCTTAGTTACCTAATTAATCATTTCAAATGATCAATATTTCGTGGTCAATTTTAGCAAGGGCGATGTCCGCGAGTCGTGGGTCGTTCGAACTAAGTTTTGGTCATGATCTTATGATTGATGGGTCTAGCTTAACGCCTAAGTAAATATGGATGTCGCACGAGTCGTGGGTCCATATTGAAAGATAGGTGATGCAAAAACAATTACTAAGAGTTCTAAAGGTGTTAGAATTGGTAAGTTGTACCTACCTAGGGTTCTTACTTAGAATGTCCGCGAGTCGTGGGTTCGAGGTAAAATGCCTAGGATCTTAGTACCCATTGGGAAACGTGTTCCTCTTAGATCTTTGGGAATTCTAGATCTTTGAAAAACAGTGGGAGCTACAATAGATTAAAGACCTTATCTTTTGTATATCGTTATAATTCAGCATGCTCACTAGTTCTCTGTTTTACCATTTAGGTCATAGATTCTGTGATTCTCTACGTGTTTTGAAATGGCAACCAAAAACCCTCTTGTATCGATCCTCGAGTCAAACAAGTTGACTGGTCCCAACTATTCTGATTGGCTGAGGAATCTAAAGATCATTTTAGATTCTGAGAAGAGAACTTATGTTCTCTTCGAAGGGGAGCCTAGTCCCGAAGGGGAGGCTCCCACTCGGGCCGAGCGGGACGCGATTCAGAAGTGGAAGGATGATAATCTCCAAGCCCGTTGCCTTATGTTGGCTAACATGTCTCCGGACTTGCAAAGACAACATGAGGCCATGGAATTTGCTTGGGAGATTTACGACCACTTAGAGCAACTTTACCGCCCTCATGAACGTGTTACAAGGTATAACACTTCAAAGGAATTGTTCCACTTGAGAATGAGGGAAGGTTCAAGTGTCCATGAATATGGACTCAAGTTTCTTGCCCTTACTGAGAAACTTGCTTCCATGGACATGCCACTGAAAGATGAGCTTTCAGTGGATTTGTTGCTAGCTTCGCTCCCACCATCATTCAACCCATTTGTCCTTAACTTCAACATGAATCATGCTGGTGCTACTGTAGCTGAGCTGATTAGTCAGCTTGTGACTGCTGAAAGCACGATCAAGAAGGACAATAAGGTTTTGATGGTGAATGCTCCATCTTCCTCTTCTGGGCCTTCTAAAGGTAAGGGCAAGAAAGCCCAAAAGAAGAAGAAGAAACCCCTTAGGCCCATTGGTGGCATTTCGAAGGGGAAGGCCCAAAAGAAGAAGCGTGATCAGAAAGAGGATGTTTGCTTCCATTGTGGCAAAGCGGGACATTGGAGGAGAAACTGCCCAGAGTACAAGGCTACTCTAAAGAAAGGTATCTTTCTCGTTGAAGTAAATCTTTCTATTAATTCTAGTTCTTGGGTACTTGATACCGGTTGTGGAACTCATATCTGTAATGATGTACAGATGCTAAGTGATGTTCAACAATTAAAAGAAGGAGAATGTGCCTTGAAGATCGGCGATGGCTCAAACGTTGAAGCTCGAGCTTTAGGCACAATTAGATTAGATTTAGGTAGTTTTGAGTTAGTATTAAATAAAGTCCTTTATGTACCGAGCATTATTCGTAATATAATTTCAGTTCCAATATTAGATTGTGAAGGTTATGAAACTTATATTAAGAATGGTAAATATTTTATCAAACGGAACAACTCTTCCGTTCATATCGGTACTCTAAGTAATGGACTTTACCTAACTCAAAATATCAATATTATGAATATACAACGAGAAACAAAGCGTAAGAGAGATGACAAAGTTTCAGCTCCCTTATGGCACGCTAGATTAGGACACATTTCCAAGAACAGAATTAGCAAGATAAACACTTTAGGATCATTCTCTGAAAATGATCT
Source organism: Lantana camara (assembly GCA_037501455.1). NCBI lineage: Eukaryota > Viridiplantae > Streptophyta > Magnoliopsida > Lamiales > Verbenaceae > Lantana > Lantana camara. Next base: position 20,283,145 of record CM074863.1, on the reverse strand, counting down.
CAAAGAGTTGACTTCTTGCGAATCCTGTCTCAAAGGAAAAATGTCCAAAGTCCCTTTTAAAGGAACTGTGGAACGTGCCACTGAGGTTTTGGATTTGATCCATACTGATGTTTGTGGACCGCTTAGTGTAAGCACTAGAAACAATCATCAGTACTTCATAACCTTTACTGATGACTTTAGTCGGTATGGTTATGTATACTTAATGAAGTATAAATCTGAAGCTTTTGAGAAATTCTTAGAATTTCAAAAGGAGGTTGAGAACCAAACTGGTCACAAGATAAAAGCACTTCGATCTGATCGAGGAGGCGAATATCTTAGTGAAGAATTCCTTAATCATCTCAAAGGTAATGGGATTATCTCTCAGTGGACTCCTCCGGGAACTCCTCAGCTTAATGGAGTTTCTGAGAGAAGGAATCGAACCCTACTTGATATGGTTCGTTCCATGATGAGTTTCACTGACTTACCACCTTCTTTCTGGGGTTATGCCCTAGAAAGTGCAGCAAAGATTTTGAATCTCGTTCCCTCTAACTCAGTCCCTAAAACGCCCTATGAAATGTGGCATGGTAAAATCCCTAGTTATTCTTACTTAAGAATTTGGGGTTGTCCTGCTTACGTGAAGAGGACAGTGGGAGATAAGTTAGAATCTCGTTCTAACTTATGCTACTTTGTAGGTTATCCTAAGGAATCCATAGGATACTATTTCTATGATCAATCTGAGCAAAAGGTGTTTGTTTCCAGAAATGCCACTTTTCTTGAGGAACCGTTCCTTAAAGAAAAGAAAGGAAAGATCATAAAATTAGAAGAAGTACAAAGTAACCCCACGCCACCCATTGAAGAAACGTCCCCTACTGATCAACTACAACCAATCACGAATTTCGATACACATGAAAATCCTCCTCTAAGGCGTTCTGAACGCACTCCTAGACAGCCGGAGAGATGGTATGGATTCTTCCATGAAATCTCTCAAAAGGATAATGATCCTTCAACATATGAGGAGGCACTTTCAGATTCTGACTCTGAACAGTGGATAGAAGCCATGAAATCCGAAATGGATTCCATGAACTCCAACCAAGTTTGGACCTTGGTAGATTTGCCTGATGGGGTCAAACCCATAGGTTGCAAATGGATCTTTAAGAGAAAGCTTGGAGTTGATGGAAGCATTGTAGCCTACAAAGCAAGTCTGGTTGCAAAAGGATTCACTCAAAGACCCGGCGTGGACTTTGACGAAACCTTTTCGCCAGTTGCAATGCAAAAGTCCATTCGAATCATGCTTGCCATTGCTGCATATTATGACTATGAGATATGGCAAATGGACGTGAAAACTGCCTTTCTCAATGGTGACATTGACAAAGACATTTATATGGAACAACCCATAGGTTTCACATTCAGTGGGAGTGAGCAAAAGGTTTGCAAACTCCAAAGATCAATCTATGGATTGAAACAGGCTTCTAGGAATTGGAACATTCGATTTGATGAATCAGTCAAAGCGTTTGGCTTCATCCAAATTTCGAATGAATCATGTGTGTATAGAAAGGAATTGGAGACCTCAGTGCAATTCTTAGTACTTTATGTTGATGACATCCTTCTTATTGGGAATTCGAAGGATGACATGAAAGTGACTAAGTTATGGTTATCGAACCAATTCGAGATGAAAGATCTTGGTGATGCGTCCTATATCCTTGGAATTAAAATCTATAGAGATAGATCTAGAAGGTTAATAGGACTATCACAGTCGATGTACATTGACAAAGTATTGAAGAGATTCAATATGGAGTCAGCAAAGGTTAAGAACCTTCCTATGAGTGTAGGAACGTGTCTTTCAAAGAAGATGTGTCCTAAGACTAACCTTGAGAAGGAGAGAATGACTCATACTCCTTATGCGTCAGCAATAGGTAGCATAATGTATGCAATGTTATGTACTCGACCGGATGTGGCTTATGCACTTAGTGTAACAAGTCGTTTCCAATCTGACCCTGGAGATGGTCACTGGGCTGCCGTGAAGAATATTCTTAAGTACTTGAAAAGTACTAAAGATTTATTCTTAGTTTACGGAGGTCAGAAAGATCTTACTGTCGAAGGATACTGCGATGCAAGCTTTGCATCTGACTTAGATGATTTTAAGTCAATGTCAGGATACATTTTCTGCCTAAACGGCCGAGCAGTGAGTTGGAAGAGTTCCAAGCAAACTACCACTGCTGATTCGACCACTGAGGCCGAATACTTAGCTGCAAATGATGCAGCTAAGGAAGGTGTTTGGATTAGAAACTTCATTCAAGAATTGAATGTTGTTCCTAGCATGAAAGACCCCATTACTGTGTTTTGTGACAACACTGGGGCGGTTGCTCAAGCAAGAGAACCAAGATCTCACCAACGGACCAAGCACATTATGAGGAAGTATCACCTAATCCGTGATATTATCAAAAGAGGAGATGTGCTAATTGAGAGGGTCACATCAGCAGAGAACGTGGCAGATCCACTTACTAAACCCCTTAGTCGAGAAGCTTTCCAAGGTCAACTTCAGAAGATGGGACTTAGAGTAGCTTTAGAATGGCTTTGACGGGCAAGTGAGAGATTGTTAGGAATAGTGCCCTAGAAAGCCGATTGTATATCCGCTTTGTGCTTTTCCTTATTGTAATCACAGACAATCTTTGAATGAAATAACGAATTGAGGCAACACTTCTTTATATGCTCTTGTTTGGTATGCGTTTACTTTAGCTGTGCATGTATGAGAACTCCCCTAATCCTGATGACTTTAGGACTCTACCATTTAGGTGAAATGGTTCATGAAACGAGCCCTATATCACATAAGTCATGATTAGTAAAATACTCCAAGCCGATGAGTCCTACAGACAGTGGGAGTGTCAACCTGACTCCTCTAAGGCTTGCTTGTGGGATCACGCCCTTAAGAAGGACCACCTTGTTTCATGGAGGTGCAAAGTGTATAGTTAATACGTGTGTGATACATGAGGGTGCTTACTTTAATAAGTAAGTTCACTGAGGTGCCCCGTGTGAGAACATTCCTAAATGGGAAAGGAAGTTTCTATTTCAGGAAATGGAAACTTCCAGATTAGGAAATATCTCACGAGTCATTGATGTGATTAATTGATCCTTAGACTTGAGGTTCCTTGTCACTTTATGAGTTAACTCTGTAGTCTTTGGTATAAGCTTTAAAGGGTGTCGCCATAGACAACTGATTCAAGGCTTATGCTGGGGCTGCACAAGTGACTCATGAAAGTGAATGAGAATCAAGAAAGGACCTACACTTGCATTTGCAAGGTGATCTCTTATTGTGTAAGTCATTCATATGCCATATGGAGTCCTTGGCCAAGGCAGTAGATCAAGATATCAAGAAAAGGGTTTCTTGGATTGAGATCAAATGGATATGAAATGCACTTAGCTTTAAGACCGGATTATTAGGGTTCTGATTATTCCCTTGCCCTAGATCTTGGTTGAGAGATAGTAAGTAGGAGGATTGTATCTCACATGAATCAATGACTTAAAGGTTCTGTCGAATCCGAACATTCCAATTCAGCTAGGGGTTAAACACCTGTTGCTAGACTATGGTCGTTTAATCTGTGGACTGATTAATTAATTAGTGAATTAATTAATTAGGGTCACTGCTAATTGAATTGAGAACCTAGAGGGTCACACACAACAACTTGGTTACATGAGTTGAGGCTTGAAAATGATTAAACGAGTTAATCGGGCCAAGAGGGTTCCACACGTGTGAAATCACACGTGTGGCTCACGTGAGTGACACGTGTCACTGTGACACGTGTCACTGTGACACGTGTATATATATATATATATTATATATATATATTAAATAATTAATTAGTTAATTATTTAATAGACTTTGGTTTAATTTTGAATTAAAAAGAAAGTCTAATTTTGGAGAAAATAATCTAGTTAATTAATTATGAATTAATTAATTAGATAAAAATAAGTTATTTATTTTATAATAAATAAAGTATAAAATTATCCAAAAATAGTTTGGATATTTTTTGCTCTCTTCAAAGTTGACTAGAATTAGAATTCAAAGTCAAAGTTGGAAAAATACTTGATCATCAAGTAATAGGAGAGAGAGGAACCAAATCCTAGTCCAATAAGGACTAGTTTCGGCCGCCCCTCCCCTTCCTATATATAGGGGAGCTCATGCTCCCCTTTAGAGCTAATTGACAATTCTTGGTTCATGTGTTGAACACCTTCCTTTCTCCAAGATCAAACTAAACCCTAGGTTAAGCCTAAACACTAACTAGAGAACTAGCATCCTTACTAGTTAGATTGTGATCAAGTTGGTGGACTTTCTCTAGAGACTTCAAGTTAGAAGTTTGAAGATTCGAGCTTTACCAAGGAGAGGGGATCAAGCCGCGTGAAGAGCGTTCTTGGGTGGCTTGAAACGCTTCAAGAAAGAATAAAAGAAAAGTAAGTTTTCTATCTTTACGAATTTGGTTACACGATTGCGAGTTCAAGGTCCTTTTGTTGGGAAAATTTTTTAAATTCCGCTGCTTTCTGATTCGTGTTTTCCAACAACAACTATCCAATTTAACACTTTAATCACTTTCAATCAATTTATTCAGTGGCCCGGCGAGTGAGGGCAATTTTCCAACCTTTACTTCAACAGTGAACAATACAACATTTAGAACTCCAATTCAATGGTGATCATGCAAGTTATTACAATGCACAATTAGTAGTTTCACGATCTCCTTTTCCCTCCGGTGATGGTGGGATTGCAAGGCCCCACCACCCAGTCACGGCGTACGTCAGGCTCATGACTTCTACGTACGGGATTCCTTCCTTCACCAAACCTTCTGGTGGGTTCATGGTTCATCCCCACGATGTGAGGGGAGTGTAGAGCTACCCGTCAGCCCTTGCTTTCCTGGTTGGCTCATACACTAACCCTCAGGCCCATGGTGCACGATACATGATTACTCGCCAAAACACGATCAATTTACGATATCGCAATCAGTTCAATGTGTCACAAAATCATTTGCAACCACTAGAGGTTTTTAGAAAGATTATAGATATATATATACATTTTGGTCGAAATATCATATAGGGTTGTAAGGATTCTATATATCTAGGAGTTAAACCTCACCTTTACTTTACCAACCAACCAAAAGAAGCAAGGAAACACCCTAAGGAGCATGCTCCTCATTATCGGGGACGTGATCTATATAACAAGGGCAAGTGTACGTGAGACTCGACTCGTATGAACCATTTAAGATAAACGACAAAGTCATGATCAATATATCATGCAATAACAATTAAAGAACGTCAAATAAGAGTATAATTATCAATAAACCAAGTACATAACTCATATAAGTAACATACGGGAGCCAAGGAAGTGAAAGAAATGCAATATTAAGGGTTTTGGCAAAGTTTGGTAAAAGCTGGCAGTTTTCGGAAATGCACATGCTGTAGAAAAATTGGAATATCTTGAGTTTCTAGAAGTGGAAATTGAGTTTTGTTTAATGGATAAGAAACTATACAAATATACCTTTTCGATGATATATGGCTCGTTTTCTAGTTCAAAGCGAGGAGAAAATGGCGTAAGCTCAAAGTTAGGTGATTGCAGATTTCTGGCGAAGTGGCGACACCAAATTAAAACGGTTATATCTCTCAAACCAGAAAAGATATTGAGATGATTCCAATTGGAGAGTGTTTTAGACTCAAAGAAGTTGATCGTATCCCAAAATCAGGTCAAACGGGGGTACCTGCCTGGGTAAAGTTTAAGGGAAAAGTTCCCCGGCAGGGGAAAACTATCCAGAAGTTTTTCTGGACCAAAGTACCCTCCGGGTAACCTTTTTGGGCTGGAAACAGGGACAGAAACAGGGGATGCTCGAAGGGGAAAGAGGTGGAAGCCAAAACCCAAAGCAAGCTCAACCAAAACACTCCAAAATAATCATATATCATGCATATAACTTAAAGACATCATTTAGGTAACATTTAATCCAAGGAAACATGCTTAGATCATCAAGAATTCATCAATCAAAACCCCATAAAAATCATGTTATCTAATCTTCCATATACACTCATGCTTTCATGCAAGCTTCCAAGTATAATGATCCTAATCATGCCTCTGATCACTTATAAACGAGTTATCACATAATAATCCTCAACCCTACTTCATATACCATTCAAGGATTCATCACATATCTCATACATATACCTTGAAAGAATGGAATAAGAGAAGGAATAATGGTATGATGATGCTTCAAAGTATGAAATTCCTCCTTGAAATTAACTTGAACTTGATGAAATCTTCTTTCTTCTTTCTTGGTGTTTGGATCGTGAATAGGTGTGTGTAAGTGTGTGTGATTCTTGTTAAATTGATGAATGAAATGTGAGAGATGAAATGCATAAGATATTTTATAAAGTCTTCCACTAACAAACATGAATCACCATATTTTGCACTTTAGTACTTGGAATATTTAAAGTCATGCAATCAAGTTTCATCTCATGGCAAATGATCAATTAACTCCATTCATATTGATGCAATTAAATCCTCACATTTAAGAAATGATCAAGTAAGGTCACATACAAACAATTAGGCACGTTAACAGTTAATTCACATAAATTCTCACGTTAACAACAATTTCATATAAGTTCATAGAAATAAAAATGCATCTAATATTATGAAATTCATATAATATCACATAATACAAAAAGGGAAAAACCGGGGCGTTACAATTCTCTCCCCCTTAAGAGGACCTGGACCACAGGTCCACTCTCGAATTCGGAACTTAAAACAACAATGAGAGAGCCCCGTCTCCCAAACAAGCAATGAGAGGACCCCGCCCCTCAATCAAGCAATGAGAGAACCCCGTCTCCCAAACAAGCAATGAGAGAACCCCATCTCTCAAACAAATAATGAAAGAACCCCATCTCTCACTCACCTAAGATAACAATTCAAGAGAACGATCATAAAAACATTTATATAGTTATCACATAAGGAGCAAGTAGAGCAAGATCAATTACATCAATCAACGTTCATATAAAAGCAATTTGCAACTAACAAGGGATCATACACAACAATTTATAAAGTATGTGATATGCATGTTTATGTGTACCGTTCACCATTAATTGAAATTCTTTCATTGTGGTAGTTCGGTTGAACGTTTGATTCTTTGGTTGATACTTCCTTCACCGTTCGAGCATATCCGTAGGTTTTAAATTATTTCTTTGGCTTGCTCTCCCCCTTAAGAAAGAAAATTAACCTCTTGAAATCGGGATCAGACGTCCAATTGTTTAAAACTTCCTCAATTCGGCAAAACTAGATTAATGGTTGTAGTAGAAAATGGAGAGAGCCTACTAACAATAAACACTAAATAATGCATGTCGGTTAAAATGTTAATGCACATATCACACTTATAAACAATTTAAAATGCAAAATGTAACAACTAATTTCAACAAAGTTTAATTAGACACGTTGAACATATAAATCTCAGCAATTCAATATCAATGAATCAACAATTAATGACAAAAATCAATGCAGTGCACAAGTTATCAATTAGTTCTTATGTCGTTTGACCTAGACTCACGAGACACGACGCTAGAACTGCGGTTTTGCAACCGGGCTCTGATACCACCTTAGGATGTAGCACCCGAAACGCAAGGTAGCCACATCCCCCGCACTATAACTCAGTCCACATATGAAACTGACAATCCATACATGAACTAAACATATAGCGAGCAGGAGACAATAGAAAAAAATATTCTAGCTAAGCGGGAAAAACCCTCAATTAATTACAACAATGCATAATAATGAAGGCGGAAGCATAAAATATACATCTCATCCTTTTATCCGTTGCCAACATAACACCATATACAATCTCCAAAAATACAATAAACAATTTATAACAATACATATGAATCAATATGAAAGTGGTACATGCTAGACCTGAAGTAAAAGACTGGACTCAACTCAAATGTCAAATCCCGCCTAACACGCACCCTGTAGAATCTGAAATGTGAGGTGTCAGTCTATGAAAGATTGAGTGAGGGGTTTAAATAAATATTAGCGCAGATAATATGCAAGTCATAACCTCAGGTGAAGTTTTAGGAAAGAAACAAAACGATATAAGTTCAATAATACAATAATCATCGCCCGAGATTACAACTATCCAATTTAATACTTTAATCACTTTCAATCAATTTATTCAGTGGCCCAACGAGTGAGGGCAATTCTCCAACCTTTACTTCAACAGTGAACAATACAATATTTAGAATTCTAATTTAATGGTGATCATGCAAGTTATTACAGTGCACAATTAGAAGTTTCACTATCTTCTTTTCCCTCCGGTAATGGAGGGATTGCAAGGCCCCACTACCTAGTCACGACATACGTCAGGTTCATGACTCCTATGTACGGGATTCCTTCCTCCACTAAACCTTCTGGTGGATTCAGGATTCATCCCCACGATGTGAGGGGAGTACAGAGTTACCCGTCAGGCCATGCTTTTCCGGTTGGCTCATACACTAACCCTCGGGCCCACGGTGCACGATACATGATTACTCGCCAAAACACGATCAATTTACGATATCGCAATCAGTTCAGTGTGTCACGAAATCATTTGCAATCACTAAAGGTTTTTAGAAAGATTTTATATATATATATATATATATATACATTTTGGCCGAAATATCACATAGGGTTGTAAGGGGAATTAAACCTCACCTTTACTTTATCAACCAACCAAAATAAGCAAGAAAACACCTAAGGAGTGTGCTCCTCGTTACCGGGGATGTGATCTATATAACAAGGACAAGTGTACATGAGACTCGATTCGTATGAACTATCCAAGACGAACGGCAATGTCATGATCAATATGTCAAACAATAACAATTAAAGAATGTCAAATAAGAGCATAATTATCAATAAACCAAGTATATAACTCATATAAGTCACATATGGGAGCCAAGGAAGTGAAAGAAATGCAATATGAAGGGTTTTGGCAAAGTTTGGTAAAAATTGACAGTTTTTGGAAATGCACATGTTGTAGAAAAATTGAGTTTTGTTTAATGGATAAGAAAATATACAAATAGAAATTTTCGATGATATATGGCTCGTTTTCTAGTTCAAAGTGAGGAGAAAATGGTGTAAGCTCGAAGTTAGGGATTGCAGATTTTCGGCGAAGTGGCGATACCAAATTAAAACGGTTATATCTCTCAAACTAGAAAAGGTATTGAGGTGATTCCAATTGGAGAGTGTTCTAGACTCAAAGAAGTTGATCGTGTTCAAAAATCAGGTCAAACAGAGTTTATAAACAGGGATACCCGGCCGGGTAAAGTTTAAGGGAAAAGTTCCCCGGCAGGGAAAAACTGTCCAGAAGTTTTTCTGGACCAAAGTACCCGCCCGGCTACTTTTCTCACTAATTTTACCTGCCCGGGTAACCTTTTTGGGCTGGAAAAAGGGGCAGAAACAGGGGATGCTCGAAGGGGAAAGAGGTGGAAGCCAAAACCCAAAGCAAGTTCAACCAAAACACTCCAAAACAATCATATATCATGCATATAACTTAAAGACATCATTTAGGTAACATTTAATCTAAGGAAACATGCTTAGATCATCAAGAATTCATCAATCAAAACCCCATAAAAATCATGTCATCCAATCTTCCATATAAACTCGTGCTTTCATGCAAGCTTCCAATTATAATAATCCTAATCATGCCTCTAATCACTTATAAACAAGTTATTACATAATAATCCTCAATCCTACTTCATATACCATTCAAGGATTCATCACATATCTCATACATATACCTTGAAATAATGGAATAAGAGAAGGAATAATGGTATGATGATGCTTCAAAGTATGAAATTCCTCCTTGAAATTAACTTGAACTTGATGAAATCTTCTTTCTTCTTTCTTGGTGTTTGGATCGTGAATAGGTGTGTGTAAGTGTGTGTGATTCTTGTTAAATTGATGAATGAAATGTGAGAGATGAAATGCATAAGATATTTTATAAAGTTTTCCACTAACAAGCATGAATCACCATATTTTGCACTTTAGTCCTTGGAATATTTAAAGTCCTTGGGATAAAATGCCCGGAGAAAAATAGGTAGGAGCACCCCGATGCAGAGATATATATCCCAGAAATAGTAGAGGAGGTTACAGTGCCAACTTTTAGGGATGTGGTTGAAGATGACCAATCTGATGAAGGCGAATCCGCGCCTGTAAATGAAGAGGGAGAGAGGGGTGTGGATACTGAAGCAGTGGAGGATATGGCCACGGAGATAGAAGAAATATCTTTAGAAGAGGATTTCCGGGATTGCGGAGGAGCTGCCTCCACTTCTGAAGCCACAGTGGCACCGTCAAAGAAAAAGAGGACTGGGAAACAAAAGTGCCAAAAATACTATCATGGTTTCAGAGCCAAAGTTTTTGGGTCGGAGAAGAGGGCAGCGAAGAAGAGATTGACATGGTGGAGAGACTTGGACATGAATTGTGACGTTATTATCCCTAACGCCGACGAGCATATGGGAGCCCCCCGGGAGGGGTGCATCGCCATTTCCCTACAAGCCATAGAATACGGGTTTCGGCTTCCGCTTTCTCCGTTCCAGATCGCCCTTTTCAACCATCTCCAAATTAGTTGGATCCAGCTGCTTCCCAACGACCACGCTATGGTGACGGCTTTTAGGATGTTGATGAAGCTGTTAGGGCAAGTGGAGTGTGTGGAATATTTCGCAGAACTCTTCGTCGCCTCAGTCGATTCGGTTATCTCCCCCAATAAATGAGGATTTGTAAAACTTCAATCTCGATCTGGTAATAAGATTTTTGATACGGAGAAGAGCTCCCATGGGATGGATTGGAAGAGGAAATATGTTTTCGTGCGGTACGTAGATTGATAGAAAGTCTTGAAACACACCGTGTGGAACGACGTTGCCCGAGTTCTATTGGAAAGAAGACCTGTGAGTTGGCTAAACACTTTGGTATCCGCTCTGAGAGGAGTGCACCCCCTGGACACGGTGATTTTCATAAGCACCCATTTACTTATAAGTCTGGGGTTAGCTCCGGGTACGACGAGGCACATTGACTTCAGAATGGGCAACTACGTCGTCAATTCCCTTAGGCCAAGTACGTTCCTTCTCTTCTTCTCCCATTTGTATTTCACTTTCATACTTTGTTTTGTTCCCGCGTGACGGGGTCGGTGTATCATTCGAGGAACTTAATCGCTGACTCTTTTCTTCTTTTATGCAGAGTCGATAATGGTTGTTGTGTGCACTAAGGCCCTTAACCGTAAGTTAAAGAAGAAACAGGTCGAGGTGGCCAAGAAAATTGAAGAGGGTAAGGCTAAGGGTCCATTACCGACCATTGGGGAGATTACATAGGCGGAGGGCCTGACCGCGGAGCTGTCAGAGGCCAAAATTGCTGCTGTGGCGAAGGCAGCAGGGATAAGATGGGCCGACCCCCATAGGCCGACCGAGGGGACGACTGCCGATGCAAAAGGGGCCGCTTGGGTACCTCCGGAAAGTGCTACAGTCCCACCGGCTCCCGAGGAGAGAGCCGCTAAACCCTCTAAAGGAAAATGGGCCACTGTTGTATCCACCAACTGGCGACCGGATTCTGACTAAAAAATCGCTTCTGGGTCGTTTCCGACTGAAGTTCCAAAGAAGCGAAGGACAAAGAAGAGGAAAGCCCCAGAGGAGACCGAGAGTGGGATCCCCCCCTCCCCCCCAAAGCGCCAAGACGAGCTCAGGACCCACTGAGGCCCACTAAAGGTTGGACCTCCCCCCCAAATTTTCAAGGCAGGTAACATCTCCGGATTTTTTATGCTACGCGGGGATTATGAGAAAATAGTCAACATCCCTAGCTTTGAGGGGCCCAAATATCCGTTCAACGTCCCAGAATTTACAGCGGATGGGTCTGAGCGGCGGGTCGCGACAGGCGAGGTCGATCAGGACATGGTGGAGGCCACTTACTACTCGCTGCAGACGATTGCCGACCACCACGAGTTAGCTAAGGAGAGCAACGCTACCCTCTCCTATAATAAGATTGTCTGCTTAACGCGGTAAGGATTCCTGACTTGAATCTTCTCTCTTGCTCTTTCTGCCACACTCTTCTGATATTTCCTTTTTCCTTTTTCCCAGTTGATAGTGAGAGAATATCATTCGGCTTCGCGTTTGGAGTTAGCCGATGAAGCCCGTCGCAGCCTGCTATCCGAGAAGGCTGAGGTATTGGAGGGGAAAAGCTTGAAAGATGAAGCGGAAAAACTGTCCAAGGAGCTACAAAACACGAAGACCCTGTACATGGGCAATCTGAACAAATTGGACAAACTAGTCAAGGATTCGGTGAAAGAGAAGTCCACCTTAAAGATAGAACTGACCTTCCTCAGGGCTGTGAACGAGATACTCCAGACCGGGCTCGCACCGGCCCAGAGTCTACTTGATATTGCCGACCGACAGACCCCACACTCGGTGCTATGGACCATATCGGTCGATGGCTCCTCAACCTCTCAAGGGAGGGTGTGGGGATATCCCTGATAACCACAGAAGGATAAGAACTCGATTTTACCATCTCTCTGGATTTTCCAGCCACCAACAATGCGGCAGAGTACGAGGCGCTCATTGCGGGCCTCAAAATCGCCAAAGAGCATGGGATTGATAGAATCTCAGTGACTACCGATTCCCAGTTGGTGAAAAGCCAAGTGGAAGGCTCATACGAGGTGCGAGAAGACTCAATGATCAAGTATCTGGCTAAGGTCAAATCCCTAGCATCAAATTTAAAGAGTTCAAGGTGCACCAAGTTCCCTGGGAAGAAAATACGCGAGCAGATGCCCTGTCTAAATTTGCGAATGGGATGAGGGGTTCCAGGGATCAAAACATTACCTACCTCTCAAACAAGGGAAGGGTGATTGACGAGGAGACAGAAATGATATGCTCCATCGACCCAGCGGAGCCATGCTGGGTCGATGAATTCATTATGTATCTCCGCGATGGAGTACTGCCCGCGGATAGAAATGCAGCAAGGAACCTCAAATACAAGGCAGCGAGCTGCTCGCTTGATTTAGAGAAAAGATTGTACAAAAGAGCATACATAGGAACGACGAAAAGATGTTTCCGCCCCTCCCAAACCCAAGACATACTTAAGGAGATCCACAATGGGCAATGCGGGAATCATGCGGGTGGTCGTCCTTAGCTAAGAAAATATCACAGAGTGGGTTTTATTGGCCCACTCTAAATGAAGATGCTAAGGAATATGCCCGCAAGTGCGTAAATTGTCAGAAACACGCCAATATCCCATACCAACACCCGGCAGAAATGGTCCCTGTAGATATTTGCTAGCCCTTTGACCAGTAGGGGATTGACATAGTAGGGCCACTGCCTCTTGCAACCGGCCAGAGGCAGTACCTGCTAGTAGCGGTTGATATTTATCCAAATAAGGCAAAGCCCAACCAGCCGCGAAGATCACTGACAAAGTTATCCAGAACTTCCTATGGCGCAATATCATCTGTAGGTTCGGGGTCCCCAGAGTCCTGATTTGCGACAATGGAACTCAATTCTAAAGTGCAAGTACCAGATCTTACTGTTCTGACATGGGAATCAGTCAACGTTTTGCGTAAGCTGGCCATCCGCAAGCAAATGGCCAGGTCGAAGTCACCAACCGCATCATCATACAGAATCTCCAAACCAGGCTTGAAGCTAAACAGGGAGCCTGGGTCGACGAACTCGATGGAATCTTTTGGGCTTACCGCACCATTCCCAGAACCGCAATGGGATTGACACCCTTCTCGATGGTTTATGGGTCGGAGGCCATGATCCCTGCAGAACTACTCCATGAAATCACAAGAGTTTCTAACTATCAACTAGCCAGGAACTCAGAAGACCGAGAGCATAAGCTCGACACCATCGAAGAAATCTGACAGAAAGGTTTTCAATGCATGCAACAATACCGAGACACAATAGCTTGGAGCTACAATAAAGGCATTAAACCCCACGTTTTCGAAATCGGTGACTTAGTCCTCAAAAAAGTTGAAGTAACCAAACACGTGGGCAAACTACAACCTAATTGGGAGGGTCCCTACCGCATTGCAGAAGTGGGCCGTAACAGAGCCTATCACCTCGAAGACATGGAAGGGAATGTCGTCCCCAGATCCTGGAACGCCCACAACCTTAAGAAGTTTTATGTTTAAGTTATCTATGATTGTAAGTGCTCTCTGTACTTGAACCGATCACATCGATAAAAACATTTTCAGTCAATCTGAATGTTTTCTAGTTTTCAGTCAATCAGAACCTCTTTATTTTTAGTCGATCTAAATATCTTTTGGAGTGTTTTAAGCCTGTCTCTTTAACGTGCATTCAATATTCTATCAATGACTCGCGAAGGGGTGTCACACCCCGGTAAAGAATGGGTCGAAAGGATCCCAAGGGCATTTCGACCCAGGACTTTTATTTCAAAAGTTAAAAGAGGGTCAAATCCCCAAACAGTAAAAGATGATAAACGAATAAGAAAATACAAGTATGAAGTGAATTCAAAACGAAACAATTCCATTATAAAACGGGGTCAAGATGAATACAAGAAAAGAAAATCAAAAGGCTCAACATCCGAACTACGAAGGTCATTTACAAGTTCAGGGGTTAGAAGGAGGAGGTTTTACGGCGTCAGCTGCGCCTTCTTCGCATGGCACCGGAAGGCTAAACTCTATCACCAGAGTAGCACTGGCGGAAGAGGGAGGAAGAGTTGTTAGTGGTGGGATCGCTAGCGCAGGGCCGTTTGGGTCTCCGTTCTGGATCTCATCATTTTGTGACCCACTACCTGAACGGGTGAAAGTCTCGATCAGAGTTTATTTGGCTCTCTCCAAGTCTACGGGCCCTGGTAGCTCAAGTTTCGATTTCGGGCGCTTGTCAGCTTTCGCGTCCGCCCACTCCACTGCCCAACCGTAAGGTTTCGTACTCCAGTCAGGCTCTTCGCCTTCGCCGTCTCCCCCGTTTTCCTCCGCCACTTGGTTCTCCTCTTCCTCAAAGGCGACGCAAGCCAGGAACTAGTCGGGCAAAGTTTTGGGAATATAACCATTGGTGGCGCTCAGTTTCCTGGGATGTCGGACACTCCCAACGTGCCTGAGACGGTGTCGAATACATCGGACCGCAAAAATTCCGCCACAACACTGTCCTTGATTTGCGGCACCAGCTTCTCGATCGTCTAGAAGGTCGACTTCGTTCCATCTCTTTGCCCCTCCACCCGTCTTGTTTGCCCTTGATATATGCAGCCTCTTTCTGTCGGTCGGCGATACCAAGCAGGCTCTGGGTCGATTTTGGGGGGATCTAACGTGGTGCCGTCTCCATACGTGACAGGACAGGTGGAGCCCAATCATGAGCCCCCCGATTTTCCCCTTATCAGGTACGGTCTAATTTAATTATCAAAAATAAAATTTTGGAATTATCTAATTGGTCTACATTTTTCCCTCTGTCATGTTATGTGAAAAAGTTTTGATAAAAAAACAATAAAATATAATAAAAATCCTTAATAATTCATAAACTAAACCGTGAAACATTTTAAATATAAATTTAATGATTTTATAATATGGCGATAAGGATTTTGAGAGAAGAACATATTAAAGAAAAAAAATCAAAGCATAAAGAAATTATAATAATAAAAAAATGAAAAACTGAGCTCTCGGTCTAACCAAAAAATATAGCAAAAATATAAAATTTATATAGCATAAATGTAACACAGTTAAAGGAAATAAATACAAAACTAAAAGATGATTTAAATTCGAACATCTTGAAAAAACACAATTCAATTAAAAAATATATAATTATTTGATAAAGAACCATAAAAAGAAAAATTAATCATCGACAAATAGGTTAGTAAAAATTACTTGCATATTATTGGATAATTTACCATATCAAGTGATAGGTATAAAGAAGATTTAAAATTTTATGAATAAAAATGAAAGTCAGTGTTTAAAACATCGAACCACACCTCATCCGATACGAATAGGTCCCTAAATCGGGGATAATCGGGTAAGTTTAAGATCCGAAAAACTAAACAACAATGGTTTCCATCTTGACCAATTGAAAAATCAAACCAAAATCACTTACATGTTACTGATAATTGACCATATCAAGCTATAAGTATAAACAAAATTAAAAATTTTATAAATAAAAATGAAAGTCAGTGGTTAAAACAGCTTTTGCATGTTTAACCATTTCCAACTTCATAACATAAAATTTTCTAAACAGTTAAGAAGAGAGGAAAACAATAAATTAAGCAAACTTTCTGTTATTATAAACAAATTTTAATTTACTTGTAATTATTAGATATTTTGATTATTTAATGACTTCAATTATTAATTTATTATTATTATTATTTAACCCTAATTGGGTTCCCCATGTTGAAAAATTAAAAAGTTAGAGAGAGAGAGAGAGAGCGCAGTACGGTGGGATATGGGACTATAATTGACATGACAAGTTGAGATGACAAAATGGATATAATGGGCAAAAAAATCTCTTTCTTTGTTCTTAGGGTTTACTTTTTAATTTGTATGTATGTGTATATAACATGCATAGTTAATTAAGGTTGCAGCAGCACCTGGCATATGCCTAGCTAAGCCTTTTGTGACAGCCTTAATGGTTTTGTCTTGTTGCGATCTATATCTATATATATATATATATATATACACACCGTAACCAAAAAAAATATATATACACACAATAAGTTATCAAATGACAACAACGCCCCCGCTCATTTCAGACTAAAATGGATATATTGGGCAAAGAATATTTTTCTTGTTTTTAGGGTTTACTTTTTAGTTTGCATATGTATATAACATGCATAACTAATTAAGTTTGCCGCAGCACCAGGCATCAGCTAAGCCTTTTGTGACAGCCTTAATGGATTTGTCTTGTTGCGGTCTACATCTATATATATATATACACAATAAGTTATCAAATGACAACAATGCCCCCGCTCAGTTCAGACTTACAAAATGGATATATTGGGCAAAAAATATTCTTGTTTTTAGGGTTTACTTTTTAGTTTGCATATGTATATAACAATATAACATGCATAATTAATTAAGTTTGCAGCAGCACAAGGCACCAGCTAAGCCTTTTGTGACAGCCTTAATGGATTTTGTCCTTTTCTTTTTTTTTTTTTTTTTTTTTTTTTTTTTTTAAACAATGGATTTTGTCTTGTTGCGGTCTATATATACACATGGTAAGTTGTCAATGACAACAAACATATTTATCTTTCAAACCAAAAAAAAAAAAAAAAAAAAAATCAAATAACTTTATTGGGATAAAAAAAGAAAAAAAGCACATAACTTTAGATTCTTTAAATTTAAAGACTATATCAATAGCTATGTTTTAAAATTCGAATCGAACCGGTTGGTTGGACTCGGCGACCGATCACCTATCCGATCCGGTTAACCCTCTAAAACAAATTATCATTTGAACCAGTTTGACCCGCTGAGAATCAGTCAAAAACCGACTAAAGAATCGAATCGAACCGCTCAACGGGTCGTGTGGATCGAATTTTTGAATTGTTATTATTTTTTTTCTTTTAAAATTGTAAAACTAAATTGGGGACATGCTGTGATCACCCAGGACCCCTTCTCCAGAAGGGAATTGCCAAACCAATTGATCTATTCCATTATTGCGGAAATTTATTGACAATTTATTAATAATACTAATGAAATTATAAGTTTATTAAACATATATTACAATTAAAAATTAAGTTCTAAGAAAATATTAATTATAATTATAAATATTATAATATCTCATAAGAATTAAACTTAAACATGAATAAAATAATATTAAATATTTTATTTTTTATATATATTTATAAAAGTATAAATGTATGTGTAGAATTTTGTTTCCTATAATAAAAAATATGACATTTGTGTAACCAAAAAAAATAATAATATTTGTTAAATTAATCTTGTATTTATATTGTTTACCTTTCTAATTTGAAAATTTATTATTACACATGTTATTTAAAAATTAACGAGTACTTGAAGTTGATTTATATATTCATTTTTTTATATTATTTAATCTATTTTATTTTTTTAAAATAATATTTATAATATATATAATTATTATATAATTATAACGTCATATCGAATTGACGAATGATCGATTTGGTCACCGGTAATCAATAAAGGTTCTGGTTTAATGTCGGGTTGTTTTAAAACATAGATCAATAGCCAACTCTATCAAATTCATTTCTTGGGGATCGGGAAGGAGAATTGGCAGCTACTAAAATTATAAGGTGGGAAACGAAGTTACGAGACATGTAGTCGTTAATTGAATTTATCGGAGTAAATTATATTTTTTGTTTTATATTTTTTAAAAGGAAAAATTATATTTTTGATCCCATTAACCTAATTCGATATCATATTTGGTCCTGTAGGATTTTTTATTTAAACATTTAATCTCAGAAAAAAATAATTTTGAACACATTGAGTCTCAATCGTTAACTTTCAACTCTAAAAATGAGAGAAACGTTATTTTAATGTTAATTTTTCTGAAAGGGATTAATTAAATTACTCTGACGTGGAGTTTAGGAGACATTCTTTATTAAAAAATTTTAAACTCATAAATTCTCCCCAAACAAAACTCTTTCGCTCTCCGTCTATGATACACGAACACTCCTAAAAATATCATTTTGTCGTGTCGTGTCGTGTCGTATCATGTCGGACACCGTATCCGACACTCATCACATGAAAAATTTAAGAAAAATCCGTGTCACCGTGTCCGTATTCGTGTCGTGTTGTGTTCGTGTCCGTATCCGTGCATCATAGCTCTCCGTCATCGATCTCGTTGAAAACATAAATAAACAAATCTTTAAATGACTAAACCCCAAGCTCTCTATTCCGGATTAATTTAGTCTCTCTCATAAAAAATTAATACTAATATAACGTTTCTCTCATTTTCAGAGTCAAAAGTTAACGGTTGGGACTCAATGTGTTCAAAATTATTTCTTATGGGACTCAATGTGTAAATAAAAAATCTTATGGGACCAAATGTGATTTGAATCAGTTTAGTGGGACCAAAAGTATAATTTTCCCTTTTTAAAAAAGTTAACTTTATTCTGGTAATATCTATTTTCTTTTTCATTTTTAAAATTTTCATGAGATGATATTTTTTTTTTTTGAAAAATGATATCTTAAAAATCAAATTTACAATTTGTGTTGGATGAATATTCTTTTTTTTTTTTTTTTTTCCTTTCACACTAATATAGATGATGAATTTTATTTTAATAATACAGATGATATTCCATATTTATATTATTTTAAATCTTTTTGAATTGTTTTTTATTTTAAATTTTATCGATTATTTTAAAATAGAGCAAATTGCATTTTTGGTCCCATACTAATAGACTATTTTCACTTTTGGTCCCATATTTTTCAGATCTGGTTTTTTTTAGTCCCATAGTAAAATTTTTTTTATCAATTTGAGGACTTCCGTCAAATAATTGACGGGAGTCACTGTTCATCCGTCAATTTACTGTTCATCCATTATTTTTTTTTGGTGTCCCTATCCATTAATTTCATATATGATATATTTATTATATATAATATATGTATTAAGATCCGCTCGTTCCGCGTTTGGACACGTGGCCTTTCTTAAAGAACAGCATTTGCTCAGTTGATTATAGTTGTCCTGAACGAGCAATGAACCCATTAAAGTGCCAGCATCCTCCAAGAACACGTGCTGTCCCTGCCACCCTCGCACGTGACCGTTGTCACCGCTCTCCTACGAGCGCCTTCTTCACGCGACATGACTGGTATTCCAATCCATCAGAAGGAGCCTTCTTCGAGCGCTACGTTCCCTCAGAAAGGCTCCCCCTGCAACCCGCTACACGAGCCTGGGCCCTCGTCCCCCCCGGCGGATTTCTTGGCCTCCAAGGCTTTTGGTTGTCACGAGCGTGCTCCCAAGCCCTCGTCACCAACCCTCCAAACGGCTCTCTGACACACCGTACCTGCCCGCGCACCTGCCACAGTTGCCAACACTAACTCCCGGCAGCTTTTGCAGAAGATTCCTCCTAGGTTTCTCTCTCACAGCGCCACGTGTTAGGGCAACATTCGGCCAGGACCACATGTGGCAAATGACCAAAGGGTCCCTGACCCTCAGCTATAAATAAACAAAGTCATCTCTTTCACGGTAAGCGATCTCTATTGCTACAGCTTCTACTAAGCTTACTTCTTCTCTTTCAGATCTGTATCTGACTTGAGCGTCGGAGAGCCCAACTGGGTACCACCCCCAGTTTCCCCCAGCTTGGCCTTCTGACTTTTCTGTGTGTTTGTCCTAGCAGGTAGAACCCCTTTTTTTTTTCCGGCAACTTCTGGTGATTTCCCCCTTCAAACAAATTCTAAAGTGATCGGATTCTGAACCACCCCTTTTGGGACCCATCATTTTTGGCGCCGTCTGTGGGAAACCATCTCTTCGCCTCTTCCATCTTTTCTGCTAGTTGAAAAGCAAACACCCCCGAAATCTTCACAACTATGGTTGCTACAAGGTCCAGCGCTGCGGGAGGAGGAGATAACACTTCTCCGGACGTCAACCCCATCGTACCCACCATCCCTGTAGGCGGAGGCCCGCCCCCTACCGTCGCTGAAGGTGGAGTGCCCCCCGTTCTCCCACCGGCCCCACCAGCACTACCAGCTTCCGGCGCCGCAGGAGGATTTTCTCACTTTGCTCTTTCACACCCTCCCCAAACTCAAGGGGTACATGCCCTTGCAAATCCAGGAGGTCAGGGATATATGATGCCGCCGCCGGGGTACACGCTTGCTCCCGCTGTTATGATGCCGCCGGTTCAACCGTACGTCGCCGGCCAAATACAACTCCCCGTGGTGATTCCTAGGGAGGTTGAAAGAGTAGAGTTACCTCCCCTAACTATGCAGCAATTGAGGGCTTTGTATACCCAGTGTGAGGTTCAGGGGGCGTGGGAAAATTTTCATTCTATGTACTTCCCCTCTGGGCAGGCCACTCAAATCGCAGCACCTTTGGGCGGATTACAAGCTTTCCCTGTTAGGGAAACCCAGGCCGTCCCCAGGGTGCCACCACTACCACCAGTTAATGAGGCGCCCCACCATGGCGAAAACGAGCGGCCCCCTGTAGACGGAAACAGGGAGCCCACTGAGAGGGTTAACGAGAATGAGGGGGACTCCCACGTTTCCAGGAGGGTTTCCCGCGCGGGCAGACAAGGAGACCGGGACGGTGAGGTGAACCCTAACATCCTCGCGGCTGTGCAAGACCAGCTGCAGGGTTTGAAAGACATGGTTGGACAGCTCTCTCGTGCACGGTCTCAGATCTCCCACAGGAGGGATGAACGAGCCGATGACAAAGATGCTCTTCACAAAGACCGACAGCCGCAGGTCCCTCGCCGGAGAGAGCCAGAAGAGGACTTCGGCACTTATGATTATCACCCATTGGCAAGGGGCTCTCCCCTCGTGGAAGAAGTTTTAATGGCCCAAGCCGGGATGGCCAAAATTCCCACTTCCATTAACCGATATGACGGGATGACCGATCCAGCCGAGCATTTGGATCATTTTTTACATCTGATGCACCTTTACGAGCATTCCAGCAACTATTGAGCCAAGGTTTTTGTCACTTCCTTGGTGGGAATGGCGCAAGAATGGTACAAGCGATTGCCACCGTGCTCGATTCACTCATACAAAGAGTTGGCCGATGCCTTCCTCAACCACTTCAATTCCCTGAAAGCTCCAGTCACTGCGCCCACTGCCCTCTATAACGTGGTGCAAGGCAAGAGTGAGTCTCTTCGCTCGTTCTTCGCCCGCTTCAACAAGGAGATACTGCAAGTGGAGAGGCCGTCCATGGATTTCTTGATCCCAGTGCTATTTCAGGCTGTGGATCACAAACAATATGCGAGCAAGAAATTTGTTGATGCCATCGTGGAGAGAAGGCCAGGGACGCTTATGGCCTTAAGAGAGGTTGCCGAGCCGTTTTTTGCGCTCGAGGATATGTATGGGACGAATGGTCCCCGGCATCATAGCCCCATAAGAAACGAGCGCCACCCTGAACGAGGACGTGAGATCGCAGTTAAGAAGGAGCGCCATCAGAAGCGCAAGAGGTCGCCGTTGCCCCCTCGACGTTTCGAGCGTATTCCACTTACTCGACCGAACTCCGAGGTCTATAACCTCTCCGACAAAAAGCTCTTCAGGAGACCCATCAAGATGAGAGAGACCGAGTCTCTGAAGCGTTCCAGCAAGTACTGTGCCTTCCACAAGCAGAAAGGGCACGACACAGATGAATGTCGCCAGCTGGAGGCTGAGATCCAAAGGCTCGTTGCGGGGGGGCATCTAAAGGAATTTGTGAAGGTGCGGGAACGCTTTGATGAGCACTGTCGGGGTCGTTTCAGGGAGGAGAGAAGGAGCCCATCCCGATCAAGAAGTCCAGGAGGAAAGGGTCCCCCTGAGACCAGTAGCCGTCGGAGCAACAAAGGAAAGGCCCCTGATCTGAAGAATACGTCTTTTACGGTTATCAACATGATAGCGGGAGGCCCTTCAGGGGGAGATTCGAATGCCGCTCGGCGGAGATATGTCCGGAGTTACGACCAGCGCTCATCCATGCCCAAGTCCGTTTATGCTATACAAAAAGCCAAGGATCAGCACTCCCGAGAGAACGATGTGATAGGCTTTGATGATAGGGATTTAGGGCACATTGTAACACCCCATGGGGAAAGTGAAACTTCTGACTGCCCCATGGTGGTTAGTGTAGATGTCCACAATCATATTGTAAGAAGAGTATTAGTGGATAGTGGAAGCTCCGTTAATGTTTTGCCTTATGCCACATTTTTAAAGATGAATGCTAACCTCCCACTAGAACCTCTTAAAACAGCCCTCATTGGCTTTGGAGGATCAGAGGTTGTCCCACGAGGGCAGGTGCGCTTAGCCACCTCATTTGGCCGAGCCCCTCAACGTAAGACGCTCACAATTACTTACGCTGCGGTAGAGATTGATATTCCATACAATATCATAATTGGGCGCCCCGCCCTCGTCGATTTCAAAGCAATCATCTCCACTTACCACCAGAAGATCAAATTTCCCACATCCGAGGGTGTTGGGGAGGTATTGTGTAACGTGCGTGAGGCGTGGGAATGCTACATGTTATCTCTCCGAAAGCCTAAGGCGGAGAGAACTTTCCAAATTGGGTCCACTAAGAAATCCGTTGATTTTGCCAACCTAGATGAGGATGGTCCTTTGCGGAAAAGGGCAAAGTTGAACAAAAAGAAAAATAAGAAGAAGAAGAATACCAACACACAAGACCCCCCCGAAAATGCTCCGCCAGGGTCCGTCGAGGAGTCTTCCTCAGAAGCAGACGAGCAGGAGGGGGAGGATCCTACTCGCGAGGGGCGTTTGGTAGGGAAAAAGAGGGCGCTCGAACTTCTTCGCCCTGAGGTAAGGATCGACCCCTCAGAAAAATTCCTTACTATTGAGCTAGAGCCTGGAAACAAGGATAAGACTACTCAGATAGGGTCAAACCTCTCAGGACCCTCGCAGATCATGCTGATTGACTTCCTCAGAGAGAACCTTGACGTATTTGCGTGGAAAGCGTCTGACCTTACCGGAATCGACCCAAGCATCATCGTCCACAGGCTTAATGTAGACCCCTCATTCAAGCCCATCAAGCAGAAAAAGCGAGATGTTCACGGCTTTCGAAAGAGGGTTGTCGAAGAAGAAGTTAATAAACTCCTGGAAGCTCAGTACATCGAGCCTATCTTATACCCAGAGTGGTTGTGTAATGTGGTTTTGGTGCCTAAAAATGCAAACAAGTGGCGAATGTGCAATGATTTTACTGATCTTAATAAGGCTTGCCCTAAGGATCATTACCCGTTGCCTCGGATAGACCAGCTGGTGGATTCAACTGCTGGATGCGAACTAATGAGCATGATGGACGCCTTTCAAGGGCACTATCAAATCTTTATGGCTCCTGAAGACCGCCCCAAAACTTCATTTGTTGTTCATTTAGGGGTGTATTGCTTCCTGGTCATGCCTTTTGGGTTGAAGAACGCGGGAGCTACATATCAGCGGCTCGTTAACAAAATGTTTGAGAGTGAACTGGGAGGGTCCATGGAAGTTTACGTGGATGATATGATTGTCAAAAGCGAGCGTCAAGACTCGCATTTAGAGGATCTCCGGCGTGCCTTTGCAATTTTGCGTCATTATGGGATGAAATTGAACCCTTCAAAGTGCACCTTCGGAGTGCAAGGAGGAAAGTTCTAAGGGTACATGGTCAGTCAGAGGGGAATTGAGGCCAATCCTGAGAAAATCAGAGCTATATTGGAAATTCCCTCCCCTCGAAATCTCCGGGAAGTGCAGTACTGGTAGGAAAGATCATCTCCTTGAACAGATTCATTTCGCGCTCGGCCGACCGAAATCTCCCTTTTTTCAAGATTTTGAGGAATGCCCGGAACTTCGCTTGGACGGAGGAATGTGAAAAGGCTTTGCAAGATATGAAGGCTTATCTATCGAGCGCTCCTTTACTGACTAAACCCATAGGTGGCGAGAAGCTATTCCTATATCTTTCTGTCTCGGCCAATGCCACGAGCGCTGTGTTGGTAGCTATGCGAGAACGAAAGCATTTGCCCGTTTATTATTTAAGCAAGACATTGCAAGGAGCAAAGAAAAAATATTTGGAAATCGAGAAGTTTGCGTTTGCCCTCATTAATGCATCAAGGCGCCTGAGGCCTTACTTTCAGGCACATTCAATAACGGTACTTACTGATCAACCTTTGAAGCAGGTTTTGTCCAAACCAGACGTATCAGGAAGGCTGATAAAATGGGCCATTGAATTAAGTCAGTTTGATCTATGTTTCGAGCCTAGAGCTGCCATGCACGCCCAGGTTGTAGCTGATTTATTGGTGGAACGCTTTGGGTTAGAATCTGCCGTTCCTGAGAATGAAGGATTATGGGTCCTGCACACGGATGGTTCCTCAACCTCCCAAGGGGGAGGAGCAGGGGTAGCCCTCCGGGACCCCAGTGGGATTGAGTTAGATTTCGCAATTAGGTTGGATTTCCAAGTCACGAATAACGAAGCAGAGTATGAAGCCCTTGTACAGGGGTTAGAAATTGCTTCTCAGAGTGGAGCCTCCAGAATTACGGCGTATGTAGATTCACAGTTAATTGCGAGCCAGATTGAAGGAACTTATGAGGCTAGAGAAACCACCATGGTGCAGTACTTGAGCAAGGCTCGGGAAATCATTGGAAAGTTCAAAGAATTTCATCTGCTTCAAGTCCCGCGGGCCGAGAACGAGCGCGCTGATGCTCTCTCAAAATTTGCTTCGGCGTTGGAAGGTACTTCTGAGCGCTCTGTAACGTTCCTTAGGACGGAGGAACCTTTGATCAAGGAGAGAGCTGCCAAAGAGGCGGTCGTTATGATTGATCCACTTGAACCATGTTGGCTGGATGACATCGTCAGGTTCCTTAGAGATGGTATTTACCCCGCTGATAAGGTGGAGGCACGGAAAATGAGGAACAAGGCCCCTCGATTCTCTTTAGACTCTGAGGGAAGACTGTTCAAGAAGTCGTTTCAAGGGCCTCCTTTAAGGTATTTAAGGCCCTCGCAAGCGAAAGAAACGCTCGAACTCATTCACAATGGGAGCTGTGGAAATCACTCAGGAGGGCGTATTCTGGCTAAGAAGATTTTAAGGAGTGGGTTTTATTGGCCCACAGTTCTGCATGACTCCCTCGAATTCTCCAGAAAGTGTCCAAAGTGTCAATTCCATTCCAATCTCCCTCAACTGCCGGCCGCTCAAATGATCCCAGTAGATGTTTCCTGGCCCTTCGACCAGTGGGGAATAGACATTGTGGGCCCTTTGCCCATCGCTGTTGGACAGAAGAAGTTTGTCATTTTGGCCGTCGATTATTTTACCAAATGGGCCGAGGCCGAGGCAGTGGCGAAGATCACCTTCCGGGTTGTGAGGGATTTCATTTGGAAAAGCATCATATGTAGATACGGCATTCCGAGGGTGCTTATCTCTGATAATGGATCCCAGTTCATAGCCGCTGACACACGAGAATGGTGCTCGGAATTGGGGATTGAACAGCGTTTCACCTCCGTAGGCCATCCCCAAGCCAACGGACAAGCAGAAGTCACCAACAGAATCATTTTGCAGCACTTAAAAACAATGTTGGAAAGTAAAAAGGGTGAATGGGCAGAAGAGCTACAAGGAGCGCTTTGGGCTTATCGCACTACTCCCCGAGCCTCCACGGGCGAGTCACCTTTCGCGCTCGTGTATGGGTCAGAAGCAATGATACCGGCGGAAATTGCAAATGAATCCGCTCGTGTAGCTTATTTCGAGCCTCAATTTAACGAAAGTAACAGGCGCCTGGAGTTGGACCTATTGGATGAGAAAAGAAACCAAGCTTGGGTTAAGATACACAAATATAAAGCATATGTGGCTCAACAGTACAATAAACGTGTGAAGGAAAGAACCTTCCATTTGGGAGACTTGGTTCTAAAGAAAGTTGAAATATCCAGGCATGTGGGGAAGTTAGACCCCAACTGGGAAGGACCTTTCAAAGTAGTACAAATCAGAGCTAACAACACGTACACCCTGGAGACACTTCAAGGAGAGCGTTTGCCTCGCCCTTGGAACGCATGCAACCTCCGGCGGTTTTACGTTTAAAAGCTCTCTAGAAACTATGATGTAACAATCCCGCTAACAAGTTCTATGTACTTCAAATCACAAGTAAGTTGCGGCGAATTCTTTTCAAATATCTTTATGCTTACACTTTCTAAATTGCATGAATACATAAGACCCACGCCCCCCGTCTTTACGAGCGTGGTTGGTCACTATTACTTCACATGGGTTACGCTTGCCGGCACTCTAACCCATGCGAGGGGACGCCCTCGTAAGGGTAGACCGGTAACGCTTAAAACCAACTTAATAAAATGGAAGAGAAATACAATGAAAATCCCAAGTAGACCTTGATCATCTGTCACGACGTCTTGCGCTCGAATCCAAAAATGGAGGCCAATACGAGCAAGATAATCCGACAGCAACGTCGTCAGAGGAAAATTCTGCCAAGTCTTGAATACGAGGGCAATCACTCAGTAAGACCCTCGCAAATACACAAGACTTAGCAAAATTTCCAAGATTAAGAAAAAATTTCATAAGTCTTGGACGAGGGCAATCACTCAGTAAGACCCTCGCAAATACTCAAGACTTAGCAAAAATTCCACGATTATGAAGAAATTTCACAAGTCTTGAATGAGGGCAACCGCTCAGTAAGACCCTCAATACTCAAGACTTAGCAAAATTTCCAAGATTAAGAAGAAATTTCACAAGATCTTGAACAAGGGCATTTTCTCAGTAAGACCCTTGCAAATGCCCAAGACTAAGCTAAATTTCCCCAGATTAAGAATGAATTTTGCAAATTGTGAACGAGGGCAGTCTCTTGGTAAGACCCTCACGATCACTCAAGACTTAGTGAAAATTTTCAAAGTTTTGCAAGATTTGACAAAATCTCCTAAGCATCAAAAGCCTGTATGAAACATGCAACTTACACACAATCTTATAACTACAAGATTTGTTCGCATTAAAGGCAAAGTGAAAGTTCGCAATCAAGGAGAAGGTAGAGACAGTATCATGGAAATGAGAAATTCTATTCATTAAGGCCTTCGCCTAAGTTACAAAGTATAGGCTTGAAGGCCCAGGAGCATCATTACAAAAGGAGTAAGCGTTAAAACAAGTAAAAAAAAAAAAAAGGGGGCTGCAGAGATGGAATTTCAAGCCGCAGGAGCGATGTCTTCTTCAAGAACCACAAGGATGTTCTGAGCCACTGGACCATAAACTGGGCCTTCTGGCTCTTGAGGCTGGGCAACGGGTGTCTCGGGCACTTGGGGATCGTTGCGCTCATTAGCAGCGGGAACAAGCGCGTTAGCGTCCTCAGCAACCCGAGCATGGGCATCCTCCCCGACAGGCCCTTGAGACTCATCTTCAGGCGGGTCATTTTGTGCGGATTGAGGAGCATTTTCTATGGGATGGGCATCCATGTATTCATCCTGGAGGAGTTTGATCAGGAACTCATACTCGGGCTCAGAAATTGAGTCTGAGGGATTATTCGAGTCATCGCCATCCTCCTCGCACTGCTCATTGAACATGAGCCCCATCCCTTCCGCCTCTCGAATGGCTGGGTCTGTCAGCCCTTTGTGGATTCCCTGATCAATGGCCAAGTTGAAGGCCTTTTGAGCCTCATCCAGGCAGTGCAGAGAGGCTGTGAAGTTGAAGGCCTTAGAGTGACAAAACTTAATGAGGGCCTCCTTGTTTGCTCGCGCAAGGCTCCGGGGCCATTCGTTCACAGTGTCATTAAGCTTCCTTTCAGCCTCCAAAGCTCTCGTTCTCCAGCTGTCGCGCTCAGCCTCTGCCTTCTTAAAGCCCTCACCCACGCGGGCCAACTCTCCGCTCAAGCCATTTCGAGCGCTCTCCACCGCCACAAAATCCTCCTTCAACTTCTTCAGCTCCCCCTCCGTCCTTTTGTATAAGCCTTTGAGAGACTCGTACTTGGCAATTGCAGTGTCCAGCTCCGCTTGAATTTGAGCCGGATCGTTAGAGCGTGCCATCTTCTTGTATTTCGCTTTGCGATCGGCATAGACGGAGGCCCGCTTTTGAATGCTCTTGAGCCGAGGAAGTACTTGCTGTATGAATTCAAGAGGAAGGAAAAATTTTTTTCAGCAAAAAAGTATTGGAGAAACGCGATACGGCAAAAGTATAGAGACTTACGGAGATCAGGGCGTGCGCTGCATCCAAGGCTACCATCTCCACAGGCTCGTTGTACAAGTGTTTGTGATCCGCCGAGAATTGGGCCCTGCCATAGAGGTCCTCGCTGACGGATTGGGCTAGAGTACCGGGCCGTAACAGAACTGGCCCGCCATCGGAGGCACCGGAGAAATTCCTATCCCCTCGCCGGTTGAACGCCCATAAGTGTTCCTCTTCTGAGGAGGTGGTCTCTCCATCACCCTTAGGGCCTTCAACCACTTGTTTGCCATTGCCCTTGATTGCTACAGTGTCGGGCATCCTCTTCCTCTTACGAGAGGGTATACTGGCGCTTGGTTGTGCCTCGCTTATGGCCAAAGGAGGCATGGTTTGGTCAACAATGGGAAGCTCAGACACCCTTGAATCTGCCGGAGGGGGAGGTGGTCGAACCATTATTCCGCCAGCAGAGTTGGCCGCGCGGTTTTTTTCCCTACCACGAGGGGGTTGTACGTTCGAAGAGGAACTTGCGCCCCGAGCGTCCCTCCTGCTACCCCTGTTTCGGGGGCGTTGTTGCTCCCCTTGTGGGGCCTGGTTCCTGTTGGCATGAGCAAAACGAGCGGCATTTCTAATTCCTCCTGCCATCTCTAAGATATATGCTCCTACAAGAAAAGCAAGCATCAGAATCAAAACTTCCTGAAATAAATTAACATTTATGCAAAATTGAGGAAAGATAAAGGCAGTTAGTGTCCCTATCTAAAGGTTAGTGCCCTAAGAATCTAACCATCTCTCTCCATGTCACGAGTTGGGGGATTGTCAAGATAATAAGGGTCGTTGGACAGGTCACACAGGAACATAAGCTCTGCGTCGTCTATCCAATCTTTCGCTTCAATAAGGTGGCCCTCGTCCCTTAGAACTTCAACCAGGCTCTTGACCCAGTCCTTGGGAAGAGCAGGTTCCAAACGGATCTTTGAAACTGAGCCCCAGCTTGAGGGCACCCCAAAGCCTTCTTCTGGGGGAGCCTTGACAAAAACAAACTTTTCTTTCCAGTCAGGACCGTATGTGCTGGAGGGGGAATTGATTAATTTGGTATGAGCCTTCGCTTGGATATAATAAAAACCCGCCTCAGGAGATGAGCTTGATGAGGAAACTTCTTGGAAGAGTGCTGAAAAGTTTCGCGTGAAGGGCTCGTAACCAACGCGTCTCATTAGAATCACAAAGCTTGTTAATAGAGCTAGGCCATTGGGCATAATTTGGGAAGGACAGAGGTGCAGGTCATTCAGTAAACGTGCCATCGGAGCCGAAATAGGGAACCTCAAGCCTCCAGAGCTGACGGCATCTACATAAACGGCCATCTCACCAGGAGGAGGATGATTGGCGCGCTCGTGCTCAGCAGGGATTCTCCATATGTAACGCTCGTCCCAGAAGATAGGCGCCAGCATTGTTTTCACCTCTCCTAGAGTAACCGTGCTAGGAGTTTCGTCTGGGGTGCGCTCGGTAGCCTGGTAGCCTGAGCTTCCACCCTCCTTGGATCCTTTGGGCTTTCTGGTTTTCTTGGGCTTCTGAGGGTTCTTGCCATTTCCTTTGTCACGGGCTCTTTCAGAAGGCCCTGCTGTTTCCTCGGCATCCGACACCGGCGCCGCCATCGCTACTGTCACGGTATGGCGATGGGGGTGAGTAGCACTTGCAGTGATAGGAAGAGTACCCCCCTGTCTCTCTGCCTCCATCACCAAGTTCATCTCTTCGAAAAGGGGTTCCACCCCTTCTGGGTCCCTTACATCTATGACGGTCATGGCCCCTTCCAACCCTCCATCCCTGGATGATTCCGATGGAGATGAATTTTGGGTGGCCATCTCCCCTACTTCGCGGGCTAACTCTTCAACGCGTTGATTGGCCATGGTAAGGGGGAAGTTAGGAAAAGTTTTAGAGAAACTGGAAGAGGGGGTTTTTCTAAAAAGGACAGGGATTCTTGGAGAAATCAAGACGGGAAGTCACTCAATCCTAGTTTATGATCCTAAAATTGACAGAGTTAGAAAAGTTCACCGAATTTTACCTTAAAATTTCTGGGAAGAACTTGAAGGAAGGAGAGAGTGCTTTGAGACTGGTCTTCGGAGAAATTTTGCAGAAGGATGCTTGAGAGTTGTGTTCGCGAAAGAAGTGAAATGGATACGAGATCCCTCATTTATAGGGATGGGAGTTGGTACGTTTCTGGCAAGGAATTCAAAATGGGTAATCATTTCCCGCCTAGGAAATCGTTCACTTTATGGAAACGTCGCACACTTTTCAAGTCTCACGCGCCCCACGCGCATCAGCATTTAATTCTTGTATGCTATAAAGGGTCAGAAGAAAGGACAACATTTAATGCTTGGACACGACAAGCAATCAGATGAAAGGACCGCATTAATGGTGCAGTCGGAAAGAATATTAAACAACACGCCAAAAACCCTCCCGAGTGCCACGATCGGAGGATTGCGCTTGATGAATTCTACAGCCCTTATTACAAAGGACTGCAGAATTGAGGGGGCAAAATGATGGGGTCAAGATCCGCTCGTTCCGCGTTTGGACACGTGGCCTTTCTTAAAGAACAGCATTTGCTCAGTTGATTATAGTTGTCCTGAACGAGCGATGAACCCATTAAAGCGCCAGCATCCTCCAAGAACACGTGCTGTCCCTGCCACCCTCGCACGTAACCGTTGTCACCGCTCTCCTACGAGCGCCTTCTTCACGCGACATGACTGGTATTCCAATCCATCAGAAGGAGCCTTTTTCGAGCGCTACGTTCCCTCAGAAAGGCTCCCCCTACAACCCGCTACACGAGCCTGGGCCCTCGTCCCCCCCGGCGGATTTCTTGGCCTCCAAGGCTTTTGGTTGTCACGAGCGTGCTCCCAAGCCCTCGTCACCAACCCTCCAAACGGCTCTCTGACACACCGTACCTGCCCGCGCACCTGCCACAGTTGCCAACACTAACTCCCGACAGCTTTTGCAGAAGATTCCTCCTAGGTTTCTCTCTCACAGCACCACGTGTTAGGGCAACATTCGGCCAGGACCACATGTGGCAAATGACCAAAGGGTCCCTGACCCTCAGCTATAAATAAACAAAGTCATCTCTTTCACGGTAAGCGATCTCCATTGCTACAGCTTCTACTAAGCTTACTTCTTCTCTTTCAGATCTGTATCTGACTTGAGCGTCGGAGAGCCAAACTGGGTACCACCCCCAGTTTCCCCCAGCTTGGCCTTCTGACTTTTCTGTGTGTTTGTCCTAGCAGGTAGAACCCCTTTTTTTTTTCCGGCAACTTCTGGTGATTTCCCCCTTCAAACAAATTCTAAAGTGATCGGATTCTGAACCACCCCTTTTGGGACCCATCATTTTTGGCGCCGTCTGTGGGAAACCATCTCTTCGCCTCTTCCATCTTTTCTGCTAGTTGAAAAGCAAACACCCCCGAAATCTTCACAACTATGGTTGCTACAAGGTCCAGCGCTGCTGGAGGAGGAGATAACACTTCTCCGGACGTCAACCCCATCGTACCCACCATCCCTGTAGGCGGAGGCCCGCCCCCTACCGTCGCTGAAGGTGGAGTGCCCTTCACCAGGGCGGCCGTGCAGGCCGAATTTTCCGTTCTCCCACCGGTCCCACCAGCACTACCAGTTTCCGGCGCCGCAGGAGGATTTTCTCACTTTGCTCTTTCACACCCTCCCCAAACTCAAGGGGTACATGCCCTTGCAAATCCAGGAGGTCAGGGATATATGATGCCGCCGCCGGGGTACACGCTTGCTCCCGCTGTTATGATGCCGCCGGTTCAACCGTACCTCGCCGGCCAAATACAACTCCCCGTGGTGATTCCTAGGGAGGTTGAAGGAGTAGAGTTACCTCCCCTAACTACGCAGCAATTGAGGGCTTTGTATACCCAGTGTGAGGTTCAGGGGGCGTGGGAAAAATTTCATTCTATGTACTTCCCCTCTGGGCAGGCCACTCAAATCGCAGCACCTTTGGGCGGATTGCAAGCTTTCCCTGTTAGGGAAACCCAGGCCGTCCCCAGGGTGCCACCACTACCACCAGTTAATGAGGCGCCCCGCCATGGCAAAAACGAGCGGCCCCCTGTAGACGGAAACAGGGAGCCCACTGAGAGGGTTAACGAGAATGAGGGGGACTCCCACGTTTCCAGGAGGGTTTCCCGCGCGGGCAGACAAGGAGACCGGGATGGTGAGGTGAACCCTAACATCCTCGCGGCTGTGCAAGACCAGCTGCAGGGTTTGAAAGACATGGTTGGACAGCTCTCTCGTGCACGGTCTCAGATCTCCCACAGTAGGGATGAACGAGCCGATGACAGAGATGCTCGTCACAAAGACCGACAGCCGCAGGTCCCTCGCCGGAGAGAGCCAGAAGAGAACTTCGGCACTTATGATTATCACCCATTGGCAAGGGGCTCTCCCCTCGTGGAAGAAGTTTTAATGGCCCAAGCCGGGATGGCCAAAATTCCCACTTCCATTAACCGATACGACGGGACGACCGATCCAGCCGAGCATTTGGATCATTTTTTACATCTGATGCACCTTTACGAGCATTCCAGCAACTATTGGGCCAAGGTTTTTGTCACTTCCTTGGCGGGAATGGCGCAAGAATGGTACAAGCGATTGCCACCGCGCTCGATTCACTCATACAAAGAGTTGGCCGATGCCTTCCTCAACCACTTCAATTCCCTGAAAGCTCCAGTCACTGCGCCCACTGCCCTCTATAACGTGGTGCAAGGCAAGAGTGAGTCTCTTCGCTCGTTCTTCACCCGCTTCAACAAAGAGATACTGCAAGTGGAGAGGCCGTCCATGGATTTCTTGATCCCAGTGCTATTTCAGGCTGTGGATCACAAACAGTATGTGAGCAAGAAATTTGCTGATGCCATCGTGGAGAGAAGGCCAGGGACGCTTATGGCCTTAAGAGAGGTTGCCGAGCCGTTTTTTGCGCTCGAGGATATGTATGGGACGAATGGTCCCCGACATCATAGCCCCATAAGAAATGAGCGCCACCCTGAACGAGGACGCGAGATCGCAGTTAAGAAGGAGCGCCATCAGGAGCGCAAGAGGTCGTCGTTGCCCCCTCGATGTTTCGAGCGTATTCCACTTACTCGACCGAACTCCGAGGTCTATAACCTCTCCGACAAAAAGCTCTTCAGGAGACCCATCAAGATGAGAGAGACCGAGTCTCTGAAATGTTCCAGCAAGTACTGTGCCTTCCACAAGCAGAAAGGGCACGACACAGATGAATGTCGCCAGCTGGAGGCTGAGATCCAAAGGCTCGTTGCGGGGGGGGGCATCTAAAGGAATTTGTGAAGGTGCTGGAGCGCTTTGATGAGCACTGTCGGGGTCGTTTCAGGGAGGAGAGAAGGAGCCCATCCCGATCAAGAAGTCCACGAGGAAAGGGTCCTCCTGAGACCAGTAGCCGTCGGAGCAACAAAGAAAAGGCCCCTGATCTGGAGAATACGCCTTTTGCGGTTATCAACATGATAGCGGGAGGCCCTTCAGGGGGAGATTCGAATGCCGCTCGGCGGAGATATGTCCGGAGTTACGACCAGCGCTCATCCGTGCCCAAGTCCGTTTATGCTATACAAAAAGCCAAGGATCAGCACTCCCGAGAGAACGATGTGATAGGCTTTGATGATAGGGATTTAGGGCACATTGTAACACCCCATGGGGAAAGTGAAACTTCTGACTGCCCCATGGTGGTTAGTGTAGATGTCCACAATCATATTGTAAGAAGAGTATTAGTGGATAGTGGAAGCTCCGTTAATGTTTTGCCTTACGCCACATTTTTAAAGATGAATGCTAACCTCCCACTAGAACCTCTTAAAACAGCCCTCATTGGCTTTGGAGGATCAGAGGTTGTCCCACGAGGGCAGGTGCGCTTAGCCACCTCATTTGGCCGAGCCCCTCAACGTAAGACGCTCACAATTACTTACGCTGTGGTAGAGATTGATATTCCATACAATATCATAATTGGGCGCCCCGCCCTCGTCGAT
This sequence comes from Lantana camara, assembly GCA_037501455.1. Taxonomy (NCBI): domain Eukaryota; kingdom Viridiplantae; phylum Streptophyta; class Magnoliopsida; order Lamiales; family Verbenaceae; genus Lantana; species Lantana camara. Next base: position 20,248,477 of record CM074863.1, on the reverse strand, counting down.
TTCAAAGCAATCATCTCCACTTACCACCAGAAGATCAAATTTCCCACATCCGAGGGTGTTGGGGAGGTATTGTGTAACGTGCGTGAGGCGTGGGAATGCTACATGTTATCTCTCCGAAAGCCTAAGGCGGAGAGAACTTTCCAAATTGGGTCCACTAAGAAATCCGTTGATTTCGCCAACCTAGATGAGGATGGTCCTTTGCGGAAAAGGGCAAAGTTGAACAAAAAGAAAAATAAGAAGAAGAAGAATACCAACACACAAGACCCCCCCCTCCCCCCCGAAAATGCTCCGCCAGGGTCCGTCGAGGAGTCTTCCTCAGAAGCAGACGAGCAGGAGGGGGAGGATCCTACTCGCGAGGGGCGTTTGGTAGGGAAAAAGAGGGCGCTCGAACTTCTTCGCCCTGAGGTAAGGATCGAGCCCTCAGAAAAATTCCTTACTATTGAGCTAGAGCCTGGAAACAAGGATAAGACTACTCAGATAGGGTCAAACCTCTCAGGACCCTCGCAGATCATGCTGATTGACTTCCTCAGAGAGAACCTTGACGTATTTGCCTGGAAAGCGTCTAACCTTACCGGAATCGACCCAAGCATCATCGTCCACAGGCTTAATGTAGACCCCTCCTTCAAGCCCATCAAGCAGAAAAAGCGAGATGTTCACGGCTTTCGAAAGAGGGTTGTCGAAGAAGAAGTTAATAAACTCCTGGAAGCTCAGTATATCGAGCCTATCTTATACCCAGAGTGGTTGTGTAATGTGGTTTTGGTGCCTAAAAATGCAAACAAGTGGCGAATGTGCAATGATTTTACTGATCTTAATAAGGCTTGCCCTAAGGATCATTACCCGTTGCCTCAGATAGACCAGCTGGTGGATTCAACTGCTGGATGCGAACTAATGAGCATGATGGACGCCTTTCAAGGGTACTATCAAATCTTTATGGCTCCTGAAGACCGCCCCAAAACTTCATTTGTTGTTCATTTAGGGGTGTATTGCTTCCTGGTCATGCCTTTTGGGTTGAAGAACGCGGGAGCTACATATCAGCGGCTCGTTAACAAAATGTTTGAAAGTGAACTGGGAGGGTCTATGGAAGTTTACGTGGATGATATGATTGTCAAAAGCGAGCGTCAAGACTCGCATTTAGAGGATCTCCGGCGTGCCTTTGCAATTTTGCGTCATTATGGGATGAAATTGAACCCTTCAAAGTGCACCTTCGGAGTGCAAGGAGGAAAGTTCTTAGGGTACATGGTCAGTCAGAGGGGAATTGAGGCCAATCCTGAGAAAATCAGAGCTATATTGGAAATTCCCTCCCCTCGAAATCTCCGGGAAGTGCAAGTACTGGTAGGAAAGATCATCTCCTTGAACAGATTCATTTCGCGCTCGGCCGACCGAAATCTCCCTTTTTTCAAGATTTTGAGGAATGCCCGGAACTTCGCTTGGACGGAGGAATGTGAAAAGGCTTTGCAAGATATGAAGGCTTATCTATCGAGCGTTCCTTTACTGACTAAACCTATAGGTGGCGAGAAGCTATTCCTATATCTTTCTGTCTCGGCCGATGCCACGAGCGCTGTGTTGGTAGCTATGCGAGAACGGAAGCATTTGCCCGTTTATTATTTAAGCAAGACATTGCAAGGAGCAGAGAAAAAATATTTGGAAATCGAGAAGTTTGCGTTTGCCCTCATTAATGCATCAAGGCGCCTAAGGCCTTACTTTCAGGCACATTCAATAACGGTACTTACTGATCAACCTTTGAAGCAGGTTTTGTCCAAACCAGACGTATCAGGAAAGCTGATAAAATGGGCCATTGAATTAAGTCAGTTTGATCTATGTTTCGAGCCTAGAGCTGCCATGCACGCCCAGGTTGTAGCTGATTTATTGGTGGAACGCTTTGGGTTAGAATCTGCCGTTCCTGAGAATGAAGGATTATGGGTCCTGCACACGGATGGTTCCTCAACCTCCCAAGGGGGAGGAGCAGGGGTAGCCCTCCGGGACCCCAGTGGGATTAAGTTAGATTTCGCAATTAGGTTGGATTTCCAAGTCACGAATAACGAAGCAGAGTATGAAGCCCTTGTACAGGGGTTAGAAATTGCTTCTCAGAGTGGAGCCTCCAGAATTACGGCGTATGTAGATTCACAGTTAATTGCGAGCCAGATTGAAGGAACTTATGAGGCTAGAGAAACCACCATGGTGCAGTACTTGAGCAAGGCTCGGGAAATCATTGGAAAGTTCAAAGAATTTCATCTGCTTCAAGTCCCGCGGGCCGAGAACGAGCGCGCTGACGCTCTCTCAAAATTTGCTTCGGCGTTGGAAGGTACTTCTGAGCGCTCTGTAACGTTCCTTAGGACGGAGGAACCTTTGATCAAGGAGAGAGTTGCCAAAGAGGCGGTCGTTATGATTGATCCACTTGAACCATGTTGGCTGGATGACATCGTCAGGTTCCTTAGAGATGGTATTTACCCCGCTGATAAGGTGGAGGCGCGGAAAATGAGGAACAAGGCCCCTCGATTCTCTTTAGACTCTGAGGGAAGACTGTTCAAGAAGTAGTTTCAAGGGCCTCCTTTGAGGTGTTTAAGGCCCTCGCAAGCGAAAGAAACGCTCGAACTCATTCACAATGGGAGCTGTGGAAATCACTTAGGAGGGCGTATTCTGGCTAAGAAGATTTTAAGGAGTGGGTTTTATTGGCCCACAGTTCTGCATGACTCCCTCGAATTCTCCAGAAAGTGTCCAAAGTGTCAATTCCATTCCAATCTCCCTCAACTGCCGGCCGCTCAAATGATCCCAGTAGATGTTTCCTGGCCCTTCGACCAGTGGGGAATAGACATTGTGGGCCCTTTGCCCATCGCTGTTGGACAGAAGAAGTTTGTCATTTTGGCCGTCGATTATTTTATCAAATGGGCCGAGGCCGAGGCAGTGGCGAAGATCACCTTCCGGGTTGTGAGGGATTTCATTTGGAAAAGCATCATATGTAGATACGGCATTCCGAGGGTGCTTATCTCTGATAATGGATCCCAGTTCATAGCCGCTGACACACGAGAATGGTGCTTGGAATTGGGGATTGAACAGCGTTTCACCTCCGTAGGCCATCCCCAAGCCAACGGACAAGCAGAAGTCACCAACAGAATCATTTTGCAGCACTTAAAAACAATGTTGGAAAGTAATAAGGGTGAATGGGCAGAAGAGCTACAAGGAGTGCTTTGGGCTTATCGCACTACTCCCCGAGCCTCCACGGGCGAGTCACCTTTCGCGCTCGTGTATGGGTCAGAAGCAATGATACCGGCGGAAATTGCAAATGAATCCGCTCGTGTAGCTTATTTCGAGCCTCAATTTAACGAAAGTAACAGGCGCCTGGAGTTGGACCTATTGGATGAGAAAAGAAACCAAGCTTGGGCTAAGATACACAAATATAAAGCATATGTGGCTCAACAGTACAATAAACGTGTGAAGGAAAGAACCTTCCATTTGGGAGACTTGGTTCTAAAGAAAGTTGAAATATCCAGGCATGTGGGGAAGTTAGACCCCAACTGGGAAGGACCGTTCAAAGTAGTACAAATCAGAGCTAACAACACGTACACCCTGGAGACACTTCAAGGAGAGCGTTTGCCTCGCCCTTGGAACGCATGCAACCTCCGGCGGTTTTACGTTTAAAAGCTCTCTAGAAACTATGATGTAACAATCCCGCTAACAAGTTCTATGTACTTCAAATCACAAGTAAGTTGCGGCGAATTCTTTTCAAATATCTTTATGCTTACACTTTCTAAATTGCATGAATACATAAGACCCACGCCCCCCGTCTTTACGAGCGTGGTTGGTCACTATTACTTCACATGGGTTACGCTTGCCGGCACTCTAACCCATGCGAGGAGACGCCCTCGTAAGGGTAGACCGGTAACGCTTAAAACCAACTTAATAAAATGGAAGAGAAATACAATGAAAATCCCAAGTAGACCTTGATCATCTGTCACGACGTCTTGCACTCGAATCCAAAAATGGAGGCCAATACGAGCAAGATAATCCGACAGTAACGTCGTCAGAGGAAAATTCTGCCAAGTCTTGAATACGAGGGCAATCACTCAGTAAGACCCTCGCAAATACTCAAGACTTAGCAAAATTTCCAAGATTAAGAAAAAATTTCACAAGTCTTGGACGAGGGCAATCACTCAGTAAGACCCTCGCAAATACTCAAGACTTAGCAAAAATTCCACGATTAAGAAGAAATTTCACAAGTCTTGAACGAGGGCAACCGCTCAGTAAGACCCTCAATACTCAAGACTTAGCAAATTTTCCAAGATTAAGAAGAAATTTCACAAGATCTTGAACAAGGGCATTTTCTCAGTAAGACCCTTGCAAATGCCCAAGACTAAGCTAAATTTCCCCAGATTAAGAATGAATTTTGCAAATTGTGAACGAGGGCAGTCTCTTGGTAAGACCCTCACGATCACTCAAGACTTAGTGAAAATTTTCAAAGTTTTGCAAGATTTGACAAAATCTCCTAAGCATCAAAAGCCTGTATGAAACATGCAACTTACACACAATCTTATAACTACAAGATTTGTTCGCATTAAAGGCAAAGTGAAAGTTCGCAATCAAGGAGAAGGTAGAGACAGTATCATGGAAATGAGAAATTCTATTCATTAAGGCCTTCGCCTAAGTTACAAAGTATAGGCTTGAAGGCCCAGGAGCATCATTACAAAAGGAGTAAGCGTTAAAACAAGTAAAAAAAAAAAAAAAAGGGGGCTGTAGAGATGGAATTTCAAGCCGCAGGAGCGATGTCTTCATCAAGAACCACAAGGATGTTCTGAGCCACTGGACCATAAACTGGGCCTTCTGGCTCTTGAGGCTGGGCAACGGGTGTCTCGGGCACTTGGGGATCGTTGGGCTCATTAGCAGCGGGAACAAGCGCGTTAGCGTCCTCAGCAACCCGAGCATGGGCATCCTCCCCGACAGGCCCTTGAGGCTCATCTTCAGGCGGGTCATTTTGTGCGGATTGAGGAGCATTTTCTATGGGATGGGCATCCATGTATTCATCCTGGAGGAGTTTGACCAGGAACTCATACTCGGGCTCAGAAATTGAGTCTGAGGGATCATTCGAGTCATCGCCATCCTCCTCGCACTGCTCATTGAACATGAGCCCCATCCCTTCCGCCTCTCGAATGGCTGGGTCTGTCAGCCCTTTGTGGATTCCCTGATCAATGGCCAAGTTGAAGGCCTTTTGAGCCTCATCCAGGCAGTGCAGAGAGGCTGTGAAGTTGAAGGCCTTAGAGTGACAAAACTTAATGAGGGCCTCCTTGTTTGCTCACGCAAGGCTCCGGGGCCATTCGTTCATAGTGTCATTAAGCTTCCTTTCAGCCTCCAAAACTCTCGTTCTCCAGCTGTCGCGCTCAGCCTCTGCCTTCTTAAAGCCCTCACCCACGCGGGCCAACTCTCCGCTCAAGCCATTTCGAGCGCTCTCCACCGCCACAAAATCCTCCTTCAACTTCTTCAGCTCCCCCTCCGTCTTTTTGTATAAGCCTTTGAGAGACTCGTACTTGGCAATTGCAGTGTCCAGCTCCGCTTGAATTTGAGCTGGATCATTAGAGCGTGCCATCTTCTTGTATTTCGCTTTGCGATCGGCATAGACGGAGGCCCACTTTTGAATGCTCTTGAGCCGAGGAAGTACTTGCTGTATGAATTCAAGAGGAAGGAAAAAAAATTTTCAGCAAAAAAGTATTGGAGAAACGCGATACGGCAAAAGTATAGAGACTTACGGAGATCAGGGCGTGCGCTGCATCCAAGGCTACCATCTCCACAGGCTCGTTGTACAAGTGTTTGTGATCCGCCGAGAATTGGGCCCTGCCATAGAGGTCCTCGCTGACGGATTGGGCTAGAGTACCGGGCCGTAACAGAACTGGCCCGCCATCGGAGGCACCGGAGAAATTCATATCCCCTCGCCGGTTGAACGCCCATAAGTGTTCCTCTTCTGAGGAGGTGGTCTCTCCATCACCCTTAGGGCCTTCAACCACTTGTTTGCCCTTGCCCTTGATTGCTACAGTGTCGGGCATCCTCTTCCTCTTACGAGAGGGTATACTGGCGCTTGGTTGTGCCTCGCTTATGGCCAAAGGAGGCATGGTTTGGTCAACAATGGGAAGCTCAGACACCCTTGAATCTGCCGGAGGGGGAGGTGGTCGAAACATTATTCCGCCAGCAGAGTTGGCCGCGCGGTTTTTCTCCCTACCACGAGGGGGTTGTACGTTCGAAGAGGAACTTGCGCCCCGAGCGTCCCTCCTGCTACCCCTGTTTCGGGGGCGTTGTTGCTCCCCTTGTGGGGCCTGGTTCCTGTTGGCATGAGCAAAACGAGCGGCATTTCTAATTCCTCCTGCCATCTCTAAGATATATGCTCCTACAAGAAAAGCAAGCACCAGAATCAAAACTTCCTGAAATAAATTAACATTTATGCAAAATTGAGGAAAGATAAAGGCAGTTAGTGTCCCTATCTAAAGGTTAGTGCCCTAAGAATCTAACCATCTCTCTCCATGTCACGAGCTGGGGGATTGTCAAGATAATAAGGGTCGTTGGACAAGTCACACAGGAACATAAGCTCTACGTCGTCTATCCAATCTTTCGCTTTAATAAGGTGGCCCTCGTCCCTTAGAGCTTCAACCAGGCTCTTGACCCAGTCCTTGGGAAGAGCAGGTTCCAAACGGATCTTTGAAACTGAGCCCCAGCTTGAGGGCACCCCAAAGCCTTCTTCTGGGGGAGCCTTGACAAAAACAAACTTTTCTTTCCAGTCAGGACCGTATGTGCTGGAGGGGGAATTGATTAATTTGGTATGAGCCTTAGCTTGGATATAATAAAAACCCGCCTCAGGAGATGAGCGTGATGAGGAAACTACTTGGAAGAGTGCTGAAAAGTTTCGCGTGAAGGGCTCGTAACCAACGCTTCTCATTAGAATCACAAAGCTTGTTAATAGAGCTAGGCCATTGGGCACAATTTGGGAAGGACAGAGGTGCAGGTCATTCAATAAACGTGCCATCGGAGCCGAAATAGGGAACCTCAAGCCTCCAGAGCTGACGGCATCTACATAAACGGCCATCTCACCAGGAGGAGGATGATTGGCGCGCTCGTGCTCAGCAGGGATTCTCCATATGTAACGCTCGTCCCAGAAGATAGGCGCCAGCATTGTTTTCACCTCTCCTAGAGTAACCGTGCTAGGAGTTTCGTCTGGGGTGCGCTCGGTAGCCTGGTAGCCTGAGCTTCCACCCTCTTTGGATCCTTTGGGCTTTCTGGTTTTCTTGGGCTTCTGAGGGTTCTTGCCCTTTCCTTTGTCACGGGCTCTTTCAGAAGGCCCTGCTGTTTCCTCGGCATCCGACACCGGCGCCGCCATCGCTACTGTCACGGTATGGCGATGGGGGTGAGTAGCACTTGCAGTGATAGGAAGAGTACCCCCCTGTCTCTCTGCCTCCATCACCAAGTTCATCTCTTCGAAAAGGGGTTCCACCCCTTCTGGGTCCCTTACATCTATGACGGTCATGGCCCCTTCCAACCCTTCATCCCTGGATGATTCCGATGGAGATGAATTTTGGGTGGCCATCTCCCCTACTTCCCGGGCTAACTCTTCAACGCGTTGATTGGCCATGGTAAGGGGGAAGTTAGGAAAAGTTTTAGAGAAACTGGAAGAGGGTGTTTTTCTAAAAAGGACAGGGATTCTTGGAGAAATCAAGACGGGAAGTCACTCAATCCTAGTTTATGATCCTAAAATTGACAGAGTTAGAAAAGTTCACCGAATTTTACTTTAAAATTTCTGGGAAGAACTTGAAGGAAGGAGAGAGTGCTTTGAGACTGGTCTTCGGAGAAATTTTACAGAAGGAAGCTTGAGAGTTGTGTTCGCGAAAGAAGTGGAATGGATACGAGATCCCTCATTTATAGGGATGGGAGTTGGTACGTTTCTGGCAAGGAATTCAAAATGGGTAATCATTTCCCGCCTAGGAAACCGTTCACTTTATGGAAACGTCGCACACTTTTCAAGTCTCACGCGCCCCACGCGCATCAGCATTTAATTCTTGTATGCTATAAAGGGTCAGAAGAAAGGACAGCATTTAATGCTTGGACACGACAAGCAATCAGATGAAAGGACCGCATTAATGGTGCAGTCGGAAAGAATATTAAACAACACGCCAAAAACCCTCCCGAGCGCCACGATCGGAGGATTGCGCTTGATGAATTCTACAGCCCTTATTACAAAGGACTGCAGAATTGAGGGGGCAAAATGATGGGGTCAAGATCCGCTCGTTCCGCGTTTGGACACGTGGCATTTCTTAAAGAACAGCATTTGCTCAGTTGATTATAGTTGTCCTGAACGAGCGATGAACCCATTAAAGCGCTAGCATCCTCCAAGAACACGTGCTGTCCCTGCCACCGTCGTACGTGACCGTTGTCACCGCTCTCCTACGAGCGCCTTCTTCACGCGACATGACTGGTATTCCAATCCATCAGAAGGAGCCTTCTTCGAGCGCTACGTTCCCTCAGAAAGGCTCCCCCTGCAACCCGCTACACGAGCCTGGGCCCTCGTCCCCCCCGGCGGATTTCTTGGCCTCCAAGGCTTTTGGTTGTCAGGAGCGTGCTCCCAAGCCCTCGTCACCAACCCTCCAAACGGCTCTCTGACACACCGTACCTGCCCGCGCACCTGCCACTGTTGCCAACACTAACTCCCGGCAGCTTTTGCAGAAGATTCCTCCTAGGTTTCTCTCTCACAGCGCCACGTGTTAGGGCAACATTCGGCCAGGACCACATGTGGCAAATGACCAAAGGGTCCCTGACCCTCAGCTATAAATAAACAAAGTCATCTCTTTCACGGTAAGCGATCTCCATTGCTACAGCTTCTACTAAGCTTACTTCTTCTCTTTCAGATCTGTATCTGACTTGAGCGTCGGAGAGCCAAACTGGGTACCACCCCCAGTTTCCCCCAGCTTGGCCTTCTGACTTTTCTGTGTGTTTGTCCTAGCAGGTAGAACCCCTTTTTTTTCCGGCAACTTCTGGTGATTTCCCCCTTCAAACAAATTCTAAAGTGATCGGATTCTGAACCACCCCTTTTGGGACCCATCAAATACTATAATTTAAGTTTTAATATTATATTAGAATAATAAAATAAAAAAAAATTAAAAGTTCATATAGAACAACTTAAAAAATATTTTTTTTAAAATAAAAAAACTTAAAATAAATGTAAAAAATATAAAAGAAATTTTATTTGGAGTTTGAGATAGAATTCATTTAATAAAACAGATTAATTATGATAATACATTAATAATAAGCAAATAATTAAATACAATACCTTATTGAAAAAAGATAATCTATGATTTTTGGGTTTCTTTAAAAATCCATTTATTAATACCCATTTATTTTATTAATACATATATAGTATACACAACGTTTTTAGTTAAAGAAAGTCTTAAAATAATAAATTATTATAAATATTTATAATATATTATAACTTATTTCATAAATTAAACAATAAATTAAAATATAAATATTATATAAATAATAAAATTAGGAAATTTTAAAAATTCATACTGATGGTGATCGGACCAAATCACGCTCGGTCAGCACCGTACACGTGTCACAATCTGGATGGTTCGTTTAGACACTCAGAAGATTCCCGAGCTTGGACGCTCGCATTAGCGGGCTCGCGGAACTGACTCTGCCTACTACTCATCTGACCCAGACCTGCTTGCCCCGGCCCAAATCGCGAGTGCGGGCAACCTTATTGGGTCAATCTGGAATACTGGGGCTTTGACGCTCGGGATAACGGATCCGGCCCACACGTTTGCATTCTTGTCACCCCAGGCACCCCTGCCTGAAGGCATCCCTCGAGCGTGGGTCTCCCTCTCCGGCCCATCTGACGCTCGCAATCCTGACTCACAGGAGCCACACCAAGTCAGGGCCAATGCTACGGGCACTGGTCTTCCTTGCCTATTCCACGTTTGAGGTCATCCCGATGTTCTCATCCCTCGCAGCGCTCACGCGATGCCTCACCCGAGTGTCTCCACGCTCGCCAAGCTATGAGGAGCCCTTCCAAGCATCATAGCCCTCGGATGGAGTCCCTCCTAAGACACTCAAGAGCCCTTACGCTCTAACGGCCTCCTAGCTGCCAGCGCTCATACTGCAGCTATGCAACTGCCTCTGACACATTCAGGTAGTGCGTACACCAATCCCTGACATTCACTAACACCCGTACACAAGAATAATTCAAGGATGTCACTCTCATACCATCACACGCTGCCACGTGTCTAGGGCAACACGGGTTTGGGACCATTTAATCAGGTTACCCAAAACACCCCTGCCCTCAACATATAAATAGGAAAAATCATCTCATTTTCTGGGGAGTCATCTTCCTCACTGAATTACTGCATACAGAATTGGGTACACGTTCCTGCATCAAAACTTCATCTTCCTCAATCTCTCTGCATTCCACCATTACATTCACGCACTCACTGCATATCCTGGTGTTATCCTAGCTGGAAGAACCCACGCTCTGTGGGAAATCTAGTTCCTGAGGCTCAAACGTCTGTGATGGTCTTCCCTCCCCCATACAAATTCTAAAGTGATTGGTTAATTTAAGACTCGGATATTCTTGTACCATCAGATGGGTCCAAATCTGGGATGATCGAAATTCTATCACTTTAGGATTTGTTTGATGTGGGAAAACATGGGATAAGACTCGCCGGAAAAGTTGAGGGCTCAACCTGCTAGGACAAACACCAAAGAAATGGTCAAAAAGCCAAGCTGGGGGTGATAACCAGTTTGGCTCTCCGACGCTCAAGTCAGATGATGATCTGAAAGAGGAATATGAAACAGTGACGTGATTACAGCGTTTCAGTGATGGAGGTTGCTTACAATAGAGGAGATGAACTCGATTATTTATAGTTGAGGGTCAGGGACCCTTTGTTCATTTGCACCTTGTGGTCCTGCTCTAATGTTTCCCTAACACGTGACGTAATGAGGAGAAACCTAGGAGGAATCTCCTGCAAAACCTGATGAAAAGTTCGTGCGTACAACAGTGACAGGTGCGCGGGTGTGTACGTGGTGTCAGAGAGCCATTTTTAGGGTGGTAACGAGGGCTAGGGGCACGCTCGTGTTCACCATGGGCCTGGTGGGCTTTATAGTTCGAAAGGAAACCGGAGCCAAGGCTTTGAGACTCCCGAGAGGGAGCATTCCTTTGTTCTCCTTTGTGAGAATGTTTTCCCGAGCGTGAGAGCATGTGGATGCCTTAACGGTGAAACCCACTGACTCTCGAAGGTTGTTTCTATCTTCAAGGTTGGGACACCTTGGGGGGACGAGGGAAGGTACGCTCGTGGGGACCATGTTGCCTCATGGAGTGTACGCTCGCGGGGATCAAGTTGCCACGCGGTCACTACTGGTAGCGCCACGCGTCAAAACATGGGCCAAGTGATCGAGCCACGTGTCAAGACGTGGCTAAGCGTATTTTTACCCCATCACATATATAACAAAATAAATTATTTCTAAAAAAATATATATATTATAAATATTATTGTAATATTTTATAAATTATTATATAAAAAATAAATAAAAAAATTTATAGCTCAGAATATGATATTATACTAAAATTACAAAATTAGAAAATATTAGAAATTAATATACAATAACAAAAAAAAAAATTCTTTTCTTTTTAATTTTAATTTTACTTTCATATAAATTATATAGTGTAAAAGTTCCAAGGTGATGTGCGCGCATATGCAATGTGCATTTTTTTCATATTTAAGGTAGGTGTAAGGGGTAAGTCTCATAGGTCTCAAGTGGTCTCTTAGGTACGCAATAGGCGGATGGGTCGAAATCTGCGCCGTTAGGGGGTCAAAACGGAATTGAAAAGTTACAAGGTTTGTTCCATCGATTCCGAATCGTCGATTCAATTCCAATGGCAGAGGCAGAGCTCGAATCCGAGTTCTCGAGCTCAAATTACGAAGTACCAACTCAAGAATGATCAAATTTCAAACTCTACTCTTTAGGTTTTGATAGGGCTTTAACTTTTTTAAATTAAATAATTCATACATAATACTAATAATTTATGGACTCACCGGAACAAGACTTATTAAAATAACTTGCATTAAATAATTGGAATTACTTTCAACTATGGAAATCGGTGAACTTGTAATGGTGAAATTCATTTGATATTACTTATCAAAATGTTAAATAAACAGAATTTTTTTTTTTTTCAATAGAAGCGAAAAAAAAATTAGTTTATCTATAAATTATATGAGATGTGAGTATAATGTCTGAAAATAAAAAAGTTAAAAAAATAAAATGAAGTAAGAGTGTAAACGTAATTTACCTTCTTAATTCTAAATGGTGGGAATTAAGAGCGCCAGCTAAGGGGCATTTTCTAATCACACGACTTTCTCCCCGTACGGTTTTCTTAAATCATTTTGAACCGGAGAAGACATATACCAATATTTGACTACTTCACTTGAACTATCAGTTGAGACATCCTACCTCGTAACATGTTGAATTAGATACAATTAGGGGTGGCAAATGGGTGGGTTGGGTTGGGTTGGTTTTAGGTTGGGTTCATATGGGTTGTGTTGAAATGGTTTGGTTTTAAAATGAGTTGTATTGTAATGGGTTTTTAGTGGTTTGGGTTTTTAATAGGTTTTAATGGTTATGATGGATTCAATAAAGGATTTTTTGTGGGTTCCTACTTAATCCAAATACTTAAATGTCCAATATACCCTTCATTATTTTTTATTTTATTTTTTGGTCAATTACCCTTCACTAATATATTTGACCAATTTTAAATGAGTTTGACCCAACTAACCTATTTACAACTCATTTATCATGTTTTGAACACGTTTGATCGTTTGGACAATTTTGGGCCCGCTTTTTTGTTTCTCGATCTGTTTGACCAATTTTAAACTCGTTTGACCTGTTTTGGACCCGTTTCACTCGTTTTTTGACTTGTTCTACCTATTTACGGGTAAAATATTTAATTTATGTGAAGGGTAAAATAGTACTAAAACATTAAAATTACATAATTGAGTTTAAACCATTACAAACTCAATTCAAAATCAATATCAACCCAACCCAACCCATAAAGAACCCAATTCTCTCTTAGTCCATTATTAACCCAACCCAAACCAACCCAATTCAAATTTCACCAAAACCAAACCAACCCAACCCCCTTAAAATGGGTTGGACCCATTGGATTCAACTCATTTTGCCACCCCTAGATGCAATGCTTCTTAATATGACTATTTTTTTTTTATCAAATGCGACAGAATTATTGTCAATGTCTTTTTATATCCATGTCCACATTGCATTCTCAGCTAACAAATAACTGTTGGATTTTCTATTCAGGTGGTCTCACATATTTATAATTGTACATGGGCTATCTCAGAATACGAGTCCGATTGAGTGATCTACTTGAGATTTATTTATTATATGGGCTTATAGAAATATTTATTTGTTGAAGTATGGGGCTTTTATTTGTAGAAACTCGTGGACACTTAATTATGATTGATGGGCCCATAATTAAGGTGCCCTACTTTGGATTATAAATTAGGGTTGTCGTCCCTAAGCCAGCCACGTTCTTTGTCTTCTTTTCTGCCCCATCCCAGAAAGAATAGAATTGACTGCGTATCAAGGCTTAGAAGACCTCAACCTTGGATTGCTGGTCGATTACGGATTGCAATGGATCACGGTACGCTTCCGCTTGTGTGTTCTCGATGATTTCGACATGTTTGTTACGGTTTAGGGATTTTCCCTACAAGTGGTATCAGAACCACTCTCATGTCGAAGGATTGAGATTTATTTTCGATTGATAACAAATAGATCGAAAATTGAATGTGATTATCGAGTAAATCGAGACTTATTTCTCTGTATGCGATTCGGCCGAGTTTGATGTTGTATATTTCTTGGATGATTTATGCTAAATTCAATCATGAATATGCGTCGGATATACAGATTGATGCTATTTATTTGTCAATTCATGTACATATATGTGCGAACAAATCTAATTTTTGCGCCATATTATTTGGATTGGAATTGCAAATACATATCTCCAGTATTAATCCTAGTTTTGCGTGATTATGTGAAATAAAGGCTTGGATCATGTTTTAGTTTTAAGAGTAATTTGGTTTCATTAATTTCTGGGAATTCCTGGCCGACATCATCATGATGGATTGAAGTGAGTTTTGCCATATGCTTCATATATTTGCAATTTGTATATGGGTTGAAACTTGAAAGGTTTGACAAGAACTTACAGGTTAAATATGTTCCGGAATTAGAATTAAGATCTATATGGGTATGGTTCTGTGTATTCATGCCTATAAATTTCTCGGTTTAGCATGCATTGAGTAATTATGGTGAATTTAGTTGACAATTCTGGGTACTGTTTATATGAGTTTTGACAATTCTTTTGCTATTGATCTATTATTGATTCGGAATTTCTTTTATGTAATAATATATGCTTAGTTCCGATATTTGGTTGTAAGATATGTCAAATGCATGTCCAGATCAGAATATTATGCTATTATGCTTCAGTGACTGAAAATTAATTAGATTGAACCAAAATGTTGCCAAAGTAACCTCTTTTGGGTAAGATTTAGTTAAATTTTCAATTAGTTATCTTTTATTATCTATGCGAAATAATCAGCCCAAAGGAAGATTGTTTTGGCCAGATAATGATAGTTATGAATATGTGATACATTTGGTGTTAACATGCTTACAATGTGTAGGTCCAAAGAAAGGCATATTGTGAGGCCGTTTTAGTTATCAATATTTTGACTATGTATAAGAGTACCACTTACAAATTGTTATTTCTGTCCAAAGACTAAATAATAATATTGTGCTAGGTATCTTGAGATGGGCCCACCAGTGCATATATATATATTTTGATATTTGGCTTTATCTTTGTATATGCATGTTTTGATGTTTAAGTAATTGTGAGCATATTGTTTTCTTTTATAGTGTCTTCCATATCTGTCAACTTGAATAACATCCCTGAACTCAATGGTTCTAATTTCAAACAACGGAAGGAGCATGTTATGATTATGCTTGGCTGTGCGGATCTCGATCATGCATTAAGGTTTGATCGCCCCGCGGATCTCACTGATACTAGCACTGCTGTACAGAGATCCGCATACGAGAAGTGGGAGCGATCAAATCGCATGAGTTTGATGATCATGAGGCGCTCAATTCCGGAAGCCATAAGGGGTGGTATTCCTGATGAAGAAAATGCCAAAAGTTTCCTTGACCAAATAGCAAACCGATTCAAAACTAATGAAAAGGTTGAGACCAGCACTACTCTTAGTAAGCTGGTTTCTATGCGATATAAAGGTAAGGGAAACATAAGGGGGTACATCATGGAGATGTCTAATATTGTGACAAGACTTAAGGGCTTAAAGGTTGAGGTGTCGGATGACATACTTGTGCATTTGGTCTTGATCTCGCTTCCTGCACAATTTAATCCATTTAAAATCTCCTATAATACTCAAAAGGAGAAATGAACTCTAAATGAGCTTATAGCTCAATGTGTGCAAGAAGAGGAGAGACTGAAACAAGATAGGACCGAAAGTGCTCATTTGGCTATGACTTCTAAGGCTAAGGCTACCACCAATAAGAGGAAAAGGAATAAGGATAAGGAAACTGCAGAATTTGGGACAAGCCAACCTAAGGTGCAAAACAAACAAAATTCGGTTATTTCCTGTTACTCTTCAAAGAAACCTGATCACATAAAGAAGGATTGTCCTAAATACGCCGCTTGGCGTCAAAAGAAAGGTAAACTTCTCAATTTTGTTTGTTCAGAAGTTAATTTGGCTTTAGTACCTAGTGACACTTGGTGGATAAATACGGGTGCAACTACTCACATAAGTGTCACAATGTAGGATTGCCTAAAGTGCCAAGTACCAACTGATGCTGAAAGATACATCTATGTGGGGAATGGCAATAAAGCTTTAGTAGGAGCTATTGGTGTTTTTAGAATTCATTTAGATACTGGTTTTTATTTGAATTTGGAAGAAACTTTCGTCGTACCGTCATTTAGACGGAACTTGATTTCTATTTCTTGTTTGGACAAATCTAGATATTTATGTTCATTTGGGAATGGAAGTTGTGTTTTTTCTTTAAATTTAAATGTTATTGGTACTGGTACTCTAATTGATAATTTGTATAAATTGAACACTAAGGCTTCAATTGATATTGAAAATCTGCATTCAAGTAACTTTGGTACTAAACGTAAGTTAACAAATGAGAATTCATCAATGCTGTGGCATAAGCGTTTAGCAATGTTTTCAAAACCGGACCAGAGGACGAACCGGCAACCTTACTGGTTACCGGTCGGACCGGTTCGATCGGTTCAACCGTTGGTCGAACCGGTATGACGTCATAAATAAATTATTATTACTTTATTAAATTTATATATTCATATAATATTATAAAATTATAAAACATATTTAAATTCAAAATATTTGAAGAAAATTAAGTTTTTCCACGTATATCCACCAAGTTTTTATAAATTTGAAATACAACCTTAACATTATTTACATATTAATCCAGCAAAATTCTTGGAAATTTTAAAAAAGATGAAACTATAGCGTATATCAAAAAAGTCTTACAGAAAAAATGTATATCAAAAAAGAGATGAAAAAAATTAAAATAAAATTAACACACAATAAAAAAGAAAAAGAAAATGAAAAAAGTATTAATTAAAACCCTAATCTAACCAACTACAAATGCGCCGTAATCTATGAATCCCAACAAAAGCTCTCTCTCTCCCCCTCACTTTAAACTCATTTATCTTCTTCCTCGAAACTTCTCAGCAGTTCCGAAGCGGAAAAAGAATGACTCCAATTTAAAAACCTTCTCTTTATTTTCGTCACCTTCTTTTACCGATCGCCAGAAGACAAAGGACGGCGGCCCTTTCCACCCCTAGAAAACAGAGAGCGGCGGCCCGTGCTGAGGATGGAGGTGGAGAACGGCGCACCAGAATGGTACTACGAAACGTGGGGGAGCAAAAATCAAAAAAGAAAAAGAAAAAAAAAAAAAAGACACGCTCTTTTCTCAAGACCGGCGATCCGGTCCGGTTTCTATCGTTGAAACCGGCGATTAACCGGCCAGTTTTGTCGGTTCACATCCGATCCGAAAATCATTGGTTTTACAGGGTCAACCGGACCGGAGCCAGTTGAACCGGTCGGACCGGCCGGTCCGGTCCGGTTTTCAAAACACTGGCGTTTAGAACATATCTCTGAAAAGAGAATACAGAGGCTTATATCACAAGGAATTCTTGATTCCCTTGAATCTACAGACTTTAAAATCTGTATAGAATGTATAAAGGGAAAACAAACAAGTATGAGGAAATTAGGTGCCAATAGGAGTAAAGAACCTTTAGAGTTGATACATACAGATATTTGTGATCCATTCCCTACAGCTTCTTGGAATGGGCAACGATACTTTATCAACTTTATTGATGATTACTCTCGTTATGGATATTTGTACCTAATTCATGAGAAGTCACAGTCTTTGGACGTGTTTAAGGCTTTCAAAGCCGAAGTTGAGAATCAACTAGGCAAGAAAATTAAAGTTGTCAGATCTGACCGTGGTGGAGAATATTATGACAGATATGACGGATCCGGTGAACAACGTCCAGGACCCTTCGCCAAATACTTAAGTGAGTGCGGTATTGTACCTCAGTACACCATGCCGGGAAGTCCAAACCAAAATGGTGTTTCTGAGAGACGAAACCGAACTCTTAAGGATATGGTGAGAAGTATGATTAATCATTCTTCATTGTCAGAATCACTTTGGGACGAAGCACTAAAGACTGCAGTTTATATTTTAAATCGAGTTCCAAGCAAAGTAGTAGACAAAACCCCATACGAGTTGTGGACAGGCAAGAAGCCTAGTATTAGGCACTTGCATGTCTGGGGATGTCTAGCTGAAGCTAGGCCCTATAAGCCTAACGAAAGGAAATTGGATTCAAGAACAATTAGCTGCTACTTTGTAGGTTACTCGGAAAGGTCGAGGGGATTTAAGTTTTATGACCCCTCAAACAAGTCCTTTTTCGAAACGGGAAATGCCAAATTCATTGAGGATGTTGATTACAGTGGGAGGGATCAAATTGGAAAGATTGTGTTTGACGAGGAATGTGTTAACATTCCCACTATAGTTGCAGCTAAGAATGATTGTATAAATATTCCTATCACTCCTCAGCCTGCGAATCAAGTAAATTCAGAAAACACAATCACATTTGGGATTCCTACTGAATCAGTTACGGGTCCATCATTGACTCAAAATAATGAGTTAGGACCCACTGAATCAGATCCAGAACCATCATCTATTCAAAATGATGCACCACAACAACCTCAAAATGAAGTGCCTATAAGGAGGTCCACTAGAGAAAAGAGGAAAGCGATTTCAGATGACTATGTCGTTTACCTCCATGAACATGAATTTGATATGGGATTGCAAGATGATCCTACATCTTTCAATCAAGTAAAGTTATGTTCAAACTCTAATGAATGGATCAAAGCCATGAATGAAGAGATGAAATCTATTATGGACAATGACGTTTGGGATCTTGTCGAGTTACCACAAGGAGTAAAACCAATTGGTTGTAAATGGATTTTTAAAACCAAACGGGATTCAAATGGTAACATCGAAAGATATAAAGCACGTCTTGTTGCTAAGGGTTTCACTCAAAGGGAAGGTATTGATTTTAAAGAGACTTTCTCTCCAGTTTCAACGAAAGACTCTTTTAGAATCATTATGGCACTTGTAGCTCATTATGATTTAGAGCTCCATCAAATGGATATAAAGACAGCGTTTCTCAATAGAGACATTGAAGAAACTATATACATGGTGCAACCGGAGAGCTTTGAGTCCAAAGATTCAAAGCACCTAGTATGTAAACTAAAGAAGTCCATTTATGGTCTAAAGCAGGCATCCCGTCAGTGGTACCAATTTGATAAGGTGATTTCCTCCTTTGGTTTTAAGGAAAACACTGTTGACCAATGCATATATCTCAAGGTCAGTGGGAGCAAATTTATTACCCTGGTGTTGTACGTAGATGATATTCTACTAGCAAGCAACGATATAAGCCTATTGCGTGAAACCAAGAAATTTCTATCAAGTAAATTTGAGATGAAAGATCTTGGGGAGGCTTCATATGTTCTGGGTATACAGATCCATCGGGATCGTTTCAAAGGTATACTCGGCTTATCGCAAAAGGCCTATATCGATAAGGTGCTGAGCCGTTTTGGCATGCAGAACTGTGCACCAGGGGACACACCTGTGTCAAAAGGTGATAAATTTAGCTTGTTCCAATGTCCTAAAACGGACCTAGAGAAGAAAGAGATGGAGGAAATCTCTTATGCATCTGCAGTAGGGAGTCTCATGTATGCTCAAGTGTGTACGAGTCCGGATTTAGCGTACATAGTGGGGATGTTAGGCAGATATCTAAGTAACCTGGGAATGGATCATTGGAGGGCAGCAAAACGGGTTATGAGGTATCTACAAAAGACTAAGGATTACATGCTCACCTATCGGAGATCGGATCATTTGGAGATCATTGGATACTCCGATTCAAACTATGCTGGATACCTTGACAGCAGAAGATCTATATCAGGTTATGTCTTCATGATGGCTGAAGGAGCTGTCCCTTGGAAAAGTGTCAAACAGACACTAATAGTTGCTTCCACTATGGAGGCTGAATTTGTAGCATGCTTTGAGGCATCGAATCAGGGGATATGACTCCGAAATTTTATCACTGGGCTGAAAATTGTCAATGACATTGAAAGGCCATTAAGAATTAATTGTGATAATAAGGCTGCAGAGTTGTATTCAAAGAACAACCGGAGTTCATCTAAATCTAAGCATATAGATATTAAGTATCTGGTTGTGAAAGAAAGAGTTCAGAGTCTTCAAGTGTCAATAGAGCATATAAGTACAAACTCGATGCTAGCAGATCCACTCACTAAGGGATTGCCACCTAAAGTGTTTCATGAACATGTGGCTCATATGGGTGTCATCAAATTAGATGACATGTCTTAGTGGTGTGAGTTTATGGTTTTTCCATCTTGCTTATTGACATGTTTTATGTTCTGTACAGACTAAGGTTTTATGAGACAAATAAAGTTTTATTTGATTGAATACTCTGACAATAAAGATTTTGGCTTTCTATTGCGGTTTTGCATTAAGTATTTGAAAGTGCTTTGGGACTCTTTGAGTCATAAGGTAGGACCAGTTGGAAATAGGCATGACTAAGATCACATTACATGTAATTTCCATGCTACATGCCATACTTTTGATCTATGTCATTGATTGTGTTAGTATTGTGACCACTGTTCGGTTTAGTTACGAATTATGTAACAAAAGCTGCTTTGATCCTATAATAACATAATTGATGGACCAGATTGTTTGAAAATATTTCGAAAGTAGAGATAGCATAAGGTTGCGCGCACTAAGGTTTAAACTATGTACAATCATTTGGAAACATATGTGGACCAAGTGGGAGATTGTTGGATTTTCTATTCAGGTGGTCTCATATATTTATAATTGTACATGGGCTATCTCAGAATACGAGCCCGATTGAGTGATCTACTTGAGATTTATTTATTATATGGGCTTATAGAAATATTTATTTGTTGAAGTATGGGGCTTTTATTTGTAGAAACCCGTGGACACTTAATTATGATTGATGGGCCCATAATTAAGGTGCCCTACTTTGGATTATAAATTAGGGTTGTGGTCCCTAAGCCAGCCACGTTATTTGTCTTCTTTTCTGCCCCATTCCAGAAAGAATAGAATTGACGGCGTATCAAGGCTTAGAAGACCTCAACCTTGGATTGTTGGTCGATTACGGATTGCAATGGATCACGGTGCGCTTCCGCTTGTGTGTTCTCGATGATTTCGACATGTTTGTTACGGTTTAGGGATTTTCCCTACACGACTTTCTCCCCATACGGTTTTCTTAAATCATTTTGAACCGGAGAAGACATATACCAATATTTGACTACTTCACTTGAACTATCAGTAGAGACATCCTACCTCGTAACATGTTGAATTAGATGCAATGCTTCTTAATATGACTATTTTGTTTTTTTATCAAATGCGACAGAATTATTGTCAATGTCTTTTTATATCCATGTCCACATTGCATTCTCAGCTAACAAATAACAGCATAAGTTCACACAGCATGGCTTAATTTATTCACTATTGAAATTAAATTGGTGGTCATGCCGGGAATTCGTTTCTCTCAAAGCTTATATTTTGGCTCGGGATCTATAAACCTATTGGTTGCAACATCAAGTAATTGACAAATTAGTTGTTATTTTTTCATTAAATTAACAAGAAAATAAATTAAAACTCTGTTTCTATATCATTTTCGGTAATTTAATTTGTAAATTTGGAGAAGTAATGAACACCACAAATAAAATTGCACACAGGGCGATGCCATATTGACTCCACTGAGGAAAAAAAAATACTTAGGTATTTATATTTTTTTATATATTTTTATATTTTTTATTTTAAGAATAATTTTTTGAACCCACATAAAAAAAAAAAAACATTGTATTGACCCTCTTAAATTGAAAATTAGATAAGTATTATTTAGATAAGTGTTTATTTCTAACAGTTTGAATTTTGGAGTATTTGAAAACCAATTTCTGCTTAAATTAAGCAGAAATAAGTATTACTTTTCATAATTGGATAATTATTTTTCTCATTTTAAAAAATAAAGTACATCTCAGAGAAATCCCTAAATAATAGATATAAAAAACTCGTAAAAGATAAAGATAGAAAACTGAACATAAAACTAATAAAAGATTCTATCCTCTAACTTATGATATAGTAAAATAATTAAAGAAAATATAAATTATTTATTCCTAATAATAAGCTAAAATTTGTTTATACATTATACGGTTTTTTCTAAATTTATTTAAAATTTTATTTTGACAATAATATCCTGATTAAAACACTAATATTCTTAAATTAACTTTTTACATATAAATACATCTATGATTTATATGTTCATTACGGCTTTTCTTTTTCTATTCTTTATATATACTTTTTCTCTTGTCATCCTAATTTCAAAAAGTCTCATAACTAAAAGATTTGTAATTACAAGATAAATTTTCTTAATTTTTATAAATTTACAAATAAAAGTACATAGAATAATTCTATGTTTGATCAATTATAAATTATCTTATACAAAATTATAATAATATATAATAATTTTTATATTAATATAATACTTTAAATCATGTTATAATACCTATAAATGTTTCAAAATATTTTAGGATAAATTAGTAACTTAAAAGTGATTATTCACTTTTGTTATTATCCACTTTTGTTTTCACTTATTATTTTTCTGCTTATCATTGTTTTTCCAAATATTCGTTGCTTTTACAACTTTCACTTTGTTTAGCTATGGAGTAGAGTCCACAAACATCCCCTTAAATATAAATGTATTTATTACAAATAAAATATTATAGAGAATAAATGTAAAATAAATATCTTAAATAAAATATTTTATTTTTTAATTATATATATTTTTTATTAGTAGTTAAAATTTTAAGATAATTTGAAAATAAATGTTTTAAATAAACTATTTTATTTTAATAATTTTTTTTTATTAGCAGTTAAACTTATTTTGACCCTACTATCTCATAATCCTAGAGTGGCCCCCGTGTGCAGAGTGCTCTATGTATTATGTTGAAACTTGAAACAAACACGTTAATTAATTTAGATTTTTTAATAGCCAATAGGGGTTAGTCAAATAATTTGAGGATTGATTCTCGAATGTGATGATTCAGGTTCAAATCCCTCGGGCTATTTGGGTGTGTGGACTAAAAAAAAAAATAGATTTTTTAATATATTTTTCTATTTAATTTTTTAATTTATCCATCAAGCCAAGCGTATTGGACTGTGATTGGTATTAAAAAAGAGAATCTCTTAATTTTTTTATAATATAATTATTTTTCACTAGTTGCCACTTTTAATTTCTCACCAATACACTTGCAAGTCATTTGGTAGGCTATATTCATTTTTTGAGACTTAATCATCATCAGACCCATTAAGGTAGATTAACTGTATTTGTAGCTTAAATAATTTTTTGTTTGGTAGCATTAAATAGGATAAAAATATGAACAATATCCGACACTGTTCATAAGCGACCTGATTTTGGAGATTCATTTGGAGACCTAATAAATGAACAGGAGCGGACTTCTTACGGGCTTGCTACTAAGTCCAATTGGCCCGATACTGGTAATTAGAGTTATCAAACACAATATTAAATACTCTAACAGGCACTCAATTGACGCTAATATAGCCTACCAAAGATTTGGGTTTTATAACAGGCCTCATCACATATCAAACAAACACCTTATATATATATATGTATCATGACCAAGGGCGAGGTTGATTACCTCATGGCATGGCCTTGTTTAAACCTCATAATTTATTTTTACACGAGAGCTTATAAATTTCTTAATAGTAAACTTCATTAGCTAAAACACCCTTTTAATTACCATTTGATATTTTAGTACTTGGTTTAAACTTACCTTATCACCATTTTCATCTTTTATTTGGAATATTCGTGTTACTTGGGAGATGCAAATAATTAATAACAAGTTATAATACTTTAATTTAAACAATGAGAAATATGTCGATATTTTACTTTCTGAAGTAATACTTTAGATAGGAGGAAAAGTAGTGGAATTGGGTTTATTGATAATGCCAAAGCAGTAAAATTTTGTCCTCTACAAACAAGTTGGGTTGATCTATTTTGACTTGTTACCATCCTAATTAAATACCAGAGTCCAGAAATCATAATTTCTTAGGGCACGTTTACTTGCCCATTTAATAATCAGGTCCCAAACGGTACCCTGGTTTTTTTTTTTTTTTGTTGAAATGGCGAAGAAAAATGGTTATTATCAAGAAATAATCAAAATAATCATAAAGGTATTGTAGTATTTTTAAAGAAAAAGAAGGGTTGAAGTGGTTTAAGTAAACAAAAAAACGCTTGGAAAGTTAAATAAGATGGGAATTAAATATGTTGAAGTACACGCACTTTTATCTAATAATACGTTTACTGTTATAAATAACTAAGAGGAAACTATTATAAAAGTGAACTAAACTTGCCCTTATACCTTACTTTAATAACTCTTTTTGTACGTGATCCCTGTGCTACGTACGGATTCAATTATTTGCAGGATGTTTAATTAACTAATGTAGCAAAGCATAACTTATTTATTCTACCGTGTTTTAAATTGGTAGGAATATATATACACACCTTCGGTAATTTCATCTGAAATATAGAAAAACTAATTAATTTGTAAACTAGAGTAATTAAATTCAATTGTTGTAAAAGATATAAAGAGAATATGCCTTTCGTGGGTATATTTAAATAGGAAGATTCTAAATATTAAGAAATTATACAATGGCATCAAAGTCAGAGTATTAATGACAACATAAAGTTCATTCCCCTCTCTCTCTAGTTGAATAAACAACGTACTAATATCGTATCTTACGAAAGTCTAATTTCTACAGAGAATCATCAGAAGCATATTTCAATATGATTATATATATATATTTTTTTTAGATACACACGCTTAAAATGATCAGAGGGATTCGAATCGAGAGAAAGAATCTTTACCACTTAAATCAATCACCGTTGACAATTTGACTATATATCTTGAAAAGTTGAAATACAGAAGTGTATCCCCAAATAGGCTTATATTTTTTAAGAAACGAAAATTGTAATCTCCAGCTTTGGCAAATAGAGTATTAACTAAGGAAGACGAAATTATGAGATTGAATGGAAAGTATTTAGATGTAGAATTATGTTGCCTAAGAATTGAAACTCCCCCTCCACGGTAGTTACTACAACCTGGCCTGTGTCAACTTCTTCCTTAATTTAGTGAAACTTTTAGTTTCTGTTTCTCACGAAACGTTCTTTTATCTATTTAAAATTAACAAAGTTAGGCTTCGGTTGATGGCAATAACGATCTAACTCCATACATTTCGTGCTTATGTGTCTTGAATCTTGATCTTATGGTAGATTCCATGAATATGCGGTGCTGATTCTTTTTTTGTTTGAATCAACAATGGGACGCTTATTTTGTGATCCAGTTCTTCGGGTGTTCTAAACACGAGTGAGGAATTCATACTCTAATCGCCCCCAACTATCAATTGAATTTGGCCCCAAGTCGGCATATCAATCAAAAGCGTCTTCTTTTAGTGATCGGACAAATTGTTTAACTAGTTGATCCCCGTAAGTTCCGGCATCATTGCAAGTCTCGATGAAGTGAGCCACGTGTTTCTTGGGGTTGCCCTTGCCATCGAATTGCTGAAATTTTGGAGGTTGGTAGCCCATTGGCTTCTTCAAATTATCGATTCTTTGGGTGTAGGGTTTGGAGTAGAACATGAACGATTTGGAGCCTCCCTAGATCGATTATATCTTTGATAGTTCCCACGATGAATTCTTTCAATTGCTCCACTGGGATAAGTCCGTTCGATGAAACTTGGAATTCCTTAGCTGAAGGCTTCTCAACTTCGATTGATTGCCCTTTTACAGAGGTTTTACATTCCTCTAACTCGTTCAAACGTTTTTCCTTCACGAGGCTGGCATCGTCACTATCCACTTTGTCCATTAACTTTGCAATGCGGGAGTCTTGCTCTTGAATGTGTTTGGCGAGTCTCTCAATGACCTTCGTCAGAGCCGCAAGTTGTTCTTCTACAGTTGTTACACTTGTCGTCATGACGGGCACAAAACCTAAAGAACTTAAGGTTGAACGAGGAGTGGATGATGCTGAGTCGTCTTCTTCGTCTTCACTTTTATGGGCGAGAAATAACGTGCTCTTCCCGTCACTTTGGAGAGAGCGAGCTTCCTCGGAAGACATTTTTTTCCTCTTGGACATGTTTCTTGTTGATACGAAGCTTTCAGCAACAAGTTTGGAGATGGCAGCCTCGGTGCTGAAGATCCCGTTGTTGGCCATTGGATGCTTCAAATTTGTTGAGTAGGAAGAGATGAGCGGTAGAGATTGTCCCACTGGGCGTGCCAAAATTTGTAACTCAATTTTCGTGTTAATTTAATAATTAAACACAAGAAAATAATCATAAATGAATTCTTTATTTATTTCGATTGAAGTGGGTACAATCTCTAATTTATTCCTGTGATTCTTCCTATAAGAATTTGCTGTAATTTGGAAGGTTTGAAACGCCTTCGATGACTTTGGAGTTTCGATCTTCTTTTGGGTTTGATTTGCTTCTGAAAAACGTTAATTGCGGGTCTTTCGACTTAATCGTGAATTAAACGCCTTGATTTTGGTGAACGCCGATGAACACCTTTGATGTTGATTTGAATTTGTTGAGGAGCTGATGCTTTGATTGCGGATTGAACACCTTGATTTGTTGGCTTTCTCGAAGAACACACTTGGAGCACTTTCGAAATTGATTTGAGAAGAACACCGTATTCACGGACTTGACACCTTATTGAGGATCGGACGCTTCGATTTGGTTGATTTCCACGAAGAACACGAAGAACGCCTTGAATCTCGCTTCGATCTTTGAGGAGAGTAACGCCGAAACACTATTTTGATGCTCGATGCCGAATTGAACGCCATTGATATTGACTTCTGCGAAAAACACCGTTGAAGATGCCGAAGAACGCCGAGGATGCTGAAGAACACTGGAGAGATTCTTTATCCTTGCTTTGTGGCTTGCTCCTTCGTATCTCCGAGTTATGAGAGTTGTGTTAATGTGTCTTTGGCTTGTAGAAGACCTCTATTTATAGGTGTAGGAGGTGAATCTTTACCCTAATTAATGAAGGAATACCTCAATTTGATTGGTCCTTCAATGATTCTGTAATATTTTATCATAATCACAAGATATGATTTGATTATGAAAATATTACATTGACTTTTCCTTTATTTGGCTTGATTTGATTTTATTGCCAAATATGAATTTTGACATATTTAAATATACTAGTGAGGTGAACGTGCGTTGCACGTTTATCATTTAATTTTTTTAAATAAATTTAACTATTATATTTATTGAACAAATTAAGATATTAAAAATATTTATTTTGATTAAATAAATATACACATACAAAAATATTTATATGAAATTTCTCTTTCAAATCATCTACGATAAGTAGAAATTCGAAGTAGAGAACATCCAAATAAATAAGCAATAAAAATATTTGAAATTTTGTTAATATATAAAAAAATATATATATTTTTTGTTAATATATTAAAAAATATATATTTAAGTGTATAGTAATTTGGCCAAATAATTCTACCTTTTAAGCATAAGTAATAGTTTATAACTTTCAAATATATTTAATAAAATGAAAAGACATGTAAAAATTATAGAGCAAAACCTAAAAGATCACCCAGTTTTACCGGTGAGCATCCTAAACGTAGTAATCATCTTGAAACTTATGACCTATTCTCATTAGTTTATCCGTCATCATGTTTCTTTTTCTAGAGATTTATTTAATTCAAGTTTCGTATGGCCTTTGGAGTAAACTTTGTCAATTAAAATTACATTTCTCATTTGTTCCATTTGAATATCCTTCATTGTTATCTATTTCACGACCATCTTCGAATCAATACCCACATTAATCTTCGAAAAGTGTCTTTCCCAAGTTAGTGTTAATACTCCGCTTAAGCTCAATAACTCCATTATATTATTAAAACTCTACTAAGATCCATAGCGTATCCTAACACCCATATTCAGTTGTCATCTCAAACGATTCCCCTGGTTATAAAAGCTCACCTCAGAGTTTAGTTTCACCAATCCTTTCTCGGGTTTATTCCACGATAACTCAGTGCATATTTTTCTTTTATCTGTATTTTTTGTCCACACTGATTAGTGTTCAGGTTTCATTAACTCTTTTATATGGCGAAGAGTGGAACTTCTAAGTTTTATAACATTTTGATAGCTCCATTGGTTCCATGTTTTTCAAAGATCTTAGAGCGTCAAGATCAAGACAATCCACGCATGATAATTAGATAACATATTACTCTGAATTTTGTATAAAAGCTCTCTTTGAGGCCGTTCGACACTCGTATGCCACGGAAATTTCGTTCAGTTTGTGCATCAATAATCTTGTCTGACACCCGGAGTGCGAATGGACAACTTCTAAGCATGTGCATGGTCTACATATTCATGTCCTATATAGCAGCGTGTACATACATCGCTTTTTCTAAATTTTCTGTTATATTTCAATACATTCGTGAGCAAGCTATCATGTTATCAAGCTACAAGAAAATCTTGAACTTTTGGGGACAAAGTAATTTCCAAATTCATTTCCAATTTTTCTTCCATGTCTCATCCGACACCATAAGTAGACTATAACCAATTTATAGGATAATTTGTCGTTAGTTGACCCAATCAAAACTCTATTATCTCCGTTATCATGCAATGCAATTAGGAAATGAAGTATCTCATCCACCACTTCCTTAGGCAATAACGTTTTCAACTTATGCAAGTTTCAGTTTTTATTTGTGCAATGGATTACAAACCATCAGATCTTTATCCTTCTCATGAATCTTATCTCCAAAGATGTTTGCTAGTTTGCTTGTGATAACCATCTATCATTCCATAGAGGCGTCCATTCAACTGCTTCTAACTATTCCTTTCCATGCTCGGGAAGCCATAAGTTGAGGCTTATGTTCAAGAATGAGAACATCCTAGCAGCAATAACCATCTTGAACCTTATGACCTATCCTCGACAATTTATCCATCAACATGTTTCTTTCTCTTGAGATTTATTTAATCTAAGTTTCTCAAAATCTTTGGAGTGACCTTCGTCAATCAAATATTACATTTCTCATTAGTTGTTTTTGAGTATTCTTCATCGTTATTCATTTAACGACCGTCTCCAAATCAATCTCCACATTAATTTTCGAAAAGTATCTCTCCAAAGTTAGTTTCAATCCTTTAGGTAAGTTCAATAACTTTGCTACATTATTGAAACTATACCAAGATTCATAACATATCCTAGCATTCATCTTCAATTGTCATCTCGAATGACGCCCCTGTTGGTGTAGTTATAAAAGTTTCAATCCGATTTTAGTTTTACCCATCACTTCTCGGATTTATTTCATGACAACTAAGTGCAGATTTTCTTTTACCTGTGTTTTATGTCCTTATTGATTAGTACTAAGGTCGTAGATACCTCTTTTATGTGGCGAATAGCGACATTTCTAAGCTTCATAACATTTTGATAGTTCCATCGATTTCATGTTTTACAAAAATTCTAGAGCGTCAAGATCAAAACAACCCACCCAGGATATTTTAGGAACATATTACTCAGCATTTTGCTACTAAAGCTCTCTTTGAGCCTATCCGACACTCGCAAGTTTTTCCCAAATTTTCGGTCATACTCCAATACATTTGTAAGCAAGCTATCATATTGGCAAAGCCATAGGAAAATCTTGAATTTTTGGGGCAAGGTAATTTTCAAATTCATTTAAAGTTTTTTCTTGCATGTCTCATCCGACACCATAAGTAGAGTATAGTCATTTTACAGGAGAATTTATCTTTAGTTGACCCAATTCATTCTCTCTTATCTCCTTTATCATGCAGCGCGTTAGGACACTAAGTACCTCATTCAGCACCTCTTTGGACGGTGATGTTTTCAACTTATTCAGGTTTTAATTTTTATCTGTTCCAATGAGATTACATTCCATAAGATCTTTACCCTCCTCATGAATGTTATCTCCAAAGATGTCCGTCAGTTTGCCTTGTGATAACTATCTATCATTCCATAAAGATGTCCCTTCACCGTTCCCAATCCTCCATTTTCAAAATGGTTCCACCATCCAAGTGTTTTTAACTATCCCCTTCCATGCTCGGGAAACCCATAAGTCGAGGCTTATATTCGATCAACAATGTTATCCCCTTTTAAATATTTTTCTGATGTATACCGCCGTCTCATTGTTAAGCATTCTTCATCCCGTTTTAGCTAGCATCACTATATTTCCTTTTGGGCTTCTCTAAAACCCAATCCACATTCTTACTTCTTTGTAGTCACCTTCTTTCACCCTACAAGATGGGTTTATTCCTTGTTATATTAATCACCTAAAGAAAGTTGTGCTTGAGTGGATCAAGTTTATCGTACATCTGATTGGGGAACCAATTTGTGTGCATGTGGTTGATGGAGATCGAGATCGGTATGGACTTAATAAGTGCCATTCGTCTGTAAATATTTATCATTTTGGCTTTCTATGCCAAGAGATGCTTTTCGACTCTATTAATCACAAACGGGAAATGGTCATTATAATTACAGCTAAAGTTCATTTGCACCCCCAAATAGTTCCTTAAGTTGTTTGTATTTTCCATGCCCATAATTCTACTAATCTACTTCTTTAAATCATTTGTTACATAAGGTGCAAACAACACATATGATTTGCATAAGTTTAATTTGATGCCCAACTCCTTGCAAAACGTCTCAACCACACTTTTAATGCACTTTACTCCATCTACGATAGCTTTGACTCCCAATATTAAGTCGTCTGCAAAAAGCAAGTGTGAGATCATGTAAGAGCTTCTCTAATACACCATAATTGGCTTCCAGGTCCAACCGAAATGGTCTCTTCAATTATATATGTAAGTTGTTTCATGCATATTACAAACAAATAAAACGAATGTGATTGCCATATCTAATGCCACACATCCGTAAAACCTCCGTCGGTTCACTATTTTATAGAATCTTCGATTGTATCCTCTACATTCTGCTCATAATGATATTGATGGTTTTCGTCGGGAATTTGAAGAAAGTTAAAAGTCTTTTTAGAAATTCCACTGGGTTTTTTCGTACGTTGTTTCAATATTCAATTTTAGCACCATGCCTTTTTTTTATCGTTGGAGTGATGTAGCATTCGTAACACTTATTTAGGCATCAAGATATTGTAATAGGTGCCTTGGTCGGGAATAAAGCTATTCTAGTTCGATCCCGCAATTTTTTTAATATACGGTTTAAACGAAGTATAATCATCTTGGTGATTATTTTGAGCAATATGTTGCACAACGTAATGGGCTAAAACTCGTTTATTTTTGTGGAGCGTTAATTTTTAAAATTAGACAAATAAACACCTGATAATCTTTGTTGGTTGCTCATTCATTGTCTATTTTCAGGCCATTCATCTGATTCCTATTTCTTCTCATTATGGTTGACAGATGAAAGAAACTTGTTTGTTTATTATCCCTAAATTTGAGCCAATTAATTCTCAACTCTTAAAGCCAAATAATCTCTTTTTGTTGCAATAGTTTGTTATATTATGCCCTCAATTCTTCCTCCAAATCATTTGAATATTTAGCTTGTTTGTCTCATGCATAATGCTTTAGAAATTCTTTGTATTTTTGTTTTATTTTTTTGCTTTTTGAGCACATTGAAATCTGTTAAAGAACCATTATTTCTGTGAAATGATCCCAAGTCAAAATGTCCTTCAAGTTTTGATTCGGCCAATGAGTTGTATATTGCTACTTTTGAGAATGTAAAAATAAATTGATAACTATTGGATCAACCTCATTTAGATTAAATTAAAAAAAATTCTATATCTTTCTTGAACTGACACCCAATCTAACATCTTGAAATTTTTAATCTAATCTTCGAAATTTTGTTACCATTACGCTATATTAATTCTCACATATATTTGTAAAGATATTTCACAGTGGTTCTTAATTTTGTTATGCATGTGCATATACATTAAAATCAAGTAATTCTTTTTTTTAACCAACTATTATTTCTCTCTTTTTTATTTAATTTATCTCTTTTTTTATATTCTCTTTGTCATTTGATCTTGGATTCTATTTTTTTATTTGTATTCTTCTAGTGAGTATTAATTTTTTTAATATACAGTTTAAACGAAGTATAATCATCTTGATGATTATTTTGAGCAATATGTTGCACAACGTAATGGGCTACAACTCGTTTATTTTTGTGGAGCTTTAATTTTTGAAATTAGACAATAACCATCTTGAACCTTATTACCTATCCTCGCCAATTTATCCATCAACATGTTTTTTTCTCTCGAGATTTATTTAATCTAAGTTTCTCAAAATCTTTGGAGTAACCTTCGTCAATCAAATATTACATTTCTCATTAGTTGTTTTTGAATATCCTTCATCGTTATTCATTTAACGACCGTCTCCAAATCAATCTCCACATTAATTTTCGAAAAGTATCTCTCTAAAGTTAGTTTTAATCCTTTAGGTAAGTTCAATAACTTTGCTACATTATTGAAACTATACCAAGATTCATAACATATCCTAGCATTCATCTTCAATTGTCATCTCGAATGACGCCCCTGTTGGTGTAGTTATAAAAGTTTCAATCCGATTTTAGTTTTACCCATCACTTCTCGGATTTATTTCATGACAACTAAGTGCAAATTTTATTTTGCCTGTATTTTATGTCCTTATTGATTAGTACTAATGTCGTAGATAACTCTTTAATGTGGCGAATAGCGATATTTCTAAGCTTCATAACATTTTGATAGCTCCATCGATTCCATGTTTTCCAAAAATTCTAGAGCGTTAAGATCAACACAACCCACCCAGGATATTTTAGGAACATATTACTCAGCATTTTGCTACTAAAGCTCTCTTTGAGCCCATCCGACACTCGCAAGTTTTTCCCAAATTTTCTTTCATACTCCTATACATTTGTAAGCAAGCTATCATATTGGCAAAGCCATAGGAAAATCTTGAATTTTTGGGGCAAGGTAATTTTCAAATTCATTTAAAGTTTTTTCTTGAATATCTCATCCGACACCATAAGTAGAGTATAGTCATTTTATAAGAGAATTTATCTTTAGTTGACCCAATTCATTCTCTCTTATCTCCGTTATCATGCAGCGTGTTAGGACGCTAAGTACCTCATTCACCACCTCTTTGGACGGTGATGTTTTCAACTTATTCAAGTTTTAATTTTTATCTGTTCCAATGAGATTACATTCCATAAGATCTTTATCCTCTTCATGAATGTTATCTCCAAAGATGTCCATTAGTTTGCCTTGTGATAACCATCTATCATTCCATAAAGATGTCCCTTCACTGTTCCCAATCCTCCATTTTCAAAATGGTTCCACCATCCAAGTGTTTGTAACTATCCCCTTCTATGCTCGGGAAACCCATAAGTCGAGGCTTATATTCGATCAAGAATGTTATCCCCTTTTAAATATTTTTCTGATGTATACCGCCTCCTTGTTAAGCATTCTTCATCTCGTTTTAGCTAGCATCACTATATTTCCTTTTTGACTTCTCTAAAACCCAATCCACATTCTTACTTCTTTGTAGTCACCTTCTTTCACCCTACAAGATGGGTTTATTCCTTGTTATATTAATCGCCTAAATAAAGTTGTGCTTGAGTGGATCAAGTTTATCGTACATCTGATTGGGGAGCCAATTTGTGTGCATGTGGTTGATGGAGATCGAGATCGTAATGGACTTAATAAGTGTCATTCGTCTGTAAATATTTATCATTTTGGCTTTCTATCCCAAGAGATGTTTTTCAACTCTATTAATCACAATCGGGAAATGCTCATTATAATTACAGTTATAGTTCATTTGCACCCCCAAATAGTTACTTAAGTTGTTTGTATTTTCCATGCCCAGAATTCTACTAATCTACTTCTTTAAATCATTTGTCACATAAGGTGCAAACAACACATGTGATTTACATAAGTTTAATTTGAGGCCCAACTCCTTGCAAAACGTCTCAACCACACTTTTAATGCACTTTGCTCCATCCACGATAGCTTTAACTCCCAATATTAAGTCATCAACAAAAATCAAGTGTGAGATCATGTAAGAGCTTCTCTAATACACCATAATTGGCTTCCAGGTCCGGCCGAAATGGTCTCTTCAATTATATATGTAAGTTGTTCCATGCATATTAAAAATAAATAAAACGAATGTGATTGCCATATCTAATGCCACACATCCGTACAACCTCCGTTGTTTCACCATTTTATAGAATCTCCGATTGTATCCTCTACATTCTGCTCATAATTATATTGATGGTTTTCGTCGGGAATTTGAAGAAAGTTAAAATTCTTTTTAGAAATTCCACCGGGTTTTTTCGTACGTTGTTTCAATATTCAATTTCAGCACCATGCCCCTTTTTTATCGTTGGAGTGATGTAGCATTCGTAACACTTATTTAGGCATCAAGATATTGTAATAGGTGCCTTGGTCGGGAATGAAACTATTCTAGTTCGATCCCACAATTTTTTTAATATACGGTTTAAACGAAGTATAATCATCTTGGTGATTATTTTGAGCAATATGTTGCACAACGTAATGGGCTAAAACTCGTTTATTTTTTTGGAGCGTTAATTTTTTAAATTAGACCAATAAACACCTGATAATCTTTGTTGGTTGCTCATTCATTGTCTATTTTCAGACCATTCATCTGATTCCTATTTCTTCTCATTATGGCTGACAGATGAAAGAAACTTGTTTGTTTATCCCTAAATTTAAGCCAATTAATTTTCAACTCTTAAAGCCAAATAATCTCTTTTTGTTGCAATAGTTTGTCATATTCTGCCCTCAATTCTTCCTCCAAATCATTTGGCTATTTACCTTATTTGTCTCATGCATAATGCTTTAGAAATTCTTTGTATTTTTGTTTTATTTTTTTGCTTTTCGAGCACATTGAAAGCTGTTCAAGAACCATTGTTTCTGAGCAATGATCTCAAGTCAAAATGTCCTTCAAGTTTTGATTCGGCCAATAAGTTGTATATTGCTACTTTTTAGAATGTAAAAATAAATTGATAACTATTGGATCATCCTCATTTAGATTAAATTAAAAAAAATTCTATATCTTTCTTGAACTGACACCCAATCTAACATCTTGAAATTCTTAATCTAGTCTTCGAAATTTTGTTACCATTACGCTATATTAATTCTCACATGTATTTGTAAAGATATTTCACAGTGGTTCTTAATTTTGTTATGCATGTGCATATACATTAAAATCAAGTAATTCTTTTTTTTTTTAACCAACTATTCTTTCTCTCTTTTTTATTTAATTTATCTCTTTTTTTATATTCTCTTTGTCATTTGATCTTGCATTCTATTTTTTTATTTGTATTCTTCTAGTGAGTAGTATTTCAGATTTATGTTTATTTTTTTTATAATAGATTTTTTATATATAGTAGAAATAATTAAAAGAGTATCTTTATATAAATGTTTAATTGAATATTGTAAAAATTATGTATAAAATTAGTTTATATCTGATTTTTATATGCACACACATTGAGTTTTCTTATTATTCTTAATTTAAAGTAACTTTGGTCTGAGAACCTACAATTCTAAATTGTAGAATTAAGAAACCAAAAACGCTATTCATGTTTTGAAGTATTTAGTTTATATTTTATCATGTAAACTAAAGGAAGATTATACGGTTAGTTGGATTTAGATAATTAAAATTATATTTGTATTAGTTAATTAAAAAATATTACATTAGGATTAATTAATTTATTGAAAAATATTTTACGTAAATCATTAAAATATATTATTTTGTTAATTAGATAAGTTTATAGAATTATAATATGATTATAATTTAAGAAAGTTTATGGATTTAGATAATTAGAACTATGGGCTTATATAATTAGACTTACATTATGATTGATTTATTGAAAGTTATTTTATGTAACTTATTTAAATAATATTTTATTTTACATAATTACAAAATTTTATAAAGTGAATCAATTTGTTGTTTTTCAATTCATTAGATAAATCTTATTATAAAATTTTAAATTACAGGCCTTAAAATTAAAAAATAGACAACTTATATTATAAAATTTGAATACAATTAATTAAAATTGTAGAATTAAGAAACCAAAAACGCTATTCGTGCTGAAGTATTTAGTTTATATTTTATCATATAAACTAAAGGAAGATTATATGGTTAGTTAGATTTAGATAATTAAAATTATATTAGTATTTGATGGTGCAAGGAATCTGAGTTTCCCAATGCAACAACACTTTAGAATTTGTAAGAAAAGGGAAAGACCATCACAGGCGTGAGAGCCTCAGGATCTGGGTTTCCTTTTGAGCGTGGGTTCTTCCAGCTAGGATAACACCAAGAGTGCAAGCTACTAAGGTAGAGTTACTGTGGTGAGTGAAAAGCTTAAGAAGTTCAGTAGAAAATGCCCAGAACAATGTATGCAGTTTTTATGCAGATGATCACTTGGGAGAGAATGCATGGCTTCTCTCCTATTTATATGTTAGGGATGGGGGTAGATGGGTAAATTGACCATGTGGTCCCAAACCTGTGTTGCCCTAACACGCGTCAGCCTTTGGTGGAGTGAGAATGACATCCCTGAAAAGGGTGACGGCGTGTCAGGTGCGCGGTGCACAGTACTTTTGTGTCAGAGGTTGTTGACGAGGGTTACGCGGGGGATGGGCCTAAGATTCTTTCTGCCGAGGTTCGGATCCAACGAAACGGGGCATGGACATGCCCGAACGTTGGTGACGCTCGAAGAATGCATGGGTGGCCTCCTCGCGATATATGATCCTTGAGCGTCGGAATACCGAGCGTATTAGTGGGGCCCTCATGTGGGTGCTTCCCTGTGAAGGATAACTTTGAGGGCCGCTATCCGAGCGTCAAACTCGTTGGTTAGGGCCCTTGGGCCGAATGGTCATCCGCTGACTGATGGATGACATTAGCTGGCAATTGAGCGGCGTGAAGGCCCATGAGCCCACCAAGGCGAGCGTCAGGGTATTAGTCAGCGGTGTGCTGCCACGTGGACGGCTCTGATTCGAGAGTGATTTTCAGGCCTCATCAGTATTAGTTAATTAAAAAATATTACATTAGGATTAATTAATTTATTGAAAAATATTTTATATAAGTCATTAAATTATATTATTTTGTTAATTAGATAAATTTATAGAATTATAATATGATTATATTTTAAGAAATTTTATGGATTTAGATGAATAGAACTATGGACTTATATAATTAGACTTACATTATGCTAGATTTATTGAAAGTTATTTTATGTAACTTATTTAAATAATATTTTATTTTACATAATTATAAAAATTTATTAAAATAAAGTGAATCAATTTGTTGTTTTTCCATTCATTAGATATATCTTATTATAACATTTTAAATTATAGGCCTTAAAATTAAAAAAATAGATAACTTATATTATAAAATTTGAATACAATTAATTAATATAGTAATATTAAAACAATCCTTATTGAACTATATATCTTTTCTAGGTAAGTTGGAGAAATTTTACTTCTACAAAGAGTCCTATTTTATGTTAATAAGTGTTTTTTAAATATAATTAATTAATAATCTATAACATGTATTTACATCATTATCCTTGACTAATAATTATTGAAGTAATTGTTGTGAGGATATTTTAGGCGATCCGTATTTTGTAAGAAACCAAAAACCTTATTCGTGCTTTTATAAGATATATATATATATATATATATATATATATATGTATATATATATATAGATATTAGAAACATCAATTAATTGACTATTTAATTATAGAAATTTTGTTTGATTAAATCCCTAAAATTAAAATAGAAAATATTATTTTGATATTTAATATATATTTAATTTACACGTGTCATATTCTTATTGGCCATAAATTTTACCCTTCTACCATATTCCGGAGTTACATTTGAACTGAAATTGGTGACCGTTTATAGCTAATAAATGAGAACATCCTATTTGAATTTTTAATTAATATAATTATATCAACTTTTTTTTTTTTTTTTAACACACCCGCAAATGGAATTCGAATGCGGGTCATTACCTTAAAAAAATGAATTCATTAATCACTTGAACCAATTCTTGTTGGCATAATTATACCAACCTGAAAGCATTTCAATAGAATCATTCGTAATCAATATTACATGCATATAGTCCAAACAACCTTTTCCCTTAAACCCCACAGTTTGGCAACATTTTCCAAAACTCGTTTTCCTTCTGTTATCTGGACAGTTGAACTACCTTTTTGTGGTGTCAGGTTTTTTAGGGTAAAAGTCGTATTCCAAATCGACAATTTTCTATCTAACTTTCAACTAATGGTATCTATGTTCAGAAAAATCCCAACTAAAGAGAACATGCTTTCTTCTTAAGTGAGTGTTTGTAATTGTAATTGTTCCCTTTATCACTATACAGGCAGAACCAACGTATCCCCGATAATAACAAAGGCTCCCCTAAATAAAGAATGGATTCCCAAAAAAACAAGAGATTTTCTAAATTAAAAACCACTTTAAAGGAAGTAAGATATTTATAAACTTAACTGCCATCTCAATAAATTTAAAATATTAATTGCGAGAATCCAATGATTTAATTGGATTATTTGATCAAATTCTCTAATTAAACTTTCATATATATGCCCAATTGCCCATGTCAATTTCCTTACGTGAAATATTGAATGTTTCCTTATTTGCAATCCTTCACAATCACATTCATAATCCTCTCTTCTATTGATAAATCAGCTTTGATCCTTCTTTTATGGAATATATATTCTAAATTAGAAACAAATTATTTGTTGGAAACTTTGACTGCCAGAATATTTATTTTCATATATGGGCTATGAATAATGGACCTTATATCTTGTTATATAATAAGGCCCATATTAGCTGAGGCCCAAATTTCCTTAGGCTTCACCTTCAATATAATATGTATACTATTCTCATATTTAGAGACAATTTGACCTAACTATTGCAAAAAAAAAAAAAAAAAAAAAAAAAAAAAAGCAGAGACAATTTGTCACAAGAGAAAATAAATGATTTAAATTTGTATTATATTGTATATCTATTATATGTATTAACTTTTTTTTTTTTTGAAACATATAATATGTACTAACTAATAAAATATTATGATACATATTTTTTTCAAATTAAATACAAATGACAAGTTTTTATAAAATACAATAAAATTAAATAAATTTTAAAAACGAAACATATAAATCAATCAGCCCCCACCCCACCCCACCCCCCAATTGGGAAAATTAAAGAAGTCCTGTGATGTACAATGGTGAAAAGAATTGCTCAGAAAATCAAGTAAACATTACTAATTAAAGGGATTACTTTATGTTGTAACTTGTAAAACAGGGGATTAATGATTATTGAATGTTTTGGCAAAATTGGAGAGAAAAGATGATCTGTTGGTTTGATGGTCAACCAAACCTGGTGGCCAATGACGGGACATGACATGATAATTGAGATATATATATATAGATATTATATATGGATTTATCTGTGTAAATCTGTGGGGTCCAAAAGTTATCAAATCAATTGAAGGCTAATGATAATAGAAACCCTAAGATTGACTTTTGTTTGTGCATGAGACTTGATGACGTTTCCCTTAATTAGATCCTCCCTTCACTAACTCCCCTCACAGAATCTCATTGACAAGCCCTTTTTCTTGCCCCCTTTCTCTGCTTTCTCATATTTTTTTCATCTCTGAAAAGATATATATTGTAATGTTTACTTTCACAATAATATACTTTTTTATTTTTTAAGAAATTAGTATTATATTATTGTAATGATAATATGTTGACTTATATATAAAAATGGTACCGTTTGGTTTTTGTTTTTTCTAGGACGCTTTTGTTATAAATTTGTAAGGTTAGACACGTAGGGGAATTTGAGAAAACTCCTCAATTGGGGGGTCAAATTTCTTTTAGCTCCCTATTTTCAAAAATGATGTATTAAAACTCAAGAATCGTGTATCTAAAACCCCAAATGATGTATTTGAAATATAAGGAAAAAAATCATGTATCTAAATCCCAGAATCGTGTATATAAATCCCAGAATCGTGTATCTAAAACCCCAAATGATGTATTTAAAAATGGGGAGCAAACTCAAAATTTTTCAACTCATGGGGAGTTTTCTCAAAACCCCCCTAGATATGTTAATATGATATATTATCATTTAAAAATATTATCTTATATATAAAAATGGTAACGTTTGGTTTTTGTTTTTTCTAGGACGCTTTTGTTATAAATTTGTAAGGTTAGATATGTTAATATGATATATTATCATTTAAAAATATTATCTTATCATATCATGTTGTGTTAGCTATTCTTTACGTAGAAAATTAAAAAAAATTACATCACCGTGTTCAAATCATATGATGTCCGTATAGACATATTCATATTCATGCATTAGAAGATCGATTTGAACCCAACCACTTAACTGTGTTTTAAAATTATAAGGTTAGATTTAATATATTATGACAAGAACTCAAATCGACCTACATTCAATAGGAGTTGGATTAAGTGGTTAATGAGTTATTTTTTGGGAGAATATTCCCAATTCGAATCATATTTGAGTGTGTGTTAAATTTTTTTTTGAATTGATCTACTAAATTGAAAGTTTTTAGTTAGTTGATACATATTTAAGGGACTCGGAAATAAAATTTATAATTAAATTAATATAAAATTGAACCACTAAATTACGATTACCTGATAGTATTACGATAGTATTTGTGCACATAATATAAGTGGAAAATGATCGAGAAAACCTAGTTTATCGGGATCAATCAATTATATTATATATTAAATACATTATTTAATTCATCAATCTCTTCAATTACATCCACTTGTATAAAACAATTCTTCTTAATTGCCCGGATTTAATCCAACCAACAAATAAATCATTTGACGACCTGCAAGAAGAAAATATTCCCTAGAGAATGAACTTAGACGTGACACCATGCCAAATGTTAACATCAACTTAAATTTGTTGATTTTATGGTATGAATTACTTGAATGCTATCACATATTTCCCCCGTAATATAAGGAAATTGAGATCCAACACAGATGAAAGGCAATAATATATAACAGTGTTTTAGAGCATCACTACCGTCATTTATGGCTACAGGTTGAGATTCCCATTATTCAGATTCCATGCTTCCAAGCAGAAACAGAGCAAACCAACTTGTTTCATTAACACGAAATTAAAGCAAAATACTGCTTTACTCTGTTCAACAAAAATGGTTAAAACTTAAAACTCAAAACTCAATTACGTAAATATCTACAACCACATATGGATAAGATATAATTAATTAAACAAGATTTCCAATTATTGGATTCAAATTAAAATACACTTCCCCTGTTTCCATTTCATCCTTATTGTTAGCACAGTGAATAGTGCTCAATGCTTATTATGGATTCGAATTCCCTCATCGTTTTGAGTCACTGCGAGAGTAATTTTGATCCTTTTTACTTTTAGAGAGAGAGAGAGGGGGCAATATAGTGATAAACTGATAATATTAATATTCTTGTTTCTGCAGATGATAAGACTGATAACATATTTTTAACTTGAGAACTGCACCTTCCTAAGACCCCCACAAGAGAGCAGAGCAAAATAGTAGAAAGAAAAAGTTATGTAGGAACAAAAACAAACATATCGACGGGAAACTACAACCTATCATCGTCCTATGTAACAGAAACTGCAAAACAGCCATTTCCTAGTACTACCGCACTATTTCTTCTAATATTGTCATCAGCAAAACACAGGAGGTGAGGCCCAAAATATTTATATTTCTCCAATAATCTCACTTCTTCGCTTTCTTGTTGGCCTTGGAAACTTTGGAAATAATTAATTGAAATTAGTGTATGAATATATTCCATTGTTATTAAATATATTAAAAGACATAATATTAACATGAAAGAAGCTGTTCAAATTGGTTTAGGAGTCAATATTCTATCTTGGAGACCCGAGTTCGATTTCCAACTAGCGCAATTAATAAAAAGAATTAATTCTCGCGTTAGATCGTGCTTGGCTCGATGGGTTTGGTGCTGGCTCGTCTGAGGGATGGGTGTGGTTCGTGCCAGGGGTGGTTCTGGACTCGCACAAATAAAATTTTTAATTTTTTTTATTTAATTATTTTGCGACAAAATATGATATGGTGACAAATATGTTTGTCACAAGAGGTGCCCAACTGACATGACTGTAGTGACAAATATACAACTATGATAACGATAAGTGTCAAATATGTGACAAAAATTTTGTCACAATAGAAAATGATATTGTGACAAAAACGTTTGCCATAATAAGTGATCATTTGACCGGGCCTTTAGTGACAAAATCGAATTGCAGTGACAATACATATATATTGTTATGACAATAAGTTTGTCACGAGAATGAAGTTTTTCGTGACAAAAGTACGTTTGTCACAAACCTATTGTGATGAACGTAGAAATTGTCGTCTGGAACTTTATACGACGGGCCTGCTGCGACGGCGACTGTGACAAAAATAATCGTCACAATAGATCTATTGTGACAAAATTATCATGTATTGCGACAA
Organism: Lantana camara; assembly: GCA_037501455.1. Taxonomy (NCBI): domain Eukaryota; kingdom Viridiplantae; phylum Streptophyta; class Magnoliopsida; order Lamiales; family Verbenaceae; genus Lantana; species Lantana camara. Next base: position 20,206,198 of record CM074863.1, on the reverse strand, counting down.
ATTATTTTGTCACAAAAAAAGTGTTTTTTTTTTGTAGTGAAATGATAAGTTCAATTCCTCTTAGCTCCTCATTTTAAAAAATGATGTATAAAAACTCAAGAATCGCGTATCTAAATCCCCAAATGATGTATTTGAAAATGGGGAGTACCTAAATCCCAGAATCGCGTATCTAAATCCCAGAATCACGTATCTAAATCCCAGAATCACGTACCTAAAACCCCAAATGATATATTTGAAAATGGGGAGTAAAAAGGAACTTCCCAAACTCATGGAGAGTTTTTGGGAAGTGCCCCGATGATTATCAGACCTCTTTTTAAAAACATGGCGTCATGGCAGGGGCAATCCCGTCATTTCAGCACCCAGTGTTCAAATCCAAACAAGGGCATTTTGGGTATTCCAGAAAAGAAAAAGAAAATGATGATAGTAGGGCTCGGCCGTCCGAAGATTCGCAATGATGGTTTGGATTGGTCCGAACCAATGCAGCCCATCATAACCCCCACCCCCACCCCCAATCGATTCTCTTTTGTTTTTATTTTGGTGTTTCAATGTGTGTGTCAAGTAAAATTTTTTCTTTTTCCTTTGCATTTAAATCCTCATTAATTTTAGTGTTATGATGACTGATTTGCCCATTTAAGTGTTCTCTAACCATTGTCCTCTTTCGTACGCATTTCTTGTGCCCTAAATCTGCTGCAATTATAAGGAAATCCGCCTCTAAGATTCAACCAGATATGATTTGAATCCAGTCCAACCATTAACTATTGAAAATTGTTTTTGACTCATTTTCTCAATAAAAAGTATGTTGGTTGCTAAAGTTTATAGGCATTATTCATTAACGTCTTAAAACCTTATTTTGTGTATTGCTTCTAACTCATACGTAAGCAATTACGTTTCCAAATAGTCCCCATTTACGTAATAATTAGATAAGCTGTCCCTTTAGATAGTAAGTCCCATAACCAAAATCACATTAATTACTTACGTTTTTAGGGTTTTGACTGTATTAATTTTATATTTTTCAAGATAAAAGAGAAAAGGAATTGATTGTTATATCAATACATATTCGACGCGTGTAGCTGGGTTAAATAACTAATAAAATACATAACTGAAAATATGAGATCTAATTAATTTGTTTGAGTATTATAAATGGACCGTTTATGTCCTCAAACTAACAGTAATGGCCGTTATCAATTCTTGTTATCTTATTTTAGATTATTATTATCATACAATTACGGACTAGAATAGTTTGTCGTGTATGCAATAATTAATGTGCATGAGTAGATATTAAAATTATCGAAAAACATCATATTAGTTAAATATGCTCAATCATGGTTTGCATTCTTCGACTATTTTTAATGCACGAACACTCTAAAAATATTATTTTGATATGTGTGTTATGTCTGACATTCCTCACGGGAAAAAAAAAAAAATCATGTTACCGTATAAATATCATATCATGCCCTATCCATGCATCATAGATAGCAACCAAATAACTTGCTAACCTAATTAAATTATATTCAACATATATCGTTATTTATAATTAAATTATATAATTACATTAAAAATATCAATTATTTTTCATCCTTTTACTTCAAGGTTCTAACCCTGCAAAATCTATAATGTCCGACATTTTTGTCTGACGTTATATGACATTAGTCTAAACGCAGAAGGCAAACTCAGTATGAGTTTCACAATAAATTAGAGCCAAGACAAATTTGTCAGCCAAAATATATCAATTAAGGCATTTAGTAAATTACAAATCAACCCTTAAAACTTAATGCAAAATCCCAAGTTGGCACGGACTGTTTTCTCCTAAATGATGATTACGTACAAGTAAAATGACAAACTTGCCCCCACATTAAGTCACCTGGCTGGCTACACCACAATGCTCTTTTTTTGCTAGGGTCGTAATAATTGTAATAATTTAAGCCAAGTATCATAAGGTAAGCATTTTCTTTATTTCGGATATTAAGGGTAAGTTTTAAAATAATGGGGGAAAGTTAAGGGCAGTGAATGGGGCCAAAGTCATGGATTATGAGTGCAATTAACGTGACACATCATAGATTATATTGTGAAGTTTGTTATATGTTAATGTTATGGATAGGTTCGTCGTGTGACATGTTGGCTGTCAAATTGTCAAGTTGTTAATGCTGCCCTCCTTCTTGACCTTGTTTTAAATTTGGATTCTGCGTAATCTTCCAACCTTAAAAGACTATAAACTTCGTTTGGTATCTTGCCATCCATATTACCATTTATATTTCTCGTGTCACCTAATTTAGCTTTAATTAGCTAGCAATGTCGAATAATTGATATAAAGTTTCTAAATTATGAAATGTTAATGGTAATGTATTCATATTGACTCCACGGTATAAAGACGATCATGACTACTAATTACGATTGGCCAAGAGATTTTTTTTTTTTTTTTTTACTTTAAAGGAGTTATTATTACAAAAAACTGTATTATTTAATATTCAAAAGTTTTTATTTAATTTGGGCAGAAGTCTATGATAGTTTATAGCTAATGAACAAGAATATCGTATTCAAACTTTTGAGCATAAACTGTAGTTCATAAGGTGAGTTTATCGATAAAATATAAAGACGATATTGAATGCAAATCAAAACTCAAAAAATGCATATAAATAAGGAAAAAAGAAATACCACCAACAACATAATTTCCAATATTGCCCTTGATACAAAACTTAAGGGGCAACAGTGTAATATCTTCACACAAAGCAAAGAGTGGTAATTATTATGTAAATTGGCAAAGAGATATTCCTCTCGAGTTTCAAAATTTTGGTCGTCCTAAAATCGAAAATGATGGCAAAAGGTAACTAAAATAATTATGGCTCCTCCTCTCTAATTGATCCATTTTCATTATATTCGCAGCCAAAAGTAGAGCTTTTGTATATGATGATTGAAGTGTATGCATAACTTTAACAATTCATAGAAAACTTTATTATGAATTTAACGAGCGGAATTTAGGAATCGAAATACCTCCCGCCATTGCTCTTATTTTGCCGACTCAGAAATTGATGTGATCGAGAGAATCCAATCGCCAGATGACCACGATGCGTACTCTTCCTCGTAGAATTCTCGTAGTCCTTTTGCCCTTAAGATTTTTTTAAGCACCGACCCTCACAACCTGATGGATTGGTTCTGTATGTGTATTTTTGTGCTTAGGGACCTTAGGGATTCTATTATCTTTTATATACGTAACTCCATCAGTTACGTATTACTTTAGCGGTTTTCTTTAGTGGTTATCTCCCGATAATTCTAGAATAGTGGGAGTTACTTGGTTAGTGGGTCTCCTTTTATTACGTCATAAATAGTGTGAGAATTATAATATTAATAAAAAAATATTATCCTTATGCAGTTAGGAATCCCAACGGACCACAAACTGCTAACATTCTCCCACTTGGTCCGTAAACCCACATTTACCCAAACTTTAGAAAACACAATACATGAATCATGGCGATAGTTCCTCTTATGGACGAGTAGTATCTTCCATGTATTACTATGCATTATGGTTTCAACTTTACCGCATAATCTTTATGAATAAACCTTATGTTCATTCGAGGTCCTAACCGTATTGATATTTCTCAAAACAACATAAATGTGCACATATCCATAAAACATGAGAAATATCCATAAATTCAGAGTTTCACAACATTCGTCCAATAACGAAACTTTACATATGAGAAACAAGTCCCATACTGCCCACATGATCCTTAAATTTATATGGTGGCATGCCTTTAGTCAAAGGATCAGCTAACATCAATTCAGTGCTAATGTGTTCAATGACCACTTCTTTATTCTTGACACGTTCCCTTATGGCTAGATACTTGGTGTCAATATGCTTACTTCGACTACCACTTCTGTTATTCTTAGCCATGAAAACAGCAGCTGAATTGTCACAATGTATCTTTATTGGCCTGGAAATTGAATCCACAATTCCAAGCTCAGAAATGAAACTCTTTAACCACAATCCTTGTGAGGTAGCCTCAAAACATGAAACGAGCTCAGCCTCCATAGTGGAAGTAGCAATTAGGGTTTGCTTTGCACTCCTCCATGATACAGCTCCAACGGCAAGCATAAAAATGTATCCTGATGTTGACCTACGAGAGTCAACGCAGCCAGCAAAGTCTGAATCGGAGTACCCAATCACCTCCAAATTGTCTGATCGCTTATATGTAAGCATGTAATCCTTAGTCCCTTGAAGATACCTCAAGGCTTTCTTTGCAGCTTTCCAGTGGTCAATACCTGGGTTACTCTCATATCTCCCTAACATTCCAACTACAAATGCAATGTCAGGTCTTGTACAGACCTGAGCATACATCAAGCTTCCAACAACAGAAGCATAAGGAATGTTTTTCATTTGTTCCCTCTCAAGATCGTTCTTCGGGCACTGATTCAAATTGAATCTGTCACCCTTCACTATGGGAGCTATACTTGATGAACAATCTTTCATCCGAAATCTTTCTAAAATTTTGTTGATATAGGCTTCTTGAGATAAACCTAAAATTCCCTTATGTCTATCTCGATGGATCTTAATGCCAATGACATAAGATGCCTCGCCCATGTCCTTCATCTCAAAATTTTTAGAAAGAAATTGTTTCACTTCATATAGCATCCCCTTATCATTGGTAGCAAGCAAGATATCATCCACATATAAGATAAGGAAACAAATTTTACTCCCACTAACCTTACGGTATATACATTCATCCTTTATGTTCTCAACAAAACCAAATGAAGAGATAACATCATGAAATTTTAAATACCATTGTCGGGAGGCTTGTTTCAATCCATATATGGACTTTTTCAACTTACACACCAATTGCTCACCATCACTAGAGGAGAATCCTTCAGGTTGTTTCATGTAAACCTCTTCCTCTAGATCACCATTCAGGAACGCCGTTTTCACATCCATTTGTTGCAATTCAAGGTCGAATTGGGCTACTAATGCTAATATAATACGTAAGGAATCTTTCTTAGAAACAGGACTAAATGTCTTTGAATAATCGATTCCTTCTCTTTGAGTGAACCCCTTCGCAACAAGTCTAGCCTTATATCTCTCAATGTTGCCTAATGAATCTCTCTTGGTTTTAAACACCCATTTACAACCAATGGGTTTTACACCGTCAGGCAACTTGACAAGATCCCAGACTTCATTACATTTCATAGAGTTCATCTCATCCATCATAGCATTGTACCATAATTCTGACTCATTACAACTCATAGCTTGTGAAAAGGACTCGGGATCACTTTCAGCTCCAACATCACAGTCAGATTCTTGTAAATACACAACATAGTCACTAGGGAATGCTGATTTCCTTTCTCTAGTGGATCGCCATAAGGCTTGACCAACATTCTCATTAAGATCATGCTGCTCTACCTGTTGTTCAATAACTTGTGGAGTTTCTTGAACAATTTGATCTACTTGAGTATCCTCAGCAATATGTGGATCTTCATTATGTTGTTCTTCGACACCCAATTGTACCTGAGGGGTGTTATGAATAACAACTAATCTATCACATGAAGTAGAAGGTTGATCCCTTACATAAATAAAATCCTGCAATTGATCACTCCCACTGATCAAGTCATTCTCAAGAAATTTTGCATTTCTTGATTCCACAAATCTAGTGCTATAAGATGGACAATAAAACTTGTATCCTTTAGACCTTTCAGCATATCCAACGAAATACCCACTAATGGTCCTTGGATCAAGTTTCTTTTCTTGAGGATTATAAACTCTCACTTCAGATGGGCATCCCCATACTCGTGTATGTCTTAAGCTCGGTTTTCAACCCTTGAATAACTCAAATGGTGTTTTAGAAACAGCCTTAGTTGGAACTCGATTCAATACATACACTGCCGTTTTGAGAGCTTCAATCCATAAAGACTTAGGTAGCTTAGAACCACTAAGCATACTACGCACCATGTCCATTAAAGTTCGGTTTCTTCTTTCTGCTACACCATTTTGGTCTGGAGAACCAGGTATAGTGTATTGGGCAACAATCCCATTTTCTTGAAGAAACTTCGCAAATGGACCTTGAGCTTGTACATCTTCAGTGTATCTACCATAGTACTCACCACCTCTATCAGACCTCACTATCTTTATTTGCTTACTGCATTGTTTCTCTACTTCAGCCTTATAAACCTTAAAGGCTTCTAATGCTTCACTTTTGTGGTGAAGCATGTAGAGGTGCATATATCGTGAGTAGTCATCAATGAAGGTGATAAAGTATTTCTGACCATATGCATCCATATCTGGACAACATATATCCGTATGTATGATTTCTAATAAGGTTGTACTTCTTTTAGCACCTTTCTTTGACTTGTTAGTCTGCTTGCCCTTAATGCAGTCTATACAAGTATCAAGGTCAGTAAAGTCTAAAGTACTAAGTACCCCATCATTTACTAATCTCTTAATTCGATCAATGGAGATATGTCCCAATCTCCGGTGCCATAAAACAGAAGAATTTTCATTTGTAACACATCTCTTAATACCAGCTTGAACATGCATAACATTATGAGTGGTATCATTTTGCAAATCAAGGGAATAAAGACCATCACATAACATTCCTTGTCCAACAATTTCAGATTCATAAGACAAATTAAAACAAGAGTTTGAAAAATTAAAGGAGTATCCCAAAGGGACAAGTCTTGAAACTGAAATTAAATTTCTAGAAAAACTAGGAATGTAAAAAGTCTTTTCTAAAGTCAAAACAAAACCACTCTTAAGAACTAAATTGCATGTTCCAATAGCTTCCACATGTGACTGCATCTTGTTTCCCGAATAGATGCATCGTTCACTTCCCACTGGTTTTCGCAGGTTGGTTAATCCCTGCAAGGAATTTGAGACATGGATTGTAGAACCAGAATCAATCCACCATGTGTTACAATTAACATCAACCATATTTGCTTCATACGTGACAAATGAGGTTAAATTACCTTTATTCTCAAGCCATTTCTTATACTTGGTGCAATCCTTCTTTATGTGTCCCTTCTTTTTACAGAAGAAACACTTGGATTCCTTCTTGATATCAGCATTAGGAAGTAATTTCTCCTTCACCTTATACTTGGCATGAGAAGTCCTCTTTCCTTGGGTGGTCACCAATGCACTCTCTCCCATTTCCATAACCAATCGTCCCTCCTCTTGAACACACATGGCCATGAGTTCATTAATTGACCATTTTTCCTTATGTGTGTTGTAAGAGATCTTAAATGGGCCGTACTGATTAGGAAGAGTATTCAGTATGTAGTGCACAAGGAAAGTTTCAGACATATCAACCTCAAGATTCTTCAATTGAGCTGCTATATCCCTCATCCTATTGATGTGGTCACGCACACCTTTAACTCCGGTGAGCCTTAAGTTTGAGAATTTCATTATCAAGGTGCTGGCAAGTGCCTTATCTGAAGTCTCAAACTGTTCATCCAGTGCCTTCAGTAATGCCTGGACATCGTCATGCTTTTCCACAGAACCACGGATTCCAGCAGGAACTTTAGTCTTTATGAACATGACACTGAGTCGGTTAGACCGCTCCCACTGTTCATAAAGAGCCCTTTCTGCTTGAGTGCTGGTTTCAGTGATATGTGGTTTGTCTTTCCGAATAGCATAATCAATGTCCACACACCCTAAGTGGAGGAGAACCCCATCCTTCCACATCTTATAATTCTCACCATTTAGTTCAGGGATTTCGATATTAAAATCAGAGATAGCCACAGGTTTTCTAACTGCAAAATCATATAAACATACTTACTAACTTAAATTGAGGCAAATAAAATAACTATGATTTACCAATGCAAACCATAAATAAATGAATCAAGTGACATAAAAATTGCCTGTGGGCTAAATTTTTAATTCGATAAGATTCATTACTTGATGATAGAATTATCGAAAAACTTGAAATAATTTCTATCCCTTTGATAAAATTATTAAATTCAATTCCACAACCCTGTGGGTAATTGTGCAAGGGCATTCAATAATTTATCTTATTAATTTAATGAAGTACCATACTTTGATCCCCAATAACAAATTTTATTCAATTAAAGATGCTGTGGCTAGTCTTTAATAAAATAAAATTTAATTGATCACTGAAAATCAGTACCTTATAATATGCACAAAATATTAGACATTTAAAGTACCATATGTGGTTTTTCTTTATCACATAATTAAATTTAATTAGAGTTGCTGTGGCTAATCTCTAATCAAATAAAATTATACGAACCACTCAAATAATGTTTAATGCATATTCTTGATGACCAATATACTTTATGAGATCATACCGTAAGTTACGTACTTCCAATATTTATTTCAAACATGTGATCATCAAGACTTTATATAATCACTGTACTATTTCTCATCAATACATATTCCAGCAAACTTACAACAAATCATGGAATATCAACCAATAAATTTCTCAAGATGCCATCATAAGACTGCACACGCAATTCAGCAACAAAGTCCTCAAATGCATACAAATATATGCTGAACAATATATATCCATACATGTATCCAAAAGTCACACATATTACGAGAATAGCCATCAAATTGCATAAATGCTATAAGCAGTAAATATCCAAGTTTTCCAACATCATGACATCATTATGCTCAAAACTCCTAATAGCATAAGTAGCCCAAACGTATGCCATCATTAATCTGAAGGAAATAGGACTCCAATTTGCACATATTCCCATATGGTACGCATGGATTTGAGCAGTGAATAACTCATGCATACCAATAAAATCAATAACAATATTGCATGATATTGCCCAATTAATCGGCCACAGTAATCGAGAAATTCAAGATCATCAAAACTTCATATCTATGAATTAAACTAAAACCGACAGTCATAGAATTATTCAGGATTCGCGCAATTAAATTCATGAACAAAATTAACTGCAATTTGTTCAATCAATCGGCATATAAACCGAGCAAGGCAGAGATATATGGTATGCTCTGATACCACATGTATGCATAACTTTAACAATTCATAGAAAACTTTATTATGAATTTAACGCAGCGGAATTTAGGAATCGAAATACCTCCCGCCATTGCTCTTATTTTGCCGACTCAGAAATTGATGTGATCGAGACAATCCAATCGCCAGATGACCACGATGCGTACTCTTCCTCGTAGAATTCTCGTAGTCCTTTTGCCCTTAAGATTCTTCTAAGCACCGACCCTCACAACCTGATGGATTGGTTCTGTATGTGTATTTTTGTGCTTAGGGACCTTAGGGATTCTATTATCTTTTATATACGTAACTCCATCAGTTACGTATTACTTTAGCGGTTTTCTTTAGTGGTTATCTCCCGATAATTCTAGAATAGTGGGAGTTACTTGGTTAGTGGGTCTCCTTTTATTACGTCATAAATAGTGTGAGAATTATAATATTAATAAACAAATATTATCCTTATGCAGTTAGGAATCCCAACGGACCACAAACTGCTAACATGAAGGTGGTGTTTGCTTTCATAAATGTATGGCAGTTATCAAAAGATTTGGATGGCCATTACCATCAAGCATTCATTTCTTCTCAATTGAGTGCTCATCATAATCTGCAATTGCCTATAAACTACTACAATTATTCACCCACCTCACTTTTCAAACTCCTTTTTTCACCCCTTCCCCGCCTAAAACCAACAACTTATATCATATATAAGAAAATTAATTTTACACCTCTCGACTCTAACATAATTAAATAATTTTAAAAATATCATATTATCGCATTATATTGTAGTAAACACATATATATCATACACAAAATTTAAGAGAGGATCATATCGTATCTGTGCACCATAATTTTACACTCCAAAATCTTTGATATATTCGGACAAAACCATGTAGTAATTCATAATCTCCTCATATTTACTTGATAAGTATAGAACCAAACGGACCCATTAAGGAGTTTGATTACGCGGTTCATATGATTAAGCAAAGTATTATCCATAATTAACGGAGCCCTGCAATGTCATTGGCCATTATTGTTGCATGTGAAGACTTTCTTAGGATTTTACAAATAAATATGAAGACTTTGAATTACCATGCAGCGAGCCCCTTTAATTCAACTTTACTTGTTCAGAGGTAAATCCTCATGATTTCACATAATAACAATCCCTGCAGGGCTAATGATGGAATTTCATGATGGTGCATTGAACCCAACACGTGAGCTTACAACTACTATTTACTCATTAATAAAATTAAAACATATATATGAATATAAGGGCACTGATTAAATATTATTATTGTTGAGGGACCACACCCAAATTAAGACCTAAACAATTTCTGCACTTGCTTTTCCTATATTTGATCTTCCGAGCTCACACTCTACACTTTTAGTCTGTGATGGTCAACACTGCACTAGATTGATTGAAAACCCTTTTTGGGTTTCTTTCATATTTAATTAATTAAGTAATTAATTTCTTCTTTTTTATTAAGATTTTCTGCCTGCCCCTGGGACGTGTTGGCCTATAATCATATTTGATGGTGTCAAAATTTGGGCTGTGTACTGGATTGCAGATTAAGACTTCCAATCACCCAAGATATTTATAATATGAGGAGAACTCTGGTGCTTTCCTAAGCTGAAAGGATGAAACAAACGTAAGCTCAAAGGCTAATCCGTCGATCCAAGTAGGCTAATCCATCGACACGTGGAGCTAATTAATCTCGCTCAGTGGTAACTGCTGCTATAAAACGGGGACTTAGGCGGTTTTTCCCCTTTTTACGTTACTCACAGGAACAAACCCTAAATTGAAGAGTCTTTTACCTTCTGCATACTTTTCCAAAAACCGCACTTCCGAAGAGCATCCCAAGCTTAATCTCAAGGTACGCTCCTTCAACCCAGACATCTCCTTTCTTCCTTTCTCATCCATACCCTAGAAATGGCCCCCAAGAGGAACGTTACCGTGCCCACCGAGAGCCAACCCAAGGACAAACAGACATGGAGTTATGCACCTAAGGACATCCCGTCGGACCCGGAGGTGTCCGTTGAACGTATAGGGGTCAAGCTTCCTGGGAAACCGAGGTGGAAAGATCCCACCGTGACAGTGTACTTCAGGAAAACAGTGGAGGAGGCCACTGGGCCAATTTTGGGGGGACCGACTGAGAGTGAGCACTCAATGGAAGCGGAGTTCGCACCGCTGGGTGGAGACGGAGGAGAGAACAGAGTTGACGCGGAGGCTGTGGAGGACATGGCTGCAGAGATAGAAGATATGTCAAGGGGGAGATGCCTCCGCTTCAGGTGTTGAGCCAGGGCCCCAAAAGGGGAAAAAGAAGAAAGGGCAACAAAAATGCCTAAAGTACTACCATGAGTTTAGGGCCAATGTATTTGGGGCGGAGAGGACAATGGCCCTGAAGAGGTTGACCGGGTGGAGAGATTTGGACATCGACTGTGAGGTTTATACCCCCAACTCTGATGAGCACATGGGAGCTGTTAGTGTGCATTATTCCCTATATTTCATGAGATGGTGGCTGCATTTTAATGCTTAATTTGATATAAATTGGTGTCATAACGTGTTTTGTGTATTTATTGCAATATTGGTCCAGTTTCTTATTTTTGGAGTTTTTGGCGGAAATTAGAAGACTATTGGACTGATCTTGTGCCAAGAATTGTCGTGGGCTGTGTGTGTTGTTGCATCATTGAATAAGGCCCAGTTTGGGGAGCTGTTGAAGAATTGGGTATTGAAATGGGCTTTAATGATGATGGTGGGCCTGCACATGGAGACTTGGAATTAATTAACGAAGGCCGGTTAGAGAGGACTTGACAATCAAGCAATTGGAATCCAATTTGGATTAGGAGTTTGATTTTCAACAGGGGTTTCCTATTTAATAAGCTTTTCAGTAGCAAATTTGGGGAGGACTTTTACGCCACTTTACGGAGGCAATGTAGCAGTTCGAGAAATTGGGGGACTGGAGCCGCAGCTCTTGAAGACTTCCGAGAGCCATCAATTCCTTTCTTTATTTTAATTAGTTTATGCTTTTTTTATTTATTTTATGTTTTGGACATAATTTTCATGAGTAGCTAATTTCGTAGTACTTAGCTAGGAATTTACGATTTATGTTTTCGACATCGTGAGACCTAATTGGCTTTTATAATTCAGTTTTATTTCAAGTATTTATTAATTCTCCGAGTGTCGTGTTTATTATGATTTGTTTGCTTAGTGATAGTACACGATCATCTAAGTAGATTTAATTGCATATTGCTATTCTTGATTGCATGAAGTATACGTAGTGCTTGATAGATAATTAGTGGCGCGTTAGTGATAGGAAGTCGTAAAGTCAAATCTGATTCACTAAGGGAGTTAATAATCGAATTTGAATCTTGCACGTATCATGACTTGGTTAATTTGGGCTAGTGTTTTCTTAATTCTTAATGTTGTTGACTCATTGAATCCTGTCGAGTGTCTCTAGGGGTTGTGAGTTGATTAGGGAATAACTGTCGAGTGTCTCTACATTATTCTATTATTTAAGAGAAAACGAGGCGCAGTGGAGTGTCTCTATCTGCTATAGCTAGTCTATTTGAATCACTGAATTTATTTTTGCGTCTATGATCGATATCCTAAACCGAATTGTGATTCCTAGCTAGGTATTATCTTCCATTGATTTATCAAAACCAACTCCCAATGTGATTTAATTGCTTTCTTCTTAGCTTATTAATTTTAATTGCTTTATTAGTTTAGTTTAATTAGTTTAGTTAAATCCAACCCCCTCCCCCCAATTTTTACTTGTCGATTTTTGTGAATTTCCTGTTATTTTTATTGAATTAATTTCTCCCAATCTCTGTGGTTCGGCCCGTTTATACTATACTCTGTTTTAGTCGTAGACCGTATTTATATTTATTTTTGACGGATTCGACACCTGTCAAATTTTGGCGCCGTTGCTGGGGATTGGTACTAACTGAATTTAATTCTTTTTTCTGAACAGGAGCATTCACGGAAAAGACGATCATCCAACAATGTTTGCGAATGCACAACAGTTCAACAATTATGCAAACATTTCAAGACATGCTAACGAGGTCAACTCTTCACCTTTTGATGAAATTAAGGATATGATAAGTGCTTTGGCTTCTAACCTTGGTGTAGGTGTACCCCAAGTAGCGAAGGTTTGTCAAATGTGTGCAAGCACGTTGCATCCCACCGAAGCGTGTCCAACACTTCAAGAATCCCCTTTTGAAAATGTGAACCCATTTGGATATCAACCTCCAATGTAAAATCCATACTCCAACATGTACAATCCCGGATGGTATGTTCAACCCAACACGAGTTATACACCAAGTCCACCAAACTTCCAAACTTTCATGCCTCAACCGAACCCACCTTTCGACCCACAAGAAATCCAAATTCAAAACTTGGAATCAAACATGCAACCTTTAGTATCCACTATTCAGAATTTGGAGAGTCAATTGGGGCAAATTGCAGCGTGTCTGAGCAGGTTGGAGAACCAAGGGAAGTTGCCTTCGCAAACCGAGGATCCTAGGCATAATATTAGTGTCATCATGCTCAGAAGTGGTAACGAACTTCCGTCACCATTGGAGAAGGATAAGGGACAGAAAAATGTGTCTCTCGGTGATCAGGAAGAGGATACGACTTCAAGGTATGACCATATCTTAGACTCACACCGCGACAGTGAAACGAAAATTGTCATGAAACCTAAATCCTGGTGGTACTGCCTCCATTCCCTCAACGTTTAGCAGAAACAAAGAAACTAAAAGAAGAAAAGAATATTCTTGAGACATTTCAAAAGGTTGAAGTGCACATTCCTTTGTTGGATGCTATTCAGCAAATTCCCAGTTATGTGAAATATCTTGAGGAACTCTGCACCAACAAAAGGAAACTGAAAGACTCAAAGCCTACACAAGTTGCATTGCTGGATGAGCAGTTTTTCAAGGCACATGACCGTAAGACGTGGCCACACTCTAAAGTCACACTCTGGTATGCAGATGTTCTCGATTACTTAACCACTATTTTCCTTAGATCTCACATATTTTTCGAGTGCAGGAATCCAAAAGCCATTGTGAGGGATCGTGGAAATATTTTTTATAAGTGGTTGCTGAAGTCTGTGCTGAGAAAATATCGAACTATGTTGAGAACCTCTATGAGTCATCATCCTCAATCTAGAGGGCGCAATGGGTTAGAAGATTCAACACCACATAGTCGAGAGGATTTGTATTGGGGTTCTACCTCCATTTGTGTGGATTGATGCTCTTGGTTGTCTTGCAGGTACGCTTTGTTGTCCAAAATTTTCTGATCTGATGCTATTAAACTGTTGATGCTTCTGTACAGGATTTACCCCTAGGTGTGATCGTACCCTACGCTCATACTATTTTTGCGGGGAAAAAAAACCCCTCCAGATTTGCACTTCAGGGAAGTCCTCTTTCCTCTCGATTTTCTTATGCCTTGTGGACAATTCATGATCTAAGTATGGGGGGAAGGATAAGCCTATTTACTGTTTGGCTTACGTGCTTAAATTCGATTTTTTTTTCCTACTTCAACTGTTTTGACTTGTTGTTTACTTGAATTTGAGGATGTTAGAAATTGTGAATAATTTATTCCTATTTTGAACATGTTTGCTTAAGCTTGAGCATTAAATTTTTGCTAGAACTTATTAGGCTATTAAATGCATGAAAGATTGTGTGAAATCTGATTAATTAGTATGACTTTATGCCCTTATTTCTCGCGCACTAATTGAACAGTTTATGTACTTTACTTAGATAGGTTAGTTATGTTTTTCAATTAAGTTCTGAAAGTTAATTAGAATGCATTTTAATTCCCTTCGAGGCGAAATAGATTGGTTGAAGAGTAATTCGGGAGATGACTTAGGCGTTCGTTGTCGGTATTTAAAGCCTTTTAATTTCACTAAATAACATCGCCCGATTGACCCCACTGAGCCTTAGTATTGTGCAAATTTCTTTCTTAGCCGCGTTACAAGCCTAATGCACAATACGAATTTCCTACCCTTATCTTATTCACACCTTGCTTACTCATTTTCTTTTTGGGGATTGTGTTGATTATGTCTAGACTTCTTTTTCTTTGGTGTGAAGTGCGAAAGTTTCATTGTGTTTGGAATAGAAAAAAAATGTGAAGTGATGAAAACAAAAGAATAAAGAAGTCAGAAAAAGAAAAAAAAGAAAAAGAAAAAATGAGCAGAAAAAGGGCTGAAAAAAAAAAAAGCAAGGAGTGAAGAAAGAAAAATACGATAGATTGAGCATTGTTGAAAATTCAATAAAGGGTTGGGAATTGATTGAAAAAGGGGAGTTTTTTGGGAAGAAATAAAGGAAAACACTTGGGATTTATTTAAAATGTGTAAGCTTGGTGTTAGCTTTTGATTTACTTTTTCCTACCTTGACCCAAGCCTACATTATAAGCTCGAAAGACCTATCGATTCCGAGTTATTAGTTAACCAAATTAGCGGAGATTAGAGTGATGGGTGGATTCGAAGTTGATAATTGGTTCTTATGCGAAAAATATTAACTTATTTGTCTAATCTTTGTACATTCTTTGGTTCAATTCACACTACACACGAGGGTATGATATTTGTACTAATTAGTTGAATTTCATGTGATTAAGTAATGTGTTTAATTTGCTAGATTCGTTTAGGCGAAAGTTCGAGGTTCGATTTGGTGAATGTGTTTGATGGGAGTGATGTTTCATTTGATTTTTTATTTCCTTCGAGGACAAGTGAATGGACAAGTGTGGGGGGATTTGTTAGTGTGCATTATTCCCTATATTTCATGAGGTGGTAGCTGCATTTTAATGCTTAATTTGATATAAATTGGTGTCGTAACGTGTTTTGTGTATTTATTGCAATATTGGTCCAGTTTCTTAATTTTGGAGTTTTTGGCGGAAATTAGAAGACTATTGGACTGATCTTGTGCTAAGAATTGTCGTGGGCTGTGCGTGTTGTTGCATCATTGAATAAGACCCAGTTTGTGGAGCTGGTGAAGAATTGGGTATTGAAATGGGCTTTAATGATGATGGTGGGCCTGCACATGGAGACTTGGAATTAATTAACGAAGGCCGGTTAGAGAGGACTTGACAATCAAGCAATTGGAATTCAATTTGGATTAGGAGTTTGATTTTCAACTAGGGTTTGTGCGTCGTATTTAATAAGCTTTTCAGTAGCAGATTTGGGGAGGACTTTCACGCCACTTTATGGAGGCAACGCAGCAGTTCGAGAAATTGGGGGACTGGAGCCGCAGCTGTTGAAGACTTCCGAGAGCCATCAATTCCTTTTTTTATTTTAATTAGTTTATGCTTTTTTTATTTATTTTATGTTTTGGACATAATTTTCATGAGTAGCTAATTTCGTAGTACTTAGCTAGGAATTTACGATTTATGTTTTCGACATCGTGAGACCTAATTGGCTTTTATAATTCAGTTTTATTTCAAGTATTTATTAATTCTCCGAGTGTCGTGTTTATTGTGATTTGTTTACTTAGTGATAGTGCACGATCATCTAAGTAGATTTTATTGCATATTGTTATTCTTGATTGCATGAAGTATACGTAGTGCTTGATAGATAATTAGTGGTGTGTTAGTGATAGGAAGTCGTAAAGTCGAATCTGATTCACTAAGGGAGTTATTAATCGAATTTGAATCTTGCACGTGTTGTGACTTGGTTAATTTGGGCTAGTGTTTTCTTAATTCTTAATGTTGTTGACTCATTGAATCCTGTCGAGTGTCTCTAGGGGTTGTGAGTTGATTAGGGAATAACTGCCGAGTGTCTCTAGGTTATTCTATTATTTAAGAGAAAACGAGGCGGAGTGGAGTGTCTCTATCTGCTATAGCTAGTCTATTTGAATAACTGAATTTATTTTTGCGTCTATGATCGATATCGTAAACTGAATTGTGATTCCTAGCTAGGTATTATCTTCCATTGATTTATCAAAACCAACTCCCAACGTGATTTAATTGCTTTCTTCTTAGCTTATTAATTTTAACTGCTTTATTAGTTTAGTTAAATCCAACCCCCTCCCCTCAATTTTTACTTGTCGATTTTTGTGAATTTCCTGTTATTTTAATTGAATTAATTTCTCCCAATCTCTGTGGTTCGACCCTTTTACACTATACTCTGTTTTAGTCGTAGACCGTATTTATATTTATTTTTGACAAATTCGACACCTGTTTGGAGCACCACCGGAGGGGTGTATTGCCATGTCCCTGCAGGTGGTTGAATATGGGTTCCGGCTTCCCTTATCCCCTTTCCAAGTCGCACTGTTTAATCATCTCCAAATCAGCCCCTTCAACTGCTTCCGAATGGACACGCTATGATAACGGCGTTCAGGACTCTAATGAAGATCCTGGGCCAGATAGAGTGCGTGGAGCACTTTGCGGAATTGTTCGTGGCTTCGGTCGATGCGGCAGCTTACCCTAACAGGAGGGGGTTCGTGAAGTTCCAGTCTCGATCCGGGAATAAGATTTTTAACACAGAGAAAACCTCTCATGGAGTGGACTGGAAGAAGAAATTCGTCTTCTTGAAGTATAAAAGTGGATGGAACGGGCTAGAACACACCCCCTGGAATTACGTTGTCCAGGTCCGGTTGGAAAGAGGGAAAGTGTTTTGGCCCAACACCTTGTTAGCTGCTTTGAGAGAAGTACATCCGCTGGATACGGGGATTTTCATCAACACACATCTATTGATAAATCTTGGGTTGGCTCCGGGTACACGGAGGCACATTGATTTCAGAATGGGTAACTACACCCTCAATCCCCTTAGGCCAAGCACGTTCCCGTCCCTAACTTCAACTTTTTCTTTTTCGTCTCATGTTTTATTTCTCCCGTTGACCCCCTTTTTCTCTTCTTCAAGGTCGATAATGGTGGCCGGACGAGCCAAAGCTTTGGACCGCCTTTTGAAGAAGAAGCAGGCCGAGGCGGCCAAGAAAATTGTTGATGGAAAGAAGGCGGGTCCACTTCCCTCTGTCCAGGAGATAGCCCAGGCGGAGGGCCTAACTGAGACTGACTCTCTTGCAAAGATCGCCGCCATGGAGAAAGCGGCCGAGCAAAGGTGGGCGGATGCCTATGTCCCCACGGCGGGGGAGGAAGCGGATGCTCAGGAGGCGGCCTGGGTTCCACTAGAGGCCGACGTTCAGGTCCCGAAAGATAGGGCTGCCCGCCCTCCGAAACGTAAAAGGAAAGACAAGGAAGACCCAGAGGATGGGGTTCCCAAAAATGCTCCAAGGCGAGAGAGGACTGTATTCCAGCCAGCTGGCGGATGGGTTCCCCCTATTCTCCGACCCGGAACTTCCCCCGGCTTTACTATGCTACGAGGGGATTATGAGAAAATAATCAACTTTCCCACCTTCGAGGGGCCCAAGTATCCTTTTGGCGTCTCGGAGTTCAAGGCAGATGGGTCGGAGAGGAGAGTCGCGACCGGGGTGATCGACCAAGACGTGGTGGGGGCCACCTACTACTCTCTGCAAACCGTCACAGACCACCAAGAGCTGGCTATGATGCACGGACATGGACACGGCGACACGGACACGACACTACACGGATACAGTGACACGGATTTTTTATTGAATTTCCCACGTAAGGAGCGTCGGACACGGTGTCGGACACGAGTGTGCGACACGACACGGCATGACACGACACGGAAAAATGATATTTTTAGAAGTGTCCGTGCATCATAGAGAGCTGGCCAAGGAGAGCAACTCGACCCTTTCCTATAACAAGATCGCCCTCTTGAACGCGGTAAGGGCTTTCACGTTACATTTTTATCTTTTTGTTGCTTTTCTCTTGGGTCGTTCTGTCCGTAGTTCTCCCTCTAATTCCCTTCCTATTTCCCCCTTTTAGCTGATCGTGAGAGAGCACCAGTCCGCCATGCGACTGGAATTGGCTGATGAAGCCTGTCGCAAGCTGCTGGCGGAGAGGGCTGAAGTATTACAGGAAAAGAGCTGGAAGGATGAAGCGGAGAAGTTGTCCAAGGAGTTGGAAGATGCCCAGAAGGCATACACGACGAAACTGGACAAGATGGACAAAGTTGTGAAGGATTCCCTCAAGGAGAGGTCTGTCTAGGAGAAAGAGCTGGGGGAGCTCAGGGCGGAGAACGAGAAACTACAGACGGAGGTCGCGAAACGGTAGAGTTTTCTTAACGTGGCGGACAAGAAGACTGAGGCCGCGTATGCTAAAGGCAAGCAAGATGGATGGAGAGGCGGCTTCGTCGAGGGGAAGAGAGACGGGACGAAGACAATGTTCTGGACCCTTGACAAACTGGTGCCGCAGATAAAAGACCATGCCGTGGCAGAGTTTCTTCGATCCAAGGTGTTTGACACCGTCTCCGGCACTTTGGGAGTGTTTGATATAGAAACAGGATTCATGAGGGCCTTATCCCAAATCCATCTCCATCACCCAATCATCCATGATCTTCTCAACGATCCGCGAAAACTTAACGTCGCCAACGGGTACATCCCAAAGACATTGCCCGAAGAATTCATGGCCCGCGCCTCTTTTGATGAGGGGGCGAGTCAGGAGGAGGTGGACGGCGAGGAGGATGATAAGAACCAGATTGGAACCAAGTGCCCTATGGCTGGGCCGTGGAGTGGGCGAAATCCCAACTTGACAAGCACCATGAAGCGAAAATGGAGTTGCCAGGACCTGTTGACCTGGAGAGGGCCAAAGAAACCTTGTTGGCAGCCTACGCCCCTTCAAGCAGTGTGTTGAAGGATGATGACCTATCAAACGCGAACCCAAGCGGCCCTGCTTTAGCAATACCTCTATTGGCCACTCTTCCCCTACCACTGAAGACACTCCCCACACTGACGGGCCTAACCCTCCAACTCCGTCCGGGGAACCTGCCCCTGAAGCTACGGATCCTCCTGCCTCCAACTCTTGATTTTACGAGAAACTTGTAATTTAGATTCCGTAATTCCTTTCCGCATTTCTTTGTAAGTCTCCGGGGCCTGA
Source organism: Lantana camara (assembly GCA_037501455.1). Taxonomy (NCBI): domain Eukaryota; kingdom Viridiplantae; phylum Streptophyta; class Magnoliopsida; order Lamiales; family Verbenaceae; genus Lantana; species Lantana camara. Next base: position 20,186,302 of record CM074863.1, on the reverse strand, counting down.
CCCCTTTTTATGAATGACAATTGAAGATTTTCTTCTAATTTTATGTTGTTTAAATGCTGTTGTCTAGCTTTCGACTTTGTTGACATAGATAGCAGTTTACAATTTTTAAGCAGAGCATGACTTTAGAAAATTTCTTCCAAGTACTGGCTCGAACTGTGTTTTCGTCATGGGTCGCAATGAGCTACCATTTATAATCCAGTACCAGCTCAAAACGTGTTTCTATCATGGGTCGCAATGAGCTACCATTTTGAATCCTTGATTGCGATTTTGAATTCCTAAAGCACTAGGTCGAAAAGAGACGTGATCTCTTTTGGCTTTATGTTTATCGAGGAGGGGGCAACACCCCTCCCCAGGCATTGATAGTATATTGAATGCACTTTCTGTATGCTTTAGGATGTTTAAAAGAGGGAGTTTCAAATTCTAAAGATAATCCCAGATTGACTGGTATGTTAAAACATTCAGATTAACTGAAAATAAAAAGGCATTCAGATTGACCGAAGATACTTTTTATTGTTGGGATAAGCTGAAAAAAGTACAAAGCGGTACTTACAACTCCGAAAAACTTTTAAACGTAAAACTTCTTGAGGTTATGTGCATTCCAAGATCTGGGGATGGTATTTCCCTCCATATCCTCAAGGTGATAAGCTTTGTTGTGGCCTACTTCAGCGATACGGTACGGGCCTTCCCAGTTGGGCTATAATTTGCCCACATCTTTTGTCACTTCAACCTTCTTGAGAACCAAGTCGCTGATTTGGAAGGCGCAAGGTTTGACTCCCTTGTTATAGCTTCGAGCCACCGTGGCTCGATATTGTTGCACGCGTCGAAATCCCTTCTGTTAGATTTCTTCAATGGTGTCGAGCTCATGCGCTCGGTCTGTTGCGTTCCTGGCCAGTTGGTAGTTGGATACCCTTGCCGTTTGGTGTAGAAGTTCTGCGGGGATCATGGCCTCCGACCAATAAATCATCGAGAAGGGGGTTAACCCTGTCACGGTTCTGGGAGTGATACGGTAAGCCCATAGGACCCCATCTAGTTCGTCGACCCAGGCCCCTTTCTTGGCCTCCAGCCTGGTTTGGAGGTTCTGGATGATGATTCGATTGATCACTTCGACCTGGCCATTTGCTTGTGGATGGCCAACTGATGCGAAACGTTGATTGATTCCCATATCCGTACAATAGGATCTAGTGTTGGCGCTTTGAAATTAAGTTCCGTTATAGCAAATTAGGGCCCTGGGGATCCCGAATCTGCAAATAATGTTGCGGCATAAGAAATTCTAGATGACCTTATCTGTGATCCTCGCAGTGGGCTGGGCTTCGACCTATTTGGAAAAGTATTCCACTGCGACCAACAGATATTGGTGTTGGCCCATCGCGAGCGGTAGAGGTCCCATAATGTCATTACCCCACTGATCAGAGGGCCAGCAAATATGGACAGGGACCATTTCTACGGGGTGTTGGTGCGGGATGTTGGCGTGTTTCTGGTAATTGAAACATCTGCGGGCGTATTCCTTAGCATCCTCGTTTAGCATGGGCCAGTAAAACCCACTTCTAGAAACTTTCTTGGCTAAGGATCGACCGCCCGCGTGATTTCCACACTGTCCACTGTGGATTTCTTCCTAAACATCTAGGCCTTGCGAGGGGCGCAGGCACCGCTTTGTTGGCCCCATGTACACTCCCTTGTACAATCTCCCTTCCGAATCTAAGGAGTAACCTGCAGCTATGTATTTGAGGCGTCCCGCGGTGTTTCAGTCGGCGGGCAGAACTCTATCTCTGAGGTAAAGTATGAATTTGTCGATCCAGGATGGCTCGACTGGGTCGATGGAGCATATTAGCTCTGCCTCGCCATCGATCACCGAGCGTGAGGTCTCCTTGTTTGGGTCATTCTTTTCAATGATGAAATCCGGCAGGATTTGAGCTTGATACGCCGCCCTGGGTTGATAGCTGATATCGAACTGGCTTAGCTCAATAGCCCATTTGACAATTCTTTCGGATGCTTCCGGCTTTTCCAAGACCTGGCGCAAACCTTGATTTGTGAGGACGACGATGGAATGAGATTGAAAATAGGGCCTCAACTTCCTGGAAGCGTGTACGAGGGCCAGGGCAAACTTCTCAATTTCTAGATAGCGCACCTCTGCGCCATGTAGTATTTTGCTTACATAGTACACTGGCATGTGTTTCCTTTCGCACAAGGCCACTAACACTGAGCTCACGGCCTCTTCTGTAACTGCCAGGTAAAGATACATGGTTTCTCCTGCAACAGGTTTGGCAAGCAAAGGAGGGGAAGCAAGATATTCTTTGAGCCTTTCAAAGGCCTCATCACAATCATCAGTCCACTCAAATTTCTTAATGTTGTGCAAAATCTTAAAGAATGGAAGATTTTTCTCAGAGGAGCGAGAGATGAACCTGTTTAAAGAAATGATCCGACCGACGAGACGTTGGACGTCCCTCATGTTGTGGGGTCTATTGATGCTTTTTAGAGACAGGATCTTTTCTGGGTTGGCTTCGATTCCTCGCTGGCTGACTATGTAGCCTAGGAATTTCCCTCCCTCTACGCCAAAAGAGCATTTGTTGGGATTTAACTTCATCCTGTATTTGCGCAGCAAGTCAAAAGTCTGACCCAAGTCCGTCAGGTGCATCTCCGCTCTCTCGCTCTTGACGATCATGTCGTCCACATATACTTCCATGGTTTTTCTGATTTCCTCTTCAAAGACCTTATTGACCAACCTCTGGTACGTGGCTCCCGTATTTTTCAAACCAAAAGGCAAGACTTCAAAGCAGTATATCCCTTTGACCACGATGAAAGCGGTCTTCTTCTTGTCTTCTTGAGCCATGAAGATCTGGTAGTAGCCTTGGCAGGCATCCATCATGCCCAGGAGCTCATACCCGGTAGTGGAATTGACCAATTGATCAATACGGGGAAGAGGGTAAGGATCTTTGGGGCAGGCTTTATTCAAGTCAGTGAAGTCGTTGCACATTCGCCACTCTCCCCCGGTCTTTGCGACCAAGACGACATTGCAGAGCCAATCGACGTATTTCGTCAGAGTGATGTACCCAGAGTCTAGTAACTTGTTTACTTTTTGTTCAATTATCTCGTTCCGCTCGTCGCTCTGGGCCCTCAACCGCTGTTTGATTGGTCGAAAACTTGGGTCGACATTTAAGTGATGCTCATTGACCTTTGGGTCGATGCCGACCAGATCTGAGGACTTCCAGACAAACACATCCGCGTTACTTCGAAGGAATTGAATGAGCATGCACTGCTGCTTACCTTTGAGGTTAGCCCCGATACTGGTGGTTTTCTCTGGGTCCTCTGGTATCAGTTGGATAGGGACGATGGCACCCGCAGCTTCTATTTTTCCGTCATCTAGCTTTCGCTTCTTTCGGGCTATGGTGGAGGTCATTTGCTTGGAACATATCTCCACAGTGGGATCGTCCAGGTCGGCAAGCTCCGTATCCAGAAAATCATCAATGTTTATCAAAGGTACGATAGTTTTGTTCGGAAGTTGTACCTTTTCCATGGAAATGGAGTAGCATTCCCAAGACTCCGGTATGTTACAGCGGAGCTCCCCTATCCCATGCGCAGTTGGTAGCTTTATCGTTTTAATCGGTTCATACTTAAGTGAGTTATGGATGTTCATCTTTTGCAAGGTGGAGTAAAAGATAATATTGGCGGAGCTTCCATTATCAACTAGGGTTTTGTGTATAGCGCAGTTGGCTACATCTAGGGTGACCACCATCGGATAACTCGGCATTCCGCCGTCCCATGGCATCATCGGTACAAAATCCCTATCGCTAAAAGAGATTTCACGCTCGCGCCACTCTTGGCTTACCTCCACATGTATGATCTCTTTGGGCCCGTAGAGCTCTCGACCCACCTGACGTCTTGACCGTTTGCGTGCGGTCTTGGAATCTCCCCCAGCAGGGCCACCAGCAATCATGAAGATTTCATTGGTGGGTAAGTTGTGGGGGTTTGCCTCCTCAGGTTTTTCAAATGGTGGCTTGCGTCCTCTTCTCGGTGGAGGGGATTTCCTGGGGTCGAAAGCCTGGCGGGCCCGTTCATCCAACTTCTTGGTACTCCATCAGATGTCCGTCTTGGATCAATCGCTCCACCTCATCCCTCAAGGCTATGCATTCCGAGGTCCAATGGCCAGGCTGCATGTGGTAAGCGCAGCGCTTGCCTGATTCCTTGGCTTTCTTGGTCTCTTTTAGCTGCTTTGGCTTTTTGAGAAGCCCCTGATCCATGACTTCATAGATTTCTTCAATGGGGCAGACCAATGGGGTGTATCCCTCTTTTGGCTCGCGGAGGGCATCTCCCCCTTGAGCCTCTGCTCCATCCTATTGGAGAGCCTGGGAGGTCCCGACCGTGGTGGGTCAGACCTGGGGAATCGATCAGGAGGTGGGTCATTTGTTCTTCGGTCGCTTCTTCGCCCCAATGCGCGAGTGGTGGACTTGACCTCTTCTAGGCGCATAAAGCGGCGGGCGATGGCCATTATCTCCTCCATATTTTGGGGGGACTCTAGGATAATCTCGTCGGCACACTCCGTGTGATGGATGGCCTTGTGGAGGGTCTGCGTCAAAATATCAATGTTCAAATGCTCGACTTTGACGAATGCCTCATTGAAGCGGAAGAAGAAACTCCTCAAGGTCTCACCCTCCTCCTGCACAATACTATATAAATAAGTGGACAGGAGCTTGACTCCCGTCATGGAGGAGAAGTGGGCTTTGAATTTCTCGGTCAGATTGGCATAGTCGCGGATGTTGTGGGGAGCCAACCGCTCAAACCAGTCTTGGGCTGGACCCTCGAGCGTGGTTTCAAAAATCTTGGCCCATATGAGTTTGGAATGGCCGTGGAGGCTGACCTGCGCCTCAAATTTAGAGCAATGCTTCATGGGGTCAGTGTTCCCGTGGTAGACTGGCAAGTTGGTGGAGACCCTATCCACCACCTTGGCGTCGATGATCTCGTCACAGAAAGGGGACCTTGCCTCCCTTTCGTTGCGGTAAACCCTCCCCTGATGCTGGGGTGGGTGACCGTCAAGATGAGCGGGTGCCCTCGCTTCGTGGGTAGGCCCGCGAGGAACGTTTGAAGACACTTCCTCTTGTGGATCAAAATATTCCGACCCATGAGCTGGGTCGGGAAGATAACATTGTTGCTGCTGTTGTTGTTGTTGTTGCTGTCTTCTGGGGAGCTGGTTTCTGAGATCACCCTGGCCAACCCAATGGCCTTGGTTGGCCCGTTGATAGGCGTCGGGATGGACCTTAGCCCCCAGGCGATCAAACACGGGAACATTCCTAGGAATAGGTGTGCCCCTGTTCATTTCGCTCGCCGTCCCTGTTATGTGCCGCGCGCCCCTATCATTTTTTCCCACGTTTTGTAGGAGTTGTGAGGGACGTTCCTCCTATGGGTCGATCCTTCCCCTCACAAGCCCACGATGGAGGGGTGGGTTTTCATTATCATCGAAACCTTTCTCCAAATGCGCACCAAGATGGACTTGGTGCTGGATCCCCGGGACTGGGACAATATATATGGTTTGGGGCTGCTTGTAAGGATTCTGGGCGTAGGGGAGTTGAGGGTACCCCCAAAAACTAGGCTGGTTGGTCGGCTGTTGGATAGCGTACGCCACTGGCACAGAAGGTCATTGAACCGTGGGATACACGACATTCTGAGGGGTCCGGGCAAGGGGACTTCCCCGTGGGGGGAGCAGACATGTTGGGCTCCCAGTTTTCTCTAGCAGCAGCCCGCGTCTCTGCCCGACACTGTTTGGCCTAGGATGCCAAGTCCGCCTCATACAAGATCAGGCGACTAGGCATGCTGTGCCCAGCTTCAACAGCAGCGATTCCCGCCGTGGGTGGGGGGTAATTTCCTCCTTGGGTGCTGAGATCTGGGAAGATCTCCTCACCGTTCTCTCCGTAAACACGACGGCCATGGCGTGTCTGAACCATAATTAATAGAAAATCACAGGGGATTCGTGTAGATGAGAATAAGGCTTTTGTTCAGAGTTTCCCACAGACGGCGCCAAGATGATGGTGTCAAAATCTGGGCTGTGTGCTGGACTGCAGATTAAGACTCCCAATCATCCAAGATATTTATAATGTGAAGAGTTGGACCCGTTTTGGCACTCCGACGCTCAAGTCAGCTCAAGCTCTAGGTCGAAAATATGCAGAAGTCAAGAGTCTTGTGCGTGAAGGAAAGCTTACCTCCAATGGTGATGGAGTGGGGTTTTTATAGGGTGGAGATGGACTCCGTGGGTGCAAGTACACCTCCAAGAAAGTGTGGATCTGCTCTGGAGGGAGAGCGACGGCTGGTGACCGGAACAGTGCTTTTCCAGCTAAAGCACTATTTGTTTACTCCTGCCAGGACGCCTGACACTGTACTTGGCGCAGCTGCAATTAATGCTGCCAGCAGTAGGTGCTGCCTGCATTGAATGCGGTTGTCCGATAGCGCTTGGATCAGAGTTCCGCTGGGTCGCGCCTATCTGAGTCGTAAGGAGACTTTAGGTCGCGGGACTCCGTCGCCTGACTTGGGGTTTCCAGTAAGTGTTGGGTCGGAATATTACCTATGTGGCTCGGTCGTGAAGCGTTGATGTGGCGCCGACTACCACATGGTAGCGACATCTGGTGCTTAGTCATACTTCCCGATTTTCCCCTTATCAATATTTGATGATGGGGTTTTGAAATCAACCTATTTTACTAATATTTGGCGCATATTAATTTTATAAACCTTTTATATTAGATTTGAATGCAATCAACTTTTTGTATGCCATGTCTGTCTTTCCTCCAAAATTATCAAATACTTAATTAATTTGACACTAGGATAGGAGGATAAAACTGTGTAATTTTGTGGGGTACATTGCATATCATTAACACATTCCTCCCACCAATCTTAATCAGAATCACTCTACATGTAGTTTAAAGTTTTAAAGTTTATGTTAAATTAATTAAAGGTATTGTGTTCGAATATTTTTATATACAATTACTATTAATTGAAAAAATATTGTACTTAAATGGTTCGACTCGATTTGAATCCATTATAGGTTACAAAAAAAAAAAGAAAAGAAAAAAAAAACCTTAATGACAGAAGTTTAAGTTATTATCCATTTTTTCCTTCTTTTAAATGCTCTGGGGATAGAATTGTAAATTCCCGATTTGTCCAAAAATTAAATAGGAGACCAATATTTACCATTCCTTGGAGTCTTGATATTCATTCATTCATGGAGGACCACAACTTGAACTGCCCATTTTTCTCAAAATAGTGAACTCTATGTTTCATCATTATTTACGTAGACTAAAATACCCTACACTTCATTCATTGCGTTTTGTACTTGTACACTTCAATAGTCAAAGGAGAGGCAAAATTTAATTTCACAGTCTTCAATATCGTGCCCAGCCCAATTCTAATCAATGTCCAAAAGGCAATAAAGAAATGCCCAATATCATACATATTAAGCCCAAAGAGAGTCGTTATATAATTAATTATGGATTTCCATAATATCTTTAAAAAAAAAAAAAATCAATCACCAAGTTTTAATCCTTTAAAAGTTCAAAATGGCTTATCACGTTTTAATTTGACTTTAACCTACTTTTTACCGCTCTCCATTTTGGTTTTTAACATTAGTGTTCCAAATGTCATGCCACCTAAAATGTAAAGTGCTATTATCGGACCCAATTTTATTTTATTAATGTTGAAACCGTTATAAACTGAATAATAAATAGGCAAAAGAAAGACAAGAAATAGAAGGAAATTTATTACTATAGGTAGTGATATATCTTACTGAAAAATTGTATCTTACAATGGTTCGAATGTCTCCTATTTATAGGAAAAATTTATGGCTTGCACAGTAAAATTTACTGTGCGAAAAGCGGTGTAGTGCATTGATTGCTACACACAAATTTCAAAGTCAGTGTGCTTCATCTTTCTTCAATTGATTTGTCAAGGTTTGCGGCTAGGCTCATGGACAACCCATAATAAAGTTTGACATTTTCAACACTCCCCCTTGGGATGTTCATGTAGGTGTCACTTTGTATACGTCTTTGGTGCTGCCTCATTAAAAACCTTATCATGAAAAACCCAGTGGGACAAAAAACTGAAGAAGGAAAAGAGTATAGTTACGCAGGCTCCCCCTGATGTTGACATAGGTGAGACCTTTCCATAGGTCTCGGAGATGACGCATTCCTATGTCATGAACATGTTTCTTGAAAGTTGTAGTGGGGAGCGCCTTCGTAAAGAGATCTACTGAGTTATCACATGATTGAACATATTGGACTTTGATTTCTCCGCTCTTCTCAAGATCCTGCGTAAACTGGAAGAATTTTGGGTGGATGTGTTTGGTTCTATCACTTTTGATGTATCCCTCCTTCATTTGAGCAATACATGCGGCATTATCTTCATATATCGTCGTTGGACTTTTATCTTCTGATACGCCGTAGGAAGTCAAGATATGTTGTGTTACTGATCTTAACCAAACACATTCTCTACTCGCTTTATGGAGTGCAATTGTCTCAGCATGGTTGGAGGAAGTAGCAACAAGAGTTTGCTTCTGTGATCGCCATGATATTGCAGTGCCTCCAATTGTAAAAATAAAACCTGTTTGGGATCTAGCTTTGTGTGGATCTGATAAATATCCTGCATCTGCATAGCCAACCAAAACTTGTTTTGCATCTTTAGAGTAAAACAATCCCAAATCAATTGTACCTCGAAGATATCGGTATAGATGTTTAATCCCATTCCAATGTCTTTTTGTTGGAGATGAGCTGAACCTTGCTAACCAATTAACTGCAAAAGATATGTCAGGTCTAGTACAATTAGCAAGATACATAAGTGCTCCAATAGCACTAAGGTATGGTGTCTCAGATCCGAGAACTTCATCGTTCTTTTCGCGAGGGCAAAGGGGATCTGTTTCTATACCAAGCAATCTCCCAATCATTGGAGTGCTCGAAGGGGTTGCTTTATCCATGTTAAAGCATTTTAACACCCTTTCAGTATAACTTGATTGATGAACGAAAATTCCATTTCGTTTATGCTCAATCTGCAAACCAAGGCAATATTTGGTTTGTCCAAGATCTTTCATTTCAAACTCATTTTTCAAGTAAACTGTTGTTTCATGGATTTCCTTAGCAGTTCCAATGATATTCAAATCATCGACATAGACTGCGATAATCACATATCCGGATGTTGTTTTCTTAATATATACGCATGGACAAATAGAGTTATTCACATATCCTTTCTTTGACAAAAATTCGCTCAAGCAATTGTACCACATGCGCTCGGATTGTTTTAACCCATAAAGAGATCTTTGTAATTTGATTGAATACCTCTCTTTAGGTTTTGATTCAAATGCAGCAGGCATTTTGAATCCTTCCGGGATTTTCATATAAATATCACTATCAAGTGATTCATATAAGTAAGCTGTAACAACATCCATGGGACGCATTTCCAATTCCTGAGAAACTGTCAGGCTGATTAAGTATCGAAATGTACTTGCATTCATGACAGGAGAATATGTTTCCTCATAATAATTCCAGGTCTTTGAGAAAATTCTTGAGCAACAAGTCTTGCATTATACCTTGTTACCTCATTTTTCTCATTTCGTTTTCGTACAAAGACCCATTTGTATCCGACAGGTTTTACACCTTCGGGAGTGAGAACAACAGGTCCAAACACACTTCTTTTATTCAAAGAATTTAATTCAACCTGAATAGCGTCTCTCCATTTTATCCAGTCATGTCTATTTCGATATTCAGTGATAGATCTTGGCTCAGGATCTTCACTTTCGTGAGTGATATCATGCGCTACGGCATAAGAGAATATATCATCAATTTTGATATCACTTCGGTTCCATAGTTTTCTTGAATGAAAGTAATTTATTGAAATTTCCTCGTTAATCTCACTTTGTGTCTCTTCTGGGACACTATCCTCATTTTGTGTCTCTTCTGGGACACTTTTCTCATTATTAGGGCCATTATTCATATTTGCTCCTTTTCTTTTACGAGGATTTTTATCTTTAGAGCCAATTAGTCTACCATGCTTCAGGCGTGCTGTAGACTAGTGAGTGATATTCTTCTAGGATAGTCCTTTCGGAACCTCAATCCGAGCAGGAGTATTAACAGCTGGTATATATGATTTTGTCACTCTTTTTGTATCTGTAAATGTATCTGGCAATTGATTTGCAATGCCTTGCAAATGTACAATCTTTTGTACTTTCATCTCGCACTATTTTGTGCGTGGATCAAGATGCAATAATGATGGTGTATACCATTTAATGTCTTTCTCCAACTGTTTATTTTCTTCCCCTAATGCGGGAAAATATTTTCATCAAAATGACAGTCAGCAAAACGTACTCTAAACATATCACCCGTTTGTGGTTCAAGATATCTGATAATGGATGGACTTTCATATCCAACATAAATTCCCAACCTTCTTTGGGGCCCCATTTTAGTACGTTGTGGTGGTGCTATAGGCACATATACTGCACAACCAAAAATTCTTAGGTGGGAAATATTTGGTTCTTGACCACATGTAAGTTGGAACGGGGAGTATTCATGATAATCACTTGGTCTAATGCGAATTAATGTCTCTGCATGTAAAACCGCATGTCCCCATACTGAAATTGGAAGCTTTGTTCTCATTATCAATGGTCTAGCAATATGCTGAAGACGTTTAATTAATGATTCGGCTAAACCATTCTGTGTATGGACATGAGCAACAGGATGCTCAACAACAATTCCAGTTGCCATATAATAATCATTAAACGTTTGGGATGTGAACCTACCAGCATTATCCAATCGAATTTTCTTAATTGTGTTATCAGGAAATTGTGCTCGTAATTTAATAATTTGGGCAAACAATCTTGCAAATGCCATATTACGAGTTGATAACAAACAAACATGTCACCATCTGGTAGATGCATCGATAAATACCATAAAATATCGAAATGGTCCACATGGTGGATGAATTGGTCCACATATATCACCTTGAATTCGTTCAAGAAAAACAGGTGATTCATCCTTTATTTTAACTGGTGATGGTCTCACAATTAATTTTCCCAGAGAACAAGCTGTACACGGATCCTTTCTTATTTGAGGAATCTTCTGGTTCCTTAAAGGATGCCCTTGTGTACTTTCAATGATCTTTCACATCATTGTTATACCGGGGTAACCCAATTTATCATGCCAAATAATAAATTCTTGTGGATCCACAAACTTCTGGTTTGTGATGGCATGTGCTTCAATTGCACTTATGCGTGTATAATATAAACCTGATGAGAAAGTAGGTAGTTTTTCCAAAACACGCCTTTTATTAGATTCAATACTTTTTATATACAAGCATTCAATATTTCTCTCATTTCCACTTTCAATGTGATATCCATTAAGACGGATATCTTTGAAGCTCAATAAATTTCTTTGGGACTTAGTGCAAAACAATGCATCATTAATAATAAACTTTGTCCCATGGGGCAGTAATATTGTAGCTCTTCTGGAGCCTTCAATTAACTTTGCACTACCCGCTATACTATTGATATTTGCTTCACCTTTTATCAAATGAGAGAAATATTTTCTATCCTTTAGGATTGTGTGCGTCGTGGCACTGTCTGCAAGACACATATCCTCTTTATTTGACTTGATACATCACTTCATAAATTAAATGAATTCAGAATAAGAGAATGAAAACATGTCTGACAATAAATATATATATTTTTTCAATGAGATCTAGAGCTACGAACTCGAGTTCCGTAAGGATCATAATCAATACGACAAGCATGATGTATATATCCCGTTCTGGGATATCCATACTAAGAATAAATATAGCAAAAACAATAACTATGATTATCATGAAAATTCCTTCAGCCGATAACATTTTGATATGTGAAAAAAATAGCAACAAGATCTTCTAAAATTTTGAGAGTAAGAAGTAAGATGTAGAAGTGAATGAATTGTATTTGCCAAAATTATCTATTTATAGCAAAATTTTGTTAACTAGCCGTTACACACATATGTATATATATAAAATTTGCCGTTTTATTTTATAATATAGCCGTAGGAAAGTGTATATATATGTATTTATTTTATTTTATTTTATTTCGAACACAAAAATTCATGATGATAGCTTATGCGTACTTAATATTGATAAATGTATACCTCGAGTAATAATCATATAAGCACAAGTATGGCCAGTTAAAGCAAAATTAAGTGCATATAATTGTATGTTGTATAAATGAATAAATCAGCAGCATAGGTACGTGAATTAGTAGAGCATGAATAAATATAAATGCAAAAATTAATGATAATAATTTATGCATGATCAGTGTTTGATAAAAATAAATGCGAAGCAATAAACAGATAAACATAAATATTAATAGTTAGGGCAAAAATTAAGTGCACATAATTATATGTTGCATAAATAAATAAGTAGGAGGCACAGCCTTCCATTTACAGATAAATAAATATAATACGGAGGTTTTATCCTCTATTATATGAGTAAATATTATTAGGGGATTTAATCCACCATTAAATATAAATACGCAATATTAGAAGGCTTTAGCCATTCATTATATGTATATAAATATGTATTAAGAGAAGGCATTAGCCGTTCGTAATAATACTATAATGTAATTATATATATATATATATATATATGTGTGTGTGTGTGTGTGTATTAAGAGAAGGCTTAGCCATTCGTAATAATACTATACACGAGGATCTAAATAAATAGATAGTATAGGAATATTAATAAAGAGATAGAAAATATTACTTTTGTTTTCTGGTTGATTCACCTGGAAAATATTAAAACGATCGTACCGACAAGTAGAACGATCGTGCTGATAACGTGTTTTAAAACTGAATAATAAATAGGTAAAAGAAAGATAAGAAATAGAAGGAAATTTATTACTATAGGTAGTGATATATCTTACTGAAAAATTGTATCTTACAATGGTTCGAATGTCTCCTATTTATAGGAAAAATTTATGGTTTGCACAGTAAAATTTACTATGTTAAATGCGGTAGTGCATTGATTGCTACACACAAATTTCAAAGTCAGTGTGCCTCATCTTTCTTTAAGTGATTTGTCAAGGTTTGCGGCTAGGCTCATGGACAGCCCACAATAAAGTTTGACATTTTCAACAAAAAGACGTATATATTTTGATTAATATGGTATCAATATGTTCTATTTACATTCCCCAACAGTCAAGCTTTTTGTAGTGATTATGATATTTATTAAGAAGTTACACTGACAAGTTTAATGTGGGGTATGATAATTATTAGTTAATTATTTTGTTGATTTTATAGTGTTCTTATTATAATATCTATATAAAAACAAAATTATTATTATAATATCTATATAGTCTTTGATGGTGTCAAAATCTGGGCTATGTGCTGGACTGCAGATTAGGACTCCCAATCACCCAAGAAATTTATAACGTGAGGTAACTCTGATGCTTTCCTGGATTGAAAGAGAGGTAACAAACGTGAACTCAAAGGCTAAAAACAGGGGAATAGCGGGTTGGACCCGTTTTGGCACTCTGACGCTTAAGTCAGCAAAGTGATCTGGGTCGAGAATGCAAAGAGAAAAGAGTTCAGTGCGTAAAGGAAAGCTTACCTCCAATGGTGATGGAGAAGGGTTTTAAATAGGGCCATGGAGGCCTCAGTGCACGCAAGTACACCCTCAATGAGATGTGGATCTTGTCTAGTGGGAGGGGGACGTTTGGTGGCCGGAATAGTGCTTTTACGGCTAAAGCGCTATTTTTCTGCCTCTGACAGACTCCGTAGTACTTGGCACGGATGCAATTAATGCGGCCCCCAAGGGGTAGTACGTGCATTAATTGCGATTGTCCTGTAGCACTTGGGTCGATTGCCGGTTGGGTCGCGCCTTCCTGGGTCGAAAGGGGATTCCTGGTCGCGAGACCATATCGCCTAGCCATTGCAATTGTCCAAGTGGTGGGTCGAAAGACTGTAGGTGTGGGTCGACTATAAAGGATTGACGTGGCACAGACCGCCACGTGGAAGTGACACCTGGTGCTCAGTCATGCCTCTCGATTTTTCCCCTATCATCTCCCCTTCTGGTCCGGTGGCAATTAGCGAGTGACGAAGGACCTTGAGGAAGGCACTGTGACCGCCGAGGGAAAGAGGGAAAATGGGCCACGCGTTTACTCAGAGCGAAGCTGGGTTGCATAATACGCCCTTTGGGCCAGGCCTGTCGAGCTAAGACCTCGAGCCAGTGTTCGACGACCCAGGAACTCCATCGACCTAGTGGGTCGGAGGATAGGCGGTGGCCATCATGCGCAGGTGCCAACTATGTTCCATTGGGTGGAAAATTCTGGAGCTTTCTTACGTCAGTGTAATGATTGCTCTTTTTGCATTCCGGCGTCTTTGACACAAACCCTTAGGAGGCAGCCTACCGCAACCACTGGATAACAGAGGACATTGAAATTGGTGCGGGTTAATCCACTGATTCGTGGCTAGGGTTAACTGCACATTAAACTCATCTGCTACTATAAAATAGGGGACTTAAGCAATTTTCCCCTTTTCACGCTATTTCACAAGCACAAAACCTAAAATGAAGAGTCACTTGCATTCCTCAGCAAACTTCCAGAGAACATTTCAAAGCAAACTTTTTAAGGTACGCCTTTCGATTCTTCACCATCTCCTTTCTTCCTTTCTTCTCTACTCCCAATACCCATGGCCCCCATAAGATCTGTCCGTGTACCCACTGGTAGCCAACCCAGAGACAAGCAGCAGAGAAACTATGATCTGAGGGACGTCCCGTCAGATCCGGAAGTGTCTGTTGAAAGTATCGGGGTAAGTTCCCCTGAGAAGAATAGATGGGAAAACCCCAATGTGATATGTTTCCTTCCAGAAGTAGTGGAGGGGACCATTGGACCGATTGGTAGGGACGTGGTCGATGGAGACCAATCCGATGAGGGAGAGTCCACTCCCACTAGAGGGGATGGGAAAAGAGAAGTAGACGTTGATGCGGTGGAAGATATGGCAGCAAAAATAGAGGAGATGTCACTGGAAGGGGATTCCCGTGGCCGTGGCGGAGCCGCCTCCACTTCTAATGTTGAGCCAAAGATCCAAAAGAGGAAAAAGAAGAAAGGGCAACAGAAGTGTGCGAAGTTCTATCATGAATTCCGGGCTGAAGTTTGGGGAGCGGAGAGAAAAGTGACGGAGAAAAGGTTAACTGGTTGGAGGGACTTGGATATGAATTGCGAGGTTTTTACCCCCAATGAGGACGAGCACATGGGAGCCCCTCCGGAAGAATGCATTGAAATCTCTCTGCAAGCCATTGAGTATGGGTTTTGGCTTCCCCTATCTCCATTCCAGGTCGCTCTGTTCAATCATCTGCAGATAAGTCCAATCCAACTACTGCCCAATGGACACGCCATGGTGACTGCCTTTCGCATGTTGATGAAACTGCTGGGTCAAGTAGAGTGCGTGGAGCACTTCGCGGAGTTATTCATGGCTTCGGTCGATGTTGTGACTTCCCCTAACAGGAAGGGGTTTGTGAAACTTCAATCTCGCTCGGGGAACAAGGTATTCGACATGAAAAAGTCCTCTCACGGGACAGATTGGAAGAGAAAATTTATCTTCGTACGGTATAAAAATGGGTGGAACGGTTTGCTGCACACTTCATGGAATGACGTCGAGCAAGTACCCTTGGAAAGAGGTCCTGTACGATGGCCTAACACCCTGTTATCGGCACTGAGAGAGGTGCACCCCTAGATATGGGAGTGTTCACTAGTACGCATTTGTTAATAAACTTGGGGTTGGCTCCGGGTACAGCGCAACACACTGACTTTAGATTTGGTAACCATACAACCAATCCCCTTAGTCCAAGCACGTTCCCACTCTTAACCTCCAATTTTTACATTTCTGTAATGTATTTTACTTCATATACTGACCTCATTTGCTTCTCCTTCACAGAATCAATAATGGTTGCCGAGCGCCAGTAAGCCGCCGATAGGAAACTAGAGAAGAAGCAGGCCGAGGAGGCCAAAAGGATTCAGGAGGGGAAAGTTGACGGCCCCATCCTTACAATTCATGATTCATGAGATAGCCCAGGCGAAGGACTTAACGGAATGAGACACACTTGCCAAAATTGCCGCGGTGGAGAAAACGGCAAGGACAACGATGGGCGGATGCGCACGTCCCAACAGAGGGGGAGGCGACTGATGCGCTAGGAGCCACCTGGGTCCCTCATGAAAATGCTTCTGTTGCCCAAGTCGACGCAGACAGGACTACCCATCCCCCCAAGGCTAAGGGGAAATCTGTTCCTTCAGCTGGGCGACCGGAATCGGCTCAGAGGCTGTCTCTGGGTCGTTCCCGACCGAGGTGCCCAAAGGAAGGCGAACTCAGAAGAGGAAGGAGAGGAATGGCACTGAGAGCAGGATCCCTCCCAAAATGCCGAGAAGAGGGCAGAGTCCTTTCCAAGCTGTTGGTGGATGAACCCCCTTTTTCAAACCCGACATGTAACATCCCGCTCGTTCGGCCTTTCCAGGTACGTCTTCACGGGTGAGCTATGTGCATTTTTAATTATTTAATTATGTGAATTATGTGTTTATTATACTTTCTATGTGATATATTTGAATTGCTTGAAACGTATTTGACCTTAGGTGATTTATTTGAACGTATTTGTTCTCTTTGTTTCGTTCTTGCTCCGTTTGTGTCCGTTTTCTTTTTCGATTTTTTTTGTGACTACGTGCTATGCGTGACTTATATGTGTTATGTATGTGTCTTTGTGTTCGTTACTTGTTTTGGAGTCCGTTTGATACGGTTTTGAAAACCGTTTTATGTTTTAGGGACATAAGGGCCTAACGAGTTTTAGCGCACCTTGTGTTTCGGAAGGCGTAACTTAAGCTAGGGAATTCGGATGCGAATTCTGGAAGATGCGTTGGATTCATAACGAAGAAAGAAAAACGAAGAATCAAGATTCATATTTTTCTAAGGCCATTTGATTCCCCGTTTTTCAACCAGAACGAGCCCCTTGCACCTTTAAGCTACCTTGTGACTTAATTGAGCTTTGTGGACCCCACTTAAACTTAACCAAACCCTTAACCATGACTTATACCTTGGGTTAACACCCATTTCAGTCCCTAACCCCAAGAGAACTGATCCATTCCTCTCTCTCCCTCAAGAATCGATCAGCTCCAAGGCAAGGAAAGAAGGAAGAAACCCTTTTTGGCTATTCTAGATGATTTTGAGCTCCAATCTCCACCAAATCTTCTCAAATTCGAAAGGTAAGTTTATGATTTTTATCTACACTCTCTCTTCTCTCTTATATGTGGATTTGAGCTTATTTCATTGGTTGGTTCTTGAGTTTTGGCAAGCATGTGAATAGTGGAGTTTGGATGAATTTAATGATTCTTGCTTCCTTCTTGATTCCCTTGAATTATGGTGATTATATGTTGCTCCTTTAGCATGATTCTAAGTGTTTGTTGCATCTCCTTCCTTAGTAGTTGAGATTTGATTAATTGGACATTGATGAATGCTTGAGAACTTGATGATATATCTTGATCATTTCATCCCCTTTTCTTGCTTTGTTTCTTGTAATTTTGTGGCTGAATTTATTTCCACTTGTATAGCATGAATATATGTTGGATTGATGTTAATTCCATGCTTGTTATATGTGTTTTCAATGGCCTAAGAGACTCCCCAAGGCCAAGAACCGAAATCCCCTGTTTTTGCCTTCAAAAAACGAAGTGTTGCTGCGTTTATTTTTCAGTCCCGAACGCATGACACGGCCGTGTCATGTTTTAACTGGAAATGGACACGGCCGTGTCAAGCTCTCGACTTTGGGCCCTGAATTAATTTAAACCGGACACGGCCGTGTCCAATTCCTTTGCATTCTGGACGAGGCCGTGTCCACCTAGTAGGTTTTGGCCGGGAGGAGTTTCTTTCGTCGTTTCGTTGCTTTTCGTTGGTTCTTCTTGCCTCGTTTATGATATATATGCATGATTAACTTGTTGTATGACATGTTAAGTTTGATCTTGTGAATTTATGGTATATTCTTTGCTTTCGATTATGAGATAGAACCTTATATGCCTTGAATGCTTCTATTTGACCTAATGTGCATTCATTTCGTATTCTTTGCATCATAAACATACATCCACATGTGCCGAGCGTCTAATGTGGTTCATATTGAGTCTAAGGTTCTCTTTTGCCTTGGTTTTGCCTTTAGGTTTGTTCCTTGGTTGACGAGGTTGTCTTCTAGACGTTCGTTTGCTTCCTTTGTTCCCATTGCTTCTCGGAGGTGAGGTTTCTTTCCTTTTTAGATATTATGACCTACAACCCTAATTGTAATTTAAGCCCGCATGCGAACTATATATACGTATAAATAAGTGTTCGATATGTATTTTACGGGAATTGGCCCACTTGCTATGAAATCCATTGAAAAGACTTTTATATGTATACAAGCTATGTTTTGTTTATTCGTTTTCAAAGAGAGTTGGTGTGTGTACGTGTTAAGTTTTGACAAGAAAGTTTTGAGACAAGTATCCGTTTTGTGAGAGGTGTGTGTGTTTGGTCTGTGATCTGTTTGGGCCCTGGAGTTGTGTGGTTTGGGAGACCCGGGACGACCATCGGGGTCACCGGTTGCAACCCCAGGACACTTCTCCACCAACGGAAGACTTAGTTCTCCTATGCTGACGGAGCGCATTTTGACTGGCCGTCGAAGGAACCGGGCGAGATCCTCCGGTTTATCTGTTTGTTCTGTGGTGGGATTGAGAGGGGCACCTCTCTTCCCCAATGGTGTGGAGGTGGGATTGTTTATGAGTTTTGTTTTGATATGAGTAAGTGTGTGAGGATTCGTTCTCGCCGTGCTATTTTTGGTTATGCTTATGTATCCGATATGGTTTGTGAAACGGGGTGGATTCATAATTTCTCTAACTTGGTTGATTTTTGCCCTTTTGCCCTAAACCTTTCTTTATATATACAGTATCACGGGTTAAACCCTTTTGGAGTACAAAAACCACACCCGGTTCATGAACATTTTCGATTTGAATATGCTATGCTCCTACTTATACGTATGTGTGCGTGTGTAGTCCCCCCCCCCCTCACCAGTCTTTAGGACTGACCCTCGTTGCTTTTTTTTCTTTTCCCCTTTTGTTTTGAGCTTTGCAGGTACCCGGTTGGGAGTCTGGCTAGGCGGCGGTCGTTGTTCGAGTCTTGGGAGTCTTTTGAGTCTTTGTATAGTCTTTGCATTTGCATATTTACTTTTCCGCTTTGGTACTACGTATATTTGGTACTATGTATAAATATGTATAAGTTATGTTTTGTAATTGGAGGCCTTGGATAATTCTTTAGCCGGCGTGGGCAAAGCATGTTAAAGTATGTATATCTATTTCTAAGCTTTTATTTTTGTAATTGGTTTGTTTTGTGATCCTGTGGCTTCCGCACTTTCGATTTTATTTTGTTGCGCACTCTGTTCAGGGTCTAGACCGCCTAGCCTTGAGTTGGTTTTTGTTTGTCACCCGTTCGCCTTGGTTCGATGCGGGGACGAAGTTCCCATTTCAATACCCGTGTTGGGCTATGATGCGGGGGATGTGGCGCCCTCCGCTCCGGGGTGTTACACGACACCTCTCCTGGTTTTACCATGCTGCGGGGAAATTACAAGAAGATCGTCATTATCCCTACCTTTGAAGGACCCAAGTACCCATTAAACCTCCCGGAGTTCACTGCAGATGGGTCAGAAAGGTGGGTCGCGACCGGGAAGATTGACCAAGACGTGGTGGGGGTCACCTACTACTCGCTGCAAACGAGCACGGATCACCAAGAGTTGGCCAAGGAGAGCAACGCCACTCTATCTTACAACAAGATACGTTGCTGAATGCAGTAAGGATCCCAGGCTAGGGACTTTTCATTATTCGCCTCTTCTATCACATTCTCTTAACACTTTCTCTTTCCTTCTTCTCGGCTGATGGTGAGGGAGTGTCACTCTACCGCACGCCTGGAGCTGGCCAATGAAGCCTATCGTAACTTTCTTTTTGAAAGGGCTGAGGTTTTGGAGGAAAGAGCTAGAAGGACGAAGCGGCAAAGCTGTCCAAGGAGCTAGAGGGTGCCAAGACTTTGTATATGGGACAATTGAAGAAGATGGGCAAAGTCATAAAGGATTCGACCCAAGAGAAATCTGCCTTGGAAAAAGAGGTGGCAGAACTTAGGGAAGAGAAAGAAGAGTTGCAAACCGGGATCCCCCAGTGTCAGAGCCTGCTCGATATTACTGAGAAAAAGACTGAGGTTGCATACGCTAAGGGAAAACAAGACGGGTGGAAGGAAGGATTTGTGGAGGGGCAAAAGGATGGAACGAAGACATCCTTCTAGACGATCGAGAAGATGATGCCCCAGATAAAGGATGGCACCGCGGCGGAGTTCTTACAATCTGAAGTGTTTGACATGGTTTTCGGTACCTTAGGAGCTCCGGACATCGAGACAGGATTCATGAGGTGTCTGTCCTAGGTTCACCTTCACCACCCCCTCCCCTTCGAGCTGCTCAACGATTCAATGAAGCTCAATGCTGCTAACGGTTATATCCCCAAAACTCTCCCTGAGTTCTTTCTAGCCCACGTGGCATATGAAAAGGAAGAGAGCCAGGAGGCAGGGGATGGCGAAGGTGACAATGACGAGCTAGATTAGAGAATTAAACTCTATGGTTGGGCTGTGGATTGGGCAGACGCAAAGGCTGACAAGCGGCCTGACTCAGAAATTAAGCTACCGGAGCCTGTGGACCTGGAGAAGGCCAAAGAGACAATACTTGCAGCTCATGTTCCTTCAAGTAGTAAGTCGAAGGATGATGAACTGCAAAACGCAGAACCAAACGGCCCAGCTCTGGCAATCCCATCGTTGTCGGCTCTTCCACCAGCCCAAGTGATCATTGAGAGTGAGCCTACTCATGCCGATGTCCATCCAGAGGTGGAACCAAGCCCTCCAGTCTTAATTGCATAAAACGTTGTTGATTCTGCAGATCCTTTTATTCCCAACTCTTGATTCATGTAGATAATTATGTGATTAGGCTTTGTAATTTCTTCTCTTGTTTAGTTTGTAAATCATTAGGGCTTGTCCCCTTTTTGTAAATGAAACTTAATGAAAGTTTGCTCCGATTCGGCTTCATTTATTCACTTTTTCACCTTGCTGGCTCGTCATTGATCTAATTACTCGAAAGGGTAATTTGGAATTTTTAATGGAGCCTGCCTCCAAAAAATTACTTCAAGTACTAGCTCGAATCGTGCAATAGTTGTGGGTCGAAACAAGTTATAATTCTTTTCAGACTCATAACTCATCATAAGCCTTGGGTCGAAAAGAGACATGATCTCTTCTGACTTGTGCTTATTGGGGCCCCCACTCGGAGTATTGATAGAATATCGAATGCACTTTCATGGGAAAAACTTAGTACATCTTAAGAAAATATTCAGGTTTAACCGGTGTAATAAAACATCCAGATTGACTGAAGCAGGCTAATACTCAGATTGACTGAAAATACTTCTATTATTGCAAACAAGTCAAGATAAATACAAGATGGCACTTACAACCGGGAACAATTTTAAATGTAAAACCTCTTGAGGTTATGCGTATTCCAAGATCTAGGGATATCATTTCCTTCCATGTCTTCAAGATGGTAAGCTTTGTTGCGGACCACTTCAGCGATGCGTTATGGATCTTCCCAATTGGGCTGTAACTTGCCCACATGTCTGGTTACTTCAAACTTTTTGAGAACTAGGTCGCCGATTTGGAAAGCGCGAGGTTTGACGCCCTTGTTGTAGCTCTGAGCCACTGTGGCTCGATACTGTTGCATGCGTTGGAAACCTTTTTGTCGTATTTCTTCAATAGTGTCGAGCTCATGCGCTCGGTCTTCTGTGTTCCTGGCGAGCTGATAGTTGGATACCCTTGTTGTTTGGTGTAGGAGTTCTACTGGGATTATGGCCTCCGACCCATAAACCATCGAGAAGGGTGTTAACCCTGTCGCGGTTCTGGGCGTGGTACGATAGGCCCAAAGGACCCCATCAAGTTCGTCGACCCATGCTCCCTTCTAGGCCTCCAGCCTGGTTTGGAGGTTTTGGATGATGATGCGGTTCATAACTTCGACTTGGACTTTTGCTTGTGGATGGCCCACCGACGCGAAGCTTTGACTGATTCCCATATCTGAACAATATGACCTGTTGTTGGTGCTTTGGAATTGAGTTCCATTGTCGTAAATTAGGACCCTGGGGACCCCAAATCTGCAGATGATGTTGCACCATAGGAAATTCTAGATAACCTTATTTGTGATTTTTGCGGTTGGTTGGGCTTCGACCAACTTGGAAAAATACTCCACCGTGACCAACAAGTATTGTCGTTGGCCTGTTGCAAGTGGTAAGAGTCCCATAATGTCAATGCCCTACTGATAAAAAGGCCAACAAATATCTACAGGGACTATTTCTGCGGGATGTTGGCGTGTTTCTGGAAGTTTACACATTTGCGGGAGTATTCCTTAGCATCCTCATTCAGAGTGGGCCAGTAAAACCCACTTCTGGAAACTTTCTTTGCTAAGGATCGACCACCCGCATGATTTTCGCATTGGCCTATGTGAATTTCCTCCAGAACGTCCTAGGCTTGCGAGGGACAGAGCCAACGCTTCGTTGGTCCCATGTATGTAGCACCCACACGGTAGGTCACCACATCCCCCGCACCAAAGTCCGATCCACGTATGAAATGGAGGGTCCGTACATGAACCAAACAGTGGCGAACGGGAGACTGAAAGACTCACACCTAAGCTAGGCGGAACTTAGACCCTGAACAAACAAAACCAAGCCACAAGAATGTGGAAGCAAGAAAGTAAGTCATGCAAAAATCCAATATTCAAAAAGCAGTTGACGGGTTCAACTAGCATAAATACCTAATCCCGTATCAACAATAATCATAAATCCAACGGGTTCAACTAAACCAAGAAAACCTGTCCTAACCTGTCCCGAAATATTCATATCAGTTCGTAACATAATTTAAATTCAACATATACACAATTTATACCAAAGATATAAGTACCAAAATGCAGATGTAAGACAACCTAAAACAAAAGTACAGACTCGAGAACAGACTCCAACTGACTGACCTACTCCGCCTAGCACGAACCCCAAGCAAAACCTGCAAACTAAACAAAAGAGGGGAGGGGTCAGTCTTAACTCGACTGTGTGAGGGGTTAACACACGCACACTCTATATATAGGAGAGCAAAGCAGATACAAAAGCCATAATGTTCATGAACTCAGGGATAGGTTTTTCATACCAAAACATTTTCTCGTGATATATACATATAGGATAATTGAATAACTTTAATCAAAACACTGTAACTTATAAAACCCTCAACTTTTAACTTAATTTAGAATCTATCCCTGTTTCAAGAACTTTAACCCAACACATACATAATAGAGAACTCGGCGGGTACGAGCTCAGACACTCCCAAACTCCTCAGAACATATCATATCAAAAACAAAACAGAAAACATATGTACATATCATATCATATCACCTCAACTCCAGTGGTGGAAGGGTGTATACGCCACATCCAACCCATAACAAACCCACGCGGGGTAGCTAACCCCGACGTGTCCTCCCCAGCTGGTACACCGAAGGCATCGGAATATCATGCCTTCCCTAGCTCCCGGGGTCGCGCGGGATACTCGGGATGGAGACTATGCACAGGCTTAACCTCGACGGCCCTATACCGTCCCGAGGGTTCCTTACCCATAGCTCCGGGGCCCAGCATACATATCATATCATAACCCGCTACAACAGAGACAAACAGACAAAACTTATACGTATATACATACCACTTTCCGTGTCAATCAAACTCGGTCCTTGCTAAACTTGGCTCATGAACGTATACGGTTAGAAGCATAGCTTCACGTGGCAAAACATAACAAATCAAATCACAGAGGCATACATAGGCCCGTACATTGCTTAACATATTTGCAAACTCGTGATATATTCATCAAATACATACTTCACACTTATTTATATATATATAAGGCTTATTGAATCACATGCAATCAAAACCGAGCACATTGCAATAGGGTGTAACTATATCCTAACCTCACCTGGTACCAAACAAAGCCGAAGACAGTGCAAACGGTCCACCCCGGAATCTACAAAACCCACTCCAAGCACACCTGTTCCAACTGGACACACAAAACAGACCACAAAGCTTAGACTCAGACAAACAACCACACAGAGACGCACGACACATGCTCAAGCACTTAAGAAATGCAATCACATAAACAGAGTTCAAATTCATATCAATTACATGCAAAACAAAACATTAAAGCATGTTCATGTGCACAATTAATGTAAATAAGAGAACTAAAAGGCAAGGCAAATCATATCATTTCATTTGTCACACAAACAATTCATTTATTACCTAACAAATTCATTTAACGAGGTTAATCAATTCATATCATGCGAATTTACACATTACACAAAATTACACAAACCTCCCCTCAAAACTAAACAATTAACAAATTCAACATGCCGGGACTCAAATTGCAAATCAAAACATTTATACATATCACATTCCATATATAAGCACGTAGTACACGAACAACCAAATCATATAATAGCATGCTTCGGATTTCATTTAATCACAGAATTACAAATCAAATTCTAACCATACTAAGTCCATATTATTCATACGTTGCATACTCGATTCATATATCACAGGACGGATTCAATTGACAAGGTTTATCTAATTAAATTGAACAAATTCATATCGTTTCCAAAATTACACAAACACCCCCCTACAAGTTAGACAAATACCCAAATACGACATATTGGAATTCAAATTGCAAATCAAAGCATCAATATATTTCATAATTCATTTAATACATAATTCGTATACGTTGGAATTCGTATTGATCGACAAATCAAGCAATTAACAATTTATTTCAAATATTCAAATTATACAAAATAAATCACAACAAATCAACCGGGCATCCGATTGACGAACGAAAAGTGGCATTGGACTCACCACAACGAGACGAACGACCTGTCCGAAGGCCGCCAGAACGCGCCACTGTAGCTGCCGGAATTTGGTCGGACCGCCGCCGAAAGTCGCCGAAAAAATCCCGAAAAATCAGTCCTGAATGAAGTCTTCGTGCCCGTTCCAAATCCTCAATCAATTTCTAAAAATTCCAAGCCAATCTTCTCCAATTTCAGATCCAACAATACGAAACCCTAAAATCTTCAAAATCCAATTACTTCCAAACCGGTGAACGAAAATACGATCCGTAAAAGGCATTGTCTTACCCGTGAAGCGCCTATCGTTCCGGCGTCCTTGCGCCTATCGTTCCTGCGTCCTTGCACACGCGTGGGGGATTTAACCTCCTCCAGGCGCATGAAACAACGGGCAATGGCTATGACCTCCTCCATGTTTTGGGACGACTGGAGGATGATTTTGTCGGCACACTCCGCGTGACTTATGGCCTTGTGTAGAGTTTGGGTCAAGACATCAATTCCTGGATGCTCAACTTTGACGAATGCCACATTGAAACGGGCGAAAAAACTCCTCAAAGTCTCACCCTCCTCCTGGATGATGTTGTAAAAGTAAGTTGACGGGAGTCAAGAGAAGTAGGCCTTGAACTTTTTGGCCAGATGGGCGTAATCGTGGATGCTATGGGGAGCCAACCGCTCAAACCAGTCTTGGGCTGGACCCTCAAGCGTGGTTTCAAAAATCTTGGCCCAGATAAGCTTGGAGTGGCCATAGAGGCTGACCTGAGCCTTGAACTTAGGACAATGTTTCACGGGATCAGTATTCCCGTGGTAAACTGGCAGATTGTTGGGGACCCTGTCCACCACCCTGGCGTCAATGATTTCATCATAGAAAGGGAACCTTGCCTCCCTTTCGCTGTGATATGCCTTCTCCTAACGCTGGGGAGGATGATCATTATGGTAGGCGGGAGCCCTGACTTTCTGGGCCTGCCCGCGAGGAATGTGTGATGACACTTCATCCTGCGGGTCGAAGTATTCTGACCCATGGGCTGGGTCGGGAAGGTACTGTTGTTGCTGTTGTTGTTGTTGTTGTTGTTGTTTTCTAGGGAGTTGATTCCGGAGGTCGCCCGGAACCACCCAATGACCATGATTGGCGCACAAGTAAGTGTCGGGATAGACCTTAGCCCCCAAACGGTCAAAGACTGCAACGTTTCTGGGAACAGGCACATTCCTGTTCATTTCGCTTGCTATTTCGGCAATGTGGTGGGCACCTCTGTCTTCGTTCCTCACATTTCTAAGGGCTTGCAAGGGGCATTACTCCTCTAATTCCTGCCTTCTCCGCCCAGGCTCTCGGTGAAGTTGGAGATTGCCATTGTCATCCATCCCTTCCTCCACATGGGCCCCAAGATGGACTTGGGGCTGGACCCCTGTGACTGGGGCCAAGTAAATGGCCTGCGGTTGGACATAAGGGTTCTGCGCATAAGGAAGAGGTGGGTATCCCCAAAACCTGGGTTGGTTAGCGGGCTGTTGGACAGTGTATGCCAAAGGGGTAGAGGGGCCTTGGACGGTGGGGTAGGCAACATTTTGAGGAGTTAACGCCAAGGGACTCGCTCGCTATTCTCTCTATTCTCTCTGGCCGCCGGTAGGGCCTCCGCCATGCATTGCTCCTCATAGGTGGTCAGGTCCGACTCGGCCAGGACCAGATGCCCTTAAACGCTAGGGCCAGCTTCCATGGTGGTTATTCCTACCACGGGGGACTGGAAGTTGCCACCAGAGGTGTTGAGGTCTGGGAAGATCTCCTTCCCGTTTTCTCCGTAGACACGTCAGTCATGGTGAGTTTGGACCATGGTGATTGTTGAATGGGATGATAGCTCGAAAGAAACTAGGCTTTTGTTCAGAGTTTCCCACATACGATACCAAGATGATGGTGTCAAAATCTGGACTATACGCTGGACTACAGATTAGGACTCCCAATCACCTAATAAATTTATAACATGAGGTAACTCTAATGCTTTCCTGGATTGAAAGAGAGGTAACAAACGTGAACTCAAAGGCCAAAACAAGGGAATAAGGGGTTGGACCTGTTTTCGCACTCCGACGCTCAAGTCAGCAAAGTGATCTGGGTCGAGAATGCAAAGAGGAAAGAGTTCCGTTCGTAAAGGAAAGCTTACCTCCAATGGTGATGGAGAAGGGTTTTAAATAGGGCCATGGAGGCCTCAGTATGCGCAAGTACACCCTCAATGAGGTGTGGATCTTGTCTAGTGGGAGGGGGACGTTTGGTGGTCGGAACAGTGCTTTCACGGCTAAAGCGCTATTTTCCTGCCCCTGACAGACTCCGTAATACTTGGCGCGGCTGCAATTAATGCGGCCCCCAGGGGATGGTACGTGCATTAATTACGATTGTCCTGTAGCACTTGGGTCGATTGCCCGCTGGGTCGCGCCTTCCTAGTCGAAAGGGGATTCCTGGTCGCGAGACCATATCACCTAGCCATTGCAATTGTCCAATTGCTGGGTCGAAAGACCGCATGTGTGGGTCGACTATAAAGAGCTGACGTGACACAGACCGCCAGGTGGAAGTAACACCTGATGTTCAGTCATGCCTCCCAATCTCCCCCCTATCAGTCCCCTAATTGATAATATGGCAAGAGAATTCATATACAACCTACCTTGGTGCTGCTATGAATATTCCCAATATAATGACCGTACTTAATTTACATGCGGAATGCTAATTTAAATTTTCATGAACTACTTCATCAATGTTTCGGGTTTATGTATCATGAAAGGTATATTTCTAATTAACTTTATGTAATTTTAGATATCAATTTTTTCTAATTAGAAACTAATGATAAGTTTATAATAATATATATTAATTTTTAGAATGGTTTTATTATTCTAGAAAAAATAAAAAATAAAAAATGGTACAATAAAAATAAAAAGGGCAAAATCGTAAAACTAAAAAAGGGTACACCAAAAAGTAAAAAGAGTAAACCTGACGGGCTCTAACAGTTGACGCTATATATATATATATATAAACTAGTTTGGTTAACCGCGCACCTATGCCCGTGAATATGAATAATAGTTATATTACTAACTATAATATTGTGTTGTATACTTATACTTAAAAAAATCATATGTTTTAAATTATATATGTAGTTTATCATATACTAACTTGCAAAGAAGTAGCTTATTTATATTTGATTATAAAAGTAGAGTACAAAGTATATCCCCACAATATCTGGAATTTCATGGAATGTAAATAAGCTTTGAACCTGGGAACAACTTGAGCCAAGGTAATCACTGAACCACCAGTCTATCCCATTATGGCTCGAAGAAGTTTCCGATGCTTCTTATTCGAACCTCATCCATTGTTGTAACTGTGTGGCTGCCAAGTGAGCGTAGCAAATAGGAGAAACTGCAGATTCAACAGACAGAAATGAGAAACATTTCTCAAAAGGAAGGAAATATATACATATGGAGATAAAATTGGTTCCGATTTTGATTCTTAATTACCAACAGATATAGTAGTGGTGCTACGCTAGTACCTGCAGTAAATCACAACACAAGTTTAGAACAATATTTCTGAAAACTCTTGATTTGCATATATTTAGCTAAATGAAAATACCTTCTTTTTAAAAGAAAATTAAGGGTCCACTTACACGTAGGACAGGGAGTGCACAAGCTCCTGCAGATCATTAGGGGAGAAACCAACATCATCCAATAGGATATGATAATGAGTTGGTCGTGTTGTCCCCTAGTAACAGATAACATTGTATACAACATATGAGCATCATAAAGCATATCATAATATTGTTAATTCTTTTCTGACAATTATGTATTGAGATTGCAAGAAAATGACAAAAGGCTCTTACAATCATTCTGGCATGAGCACAAAGGTAAAAGCCATTGTTCTTGGGATGACAAACTTTTTTATCTATCACAGTCCCTGGTTAAGATACTGACGAAATTTCTAGTTGCACGTTATCAGGAGAGTCACTACAAAAACAAAAACAAAAAAACGATTAGTGACAGCCAGATCGGTCACTAATCCTATAAAATTCGATCAGTGACCGATCACGATCGGTTGGTAAAACCCTCGTAACTAATTTATTCAGTGATCGATATATCGGTCACTAACCAAATAATCTACCTTAGTTAAATCAGTCACTAATTCAGTGACCGTTCATATATCGGTCACTAAACTCTTAAATGATTTCAGCCACTAATCGGTCACTAATTCAATGTCGCACATATATCTGTCACTAAACTCTTAAATGATTTTAGTCACTAATCGGTCACTAATTCAGTGACCGCACATATATCAGTCACTAATCGATCACAAATCAGTGATACTGGCATTTACTAATTTAAATCGAAAATATTGTTAGCTTGATTTTGTGACCGACACAATCGGTCACTAATTTAACTGAAAATTGTACTTTTTATTTTTAATTCCTATATTGTTTGAATGAATCAATTAAAAACCTATTTGTCTATATTATTTGAATGAATCAATTAAAAACCTATTTCAAATAAACAAAAATAATAATACCAAACAAAGTACTTTAACATCCTAACATAATATAATAATCATATTACAAATTATCCAATTAAAAGTATAAACTTACTCAAACCATTAACAACAAGTCAAATAAGTTTTCATCAATTTTTCAATCACCTTCATTGTTTCATGTAAAAATTACGAAAGACTTCTACTTGTTGGAGCAGGCTCTTCTCTTTCTTTTGCTAATTTTTCTTCAATCACCTTCATTTGTTCTTCTTTGATAGCAGGGTATGAAGATGATACCGAGTTTGATTGGAAAGAATTATAGCTCCTACTATATCTCTATAGTGGATAGTGTTCCCAAATGAATAAACACTTCCTTTAGATGGGCCACCTCTTGCTTCAATCCACTTTTGAGGATCAAACAAGCCTTCGGGAGTAGGGTTGCTATCATTCTGACTACGTGACTCATAGTTTTCCTAAAAAATATCAATAATACCACAAATTGTAAGTATACATAATTCGCAAGTGAAAATATATAAGTACTAATTCATTTGCAAATGATTCCTAAATATAAATCAAATATAGCAACATTATCAAAATCACAAATGAAAATCACCATAAACATCACTAATAATCAAAGTATCAACCATTTCTATCAAATCACCATAAACATCACTAATCAAAGTATCAACCATTCCTATCAAATCATCATAAACATCACTAATCAAAGTATCAATCCATAAACATCACTAATCAAAGGAACAACACTTGGTCATTTTCTCAAATTTCATGAAATCATATCTAAATTCATTTTTCATAAACCAACATCTACAACAACTTATTCAATTACCAAATATATCAACAGTGCCAAAATTCGGATCGGATTCGGATTAAAATCCGCCCCATTGACAGCCCTATAAATTCCTAGTAGCGCAACTACGATTGGTAGAGAGAATTTTATACTATTTGGTCCAGATCCGACTTCACCCATAAAAATAGACAATAGAATTTAAAGAAAATAAAAATTAAAATAATATATACAAAACCAACTTTGGAAACAGAGATTGAAGCAAAGCCTCAAAGAAATTTACAATTTGCATTAGAAAAATATATTAGCCTACGAATACTACAACATACACATTGCAGTTTATGTGAATCCTAATCGGTTCCCATTTCCTCACTGAATAGGAAGTAAAAAAAAAAAAAAAAAATTTGCCATAAACCTTGAGTGTTTTATTTCATCAAATCCAAGAATACAAATCCATTCCACAAACTATGCAAAAGCATGGATGGTAAGAGATTCATTGACCTAGCATAAGTTAAGCCCATCAACCCCGAGAAATATAAGTGGTAGCATTCTCTGTACATTGAAGTGTGCCAAAGCAAAGGCAATTGAGCTCACTAGGATTAAAATAAAATCTCCATTTGGAAAGAAGTATATAGACTCTGTAACTTAATAAAATAAAATCAGTCACAACCATTAACAATATTCCATGCAAGAAACAGGATATTCTGCCCAAACGCCCAATTAGAGAGATTCGATTCTCAAAAATTAAAATAACAATATTCATATCTTTTGGCTTATAAGATTTATTTTTTTCTTTTTCATGCTTTTTATCCAGCAATCCAGGTACATGACTTTACGGAGTATTTCATGATTTCATCAGCCTCTCCTCCTACTTTCTCTCAAAAATCGAAAAATTAGAAAAAAAAAAAAAAAAAAACCACCACCTCTCCCCCGAAATATGCTCGTCTTGAAACCTTTCACTATCTTCCCACTAAAGAAAGAAATGTTTGAAAATATAAAACATACCTGATTAGAATTCCACTAATATCTTCAAGAAGTAATTCTTTGGGTTGTTCTCTTGTTCTCGGAAACGCAATATCACGTACATACAACCACCAAGACGATCAACCAATGCAAGAAAGCTAATCAAAGTGATCAACCTATGCCAAAAAATAATTATTCAAACCAATGTTTCTGTTTATAGGCATAATGGAAACTAAATCATAGGAGAGAATTAATGAATTTTGTACATGAAACTAAATCATAGGAATAACTAATTATTACATATTCTGTTTGTTAGTAAGTACTAAGTATTATGAATGACCAGAACAACAGGTGGTTTCTTTATCTTCATCCTTTTCTGGGCTTCTTGCAAACTGTGTTTTACGAGTTAGAGCAGTAATATAAACTTATTTTATTATTATTACTATACTTATAACTAAAATTATTGAAAGGGGCACCTACCTACAGCACTTGTCACAGAAGAATTTATCTTCAGCATTGAGGGTTTCAGTGGAGCTGAAAATCTTGAGACAGCCAGTAATTGAACTGTTCTGTTCAATATCAAGGCTTAAATCTAAGAACGTCTCGTCTCTTGCAGTGACCCTCTCACACCTTAAACATCTTGTCTCATTTGTAAGAATACCCTGCATTTAAACAAGAATCAAGATCAAATGAACAAAAAGCAAAGCATTAGATGTATCTATATGATAAAGATATGTGGGCGAGGAAAATGAGGCATGTATACGTACTTCTGTTCATCATTCATTCTTTACACATACATACATTGTCTCCATATGTATATATTTATACACATATGTTAATATTTCTAGAAAAAGTGATATTATAAAGCACTATTATAATTTCAATCACAATACAGATGTCTACTTGACTATTAATTTCCTCTAAATAATGCACCACATTACTCTTCAACATTTGCCTAGTATAACAGAGAATCTCCGACAATATTGATTGAATCCAGCAAATTTCCGCATAAATATATACACCAAGAATGGAATGTCGATCCAACCCACAACAGATTAAACCGAGAAATGCAAATGCACAAGTCAACATGTTAACTCACCGATTAGAATCAACAACAGATTAACTCACCGAAGATTGCGCCACAAATCTTTTTCCCTACTTTTATCAGCATTATTGCTAAGTCTCAAGACCCCACCATTTTCAACCAAGACTTCTACACGTATCAGTATCAAATATGATATAATTCTAGAGTTATTTACACCATACCCCCTGTGTTATAAATATTAACACAGGAAACTCTGTGTTTTCAAAATATTTACATGCTGAACCCCGAAAATCTCTAGTATTGGTAGAATACTAATTTTCTCTATTTATTGGATGCAAAATAACTAATTTAACCTTTTATATTATGATATACATCATCTTAAATCTCTCTATATTGTTCAATATTTTTTTATATGCATCAAAACCCCTTTTTTTATATGCACCGAAACCCTGTACAAAATAAAAATTGCATGAAGAATCGTATAGACAAATATAAAAAATTGTATATAGAGAGATGTGAGATGATGTATATCATAATATAAAAGGTTAAATTAGTTATTTCGCATCCAATAAATAGAGAAAATTAGTGTTCTACCAATACTAGAAATTTTCAGGGTTTAGCATGCAAATATTTTGAAAACACAGGGTTTCCTGTGTTAATATTTATAACACAGGGTTTTTCTTGCCCATTTCAGCTAACACAGGGGGTATGGTGTAAATAACTCAATAATTCTATCATCCACTAGCTACATAGTCCATGTTCTAGAAACCAAAGCTTATCATTCACTTCGAGAGCACTCTTTCGAAATGGGTTCCATCGTGATTAAGCAATAATACCTACCTGACTTGAAAGCTTACAGACTCAGCATCCCAACCTAAGAGAAAAACTAAAGTTACCAAACGGCTATAATTTTTTCGAAAGCATATAAAAGATAAGTTTGACACATAAAATCTTTGGCAACAATCAAGATAGAGGGATTATAAAGTACAAACATTAACAAAGCAGAAATCATGTCAGGCAGTATAAACGAACCATGGGACTTGGATTTGACTGCAAATGGAATTGTCTACTGATTGTCAACCTTTGTTTACTTTCAACAATGAAAACCATCATGGTTTCCACAGATAAGGGAAAAAATCGAAAACATAACTGGGGAATCTCAAGCTTGACAAAGGCAACAAATGAAATATGATGTAATCATTTTTTCTCTTCAGAAAACCCACATCAGATTAAACCAAGAAATGCAAATGCACAAATTTTTCTAGATTTTGAATGATTTGCACACCAACAGAACCATCGCAGAGGTGAGATAGATAGGGAAACCTGGTAGCGGTGGACAAATGTTACCGAACGTCGAAGGGCTCGCCGGCATCTGAATGGATTACTGATGGTGGCGGCGGTGGCTTAAGGCGGCGGGAGCGGCGACATAGGAGGGAGGAAATTTGTTTATATGTGCCTCTCAAGTTTCCATTTAACTAAATAGCCCTCAATTTTATTTTGTATTTTTTTTAATGTAATAAATATGAAGTCAATTATTTAATTATATAATAGGATTTTTTTGAAAATTTTTATTTTATGAAGGACTAAATTGAAAATATGTCTTTATAAAAAAAAAAATTGAAAATAAAGGAAAAAGAATCGGAAATAAAGGGGGAAAGAAGATAATGCACCCAAGGTGTTTGTGGAAATGTTTGAATGGAATCAAGAGATACTCCTGTAAAAAGCGATTGCAAAATAAAAAAATCGATCGCTTTTTTAAGACTATAAAATTTAACATTAAAAAAAGCGATCGCTTTTTAACTTTGCAATCGCTTTTTAAGCTGTCCAAAAGATTCCGATGGAAAAAGCGATTGCAAAGAAAAAAAAGCGATCGCTTTTTTTCGATTTGATGAAAAACAACTCCAAAAAAAGCGATCGCTTATATCTTTTGAAATCGCTTTTTTCAATTGTCCAAAAGATTCAGATGAAAAAAGCGATTGCAAAGAAAAAAAACGATCGCTTTTTTTTCGAGTTGATGAAAAACAACTCCAAAAAAAGCGATCGCTTATTTCATTTGAAGTCGCTTTTTTAAGCTGTTCAAAAGATTCCGATGGAAAAAGCGATTGCAAAGAAAAAAAGCGATCGTTTTTTTTTTCGAGGTGATGAAAAACAACTCCAAAAAAAGCGATCGCTTATTTCATTTGAAATCGTTTTTTTAAGTTGTCCAAAAGATTCCGATTGAAAAAGCGATTGCAAAGAAAAAAAACGATCCCTTTTTTCCGAGGTGATGAAAAACAACTCCAAAAAAAAGCGATCGCTTATTTCATTTGAAATCGCTTTTTTAAGTTATCCAAAAGATTCTGCTGGAAAAAGCGATTGCAAAGAAAAAAAACGATCGCTTTTTTTTTGAGGTAATGAAAAACAACTCCAAAAAAAGCGATCGCTTATTTCATTTGAAATCGCTTTTTTAAGATATCCAAAAGATTCCGATGGAAAAAGCGATTTCAAAGAAAAAAAGAGATCGCTTTTTTTTTTAGGTGATGAAAAACAACTCCAAAAAAAGCGATCGCTTATTTCATTTGAAATCGTTTTTTTAAGCTGTCCAAAAGATTCCGATGGAAAAAGCGATTGCAAAGAAAAAAAGCGATCGCTTTTTTTTCGAGGTGATGAAAAAAACTTCAAAAAAAAACGATCGCTTATTTCATTTGAAATCGCTTTTTTAAGTTATCCAAAAGATTCCGATGGAAAAAGCGATTGCAAAGAAAAAAAGCGATCGCTTTTTTTTCGAGGTGATGAAAAACAACTCCAAAAAAAAGCGATCGCTTATTTCATTTGAAATCGCTTTTTTAAGCTATGCAAAAGATTCTGATGGAAAAAGCGATTTCAAAGAAAAAAAGAGATCGCTTTTTTTTTCGAGGTGATGAAAAACAACTCCAAAAAAAGCGATCGCTTATTTCATTTGAAATCGCTTTTTTAAGCTATGCAAAAGATTCTGATGGAAAAAGCGATTTCAAAGAAAAAAAGAGATCGCTTTTTTTTTCGAGGTGATGAAAAACAAGTCAAAAAAAAAGCGATCCCTTATTTCATTTGAAATCGTTTTTTTAAGCTGTCCAAAAGATTCCGATGGAAAAAGCGATTGCAAAGAAAAAAAGCGATCGCTTTTTTTCGAGGTGATGAAAAACAACTCCAAAAAAAAGCGATCGCTTATTTCATTTGAAATCGGTTTTTTAAGCTATCCAAAAGATTCTGCTGGAAAAAGCGATT
This sequence comes from Lantana camara, assembly GCA_037501455.1. Lineage (NCBI taxonomy): Eukaryota > Viridiplantae > Streptophyta > Magnoliopsida > Lamiales > Verbenaceae > Lantana > Lantana camara. The sequence continues at coordinate 20,150,809 of CM074863.1, read as the reverse complement.
ACAAAGAAAAAAAGCGATCGTTTTTTTTCGAGGTGATGAAAAACAACTCCAAAAAAAGCGATCGCTTATTTCTTTTGAAATCGCTTTTTTCAGCTATCCAAAAGATTCAGATGAAAAAAGCGATTGCAAAGAAAAAAAACGATCGCTTTTTTCGAGTTGATGAAAAACAACTCCAAAAAAAGCGATTGCTTATTTCATTTGAAATCGTTTTTTTAAGCTGTCCAAAAGATTCCGATGGAAAAAGCGATCGCTTTTTTTCGAGGTTAAAAATATAAAGAATTCATAAGTGTTGACCTCTAATGCACGGACACTCCGAAAAACGGCCCCGTGCAGTGTCGGACACGTGTCGGACACGGACACGCCCCCGACACGCCTCCGACACGTGTCCGACACGTCAAATCCGTGTCCCAAATAAAAAAAAAGAAAAATAAATGTGGACACCGTGTTGGACACTCCGCGGTGGAGTGTCCGACATGGCTCGGACACAGATTCAGCAGAACTTGGATTCTGGAAGGACGTGGCCACATCAAAGCATCTCTTATGAACTGAGATGGTAGAAGCTTGCCGTTTGCGCCGGTGGCCCTGGTGGCGGAAGAAAATGAAGAGATGGTAGAAGCTCGCCGTTTGTACCGGTGGCCGTGGTGGCGGAAGAAAATGATCTGGCTCCGTTTGATGTTCCTGATTTCAGACTGTTGCCGATCTAGATGTTGACGATGCGCAGGTGAAAGTGGCGGATTTTAGGAGGAAGAATGTCCATGCCGGTGGTCTTGAGTGTTTGTTGATTATGTGTAATGTGACATTTTGTGGAGAAACAAATGAATTGACTGCGGGCCAATTAGGGTTTAGCTTAGGACATGCTGAAGCCTGAAATAGTTGTTGAAACTTCCAATTTTGTAAATTAAGGTTTTGGGCCTATTGGCCCATAAAACTTCATAATATTCTATCTGTTATCGTTTCTTAGATTTTTTCTTTTTTTCTTTGTATTGCTACAAACCAAGTATATAAATTCACTTAATAGTTTTATTATGCCTTAATAATTGCATATTACAAATAATTTACATAAATCAAAGAATAATTTATATTTATGAAATAAAGAATATTCGACTTAGTATTATATAAAATAATATTTATATAATATATTTATTTATATAAATATAATATAGCCGTGTCGGAGCCGTGTCGTGTCCTAAAATTTTGCAAAAATCCGTGTCGCCGTGTCCGTGTCGTGTCGTGTCCGTGTCGCCGTATCTGTATCCGTGCATCATAGGTGTTGACCAATTCGAGGTTAAAATACAAAAAATCCTTTAAGCGATTTAGTTAAAAATATAAAGAATTCATAAGTGTTGACCAATTTTCATATATATATATAATCATTTTCTATTATCATGTAATGTATTTCATGTAGCACTAATAATATATTTCATGACGAATAAAAGATTTACACATATAAGTCAAAAATATGATTTATTTAATGTGAAATTAGCATGAACGTTTTTCCTTTCATCAATTAAATATTACTCGCGTAATTTTCAATTACATTGATTGATAGTGGTTTTGAATTTTAATACACAAGATATGTTTTTACAATCAATTGGTGGATTGAGCAATGTCTCCTTCACTTGGAGTTATAATTACAAAAACTCGATTTTCCTATTCTCAAGTGATATATATATATATATATATTCAATTTCTATAATCTTTTATCATTGTGTAATGTATTATATAAAACACTAATAATATATTTAAGTGATTGAGTTTGTCACTTAAACAATTTAGTTGAAAACACTAAGTTCATTTAAACTATTGAGTTTGTCGCTTAAGCGATTTAGTTTTTTTTTTTTGAAGGGATTTAGTTAAAATATAAGGAATCATTTAAGCGATTGCAAAGGAAAAAAGCGATCGCTTTTTTTCGAGATGATGAAAAACAAGTCCAAAAAAAAGCGATCTCTTATTTCATTTGAAATCGCTTTTTTCCGTTGGCCAAGTGAACAAGCTGGAAAAAGCGATTGCAAAGGAAAAAAGCGATCGCTTTTTTTCGAGGTGATGAAAAACAAGTCAAAAAAAAAGCGATCCCTTATTTCATTTGAAATCGCTTTTTTAAGCTGTCCAAAAGATTCCGATGGAAAAAGCGATTGCAAAGAAAAAAAGCGATCGTTTTTTTTTCGAGGTGATGAAAAACAACTCCAAAAAAAAACGATCGCTTATTTCATTTGAAATCGCTTTTTTCTGTTAAGCGATTTAGTTCATTCAAGCGATTGTGTTCCTTGCTTAAGCGATTTAGTAAAAAACATGAACCATCAGTTAAGCGATTGGATTCGTCGCTTAAGCGATTTAGTTCATTCAAGCGATTGTGTTAAAAACATGAACAATCATTTAAGCGATTGTCACAATCGGTTGGAGTTACAATTAAATATACCCGAGTTCTTTCACTTTAACTTTAATACAATTATTTTGAGTGTTAATATGCACAATTTTTTTTATTTTTTTTATTTTTTTTTTTTTGCAATCACTTAGTGATTGAGTGTTAATGGCACATGATTAATGGATTTATGTTTGTCGCTTAAGCGATTTAGTTAGAATTCAAAGAATCATTTAAGCGATTGAATTTGTCGCTTAAGCGATATAATTGAATATATTTCATGTAACACTAATAATATATTTCATGACGAATAAAAGATGTAACACTAATAATAAAGTATTTCAACAAGTAGCCCCTTGATTACTAAAACATGATTAATGACACAATTTTCATTAAAATATTAATAATTCGTTCGATTTATGCATATTATAACTTAGAAAAGTTAATTTTTTAAGATATTGACTTTAATCTTTTAAGCGATTGAGTTTGTCGCTTAAGCGATTTAGTTGAAAATACAAGGTTCATTTAAGCGAATGGGTTTGTCGGTTAAGCGATTTAGTTAAAAACACAAGGAATTACTCAAGCGATTGGGTACGTCGCTTAAGCAATTTAGTTGAAAATACAAGGAATTACTTAAGCGATGTCCAAATCGGTTGGAATTACAATTAAATATGAAAGATGAGCACAATTAAAGTAATGTATTTACGTTGAAATCGCTTTTTCAGTTGTTCAAGTAATGTATTTCATGTAACACTAATAATATATTTCATGATGAATAAAAGATGTACACATATTAACAAAAAAATATCATTTATTTAATGTAAATTTAGCATTAATGTTTGTACTTTCATCAATTAAATATAATTCATGTAATTTTTAAATTACATTGATTAATGGTTGTTTTGAACTTTAATACACAAGAGATGTTTTTGCAATCACTTGGTGATTGATTGTCCCGTGAAACAAAGTATTCCAATAAGTAGACCTCTTGGTTACTAAAACATGATTAATGAAACAATTTTCATTAAAATATAAATAATTCACTCGATTTATATTTTCATTAAAATATAAATTATTATATTTTAAGAAATCGACTTTAATCGTTTAAGCGATTGTGTTTGTCGCTTAAGCGATTTAGTTGAAAATACAAGAACCATCTAAGCGATTGGCTATGTCGCTTAAGCGATTTAGTTCAAAATACATGGAAACATCTAAGCGATTGAACTGTCGCTTAAGCGATTTGGTTTGTCACTTGGAGTCATAACTGCTAAAACATGATTAATAACACAATCTGCATTAAAATATTAATAATTCACTCGATTTATGCATATTATAACTTAGAAAAGTTAATTTTTTAAGATATTGAATTTTGATTTTCCTTTTATTGAATTATAATCATTTTCTATTATCATGTAATGTATTTCATGTAGCACTAATAATATATTTCATGACGAATAAAAGATTTACACATATAAACCAAAAATATGATTTATTTATGTGAAATTAGCATGAACGTTTTTCCTTTCATCAATTAAATATTACTCACGTAATTTTTAATTACATTGATTGACAATGGTTTTGAACTTTAATACACAAGATATGTTTTTACAATCATTGGTGGATTGAGCGTCTCGTGAAACAAAGTATTTCAACAAATAGACTTTAATCATTTAAGCAATTGGGTTTGTCGCTTAAGCGATTTAGTTAAAAATACAAGGTTCTTTTAAGCGATTGAGTTTGTCGTTTAAACAATTTAGTTGAAAATACAAGGAATCGTTTAAGCGATGTCTCCATCACTTGGAGTTATAATTACAAAAAATCGATTTCTTTTACTTTAAATATAACACTTATGATTTTCCTATTCTCAAGTGATATATATATATATATATATATATATATATATATATTCAATTTCTATAATCTTTTATCATCGTGTCACTAATAATATATTTCATGACGAATAAAAAATATACACATATTAACAAAAAATATGATTTATTTAATATAATTAAATATAATTCATGTAATTTTTAATTACATTGATTAATAATTATTTTGAACTTTAATACACAAGACATGTTTTTATAATCACTTGGTGATTGAGTGTCCCGTGAAACAAAGTATTTCAACAATTAGCCAATTTGATTACTAAAATATGATTAATCAAACTCCTAAAAAAGCGATTTCAAAGGGAAAAAAGGATCGCTTTTTTAGGAGTTAGATTTCAACAACTGAAAAAGCGATCGCTTTTTTTTCTTTGAAATCCCTTTTTACAGGAGTTTGATTTGGACAACTGAAAAAGCGATTTCAAAGGAAAAAAAACAATCGCTTTTTCAGTTGTCGAAATCTAACTCCTAAGAAACGATCGCTTTTTTTTCCTTTGAAATCGCTTTTTTAGGAGTTTGATTTGGACAACTGAAAAAATGATTTCAAAGGAAAAAAAACGATCATTTTTTTAGGAGTTAGATTTCAACAACTGAAAAAGCGATCTCTTTTTTTTCTTTGAAATCGCTTTTTTTAGGAGTTTGATTTTGGACAACTGAAAAAATGATTTCATAGGAAAAAATGATTTAGTTTAGAAACACTCTCCATATCTGTGCATAAGTATTCAATCACCTTAGTCCATTGAATTAAGTTGAAACAATAATTACAGCAGCCTCCCTCCAAACCATATAAAAAATTCGGCCGTATGTCCTTTTGGCTCCAGGTTACACACATCTCCATTGTAACTTGTTTCCACTTAACACTTATCCACTACTGTCTATTATTACAATAAGTTAAATAATGTCATCATTCGAATTTTAGTAAACTTTCCGAATTGCTATGGCATATATGGTTGATGTTATCAATACTTTTTGACAATTCTGATATTCCTTCAGCTAGGCATATCAAAAACCCAACAATTCTAATGAGTGAGGCTGATTCAAAGCAAAAGAGGAACTCCAAAGTACCTAGAACAACATAAAACCCCTCCTTTGAGAGATCATATGCAGCAGCAGCACCCAAACCAGAAGTGGCCTGCAAACCATCAATTAAAGCAGACAAACATAAACACATCGTTAATCAAAGCAAAAATTAATGATCTCAACCAATTGAAGGCAATAAAAGCAAATATACCCCAGTTATAATGCAGACAGGCTTCGACACAGCTGCAGAGGTGAAAGTCGAGTCTTTTGGTGAACAACGAGGGTAACGTTTGGATCGCGGGAAGAACAATTTGAAATAGGAAAACACAAGAGAAAAAGTCCAAAGAAACGCCATTCTCCATAACTGAAAGTTGCAAATAAAATCCAAAGCTTCTCCTACAGCTTTCACAAACCCCATCTGTTTCTCCCTTTTTCCCAACTAAATCAGAAAATAAGCCGAACAAAGGCAAAGAACACTGCCTCCACACACTAACAGCAGAAATTTATCATATTCGACCTTTGATTTCTCTCTATCCCAAAGAATTCATCACTGACATTAACCAGCAATACGAGACAATGAACAGAACATCCAAATAAAGATTAAAGAAACAAACGACAAACTAAAGCTAAGAAAAAATCTCATTAGAAAAAATCAGGAAAAAGGCTGAAACTTTAAAACAATACACACATCATAGATTCATAGTCAAGAACATAAACAAAATCAGACCAGTCCACACGACGACGACAGAAGCCCACATTAGGAACATGGAAAACACACACAAATAAGCACGAATTGCCAGATTTTACGGCGCCGTCCTGGTTCGGAAAGCCGAATTTGTGGCCGAATGACTCGGCGAAGACGGTCTCGAACGAGCTGAAAATCGAGATCCACATTTTGAATCAAACGCCAGAAAAATTCTACGTCAATCTTCGACAGAACTTCTCAGCAAACAAAAACAATTTTGGAATACTTTCACTTCTTCGATCTGAAGGATGAATCTCGAAACTTGTGGTGAAGGATTGATCGTTGATGGGTAAATATAAGGGGAAATTAATATTATCCATTATCGGAAGATGTATGAAAAATCTGGAAGAAAAAGAAGGGTTTCTCCGGTGAGAATGAAAGAAAAATGAAATAGGGGTTTGTAGTGAGAGAAATTTTTTGGGTTTTATTTGTAATATATAAAAATTTAGGGGTGAAAATAAAATATTTCAAAGTAATAATTTGTATTAACTATTAAAAGGGTTATCTATTAACTAAGTTGAAACTTGAGGGTCATTTAATTAAAAAGAAACTTAAAAGATCTTTTTAATAGAATGCCCCACATAGGAGGCGTGTGAGAGAATTTGACCTAGCAGTATTCGTCTTAAGCAGACTCACCAAGTTTTCATTTAACGAAATAACCCTCGCTGAATTTTTTATTTTTTTTAATTAATTAATTGTTTAAATAGATTAAATTGAATAACGTAACTTCTATAGGGACTAAATTGCAATAGTAAATTTTTATAAATCTTCTTCTTATCAGTCTTCCTCACGTTAGAAACCCTAACTCATCTCCTTCACCCGCTCACGTCGGCTATGCCTGAAGAAGAATAGATCACGGGCATCTGAGATGACCCAGCCACCGTAGTATCTCCGTCGCCGGACTTGAAGAAGAAGGCGAGAAATGGTAGCAGCATGGCTGGTGCTTATGGGGAAGGGGCGCCGTCGCCGCCATGGCCGCGAATACCTGCAGGCTGCTGTCCTCCCTCCTTCTCTTTCTAGCCCCTTGATTACACCCACCCAGTCGACGATATTTGTTTCCTCTGCAAATTATTCTATTAATTTCTCAATTTTAACTTTGGGGAATTGGGGTTTAGAGGAATTTTTAGAAAAAAAAAAATCATGGTAGATTTGCGATTCAAACAATTCCTAATTAGTTTATGTTTGTCCGGTCTTTATTTACATGTAATTGTTGGAAGTTGGATATCTCTGAAGACTTGTAGAAAATAAACAAGCAATCATACTATTACTCTTTCATGCGTTTGTGTAAATTTAAGAAAACCGCATAAATTTGAGAAAACAAAAGTGATCACTTTTTTAGGAGAATATGATGTATTGTTATGTGTATCCTATTTCGAATATATTTTTTTAAAATATTTTGTGTTTGTAGTGCATTGATATTTAAGATTATATTTAATGTTATTGATTTTTAAGCTCAATCACTTATTTTTATGAATTATTTTTCTAGCAATCGCCTATTGTTTAGAACACATTTTTTATGAATTACTTTTCTAGTAATTATTATTTTTATAACACAATTCAGTATCATTAAACTTTTTTCAAAACATGATTTAGTTTGAATAACTCATTTCAGTTTGAACAATCAATACATAAGCGATATATCAATTAAGCGATTTCAAAATAAATAAGCGATCGCTTTTTCAATTGACCAAATCAGACTCTCAATTGACCAAATCAGACTCTTGAAAAAAGCGATCGCTTAGTGCACTATGAAATCGCTTTTTCAGTTGTCTAAATTAAACTCCTGGAAAAGCGATTTCAATGAAAATAAGCGATCGCTTATTCAGTTGCGCAAAAATCTAATTCTTGACAAATGTTACCGAACGTCGAAGGCCTCGCGGCGTCTGAATGGATTACTGATGGTGGCGGCGATGGCTTAAGGCGACGGGAGCGGCGACATAGGAGGCGTGTGAGAGAATTTGACCTAGCAGTATTTGTCTTAAGCAACTTGGGGAGGAAATTTGTTTGTACAGACCAACCAAGTTTTCATTTAACGAAATAACCCTCGCTGAATTTTTTATTTTTTTAATCAAATAATTGTTTAAATAGATTAAATTGAATAACGTAACTTCTATAGGGACTAAATTGCAATAGCAAAATTTTATAAATCTTCTTCTTATCAGTCTTCCTCACGTTAGAAGCCCTAACTCATCTCCTTCACCCGCTCATGTCGGCTATGCCTGAAGAAGAATAGATCACGCGCATCTGAGATGACCCAGCCACCGTAGTATCTCAGTCGCCGGACTTGAAGAAGAAGGCGAGAAATGGTAGCAGGGGAAGGGGCGCCGTCGCCGCCATGGCCGCGAAGACCTGCAGGCTGTTGTCCTCCCTCCTTCTCTTTCTAGCCCCTATCTGATTACACCCACCCAATCGACGATATTTGTTTCCTCTTCAAATTCTTCTATTAATTTCTCAATTTTAACTTTGGGGACTTGGGGTTTAGAGGAATTTTTAGGGAAAAAATCATGGTAGATTTGCGATTCAAATAATTCCTAATTAGTTAATGTTTGTTCGGTCTTTATTTACATGTAATTGTTGGAAGTTGGATATCTCTGAAGCCTTGTAGAAAATAAACAAGCAATCATACTATTACTCTTTCATGCGTTTGGGTAAATTTGAGAAAACAGAAGTGATCACTTTTTTAGGAGAATAGGATGTATTGTTATGTGTATCCTATTTCGAATATATTTTTTTAAAATATATTGTGTTTGTAGTGCATTGATATTTAAGATTATATTTAATGTTATTAATTTTTAAGCTCAATCACTTATTTTTATGAATTATTTTTCTAGCAATCGCCTATTTTTTAGAACACACTTTTTATGAATTACTTTTCTAGTAATCATTATTTTTATAACACAATTCAATATCATTAAGATTTTTTCAGAACATGATTTAGTTTGAATAACCCATTTCGGTTTGAACAATCAATACATAAGCGATATATCAATTAAGTGATTTCAAAATAAATAAGCGATCGCTTTTTCAATTGATCAAATCAGACTCTTGAAAAAAGCGATCGCTTAGTGCACTATGAAATCGCTTTTTCAGTTGTCTAAATTAAACTCCTGGAAAAGCGATTTCAATGTAAATAAGCGATCGCTTATTCAGTTGCCCAAAATTTTAATTCTTGACAAATGTTACCGAACGTCGAAGGGCTCGCTAGCGTCTGAATGGATTATTGATGGTGGCAGCGTGGCTTAAGGCAACGGGAGCGGCGACATAGGAGGCGTGTGATAGAATTTGACCTAGCAGTATTTGTCTTAAGCAATTTGGGGAGGAAATTTGTTTGTACAGACCAACCAAGCTTTCATGTCGGCTGTGCCTGAAGAAGAATAGATTACACGCATCTGAGATGACCCAACCACTGTAGTATCTCCGTCTCCGGACTTGAAGAGGAAGGCGAGAAATGGTAGCAGCATGGCTGGTGCTTATGGGGAAGAGGCGTCGTCGCCGCCATGGCCGCGAAGACCTGCAGGCTGTTGTCCTCCTTCCTTCTCTTTCTAGCCCCTATCTGATTACACCCACCCAGTCGATGATATTTGTTTCCTCCTGCAAATTCTTCTATTAATTTCTCAATTTTAACTTTGGGGAATTGGGGTTTAGAGGAATTTTTAGAAAAAAAAAAATCATGGTAGATTTGCGATTCAAACAATTCCTAATTAGTTTATGTTTGTCCGGTCTTTATTTACATGTAATTGTTGGAAGTTGAATATCTTTGAAGCCTTGTAGAAAATAAACAAGCAATCATACTATTACTCTTTCATGCGTTTGGGTAAATTTGAGAAAACAAAAGTGATCACTTTTTTAGGAGAATAGGATGTATTGTTATGTGTATCCTATTTCGAATATATTTTTTTAAAATATATTGTGTTTGTAGTGCATTGATATTTAAGATTATATTTAATGTTATTGATTTTTAAGCTCAATCACTTATTTTTATGAATTATTTTTCTAACAATCGCCTATTTTTTAGAATACATTTTTTATGAATTACTTTTTTAGTAATCATTATTTTTAGGGGGAATTATTAAACAGGACCAATAATGTTAAAAAGTTATCCTAAACCCCCTAATTTGAAAATTCTTCATTTGTGATCACCAATATAGCACATATTTTTTGTAAACCCCCCAAACACCTTAAAAGACTACTTTACCCGCAAGTTTTACTCTAATACACACACGATTGATTCATCACCTTGCAACTAAACTCCCTCTGATTCTTCCCGCGATTCTGAGTCCGCCGCCGCCCCCGTTCCCGCCGTCGCAGCCATAGTGCTATTGGTATTTTGATTTGATAACCGAAGCGGACACCACTTGTTTGATACGAAATCAAGAAAACCCAATCTGGGAAGATGGATTCCGGCAGCTTGGTGACTTGTTCGATTTGGTGTAGTGTATTTTTTGAAGGTGAAGATCATGTCTTTCAACTTCGGGAGAGCGATACGCTTGAAAGAGTGTTTTCGGAGATTGAGACCCATTGGCCTGCGTTCGATTGTGATACATATGTGGTGCAGTACAAGGCTGCCCATATGGAAGATGAATCATGGATTACTTTGAAGAAAGATCAAGATGTTGAGAGTATAGTGGCAGTGCATGGTCTAGCAAAACAACACATTGCAAAGTTGAGAGCAATTCAGCCCCCTTTAAGTTCATCTCAGAGAAGGTAGTCCCTGTATTTTAATTTGCTCTGTTATATGGCTGATTTGGGATTGCGATACATATGTGATGTGTTATTCGTTTGGCTTGTGTCTTATTTGAAAAGAGATGACCAGGGAATGACCTCGACAAGTCAAGCCCTAGTCGTTCATAATTCCAACAACAATGAATCCTGGAGTCGTTGCATCCGTCGCGTTGGACAGGCCTTTAAGGACGCTAATGACTGTAGGGTTCATTTAAAAAATTATCACATTGTAGTGAATCGAAAGTTTAAATATATGAAGAATGATACTGATAAGATTATAGCTACTTACCCGGATGAGAACTGCAACTGGAGGTTTTATGCCTCTTATTGTAGGAGAGACGGCGAGTTTGCTATAAGAAAGTTAAATGTTGACCATGTTTGTGGTTTGGAAACTGTTACGAATAAAAGGTCACACCCCAATGCCGATTCAAATTGGGTTGCATGTGTGATGAAGGCCCATATCATGGCAAATCCTAAATACAAACCGAAAGATATAGTTTCTTATATCCGGAACGAGCACAATGTGGAAATTCCATACCATACTGCTTGGCTGGGCAAGGAGATAGCACTACATGAAATCCATGGTTCTTATGTTGGGTCTTATAACCGACTCCATTGGTATGTGGATGCTGTGAGACGTTCGAATCCCGGCAGCATTTGTGATTTGGAGACAAAACAACTGGATAACAGGTTTAACCGCTTGTTTATGGCTTTGAATGCTTGTTTGGTAGGATTTCTTAGAGGTTGTAGGAAATAGTTTTCCTTGACAGCACTCATATCAAGAGCAAATTCAAAGGTCATTTGCTTTGTGCGATAGCGAAGGATGGGAACAATCAGTTGTTTACAATAGCATACGCTATCGTTGACTCAGAGAATGATGAAAATTGGGAATGGTTTTGCCAAAAGTTGAGACATGCTCTTGAAAGTCAGTCTGTGCTTTGTGATTTTAGACAGTACACATTCTTCTCCGACAGGCACCTGGGACTTGTTACGCATGTGCCAAGGGTATTTCCAGGCTGCCAACATGCATTCTGCCTCAGACATTTGGTGGATAACTTCAGAACTCAGGTATTTGTTTACCGATTACTGTGATGAGTTGATACGTATGCTCCTTTTCTTGATAATAAAGTGGATGTTAGTTGTCATTATCGCAGGTCCTTAGGAAGCATTATCCCAAACTGAACAAAAAACATTGGACCAATGTGTTCAATGCAGCAGCATATGCTCCTACCAGGGCTGAGTACTCCCTGCACATCAACAAAATCCTTAAAGCAATGCCATTGGCCGCAGATTTCTTAAATAACTCCGCTCCTGAAAACTTGGCTAATTCATTATTTACCGGTAATCGATTTGGTATCATCAACAATAATATTGCAGAGTGTTGGACCAGTTGGGTGAAGGATGCGAGATCCCTCCCAATTGTTACTTTGATTGACCGGATTAGGCAGCAGATAATGACCATGATGTGCAATAGAAGGGAGCAAAGTCATGAATGGCAAACGCACCTTTGTATGGATATAGAGGTGATGGTCAAGGCTGAATTTGAAGTAGGGAGGAGCTTGGATGTTGTGCGAGCCAACTCAGTGACATTTGAGGTGAATGAAGGGGAATTCCGACACACAGTAGACCTTGGCAAGCGGGAATGTTCTTGTAATTACTGGCAGATCTTGAAGCTCCCCTGCAAACATGCTTGTGCATGCATTGACAAGAAAGGGTGGTCGGTATACGATTTTTGTGATGATGCTTATTCAGTTGAAACGTATAAAAAAGCATATGAGAACATTATTTTCCCTGTACCGAATGCTGATATGGTCTCAAATATCGAGGTTCAGATCATGTCTCCCGATGTGAGGCCTCAGCCTGGTCGACCGAAGAGGAATAGGTTCCCATCGCAGGTCGTCAAAGCTGTTACTGTATGCTCATCATGTAAAAGGCCTAGGCAAAACAAGAGAACATGCAGGGGCCCTGTGTCAAATTGACTGTTTGTATTTGTTGGGTATGTTGTTTAATTTTGGATCCTAATCAGGTTTACATGATTTGTTTTCGCACAGAAACTGAAGATTGGCCGATATTTCAGTGGAGGCTTGCCATTTTGGCTTGATGATGGACCTGGTGAATGACTTTTTTTTTAACTTTTTTTCACTTGTCTTTGTATTTTTTGTTGTATGGTGAATGACTTTGTTGTAATAATGCGTAATTTGAAGGGCGATTTGTCCAGTGAAACTGTAGTAATGCGTAATTGGAAGGGTGATTTGTCCAGTGAAACTGTAATAATGCGTAATTGGAAGGAAATCTGAGTATACTTCGACATCGGTGGCAGCTTCTTCTGTATGCATTGAGTTGTAGTGACTGAAACGTTTGTGCTCGGTCTCATACACCAACATATGCCAGTGAAAATTTGTCAGTAAAGGGAAAATAATATAACGACATGAGAACATAACTGTTGAAGACACCTCGTTCAGTGTCATGACGTAGTCACTTTTCATCTGGTGCGTCATGAACTCGTTGATTGCAGATGGGATAATGTAAGGGACAGTCTTCTTCTTTGTCTTTCCTGTGCCCCTGTTCTTCAATTTCCCCATAAAGTCAACTGACACATGAGGGTTAACAAAGTGTACATCGTGGAATTTCAGCACAAGGTAACCAGGACTTGTTAGCAGGTCGTAATAGGACAGAACAACATTGGCATTGGTCTCCTTCCCCAAAATTAGATCTCGTAGATCGTACACGAAGACAAAACTTGTCTTACTTGTATACACAACATCATGGCTGCAAAAGATTATAATGAAACAGTCAACAACATTCTGCCAACTAAACTCATTGAATTAAGTAAGAACACTTACTTTTGCGCCTCCGTGTAGCTCATAATCAAATTAAATGCCCTATTCCGTTGCTCCTCAGTGACGACCTCACATCCTGGGGCCTACTGTCCACTTGAGCTCCATCAAACACAGTCACCTAATACATAATTATCCAATGACAAATCAAACACACGCGCATAGTTAAAAGACATTGTAATATTGAATCTTGTATGTAATATGTTCTCACATTTTCTTCCACACGCTCCCTCACATCGTTCTTCCTCTTCGATCTAACCTCAGCTCGTCCGAAATCACAATCACCTTCCCCATCCTCAATCAAATCAACTTGAACTCCTACATCAACACATTCCGGTGCCTCTTCCACACAAACCGTTTTAACTCCTTCATCGACACATTCAGGTGCCTCTTCCACACAATCGGTTTGAACTCCTTGATCGACACCTTGCGCTTTTTCTGCTACGCAAACAACTTGATCCTCTTCGTCAACAAAAACTTCTTCCTCCGCTCTGGACAGACTTCTCTCCATTTTGTTAGCCGCTCGTAAGGGAACAATCTGCGTGTTTTTAAATCAACAGGCTTTCTTACAAAACATTTGAATAAAATATGCATATTGGTTTAAATTACCAAAGATTACGGACTTACATCTGAGAGGCAAATACTTTCCAGTTCCTTCTTCGCATTCTCTTTCGTACTAGGCAAACTACTCCTAGTAGTATTAAAATTAGTTTACTTTGGTAGAATGGAATGGGTTAGTTATTCAACAACCTTTTTCTTGGGTTTACTTTATTTAACCGATGACTAATATGGTGGATTCTTAATTATGTGCTCATTTCTTACCTATATCATGATCATAATTTTTGAAAAAATTATTACATAAACTAGAGAGGCCTACAATATGCAAAACTAGTTGGAACCTTCAAATTGTATCAAGATGTGCAAGAGCAAAACATTTCCAATCGTATAAAGAGTTAAGATTATTAAAATAAGTAAGTTCATATGATTAAAAAAAAAAAAAAATCTATCTATGAGTCAAACTATCATCAGACAGAAGCATTAAAAATAGGGAAAATTACAAAAATGGTATACCAACTCCGGCCATTTTGTAATTTTGGTACAAAATATTTTTCGGCGACATCAAAACCCCACATCTCCAAAAATTTTGCAAAATCATGCAAAATTTCGGAGCAGAATTTTGCATGATTTTGCAAAATTTTTGGAGCTGTGGGGTTTTGATATCGTCGGAAAACATTTTATACCAAAATTACAAAATGACCCGAGTTGGTATACCATTTTTGTAATTTTCCCTTAAAACTGAGGTCAAATAGTTGCAGTAGAGATGACTAAAATCATCAAAAATACTGCTAGTATCTGCCCGAACCTTATCAAGTTTTGGATTTCCAAATTGCGTAGAGGGATGAATATGTCGATTCGGGTCGGGCGTCCCAAAATTATCCATTAGAAGAAACCCCTACAATCCGAAATCGGTTCGGAGAAACTCATTGAATATGAAAAAAAAAAAAACAAAACAAAAAATATAGTAATTTGTATGAACTCTTGAACCTGCGTCGCTGATACTATCAACGGTTGATATGGTCCATCCTTATGTGCTCATTTCTTAATTTCTCATTATCGTAACTTTTTTCAAAAAATTATCACATAAGCCAGAGAGGCCTACAAGATATCATAATAGGCCTACAAGATATCATATTTTTTTTCAAAGAATTATCACATTACAAGATGCAAATTTTTTTAAGTGTTTTTTACCTTTCAATGCATTTCCTCTAGTTATTCTAACTTCATAGAGGACCTCAATGTAAGAATACCTTAAATTATATAAACAATGGAACTTCTTTTTCTTACGTCTGACATTTTTTCTAAATTCATAATATGGAGAAAGTTAAGAAGGTAATAGCTTATTCCCAATTTTAATATTGAAAAAACAAATGCAGCTCACTAAACTAGCAAGTCTTCTACAGAAATGGGAAGCACAAGTTGAATGAAAAATAGATACATGATTTCATTCAAACTGATACTTCGGCTAGCAAATGAAAAAAGTAGAGATGACTAATATGGTCGGTTGATATGGTCCATCCTTATGTGCTCATTTCTTAATATCTCATTATTATAATTTTTTTCAAAGAATTATCACATAACCCAGAGAGGCCCACAAAATGTCATAATTTTTTTCAAAAAATTATCACATTACAAAATGCAAAAATTTTTAAAACATATATGTGGCATCAAACAATAGTCTGCAAGCTTATAATAGTTTGCAATGGTTGATACCTTGCGTAACCCTCCTCTAGATTTTTACGGTCATGATGAGCCTTCACACAAGATTTTACCCTGTCCTCTAGATTTTGTGGCGGCTCGTATGGAATTATGCACGCTAACAAATATATGGAATTAAACACAAGAAATATATGGAATATATGGAATTAAACAAAGATGCAGCCATTAAACACAAGAAATATATGGAATTATGCACGCTAACAAATCCCCCCACACTTGCTCATTGCTCGTCCTCGAGGGAAATAAAAACAATGAAACATCATTCCCATCAAACACATTCACAAAAGCGATCCTTAAATTCTCGCCTAAACTAATCTAGTAAATTAAACAAATTACTCAATCACACGAAATTAAACCAATTAGTACAAAAATCGTACCCTCGTGTGTAGTGTGAATCGAACAAGAAAATGTACAAAGACTAGACAAACAAGTTAATATTTTTTGCATAAGAACCAATCATCAACTTTGAGTGCACTCTTCACTCCAATCTCCACTAATTTGATCAACTCATAACTCGGAATCGATAGGTCTTTCGAGCTTGTAATGTAGGCTTGGGTCAAGGTAGGAAAAAGTAAATCAAAGGCTAACACCAAGCCTACACATTTTAAATAAATCCCAAGTGTTTCCCTTTATTTCTTCCCAAAGACTTCCCTTTCTCACAATGAATTCTCAACCCTTTTATCGAATTTTCAACAAGGGTCATACTCTCTTTTTCTTTCTTTTCACTCTTGCTTTTTTTTTTCTCAATTTGTTTTTTCTCTATTTTTCAGCTCATTTTCTTTTATTTTCTTCTTGACTTCGCTCTTTTTTTTTTTTCTCTTTTGTTTCATCAATCTCACAATTTTTTCTATTCAACACAATGGAACTTTTCTCTTCAAACCAAAGGAAAGGAGTCTAAACATCATTAATACAATCCCAAAAAGAAAATGAGTAAGCAAGGCGTAAATAAAAATAAGGGTAGGAAATTGTATTGTGCATTAGGCTTGTAACGCGGCTAAGAAAAAAGAATTTGCACAATACTAAGGCTCGACGGGGTCAATCGGGTGATGTTATTTATTGAAAATCAGTAAAAAGGCTAAAAACACCGACAAGAATGCCTATGTCATTTCCCGAATCACTCGTCAACCAATCTATTTCGCCTCGAAGGGAGTTAAAGTACACTCTAACCAATTTTCAGAACTTTATTGAAAAACATAACTAACCTATCTAAGCAAAGTACATAAATTGTTCAATTAGTGCGCGAAAAATAAGGGCATAACAAAGTACTAATTAATCAAACTTCATACAATCTTTCATGTATTCAATTGCCTAATAAGTTCTAGCAAAAATTTACAGCTCAAGCTTAAGCAAACACATTCAAAACAGGAATAAATTATTCACAATTTCTAACATCCTCAAATTCAAGTAAACAACAAGTCAAAACAGTTGACGCAGGAAAAAAAAATCGAATTTAAGCACGTAAGCCAAACAGTAAATAGGCTTATCCCTCCCCCCACACTTAATCATGCATTGTCCTCAAGGCATAAAAAAAATCGAGAGAAAAGAGGACTTCCTTGAAGATCAGATCTGGGGGCTTTTTTTTTTTCTTTTCCGCAAAATAGTATGAGCGTGGGGTACGGTCACACCTAGGGATCAAACCTGTACAAAAACATCAGCAGTGTAACAGCAGTAATTCGGAAAAATTTGGCAAACAAAGAGAGCTTGGAAGACAACCAAGAGCACCAATCCACTCAAATGGAGATAGAACCTCCATGTAAATCCCCTCGACTATGTGGTGATGAATCTTCTAATCCATTGCGCCCTCTAGATTGGGGATGATTCGTAGAGGTTCTCAACATAATTCGACACTTCCTCAGCACAGACTTCGTCAACCGCTTATAAAAAAAAAAAATCATAATCCTTCACAATGATTCTTGGGTTCCTGTACTCAAAAAATATGTGAGATCTGAAGAAAATAATGGTTAAGTAGTAGAGCATATCTGCATACCAGAGTGTGACAGTCAGGTATGACCGAACCTTAAGGTCGTACACCTCGAATAAACTGCTCATTCCAGAAATCCTCATGTATCAGCTTTGAATCTGCATATTTTCCTCCTCCCATGAAGGCATACTCCAGATTATTCAAAAAGTTCTTGAGTTTCAAAATAGGTGCCTGAAACACGAAAGAATTTAGTTCAGTTATAGCATTAGGCACATCAAGCATCAGAATATCCCTATTCATAGATTTAAAAGCCTCTAATGGTAAAACCATCCCACAAGGATCAATAGACAACCCAATATGCTTCGCCTTGCTCTCAAGATTTTCAAGACTTAGTTCCTTTACATTGTTCAGCTCATTAGGCAGGTTTTCTATCACATTAATGCTAAAAACACTAGAAAATTTATTAGGACCTTTACTTGACTCATAAACATTAAACTTCTCAACATCACCATCGAATTCTAGAGTCAACAAGCCTTTTTTAACATCTATTTTAGCATTGGCAGTACTCAAAAAGGGACGACCCAAAAGGATATCAGAGGGTTTCTCAGAATAATTATCCTCCATGTCCAACACGAAGAAATCAGCCGGGAAAGCTAAATTGTTGACTTGAACAAGGACATCTTCTAAAACACCTTCTGGATAAACAATAGAGCGATCCGCCAACTGAATGATGACACCTGTACCTTTCAAGGGGCCAAGATTAAGTGCATTATATACAGAAAGTTGCATAACATTAATACTTGCACCTAAATCACACATCGCCTTTTTAATTCCCAAATTTCCAATCTTGCACGGAATGGAAAACATACCTTGATCATGGCATTTGGGGGGAAGTTTCTTTTGTAAAACGGCGGACACGTTTTCCCCCACACTTATCTTTTCATTGTCTAACAGTTTTCTCTTATTCGTGCAGAGCTCTTTGAGGGATTTCGCATACCTGGGAATCTGTTGGATTGCATCCAACAATGGAATATTTACCTCAACTTTGTGAAACGTGTCGAGAATACCCTTCTCTTCTTTCTGTTTCTTCGTCTCTGCTAATCGTTAAGGGAATGGAGACGGGACCACCAGGGGCTTAGGTTTCACGACAAGTTCCGTCTCTTTTTCGTGGTTTGAGTTTTGAGTATGGTCATACTCAGAAGTCGCACCGCCTGTCCGATCGTCCTTGGAACCAGATTTACGTCTCTGATCTTTCTCCACTGGTGGAGGCAGTTCCTTGCCACTTCGAAGCATGATGGCGCTGACATTCTTCCTAGGGTCTTCCGTTTGCGATGGTAGTTTACCTTGGTTCTCCATCCTACTCAAGGCTGCAGCGATCTGCCCTAGCTGGGTTTCAAGGTTCTTAACCGAAGAGCCTAGGTTCTGAACGGTGGACTCTAGGTTGTTAAAACAGATAGCTTGGGGGTTAAGGTTTTGTTGTGAGTTTTGCTGCTGAGGCTGCGAGGGTCTGGGTACGAAATTTTGGTAATTTGGTGGAGGTTTTTAGGCGTAGCTAAGGCTAGGATGATTTTTCCAACCGGGGTTGTATGTGTTAGAGTAAGGGTTGTTGTTTTGTTGATGGAATCCAGCGGCGTTTGCATCCTCTAAAGTCCCCTCTTGGAGTGATGGGCAAGCATCGGTCGGGTGAGATGGGCTAGCACATAGTTGACAGACTGTTGCCGTTTGTGGTGTTTCTGCACTCATGTTAGAAACTAAAACAGATATCATATTCTTAAGTTCATCAAACTGAGAAGAGCTTACCTCTTTTACTTGTCTCATCAAGTCGGCCTTGGCATAATATTTCTGCGAGGCTCTGGAAATTCTGCTAATTAGTTCTGTGAGTTCTGCAGGTGTTTTGATAATGATGGAGCCACCACTCGAAGCATCCAACTGCCTTTTGTCGGCAGGCATCAGGCCTCTGTAAAAGTTATGAACAATTGAATTCTCTTGCAAGTTGTGATGTGGGCACATTGCAAGCAAATTCCGGTATCGCTCCCAATATTCATGCAAGGCTTCATGATCCTTTTGCTTAATGGTGATTATCTCCTGAAGGAGATCCAGGTATCGCTCAGCTGGGAAGAACTTATCCAAGAATTTGTCGTGCATCTACTGCCAAGTAGTAATGGTTGCGGAAGGCAGAGAATACAACCATTTTTCTGCCGCATCTTGTAGGGAGAACGGGAAGGCACGGAGTTTGATTTGGTCCTCGGTAACTCCATGAGGCTTCGTTGAGCAGCAGACCGTGTGAAACTTGCTCAGATGTTGGTGAGGGTTCTCGTTTTCTAGACCGCGAAAGATGGGGAGTAGGTGAATTGTTCCCGTCTTTAGCTTGAAGACAACACCCACCTCTGGAAAAGTGATACAGAGGGGTTGTTGGGCGTTGTCAAGACGTACCAGATCCTCCATGGTACCACGTTCTTGTACTGCCATCGTTAAGGTACGGTCAAACTCTATGGTCAAACCTTTCTGTTCGTTTTCTGGATGTTCCGACTCAGTGCTGGATTCTTCAGATTGGTTCAGACTGGGTTTTTCCGCGAGCTTCTTACGTGTTTTGGTTTGTTTCCTTAACGATTTTGCGGTTCTTTCGATCTCGGGATCGAAAATCGGCTCGTCAATTCCACGAATGCTCCTGTTCATAAAAAGAATTAGGTTCGATTAGCACCAGTCCCCGGCAACGGCGCCAAAATTTGACAAGTGTCGAAATTGCCAAAATAAATAAATATCCAGTTCACAGCTAAACAGAGTATAGTGCAAACGAGTCGAATCCACAGAGACTGGGTTGAAAATAATTCTACTTACTCGCAGGAAAAACGCGTAATAAACTAGCCGACTAAATTAAAAGGGGGGGTTTTAGAATTAATTCTACTAACTACTAAGAAAACAATTAAATTAAACTAGCTTAAAAGTAATAATTAGCACGTTGGAAAAAAAAAAGTTTTAGACAATCAGGTGGAAAACAATACCTAGCTAGGAATTATAATTCAGTTCAGACATCAATCACGGACTCAAAAATAAATTCAATTAATTCAATTAGTTTAGCTATAGCAGATAGAGACACTCGACTCCGCCTCGTTTTCTCTTAAATTGTAGAATAACCTAGAGACACTCGACAGTTATTCCCTAACCAATTCACAACCCCCTAGAGACACTCGACAGGATTTAATGAATCAACAGTATTAAGATTTAAGAAAACACTAACCCTAATCAACCTAGTCACGACACATGCTAAATTTAAATTAGATTATTAATCCCCTTAATAAGTTGAGAACGACAACCAATCCTTCTTATTAATGCACCACTAATTATCTATCCGACATTACATAAACTTCATGCAATCAAGATTGGCAATACGCAACAAACCTACTTAGAAAATCGGGCCCTAATTAACCAAGTAAATAAATCACGATAAACACTGCACGTGGAGGATTAATAAATACTTGAAACTAAATTAAATTATGAAAAACACTTAGGTCTCATGATATCAAGAACTAAACTATAACATCCTAGCTAAGTATTAAGAAAATTAGCTACTCATAGTTCTAAAATACAAAAACATAAAATAAACAAAAAGCATAAAAAGAACTCTAGATGAATGGCGCTCTCGGATGTGTCTCGAGCCGCTGCCTCCTTGCCCTCCAAAGCTGCGTGAAAAGTCCCCCCAATATGATGCGTCAAAAGTGATTAAATAGCCACAAATTCCATCCCCTAATCCTAGTCCAAAAAGAACTTTACTTCTACGCCAAACTTGATACCCAAGACTTCCTTTCCAACTGATCTTCACACGCATGGGCCAAGTCAAGGTCTGGCACAATTTAATTCCAAGCCTGCAACAAGCCTCCAACGAGCAGGCCCAATTCTCTTAATTAAATAATCAGCCACCAAAGTTAACCCCAGGTACAGCAAACGCGTAGCCCACCTTCACGCAATTAATTCCAACTCTTAGCTTCCCATGTCAACTTTTCCATGCATGCACACGTAGCCCTCAATGCCAAATTCTAGTGCACAAAGGACCCCTAACTTGCTGACTAAGTTGTGAATAAAAGGGCCTGTGCCTCAATAATTAATTAATGACATAGGCCTTAATAAAATAAATCCAAAGCTACCAACTCACTGTCCAAGTCGTCAACTCTTGGCTCATTCAATTAATTCCACTCCCTCAATTGGGCCTTCTTCAATTAAGTTAATTCCATGATCAATGCATTGGCCCACCGAGCAATTAGAAATCAAATCATCAATCTTCCTTTTTTCTTCATGCACGCATGTACAACACTTGAAGATCCCATCAAATCAAAGCTTATTCCACTAATTTCAGGACTTCACGCATGCAAGCTCGATGTGTACAAAAGTCTTCTATTTTCGGCCCAAAAACTCCAATAAATAAAAGAATGATCCATCTGCACTTAAAAACATAAAAACACATCACGACATCAATTATATCAAAATTAAGCATTAGAATGCAGCCATTAAACACAAGAAATATATGGAATTATGCACGCTAACATTTATGTTCTATTAGACGTGGAGCAATTGTGATTGTCCACAAATCTGTTAGAATTGCAGCCTTGAGCTTGCATTATTTTTCTGATTGTTCCTTTGTAAGTTTTGATTCAGATTGATCTAGTAAATTTCCCTTTCCGGGAGTTTACGTTTAATATTTATATAATATATAACATTTGTAAGAAACTACATGCATATACTTTTTTCATTATGAAGAGTAATAATTTTGTTCCTAATTAAATTCTTATTAAGTAAATGCGAAGGAACCAACTTTAAATTATTGCTTATAATGATTAAATGATGTATTAGTGATCAATGCAATAGTTTAAGGCACAAAGAATAAGCTAACAAGTGGTTAATGGGTTCATTCTTTAAATCAAAATTCTGGATTCGAATCTCACTTGGATATGCGTGTACGGAGGAGGGGAAAAAAAAAAAGCACAAGGAATAAGGTGCGCAAAATTATTATTATTATTATTATTATTATTATTATTATTTTGTATTTGGTGAACAAGGTGCGCAAAATTAATGCTTTATATACCACTTATTAAAAATTTCAAAAGTCACATAATTATATGTATGTGTGTGTACGGTCCAAGTCGGAATTTTGAAGAAAAAAGAAATAGAAAAAACAATTATCATCAAAATTATAACTATTTAAACTTTTAGGTGAAAAATAATTTTTTCTTTAAATGGGCCGGAAAATTAGAGGAATAGGCCCACCCATTTTCCTTTGTTTCTGTGTAAATATATATTTATCGTTTTGTCTCGGCAATTTGCGCAATGTGTTTTATTTAAATAAATCAAATATATAATTGATTAATAAATGCAGTAATTGCACTACAATTTCTACTGAATAGAGTTAAATTCAAGACCAAAAAACCACGAACAAGGCAATAGAAGACAACACTACTATGGAACATAATATATAATAATATTCTATGAAACAATATAAAAAAATTCTTTTTGAGTTCAAACTGAAGTCATTTATTATGATTTTGCTATACAAATAAACTTAAAACAAAAATTAAATATATGTTAAAAATTAAATATATGTTCTTTTAATATATATATAATCAAGGGCGACGCTACGTTGTGTAAAGTGGGGTCAATTGACCGCATTAAAGAAATTTTAATTATATTTATTTATTTATTTATTTTATGTATTTATTAATTATTATTTTAGAAATAATTTTTTGATCCCTATAAAAAATAAAAAAAAATTATATTGACCCCTTAAATTTTTTAAATTGCATGGAAAATTATATTGTTGTGGAAATTGAACCTATTTTCTC
This sequence comes from Lantana camara, assembly GCA_037501455.1. NCBI lineage: Eukaryota > Viridiplantae > Streptophyta > Magnoliopsida > Lamiales > Verbenaceae > Lantana > Lantana camara. The sequence goes on along the minus strand of CM074863.1, from coordinate 20,127,211 downwards.
ATGATTATATAATACACAAATAAACTAGTAATAATAATTAGAAGAATAAGTATAGAACGGTTGGCCTATAGGAGTCACGCCACTTGACGCTGTCCTAAGATCGTGATGGCCTCCCCTTCGTGCGGGTATTGTCGGCTCATCACCATCCCAAGATAAAACCCAAAAGGCCACAACCAGCGTCTCCTATTGTGAGCACGATCACAAGGAAACTATGGAACGAAACCTTATCACATTGCCCAAAACTATAGTATATGAGAATAGTTGTATAGTGAGTTGTAGGATGCTTGTATATGTTAGTCTAGACCCCTAGGACCCTATTTATAGTGTTAGAATGAATTTTGTAACTTAAGGTATTAAAAACCAAATGAATGCAATTTGTGGGGAGTTACAAAATTCTTTGTAAGTTATATTTTTGAAGGTTTAAAGCTTTTCAAATTCCAACAATCCCCCACAAGGTTTAAAACTTCAAAATATAAATATATAGAAAATATATAAGGGCAACTAAATACCATGCAATGGGTATAGGAGCCTTCCGAGCTTGAGCCTATACTTAGTGTTGATGATTTCCATTTGAGGGAGCCATAATGGACTACGCCTTGAATTAGGTCCCTTGATCAAACTTCAATACATCACACACACGGTATTGACATCGGTTTCTGTTCAAGCGGGTTAGCGCGGTTAACGGTCATGCGCTCTTATCTTGATTTTCATGAGAGTCTCTAGGGTTAGCCCAAACCCATAGCCACGGCCCCATGGCAACTCTCACTTAGGTGAGCCCTCCAAGGTATGTGTGCCCATACCTCGCGGATTTTCCCGCTTCGGTCTCATTAAGGGTAACACCCAGCCTAACGCACCTTTTCTTTATAGCAGTCACCTTAGGGATGGGAAGGAGGTTTCTTTTGAACACACTCCTCAAAATATGCTATATAATAAGTCACGCATTGCGGGTTGTTTCTACCACATTGAACCTTATTCATGGGGTCTCCAATCACAAAGGTTGGGTTACTCCCGGAGGTGACTCCCTTATGGGCTTAGCCCATCCCCCTCGATGATAAAGATCTAGCCTCTGCGCTAGCCCTCCGAGGCAATTCTTCCACCTCGTGGAATATAACATAATGCCTCTTACTAGCCTCGCTAGTTATTTGCGACAAATTTCCACCTCGTGGAATAATATATAGTGTCTCTTATTTGTATATTTTTTTTTTCCTCCTTCTCTCCTCGTATACTTTTCCATGTATTTGTATACCTGTTTCACAAAGCAAACACCACAAGATAATATCAACTTAATAGGATAATATTTAATTTAAAATATCACCACCGGATCTCTTGATCATCATCGCTCTTTATAGATCATTTGTCTCGTATCGGTTTTTTCCCAATAGGCCAATATTCATAAGAACCTGCATTTTACTAAGATCCACTAGAAATTATTATCACAAGAATATCTTACTCTATAGAGATTGTCTCTCTTTTGGGCCATCGTTTAAATACTTTGTTATAAAGCGTTTCTTTTCCTCAAATCATATTTATAACTTTGATAACTCCATAATGATCAAAGTAGACCCTCACATTTTCCTTGAATAAAGTTTTAACACATAAAATTAATTCTAAAACCATATACCCAAAATTGTATACACATGAAACTTGATTGAATAGAACCTCTTACCTCAATTTCACATGATAACCCCCACACTTTTCTTATTTAAGAACATGACATCCATTTTTTAAATAAACAAATTATACTCTTTGTAACTAAATATGTTATCAAAACACATCAAGTGTACCCCCACATTTCTCAACAATAGGGAATGATTATATCACCATAATTTATTGTATCAACTTCCACATATAGAGATAATTTATAATAACCTTGATAATTCTCATTTTCTATTAGTTCTATTTCAACAAAGAAAATTGTAGAACTAATTTGTTTCACCATTACAATCTATAGTGTTATATATATAATCACATGAAATAAATTTTACTTTTAGATAAAATCTGCTCAATGCCACAAAGTAAGTATAATAAGGTGCAACATACCTTTTCTCCTCCTAACAAAGTATACCTCAAATTGCTTCATGTTTTCCGGATAATCAGATTCAACATTATTGATCATTACAAGATTCAATACCAATTTAAATTGGTTGCACTAATTGATAAAGTTATGGGCAAACTTCATTTCATTTCATATCCACATTATGCATATTAAACAAAAGAATAACTCCACAATCATATACAAAGGTTTATCAATTCTTTAGCCAACATAGCCGTTTATGACATATAATAAGATCACATAGGAATACAAGCAATTTTATGGCTTGATAATAACATACTTATCATTTGAATCGCTAGTTAGTACCACATTAAAACACATTCATGACATGATAGTATTTACAATACAATTACCACACTAATTATACCACTACATAAATACAAAACTGTCATGAAGATTGTAACTTTTAAAATATTATAATTTAGTAACCGACTCTTTATTATTAATGATCATTTCAATTTTCCTTTTATTTTTGAAAACTATTGTGCAGGTTCTCCTTGCATATTTTGTAAATATTTGTACATAAACTTTTCCACAATAGTGTAGTAAAATCACAATTACATTTTGCATAACTGAATATAAGACGATGCTTTCATGTACATAGAAATATACTGATTTCTATAATTATACGAGACCCATATCATGATTCACACAAATGATTATATTGTTGCTAAAGATATAGTGAACTGCAGCTACATCGAATAACCACATACTATACTTTTGTTCTCATTTACAAATAACAAACAATTCCATGTTCAGTAAATAAGATGTAGGTTTAACTAAATGTATCGTTTGAAACGACCAAAATATCAGACTACAATCACTTCCAACAAATATTATGAAGTCAAACTCACTATTAATTTTCATTTAATAATTTATAAAATTTATTTAGTATATTGCATGCACATGTTATAATATAATTAATTTTTGGCAGTTGGTTCATGCCGTTTCTCTCAGGCATTCAGTTACTACCAATCCAGTAAGTTTAGCAATTGTACAACATGTTTAAATTCAAAATCGGTCCATAATTAATACAATAAATTTTAGTTAATGGAATGTAATTACATAATCAATTCCTAATTTCTCATTTAACTATACACAAAGAAAATCATGCACTGCTCATTCACTAACCAAATCATAGATTCACCATTTTCTTAAATAATTTCAATGAAAATTAGACCGTGCTAATATACATGAGATTTCCAAATTTTCTCTCTAAAACTTATTAATGAATTTTTTTTGGAAATAGACAATTATTATCATTCTTATTTTAAGCATGGGGTAATTTAATTGGCCAGTACCTTTCTGGCACAAAACATACCTCAAGTTCAAGAACATGGTCAGCACTCAGCACCATAGCAAGAATGCTTTCCTATCACCTTCAAATCACCTTGAAATTATACTGCTTCTCTCAAGCAATTGAAATATAACTGACAGCTTCCCATCTCAAAATACAATTCAGTTCGAAAACAATGGACAAGTTAAATTGTTCTTTGAACAAAAACACGCAGATCAATTTGGTGGTAAGAAGTATTTGGAGCTTGATAAACAATTTTTCCAGGAACTAAAACTTGGTAGCACACCTTTAAAGAGTTAAATTTGGTGATTGAAATTCTTTTGTAAAATATTTTCCTAGAGTTAAAACGTGTATTAATTTTCACAATGAACACACTATATAACCAAACATAATACAATTAAGTTAATTACACAATTTAACATAGACTAATGGAATGCAGAATTGATCTCTACATTAGTCAACAAAATTTAACGTTATAAATTGTAGATGACACACAAAGGGAGAACGGATTTATTCCTCCTCAATTCAAGTTTGAGGCTGCATGGCTAAGAGACGAAGATTGTGGGAATCTTGTGAAAGATACTTGGGCGACTTCAACGGGGGAGGACAGAATGCTCAATGCGTGGGCTAAAATTGAGGCTGTGCAAAATCGCCTTGCGGAGTGGAAGATGGAAAAATTCAATAACCCAAAGAAGCGAATTCGGGCACTTGAGAAAAAACTCAAGGAACTGAGGAAGGGAACTGTCACCACAGAATCTAAAGAGGAGGACCGGAGAATACGATCAGAGATTTCAGAGTGGTATGCTTGCGAGGAAATGTGGTGGATGCAACGGGCTAAAGCACATTGGATTCGGGACGAGGATCGTAATACTTCATATTTCTTTTCAAGGGCGAAAAGTAGAGAAAAAAGGAATCGCATCACCAAGCTTTTGGACGAGCAGGGCAATCAAACAACTAAACCTAAAGAGATGCAGTGTGTTGTTCAAAGTTATTTTGATAATATCTTCTCCTCTAAAGCTTGCTCCAGGGAAGAGATTAACAACATGTTAGATCTTTTGCCAAGGAAAGTTACGGATGAGATGAACAATTCCCTTCTTATTCCATATGGTGCTCCGGAGATTGACAAAGCCCTAAAATCTATGTTTCCTCTTAAGGCTCCCGGGCCCGACGATATGCCCCCGATTTTCTTTCAAAAATTCTGGCAATTTGTAAGAAGTGATATAGTTGATTGCACCATCGAATTCCTTAATTCCGGTCGGTTCGACAATCGCATGCACTCAACGAATATAGTCCTTATTCCGAAATGTGATGATCCCACTAACATGAGTCATTTACGACCTATAAGCTTGTGCAATGTTGTCTACAAAATAGCTTCTAAAGCTATCTCGAACCGGCTTAAACCCATCCTAAAATCAGTTGTATCTCCCACTCAAAGTGCTTTTGTTCCTGGCAGGCTTATTACTGATAATGTCTTGTGTGCATTTGAATTAAATCATTTCATTAAACACAAGAAACAAGGAAAAGAAGGGTATATGGCTTTAAAATTGGATATGAGTAAAGCATACGACAGAGTTGAGTGGATTTTCCTTGAATGTGTGATGCTAAAGCTGGGGTTCCATACTGACTTTGTGCGCTTGATTATGAGTTGTATTACTTCTGTTAAGTATTCTTTTGTTTTGAATGGAGTTTGCTTTGGTAATTGCTCCCCGGGACGTGGATTGAGACAAGGGGACCCCTTATCCCCATATTTGTTCCTACTCTGTGCAGAGATTCTGAGCTTCTTGATTGATCAGGAAGATAGCATTACAGGAGTCCGTATTTGTCGTGAAGCCCCCTCTATCTCCCACCTTCTGTTCGCTGATGACACCATGGTATTTTGTCCAGCGTCGGAGAACGGTTTAGAAGGAATACGGTCTATTCTTCATAAGTATAGCTATATTTCTGGGCAGTTAGTGAATTTCGAGAAGTCCAGTGCCGTTTTTAGTCCAAATGTGAGTAGAGAGACTGCAAATTCCTTAGCTTCTCGACTCGGAGTTGAAGTTTCTGAAAAACATGACAAATATCTTGGTTTGCCGACGAGGGTAGGAGCTTCAAAACGCGACGTGTTTGCTAGCATTAGAGATAGGGTGTGGAAGCGAATCCAAAATTGGGAAGATAAGTCACTCTCGCAAGCAGGGAAAGAGATTTTGATCAAGGCAATTCTCCAGGCAATTCCATCCTATGCCATGAGTTGCTTTAAAATGCCAGATACTCTTCTTGGGAAAATTTCTTCTATGATGGCTTCTTTTTGGTGGAACGGGTCCTCGGGAAACAAGATCCACTGGATTAGTTGGGAAAAAATGTGCTCACCAAAGAATGAGGGATGGATGGGCTTTCGAAATTTGAAAGCCTTTAATATGGCTCTTCTAGCAAAACAAGGGTGGCAGCTGATCACAGAGCCAAATAGTCTTTTGTCCCGGCTGCTTAGAGCTCGATACTTCCAGGGGAAGGATTTCTTTTCAGCCAAATTGGGTTATAGACCATCTCTGACATGGAGAAGTATCTTGTACGCGAGGCCGTTAATTGAGATCGGGGTCCGCTGGAGAGTTGGAAATGGAACGTGCATCAATATTTGGGATGATAAGTGGATTCCTAGGCCTTCCTATTTCCGTCCTTTATTTCGGCCGGGGGGAACTTATAATCTGGTGTATTGGCGCAATTAATCTCCCAGGAAGGATTGTGGGATGAGGCTTTAGTACGTGATTCTTTTTTGGAAACTGATGCTAATGACATTCTTTCTATTCCCTTAGGATCATCGGCAAATATGGATCGAAAGGTGTGGCATTTTAACAAATCTGTAAGATTCAGTGCTAGAAGTGCTTACGAGGTGGCTAGAAAAGAATTTACTTCAGTAACTACCGCGGGGCAGACCTCGGAACGAAGAAAATGGAGCTTTATTTGGGGCAGAAAAGTGGCGCCAAAGATCCGTGTATTCTTCTGGAGGTTATGCCGTGATTGTCTTCCTACGGGCCTGAATCTTCGTAGACGGCGTACCCAAGGGGCAGCAGGCTGCCCGTGGTGCAGAGAGGAATCTGAGAGCACCAAACATGTCTTTCTCCGGTGCCCCGTAGCGCGACAATTCTGGGCTTTTTCGAATTTTCCTTGGAGCGTTATTTCCAGATGGCCGGGAAATAGTGAGGATTGGTGTCGATTGGTCATTGCGAAGCTCTCGACAGAAGAGGGTAATCGATTCGCCGTTTTCACGTGGGCGCTATGGCATAACAGAAATAAAAAATGGGCGGAAGATAGGGGATTGGACCCGGCTGAACTGGTTGGGTTTGCTAATAACTTCTACATGGTTGGGTTGACAAGCCGTATGGCTGAAGTTCCTCCAGAACATCACTTTTTCACTAGTAGTTGGCAAAGACCAAATGAGGGGGTACTCAAAATAAATGTAGATGGCGCTGTTTTTGCGAAAGAACGTGCTATGGGATTAGGGATTGTAGTTCGAGACCATTTGGGGAAATGCGTTTGATGGAAGAGCATGCGAAAATCTGCAATTCCAGAACCAGAGCTGGCAGAAACATTGGCAGTGTTAGAAGCTGCCAAACTCGCTAGCAGCAGGGGTTTTAATAGAATTGTCATTGAAGGGGATTGCTCATCCTTAATCCATAAATTAAGTGGGGTGGAGCAGGACTTCTCTAGTCTGGGCACAATTATTGAGGATATCCATCATATGCTTTCCCATGTTCAGGAGGTTGGATTCTCATTCGTCCGTAGAGGAGGGAATTACGTTGCGCATAAGCTAGCGAGACTAGCTTTGAATTCTAGTGACGGGGACTTAGAGCTCCCTGATGATGTTATTCGTGTTCTCGAGGAAGATGCTAGTTGATTGTGCATGATAGCTCTTCTTCTTCTTGTTTTCTTCCAAAAAAAAAAAAAATTGTAGATAATTTTAACGTTATGAAGTAATTATGGGATGGTCCGTTAGACCTTTTGAATCAAACCATACAGGTTCTATCTAATTATTTGAATAAAGTTTAAAATAATTCTGAATTAAAATATAATTACGTCGACTTATGCAATGTGTTGTGTGCTATCTATAACCAATGGATTCCTAGGTGTTTATAATTAAGGAAAGCAAATGATTGTCTATAGCATGTAAAATACAAATAATTTGTACTAATATGATAAATTGAATCTTTACAGAATAGTGCAGTTTGTTATGGTTGCTTGGAAATACAACTAATATGTGATAACAGAAAGAGAGAATGAAATATCACACAAACTGCAGGCTGACCATAAATTGAGTAATTCCGATTTTAGTAGGTAAATATAATTAAGTAGTTTAACACATTAAGCAATTTTAACATAGACTCGTCACGATCTTAGATTGTTGTGGAAATTGAACCTATTTTCTCATGATTATATAATACACAAATAAACTAGTAATAATAATTAGAAGAATAAGTATAGAACGGCTGGCCTGTAGGAGTCACGCCACTTGACGCTGTCCTAAGATCGTGATGGCCTCCCCTTCGTGGGGGTATTGTCGGCTCATCACCATCCCAAGATAAAACCCAAAAGGCCACAACCAGCGTCTCCTATTGTGAGCACGATCACAAGGAAACTATGGAACGAAACCTTATCACGTTGCCCAAAATTATAGTATATGAGAATAGTTGTATAGTGAGTTGTAGGATGCTTGTATATGTTAGTCTAGACCCCTAGGACCCTATTTATAGTGTTAGAATGAATTTTGTAACTTAAGGTATTAAAAACCAAATGAATGCAATTTGTGGGGAGTTACAAAATTCTTTGTAAGTTATATTTTTGAAGGTTTAAAGCTTTTCAAATTCCAACATATATGACCCGCAAAAAATTTAAATAATGATGACATAAATATTAAAACTGTAACGCCCCGGTTTTTATTTATTAATTTCTCACGTTTCATTGTAATTTTATAAATTATATCTTAGCACACTTTCTTTCCTTAAAATTCAAGGACCAAATTGCATCTTTATTTCCTTGGATTTAATTGATCAATTCTCAAACCTTTTATCCTTAATTGCCTAACTTACACCATTGAGGGACTTAATGGCAATTTGTGTCATTTCATCAAATTTAATTACGTACTTATCTTCTCCATCATTCCACACATTTCATACATACATCTTGCTCTCCAAATCTCTCTCTCGATCAGCCATGGAAGAAGAAAGGAAAAATTGGGAATCATCATCTTGAAGCTAAAATTTTCAAAGAGAATTGCATATTTGAAGCTCAATCATCATCTCCTTTTCCATCTCCTTTCATTCAAGACACATGTAAGCTTGATTATATAATTTTTTGATGATTTTCATGGAAGCTAGGGTTTAGTAAATTATGAAATAAATGGATTATTTGATGTTTGTTACATGAATATGTGATTATATCATGATTTGAGTTATGAATTCTTGAAGAAAGTAAGCTTATGTGATGATTTGGGGTATAAGCTTGAAAGTGGAAATTCTTGATGTTCTTGAGTAATTCAAGTGTTTATATGGAATTTATGGTACCTTAATCATGTACACATGCTTATTCCCTGAATTCTTGCATTTTAATGTGTTTGTGATGGAGTTTTGTGTGTTTGTGTTTTGTTGCCGAAGCCATCCCCTGTTTTTCCGACTCCCTTCCCCTGTTCCAATTTCTCTGGTTTTTCTACTGTAGTAAATATTTGAAGTTTAGAACACTCTCCTTTTTACGGTTCGTCAATATCTATTTTCGTTTGTGAGTTATGACCGTTTTAATTTGGTGCTGCCAAACTGTCACGAATCTGCGTTAACTCAATTTAAAACCGAATTGTGGCTTGTTGAGTTGGAATTTTTCAAAACTGTTTTATGGGGATATTCTTGATATATTATAGATGTTCTATGCAAAAATTGGTGTCAATCCGAATTGATTTGAACCATGAGAAAAATAGCAACATCCCCTGCTATCCCCTGTTTTCATATTTCGGTTTTGGCTTGATCAGAGAGACTAAATGATGGAAGTTTTTAAAACTGTTTTACTGGGGTATTTCAGGGTATGTTATAAGTATTTCCACCAATTTTCAGATCGTTTCGACTTCGTTTGATAAGGGAACGACGATCATATTTCACTACTAGCGCTGCAGGAAATTTTCTGTTTTGGGTCATATTCAAACGAAATCTGGTATTTGCTCGGGATGAATTAGAATGTGAGTCTTATATTTTTGTAAAGATATGTTTGTCTAGTTTTCTAGGAATTTTACGGTTCATTAAAATTCATTCCGATGAAGGAGTTATGCTCATTTGAATACAACATGCGCATGTTGAAAATTTTCTGCATTAATGTCCCATTTTGCTCTAATGATTTCTTTGATCCCAAAGTGCTATTATATGATTGAATACATGCTAAAACAAGATATTTTCATGCCACATTGTTCATTGTTCATTTCTCGTTGTCTCGTTGCATTTTCGCCGTTCGTCTTATTTGGTCCATTTAGAGTCATGTCTCACGTATACACATGTATTTCTTGCACAGACCAGCTTTTCGTGACGAGGAGCAGGGCCGTAGACCGTGATTTTGCTCGTATTTTGTCGGTAAAGGTGGGGTTTAACTACTAGCTACTTAGAACCCGTATAACCTTTACTTGAATTTCGGCTAAAATGTATATATATAGCTATAATCTTTCCAAAGCTCGCAAATCGTGTTCTTTGAAAGTAAACCGTGTTCATGAAAAGCGAGTCATGTTACCGTGATCGTGTTTTGGCAAGTATTCATGTACCGTGCACCGTGGGCCCGAGAGTTAGTGTTTGAGCCAACCGGGAAAGCATAGGGCTGACGGGTAACTCTTACACTTCTCTCTTACCGTGGGGATGAACCCTGAACCCACCAGGAGGATTGGTGGAAGAAGGAGTCCCGTACGTGGGAGTCATGTTCCCGACGTACACCGTGTTACCGTGGGTGGTTAGGGCCTTGCAAACCCACCACCATTGGGGAAAATGGAGTTCGTGTTATTGATCGTGTGCACTATAATGATTTGTGTGATAACTTAATTAAATGAAAACGTAATCTTTGTTCACTGTCGGGGTTGGTTGGAGATCGTGCACGCCCCTCGCCAGGGCCATTGATTGTTGGAATAAAAGTGATTAACGTGTTAAACTTGATAGTTGTAATCTCGGGTGAGTTCTATATTATTCTTGAACTTATATTATCTTTAGTTATAAAACCTTACCCGAGGTTATAACTTGCATGTTATCTGCGCTAATATATTTATGCCCCTCACTCAGTCTTCCATAGACTGACGCCTCCACCTTTCAGGTTGTCGCGGTCGTATGCTAGGCAGGAGTCAGAGTCGTGTCAGGTCATCCAACTGAGTCTAGCACTTCATACATTTTCATGATATTGATAGTAATATTTCCGGATTTAGCATGTTATGGTTATTGTTAGTAATTGGAGATTTTGCTTGTATAATATGAGAGATGATAATGTATTGATATGATGAGCTTTTGGATATTTGACATATGGTGAAATGATAATGTTATGCTTCTGCTTTTGAGATTCCTATGTTGGCTTTAATTCATTTAGGGTCTAGCCCCGCCTAGCTAGCTTGGTTCTTTTATTTGTCACCCATTCGCTGTAGGTTAGTTCATGTATGGAATATCCATTTCGTATGTGGATAAGCCTATAGTGAGGGGGTGTGGCATCTCTACGTATAAGGGTGCTACAAAAACACTCTAAAGAATATAATCTTTGTAGTCTTTTCTTCAAAAGATATTGTTAGACATGAAAAAATAATTTAAAAGAAAATCACATGTTTTAAATTATTTATTAGTTGAAGAAAGTAATTAAAATAATTAGAATCACAATTGGGAAGTGATTGATTTTGAAAGTATTCCAACAGATCATGGACTACATAAAAAAAATATATAAATTATCATCCAAATGATCATATGAAGATATTAGATAGTATATAAAAAAAAAGTGGTTGCTGTTTCGCTGCTATTCTTTGTCACTTTTGTTGTGTTATATTTTATGGGTATGTGAAAACTGGAAAGCTTTTCTATTCTTTAATTTTGAGGAACGATCAAAGAAATTTATCTCATTTTTCCAGTTGGCAAGAAATTTATACATGAAAAAGGGAATCTATCATCTTAAAGGTTCCGTTTAACTGTTTCACGGATTTGATTGTTGGTATATATCAGTATTCGCAGCAATTGTGTGTTGTTGGAATATGCATGCTAGGTGATCTCCATCACTGCACTTATAAAAGGGGAAACGAAGACTCCCAAGGTTCCTGCCTCATTCGACAATGGAACCTTTTCACTGCCATTGCCTTCACCTTCCACTCCAATGGTAAAAACAAAATCTTTTTGAATTTGTAAACTTCCCCGTATTAGTTTCAGTACAGTAATTCAGTTTGATGATCAAGGTTTATAAATAAAGTCATACCGTATAACATCATCCAAACATAAAACAGAGATTTCGTATAAAACATCTTATGGAAATTAGCATAAAAACATCTTGTCATAAAACAAATCTCATGAATAACTCTGTCAAATTTATAGTTTGCTCACTGTCCCTTGCCTTTGACCTGCATAAAAAACTATGAGATCCTTTATTACTTGTTTTTTTGTTCCTAGTGCATCATCGGTTTGGTGCAATTAATTGGGATGACAATTTGGAAATCTAGAAGGGGTTAACGGTACAAGGGGGCTATGCGTAATTTCACAACTTGATGTTGATGTCATTTCATATAACTACATGGGAGGGCATTTTGATTATTGCAAGATTCACTATCATATACATCCAACAGAATGCAGTTAATAAATTTATGCAGTTCATGCAATTGGAGTCGAACTTGGCAAACCCTCCTACATTAAATCTGCAGTGAGAATATGCTGCTACTCTGTGGAGGTGGAGCCATCTATTTCACCATTGGAACTTTTGGGCTACCTTCTTTTTGGTGATTCAACAATGGACGACATACTCATGAATTTCGATCAAGATAGTGGTTCGAAAATAAGTTCGTTTCTACACGACATAGTTCGTTCAAGCTACACATTAATGTTGGTTTTTCCAGTACCCCTGAACTTCTCCATAAGGTCTAACATTGATTAATTTCTCTTCTCCAAGAAGCCTCTCTTAGCTGTTGACAACAAAAAATTTGTTATCCTTACTCTTGTTTTGCTATCATTGGCATACATTCTGGCTATAGCCATTCCCAGTATTTGTTATTTGTTCCAGTTTATGGGTTCCACTTCTGCTTTCTGCCTTGCCCTCATTTTCTCGGTATCGGTCGCGTTAAGGTATACTTAAAACTAGGGATAGTTACACCGGCTTTCCTTGATGTTTGATCTAATTACACAAACTTCCCTTGAGGTTTAAGAAATTACAAAAACTTCCCCTAAACCTCGGGGAGAGTTTGTATAATAATGTAATTAGGTCCAACTTCAGGATTACCAGTAAAATTACTTTAGTAATAGTTAGTATTTCAATTATTTCTTGCTTGCTCATGGAATTTCAATTTTTTCTCTTTTTGACAGATATATTCATTGGATATCTACTGCCAGGGACAAGATTAATATAGCACCAATCATGATAAGTGTTGCTGTGATTACAAGTATTATTGCTATTTCCACCAATATATACAAGATGGTTGCGAAATAGGAACCTTACTTTTTCTTTAGGGTTTTGCTATTTTTTTGTATATATTTATTTATTTATTGTGTAATCTCAAGTAGCTTCTTAGGATTTGATCATTAAAATGAACGCTAATATTATCTTATTCCATCTAAAAAAATATATTTACATCGATGTTACAATAGTATCAAAATTTGACTTGCTAGTTGCTACAGGACCGCTTATTCTGCAACTCTAGAGAGAAAATAATCAAATGAAATGAATATACATACAACATCACATCACATCTCCGATAGAAGATTGCTGATCTTTCTAAGCTCTTTGAGAGCAGCCACTGCTGTGACCTGTCCTTTCCCAACAAGTCCATTCTTTGACAAGTTTTCTAGGGATACTGTTTGACCACGATCCTGCTGGAACACCGACTCTATTACCTGAAACACACACATTATCAGACACATACTCAAATAACTCGGTGTTCGCAAACTCTAAAAATATAGGTGATTTCGTATAATTTTTACTGCATTACATATTAAGATAAGTACCTGAATGTTCTCAAGCATGGATTGACCGAGATTCTTCAAGCTAACCATCAAATTTTGATCTACCGTCGTCTCTCCCTTGGTGGTCCCACGAGAGCTATCACTCGTATCAGATGCACCATTATTGTGATCTTCAGAAGCTACATTGCTATGATCACTTCCACCATTGCAAGCTTTTGTTTCTTCAGGAGCACAAGCACTTGTTCCCTCATTAGTACCGTTCCTTCCAAACTTCCATAACCATTGAAATTTACCAGACAGAAGTCTTTTCTCCTTCACCCCTGTTGCTGATTTTCCAACAGAATCATCAGTTTGTGTACATTCTGAAGTAATGACATCGTGATCAGGGATATTAGAGACGGGAAGCGGGGCGCATTCCGAGTTGGACGACTCGGCATCGTTTTCATCGACCGACGAATTTGACGCGACGCTGCTGCTTCTTTCTGATTCGTTCTCATTATCATCACTGTTATTTCCATGACTAGGACTGGTCATTTGGTCTGAGGAATTGGAAGAGTTTTCTTCACTCAAATTGTTATCACAACTTTTATCCTCATCAAGGCCCATAATGCTTTCTTGATCTTCATCTGATCCAAGCTGTTTTGCAAGATCCTGCAACAAACTCCTCCTAACAGATGGCTTCGGTTTTACACTTTTCTTTGATGGCGAAGGATCAGATTCCGTTCTCGACAATCGAAGCCTTACTCGTTCAGACCATCCCTTTTTCTGTGTAGGAACGTTTTCTAATTTGTTTTCTAGTTTGTGTTTTTGCTCCTCGTGCAAAACCCTCCATTTCTCTTCCCAATAGCTATCAGGTTCAGTACTTAGAGGAGTTCTTGGAGAAGTTGAATCCAGAGAAAGCGTATGACTACGTCTATGACCATGGAACCTTGCACCCATTGATTTTTTCACAATATCATACAACCCCGGTTGAATTGGAAGAGAATTAGAGCTGTTGGCATCCAACGCAACAGGTTGCAAGGACTTGGCCTTTTCCAACAGTTTCACAATCTTCACATCATCTGGAAAGTTCAACAATCTCTGAAGACATGCGGTGGCAATCTCAGTTGCAAGTATTGAAGATCTCAAATTGAGAATCATCGAAACAGCAAAGGAACAAATGAACGCGCCACGAGGCGACTCGAGTATCCCGAAGTTGGAATCAGCATCTTCCCCATCTACAGGAATCCTATCAGATTTTGCATTTTCATGGGCGAAGATTTCATCCCAAATGACCAAAAGGTCCTCCAAAGAAAATTCACGTCCGAATAACACCCTTAGCCAGCGGAGCGCAAAGTATTGGGGCTCGACTTCTAGTTCAATGAGGTGGCTATGAAGAGAGGGGTCAACGAGTGATAGCACGTGGTAAAGTGCAGCAGAAGCTTCAATTACGGGCAGGAATCCTGTGTGGGAAGTCTCACTGAAAGGAGAAGGTGAAAAGAATTGGGCCATGGAAACGGGGCCACCAGCTCCACTCATTAAAGCATCAAACATCGAATAGGTGTCATGTTCCATGAATTTTTCAGATAAGACAATACCGAGCTCGCCTTCTGCTCCATAGGCATCACTTAGTAAAATGATGGATTGTATTTCAGGATTGAGATCTTGGAAACTGCTAGCTTTTCTTGAAATGTTTTCATGACCATTGCCGTTTTCTGAAGATTCTGAGAATTTCTTGAAATCGAACTTGTATGTTAGGTCATTTTCGTGGAACGAAAAACCATCAAATTTGTCGGCGAAGAGGTCATCGTGTGTTTTTCTAACTTCTGAAAGACGTTCAACATCAACGTGAAGGACGTATAGAAGGGGAGCCAAGAGCTCATGCATACCTGTATTAAGTAAAACAAAAAAACATATAAATATAAGCTTTTTCAAGTACTAATTAAAGACTCAAAAAGCTTCAAATTCAATCGAAAAAACAGGGAAAAAAAAAAAAAAAAAATTCAGTCGAAACATAAAGGTGATGTTTGCAAACTCTTAAGAAAAAGTATTTTTGTGCATTGCATTGAGCTTTTCTTTCAGCACTTTATACTAATTTAAACAGAAATAAGTTGGAAGCATTAAGGAATAAGGATCAATGTTTAGTTTCTCTTTCTAACTTCTAGGTTATTTTTTAACACAAGTAGAAGTTTATTTAGAGTAAAAAAAAGTTTCAGCTTTTCTTTCCAAATGGTCAATTGTTTCTGTTTTCAGCTTTTCCCTTTTCTCCAAATACTCTGGCTACAACTTCTTACAGCTTGGGCTTCTCTAAAAGCAAAAGCTCTTGAAAACACCCACAAAATGGTCTTCACTTTCAGAAATGCCAGAAAACATATGACTTTGACATACCTTGCCTGTAACCATATTCTGGATGTCTAAGGCACCAAAGCAATAAAATCCTTCTTAGCATGCCTTGACATCCGCTTGTCTGGAAATAGCTGCCTCTTTCAGGGTACAAGCGTGTCAAATCTTGATCAACCATTCTCTCAAGTTCAGCGTTTCTGAAGAACCGACCCCACATGCTGTCTGCAAACGAATGAGCAATAACAAACAACTTAGAAACGAATCCAACCAACTCGAGTACAGTTGCAGAAGGCCAAAGAAGTACTTGGAAAAAAGAAATAATAATTGTAGCCAAAAGAAGTAAAACTATCGAACCTGGGTTTTGGGAGAGAGGATTATCCATGACCAGATCAGGAGAACTACTTCCATCTTTCTGCACGTTTGGATCGATTAGAACCTGTCTCCGTAAAGTGGCATACCTGCATAAAAACATGTCTAATTTAAGATTACCTTAACATAAAACTAGAAAAAACAAATAGAATCCTGCATTATTTATTTGGAAGAGTTGACAAGGAAATGATTCCACAATTCAGGGGAGTTCTATATTGACAAGCAAATTCATATGAAAAAAGGTAAAAAAAAAAAAAAAAAAAGGAAAATATAATAGGGCTCTTACCTCCTGCGTGAATTGGCGGTGACTCGGCGAATGTCATCGATTGATGCAGAGGGGGAAGACGGTAGAATCCCTAAATCTATGCGCCATTGGACCCCTCTGAGACTCCCAAAGCGACGTGAGTTTCCAGAAGACGACGTTGTTTCAGGCATTCCGTTGCCTATTGGAACCGGTGACATCTACTAATTTCTTCTTTTTCCTTTCCTTCCTGTTCGCTTATTTCGTCCCTTCAATCCAGCTGAAATCCTCACAGAATCACGTGGATAAATGATAAATCCATTAAGATCATCCCTAAGAAAACCATTGATTGAAATTTAATGACGAGTTTTCACCCTAAAAAGTCAGAAAAAAATCAATCTTTGGGTTTAGAAACTTAGAATTCAATATAAAATTCCTATAATTTCGAAGACCCAGTTGCCCAAAACCCTTCAAGATCAACTTCCTTTCTGTAAGAACTAGATTTCTGCAGACCCTTCCAGAGAAAATGAGAAAATTTCAGCTCCCAAATTACAATATGTGCAATAAAGAACAGATCGAGAGTTACAGAGAATAAACAATTAATTGTTCCCCACACAAAGTGGGCAAAGGTTTAGGCTTCCGAAAAGCTAAAGAGGGTCTGCGTATACTTGTTTGATGCGAGTAGAAATGCAGAAATCTAGAGAGAGAAGTTGAAGGATGAGAAGCAACTAAGTCTGGAAAGGAATTGGAGAGAGAGAAGAAAGAAAGAAGGTGAAGAATGTGATTTTGGTGCAAATAATTAGCATGACATTTATCTAAATTCTAACCAACCAACCAATGAATTTTCTTTGTTTCTTATTATGGAATATTATTTCCACATTCCAGTTGGAGAGAGAGAGAAAGAGAGGAAATAACAAGTTTGTTTCTCTCGTGTGAAAAAGCAGCTAATTGTGGGATACAGAAGGGGTCCTTTTCCGATTTATAATGCATCTAATATATTCATAAAAAAGGTTTTAATATAAACATAAAAATCATAACATATATTTTTTTTCCTAGCTCAAAGTCATAATATATTTATGAGTTATGATGCATGGTACGGGTACGATAATACAGACATGACATGATACGAATACGATGATATGTATTTTTTTTTTTTTTTAATTTTAAAAGTGTTTGATATAATTTTTTATATAAATATCTAATATGATTAGATATAGCAAAATAATATTTTTAAAAATATACATAGATTTGAGTAATATGCTTATGCTTAGCACAAAAATAAGCTCTTATATTATTTGCCACGTTTCGAGTCCGTATTTCAAACCACTTAATGCACCTTGAAACTTAGTTATGGATTAATTAAACTTTTTTTTTTTTTTCATTAAAACTTAAAGAGAGATAAATATATATGTAAAATGTTTTTTTGCAGGATAAATTGAATACATATGTAACTACTAGGGCTGTCAATGGGGCGGATTTTAATCCGAATCCGATCCGAATTTTATCATATTCGTCCGATAAAAAAGTCCGATGGATCATATCCGATTATAAATATTCGTTATCCGAAATAAATGGATCGGATATGGAATTAAGGAATCCGATCCGTTAAAGATCCGAATCCGATTTTTTTATAATATTTTATTAAATTAATTATTTTATTGGTAAAGAATATTAAATAAAATAATTAAAATTAAAATTTTCACTTATGTTCACTATAAATAATAATAAATTTTAAGTTATTTATTCTAAAAAATATGTTTTTCTTTATTAAAAATCTTAAATTAACCTATTTTAAATGCATATACACAAAACCATTCAAGAATTCATTAAGTAATAATTATTTGTTAAATATTATATATTTATATTTATATTTTATTTATTTCTTTCTTTATAAAAAAATTTAATTTTTATTGTTAATCGGGTCGGATCTTTTATCGGATCTGATCCGACCCGTTAACATACGGATTTGGTATTAATGAATCCGAATCCTATAGGATTCGGATTCGGATCCGGTTATCGGATCTTCTTGTCGGATTCGGATCCGGAATTTCCTGATTCGGTCCGAATCCGACCCGTTGACAGCCCTAGTAACTACCACAAAATTTGAAGATGTCAAATGATTTGACCCAACCAAGAGTTGATTTGTTAACCAAATTCCTAGAGTTTGCCTCTTAAATCCGAGTCTCTCTCTGTTAGTTTTATTGCATTACTAGTTTTTCTCTTTAATTATTAATTGGCCTAACCGTGTTTAGTTAGGATTTAGGAAGTTTGGTGTAATTTTACTTTCTGCTCCTCCTTTTCTATGTAGTTTTTTTAATAGAATTAGTGACTAATGCTATATCATATTCTTTTGCTGTTGGTAATGTATATTTCCGGGTTTTGATAAGACTAGCTAACCACGTTACTTGTCCTTTTGAAAATGCAATTTGTTTAAAAGAAACATAAAATTGAAAGGTCTAGTAGTTCTTAATCACCTATTAATTTATTTTTATCACTTTAAGCCAGTTCAAGAAAAGCAATTTCTCAATAATTTAATATATATTTCGTCCCTCATTTTTTTTTTTTTTTTTTGTGTGTTTAGGTCCTGCATATGTTTAATATATGAACACTGCACAGATTTAAAATGAAACGATCTTTTAAATTTAACTACTCCATTCAAAAGGTTGGAATTTAAACCCTAAAAACTAAAACTTATTTAAAATTTTGGGTCACATCCCATTAAACCACGTTTATTGTTGAAACCCCAATAATGTTAATTAAATTAATTACTTACAGAGAGTTAATTAAACTTGTTTTTTTATCTAAATGAATCCGAATTAGTTTTCAATTTTGTGGTGAATGAATAATTACAAAATTTAGCATAGGGGGAGAATCAAGTATTTTCGATGAAATTGCATAGCAGCCAGAGGAGTCAGTCAACTAGACGACGCCGTACACGTACAAACCCAGGAGTAAATGCCAATACAAATAAAGAAAAGACTTATTGTTTTTTTTTTTTAAACAACAAGTCTTTTCTTTATTTGTATTAGCATTTAAAAATAATAATAATAAGTCTTTTCTTTATTTATATTTAGCATTTACTGACTCCTCTGGCTGCTATGCAATTTCATCGAAAATACTTTGATTCCCAATATGCTAAATTTTGTAATTATTCATTCACCACAAAAAAACAAACAATAAATAAAAATAAAATAAAATAATATACAATAGTGGAATAATAATAATAATAATAATATAGCAAATATGGGAGAATATCCGGATTGACGTGGAAAAGGCGTGTAATTCACTCTCTTTTATCTGCCTATATATACTTGGTCAAAGTTCAAACTGCATAATCATATACTTCCTATGGTCTCCAACCCTAATTGAATATTATGTTGCATCAACCTGTTGATATTAATATTATTTTTTTGGTTGCTTATTGATATTAATATTGGTGTTGGGTACTTACGTCTCAATCTTTTAAGTCTCCACGAGCCTTAATTAATTTCAGTGAAATTAGATAATCATAAATGATAAAACTAATACACCTTATAGTTTAGTTAAAATTAATTACATAAAATCATTGTTAGAATAATTTATGAGAATATAAAAACTTTTAAGATATAATATATTAATATATTTTTTGGGTAGCATAATTGATCTGGCTCAAATCCGATCGATCTGTGATGGACGATCTAAGGGTCAGATTTGGGGTCAACCAGTCAAGAATTTATTTGAGTGGGTTCTCTTATCGACATGAAAGCACTAGCAAACTTGAGCTCGAAGCCAACTTGGGGGACTTGGGGTTTTACCCAAGTTTGGCACTCCGACGCTCAAGTCAGTAAAAGGGCTCTTTAGAAAGAGAATAAATTCAATTGAATGTGTATTAAAGGCTTACCAACTACTATTCTAAGGGCGAGTATTTATAGTCATGACCAAATAACACAGTGATGCGTGTACTGTAGGTGTGCATTAATGGCGTTGCTAGTCGTCGATCTGGATGTTGGACGATGGAACCGGCTTGAGGCGGGTCGTTTGTACCTTCTTTCCCCTTTGGGTAAAAGCAGGGACTGACGGTCATTAATGAGCCGTAGTACGCCTGTTCCAGGGAAGGATGCACGTGTCCCGACATGAGTGCTTTACAGTATTCGGGTGTCCCGTGACGTATGTGATCGATCAGCAGATCGATTTTGCCTACCAGGTTCCTCAGTTCTGTTTGGGTTTCCCCCCAGGGATTAGACGGCAGATAGTGAGACACGCTGTTCAGATCGAGGTCGACGGACTCTTCAGATCATTAGCAGATTAGTCATGATCTGTCTAATAGATCTGACGATCTGGTCTGTCCTAGGCGGAGTAAAGGTCCATGTGGCACCAGCTGAGGGCGGCCACGTTGCCACGTACTATTATGCCATGTCAGAGGCCCCCCAAATTACTAGTGTGACTTTTCGCAGTGGTAATTTCATCGATCTGGCAAGGGGTAGGGGAATCGTCACGGCCGTTGGAATCGAACCGTCACCCTAATTATGGGGCGTGACTTTTTGGGTCAGATCGGTCCGACAGTGCATTTAATGCGACGTGACCTTCCATATGATAGGCGTCCGTAGGGTAATTATGGCGTCGTTTCGTATTTCGAGACGTTACTTTTCAACTCCTATATATAGGGGGCCTCCCTGAGCCTCAAATTTCACCAATTGCATACTGAGGACCGAACTGCTCCGATCTGCTCAGCTCGTTTGTGAACAAACGCATTCAAAATCCAATTCGGCAAGGTAAACTCATTTCCCTTTTTTAGCTTTATGGCTCAAAACCAGGTCGCGTTTACACCCTCCCCGGAACGAGGAGATAATCTGCTGGCCCCCCCTTTACCAAGTGAAAGTTTTGAGTTCGTATCGGGGTCGACTTCGGGAAGGGGCGAAGTTCCGACGGGCGACGGCGAATAGAGGAGGGTTGGCTTCGACGTCGATGGTGCGGCGACCCATAGGACTGTTAGACGAACCGAAAGAGGAGGAGGTTGGAGAGGAAGGACAGGTCGGAGTGAGGCAGGTTCATGAAGGGGAACCGGGGATACGCATCGGGAATCCCCCCGCTCGACCTCCGCATGTCTACAGGACCCTCTCGCACATTTCCGAGAGGTTTTCTAAGATAACCCCTCAGGAGCTCGCGGAGGTCACAAGGTTATTCGGGTTAGGCCCCCAATACACAGTTCGTATGCCGGAGGAGGAGGAAACCGTTGAGAGACCAAGGGGACTGAGATCGGTTGGTATGTACTATGCCTCCATCAAATATGGATTTAGGCTCCCCCTTCCCCAGGTCGTTGCGGATTTTCTAGTCCGATATAACCTGTGTCCATCCCAGTTGACCCCCAATTCTTTCTCGCTAATGCACTGCATGATCATCACGATGAAGTGTCTCGAATTCGAGCCGGAGATCTGGGACTTCGGGGAGTTCTTCACGTTTAACAGCGCTACCAAGTCCGGGGTTGGATACTTCAACCTCCAGTCGAAGCCGAACCGGAAGATCGTATCGATCCCGTCTACTTCTCATGGGATCAATTGGAAGTCCAAGTTCTTCTTCATCGATCTGCCCATCGTACCTCGCTTCCGGATTACTTGGGGGGACAACGGCCCAAGGCAGCTCGTGACTAAGTCGTCGACCTGGATTCACAAACACTTCGAACTATTGACCAATATGGGGCTCCTAGACCATACTAACCTGACGAGGATGGGGAATCTGGTCGAAGCGGGCATTATAATTGGGACTCGGAGAAAGAACTTCCGCTTCGGTATGCTCACACTTCGACCGGACCCCTACTCGATCAGGGTCTTATTTAAAATTATTATTTTTTTAATTTTCGTCGATCTATTCTGTCGATCTGACTCTCCTTCGTTTTGCAGACCTCCGTCTGTTAATAATGTCTCGAGTTGCGAGGATGAGGGCGATGAACCAGAGAAACGCTACCCCGGACGAGCTGCGACCTGTGGTGGAGGCCGGCTTACTTCAGCGAACCCCGAGAAGGTTGAACAGCTCGAGCGGGAACTCCGGGAGGCCCGAGAGGAGAAGAGAAAGCGGGTCGAAGAGAAGGAGACCATGGAGGTGCTGGGATGCGGGCCCAGAACAGTAGCAGTCCGGGACCACATTTTAAAATTTTTATTATAATACAAGCATTAAAATATTTCTAAAACATTTTAATACAAAGCGGAAGACTTAGCCGGATCTACTCAAGTATATACATGCAATTGATAATGAATTTTAAATCACTTAAGCAGATAAATATCAAACATGCAATTAACACTTAAGAGCACATAATTTATCATGCTTAAAATAAAACAACTGTAAAATATTACCGTACTGCAAACATGGCTATCTAACGGCATTTTTCCAGCTCCTTTCCCACTCGTGAGACCGGCAGAGCTTCCCTGCAATAACCCCAGGGACACCCTCGGAGTGTGGGCTCCGAAAGTATTTCTCTAAATACTTAGAGAAAATAAACTTTAAACTAGAAGACCCTTTTCTGGGTTTATTCTCCCGAAATTAGGCGTTTTATATAAACACCTAACTAAAATTAATTTCGAAATAAATCGGAATTAACTAGGAGAAAAAGGGATATGGTTTCAAAGCTAAGCTCTAGCCAAAACCTCTCCCAAATGTTATGAGAAATGAGGGAGGGGGTCAGCCTATTTATAGGCAAAAACCC
Organism: Lantana camara; assembly: GCA_037501455.1. Taxonomy (NCBI): domain Eukaryota; kingdom Viridiplantae; phylum Streptophyta; class Magnoliopsida; order Lamiales; family Verbenaceae; genus Lantana; species Lantana camara. Next base: position 20,104,132 of record CM074863.1, on the reverse strand, counting down.
GAGGGCAAAACGGTCATTTTAAGCATAAGTGGAAGGGTATTTTGGTCATTTTGCACTGCCACTTGCAAAATTGACGGAATGTGAGAGCACCACGTTGAAGCTCTCATCGCCACGAATCCAACGCCGATGGCCACGCGCCAATCGGAGCTAGCACGAGCCACCGGAAGGTAGCGCGTGTGCTTCACATGCGGCTAGGGTTTCATGGCTCTTGAACCGGTCCGGTTCGACACGTGGCTGACCCTAGGCTTGCCACGTGTCCGGGTCTGACCCGGGCCCACCCGACCCTGCCCTGAAACCGACCCGACCCGATCCGGGATCCGACCCGTTTGTCCGCATCCGACCCGTTGACTGACCCGGCCTGATCACATCTGAGCCGTACATTGGCGCTGACGTGACGGGATTCTAGCCGTCCACGCGGCGCTCAGTCAGCGCCACCTGGGACCCGTCTACTGACGAGGCATGCCACGTGGACTGCCACGTCAACAAAATTTAAAAAAAAAAAATTAAAAATTAAAAATTTTATTTTCTCAAAATAAAATTCCGGGAATTTCCTACTCTTTGGAACTTTAATTTATTTTCTTAAAATAAATTCCTTGGCCATTTTCAAACACTTTGAAAATTCATTTCTCTTTTTCCTTTTAATATTTTCTCTTGGGTTTTCAATTGGGGCTTGCAGGGGGACCTGCAGGGCTAATTAATTTTAGCTCCAAACGGATTAATATATTACCATCCCATTATAATAATTAATTACCATTTAACAATATTTAATTCCACTAAATAAATATTGTTGCACTCTAAAATTAATTAAATTATTCACGAATTTCTCGATCTAGAATAATTTCGCATTTTACTCCTCCGTGTAGATATCCATGAAAAATAAATTGCAACTACTATCATTTATTTTTCATCTCTAATTTGAAATTTATTGATTCGCCTTAAGTTCAAATTCTCTGTATGTGAAACACATTCAACATACAACTTCGGTGACGTTATCACGCGAAGTGCTTTGGCTATAGTCTTAATTCGAAATTTTGCAAATCTATTTCAAGGATATCTTTTACCTTCCAGCAAGGCCACAGATTCCTCGATCAATATAACTCTTTTGCACATTTCATGTTGTCACCGAATCATACAAAGTATTTTGGCCACCCGTTACCGAGACCTCACTTCGAGTATGTTACAGTGACTAACACTACATGCCTAAAGCCGAAATATCATCAGGATTAAGAGTACAATGCTTCCTGAGATTTTATTCATTTCAGATAGCAGTATAAAATGAATAATCTCAGTGGTCCAGTTCGATGTTTCCAATCCTATTGAAAATCATCAACGTGTTATAATTGGAATCACCATTCCTTATGACGAAAGACTAATCATCTTATATATCCACGTTATAGTCTTGATAAGAACATATTCTTATCTTACCGACTAGAACTTTAATGACACGTGATTTCGGTATTCAAATTCTTTTCCTATGAAACACATTTCATATGAGAATACCACCACACGTCATTAATTATTAATATGTGAAATACTCACAACTCGCTGTAAATTCAGTTTAATTAATTCAACAAATTGAATTTTCAGGGCACTATTCCCAACAATCTCCCACTTGCCCTAAATTCAATTTGGCTATACATCTAAGTCTTATTCCTTCCACATGAGTGTCAAAACTCGTTTTGCACTCTTTTGCGCCAATACTATAGTGAAAGAATCTATTAAACATTTCTCTGAGCCATCAACTAGGAAATCATGAATCCAATACATCTAACTGGCTGCTTCTCAAGCTACCATGTATATGACTTCCATGGCGGTGTAAGCAATACAAGTCTGCTTAACATTCTCCAATTAACGGTTGCTCTTTCTAGAGTAAACATGTATTCTGATGTCAAACATGTAGAATACAAATCAGATTGTAAATCCGAATCTCTATACTCTATTGAAATGAGCTCACCACTGTGGTAGACAAGCATATAATCTCAAGTCCTTCTCAAGTATTGCAATATATGCTTTCACTACTACCCAATATCAGATTCTAGGGTTTGACTAATACCTGTGACTTAGACCTGTTTCATAATAGACAGCTGACCCTGTACATGATATGACACACATAAAGCTTCCACTGCGGAACTCTAATCATGTCTTCTATCTCTTCAGTTGTCTCAGGACACTGATCCCGAGATAGATAAATTCCACATCTAAAAGGTAATGAACCTTTCCTGGAATTCGTCATATTATACCTAGTCAGTATCTTTTCTATATATGCTCCTTGTGATAAACCAATCTCCTTATTCCTATGATCACGACAAAATTCTGATCCTTGGAATATTATTGATCTCACTTAGGTCTTTATTTGTCAAATAGATTTGACAATCGAATGTTGACTACTAATCAAAATTCTTGCATCATTCCCAATGAGCAGAATATTAATTACGTACAAAGTGAAAATGTTACAACGCTATCATGATGTCATTTTGTACACTTCATGGTTCATCAGGCAATTATACAAATCCAGAGAATTTAAATTGCCTTATAATTCTGATGCTCCATAATCTAGACGCTTGCTTAAGATCATAAATCGATCTATTAAGCTTGCATTAAATGCTCTTGATTTCTGGCTGTGAAGCCTTCAGGTTATGCCATGTATCTCTTCTTCTTGAAATTGCCCGTTCAAGAATATAGTCTTTACATCCATTTATCTAATCTCATAATCGATAATGAGATAAAATGGAGAGATAATGGACTTAAGCATTTCTATAGGCGAGAAGACCTCATAAATGATTTCTTCTTTTTGGGTAAAATCCCTTGCCATAAGTTTGCTCTAAAGTCTCTACTTTTTCGTCCATTTCTCCTTTTATCGTCTTGTAGGACCCAATTGTACTAATAGGGTTTAATGTCTTCAGGCACCTCCAAAAGTTCAAGACTCTGTTAGAATACAAAGATTCTAACTTAGATTCCATGGATATTTGACCAAACGGTCAGCGTCTATATTTTCCATAGCTTCATTACACGTGATAGAATCAGATATGTTAGATTCAACCACTTGGTTAATCTTAGGTATCTTGTCAAGGTGTCCTGACAATCCTCCCACTACAATGATGCTCTCGTGTACACGTCTCTACATCACATGTTGTATTTGGTACATCACATGTATCCAATATATTTTCAATTATCACTGGTTTATGGAAATCAACATCTAATACTGTTATTTCTTTTAACACTACTTTTACTTCTACCCTTTGTGGTTATCTATGTAATTACCTTTGAAATATTCACAAACATCTTTTGTGATTTCTCAAATTACAAAATATACCACCTCTCGTTCTTCTTAGAATAATCTTAGAATAAGTAAACCTTTGTTCTTTATTCTAACTTGCCAGGATCCATCCTTAACTCGTGGACCAGGCTACCTCAAATCCGAAGATAAAAGATACAGGGTTTTCACCCTAGCTACAGATCCATCAGTGTTTTAGGAACTGACTTAGATAGAACTAGGTTTAGTGTATTTGTTGTTTTGAGCGCAAGACCCCAAAACAAAATTCATAGGGTAGCATGACTCTTCATGAATCTTACCATCATTATCAGAGTTCTATTTCTCCTTTCTGCAATACATCTTTGCCAAGATTGAGAAATTCTATTTAACTCTGAACTTAGATACTTATCATTACTTCGATCTAATCGGAGTGCCTTGATATGTTTTCTAATTTGACTCTTTGACTTAAGTCTTATATTCTTTGAACTCTTCAAAATTACAGACTTAAGTCTCATCAAATAAATATATCTGTATCTAGAGTATTCATTCCAATGAATGATGAAGTACCTAAAACTTTCTCTTGCTTGAACACTCATAATATCATACTTTCGTTTGAACCAATTCAAGCAAGTTCATGGCTTAATATCCTTTGTCTCAAAAAGGTTACTTGGTCATTTTAACCTTCTAAATATGATTCGTAGATTGATACTATTTTCAAGTCAATAGGACTCAACAATCAGTCTTTGGATCCTATTCAGATTCAATTGACCAATAGATAGGTGCCACGTAGAAGTTTTATCCTCTTAGATGGTAAGTCAAGCTACTTAATGTTAAACTTGAATTAGGGTTTTCATTGAGGTATAAAAGACCATCTTTTATTGTGCCAGAGCAAATAAACCTTTTATTTTGTTTAATGGTAACCCTTTGTTCAAAACAAACAGTTAAACCACTAGTTATCAAATAACTTACAAAAATCGGATTTCTGTATATATGGCACGTATAATATTAAAACCCTATTGCCAAAATACGACTTTATAGTCCTTACTGCTAATACAATTAGACTTGTATTATCCCCGAGCAGTAGTTGTGTGTTAGCCGTTTTTCAAACTTTCTGATTAGTTTGAATCTTCACAACGACTTGCAAATATGATTAGTTGATCTCAAGTTCACACACCAGGAGTCTGGTGAATTTTCAACGAGTAAGATATCTTCATATCTTATCTAAACGGCGTAACAAACAGACAGACTAAGTATTTTGGATAATTTCCTTTTCCAATACCCGTTAACACCGAAATAGAAGCACTTTTCCATTGTCGGATTTTGACTTTCTATTTTTGAACCTTAGATTGGAACTTTTCCTTTTTCTTTCTTCCACTTACTGGCTTTCTAGGCTGTGGATATTGATGTCTGATTAGAGAAAACTTTTTTCCTTAGTCTATATCACCCTTTCTGCCATATTAAGGTCGTTCATTGGTTTTATAAAATTTATTTAAAATAATCTTGAACGTTCGAATGACTTAGGCAGAGAGTATAGGATCGTATCCTATCTGTTAAGATTGTCTCTTTAAGCACAGAGGCTTTCAATCTTATTCAGATCAGTTATCATATTCATAATATGATTCTAAAATAGTGATCCTTCAAACATCTTTAACTGATAACCATTTTCATGGCTCGTACCTTCGTACGACTCTGTCTTCAAAACATGTTCTTATCAGTGGACATCTCATGTGTCTGATGCTCAAGAACTTTTAAGACAGATGTCAGGATATAAAACTAGCCAGATCATCACACTTGATCCATTTAGAATAAGCGTCTTTCTAATCCTGACTGGCTGTAATTTCCGAAATTTTCGGATAAGGTTCAATGAGTACGTAAACTTTCGTATCTCAACACGATGTCAATATTTATTTCCTAGTCAGCATAGTTGAACCCTTACTAACCTATTTCCTTAAAGTCATTAGGAGTGGGCTAAGGGAGATCCTTATTATTATAAAACTGAAATAAATAGATAAATGCAAGTTATGATTATCTATTTCATTTTCTTCTGCGTCCAACCAATAAATGAAATCCACGTAAACATAATATTTTTCGGCCTAATTAATAAATTGTTATTAAAGCCTTAAAATATTATTGGGATTTTAAATATGATTTAGCAATCCTAGTGGGAGGGTATTAATAAGATTAATCACTTCCAACAATAAGACGCCAAAAGTGATTATTAAATAATCAAAAGATAATCCACACCTTTTTAAAAAAAAAAATTCAAGTGGGAGCGAGATGAAAAGAGTTGGATTCTCACGGCCTCCATTACCCGTCTATAGTATAGTGAATATATACTACTCCCTTCGGCGGGTATATATTCGCGGTATACAAGATTAGACTTCTACAGATAGAATGAAATACGGGGAAGTCAGCTCGACCACGCATCCGTGGAGTGTCTTGACCTACTCGTACGGACTTTTAGGTAACGGTACACACTTGACTAAGTAATGTATTAACCTCCCTTCGGAGCTCTGTTGTATTTATTTAGAGGACAAGGGTTGACGTGGTAGATTAACATTGTTTGGTAAGAGTTACCTAGATGACATGTTAATTAAGAATAGTTCTTGCTTTTCTAAGCGGGGAGTCAACTGCAATTAGTTAAGTCACCATTGCGTAAACCAAAATGCTTACGTGGATTTCATTTATTGGTTGGACGCAGAAGAAAGTGAAATACATAATCATAACTTGCATTTATTTATTTATTTCAGTTTTATAATTACGATATCTCTTAGCCCACTCCAAACTGTATGTCTATAAGGAAATAGGATAGTAAGGGTTCAACTATGCTGATTAGGAAATGAATCTTGACATCGTGTTGAGACACGAAAGTTTACGTACTCACTGAACCTTATCCGAAAATTTCGAAAACTACAACCAGTCAGGATTAGAAAGACGCTTATGGATCAAGTGTGATGATCTGGCTAGTATTATATCCTGACATCTGTCTTAAAAGTTCTTGAGCATCAGACGCATGAGATGTCCACTGATAAGAACATGTTTTGAAGACAGAATCATACGAAGGTACGAGCCAAGAAAAAGGTTGTTAGTCAAAGATGTTTGAAAGATCACTGACTCAGAATCATATTATGAATATGATAACTAATCTGAACGAGATTGAAAGTCTCTGTGCTTAAAGAGACAATCTTAACAGATAGGATACGATCCTATACTCTCTGCCTAAGTCGTTTGAACGTTCAAGATTATTTTAAATAAATTTTATAAAACCAATGAACGACCTTAATATGGCAGAAAGGTTGCGTGGCCCGGCCCTGACGATCTCGTCTGCCCATAGGCGGTTGTGGAGAGCTCGATGGACCACAGAGAGCAGGGTGTCCATCGTCGGGTTTTCGACCCGAACTATCTCCCTCGAAAAGCGAGTCATAAAGTCTCGCAAGGACTCACCATCCCTCTGGTAGATGCTGTTGAGGTAAGAGGGCGGAAGCTTCTCCCGGTCATTGAGGAGAAGTGCGCCGTGAACCAATTTACGAACCGATTGTAGGTCGTTATGCACCGCAGTGGCAAGCGGATGAACCAGTCCTGAGCTGGGCCTGTCAACGTTATGACGAAGAGTTTGGCCCAGATTTGTTGTGGATGGGAGTGCAACAACATGCGATTCTCGAAGGCTGTCACATGTTTTTCGGGATCTATGGTCCCGTTATACATGGGCAGCCTGTCGGAATTCGATCTCCGTCACAGGTCGTGCGGAGAATGTCTTCGCAGAAGGGGGAGGCTTCCTCCTTGTCGCTGCAATAGCGAAGGGGACGCCGGTTCAACCCGTCCCGGAGGTCGACCTGCCTCTGGGTGATCTGGGATCCACGATCTCCCAGGCGATCTTGGACCCGTCTCCGCGGCGGGTCTGCATAACGATCTGGCTCGTTTTCCACGCGAGCCGCTGCGATTCGGGAAGCCTCCTCTCTTGCGGATCGAGCAGGGATTTGCTCCCGGAGGTCATCAAACTCCTCGTGGTCTTCGTCAACCACGCGCTTGCCGCGATTATTGCGGCTGGGGTGATCAGATTCCCTATGGCCCTCGCGCGGGACCTCTTTACTCAGTGCGGGGGGTGGCAGCGGTGGAGCGTACCCTTGTACCTGGCCCGCTCCGGTCTGGGGACTAAGGCCCCAAATGATATAGGCGGGGTACCCGTCGAGCGGCTGGAATACATAGGGAACTGGGTTCCCGTACGCTTGGAGCGAGGGGCCCAGCGTGTTGCCCAACACAGGGCTTGGGATGGTGGTGGTTGGGCTGGCCCTTGGCAGCTCAGGGCGCCTAGGTTCGCGGCCCTCCGTTTGGGCGCGCTCGATCTCGACCTGCCACTGGTCGAAGGAAGGCATCCAGGTCCGCCTGGGTGACGGTGAACCTGGGAGTGGCCTCCAGCGGAGGCTGGGGAACGTTGGTGCTGGGACCGACCGGTGGGACAGCGGAGGTGTTGCCAAGCGGCGCGTTGTAGTCATGCCTGCCTTTGGCAACCTCCTCCATGCCCTCGTCACGGTTGGTGTTCCTTGTGTTAACCATAGTGTTGAAAAGAGGACGAAAGGGCTTTTATCTAGGTCGATGTGAAAGGAGATATTTCCCACAGACGGCGCCAAACTGATCTGACTCAAATCCGGTCGATCTGTGATGGACGATCTAAGGGTCAGATTTAGGTCAACCAGTCAAGAATTTATTTGAGTGGGTTCTTTTATCGACCTGAAAGCACTAGCAAACGTGAGCTCGAAGCCAACTTGGGGGACTTGGGGTTTTACCCAAGTTTGGCACTCCGAGACTTGGGGTTTTACCCAAGTTTGGCACTCCGACACTCAAGTCAGTAAAAGGACTCTTTAGAAAGAGAGTAAATGCAATTAAAAGCGTATTAAAGGCTTACCAACTACTGTTCCAAGGGCGAGTATTTGTAGCCATGGCCAAATAACACAGTGATGCGTGTACTGTAGGTGTGCATTAATGGCGTTGCCAGTCGTCGATCTGGATGTCGGACGATGGAACCGGCTTGAGGCGGGTCGTTTGTACCTTCTTTCCCCTTTCGGTAAAAGCAGGGACTGACGGTCATTAATGAGCCGTAGTACGCCTGTTCCAGGGAATAGGAAGGATGCACGTGTCCCGACATGAGTGCTTTACAGTATTCGGGTGTCCCGTGACGTATGTGATCGATCAGCGGATCGATTTTGCCTACCGGGTTCCTCAGTTCTGTTTGGGTTTTCCCCCAGAGATTAGACGGCAGATAGTGAGACACGCTGTTTAGATCGAGGTCGACGGACTCTTCAGATCATTAGCAGATTAGTCATAATCTGTCCAATAGATCTGACGATCTGGTCTGTCCTAGGCGGCGCAAAGGTCCATGTGGCACCAGCTGAGGGCGGCCACGTTGCCACGTACTATTATGCCATGTCAATAATAATAGATTAATATGCACTCAAGATAGTGAAACAATAAAATGTCATCATTCAAAGAAATGTTAGTGGCACCTATATATGTTCCTGTATATAGGATCAATTATTTGTATATTAAGTGGAATATGGATCATGGGACAAAAAGTAATTTCGCTAAAGTTAAGATTAGAATTTTCATATAAAATATTTATGTGTTTGTGATAAATAAATATAGGATAATGAAAATACACATATATATAGGAAATTTTATACCTGACTATCTTGCAGTGTATTTACATTTAATTATAATGCAGTTCATTTAGATTAAAAAGTTACAAATCCAAGTTCTAATGAAATTTATAAAAGTACATTTATGCCCATGAAGGTAATTTGTACGAGTACTACGGTGAATATATGTCCAAAATTATAAAATTATACTTAAAGTTTATAAATATAAAAAAAATAATCTATATAAATTATGAATTTAACAACATAGTCTCTAAAGTCACAAATCAATTAAAAAAAATTAGGAATATTTTTGGAATGACATAACGAAACCTTAATAGGCAACATAATCACAAATGATTTTAAAAAATAAGGGACTAAAATGTAATTTTTCAATCTAGATAAACTAATTACAATTAGGTCTAAATACAAGTTGATAAGGGGAAAATCGGGGAGTCTGATTTAGCGCCAGATGTCATTGCCAGATAAGCAGCCTACACCACGTAAGCTTTTCACGACCGAGCCGCCTAGGCTATCATCGACCCACTACTTGACTGAACACCACAAGTCCCGGTTTGGCGGTGGTCTCCCGCGACCCAGGGTCTCCTTTCACTCCAGAGAAAGCCACGACCCAGCGAGACCCCGACCCGGTCACTACCGGACAACCGCACTTAATGCGAGTACCACCTACGGCCGGCCGCATTAATGGCAGCCGCTCCCAGTACAGTGGCAGGGATCCTGGCAGGAGCAGGCGAACAGTGCTTTGGCTGGAAAAGCACTGTTCCGGCCTGAGGACCAGGACTCTCTCCTCCCAACCAGATCCACACTTTCTGGGAGGTGTACTTGCCCCCGCGAAGTCCATCTTCACCCTATAAAAGCCTCGCCTGGCGACGGCCAAAGGTAAGCTCTTTTTCACGCACAAAAATTCTAAACTCTAGCAATTTCCATCGAAGAGCTTAAGCTGACTTGAGCGTCGGAGTGCCAAAACGGGTCCAACCCCCACTCTTCCCCGTATTGGCCTCTGAGTTCACGTTTGTTCTATCTTTCCAGCTGGAAGAAGCGCCGGAGTTCTCCACACATTACAAATATCTTGGGTGATTTGGCGTCCTAGTCTGGAACCCCGTGCAGTTTCTAGATTTTGACACGATCATCTTGGCGCCGTCTGTGGGAACTTCTGAACAAAAAAGTCTTTCTTCCTTATCAGTTTAATCTAGCTCTCCACTGACGATGGTCCAAACACGTCACGGACGACGAGTCTACGGCGAAAATGGTGAAGAGATCTTTCCAGATCTCAACACCTCAGGGGGGAACTTCCCACCCCCCGTAGTGGGGATCGTAGCCACGGATGCCGGCCCTAGTGCTCCTAGCCGTTTAATACTCTCGGAAGCGGATTTGGAGGCTTACGCGGAGAGCTGTCGGGCAGAGGCGTTGGCCGCTGCAAGAGAAAACAGGGAGCCGGTCATGCCGGCTCCCCCTAGAGAAAGTCCTTTAGCTCTGACCCCTCAGAATGCTGCACACCCCACGGTTCAAGGGCCTTCTGCACCAGGGACGTATGCTGTCCATCAGCATGCCCCTCAGCTAAGTATCTGGGGGTATCCGCAGCTCCCCTACGGTCAGAACCCCTACGCGCAACCTCAGACCATATACCTTGCTCCGGCCTTGGGAGCCCAGCATCCAGTCCATCTGGGTGCGCACCTGGAGGAGGGTTTCGACGACAATGAAAACCCACCCCGCCGATGAGAGCCAGCCAGAAGAAGGAATGATCAGGCTGAGGAGCGCCCCTCGCAGCTCTTACGCAATATGAGGGAGACCGATAGGGGCGCGCGCCACATTGCAGGGACGGCAAGCGAAATGAATAGAGACGTTCCTGTCCCTAGAAATGTGCCTGTTTTCGATCGCCTGGGGGCCAGGGTCCATCCCAACGCCTATCATCAGGCCAATCGGGGACATTGGGTGGGACAGGGCGATCTCCGAAATAATATCCCCCGGAGACAGCAGCAGCAACAACAGCAGCAGCAGCAAGCTTATTTACCCGACCCGGCACCAGTGTCGGAGTATTTTGATCCACAAGAAGAAGTGCCATCACACTTCCCCCAGGGGCAGGTCTTTGAGGAAAGGGCACCAGCCCACCGCCACGGTCACCTCCTCCCACGTCAGGGGAGGATGTACCGCAGCGAACGGGAGGCAAGGTCCCCCTTTTGCGACGAAATCATCGACGCCAAGGTGGTGGATAGAGTTCCCACCAATCTGCCAATATACCATGGGAGCACCGACCCAGTGAAGCACTGCTCCAAATTCGAAGCCCAAGTCAGCCTCTATGGCCACTCCAAACTCATTTGGGCCAAGATTTTCGAAACCACGCTCGAGGGTCCAGCCCAAGACTGGTTTGAGCGGCTAGCTCCCCATAGCATCCGGGATTATGATCATTTGGCCAGAAAATTCAAAGCTCACTTCTCCTCTATGACGGGGGTCAAGCTCCCGTCCACCTATCTGTACAGTATCACACAGGAAGAAGGCGAAACCTTGAGAAGTTTCTTTTCACGATTCAACGAAGCATTCGTTAAAGTCGAGCACTTGGACATTGACATCCTGACCCAGACCCTACACAAGGCGATCCGCCACACGGAGTGCGCCGATGAAATCATCCTCGAGTCTCCCCAGAATATGGAGGAAATAATGACCATCGCACGTCGTTTTATGCGGTTGGAGGAGGTCAAGTCCACCACGCGCGCTTTGGGGCGCAAAAGTGATCGCCGGGTAAACGACCCAGCTCCCGATAGATTTCCCAGGTCGGACCCACCTCGGTCGGATCCTCCAAGAATCTCCAGCAGAATGGAACAGAGGCTCAAGCGGGAAGTGCCCTCATCGAGCGGGGTCAGGAAGGGTTACACACCTTTGGTTTGCCCCATAGAGGAAATTTACGAAGTCATGGATCGAGGACTCCTCAAAAAGCCCAAGCAGCTGAAAGAAACCAAGAAGGCTAAGGAGTCTGGGAAGCGCTGCGCCTACCACATGCAGCCCGGTCATTGGACTTCAGAATGCATCGCTCTAAGGGAGGAGGTAGAGCGACTAATTCAAGGAGGCCACCTCATGGAGTTTGTCAGAAAATTGGACGAGCGGGCCCGCCAAATTCTCGACCCGAGGGAGCCGCCTCCGCCCAGGAGGGGGCGAAAGCCACCATTGGAGAAGCCTGGAGAGGCTAACCCCCACAACATGCCCACAAACGAAATCTTCATGATTGCGGGTGGTCCCGCAGGAGGAGACTCCAAGACGGCCCGCAAGCGGTCACGACGTCAGGCGGGTCTGGAGCTTTACGGGCCCAGAGAGATCATGCAAGTGGAGCAAGGGCAAGAATGGCGCGAGCAAGAAATCTCGTTTAGCGATAGGGACTTCATACCAGTAATGCCACGAGATGGGGGTACGCCTAGTTGTCCGCTGGTCGTTACTCTAGACGTAGCAAATTGTGCCGTTCATAAGACACTAGTCGACAGTGGGAGCTCCGCTAACATCATCTTCTATTCCACCTTGCAAAAGATGAACATCCATAATTCCCTTGAATATGAGCCTATTAAAACACCATTGACAGGTTTTGGGGGCTCGGAGGTCTATTCTAAGGGGAGAGTCAAGCTTGTTACCTCCATGGGAAAGCTGCCGCAACGGGCCACACAATTATTGGAATACTTGGTGGTGGAAGGCCCCTCTGCTTACAACATCATCGTGGGACGCCCCGCTTTGATCAGCTTCCGAGCGGTGATTTCCACTTACCACCAAACCATCAAGCTGCCGACCCCGCACGGGATAAGGGAGCTCCGTTGTAACATACCGGAATCATGGGAATGCTACTCCATCTCCATGGAAAAGGTACAACTTCCGAACAAAGCTGTCGTTCCTTTAATAGACGTAGGCGATTTCCTAGATGCGGAACTTGCCGACCCAGACGATCCCACCGCCGAAATGTGTTCCAAGCAGATGACCTCTACCATAGCAAGGAAGAAGCGAAAGCTTGATGATAGTAAGATAGAGGCAGCAGGAGCCCTCGTCCCAGTCACACTGATTCCGGGTGACCCAGAGAAAACCACGCACATTGGAGCAAATCTCAAAGGTAAGCAGCAGTGTATGCTCATCCAGTTCCTACGAGATAATGCAGACGTGTTTGCTTGGAAGTCCTCAGACTTGGTCGGCGTCGACCCAAAAATTATCGAACATCATTTGAATGTGGACCCAAGTTTCCGACCCATCAAACAGCGGTTGAGGGCCCAGAGTGATGAGCGGAACAAAATAATCGAGCAAGAGGTCAACAAACTGCTAGATGCCGGATACATCACGCCAGCCAAGTACGTGGATTGGCTCTGCAATGTCGTTTTGGTCGCGAAGACAGGAGGGAAGTGGAGAATGTGCAACGACTTCACCGACCTAAACAAGGCCTGTCCCAAGGATCCTTACCCTCTCCCACGCATTGATCAGTTGGTCGATTCGACTGCTGGCTGTGAGCTCCTGAGCATGATGGACGCCTTCCAGGGCTACTATCAAATCTTCATGGCCCGGGAGGACAAGGGGAAGACCTCTTTCATTGTGGTGAAGGGAATCTACTGTTTCGAGGTCATGCCATTCGGACTGAAAAACGCGGGCGCGACCTATCAAAGGCTGGTCAACAAGGTTTTCGCAGACGAGATAGGCAAAACAATGGAGGTCTATGTTGACGACATGATCGTCAAGAGCGAGAGGGCAGAGATGCATTTGGCCGATTTGGGTCGGACTTTCGACCTGCTCCGCAAGTACAGGATGAAGCTGAATCCCGGCAAATGCTCCTTCGGCGTAGAAGGAGGAAAATTCCTGGGTTACATAGTCAGCCAACGAGGCATCGAAGCCAACCCGGAGAAAATCTTAGCTCTCAAGGGCATCAACAGACCCCACAGCGTGAGGGACGTCCAGCGTCTCGTCGGTCGAATCATTTCACTAAACAGGTTCATCTCTCGCTCTTCTGAGAAAAACCTCCCGTTCTTTAAAATTTTACGCAATATTAAAAAATTCGAGTGGACTGATGAATGTGATGAAGCCTTTGAAGGGCTCAAAGAATATCTTGCTTCTCCTCCCTTGCTTGCTAAACCTGTAACAGGAGAAACTTTGTACCTTTATTTGGCGGTCACGGAGGAGGCCGTGAGCTCTGTGCTAGTAGCCGTCCGCGAAAGGAAGCACATGCTAGTATATTACGTTAGCAAGATACTCCACGGCGCGGAAACGCGCTATATGGAGATCGAAAAATTCGCTCTGGCCCTCGTGCATGCCTCCAGAAAGCTAAGGCCTTACTTCCAATCCCACTCCATTATTGTCCTCACAGACCAAGGCTTGCGCAAAGTCCTGGAAAAACCGGAAGCATCGGGAAGAATCGTGAAATGGGCAATCGAGTTGAGCCAGTTCGATATCAACTATCAGCCCCGAGCTGCATATCAAGCCCAGATCCTCGCAGATTTCATCATTGAAAAGAGCGACCCCCGTAAGGAAACCCCGCGCTTAGCGCTATGGACAATGTCGGTCGACGGCTCCTCAACTTCTCAAGGAGGCGGTGTGGGGATCTCCCTAACCAGCACGGGGAGCGAGACGCTTGATTTCGCCATCTCCCTGGACTTCCCAGTCACCAACAATGAGGCAGAATACGAAGCGCTCATCGCTGGCCTTAAAATCGCAAAGGAGCATGGGGTCGAAAGGATTGCCGTAATGACGGATTCCCAGCTGGTGGCGAGCCAGTTTCAGGGCTCCTACGAGGCGCGTGAGGAAACTATGATTAAGTACCTCGCCAAGGTCAAATCCTTGGCATCTCAATTCAGAGAATTTACGCTACAGCAAGTCCCCAGGGAAGAGAACACGCGTGCGGACGCGTTGTCAAAGTTCGCGAACGGAATGAGAGGCTCCAGGGACCAAAACATCACTTACTTGTCAAGCAAGGGGAGAGTGATTGATAGCGAGGCAGAGGTAATATGCTCCATCGACCCCGCAGAACCGTGCTGGGTCGACGAATTTATACTTTACCTCAGAGATGGAGTGTTACCTGCCGACCGAAATGCCGCGAGACGCCTCAAGTACAAGGCCGCAGGTTACTCCCTAGATTCCGAAGGGAGATTATACAAGCGGGCATTCATGGGACCAACCAAGCGGTGCCTACGTCCATCACAGGCTTTGGACGTCTTGGAAGAGATACACAGCGGGCAGTGTGGAAATCATGCAGGCGGTCGATCCTTGGCCAAGAAAGTGTCCAGAAGTGGTTTCTACTAGCCCACTCTAAACGAGGATGCTAAGGAATACGCCCGTAGGTGTGTTAATTGCCAAAAACACGCCAACATCCCGCATCAGCACCCCGCAGAAATGGTCCCTGTAGATATTTGCTGGCCCTTTGATCAGTGGGGCATTGACATCGTTGGGCCACTGCCACTCGCGACGGGTCAACGGCAATACCTGTTAGTCGCGGTGGAATACTTCTCTAAATGGGTCGAAGCCCAACCCGCGGCAAAAATCACGGACAAGGTTATCCAAAATTTCTTATGGCGCAACATCATTTGTAGATTTGGGATCCCCAGGGTCCTCATCTGCGACAACGGAACTCAATTCCAAAGCGCCAGCACTAGGTCCTACTGTACAGATATGGGAATCAGTCAGCGCTTCGCGTCGGTCGGCCATCCCCAGGCGAACGGCCAGGTCGAAGTAATTAATCGGATCATTATTCAGAACCTCCAAACCAGGCTGGAGGCCAAGAAGGGAGCTTGGGTCGACGAACTAGACGGGGTCCTATGGGCGTACCGCACAACTCCTAGAACTGCTACTGGGCTAACCCCCTTCTCAATGGTCTACGGGTCGGAGGCCATGATCCCGCGGAGCTTCTACATCAGACTGCGAGGGTTTCCAACTACCAGCTCGCCAGAAACGCGGAAGATCGAGCGTATGAGCTTGACACCATTGAAGAAATTCGGCAGAAGGGATTCCAACGCATGCAGCAATATCGAGCCACGGTGGCTCGGAGCTACAACAAAGGGGTCAAGCCCCGCGCTTTTCAAATCGGCGACCTGGTTCTCAAAAAGGTTGAAGTGACGAAACACGTGGGCAAGTTACAACCTAACTGGGAAGGCCCGTACCGCATTGCTGAAATAGGGCGCAACAAAGCTTATCACCTAGAGGATATGGAGGGAAACGCCATTCCCAGGTCTTGGAATGCGCATAACCTCAAGAAGTTTTATGTTTAAGAGTTTCTCTAAGTTGTAGGTACCATTTTGTACTTTCCCCAGTTCGTCCCCAAATGATGAAAAGTACCTTCAGTCCATCTGAATTGTCTTTTATCTTCAGCTAAGTATTGTAAAGTACTTTCAGTCCATCTGAATTGTCTTTTATCTTCAGCTAAGTATTGTAAAGTACTTTCAGTCCACCTGAATTGACTTTTATCTTCAGCTAAATGTTGTGAGGTATCCGTTAATCGAAGTTTACGTGTGCAATCCGAAACATCTTAAGGAGGATGAATAACGAAAACAGAGTCCAAGGAAACCTTAAGAAGTCGCTCTGGGTGACTCGCGAAGTAAGTTCCCAGCGAGCCAGTGTTGGCTCGCAAGGGCAACCTCTTCCGACCCACGACACGCACTTTTCAAGTTTCATTTAAGTTTTCGTTCAAAAGATTGCGGAAAAAGCCATACTCGCCAACAAGACCAATGTCTTAGAAATAAACAACATTAGAATGAGACAGTATCAAAAGCAAATAATAAATGCTCGAATTTACAGGAGGAGGTGGGGGCTCAATCCCCAGAATATTACAAAGAAATAGCAGTAATAATGGTACAAATGCCGTTCGCCCTCAAGAGCTGGAAGGAGGAGTTGGAAGATTAGGTTGAGGCGCCGGGGGAGTCACATCAGTGGCGGGAGGGAGTGATGCCAAAGGAGGGATCGCTAAAGCAGGACCACCCGTTTTCCCGGTTAAAAGGTCATCATCTTTCGACCCACTCCTTGAGGGAGCATAAGTAGCCAGCAAAGTCTCTTTTGCCCGCTCAATATCCACGGGGCCCGGCAAAGATACCGCTTCTGCCTGCTTGTCGAGTTGAGACTCAGCCCATTCCACGGCCCAGCCGTAGGTCACTTTGTTCCAGTCCGGCTCCTCTTCGTCTTCTTCACCATCTGTCGCTTCCTGATTCGCCCTTTCTTCGAATTCAACGCGAGCCATGAACTCCTCCGGCAATGTGTTGGGAACATACCCGTTCGCCGCATTGAGTTTACGAGGGTCGTTAAGAAGGGCATGGGGGATTGGGTGGTGAAGGTGGATCTGCGATAGAGCCC
This sequence comes from Lantana camara, assembly GCA_037501455.1. Taxonomy (NCBI): domain Eukaryota; kingdom Viridiplantae; phylum Streptophyta; class Magnoliopsida; order Lamiales; family Verbenaceae; genus Lantana; species Lantana camara. Next base: position 20,086,942 of record CM074863.1, on the reverse strand, counting down.
TCATGAAGCCGGCCTCTATGTCTGAAGCCCCCAGGGTGCCTGAGACGGTGCCAAACACCTTGGATTGAAGAAACTCTGCCACGGCGCTATCCTTTATTTGTGGCACTATCTTCTCGACCGTCCAGAAGGCCGTTTTGGTTCCATCCTTTTGCCCTTCCACAAAGCCATCCCGCCATCCATCCTGTTTGCCCTTGGCATAAGCAGCCTCGGTTTTCGCTTCCGCGGCGTCCAACAAGCTTTGCCGCGTGGCCACACCCGTTCGCAGCTCCTCGTTCGCAGCCCTTAGTTCCTCCAACTCCTTCTCCAGGGCAGACCTCTCCATAAGGGAAGCTTTTACCAGCTTGTCCATTTTGTCAAGCTTCACGGTGTACGCTTTTTAGGCATCTTCCAACGCCTGGGATTGCCTCGCCGCCTCGTCTTTCCAGCTCTTCTCCTGCAACACCTCTGCCCTCTCCGCCAGCAGCTTGCGGCGGGCTTCATCGGCCAATTCCAGTCGCATGGCAGACTGGTGCTCCCTTACTATCAACTGGGAAGAAGAAAATGAGAAAAAGTCAGAAGCGAAACAATGAAAAGCATGACCCAAGGGAAAGAATGGCGAAAGGGCCCTTACCGCATTCAAGAGCGCAATCTTGTTATAGGAGAGGGTCGCGTTGCTCTCCTTGGCCAACTCCTGGTGGTCGCTTGCGGTTTGTAGGGAGTAATAAATGGCCCCCAGCACATCCTGGTCGACTTCCCCGGTAGCGACCCTCCTCTCCGACCCGTCCTCTTTGCGTTCTGTAACCCCAAAGGGATACTTAGGCCCGGCAAATGTGGGAACGGCGACTATACGTTCATAGTCCCCCCTCAGCATGGTGAAGCCGGGCGAGGTCCCCGGTCGAAGAGTTGGGGGAGCCCAGCCGCCCGGTGGCCAGAAAGGAGGATCATCCCGCTTAACAGGTCTCTTGGGGGCCCTGTCCACCGCCTCATCCTTGTCCTTCCTCTTTAGAGTGCGCCGACCCCTGGGCACTTCCGGAGGAAACGACCCGGAGTTGGTCTCTGAGTTCGTATCCGGTCGCCCGGCAGAAATGACCACCTTCCCCTTTGGTTTTGAAGGGACAGCGCCTTGATCTACCGGAGGTGGAGCCGGGGCATCGTTTTCCGGGGGGATCCAAGCGGCTCCTTGCGCATCCGCTTCCCCCCCATCCGTAGGAACATGGGCGTCAGCCCATCTTTGCCCGGCTGCCCGCTCCACAGCCGCAATCCGACCCAGGGAATCTGCCTCCGTGAGGCCCTCTTCTCGCGCTATCTCTTGGACAGAAGGAAGCGGGCCAGGCACTCCCTCCTCAGCAATTTTCTTGGCCCTCTCGGCTTGTTTCTTCTTCAAAAGGCGATCCACGGCTTTGGCTCGTCCGGCTACCATTATCGACCCTGCACATAAAAAATAAATAAATAAATAAGGTTCAGCGGGCAGAATTAGAAATCAATGTGGTAAAGAAAAGATGAAGTCAGGGAAGGGAACGTGCTTGGCCTAAGAGTATTGAGGGTATAGTTACCCATTCTGAAATCAATGTGTCTCCGTGTCCCCGGAGCCAACCCCAAGTTAATTAGCAAATGGGTGTTCGTGAAGATCCCTGTATCCAGGGGATGCACCCCCCTCAGTGCAGCTAACAGGGTGTTAGGCCAACGTACCGGACCCCTCTCCAACCTAACCTGGGCTACGTCGTTCCAGGAAGTGTGTTCTAGCCCGTTCCACCCGTCTGTATATTTTAGGAAGACAAACTTCTTTTTCCAATCCACTCCATGGGAGGACTTCTCGGTGTCAAAAATCTTATTCCCCGACCGAGATTGCAACTTCACAAACCCCCTCCTATTGGGGGAAGCGGCTGAGTCGACGGAAGCTACGAACAGTTCTGCAAAATGCTCCACGCATTCAACCTGACCCAAGATCTTCATCAAGGACCTGAACGCTGTCACCATCGCATGACCGTTCGGGAGCAGTTGAATGGGGCTGATCTGTAGATGATTAAACAGAGCCACCTGGAATGGGGAGAGAGGGAGTCGGAATCCATATTCAATGGCCTGCAGGGATATGGCGATACACCCTTCAGGGGGTGCCCCCATGTGTTCATCTTTGTTGGGAGTGAAAACTTCGCAACGGGCGTCCAAATCTCTCCAGCCAGTCAGCCTCTTTAGGGCGGTGGTCCTCTCCGACCCATACACCTCGGCCCTAAACTCGTAATAGTACTTCGGGCATTTTTGCTGCCCTCTCCTTTTCGTTTTCCCCTTTTGGGGCCCCCGTTCAACATCCGAAGCTGCGCCGCCGCGACCTTCTTCCTCCAACGACATCTCCTCAATCTCTGCGGCAGTATCCTCTACTACTTCGTTGTTTACTTCACCTTGCATTCTACCACCGCTTAAGGGGACAGATTCAGCTTCCATGGAACTTTCGCTGTCGGCCGGTTCCCTCAAAACCGATCCGGTGGCTTCCTCCGCTGGGTTCCTGAAATACATCGTCACAGTGGGATCCTCCCACCTGGCTCTCCCTGGAGCCTTAACCCCTATGCATTCTAGGGACACCTCAGAGTCCGACGGAATGTCCCGCGGACCGTAGCTTCTCACTTGCTCACTTGGGGGTTGGCTCTCGACAGGCCTGGAGACGTTCCTCTTGGGAGCCATTTCTAGGGTGTGAGGGAGAAAGGAAGAGGGGAGAGATCTGGGATTGAAAAGCGTACCTCGAGAATGTGCTTGCGAATTCTCCCGGAGTGCGTTTTGACAGAGTCTGGTGGAAGGCAAGAGTCACTTCAAATCTAGGGTTTGCTCTTGTGGAAGGCGTGGAAGGAAGAAAAACCGCCTAAGTCCCTAATTTATAGCAACGTTTCAACTAGGCGTGATTAACCCTTCCCACGTGGCCATAAATTAGTATACTGGGGAAGAACGTGTTCCATTACCCCCAAAACGGCCGCCTGCAACCGAACCTCAAAACCCGTGCAAGTCCCTCAAATTTCAAAAAGTGTAATCATGACTCTGACAAAGGGAGTTTCCAGAGTTCCCCGCCCAGTGGGGCACAGCTGGTATGCGCGCATGAGGCCACGCCTCATGTCCTGGGTCGAAATATATCTGGGGTCGAAGGAGGTTGGCTCGTCGAATCTGGCTCGGACAGTTTTCCCAACGACCCAGATCTCCACAAGATCATCGCGACCCAGGCCTCCCCCATTTTACCCCGGCCGAAAAGCCTTCCTTGAGATCAGACACCACTCTTTTAATGGTGCCCGATCTGGGGGGGCAGATGATAAGGGGAAAATCGGGGAGTCTGATTTAGCGCCAGATGTCATTGCCAGATAAGCAGCCTACACCACGTAAGCTTTTCACGACCGAGCCGCCTAGGCTATCATCGACCCACTACTTGACTGAACACCACAAGTCCCGGTTTGGCGGTGGTCTCCCGCGACCCAGGGTCTCCTTTCACTCCAGAGAAAGCCGCGACCCAGCGAGACCCCGACCCGGTCACTACCGGACAACCGCACTTAATGCGAGTACCACCTACGGCCGGCCGCATTAATGGCAGCCGCTCCCAGTACAGTGGCAGGGATCCTGGCAGGAGCAGGCGAACAGTGCTTTGGCTGGAAAAGCACTGTTCCGGCCTGAGGACCAGGACTCTCTCCTCCCAACCAGATCCACACTTTTTGGGAGGTGTACTTGCCCCCGCGAAGTCCATCTTCACCCTATAAAAGCCTCGCCTGGCGACGGCCAAAGGTAAGCTCTTTTTCACGCACAAAAATTCTAAACTCTAGCAATTTCCATCGAAGAGCTTAAGCTGACTTGAGCGTCGGAGTGCCAAAACGGGTCCAACCCCCACTCTTCCCCGTATTGGCCTCTGAGTTCACGTTTGTTCTATCTTTCCAGCTGGAAGAAGCGCCGGAGTTCTCCACACATTACAAATATCTTGGGTGATTTGGCGTCCTAGTCTGGAACCCCGTGCAGTGTCTAGATTTTGACACGATCACAAGTAATTTCATAAAAATTTCCCCAAATACATATATCAAAAACTTAAATGTCATCCTACAAAATATAAAAATATCTTTTATGTATACAATCCAAACTTTTGACCACATTATAAATTCATTTAGGGTTTCCATTTCCACCTCTCTTCTTACTCTCCAGCACTTTTACACAACATTATGAGTCCATACATATGTGGTAATTAAAAATAAAATCCGAAAGTTAGTTATGAATAATAATTGAATTAATTTGCAATAGTGCATAAAAATTTGATGGGAAGTCGCACTAGCTACTTGAACATGTGATCGGTTTAGATGTCCTGTACAAATATAACACGTATGAGTGAACCACCAACCCCTAAGATTGTGACCAAATTGACAACTTTGAAATTCTTGTCCTTAATTGGATATATAGTCGGTGCTCCAATTATTCTTAATTATTATTTCAGTGGTTTCAACAATGCTCCCCAATATACACATTATTTCAGTGGTTTCAACAATGCTCCATTATTTCAGTGGTTTCAACAATGCTCCCCAATATACACATTATTTCAGTTTCAACAATGCTACCCAATATACACATTATTTCAGTGGTTTCAATAATGCTCCCAGTTTCAATAATGCTCCCCAATATACACATTATTCTTGCTAAATCAATGCATGTTGCAAGATGAGAGAGCTTATAAGCTAGAGAGACGGAGAGAATGTCTCATGCCTCTGGAAATTAACTCTATTTTCAATGTTTCCTGACATTGGTTTTAAATTTTTAATAATACATGATATTTAGTTTATGATTATAATAAAAGAAAGAACCTTAGTTTATTAGAACTTAATTAATACTTCGTACTATATCTGTAAAATTAAATATATAAAAATCGATTTCATAAACTAGAACTCTAATCAAATATATATTAACTTATTTATAAGTTGAGAATTATTAGGTACCCTTTAAATCTTGAATTAAAACCCATCACATTGAGCATAATTGTAAAGCAATGTTGGATTAGAGACTGTTCTCTGTCGTCCATTAAAAAAATTTGAAGAAGTACTGGAATGAGTACATATAAATATTAATATATTGCAAAAGCAGGTGGTGCATTAGGTTAGGGAATATATATCTAATATTTAAAACCTCTTACTAGATCGAGTTTTTTAAAAATATTATTTTTTTGTGTCGTATCATATCAAATATTTATGTTCGATAATTTTTAAATAAAATATTAAAAAAATTATATTGTTAGATTCGTATCGTATTGTGTTCGTATCCATATATCATAGTTTTAAATTCTATCATTTATTAGTATGATCTTTTAAGTTACTCTAATTAATTAGGTAAGTGGGCAGTTCGCGATCTTTGGTGTACCTATGGTTTTTATTTGTTTAAATATGCCTAATGATTGACGATATGATCTTCCTTGAGTTTGATGAAATAATTAGTTTATTTGAGAAATGTAACACAATACATATATATATATCTCTAAGTATGGTGTCACTTCATATATTATGTTGATTATTTAGTAATTATGTTTTGGGTATGCCAACAATATTTTGCATTAATCAAATAAAACTTTGGTGGGAATTTATAATGAGGGGAAAAAGGAAAAAGATCACATGGATCCTGGCTATAGTTTTGTTGTCTTAATCTCTCAAAGACGATACTTCAATAAATATTATTTTATTATATTTTATGCAGTGGGATAATTGTACAATAAAAAAAAAATTATATAGTTGTATTCATATTAAATTTTATTGATATCTCTATATTTGTATCTGTGCATATATAATACATCTTACTTAATATTTTTCCATATGGATTCCTTCAAGTCTTCAACTAATTTAGCATTTTTTACAAAGCCAGACGATGCAGTTAATTAATATATATGCATTCTTATAAAATAATATTGTCACCTTAAAGTTAATTAACTGATAAGCTGATGTACAAGCAACGATCACCATCTTAAAAAGAGGGGGAAAAAACTGATAAGCTAATGTATTTTAATTAAGTTAATACTATTAAATATTGTGTAGATCAATTCTTTAAAATATAGAGCAGTCAGTTGTATGCATAGAAAATCTTCATATATATTTTTTAAAATCAATCTTTTGTTGAGCCTGATTCATCCATTCAATGATTCAACGAGCCAATCCTCTAAATTCATTAAATTTGGAAGCATTCGTCCGATATATAACCCATTGTCATCCATGAATTTGTATTTGATATTTAATATTTATTTCACAATTAGAAAAAGGAAATGATCCTGTTATTTCATAAATTTCATAATTGATACATATAAACAATTTTTTTTTATTTTTTTGTGATGCGTGGAGGAATTTATTTATTTATTTTTTTTTTTTGGAAGATTGGCGCCCACGAGAGTGGGCAACAGACACCAAAGAAACACTAAACAACAGAAGACATGTCCATCTGAATATAATTATAAGCAACAACAGGAACATTGAAGACACCAAAATTGGCCAGAGCCGCATGTCGAGTTATCGTGTGAGCAGCGGTATTCGTCTCACGCAGAGAGAAGCAGAAGTTAATGGAGGAATTAATGGAGGTATATGTCAAAGGTTTTCAACATGAGTCTCTAGCTTTGAGTTAGCTTGGATTCCTTTTCTGGTAGGGTATACCTACTTACTAGCTTAGTGCTGCATGTATATCCACTGCTTGTTCCAAAAGGTGGAATCGTCCACCTTAGGCGTCCCTCCTAAGTGACCCCACACCAATAGGAGATGAGGTAAATCACGGTGACTCACGGCCCCACAAGGTAGGAGGACGGTCTCTGGTGGCCACAAGGGGTTACCCAACACATTGGATGGATAAAACCCCCACAACTGCACCTGCCAGAGTTTGATCCTAGATCCTTGTTCCAGTTCTGCTACCTGTGTTACCGTTGAGCTAAACCCGTGGGGTTGTATATCCACTGCTATTATGACTTTATGTGGTGGATGTATTCCGAATTTCAGATACTCCTGCTCCTGCCTATATTCATGATTTTTATTTCCCTATATAGTTTTAGTATTTTATATAAAATATTAATAATAATAATAATAATTTAATATATAAGGGTAGAAATTAAACCATGATGAGCATGGCGTCAACAAAAATATTAGGGCGCTGGAGTTAGCAAATCTCCAAAATGATGAGTATTATATATTAATTTGTAGGGGTTGATATATATATATATATATATATATAGACATAAAATAAGGTGAAAAACTATATATAACTAATTAAATGAATACGAACAACAAATCCAAATTATTATTATATTATTGAAGAAATAAAAAATGAATAATATAAAAGGGATGAACAAATTCCAGGCTGTGTTGTTGACCAAATGAAAACAATAGAGAAAGCTACAGAAAGAGGGCCACAGCCGCATATATATATTCCTAATCATAAAATTGGAAGGGATCCGACTCAGACCATTTTCCTAGCTAGCTACCAAATAAGATAATGCCATCTTTTATTCATTTTCTGATATATATTGGACCTTTTGTTTTATGTTTTTCCTTTACTTTTTTCAGGCTGAGGAAGACATGATAATTATATACTTTTATGCTCCAACTCTTGGTGCTTGTCGTATATATATCGTTAAACCAGGCTCGTATGTACGTATATATAAGACAAAAACATGAATATGTATATATATGTGTAGAAGTTTAATTAGTTCATGAATCATGATATTGATGATCGCATTAACATAAGACAATTGATTATTCCTTAAAACATCTCTTTCAACCTAAAAGCTACAGAGCAACTCCATCAATGATTTCTATCTAATCAACCACTTATGTTTGTAAAGGAAAAGTGAAGGAAAATAATTTAACGTGGAAGATGCTTTCTTTTGTACTAATTTCTCAAACTCTTCAATTTTTTCACGCAACTATCGAAATACAGATAAAATTTTGACCAAATTTTAGGTCAGATGTTTGCATATCTAAGATATATATAATTTAAATATTCATTATCATGTATCTATTACGGTTTAAAAAATCGTATAACAACTTTCATTCTAATATCGTCACATGGGCCCACTTTGAGGCTGACCTCAACCGGTCGACCCCCCTCATCCATATTGTTCCTCATGAACCTTAATAAGACTCTAGGGACCCTTGCTCATATTGTTCCTCATGAACCTCAATAAGACTCTAGGGACCCTTGCTCGAGCATTGCGCTACCCGAGCTTGAGAGGGTTGGCATTCCAAGCCTCATTACCATAAACCTATGTTTTGAAACCCGGACCGGATCGATCGGTCGGACCGGTTCGACCGGGGACCGAAGGTCTATCCGGTCTGGATGACCATCCAAAACCAGTCTCTTTCTGGACCAGTTTGGCCCGGGGCGAACCGATCGAAAACCGACTGAAAAATCGGAGCGGACCGCTTCGCGGGCCATTTGGCCCGGAAATCCTTTTTTTTTTTTTTCAAAATTTTTTTTCAAAATTTTGAAACCAAAATATGAGCCTGTGGGGGATCAAACCCTCAACCCTCCATATAACACGAAGGTGCATCAACCAGCTAAGCTAGCTAATTTTATTGCCACTTTATTGGTAAAAATATATTTTATATATCAGTTTAAAATTTGTAATTATATCTAAAAATTAATTTCTTGAAAAAATATTAATTAGGATTAAAATATTATAATTCGTCATAAGAATTCAATGTAAGTCCTGAATGAAATAATGTGGAACATTTTATTATATATATATATATATATATATATATTAATGTATGTGTTAATTTCTTTTTCAATAAAATATATGGTACTTGTTAATTTAATCTTTTATTTATTTGGTTGATGGTGATTATTTTTCTATTTAGTTAGATATTTGATCTATATATTTGTAAATTTATAATTTGAAAATTTAGTTTTAGAGATGTTATTTGAAAAATAATCAATAGTTGAAAGTGACTTAAAATTATATTTTTTTATATTATTTCTCTATTTTTAATTAATATCTATTATGTTATATAATTAATATTTATATTAATATATATTTATATAATTAAATATCGAACTAGTAAAACCAGTAACCAGTAAGAGGCCCCGGTTCGACGTCCGGTCCGAGTTTCAAAACATAGCCATAAACTAGTTAATTTTGGATTATATATGTTGTGAGAGTATCAAATGTATCACAAATATGTATACATCTCTTCACTATCTTTCTAGGATTGATGTCACACTCTCAAATATTCCTCTTCAATTGAAGTCACACGTTTAGAGTTGAGTTTATCAGGCACCCTGCATCGATAACTAATTATCAAACGTTGCCCATCGATACCTTTATAAATGCATGCACCAAATTCTACCTTAGCAATTACTCATAAATACTCTCTCTAAACTCAGTTTGAATTTTCCTTTAAGACACTCACTGACTTGAACATCAAAATGTCAACGTTTTTAAGATACTCAGTTTATTCATTCCTAGCTAAAAGGTAAAATACCTAATCAAGCCTCACTCTATCAATCCACTCGATATATTACCTCATAACTGGTAATTATACCCTCAAATGTTTTTTGAGAGCACGATCATATCAATCTTAATTAGTTTTTTTCCCCCCCTCTTTTACAAAATAATTGTTTTCTCTTTTTTAAATATGAAAGAACTTAGTATACGTACATAGATGCATGGTCATTTTTTCCCAAATAAAAATTTGAACTGCTTCACAATTAAAATATGTTTTGTTCAGTTTATTCAGCATACCCACAACACACACACAAACCGAATCACATAAAAAATACATATGGGATCAACATTATCAGTTGACCAACACCGCCCTTAGAATACTTTAAAATAAAATATCATTAAATATGACCTTCCCAGTAAAATTGTTACTTTAGTGTTCAAAACAAAAAGTAGTGACCTTAACTAAATGGCACGTAAGTGATTCATCCATCAATATATAACTTCATTTGTACAATTAATTATATATGTGTTTCTTTACGTTCTTTGGCTATATATGTATGTCCAATTATAACTAGCAAAAGAGAATAGTTAATATTCTTCTTAATTGGTGGGTGGCTTTTGTCCTTGTAGCCTCCTCACAACCTCAAAACCGACCATCGCTTTAAAACCAAACAAATTCCAACTCTTGTTTAGGTCCACTGAAATAATAATATTAATAATTGATTTCATGCCTCTCCTATGGGCCAGATTCTTACCTCATACCCATTTTTGTCTTCGTTTGTTATAATTAACTCTTACATTATTATTATTATTATTATTTTGGAGTTACAATAATGTTTCTTAGCTTTCGGGGCTTAGGTCCCATTTTGCGGTAATTGTTCATGTTGCAGACTTGCAGCTGTATGTATAATGTATGTAAAATGTTGCAATTAAATTCAATTGTCCTTTGAATTTTGACAATGCACACTTGAGTTAGGTCATGGGCCCTTTCTTGTTTCTACAAGTTATGTCGGTTCAAACTTTGATTAGAGTGTGTTGTTGTGTACAAATATTAATTTAACTAAAAATCTCGTATTTAAATATTTTAGTGATGCCACCTGATTTATGAATGAAATTTTTACATGCGGGTTTCAAATAAATACCTACTAACCCGGTTAAACTTATGTCGTCACATGTTAGGGGGAAATGTAGCTTTTTATAAATATAAGATTTTAACCAGAGATAAATATTTTTTGACATCGAAAACAATTTTTTACTACTCACAAAACAATTTATCTCGACTTGTAAATCGTCATCTAATATTTACATTTGTAAAATACTACCATCCACACTTTTGTTAGTACTGACCCAAAAAAAAAAATGTTTTTTTAGTGAATTTGGCTATAGAAACAACACACCTAGCATATCTATTGTACATGCACGTCATTTTTCGGTGAAAATTACTAAAAATAAATTTAAATCGTATGTTACAAATATAAATATTAAATGACGATTTTAATAGTTATGAAAAATGCAAACATGAGGTGAACGTATTTATTTCGCAAGTTCCCAATATATATATATATATATTTCGCAAGTTGCCAAAAATATTATAATTTAGATATCATACAATATTTATCTCTTGTGCGTGGATAGTTTTCATATTAACCTGACACAGCATAAGTCTTAGGTGCAATAAACTCCAATAGGAGAGAGCATTTGGGCTGAAACAAACATACTTGGTTAATAAAATGTAACTTAAAAATTGTACGAGATTAAAAATTTCGAAGGAACCCAATATATTATTGTCTCCAAGGATGGGCCAAAACATTTATAGCAAAATTCTCTTATGGCCCATATTATATTTTTATAAGGGGAGATTAGATTTACAGACGTTTTCATTATTGACATCGAAATTTCAGTTTAATTTAATTTCTTGGATATTAAATTTAGTTTTGAATTTCAAGAAAAATATGGAAAAACATATAAAGGCTAGATTATAATGAGTATTAAGAAGATAGTTGTCTACTTGTCTATACCAATCACTTTGATTTGATTATGTACATAGACAAAACTAGGTATATAAATGAGTCGAAGTCGGAATCGAGACAATGGAGCTTAACTCTGAATAGCCAGAAAAATAAGGCTTAATCTCAGCTAGAAACCATGTTGGAGCCCAACTCGTTCAACTCTAAACCTTTTTAAGCTAACCTAGAATTCACATTTCGAAATTGAGCTCGAACCCTTGTTGATTCAGTTAGTCATTTTGCGAACAAGCTCGAGTGGCGTTATCCCTAGATGAAACACTCACATAATATTGCTACACAAATCTTTATCATTCATCAATGTCAAAGATTTGAGAATGTTCAACATATCATCCATTTTTGCATGTGAAAAATCTCCAATGACAAACTTTTCCATGGAACCCATCACTTCAATCACACTATGGGCAGCCTCCTTCCTCAATCCACTAACTAGCAGCAATTTTCTTGCTCCCGCAACACCATCCCACTTTCTATCTGATGCATATAAATTGGACAACAGAACATATGGTGAGGTACTAACAGGTTGAAGCTTTAGAAGCCTTTCAGCTATCCGTTCTCCGACGACAATGTTTCCGTGCAGTCGGCATGCTGATAATAAACATCCTAGCACAACTGCATCATCATCCACACAATATTTACTCGTGTAATCTTCAGCCTCATTAATTTTTCCTGCTCGTCCCAACAAATCAATAAGGCAACACAAATGCTCAACACTAGGGGTTAATCTGTATACCTCACTCATGGAGTTAAAAATAGCTTGAGCTTCATTCGCAAGCCCCGAGTGATTGCAAGCTGTCAGAAGTTCAAGAAACGTGACAGAATCCAGTTCCATTCCATTTCTCATCATCATACCAAACAATGCAATAGCTTCTTTGATGAACCCATGATATGCAAAAGCAGCAATAATACTATTCCATGAGACAAGATTGTGAATCTCCATTTGCTTAAAAATGGTGTATGATGAACTAAGTGACCCAGTTTTAGCATACATGTTTAGAAGAGCATTTCCAACACCAACATCCAAATCAAACCTTGTTCTAACTAAATGTGCATGAATTTCCTTCCCGTGCCTCATATTGGCCAGGCCAGCAGTTGCAGAGAGCACACTGGCATATGTGAAATTATCTGGCCTCATGTTATGATCCATCATCATCTCCCTGAAAATACCCAAAGCCCTTAAAGCATCCTCACAACGACAACAAGCAGCAATAGCTGAATTCCAAGAAATAGCATCCTTTTCATGGATCAACCAGAATACTCTCTGAGATTCTTCTAATAAGTTAAATCTTGAGTATAATGTAATCAGAACATTTCCAGAAAAAGCCATATGATCAAGTCCAAGTTTTGTCATATGACAGTGCAATTGCATAATTACTGATAATTCGTATATGTGTTCACCCGAGCCTAATAATCCCGCAAAAGTAAAACGGTCAGGAATTAAACCCTGTTGACACATAATCTTAAAGATCTCAAACCCTTTTTCTTGCTGCTTGCTTTCCACCAGCGCAGTAATTGCCATGTTGTAAGAAACTAAAGTTAAAGAAACAGACTTACTATGAGTAAAAACCACCATTGCGTCACCGTACAGGCCACATCTCATGTACATTAGAATTAGTGAATTAAGAACAAAACTAACAGAACCATGGTTCAGCTTCAACGAAAGCGCATGAATTTGCTGCCCAAGATGTAAGTCCTTAAGGGCAGAGCAAGAGCTCAGAGCACTGGCAAAACCAAATTCATTGGGCTCGAAATACATTTGCATTTGATTGAAAAGTAGAAGTGCCAAAAGGGGCCTATGTGATTGGTCATAACCTGATATCATGACAGTCCAGGTGACCAAATTTCTTTGCGGCATTTCGTCGAACAACTTCCGGGCAAAATCAAGACAGCCACATTTCGCATAAAAATTAAGAATGTGGTTGCACGTGAGAATATCAGCTTGAGCGCCTGTTTTGATCGCGAGGCCTTGGAGTGCAATCCCACATTTGAAGGCCCTTGTTTTGGCGCAGTGATGGAGAAAAGAACAAAATTTTTCCAACATAATTCTTCAAACGAAAACATCAAGGCCACGAAATCCGATGTTGGAGAACTACGCGTACTTTGTCCACTGAAAATAAATTTTGGAACTAAAATCAGGACGAGAAGCCATTTGCTAAGATTCTAAAGGCGACATCGGCTCAGTTTTCTTTCTGTCGGTGAAAATTCTGATATCAACTATAGACTCATATACCGTTGTCATTAGATAATTATTTTGAAGGTCCTTTTCGGCTGTAATTCTCCCAAAAATAGTTCTTTTTTTTATATTCACGTTGTTGGAATCGAGATATTCATTTATACTAATATTACAGGATCTGTTTACAAACGTTTATGAGATTTGTTCTCACAGATAATTAATTATATTTTATTATTTTAATCGATAATTAATTGTCTTATCTTTTAGATACTGATTTATATAAAGTAGAACTCTAAATATTAATATTATCATAAAAACCCAATAAATTTAAAATTTTAAAGATATTAGACAAAGACTAATCTATAAGATTAGAATTCTTATAAAACTTACCTTAAACTTGTTAAAGAAAATTGTAAAAGAAAAATATAACACTTGATGGGGTCAAAATACGCTCATCCCCATCTTGACACGTGGCACCTCAGGGATGATGACAATTGCCTCTCTAAGATTGCATCAGGCACACACGAGCGCTCAAACTCACAAGCGCCAATATCCTTCGAAAGCACGTGCCGTCTCTGGTACTTACGCACATGATTATCGCTACCGCTCTCTCACGAGCGCCATTTACGTTATATGGCAAATGTTTCAATCTATCAAGGGAGCCCTCTTTGAGCGCTACATTCCCTCAGAGTGGTTTTCCCCTCCAACTCCTTACACAAACCTTGGCCCTCATCCCTTAGCGGATTCCTTGACCCCCAAGGCTTTTGGTTGTAACGAGCGCGCTCTCAAGCCCTCGTTACCAACCCCCCAAACGGCTCTCTGGCACACCGTACATGACCGCGCACCTGCCACTGTTGCCAACACTAACTTCCAGCAGCTTTTGCAGAAGATTCCTCCTAGGTTTCTCTCTCACAGCGCCACGTGTTAGGGCAACATTCGGCCAGGACCACATGCGGCAAATGACCAAAGGGTCCCTGACCCTCAACTATAAATAAACAGAGTCATCTCCTTCACTGTAAGCAACCCCCATTTCTGCAAATTCATACTTACCTTACACTTTCTCTTTCAGATCCTCATCTGACTTGGGCGTCGGAGAGCCAAACTAGGTATCACCCCCAGTTCCCCCAGCTTGGCCTTCTGACTTTTGTTTGAGTGTTTGTCCTAGCAGGTAGAACCCCCATTCTTTCCGGCGAACTTCCAGCGGTTTCCCCACTCAAAACAAATTCTAAAGTGATCGGACTCTGTAACCCATATTCAGAACCCATCATTTTTGGCGCCGTCTGTGGGAAACCAGTTCTCAACTTCTTTCTTCCTTTCTGCTAGTAGAAAAGCAAACACCTAGAATCTTTACAGCTATGGTTGCTACGAGATCCGGAGCTGTGGGAGGAGGAGATAACACCCCTCATGATGTCAATACCACTATTCCCTCCACCTCTGTTGGCGGAGTCCCGCCTCCTTCCGTCGCCGTTGGCGGAACACCTCCCGCCGTAGGAGTAACTCCGCAGGCAGAATCTTCAGTTCCTCCACCAGCACCACCAATACCACCAGTTTCCGGCACCGCAGGAAATGCTTCTCTCCTTACTCTTCCACAGCCACCCCAGACCCAATGGGTTCATACCCATGCGAGTCCTGGAGGTCCTCCCTACATGATGCCGCCGCCGGGATACACGCTTACTCCCACTGTTATGGTACCGCCGGTTCAACCATACCACGCCGGCCAGATCCAGCTCCCGATAGTGATCCCCAGGGAGATCGAAGGAGTGGAGTTACACCCTCTAACTTCTCAACAACTAAGGGCTCTTTACGCCCAATGTGAGGTTCAGGCGGCCCAGGGGGCATGGGAAAGATTCCATTCCATGTACTTCCCTCCGGGACCGGCCACTCAAACCGCCGCCCCTTTGATTGGGTTGCAAACCTTCCCCATCAGAGAAGCTCAGGCCGTCCGCGGGGCGCAACAACCACCACCGCCAGCTAAAGGGACGCCCCACCAAGGCGACAATGAGCGTCCACCCTTGGATAGAAACCGAGAGCCCACAGAGAGGGTCAACGAGAACGAGAGGGACTCTCATATTTCCAAAAGGGTTTCCCGAGCCACAAAACAAGGGGACAAGGAAGGGGAAGTAAATCCTAATATCCTCGCGGCTGTGCAAGACCAGCTGCAGGGTTTAAAGGATATGGTAGGACAGCTCTCTCAGATCTCCCCCAGTAGGGATGAACGAGTCGAGGCCAAAGACGCTCGTCACAAGGACCGACAGCCACGGGTCCCCCACCGAAAGGAGCAGGAGGAGAACTTCTGCACCTACGAATACCATCCATTGGCGAGGGGCTCCCCCCTCGTAGAAGAAGTTTTGATGGCCCAAACAGGAATGACCAAAATCCCCACCTCCATCAATCGCTATGACGGAATAACTGATCCAGCTGAACACTTGGATCATTTTCTGCACTTGATGCATCTCTACGAGCGCTCAAGTAACTATTGGGCCAAAGTCTTCGTCACATCCCTGGTAGGGATGGCTCAAGAGTGGTATAAGCGACTGCCGCCGCGCTCGATACACTCATATAAAGAGTTGGCCGACGCTTTTCTCAACCACTTCAATTCTTTGAAGGCCCCAGTCACCGCGCCCACTGCCCTTTACAACGTGGTGCAAGGCAAGAATGAATCTCTTCGCTCGTTCTTCGCCCGCTTCAACAAGGAGATCCTGCAGGTGGAGAGGCTGTTGGAGCGTTGTAATGAGCGCACTGGGGAAAGAAGAAGTAGCCCATCGCGCTCTAGAAGCCCACGGAGGCAAGGCCCCACGGAGAGCAGCCATCGGGGCAAAGGAAAGGCTTCCGAGCAAGAAAACACCCCTTTCGCGGTCATCAACATGATCGCAGAAGGATCTTCTGGTGGAGACTCTAACGCCTACTGGTGACGGTACCTCCGGAGCTACGACCAACGCCCCTCCATACCCAAATCTGTTTACGCCATTCGAGGGGCAAATGATCAACGTTCAAAGGAAAACGATGTAATAGGCTTTGATGATAGGGACTTAGGACACATTGTAACACCCCATGGGGACGGTGAAACCTCTGACTGCCCCATGGTGGTTAGCGTAGATGTCCATAATCATGTTGTAAAGAGGGTGCTGGTGGATATTGGAAGCTCTGTCAATGTTTTGCCCTACACTACGTTTCAAAAGATGAGTGCCAACATCCCGCTTGAACCTCTCAAAACAGCCCTCATTGGCTTTGGAGGTTCAGAGGTCGTCCCACGAGGGTAAATCCGCTTGGTCACTTCATTCGGCCGAGCCCCACAGCGCAAAACGCTCATGGTCACATATGCAGTGGTGGAGATTGATATTCCATACAACATTATAATCGGGTGACCAGCCCTCGTTGGTTTCAAAGCTATCATCTCCACTTACCATCAGAAAATCAAATTCCCTACACCCGAGGGTGTTGGAGAAGTACTGTGCAATGTGAGAGAGGCTTGGGAGTGTTACATGCTGTCCCTCAGGAAGCCTAAGGCAGAGAAAACTTTCCAGATTGGGTCCACCAATAAAACTGTTGACTTTCCCAATCTGGATGAGGATAGCCCCGTGCGCAAGAGGGCCAAATTGAACAAGAAAAAGAATAAGAAGAAAGATCCCAGCGCTAAAGGATCCCTCGAAAACGCTCCACCAGGAACAGTGGAAGAATCCTCCTCAGAGGAAGACAAACAGGAGGGTGACGAGCCCCTTAGTGATGGGCGCTTAACAGGAAAGAAGAGGGCGCTCGAACTCCCCCGCCCAGAATTAAGGGTTGAGCCCTCAGAGAAGTTCCTCACCATTGAGCTAGAGCCAGAGAACAAGGATAAAACTACTCAAATTGGGTCCAACCTCTCTGGGCCCTCTCAAATTTTGATGATTGACTTCCTCAGAGAGAACATTGACGTATTTTCATGGAAGGCATCTGACCTTACAGGGATCGACCCGAGCGTCATAGTCCACAGGCTCAACGTGGATCCTTCGTTCAAACCCATAAAACAGAAGAAGCATGATGTGTACGGTTTTCGGAAGAAGGTTATTGAAGAAGAGGTCAATAAGCTTCTGGAGGCTTAGTACATTGAGCCCATCTTATACCCAGAATGGCTGTGCAATGTGGTGTTGGTCCCCAAGAGCGCAAACAAATGGCGCATGTGTAATGATTTTACTGATCTCAATAAAGCTTGCCCTAAGGATCCTTATCCTTTGCCACGGATAGACCAGTTGGTAGATTCAACCGCTGGGTGTGAACTCATGAGCATGATGGACGCCTTTCAAGGGTACTATCAAATCTTTATGGCTCCAGAGGGCCGCCCCAAAACTTCATTCGCCGTTCACCTGGGGGTGTATTACTTCTTAGTCATGCCTTTTGGACTCAAGAACACTGGAGCCACATATCAGCGACTCGTCAACAAGATGTTCGAGAAAGAAATTAGCGGATCCATAGAGGTTTACGTAGACGATATGATTGTCAAGAGCGAGCGTCAGGGCTCACATTTGGAAGATCTCAAGCGCACTTTCTCCGTTCTGCGCCAGTATGGGATGAAATTGAACCCTTCAAAATGTACCTTTGGAGTACGAGGGGGAAAGTTCTTAGGCTACATGGTCAGTCAGAGAGGAATTGAAGCCAACCCAGAGAAGATCAAGACTATCTAGGAGATCCCCTCCCCTCGAAATCTCCGGGAGGTACAAGTGTTAGTGGGAAAGGTTATCTCCCTGAACAGGTTCATTTCACGATCGGCGGACAGAAACCTCCCTTTCTTCAAAATTCTGAGAAATGCATGAAATTTCGCTTGGACGGAAGAATGTGAAAAAGCACTGCAAGACATGAAGACTTATCTATCAAGCGCTCCGCTACTGTCTAAACCCGTCGAAGGCGAAAGGCTATTTATGTACCTTTCTGTTTCAGCCGAGGCTACGAGCGCGGTGTTGATAGCTATGCGAGAGCGGAAACACTTGCCTGTTTATTATTTAAGCAAGACGCTGCAAGGAGCTGAGAAGAAATATTTGGAAATTGAGAAATTTGCGTTTGCCCTCATCAACGCATCAAGGCGTTTAAGGCCTTATTTTCAAGCGCACTCAATAACGGTCCTTACTGATCAACCCTTGAAACAAGTTTTGTCCAAACCGGACGTATCGGGAAGATTGATAAAATGGGCCATTGAGTTGAGTCAGTTTGACCTAAGTTTCGAGCCTAGAACTGCAATACAAGCGCAAGTGGTAGCAGATTTGTTGGTTGAATGTTTTGGTTTAAAGCCCGATGTTCCCGAGAGCGAGGGATTATGGGTACTGCACACAGATGGTTCCTCAACCTCTCAAGGGGGAGGAGCAGGGGTAGCCCTTAGAGACCCCAATGGGATTGAGTTAGACTTCACAATCAGGTTGGATTTTCAAGTCACTAATAACGAGGCAGAATATGAGGCCCTTGTGCAAGGATTGGAAATTGCTTTTCAGAACGGAGCTTCCAGAATTACTGCTTACGTTGATTCACAGTTAATTGCGAGCCAGATTGAAGGAACCTATGAGGCTCGAGAAACCACCATGGTGCAGTACTTAAGAAAAGCCAGGGAGATCATTGGGAAGTTCAAGGAATTCCATCTACTCCAAGTACCACGAGCAGAAAACGAGCGCGCTGACGCTCTATCTAAATTTGCTTCGACATTAGAAGGCATTTCTGAGCATTCGGTAACGTTCCTTAGAACGGAAGAACTTTTGATCAAGGAGAAAATCGCCAAAGAGATGGTCGCTATAATTGATCCGCACGAGCCATGTTGGCTTGATGACATCAACAGATTTCTTAAAGACGGTGTTTGTCCAACAGATAAGGTAGAGGCTCGGAAAATTAGAAATAAGGCCCCTCGGTTCTCTATAGACTCTGAAGGAAGGTTGTTCAAGAAGTCATTCCAAGGACCTCCGATGAGGTGTCTAAGGCCCTCGTAGGCGAAGGAGACGCTCGAATTTATTCACAGTGGGAGCTGCGGAAATCACTCAGGAGGGCGTATCCTGGCTAAGAAAGTTCTGAGAAGTGGGTTTTATTGGCCCACAGTTCTCCAAGACGCCATTGAATTTTCCAGGAAGTGCCCTAAGTGCAAGTTCCATTCCAATCTCGCTCAACTGCCGGCCGCTCAAATGATCCCTATTGATGTCTCCTGGCCCTTTGACCAATGGGGAATAGACATTGTTGGCCCCTTGCCCGTCGCGGCCGGACTGAAGAAGTTTGTCATTTTAGCTGTTGATTATTTCACCAAGTGGGCCGAGGCCGAGGCCGTGGCAAAAATAACCTTCAGGGTGCTGAGGGACTTCATTTGGAAAAATATCATATGCAGATACGGCATTCCGAGGGTGCTTATTTCGGATAATGGATCCCAGTTCATAGTCGCTGACACACGAGAATGGTGTTCAGAATTGGGGATTGAACAGCGCTTTACCTCCGTGGGCCATCCCCAAGCCAATGGACAAGCAGAAGTTACCAACAGAGTCATTTTACAGCACCTGAAAACAATGCTGGAGAGCAAAAAGAGTGATTGGCCAGAAGAATTACAAGGAGCACTTTGGGCTTATCGCACTACTCCACGAGCGGCCATTGGCGAGACGCCTTTTGCGCTCGTATATGGGTCAGAAGCAATGATACCAGCCGAGATTGTAAACGAATCCGCTCGTGTAGCTTATTTCGAGCCTCCGCTTAATGAAGGTAACAGGAGCTTGGAGCTGGACTTACTGGAGGAAAGAAGAGACAAGGCCTGGGCTAAAATTCACAAATATAAAGCCACTGTGGCTCAACAGTACAACAAGCGCATGAGAAAAAGAACTTTTCAGCTGGGAGACTTGGTTCTGAAGAAAGTGGAAGTATCCAAACATGTGGGGAAGTTGGACCCCAACTGGGAGGGTCCATTCAAGGTTATACAAGTCAGAGCTAACAACACTTACACCCTGGAGACACTTCAAGGTGAGCGTTTGCCTCGCCCTTGGAACGCATGTAACCTCCGGCGGTTTTATGTTTAAAAAGCCCTCTAGAAACGATGATGTAACCACCCCGTTAATGGGCTCAATGTACTTCGAATCTCAAGTAAGTAACAATACATTCTCTTGAATATTTCTGTACTTCTGCTCTTTTAGTTGCATGAATGAATAAGACCCACGTCCCTCGTCTTTACGAGCGTGATTGGTTGTCGTTATCGCACATGGGTTACGCTTGCCAGCACTCTACTCCCCATGAGGGGACGCCCTCATAAGGATAAACTGGTAACGCTCACAACCAACTTGATGTATCGGAAGAAATATACAAAAGAAATCCTAATAGGCCTTGGCCGTTGACCACAACACTTTGCGCTCAAAAACGGGGATCGCTGGCAAACTCTGAAAGTCGAACAGGCACGATAGCGCTCGTTTAAAGGCAGTGTAATTAAGAAGAAATTTCACAAGTCTGGAACGAGGGCAGTTTCCCAGTAAGACCCTCATATTTCCTCAAGACTTAGCAAAATTTCCCAAGATTAAGAAGGAATTTTACAAATCGTAAACAAGGGCAGTCTCTCAATAAGACCCTCACGATCACTCAAAACTTAGCAAAAATTTACACAAGTCTTAAGTGGGGGGCAGCCTCACAATAAGACCCTCATGGTTACTCAAGACTTAGTGAAAATTTTCAAGTTTTACAAGATTTAACCAAATCTTCTAAGTATCAAAAGCCTATCTGAAATATGAAATCTTTACCAAGCATGTTACACACAATCTTGTTATTACAAGATCTGTTCACAACAAGCGACAAGTAAAATTTAGCATTCAAGAAGTAGCAAAAGACAGCATTATGAGAAGAAGGGATTTCATTTGATTGAGGCTCTACGCCAAAAACTACAAAATAAAGGCTCAAAGGCCTATAAACATTATTACAAAAGACATAAGCATTAAACTAAAGTAAGGAGAATTGCAAAGCAAAGCTGGAGAGAAGGAACTTCAGGCGGTGGGAGCAATGTCTTCATCAATAACCACCAAAATGTTCTGGGCAATTGGGCCGTAAACGGGGCCTTCCGGTTCTTGAGGAGGGGCTGCTGGAGGCTCAGGGTTATTGTTCCCAGGCGCTTGTTGATTGTGGGGCTCATTGGCGTTGGGCTCGTTAGCTGGGGCAAGAACATTCTCACCAGCTGGGACAAGGACATTCTCCTCGGCAAACGCTTGGGGCTCATTTTCAGGAGGATCATTTTGTGCGGCTTGAGGGGCGTCTCCTACGGGGTGGGCACCCATGTATTCATCCTGGAGAAGCTTAACCAGGAATTCATACTCTGGTTCCGAAATAGTATCGGCAGGGTTATCCCGCTCGTCATCGTCCTCCTCGCAGCGCTCATTGAACATGAGCCCCGTGCCCTCTGCCCCTCTCATGGTTGGATCCGTCATTCCTTTGTGGATACCCTGCTCAACGGCTAAGTTGAAGGCCTTTTGAGCCTCATCCAAACAGTGCAAGGAAGCCGCAAAGTTGAAGGCTTTCGAATGACAAAAATTGATGAGAGCCTCCTTGTTTTCTAGAGCGAGACTCTGGGGCCACTTGTTCATAGTATCAGTGAACTTCCTTTCTGCCTCCAGAGCCCTCGTTTTCCAGTTCTCATGCTCGGCCTCGACATTTTTGTAGCCCTCACCCAGTTGGGCCAACTTGTCGCTCAAGCTGCTCCGAGCGCTCTCCACGCTCGCAAAGTCTTCCTTCAGTTTCTTCATCTCTTCCTCAATTTTCTAGTATACCTCCTTGAGGGAAGCATACTTAGCCTTCTCCATGTCCAGCTCCCCTTGGATTTGAGTGGGGTCATTTGTGGGTGCCATTTTCTTATACTTGGCCTTGCGGTCAGCATAAACGGAGGCCCGCATCTGGATGTTTTTGGCCCTGGGGAGCACTTGCTGCACGGGCTCAGAAGAATAGAAGTGCTAGTAAGAATATGTTAAAATAATACCTACCAAAGGCAGTGAAATTACAAGGGAATGAAAACTTACGGAGATTATGGCGTGAGCCATATCGTAGGCC
The DNA here is from genome assembly GCA_037501455.1 of Lantana camara. Taxonomy (NCBI): domain Eukaryota; kingdom Viridiplantae; phylum Streptophyta; class Magnoliopsida; order Lamiales; family Verbenaceae; genus Lantana; species Lantana camara. Next base: position 20,064,345 of record CM074863.1, on the reverse strand, counting down.
ACCGTCTCCACAGATTCATTGAACAGATGCTTGTGATCAGCGGTTGATAACTCGTTAATTCGTTATCTTTATAATTGAGTTTTACCCGGAATTGTACTTTAATTGATATTATTTTGAAAGAAATTGATGATTTGTGGTTTATATTGTAGATTCGGGGTTTGAATGCGAGGTTGATGCGAATTTGGTGGTTTTATGAAGATATTCTCGTAAAAGGCATGAGCCGTGGCTGGGCTCAAGGTTGTTGCTGATTGATGCGCGGTTGGTTGAGTTTTGAGATTGGGCCGTGTGTTGATGGAATTAAATAAAAGAAAGCACATGCAGCATGCAATGCATTGGGTGACAACTATTAATTTACTTTTGGGGCATTTAGGCCGAGGCTATCCATGGAATGTAATTAAAAGAGGCCCAACTTTTGAGATGTTTGGGGTTAAAAGCAAGCTACATGCATGCACGTGAATGGGGGCTGCAAACATGTAATTAATTGGTTAGTGGGCCTTGGAATTTTGATTAAATGGGCTGGCGCTTTACCATGGAATTAATAATTGAGAAGCCCACTTTGGGGAAGACTTGGAGAGCACCGAGTCAATACCCTTTTTGCTTTAGAATTTGAAGTCCGAATTTAACGAGAAGTCTGGGCTATTTATTGTGGCTAGGGACGTAACAATTGGGAGGAGATTCTTGAAGTTTGGAGCAGCAGTTCGAGACTTGGGGAGCAGATTTCTACATCACAGATTCTTCTTCTTTATTTCTTTTCGCAATTTAGTTTATTTATGTTAAAGAATTCCTCTATTTATTTTTATGAATTTTAGTAGCTAAGTTTTTAATTATCTAGCTAGGGATTAAGATTCGTTTTTGAATATTGTGAGACCTAAACGTTTTAATCAATTCATGTTTATTTAGGCATTTATCTTATCTCCGTGTTTTGCGTTTATTGTGATTGATTTATTTAGTGATAGGGCCCGATCATCTAGATAGATTTAATTGCATATTGCCAATCTTGATGCTTGAAGTGTAGTAAAGTTGATTGATAATTTGTGGTAAATTAGTGACAGGGTTTTAGCGATAGAATTCCTCGTTCACTAAGGGATTTGATAATCTAATTTAAATCTTGCGTGTGTCACGACTTGGTTGATTAGGGTTGGTGTTTTTATGATTCTTAATGCTGTGAATTCATTAAATCCTGTCGAGTGTCTCTAGGGGTTGTGAATTTGTTAAGGAAGATAACTGTCGAGTGTCTCTAGGTTATCCGATTAATTAAGTAAAAACGAGGTTGAGTCGAGTGTCTCTATCAACTATAGCCAATCTGTCTGAATAACTTGAATTTATCATTGAGTCGATGATCAGTATAACAATTCGAATCGAATATCCCTGGCTAGGTAATTTTCCCTCTGATTGATTTAATCCTACGTGATTTTGCTTGATAATTTTAGTTAGTTTTTAATTCTTGTTAGTTTATTTTAATTGTTTACCTTAGTTTTAAAAACTCAAAACCCCCCCTTTTAATTGTTTCTTTTCGTGGATAACTTGAAATTAATAGAAATAAGTCAACCAGTCTCTGTGGATCGACCCTGTTTACACTATACTCTGTTTAGTCGTCGAATAGGATTTTACATTTATTTTTGACGGATTCGACACCTGTCAGCGGTAAATTGGGCTTTCTCATACAGATTCTCGCTAACGGTTTGAGCGAGCGTTCCGGGCCTCAACAAAACTGCCCCACCGTCTGCAGCGCCGGAGAAGTTCCTGTCCCCTCGACGGGCAAACTCCCATAAGTACTCTTCCTCTGAAGAGGAAGTTTCCCCACCGCTCTTAGGGCCCTCGACTACTTGTTTTCCTTTGCCCGTTATTGCGACGGTGTCGGGCATCCTTTTCCTCTTGCGGGAAGGTCTACTGGCGCTTGAAGGAGCCTCATTTATGGCCACATTAACTGGGGGGCCCACCTGATCAGCAGCACGAGGGTTGGCCACCCTCGAATCTGACGAAGGAGGTGGCCGCACCACTATCCTATTTTCAACATTGGCCCTCGGTTTTCCCCTCGGCCGCGTTGAGTTTGGGTGCCAGAAGCCGAGCTCGAACTGGCACCATGCTGGCCACCACGAGCGTCCCCCCTACCTCCGCGGCCACGAGGGCGTGCTGTTCCCCTTGCTGGGCTTGTTGCCTGTTGACGTTAGCAAAACGAGCAGCGTGCCTGATACCTCCGGCCATTTCTAAGATTGTTGCTCCTGCAGGGAAGGAAAAGATGAGGGTCAGAAACCCTTGAACAGATTCTGCAAAATGCAAGTTACAAATATAAATGGGCAGTCAGTATTCCTATCTACAAGTTAGTGCCCTAAGAATCTAACCATCTCTCTCCATATCACAAGCAGGAGGGTTGTCAAGATAATGAGGGTCGTTAGTGAGACCACAGAGGAACATAAGCTCCGCGTCGTCAATCCAATCCTGGGTAGGAATCAGGCGGCCCTCGTCCCTCAAAGCCCTAGCCAAGTTCTTTGCCCAATCTTTGGGGAAGGCAGGTTCCAGGCGATGCTTTACTAGTGAACCCTTCCCATGCGAGATCCACTTTGATGACACCCCAAAACCTTCACCTGAGGGGGCCTTGACAAAGATGAATTTCTCCTTCCAGTTTAGGCCGTAAGTGGTGGAGGGAGAATTGATTAACCTCGTATGGGCCTTCGCTTGGATGTAAGAGAAGAAGCCCGCTTTCGGTGACGAGCGGGCGAGCTGACCACTTGCAGGAGAGCGTTAAAATTCCTCAGGGAAGGCCCGTAACCGACGCACCTCATGAGGATCACGAGGCTCGCTATCAGGGCAGGGCCGTTGGGCACGATTTGGGAAGGGTAAAGGCCCAGATCATTCAGAATATGGGTCACGGGGATTGGAATCGGGAACATCAAGCCCCCAGAGCTGACTGCATCCATGTAGACCGCCATCTCCCCGGGTGGCGGACGGTTGGCACGCTCGTGTTTGACTGGGATCCGCCATGGGAAGCGCTCATCCCAATGAATTAGGGCCAACATTGTTTTCACCTCTCCCAACGTGATTGTGCTGGGAGTCTCATCTGGAGTGCGCTCGGTCGCTTGCATTCCCGAGCCTTCGCCCTCGTTGGGCCCCTTGGTTTTCTTGGTATTCTTGGGCTTTTGAACTTTCTTGCCCTTGCCCTTGTTACGGCCCTTTCGGAGGGCCCCGCTGCCTCTTCTGTTTCCGGCGCCGGAGCAGCAATTGCCACCGTCACAGCATGGCGGTGGGGATGAGTAACACTCTCAGTTATCGGAAGAGTCTCCCCCTGTCTCTCCGCCTCCATTACCAGGTTCATCTCTTCGAAAAGAGGTTCAACCCCTTCTGGGTCCCTTTCATCTATGGCTATCACGACCGCTTCCAACCCTTCATTCCTGGAAGAATCCGAAGGAGACGAATTCTGGGTGGCCATCTCTTCGACTTCACGGGCAAACTCTTCTACATGTTGATCGGCCATGGTGGTGTTGGTATTTGAAAGAGATTTGGGGATTTTTTCTGGGAAATGTTGTATATCTAAAAAGACTTGAGATTTCTGGGGAGTACAATCCTAAGGAATTGCTGAATTCTAAATATGATTCTAAGGTTAGAAAAGTTAGAAGGTTTCACCGGAAATTACCTTGAAATTTCTGGGAAAGCTTGAAGGAAGATTTGGGATGCTCTGAAACTGGAATGCAAAGAGTTTTTCTGCTAAAGGATGCTTTGAAGATTTGTTCGCATAAAAGATGGAATGGATGCAGAATCCCTTATTTATAGGGATGGGAGTCAGTACGGTTTCTGGCAAAAGTTCAAAAACTGTAATCATTTCCCACCTAGGAAACCATTCACTTTGTTGAACCGTCACGTACTTCCCAAGACTCACGCGCCCCATGCGCATCAGCATTTAATGCTTAGACGCTCCAAGTGGTCAGACGAAAGGACTGCATTTAATACTTGGACGTTACAGGCGGTCAGTTGAAGAGACCGCATTTATGGCGCACTCAGAAGGAAGATTGCTCAACACGCCAAAACCTCCTACGAGCGACACGCACGGTGGACTACATTAAAAAAATTCTACAGCCCTTATCACTAAGGACTACAGAATTGGGGGGCAAAATGATGGGGTCAAAATACGCTCATCCCCATCTTGACACGTGGCACCTCAGGGATGACGACACTTGCCTCTCTAAGATTGCATCAGGCACACACGAGCGCTCAGACTTACAAGCGCCAATATCCTTCGAAAGCACGTGCCGTCTCTGGTACTTATGCACATGATTATCGCTACCACTCTCTCACGAGCGCCATTTACGTTATATGGCAAATGTTTCAATCTATCAAGGGAGCCCTCTTCGAGCGCAACATTCCTTCAGAGTGGTTTTCCCCTCCAACTCCTTACACAAACCTTGGCCCTCATCCCTTAGCGGATTCCTTGGCCCCCAAGGCTTTTGGTTGTCACGAGCGCGCTCTCAAGCCCTCGTTACCAACCCCCCAAACGGCTCTCTGGCACACCGTACATGCCCGCGCACCTGCCACTGTTGCCAACACTAACTTCCAGCAACTTTTGCAGAAGATTCCTCCTAGGTTTCTCTCTCACAGCGCCACGTGTTAGGGCAACATTCGGCCAGGACCACATGCGGCAAATGACCAAAGGGTCCCTGACCCTCAACTATAAATAAACAGAGTCATCTCCTTCACTGTAAGCAACCCCCATTTCTGCAAATTCATACTTAGCTTACACTTTCTCTTTCAGATCCTCATCTGACTTGGGCGTCGGAGAGCCAAACTGGGTATCACCCCCAGTTCCCCCAGCTTGGCCTTCTGACTTTTGTTTGAGTGTTTGTCCTAGCAGGTAAAACCCCCATTCTTTCCGGCGAACTTCCAGCGGTTTCCCCACTCAAAACAAATTCTAAAGTGATCGGACTCTGTAACCCATATTCAGAACCCATCAACACTAATCTTCTCTCAGGCTTATACCTAAAACAAATCTATTGTGAGAACAGATATTACTTGAAATACTAAATTTTGTATTATAAAATAACTTTATATCATAATATATTTATATTTTTTTCATTATTTCTATTTTCTATACTATTTGAAAATTTTGATTTTCTTTAGTTAAATTTTCAGATATAAGATTTACCTTTTAATAATAAAACCATCCAAATTAGATCGTAATTTACTTACACCAATAAAGGAGATATCAATTCCACATGTGTAGGTATGAAATTTGAATGTTATAGTGATATTTATGATTTCTATAACAATGCCAAAAATTTGGTTTTCATAATTAAAGCGAAAAATTGTTATAAAAAAATAAAAAGTGATGAAAAAGATATTGTACTTTGTCCATTAAGAATACAAAGAAGAAAATAAAGTGGCTAATCCTAAACTCGAAAAAAAAATTGATTGTCCAACAATAGTAAGGATCAAGTTAGATAATCTTCATAAATTGATATATAACTAAAGGAGTTATTATTGAAATTTTAGATTTTGATTAAAAAGACGTTAAGAATTATATTGATGAGTACAAAACTCTAAAAATAGTGTAAGAAGATGAACAAGTTATGACGAGAAAGAGTTTCAATATTATAAAAACTATTTATATTGTAGAATACAGAAGTCTAGAGTTATTACTTTATAATATTTCCACATATATCTTTTTTTAATTTTTTATGTTATCGAACTTAATATTTTTTTTCTCCGATTCAAATATATATATATTTTTTTGTGTATTTAAGTGTTGCATTATATTGTATCTAGTTAGTAATTATTATAATTATTTATCTAATTGGTAATGAGCGTCAAAAATAGAGTCAAAAGATTAAGTAGCAAAAAAACAATTTTTAAGAACTTGAGGACCAATTCTAAATAACTTAAGGAAAAAAAAAATAAAAAAAGAAAAAAGCAACGGAAAAAGAAAAACCGTAAATAGAATACGTAGTCAAATATTGCGGATAAGTAATCATTAATCCAATGATTGTGATTTGTCTGTATAAAAATCTGTTTGTTACGTACCGTTACAAAAGAATTTTCCTATATGAAATGAGAGAGAGACAAATGTAGTATAATGGATGTTGAGCGTAAAATTCGCATGGATGTAAGCGTTGATTAGAGTATATTTTTGTGTCGTTTGATGCGTTTATGTGTTTATTTTGCTCCATTTAGGTGTTTAAGGAATTGGAGTTAGGAAACGACGAACCGAGGCGAATTCACGCATTTCTGGAGGAAATAGGAGTAACCCCCGTTACCCCTTAGACGTATAATATTGTTAACCCCCGTTAACAGACTCAGGAGCGTCAATTTTGACGAAGTAGGGGAGTAACGCCCGTTACTCCCTGGAAGAATAACTCTGGTAACGCCCGTTACCAAAGGCAGTAGGAGAGATTTTATGGCGCAAGAGGGGTAACGCCCGTTACGCCTGGGCAAAAGGAAAGTGGTAATGCCCGTTACCACTTATAAAAGCGCAATCACGACTTAGGCATGTAACGGACGTTAATGATATTTGTGCTAGAGATGGTAACGCCCATTACCAGAGTCGGTGAGAGAAGTTTTTGAGCAACTGTTTAAGTGCGTTTAGGAGTCTTTTTGGGAATATCTTTTTCTTCCGTTCGTGACCTAGCTTGGAGAGGGACACAGAGCCATTGAAGAGTTTTTCAGAGAATTTCTAAAAGACGAAAGAATTGAATTCTTCAAACAATTTCAGTTTTTCCGGTTTTATTTATTGATTTAATTGTTAAACTAATTCCTCTAGGTTTTGTTTTAATTCGTTTTTCAATTTAGATTCGTTTTTCCAGATTTTATTGAATGTTTAGAGTTTGTTTTTGAGACTTTGTTCTGATTTGATGAACATGAATTTATTCAATGCAATTTCCTTTATTTTTATGAGTTTTGAGTTAATTATGAGTAGCTAAACCCCTAGGGCTAGGGGAGTGATGATGAATGCATGATAAGTGTTTGATATAATGCTTGAATGACTTGTGTTAATTCTTAGTGTGAAAACTGGTTTTAATTTAATTGCGACGACCTGATCACCCTTAGCATAATCTAGAATTACCTAATTATCGAAAGATTAACGGTAATTGAGATTGTTTTCATAACTAGTAGATTTTAGGAATGCAAAGAGATTTGGTTATTAATCTATACAACGATAAATCTTATTCCATGTCGAGCCGCTAGAGTTAGGTTTGCACTAGTCTTGAGCATATGGTTTAATTAATTATTGATAAATTGCGAGAGCAACATTAAGCTTAATTGAGCACTTGGTTATACCTTGAGAGAGGATAATACAAACATAAGTGACTAGGTTGTAGAATTATACGTGTTAAAAAAGTATTATATTGAATCTTGAATGTATGAATTATTACTCCCCAGCCTATTTAGTTTACTGAATTTAATCCACGTATGTTAGTAGTTACTTGTGTTTTATTTTAGTCAATTAGTGTAATTCTGTTTTAGTAGAGTAATAAACAACTTGAATTCGTTTGGTCTTTAGATTAGAAAGAGGTATTGAGCGGTGACTGATTTCCCTTCCTTGTGGGTACGATCCTATTGTGCTACCCGTATATCTTAAGTGTACACTTGCACGATTGGTTTAACTTAAAATCACAACAATGGACTCTTAGTCTCTTTTTATTTATTTATTTATTTTACCCATACAACATGTGAGATAATTCACACTTCAAAAACATGTTAACTCATCTTTTCTATAACTTCAATTTAATTCTTTTTCAATATTTATTTTATCTTTTTCCTCATATTTTGTAATCTATATTTTAATATAATTTTTATTAACATAATATTGTCAAATTTATTTATATAATTTAATAATTGTATTAATTATTAGAGTTAATTACACTTGGTCCCCAAATTAGATGGGATAATTACAACCAGTACCCTCGGGAAAAATTTAATTACACACAACCCCCAAAAATTTAGGGTTTCGTTAAAATTATGCTGACATTAGCTAATTTTTTTTAAATTCCAAAAATACCCTCTTTGACTTTGATCAAATTTTTAATGACGTAAATGTTATAGTTTCTTAGTGCACAAAAAAGTAACGGTTGCAATGACTAATTTTTCTAAATCTCACCTCTTTTTTCTTTTTTCTTTTTAAATCAATGACGCACTATAAATATTAGCTTGAGCGCCATCATAGACCACTAAAATTTCATAAGAACACGTTTGGTAGGTGATATTCATTTTTCAAGACTTAATCACCGTCGGGCCCATTAAGTTAGATTAACTGCATGTTTTGCTTAAATAATTTCTTGTTTGGTAGCATTGACTGCAGCTGAGTAAAAGGAACTATTCATTCGAAAGTTAATCTTATATGATTTTGGAGATTCATTTCAGCAGTTAATGGATGAACAGGAGTGGGCTTTTGGCGGGCCAGCTACTAAGTACAATTGGCCCAAGGACTCTAATACAGCCTACCATACACGATATTAAGTGAACTTAGAGTCACTTAGTTGGCCCTAATTTAGCCTACCAAACGACTTCTAAGTTTAATAGCATTATACATTTTCGGTCACATTTTGCTTTTGATTAGCAAGAACTGAATAATATATGTTTCAAATTTATACGTACTTTATTGACATGATTTCCTAAAAATTAAAAAAATATTATGCATTCGTATAGAATTCATACTCCCAAGCACATTTATTAAGAAGTTAAATTACAATAACATATTAGCAACATTCGCATTACAGTAGCATTACAACATCTAATTCATAAAGCAACTACATTACAGTAGCATTTTGCCCCAAAACATAAAGCAACTATATTACAGTAGTATTTTGCCCCAAAACAAAAACCATTATATCGTTCTTGCAGCACATTACAACATTAATCAAGTTCAGTAGAATATTTAGACCAGGAACCAAATAGCATTGTCTATATAATCTAATACTTCATGTAGCATTAGACAAAACGCCAAAATACTGATTTGAGGTCTTCCTTGACCCCTGTCTCTGCCTCTGTTTGTTAGACCTGTAGCATTAGAAAAAATCCATAAATAAAATTAAAAACACATTAAAAAAGCAAAATCAGTGGGAAATTCTTAATAAAGTTCCACCAAAAGACATTATTGAACAAAAAAAGACACTAAAAAGAAGCCCTAAATTTTGAAATCTGAAAATCGATAACACCAGAATTCCCGCACCAGTTCTTCTTCTAATACCATTTCTTTTTTGTGAAACAAAGCTAAGATTGCAAGAATTGGGCTAAAAAATTTATGAAATGGCTAGAAACCATAATTTTCATGGTTGAAGATTTCTTCGAATCGCACGACCCTTCAGCACCACGAACAAATGAGCTTTTTTTCTCAAGTAGGCGACATGCTTGGGGAGGGAATCGAGCCAAAAATCGAACAAAACATCTATACCCCCATAAATTTTTGGAAGATTTTGGTTCGAACTTTTTAAGTTTCGAACTTTTTATGCTCAAACTCACTTTCTTTATTCAGTCTTCGACGAGACTGTATCGTGATGAAAGGACAAAAGGCGTATGTTTATTCCTTTCCCTAATTTTCCAGTTATTGGTTGTGGCCTTGTGGGTTCAGGGGCATAGAAGGAGATTTCATTACTTAATTTTTTGGGGCCAAAATTCATAAATTTAGAAAAATAGTTAACGGAAAAGTTAAGGGCATAATTGGCAATTCATGTCAATTTTAATGGAACCCTAATTTTTTTGGGGTTGTGTGTAATTAAATTTTTCCCGAGGGGTGGTGTCAGTAAATATATCTAAAAGTGGGGTACTGGTTGTAATTACCCCATCTAATTTGGGGTCAAGTGTAATTAACCCTAATTATTATTATAAAATATATATCAATATGAAAATTTTAATTTTAATAAAATTAAATAATAATAATTATTTCGTTGCATATGCATCGAGTGTGCAGAAAATTATTAGCTCATGTTACTTAAGTGAATTTAAGTTATTTGGTGTCATTAGAGTATTATTAACATTAATATTTTTGATAAATACAATATCAATTTAAACTATAAATTTTGGCAATTAGAATTGGGGATTGGATATAAAACCCTGAGGAAGTTGCTTGGAGAGGAAGATGATTGTCCTTTGAGGGAGAGGGAATGTTATTTATAGCAAACCCTGAGGCGAAGGTGAGAGTGTGGGGAGGTGGTCCCCAATTCGAGGGGGATCACTTTACCTATGTGGAATCTGTGGGGTGGCCATCTGTCCTGCAGATAAAGGTGCTACGTAGGATTCGAAAAATATTCAAGTGATCCCTCCTACGTGACCCAAGATAGTACAAAGGTGACCTGGTATGGAATGTCAGGGTCCTGGTGTTGCAAAGGAAGTGCTAATGGTAGTGGAGTAGGGGACAGTACAATCGTAGTCGTTTTGACAACACATGGGTGAAAATGACGTTTGAGACACTATGGGAGGGCCCTCGAGTCTCGATTTTCATCCTTAATTGGCTAACCTCCTTCGTGGGGTGTGCCACGGAGATAGCAGCCTTGGCCCTTATCCATGGTGACGTTGTCTAGTGGTTTGAGAAGTAGCATTGGCCCTCAATATAAGTTATGTTTGCTGAGAGGCGGACCCAGAACAGTAGCGGTACGGGACCGCATATTAAAAATTTTCTTATAATACAAGTATTAAAATATTTCTAAAACATTTCAATACAAAGCGGAAGACTAGCCAGATCTACTCAAGTATATACATGCAATTGATAATAAATTTTAAATCACTTAAGCAGATAAATATCTAACATGCAATTAACACTTAAGAGCATATAATTTATCATGCTTAAAATAATATAACTGCAAAATATTACCATACTCTAAATATGGCTATCTAACGACATTTTTCCAGCTCCCGAATTCACCTCCCGAGAACCCGATCTCCTCGTAAAACCGGCAGAGCTTCCCTGCAATAACCCCAGAGAAACCCTCGGAGTGTGGGCTCCGAAAGTATTTCTCTAAATACTTAGAGAAAATAAAACTTTAAACTAGAAAACCCTTTTCAGGGTTTAATCTCCCGAAATTAGGAGTTTTATATAAACACCTAATTAAAATTAATTCCAAAATAAATTGGAATTAACTAGGAGAATAGGGATACGGTTTCAAAGCCGAGAGCTCAGCCAAAACCTCTCCCAAAGTTGTGAATGAAAAATGAAGGGCCAAGACCCCTATTTATAGGGGAAAATAGTAATTTCACGTCCCACTTGCGTGTGCAACCTGGACACGAAAACTACGATGACTACGTTGAAGATCTCATCACCACGAGTCCAACGCCGCCGGGCACTCCCCGATCCGACGGTGCACGCTCCCTCACGCGCTGCTTAAAGGCGGCACGTGTGTGACACACGCGGCTAGGGTTTGCTCACTTTGAACCGGTCCGATCGAAACCGGTTCGACACGTGGCTAGTCCTGGTGATGCCACGTGTCTGGTTCGGTTCGACCCTATTTGTTGACCCGACCCGTTGACCCGATTTGTGGCCCGTTGATCGGCCCGATCCAGATCAAATCTGGACCATTCATGAGCGCTGACGTGACGCGATCTCACCCTTACACGCGGCGCACACGCGGCGCCTAGTCAACGCCACTTGGCAGTTGACCCGTTGATGTGGCATGCCACGTCACCTGCCACATCATCAAAAAAAAAATTTTTTTTTTCCGATGAAAATTTTATTTTCTCCAAAATAAAATTCCGGACATTTTCAACTCTTTGGAACTTCAATTTATTTTCTTAAAATAAATCCCTTGGCTATTTTCAAACACTTTGAAAAATCATTTCTCTTTCTCCTTTTAATATTTTCTCTTCGGATTTTCAATTGGGGCTTGCAAGGGGAGCTGCAGGACTAATTAATTTTAGCTTAAAACGGGTTAATATATTATCATCCCATGATAATAATTAATTACCGTTTAACAATATTTAATTCCACTAAATAAATATTGTTGCAGTCTAAAATTAATTAAATTATTCACGAATTTCTCGATCTAGAATAATTTCGCATTTCACTCCTCCGTGTAGATATCCATGAAAAATAAATTGCAACTACTGTCATTTATTTTTCATCTCTAATTTGAAATTTATTGATTCGCCTTAAGTTCAAATCCTCTGTATGTGAAACACATTCAACATACAACTTTGGTGACATATCACGTGAAGTGTTTTGGCCAAAGTCTTAATTCGAACTTTTGCAAATCTATTTCAGGGATATCTTTTACCTTCCAGCAAGGCCACAGATTCCTCGATCAATATAACTCTTTAGCATATTTCATGTTGTCACCGAATCATAGAAAGTATTTTGGCCACCCGTTACCGAGACCTCACTTCGAGTATATTACAGTGACTAACACTACATGCCTAAAGCCAAAACATTATCAGGATTAAGAGTACAATGCTTCCTGAGATTTTATTCATTTTAGATAGCAGTATAAAATGAATAATCTTAGTGGTCCAGTTCAACGTTTCCAATCCTATTGAAAATCATCAACGTGTTATAATCCGAATCACTATTCCCTATGACGAAAGACTAATCATCTTATATAACCACGTTATAGTCTTGATAAGAACATATTCTTATCTTACTGGCTAGAACTTTAATGACACGTGATTTCGGTATTCAAAGTCTTTTCCTATGAAACACATTTCATATAAGAATACCACCACACGCCATTAATTATCAATATGTGAAATACTCACAACTCGCTGTAAATTTAGTTTAATTAATTCAACAAATTAAATTTTCAGGGCACTAATCCCAATAATGTTTCCCCTCGTGGTATTCTTCGAGGGGGGCCTTGATCACCTACCATGAAAGTTTTATAGACCGGAATGGGATTTCGTGTTCCTTTTTCTCCTAAGTCATGTGGCATCAGTGGAGATCCACGTGTTAACTAGGGGCGACGCTACATGAGAGTGCATGGGGTCGCCTGACCCCACTGAAAAGTTTATTTCAGTTATTTATTTATATATTTAATACGTAATATTTTCTTTATATATAAAATATTAATTATTTGACCCCTAAAATGAATAAATAGAGTTTGGAGTGTTTGTAAACTCTTGAAATAAGTGGTTTTCTACAATTAAATGAAATTCTATTTAGATAATATTATTTTTATTATAATTATATTAGTATTCCTAAATTACTTTTTACATCTAAATAGAACTCTAGGGTTTATATGATATATTTTTTTTTTAGTGTTAAAAAATTTATAATTACTAAGTAAATATATTTTTCTCTTTTCTTAATTCTTATGAATTTATTTATTTTTATGTCATTTTATTTCATTATTTATTTTTCACATGCATTTCTTTATTATACATAATTATTCTAAATAATTTGTAAATTATTTTTATATTAACATATTATTTAAATCATATTAAATTGTCCAAAATGATATAAAAAATTTAGGAGTAAACTAGTAACTTGATAAAAATTAAAAGTGATTTTTAACTTTTCTCTGCAAACAATACTTTTTTTTCCGAACTTTTACTTCTGCAAAATTTACAACTTTAACTTATGATAATGGAGTAGAGTTTGCAAACTTCCTCTTTATCATTTTATATAGATTAAATAGATTAATTCACAAATTAATACTTTTTTTTTATATATACTGTTACACCCCGTTCTACAGTTCGGATAAGTATTACGTAATTATGTGATTTAATTATTTATTTGTGCCTTAATTTAATTATATTTGAATTATGTGAAATTATTTGAATTAATTGCATATTTGAATTATTTGAATTGATATAATTGTGGTTTGCTTGGACCCTATACCTTTAAACCGAACAGGAAAACTTGAACCGAACCCCACCGCTTGAACCGAACCGGTTCAACCCTTACCCTTTCTCTTTTTCCTGCTCAATTTCATACGTGATCAATAGCAGCAATTTTAGCCAAGAGAAGTCTCAAGCCCCAAGTTCCATTTCTTGCCTACAAAAGTCAATATCTCCCTCGTTTCTCCACCTTTTCGTGAGCCAAAGTAAGCTTCGAAATCCCCACGTTGTGCTCTTTAATTCCATAGTTAAATTCTAATTTATAGTGGTGAATATGAACAAGTATGATCAAGTATGTGAATAGTAAGGGTTTGGGCAATTTTGGAGAATATGTGATATATGATTGATAAATTTGAAATCTAACTTCATAAATGTATTCTACATGTTATATGTGTTGTAATGAATGCTTGGAATTAATTGGTAGTTGAGTTTTGAGGTTTTTGCCATTAATGAACTTCATTTATGCTTGAATTTGTAATTGATGATTATAGCTTTAATTCTTGATATTTTTTAGCTTTATGCATCTAAACATGTCCTAAATGATTTATATGAATTATTTGCAAGATCTTGATACGTATTTGTGGCTGTTTTGATTTGGTTTTGGCCATTTTTGGCCGAAAGCTTCCTTCCCCTGTTTCTGTAAATTGCCTGCCCAATTCAGCACTTCGAACCAGGCCGGAATGGCCGTTCCCACCCCAACTTTAAACTGGGAATGGCCCTTCTCGGGTTTTGCTGGCGTCATTTCCGAAAACGGGGAACGGTCGTTCCCAGTCACTTCCGAAAACGGGAACGACTGTTCCCATGGGCCAAATCCTTCAAATCATTACAGACGCGCGGGGAGAAGTTTGGGTATCTGGGAACGACCCTTCCTATTTTGAACTAGGGGACGGAACGGTCGTTCCTATATTCCAGAAACTTTGGGCGAGAACGGGAACAATCGTTCTCTACAGCGGCAGGGTCGTTCCCATTCTTCCCGAGACCTGGGAGCTTAATATGTGAATTATATGCTAAGTTATGCTCTTTTATGACTTTTGTTATTAATCTTTTGCATGTTTAATGTTATAACTTGATTTTAATTGCATAATAAATTGTAAATAAATGTTATATGCTATGTTATGTGAATTATATGATGTATTTCATATTGTTTTGCATTCATTCATAAGTCATGCATTAACCAGGCGTCTTAATATGTCCATATAGAGTTCAAGTCTTGGGCTTCTGTGTTTTCTTTTCAGACGAGGTTGCCGGTGTCGAGCCTGTGGCATAGCTTGATCACTCTCACTCCTTTCTTTACTACGCACAAGGTGAGGTTTAGGATTTTGTATAGTTATTGACCTGACCTAAAGCCTTTATGTGACATTTTCGAGCCTTGTATGCGATTATATATTATATATATAATTAAATAGGAAAAAAGACAAAATCAGGATACCAACTGACCCTCATTAGCATTTTTAGGACACTAAAAGCGATAAAATAGTCCACTAACTCCCAAAGTCTTGCAAAAATGGGACAATGCTCGCCGGAGTTCACTGACATGGCAAAAATTGCTGAGTTGGAATTAATCAATAACACATTGGCGCTGACATGTAACATGACTCATGTAAATTGAATATTAAAATACCTACTCAATAATCCCATTTTCCAACGTCTTGTGTGGAGGGAAAATTTCCCACCAAAAATAACAAAGGTCAACCAACTATTACGGTCAAAGCTTCATCCCCCTTTTCTTTAAAAACCTAAGTCCTCTACTGTTGCCCCTACAATTTCTCTTGACCTCGTTTCATCATATATCTGCTGCGTCTGCAAATATAACACCCCAATGCAAATGGCTTCCACCACCTCATTCATTTCTGATTTTAGGTTTCCGTTGCCCGACCGCCAGGTTTGTTTTTGTGGCAAGCTTTTGGTTGTACGCACAATGTGGAATGAGAGTAATCCCGAAAGACGCTTCCACTGCTGCCCCGATACGGCATGTTGTTTCTTTTGATGGGTTGATCCGGAGATGTGCGAGAGGAGTAAAGTCATTATTCCAAGGCTTTTGAGGAAGATTAACAAGCCCGAGGTGGAGCTAGAAATGGCGGAGCAAAAATTGAAAAGAAATGTTGTTAAGGTTTTCCTGTTTGTACTTTTTGTTGTGCTACTTGTGGTTGCCATTGTTGTTGGTACACTGAAAGTGTAGGTGTCTCGATGCGCATTATGCAGTGCAAAAAAATGTTTTTCATGTTTAATGATGTTGTAGTGTTTGTTGTTAGTGTATGTTAATGTTCTTCAATGTTGTATGAAGTATGTTCAATGGTAATATTTTGTCAATGTTAATGTTGTTGTGCTGGCTATTAGTCAGTGAAAAAGAACAATGAACAGCTTGTACAAAATCAAATAAAAATGCTTTAACAGCTTCAATGACAAAATACAATGAAAACCATATGGTTTAATTGTAACCACATTGTTTGCAAAAGATTCAACAAACTTAATTGTAGCAGTCATAATAGGAAATATCCATGTACGTAACAGAAATAAACATAACGTAGAAGTTTTGAGCAACATTACATTCAAAAAAGATTATGAGCACAGCTCGTTGTAGTATGACCAACTACCGTTTAAATAACTAATTTTTATCCTCTCTTCATGGACTGGACAAGGATAAAAATTTCTTCCCTCCTTCAACAATGATATTCTTCTCAAGCAAAGGGCTACATACACTTGACTGAGACATGACAAGCTCTGAATCAACCATGTTAGGGGGAACCCTCATTCTGAGTCCTTGTTGAGGCTTCTTGGTCTTATCCTTTTAGTTAGCAATCTGAGTAGGCATTGATTCTCTGATTTCCCTAACAGTTGTAAGATGTTTCTTTCTTGGCCTGCCTTGACTTTTGCTCCCCATTTGAAGCTGCTCAAACATGGATGGACCTACAGTGGTAGGCTGATCATTGTACTCATAAGTTGGATCCCTCTCAACAGTAAATTCAGGCTCAACACCATTAACAACATTATCTTCAAACATGGAATCATCATCAGTAACCAGACTCTCACTACCCACTGAGAACTCATTATCAGATTCATTAGAATCAGTGTTGGGAACATCATCAATAACATCTGCATCCACACTTTCTTTACCAACCCCAGGATATCTCCTATTATACTCACCTATCCACTCTCTTGTTGGTCCTGCCCTAGATAAGAATTCCACACTAGATTCCCTGTTTCTTCTTTCACTACCATGTAATACATCTCTGGCCTCTACCACAACTTCGTGATCTTCAAATGCATTAGCTTCAGAATCATTTACTTCTTTATCTTCAGATTCACTAACTTCAGAATCATTTACCTCCTTATCTTCAGATGCACTAACTTCATTTTCATTATCTAAATTAACTTGAGCTTCAACCCCCTCATCTGCAACTACATTACCTGACTCCCCCACCCACCTCATTTGTACCTTCAGGCATCACAGTGTCTAACACTAAAGGATACTCTCTATCATTTTTCAGATATTTGTTTGCATACTTAACTAACTCTGAATTAGACAATAACAACTTAGACCCACCAAGGACTGGTACATACCACCTAAATATAGACCCCTATAAAACTAAGTCCTGTACGTATTCTTCAAGGTGATCAAACTTGAGTTTTTCTGAATCCACATAATCAAGCTTCCTAACCTTACCACCCTCATAGTTCCCCAAAACTGCCCTTCCCCTGTAGTATATGGCCAATGTCACAGAAATTGACATTGGATCTGAAAATTTTTAAAACATAAAACAGACAAACAATGAATATTTTAGTTCTTAGCTTTTTTTTTATTGTATACATCAACCGACAATAATGAAATAACTAAGGGGACAGAAGAGACCATCAGGGGACAAAGGGGACCATGAAACCATTAAATTACAAACCAACACAGTATTCGAACCATTAAAAGGGCTCTAAAGCAACATAACCCAACAAAACACAGAGAATCTCACTTTTTCGAACACACACACTCAGACGCACATTACAAATTCAGCAAACAAGAAAGAAAGGTACATCACTTACGATACAGTGGCGGTCGGGCCTTTAGCATCCCATCGGACCGGAGCCTAACCATGGCGCAACAACGGACAAACCTTCTTCACCAAAGTGAGATTTATCTCTCACGCCTTCAAACTCCAACGAAAATCTCTGAAAAGGTAGGGTTTTTTTCTTCAAAGTTTTAGATGCAAATGCCTTGGGAAAAATTTTATAAGACGAACCATTTTACGTCTTGGAAAATGAACTGGTAGACAAGCTTCCTCAGTACACTTCATTTTCAAATTATTAATTTAACTGGTTAGTGTGGGCCTAGACACGTCATTTGCCACATGCACAATACGTGTAAATAATTTATGACGTGGATAGGTTCTCATCGTCCACGTCATCAATTTTCAAACAAGTCAACTATTTTCGGTGGTAAATAGTGAACTCCGACGAGCATTGTCCCATTTTTGCAAGACTTTGGGAGTTAGTGGACTATTTTGTCGCCGGAAAATTTAGTGTCCTGAAAATGCTAGTAAGGGTCAATTGGTATCCAGATTTTATCTTTTTCCCTAATTAAATAAGTGTTGAATCTGATATGTTTATGATCTTATGAAACAAGTTTGATTTGGAAAGTTAATTACGAAAGCATATGTAAGCTATTTCGGAAAATTCTGTTATGTTCAAGTTTGGTAGCGAGTTTTACCATGAAAGATTGGTATGTGAAATGTAATGTAAATGTAGGCTCTAGGAGCTATGGGTAAGAAATCCCCAGGACGGTGTTGGACCATCGTGTTGGGAATAGTGCCCTGAAAATTCAATTTGTTGAATTAATTAAACTGAATTTACAGCAAGTTGTCAGTATTTCACATATTAATAATTAATGACGTGTGGTGGTATTCTCATATGAAATGTGTTTCATAGGAAAAGACTTTGAATACCGAAATCACGTGTCATTAAAGTTCTAGTCGGTAAGATAAGAATATGTTCTTATCAAGACTATAACGTGGTTATATAAGATGATTAGTCTTTCGTTATAGGGAATGGTGATTCCAATTATAACACGTTGATGATTTTCAATAGGATTGAAAACATCGAACTGGACCACTGAGATTATTTATTTTATACTGCTATCTAAAATGAATAAAATCTCAGGAAGCATTGTACTCTTAATCCTGATAATATTTCAGCTTTAGGCATGTAGTGTTGGTCACTGTAACATACTCGAAGTGAGGTCTCGGTAACGGGTGGCCAAAATACTTTGTATGATTCGGTGACAACATGAAATGTGCTAAAGAGTTATATTGATCGAGGAATCTGTGGCCTTGCTGGAAGGTAAGAGATATCCTTGAAATAGATTTGCAAAAGTTCGAATTAAGACTTTGGCCAAAGCACTTCGCGTGATAACGTCACCGAAGTTGTGTGTTGAATGTGTTTCACATACAGAGAATTTGAACTTAAGGCGAATCAATAAATTTCAATTAGAAATGGAAAATAAATGATAGTAGTTACAATTTATTTTTCATGGATATCTACACGGAGGAGTAAAATGCGAAATTATTCTAGATCGAGAAATTCGTGAATAATTTAATTAATTTTAGAGTGCAACAATATTTATTTAGTGGAATTAAATATTGTTAAACGGTAATTAATTATTATCATGAGATGATAATATATTAATCCGTTTGGAGCTAAAATTAATTAGTCCTGCAGGTCCCCCTGCAAGCCCCAAATTGAAAAACCCAAAGAGAAAATATTAAAAGGAGAAAGAGAAATGAATTTTCAAAGTGTTTGAAAATGGCCAAGGAATTTATTTTAAGAAAATAAATTAAAGTTCCAAAGAGTTGGAAATACCCGGAATTTTATTTTGGAGAAAATAAAATTTTCATCGAAAAAAAAAAAACAAAAATTATGCCGTGGCATATTGCTGACGTGGCACTGACGTGTCGCGCCACATCAGCGGGTTGGGCCCCAGTGGGCGCTAATGCAGCGCCGCGTGTCGCGCCATGTGGATGGCTAAGATTGCGCCACGCTATCGCAAACGGACGGCCCAGATTCGATTTGGGATGGGGCGGTCAACGGGGTCAGATAGTCCGGTCAAACGGGTCGATTTCGGATAGGGTCGGCCCGGAGCAGACCCGGACACGTGGCGAATTCTGGTGGACTGTGCGTGGAAGCACACGCGCCAACCACTTGGACGGCGCGTGGGGGTACGTGAAGCCACGTGGCGGCGCGTGGTTGGCGGCGGCGTGTTCACGGCGGAGAGTCCTACCACGTGGCGTGATCGGATTGGTCAATTTGTACGCGGTTTGCACACGGTTTGCATAATGACCAAATTGCCCTTCATTTTGTACTTAAAAAGACCAAAATGCCCTCCAATATATCCCTATAAATAGGCTGACCCCTTGGCTCATTTAACATGCAATTTTTCGGCCGAAATTTTTGGCTGATTGGAGAGTCTCTCTCTCTCTCTTTCTAGTTTTTTTAATTAATCTTTTTATTAAAGATTAATTAATATATAATTAGGTGGTTATATAATTAATATATAATCCATTTAATTATTACAAAATAGGGATTTTCTAGTTCTAGAAAAATGATTTTTTTTCTAGAAAATATTTTCTCGAGTATTTATGGAAATACTCGCGGAGCCCACACTCCGAGGGTCGAGTCGGGGATATTGCGGGGAAGCTCTGCCGGTCTCACGAAAAGGCAAGGAGCTGGAAAAATGCCGTTAGATAGCCATGTTTGCAGTACGGTAATATTTTACAGTTGTTTTATTTTAAGCATGATAAATTATGTGCTCTTAAGTGTTAATTGCATGTTAGATATTTATCTGCTTAAGTGATTTAAAATTAATTATCAATTGCATGTATATACTTGAGTAGATCCGGCTAAGTCTTCCGCTTTGTATTAAAATATTTTAGAAATATTTTAATACTTGTATTATAATAAAAAATTTTAAAATGTGGTCCCAGACCGCTACTGTTCTGGGCCCGCATCCCAGCAACTGGTATCAGAGCCGTGCTCTAGATATATACATGCATAGATATGATGCATGCGATGCATAATTTTAAATCTGATACTGTGCACGTAAATTCTGTCAAAAAAGGCTGGTTTTTAAGTGGGACCGTTTGTGACCCCTCCAGTGTTTCCTGGGAATTTACGTGGAATGGTAATTTTCTGGGAATCGATTTCAATAAAATTCCTGGTTAATTACCGAATCAGTAAACATGATTTAAATTATGAGATAATTTATTTATAACATGTTTACTTTATGCCATTTATTTTAAGCATGATAATTATGTGATAATTGTACCAGCATGCTTAATTGATTTAATTTATGGCATGCTCATTTTGTGTCATTTAAAATTTTAAGCATGATAATTATGTGATAATTATATGAAAGCATGCTTAATTATTTTATTTTATGGCATAATCATGATAATATGAGATATTATGTTATTTTCAATTATGCATATTTTATTTAATATGATTAAACAGTATTGTTTAATAGAGATTAGACATGATGCATAATTGAACTAATATTTTTCGGCCTAATTAATAAATAGTTATTAAATTGCCTTAAAATATTATTATTGGGATTTTAAATATGATTTAGTAATCCTAGTGGGAGGGTATTAATTAGATTAATTACTTCTAACAATTAGACGCCAAAAGTGATTATTAAATAATCAAAAGATAATCCACACCTTTTAAAAATTCAAGTGGGAGCGAGATGAAAAGAGTTGGATTCTCACGGCCTCCATTACCCGTCTATAGTATAGTGGATGTATACTACTCCCTTCGGCGGGTATACATTCGCGGTATACAAGATTAGACTTCTACGGATAGAATGAAATGCGACGAAAGTCAGCTCGACCACGCCTCCGTGGAGTGTCTTGACTTACTCGTACGGACTTCTAGGTAATGGTACACACTTGACTAAGTAATGTATTAACCTCCCTTCGGAGCTATGTTACATTCACTTAGAGGCCAAGGGTTGACGTGGTGGATTAACATTGTTTGGTAAGAGTTACCTAGATGACATGTTAATAAAGAATAGTTCCTGCTTTTCTAAGCGGTTTTCGACCTCGCCTCCGTGGAGTCAACTGCGGTTAGTTAAGTCACCATTGCGTAAATCAAAATGCTTACGTGGATTTCATTTATTGGTTTGACGCAGAAGAAAATGAAATACATAATCACAACTTGCATTTATTTATTTATTTCAGTTTTATAATTACGAACTCTCTTAGCCCACTCCAAACTGTATGTCTATAAGGAAATAGACTAGTAAGGGTTCAACTATGCTGATTAGGAAATGAATCTTGATATCGTGTTGAGACACGAAAGTTTACGTACTCACTAAACCTTATCCGAAAATTTTAGAAACTACAACCAGTCAGGATTAGAAAGACGCTTATTCTAAATGGATCAAGTGTGATGATCTGCTAGTCTTATATCCTGACATCTGTCTTAAAAAGTTCTTGAGCATCAGACGCATGAGATTTCCGTTGATAAGAACATGTTTTCAAGACAGAATCGTACGAAGGTACGAGCCAAGAAAAAGGTTGTTAGTCAAAGATGTTTGAAGGATCACCGATTCAGAATCATATTATGATATTATAATTAATCTGAACGAGATTGAAAGCCTCTGTGCTTAAAGAGACAATCTTAACAGATAGGATATGATCCTATACTCTCTGCCTAAGTCGTTTGAACGTTCAAGATTATTTTAAATAATTTTTTTTAAAAAAAAACCAATGAACGACCTCAATAAGGCAGAAAGGGTGATATAGACTAAGGGAAAAGTTCTCTTTAATCAGACATCAATATCCACGGGCTAGAAAGCCAGTAAGTGGAAGAAAGAAAAGGAAAAGTTCCTAATAGAAGGTTCAGAAATAGAAAGTCAAATCCGACAATGGAAAAGTGTTTCTATTTCGGTGGTAACGGGTATTGGAAAAGGAAATTATCCAAAATACTTAGTCTGTCTATTTGTTACGCCGTTTAGATAAGATATGAAGATATCTTACTCGTTGAGTATATGTTTAGTTGAAAATTCACCAGACTCCTGGTATGTGAACTTGAGATCAACTAACCGTATTTGCAAGTCGTTGCAAAGATTCAAACTAACCAGGAAGTTTGAAAAACGGCTAGCACGCAACTCCTACTCGGGGATAATACAAGTCTAATTGTATTAGCAGTAAGGACAATAAAGTCGTATTTTGGCAATAGGGTTTTAATATTATACGTGCCATATATACAAAAATTTGATTTCTGTAAGTTATTTGATAATTAATGGTCTAACAGTTTGTTTTGAACAAAAGTTTACCATTAAGCAAAATAAAAGGTTTATATGCTCTGGCACAATAAAAGATGGTCTCTTATACCTCAATGAAAAACCCTAATTTAAGTTTAACATTAAGAAGCTTGACTTACCATCTGAGAGGAAAAACTTCTACGTGGCATCAAGGTCTTGGTCACTTTTATCCAAATAAGATCCAAAGACTGATTGTCGAGTCTTTTCGACTTGACAGCTGTCGGTCTGCGAATCCTGTTTAGAAAAGTAAAATGGCCAAGAAAGTTCCTTTTGAGACAAAAGGTATTAAGCCATGAACTTGCTTGAGTTAGTTCATACGGATATATGATACTATGAATGTTCAAGAAAGAGAAAGTTTTTGCGTACTTCATCATTCATTTGAATGAATACTCTAGATACAGATATGTTTTTTTTTATGAGACTTAAGTCTGTAATTTTGAAGAGTTCAAAGAATATAAGACTGAAGTCAAAGAGTCAAATTAGAAAACATATCAAGGCACTCCGATTAGATCGAAGCAATGATAAGTATCTATGTTCAGAGTTAAATAGAATTTCTCATATGAGATTAGATCTCAACTATCTGTATGAGATACGACTTGGCAAAGATGTATTACAGAAAAGAGAAATACAACTCTGATAATGATGGTAAGATTCATGAAGAGTCATGCTACCCTATGATTTTCGTTTTGGGGTCTTGCACACAAAACGACAAACCTAGTTCTATCTAAGTCAGTTCCTAAAACACTGATGGATCTATAGCTAGGGTGAAAACCCTGTATCTTTTATCTTCGGATTTAAGGTAGCCTGGTCCACGAGTTAAGGATGGATCCTGACAAGTTAGAATAAAGAACAAAGGTTTGCATGTTCTAAGGTTATCCTAGAAGAACAAGAGGTGGTATATTTTGTAATTTGAGAAATCACAAAAGATGTTTGTGAATATTTCAAAGATAATTACATAGATAACCACAAAGGGTGGAAGCAAAGTAGTGTTAAAAGAAATAACAGTATTAGACACTAATTTCCATAAACCCGTGATAATTGAAAATGTATGAGATACATGTGATGTACCAAATACAACATGTGATGTAGAGACATGTACACGAGAGCATCATTGTAGTGGGAGGATTGTCAGGACACCTGACAAGATACCTAAGATTAACCCAAGTGGTTGAATCTAACATATCTGATCCTATCATGTGTAATGAAGCTGTAGAAGATATAGACGCTGACCGTTTGGGCAATATCCATGGAATCTAAGTTAGAATATCTGTATTCTAACAAAGTCTTGAACTTGTAGAGGCGCCTGAAGGCATTAAACCCTATTAGATACAATTAGGTTCTACAAGATGATAAAAGGAGAAATGGACGAAAAAGTAGAGACTTTAGAGCAAACTTATGGCAAGGGATTTTACCCAGAAAGAAGAAATCATTTATGAGGTCTTCTCGCCTATAGAAATGCTTAAGTCCATTATCCTCTCCATTTTATCTCATTATTGATTATGAGATTAGATAAATGGATGTAAAGACTATGTTCTTGAACAGGCAACTTCAAGAAGAAGAGATACATGGTACAACCTGAAGGCTTCACAGCCAGAAATCAGGTGCATTGTAGCACCCCGGACACGTGGAGGTACCACACCCCCGCACTATAGGCCAATCCACATACGAAATGGACAATCCGTACATGAACTAACCTATAGCGAACGGGTGACCAAGAAAAGAAAAGACGAGCTAGGCGGGACTAAACCCCAAAGCAATACAAAACCAATGCATAACAATTAAAAGCGGAAGCATTATTTCATATATACATATAGGTACCATATTTATCAGATAGATACGTATAGATACCAAACTAATTATCAATACATTATCCTCTCTTACTAACTTATACAAGATCAAGTATTCAGAACGTGATACCAACAGACATAACATGAGAAGTAGTAAAATATATACATGATGGTGCACTGCTAGACTCGTGACAATGCAGGACTGGACCAGACTCCCGCCTAGCACGACCGGCTCTCAAGTACCTGAAAGGTGAAGTATCAGTCTACCGAAGACTGAGTGAGGGGCATAAATATATATTAGCGCAATCACATGCGAGTTATAACCTCGGGTAAGGTTTTATAATTAAAAACATTATACGTTCACAATAATAGAGAACTCGCCCGAGATTACAACTATCAATATTAATTACTGGATCGTTTCATGCAATCAATCAATACATGGCCCCGGCGAGTGAGGGCGGTCTCCAACCTTACTCCAAATGTACATGAACATGCTTGCTTGTTTAATATTCAATAGGTGATCATGCAATTCATTTATCGTGCAATCGTGCGATAGTGTAATCATATATCACGTTCATGAAATGGAAATCATGTAATAACCCGAGGCGCATCCGTGGTGCCGGACTCGTCCCCAGTCTCCTTTTTCCTCCGGTTTGATGAAGGGATTGCAAGGCCCCAACATCCAATCTCATTGAGCAGAGGGTACATGAATCCCTAAGCCCGGAGCTCCTTCCTCCACTAACCTCCTAGTGGATTCAGGGGTGACCCCTAGTGTGGTGAGGATAGCGCCAGAGTTACCCGTCAGCCCTTGCGTTCCCGGTTGGCTCCAGTCACTACCCTCGGGCCCAAACGTAACCGTCATGCTACTCGCCTAAACATACATGAAACAATACCTGACTTGCTTGCTTGCTTGCTTGAACATGACTTGAAATGATTAATGATTTATAGAAAGTATAACTATAGATACCTTTTTGGCCAAAATATCACATAAAAGGTATACAGGTTCTATGTAACTAACAATTAAACCTCACCTATACCGACAGAAGACAAGTAGGCACGGCCTACGGGGCTTGTTCCTCGTCCCTACGGAGCTGGTCTGTGCAAAATAGACGTGTACACGTGAGACTTGACTCTAAAATGGACCAAATATGACGAACGGCATAAATGCAACGAGATGACGAGGCAAAGGCAATGTGGCATGACAACTTGTTGTTTCACATCCTATTAGTACATATTAAAGCAAATCGGGGTCAAGGAAGTCGTTGGATCGAGGGGCTAAAAT
The DNA here is from genome assembly GCA_037501455.1 of Lantana camara. Classification (NCBI taxonomy): domain Eukaryota; kingdom Viridiplantae; phylum Streptophyta; class Magnoliopsida; order Lamiales; family Verbenaceae; genus Lantana; species Lantana camara. The sequence continues at coordinate 20,038,223 of CM074863.1, read as the reverse complement.
TGTAATTTTATGCAGTCACATTTGTTCTGTCAGCGAGGTGGGAACGGCCGTTCCAGACCCCTTTGCAAAATGGGAACAGTCGTTCCCATAACCCCAAACTCGCGCCAACGATTTCCCATTTTAGAAATGCACCTTAGCTGGGAACGGCCCTTCCGGCGCAAGGCCAAAATGGGAACGGCCATTCCCATGCTCGGCCGCCTTGTTCATTTGAAAAGGTGGGAACGCCCGTTCCCCCAATGTCTTGAGGCTGGGAACGGCCGTTCCCTGCTTCTGCAATTTACAGAACAGAGCAAAACAGGGGAGGCCTACGGGAATGCAAACAAAGCCACCCAAAATTCCATTTTGATCAACACAAGCATATATTTTCTGGAAATATGATGCATATAGGTTCAAGAAATGATATTCTAGCACTTAAACACTCAAAGCACACAAGATCATCAAGAATTCATGATTTCACACTCATGATCACACTTGGTCATTCAAGCTAAATATTCAAGAATTCAAGCTATAACTCATGCCATAATTCATGAAATAATCACATAATCATGCTTCCAACTTCAACTAACTCATCTAACATATAATTCCTAAACCCTAGCTCAATCAAATATGCTCAAGATCATATATATCCACTTACATGCTCTTGAAGGTAAAGAATGGATGGAGAAGATGATGATGGATGCTTGAGCTTAAAAGCTTGGAGCTTCTTGAATAAACTTGGATGATTTGATGAAATCTCTTCTTCCCTTCTTTGGAATTGTGGTTCGGTGAGAGCAAGAAGCAAATATGATGAAAGATCAAGAATGAAATGAGTTTGGAAGCTAGGAGATGATATACCGTGATATTTGGGAAATATGTAATATTTGCAATTAAACCCTCCAAGTTATTTAAGTTATGCAATTAAGGATATCAAGTTTGGAAAGTGATTACTTTAGTCCTCAAAGGTTTTCATGCAATTTGGTCCCTAAGTTTAAAAGAATGGACAAATAGGGGCAAGTTGACAATTAAATCATTTTCGGTAATTATTTCACGAAATAAACATTCTCAAGTTATGAGATAATTTATAAGTTTAATATGAATTTCATGAAAGTATTATAAAATATAATTTATAAAATTATTTTAGACATAAGATAATAATAAATAAAAACGGGGGCGTTACATGCATATAATGCAAGCTTGATAGATCGATTTATGATCCTAAGCAAGTGTCTAGATTATAGAGCATCAGAAATATAAGGCGATTTAGATTCTTTGGATTTGTATAATTGCCTGATGAACCATGAAGTGTACAAAATGACATCATGATAGCGTTGTAACATTTTCACTTTGTACGTAATTAATATTCTGCTCATTGGGAATGATGCAAGAATTTTGTTAGTAGTCAAGATTCGAACGTCAAATCATTTTGACAAGAAAAGACCTATGTGAGACCAATGTTATTCCAAGGATCAGACATTTGTAGTGATCATAGGAAGAAGAAAATTGGTTTATCACAAGAAGCATATATGGATAAGATGCTGGTAAGGTATAATATGACAAATTTCAAGAAAGGTTCATTACCTTTTAGATTTGGAATTTATCTATCTCGGGATCAGTGTCCTGAGACAACTAAAGAGATAGAAGACATGATTAGAGTTTCGCAGCGGAAGCTTTATGTATGTCATATTATGTACAAGGCCAGCTGTCTATTATGAAATAGGTCTAAGTCAGCAAATATTAGTCAAACCCTAGAATCTGACACTGGGTAGTAGTGAAAGCATATATTGGAGTACTTGAGAAGGACTTGACATTATATGCTTGTCTACCACAGTGGTGAGTTCACTTCAATAGAGTACACAGGTTCGGATATACAATCTAATTTGTATTCTAGATGTTTGACATCAGAACATGTGTTTACTCTAGAAAGAGCAACTGTTAATTGGAGAATGTAAAGCAGACTTGTATTGCTTTCACCGCCATGGAAGTCAAATACATGGTAGCTTGAGAAGCAGCCAGATAGAGGTATTGTATTCATGATTTCCTAGTTGTTGGCTCAGAGAAACGCCTAAAAGATTCCTTCACTAAAGTATTGGCGCAAAAGAGTGCAAAACGAGTTTTGACACTCGTGTGAAAGGAATAAGACTTAGATGTATGGCCAAATTGAATTTAGGGCAAGTGGGAGATTGTTGGGAATAGTGCCCTGAAAATTCAATTTGTTGAATTAATTAAACTGAATTTACAGCAAGTTGTGAGTATTTCACATATTAATAATTAATGACGTGTGGTGGTATTCTCATATGAAATGTGTTTCATAGGAAAAGACTTTGAATACCGAAATCACGTGTCATTAAAGTTCTAGTCGGTAAGATAAGAATATGTTCTTATCAAGACTATAACGTGGTTATATAAGATGATTAGTCTTTCGTCATAGGGAATGGTGATTCCAATTATAACACGTTGATGATTTTCAATAGGATTGAAAACATCGAACTGGACCACTGAGATTATTTATTTTATACTGCTATCTAAAATGAATAAAATCTCAGGAAGCATTGTACTCTTAATCCTGATAATATTTCAGCTTTAGGCATGTAGTGTTGGTCTCTGTAACATACTCGAAGTGAGGTCTCGGTAACGGGTGGCCAAAATACTTTGTATGATTCGGTGACAACATGAAATGTGCTAAAGAGTTATATTGATCGAGGAATTTGTGGCCTTGCTGGAAGGTAAAAGATATCCTTGAAATAGATTTGCAAAAGTTCGAATTAAGACTTTGGCCAAAGCACTTCGCGTGATAACGTCACCGAAGTTGTGTGTTGAATGTGTTTCACATACAGAGAATTTGAACTTAAGGCGAATCAATAAATTTCAATTAGAAATGGAAAATAAATGATAGTAGTTACAATTTATTTTTCATGGATATCTACACGGAGGAGTAAAATGCGAAATTATTCTAGATCGAGAAATTCGTGAATAATTTAATTAATTTTAGAGTGCAACAATATTTATTTAGTGGAATTAAATATTGTTAAACGGTAATTAATTATTATCATGAGATGATAATATATTAATCCGTTTGGAGCTAAAATTAATTAGTCCTGCAGGTCCCCCTGCAAGCCCCAAATTGAAAAACCCAAAGAGAAAATATTAAAAGGAGAAAGAGAAATGAATTTTCAAAGTGTTTGAAAATGGCCAAGGAATTTATTTTAAGAAAATAAACTAAAGTTCCAAAGAGTTGGAAATACCCAGAATTTTATTTTGGAGAAAATAAAATTTTCATCGAAAAAAAAAATAAAATTCTGACGTGGCATATTGCTGACGTGTCGCGCCACGTCAGCGGGTTGGGCCCCAGTGGGCGCTGATGCAGCGCCGCGTGGCGCGCCATGTGGATGGCTAAGATTGCGCCACGCTATCGCAAACGGACGACCCAGATTCGATTTGGGCTGGGGTGGTCAACGGGTCGGATAGTCCGGTCAAACGGGTCGGTTTCGGGTAGGGTCGGCCGGGTCTGGTCCGGCTCGGAGCAGACCCAGACACGTGGCGAATTCTGGTGGACTGTGCATGGAAGCACACGCGCCAACCACTTGGACGGCGCGTGGGGGCGCGTGAAGCCACGTGGCGGCGCGTGGTTGGCGGCGGCGTGTTCACGGCGGAGAGTCCTACCACGTGGCGTGATCGGATTGGTCAATTTGTACGCGGTTTGCACACGGTTTGCATAATGACCAAATTGCCCTTCATTTTGTACTTAAAAAGACCAAAATGCCCTCCAATATATCCCTATAAATAGGCTGACCCCTTGGCTCATTTAACATGCAATTTTTCGGCCGAAAATTTTGGCTGATTGGAGAGTCTCTCTCTCTCTCTTTCTAGTTTTTTTAATTAATCTTTTTATTAAAGATTAATTAATATATAATTAGGTGGTTATATAATTAATATATAATCCATTTAATTATTACAAAATAGGGATTTTCTAGTTCTAGAAAAATGATTTTTTTTCTAGAAAATATTTTCTCGAGTATTTAGGGAAATACTCGCGGAGCCCACACTCCGAGGGTCGAATCGGGGATATTGCGGGGAAGCTCTGCCGGTCTCACGAAAAGGCAAGGAGCTGGAAAAATGTCGTTAGATAGCCATGTTTGCAGTACGGTAATATTTTACAGTTGTTTTATTTTAAGCATGATAAATTATGTGCTCTTAAGTGTTAATTGCATGTTAGATATTTATCTGCTTAAGTGATTTAAAATTAATTATCAATTGCATGTATATACTTGAGTAGATCCGGCTAAGTCTTCCGCTTTGTATTAAAATGTTTTAGAAATATTTTAATACTTGTATTATAATAAAAAATTTTAAAATGTGGTCCCGGACCGCTATTGTTCTGGGCCCGCATCCCAGCACATCGGGGCTCGGCCTGTGCATAGTTTCCATCCAAGATATCACGTGCGACCTTGGGAGCTAAGGAAGGCGTGGTATTTAGATGCCTTCAGTGTGAAAGCCGGGGAGGACACGTTGTGCGTTAGCTACCCCACGTGGGTTTGTAAAAATATGGATGGTTAGGGCCGCGCGTGGCTCTTCCATCATTGGTGTGGTGGATGGATATGTTTCTGATTTATGTTTTGATATGATATGAGGAGTAGAGGTTGGGAGCTCGTCGAGCATGTGATATGTTATGATATGGGAATTATGAATCGGAATAGAGTTTATGAAAATGGTTTTTAAGTATATACGTTTGTTTTGAAATGTTTGGTTTGTAAAACCTATTCCCGGTTCATAAATCTACCTTTGTTATGTGCTATGCTTTATATTTATAGTGTATGGGTGTGCGTTAGCCCCCCTCACTCAGTCAGTTGACTGACCCCTCGTCTTATCTTTTAGTTGCAGGTTTTTTTGGGACTTGAGCTAGGCGGAGAAGTGTGTCTACCTTGTTGCACTTGTCGGTCTAGGTCTTGTTAGATGCATATCTTTTCATATACTCCATATTTTTGTACACTTATGACTTGAATACTTGGAGATTGATTACTTTTGTTTTGTTGAGGCCGTGTAGGCCGGTATACATGTTGTATATTCGGTGGTGATATATATATATATATATATATATATATATGATTTGCTTCTACTTTAATTTTTGTGGTTTTATGTAACGCCCCGATTTTTAGACAGTCAGGTACACTCGACACGTGTGAGTTTCGAGTGTTAGGATTTTATTTTATTATTTTCGTTTATTCAATTTATACGTGTTATATTAATTTTATAAATTTCATTTCAACATGTTACGTGAAATTATGTGAAATACTTGTCAACTTGAGAATTATTTGATAAAGTGAATTTAATTGCTACGTGAAATAATTACCGAACGTGATTTAATTGTTTATTGTCATTAATCGATCACTTATGTAAATTAAAGGACTAAATTACATGAAAACCTTTTGGACCTAATCGATCATTTTCCAAACTTCCTATACTTAATTGAATAACTTATGAACTTGGAGGATTTAATCATAAATATCCTATTTTGCCAAAATATATCACGGTATAAGCTTCTTCATGCTTCCATTCATTTCATTTTTCATCAAAATCATCCTCCATCATGCTCTCTTCTCACCGAACCAATCCATCAAGAAGGGGAGAGGAGATTTCATCAAATTCATCAAGTTTTCCAAGAAAATTATGAGTTTTGGGGCTCAAGAATCCATTTCCATCTATCTTCTTCATTTCTTTCATTCCAAGGTGGGTGTATGGTTGATTACATGATTCTTGATCATATATATATGATAGCTAGGGTTTGAGAATTATATGCTAAATGGATTAATTGTAGATGGAAGCATGATTATGTGATTATATCTTGAATTACAGCATGAATTCTTGCCAAAATTTGAGGTTATGTGAAGATATATGCATGAGCTTGAAGTTATGAATCTTGATGATAATTCATGTTTTAGGTGTTCAAGTGATATATTATCATGTCTTGAACATATATGCTTGTATATTACCAGAAATGCATGTCTTTTTATTGATCAAAACTGGAGTTTGTTGCTTGGTTGTTGTTCCCGTAGTCATCCCTTGTTTCTGCTCTGTTCTTCAGTTGCAGAAACTGGGAACGGCCATTCCTGCCTCAAGGCATTATGGGAACGGTCGTTCCCACTCTTTCAAATGAAAATAGGCGGCCGAGCCTGGGAACGGCCGTTCCCATTTTGGCCTGCATGCCGTAAGGGCCGTTCCCAACTTCAGCGCATTTTTAAAATGAAAAACGTTGTCGCGTTTTAAAGGGCCACGGGAACGGCCCTTCCCATTTTCAAAGGGAAGCCGGAACGGCCGTTCCCACAAGTCTGACAGAACAAAAGTTTCTGCATAAAAATGTAATTTTGGGATTTAATTCCAATGATTTATTTGACCCCAAATTGTTATTATATGATTAATTACATGCTAAAACATGATATTTACATGCTACATTGTTCATTGCATGATGTCTCGTACTTGATCACGCCGTGCGTCTTATATGGAGTAATATTCTTGAATTGTGGTCTCATGCACGTACATTGTCCCGTTTCTTGTCCAGTTATTCTCCAGGGCGAAGATTGTTGATCATGAGCACGTTCACGTGTCCACAAGTCGTTGTGTCGCCTGTCAGGTGAGGTTTAAATGCTAGTTATATAGAACCCGTATACCCCTTATGTGAACTTTCGGCCAAAGGTATTTATATCTATAATTTCCATGAAATCACTTATCATTTCAAGTCATGTTCATGAAAAGCAAGCAAGCAAGCAAGCCATGTTTTGTGCATGTTTTAGGCGAGTAGCATGACCGTTCACGTTGGGCCCGAGTATAGTGGCTTGAGTCAACCGGGAAAGCAAGGGCTGACGGGTAACTCTCGCACTATCCTCACCACATTAGGATGACCCCTGAATCCGCTAGGAGATTAGTGGAGGAAGGAGTTTCGGGCTTAGGGATTCATGTGCCCTCTGCTCAACACGTCGTGGATGGTGAAGGCTAGCTACCTTCCCATCATTGGAGGGAGAAGAAGACTGGGGACGGGTCCGACACCACGGATTGTCCTGGGGTTATTGCATGATTTCCATTCCATGAATGTGTTACTTGATTACACTATCGCACGATTGCACGATAATTGAATTGCATGATCACTTATTGATTAATAATCAAGCAAGCATGTTTCATGTACATTTGGAGTACGGTTGGAGACTGCCCTTACTCGCCGGGGCCATGTATTGATTGCATGAAAATGACAAGAATTTAATATTGATAGTTGTATTCTCGGGCGAAGAGTACTTCATTCTTGAATTTATACATGTACCTTTTATAAATCTTTACCCGAGAATATAACTTGCATGTTATCTGCGCTAATATGTATTTAAACCCCTCACTCGGTCTTCACAGACTGACGCCTCCACCTTTCAGGTTATTGCAGGTGCACGCTAGGCGGGAGTCGAGTCCAGTTCATGTAGTCGAGTCAACCATGGTTCGTGTATTTGGTTATTTGTTGTTACTTATGAAATTATGGTTAATACTATTGTTTTATATTTGGAGATGATAATGTATTGATATGTAAGGTTAGAACATATTTTATTTCGTAAATGCGAAATGGCATGACCTGATAAATGGAAATATTGATAGTAATTATTTTATGATTCCGCTTTATTTCGTTGCATGTATAGGTTAATCCCGCCTAGCTTGTCAATTATTGCATTGTCACCCGTTCGCTATAGGTTAGCTCATGTACGGATTACCCGTTTCGTATGTGGATTGACCAATAGTGCGGGGGTGTGGCACCTCCACATGTAAGGGGTGCTACATTTTATTTCTTTGCTTCTGCGCAATCTGAGTTTGTGTTTGTTAGCTCCGCCTAACCTAGCGAGTGAGTTGGTCTCCCATTCGCTACGATTCGGATTCCGGTATGGACTTTCCATTTTGCAACCGGGTTTGGATCTTAGTACGGGGGATGTGATCCCTATGTTCGGGTGCTACATATACTACCTCGTCCTATATTATACAAAAATAGCATATCTATTTAAATATTTTATAAATATTTTAATTTGTATAAACATTTGAATACAAAATTATAAAAATTTGTTTAGGAATACCTTAAAACATAATTTTTTGACCCCAGTGATCGATAATTCTGGAGTCACCTCTGGTGTTGACGTCAGATTTGTGCCACGTCACTCATGAATTTTTAGGTGCATATCAAATATTGACACCCACAGAGTATCGATGGAGTCTCAAGTTTAAGGATAACTTAAACACTACCATAATTAGGGAACCAACATTATTATTAAGACATAAAAGCTAGCCTTACCCCATTGTGGTGTTCCCATTGGAATCCTTAGTGTACTTGTTCTCTAACAAGCACCCCCATATGCATATGTATATTTCCACATTCAATACTTATAAAACAAAATAACCTTTCCTAAAGGCACGTCGTATGAGCAAGTCTCAAACGAGTCAAGTCAACATCCCCATACTAAATTAAACTCTTCGAGTTCGAGTTTGTTTAAGTCATGCCATATAGAAACTTGTTTCATAACCTTTATCTCTATGCGATGTCAAGTTTCATAACTTAATGTGACATAGGGATTTCATTCATACACAAATAATTATAATATGTATTTAATAAATTTGAATAAGATACGATGAATTGACCACATAGAATTAAACGACTATGAATTATTACATCTATTATTTCTTCAACATCAGAAATTGTTGATAATAAAAGTATTTAAAAAAAAATATCAAGACCATTTAACTCTTACATGGTATTAATCTAACACGAGCTCAATCGAGGGCTTTCAACAAAGTCAATCGAAGGTGATTCGAGCTTGAGCCAACAATCTCAAAATAAATATAAGCTAAAATTTGAACGTTCAATGGGGGTCAAGTCTTCGAGCTTGAGTTTTTTAAAATAATACGAAGTCGTAATTTAACCAACCAACTTCACAACTTGCTGCGTGGGAGAGGACTTATTTAATTATTTACAATCCCATTGGTTGGGTTCCTCTAAAGTTGAACTAAATAATAAATTTTTGGAATAATTGAGTATTAGAAAAAATACCCAAAAGGAAAAGAATTGCAGAAAGTCAACTTTTCAAGAGTAGAAAAGAACAGCTAGCATAACAGAAAGAAACGAAGATATTGGTTAAGGAGAAGGAATAATTAGCATAAAAAATGCGGTTTGTGTGATATGCTTAATTAGTTTGCAAAGGAGATTTACGTTGACAAAATGAGCAAATAATTAAACAAAAAATAAATAATTAAAAGATGAATTATTATGATCTTTTTGCCCGTAATGGAAATCGCTTGGAGAAATGTATATACAATTAAAAATATTTTGAGATAGTAATCAGTTAGGTCCCAAATGTATAATATTTTCTATATATATATTCTTATCTTTTGAGATATATAGTCTCTTAATCGAAGTCCTTCTTTGCAAGAGTCTTGATTCCTCCCAAACATCCGATGCTCTCCAACTACTATACTACTAGTGACTGACGAGCCAACCAACTCATAAAAATAAATAAATATAAGATGAATTATTATGATCTTCTTTTTCCTTGTACTGGAAATCGCTCTCATGAGAAATGCAGACCATAAAAAAAAATTACATGGTAATCAATTATAACCTCCTAAATGCATAATTTTCTCTGTATGTATGTTCTTATCTTTTGAAATATAAGTCTCCTAGGCCATAGCCGAAGTCTTTCTTTGCAAGAGTCTTAATGCTTCCCAAACATTCGATGCTGACCGACGAGCCAGCCAACTCGTACTGCTCGGCCTCTAAGTTTATCTACTAGCTGGGCCACCTGGCCTCGAGCTTCGATGAAAAATGACATAACATAAATTATATATACCTATAACTTATTGCAAATTGCATTATCAAAACCTTTTTATTAGAAATGAAATAATATGGTTCACCATACATATATTCTTAACCAAGTTGCATTTCTTTACTAAAAGTTAAGTTGAAAATTAGCAGAAAAAACGTAAATATATATGGATGTTTGAAGGGGTCAGCAATCGGCACTCTGCCACCCTCACAACGGGTTCGAGTTTCCAATTTGACATATGCTTTCGAGCTCGGAAATTAATATCTGTTTACAAATCCATATGCTGATTAACCTCGTAACTCACTTTTTATATTTAACAATATAAAATATATTGTAAAAATTACTGTTGTTTAATTTGTATAGATAATATTATTGGTTTGTTTAATATTTTTTGGTCTGAATCAAGAAATCTACCATGGACTACAACGGCTCTATATCTAAAGTCAGACAATGAGATTTAAAGTTGTTTCATGATCAAAATTATCAAAATTCTAACATTTGGTTAAGGGAAAATTTATATTTTTGATATACCAACTCAATCATTTAAATATTTTTTTTTTTATACTTTTCATCTTCTCTTTGCAAAATAAATCTGTATGTTCAAAAATCAAATAATTGCATGTATATTTTGATCGGAGACACTTTTTCACTGCCAAAAAATTGGTTTTTGGTTGACACGTATAAAATCGAGCCGATTTTTTAATAAGGAAAAACGTATCTGGTTAAAATATGCATGCAATTATTATCGGATTTCTGAACATACGGGCCTATTTTACAATCGAAAAATGAAAAGAACTAGAAATACTTAAAGAGTTGAGTTGGTATACCAAAAATGTATTTTCCTTTTGTTGAGAAAAATGTATGTAAATTTGAGTTTAAGTTGGAACTCAAACTCAAATAGATTAGACGACTATTTATGATTTTACGTAAACTTAGAATCTTGAAATGAATTTCGGCGTGGAATTTGTATGTTCCAAACTTCAATTAAATAATACACGATGGGGGTACTTCAATTATTCATTTATATATATATATATATGTTGAATGTATGTACATATATGATACTATATATATCAGCTACTTCTCCCTGAATATATAGATCATAAATACACACGTCTTACACATACATATACACCTTCTGAAAATGAGGAAGCTGGAAACTGAGATCATTTCCACTGAAAATGTGAAGCCGTCTTCTCCAACACCCCATCACCTGCAAAGGTACAATCTTTCCATGCTCGATCAAACAGTCCCAAATATGCTTGTACCTATAATCCTCTACTACCCCGCCACCTCCATCAACGACCCTTCATCAGAAACCTTAATAAATCAGCTCAAAGACTCACTTTCCGTAACCCTAACCCAGTTTTACCCATTAGCGGGTCGGATCAATGAAGATTTTATGTCCATAGAGTGCGACGGCAAAGGGGTTCCTTTCGTCGTCGCCAAGATGAACGGGCAAAAACTATCCGATCTTCTTCCAAAACAGGAACCGGGTTTGCCCTCTAGGCTCATACCCTGCACAATCAAATGGGATACCGAACCGGAGCCCGGTTCCAACGTGTCCATGTTCCAAGTGACCCGTTTCGACTGCGGCGGTTTCTCCATCGGAGCGGTTTTCTGGCACAAGGCAGCTGACGCAGCGACGGTGGGTCATTTCTTGAAATGTTGGGCAAAAGCATCTCTGGGGTCGGGTTACAAGGAACCTGTATGCCCGAGCTACGTAGCTCCGTCTGTATTCCCTCAAAGTGAGGCAATGCAGGCATCAACGGGCTCTCTCAAGGACATTTTGAAGATGGGAAAGTCTATCATGCGCCGGTACGTGTTCGACGCTCGTGCAATCTCAACCCTCAAAACCCTAGCTGCGAAGGACGGTATGATCAGCCGTCCTTCGCGGGTTGAGGTCGTGTCGGCCCTTATCTGGCGGTGTTTCATGGCGGCCTCTCTGGCGAACGGGCGATCAGCATCCGCCGCAACACACGCCGTGAACCTGAGGCGCAGGGCCAACCCTCCGTTCTCATCGGATTGCTTCGGGAACTTCCCTGCCTTATACGTGGCTTCGTGTCCCAATCGAGAAAGTACTGATTACGAATTGGGACATTTGGTGGGGAAGTTGAGGGAATCTATAACGAAAATAGACGCTGAATTTGTTAGTAGATTGGTCGGAGACGACGGATTCTCGGGGTATCAGGAGAATCTTGGACGAGTGTGGGGTCAGATCCCGAACACGGCTGATCTTCTATCCTTTTCGAGCTGGTGTGGTTTTGGGTTTTACGAGGTGGATTTTGGATGGGGTAAGCCTGTGTGGATAACTAGATGCGATGCTGGCAATGACGATGAGGAATCGCCGTTCTTTAATGTTGTCTGGTTGATGGATACTAGATCTGGTGATGGCGTAGAGGCCTGGGTGACTTTGGAAGAAAAATACATGCAAATATTTGAAACTATTCAGGAATTGACAGCGGTGGCTTGTAGAGATCCCAGCCCAGTAAGTGCTCACACTATTCAGGAAAGTTTCAAGATTCGGGTTGGAAAATGATGAATTATGTCTTTATAAGTATGATTATTTAATATTTGTATATGTTTTTGAAAATTTTTAATTCTTATTGTGATTTTGATATCTAATATATAAAATGATGAATTTCAAATTTTATTATATTATAAACATTGTAGGTTCCTAAATTCTATAGTTTCTTATACAACCTTAACATATGTAAAATTTTTTTCCCCAAGAACCGGTCAACACGACGACCGTAAGATTATTGCTGAGGTTCCTCTCATATATTATACAGTGTTTTAATCCATATTCCACTCTGACTAATTAAACCAAAGTGCCCAATAAAGACATAATAAGTACGAAAATTCAGGTAGCTACATTATTTCAGTCTCTATTATACATATCGACTCAACTGGATCACTCGCTGGCCTCTTATAGAGCTATGCCCAATCATCCGGGCGAAGCAAGATTCTTTCAAAGAAATGATTTTAATGTATGTAATTTGTTCATCTTCTTTGCAACTCTTTGAGCAATCTTTATCCTACTCTCTCGCTGCAACTCGCTTCCTTCTATTATTACTGGATCGGCATACTCAGTTAATTTGAATATCGGAGTGCCAATGTTGAGACATACTCCAATTGGTTCTCTCAGTATCCTTTATTTGTGCAGGTGATAGTGTAGACTCATGATCATCCCTTCCATCCATTTAACCCTCAAACCTCCATTGAAACTCCAACTGTGCTTCAACCAAATTTCAACTACAACTATATTACATTTCAACTATAATATGAACATCCATTAATAGAAATTAAATTTTCTTTCTCAATACGTTTTTGAAAAAAAAAAAAAAAAAAGGATTAAAATATGATAAAAATTATGAGTATAATAAAAATATGTGGATTGAACATTATATTGTGTTCAACGAACATTGATATAAATTTCACATTATGATATTGTAAAAAAAAAATCAAAATAAAATTAAAATAATATAATATGTATTTTAATAAGTTCTATACTTTTTCCCCTCAAAAGTTTGATCTTAAAAAATTTAGAAAATATAAGAAAGTATTCTGTTTAAAATTTTCATGTTCTTTCCATGTTAGAGTCATATGCTTCGTATTACAGACTTACAGTGTTGTATTTGTCATGTGTCGAATTTTTTCAAAACTTTTAAGATGCTTTTTATCGTATTGAATTATATCCAAATTATTTTTATATATCCGATTTTACGCACATTAAAAATTAAAATGTCAGTTCCTCAGAGAATATGATCTGGGTTGTTGGGCATTCGCATGTGCCTTTAATTTGACTCTGTCTCATCCTGGTACAAGTTATTATGCATACTAATTCTTCTAATCTTTATCGTTAACTCAATTTGAATATCTGAGAATATTGAAAGTTTATTTTTATTGATGTAAAATTAAAAAGGAGAACAAATCAGGGATAAGGAAAGTTGAAAATCGTGTCAGAAATGTAATGCATGTCGAGACTTGAGGCCATGCATGTTGGTTTTATTTAGACAAAATATTTCGTGACTCTGAGAATTCAATTAAATAATTACAAGGAAATTAAAACACAATTTCCAAGATATTCTATAAATCAAAGTAATTTCAAGTTATCATATATATGCATGAAACTGAAAGTATGAATGTATTAGCAATATATATATATATAATACAATAAATAATTTAAGATGCCTAAGTTCAATAAAGACTTTCCGTACGACCAAACTTAAAAAGGGCAAAGAGAGGAGAAAATATTGAGAGTAAATTGGCATGATTAACATATCTACCGACTACCATGATGACGGAGCCAATGGGGCATCTCGTGGCCCATCTCCCTAAATTTTAATTTTTTTATTTATTTTTGTATGTATATTTTTAATATATTTATATTTTTATCCTTTTAATTTTTAGTTTTTTCTTACTATAAATTTTATTTTTTATATTTTAAATTTTCGTCCTCCACAATATTAAGCCCTAACTCCGTCCTGTCTACTATAATATGACCTATGTAATAGAAGTTGGCACTAATCTTAATTAAGTTCATAATTAATTATTACCTAACCCCACAATAAATCTCATCTTTAGGAGTATAATGTTATGATAACCAAAAACTCGACCGACATAATGGAAGCCATCGATTGAAAATCATTCATATTCGTTCATTTCTAACTAATAGTACTGAACCAAAAAAAAAAAAAAAGAAAAGAAAATTCTAGTTAATAAATAATTAATTCTACCATATTGCCGTAATTAAGGTTGCATAATCATTAGATAGCTAGAAAGAGATGATTTGTATTGCATTGTTAGCCTGATTAGAATAATAGCTTTTTCTTGTCAAAAAAAAAAAAAAAAAGGAATAATAGCTTTTTCATAGTATAAAATATTTTATGCATTACTATTTTTTTTAACGGCTTACGAAGAAAAGTTGCTCAACCAACGTAACAAAGTATACATCTATGCTATATTAAAAACAAAGAGCAGTTTTATCGTACGAACGACGGTTTGTAATATTAAAATGCCAATTTTTTGGTGTTGCCTATTATATTCTTAATTTTATTAACTAAAGTACATATGGTTTAATGGCATAATTGGTATGAATAAATAAAATGAGGTGGGAAAGAAATGAAATGAATAATGAAATAAAATAATTTTATTATAACATTCTTATGATTGGTACGCCAAATAATAAAATAAGAAATTGAACAATAATTTTAGATTCATTTCATTTATAATATTTCTAAATAAAAATAGAAAAAAATACACTAATATTACAAATAATGATGATTAAAAATTTTGTTTCGTCATATTCATATCGTGTTGTGTCCGTGTCATCGTATCCGTATTTATATATTATAGATCATAACTCAGATCCATGTATTAACTATGTTGACTGTTTTTCTCCTTTTGTTTTTAACGTGTTAAAAAAATTATCCAGTTAAGTGAATCCAACAATCAGGACAAATATATTTTGCGAAAATGCATTTTGTTACGTCTTAATTATTGTGGGTCAGAGTTTAGGGTTTATGATCTTATTCGCGCAGGTCTTTTTTTATATAATTTAAAATTCAAAAGCTTATAATTATATTTTTTCTACATACATGTAGAACTTGTTATATAATGACTTTAGATAGTTTAGCTCGACTATTCAAGGCAATGCACGTTGGCTGGTTGAAGTATATGACCTAATTCATATAAGCCGCTATTTTTGATGCACATAGGAATATAAAGATACAAAACAATAATTTTTTTCATTTTTTATTTTTTTATAATTTACTATGCCATAGATATTTTACATAGTATCTAATATGTTACTCATATACTAAATGATATGTTTAAAAATATCATGTATCATAAGTTGCTGCATGTAAGATCGAATTCGTGTTATACAAATAGATTACAAGTCATAAATTATAGGAAAAATGCAATTTTGGTATCATTGGGTGTAAAGTGTGGGAGTGTGTATATCACTATATTTTACTTACTCAATTTTAGTCTTAAAGGTTTTGAAAATGGTGTAATTGGTCTTGTTGATTTATTTTTTTGATGAGATTTTCAAGTGCCATTCATGTGTAACATTAATAGATCCCATTAATTGTCATTAAATTTTTTTTTTTCATAGTTATAACCACGTGTATACCTTTGAAAAAACTGATTAAAAGACAATTAATGAGATCTACTAACGGTGTATGTGAAAGATATATAAAAATCCCATAAAAAAAAAATTGGAGTCGGGACCAATATTGCACTACTTTTAAAAATTTTAAGACTAAAATTGAATAAGTAAAAATAATGGTACACACGCTCATATATTTTACACCCTATGTACCAAAATTACATTTTCCCCTAAATTATAAAAGTAAATATAACTAATCATTCAGAAAATAATATAACAAAATATATTTCTAATCAATATAATCTATGATGCACCGCTAAAATTATCATTTTGTCGTCTCATATCGTATTGAGCACTCATATTGAATACTGTATCCGACACTCCTAACGTAAAAATTTTAAGAAAAACTTCATTTTTACCATATTCCTTATCATGAAATAGTTGATACTTTGTTTGATGGAATGCTCGAATAGGATGGGACCAAAAAGGTATTGTGTGACAATGAGACTTTCATGAAACCATCATGATTATTAACTGGCAACAGCAACACCCATCAAAGACACTGAAAATGAAAAAGGAGAGAATTTAGAGGTCCAAAAAATCTAGCAGAGAGAGAATTAAGAATAGTAAAACAGAATCATCAACACTCATCTTCTGTCCTCCATCTTCGCTCCCTTTGTCTCTCCTCCATTCGCCATTAAATTAATTTCACTCCACCTAAAGAACCCTAACTACCTCCACTTCACTCTCCCACTCTCACTCTTCCCACATTTTTACAGTTTCACAGTTCACACCCACCCACCGAAAGTAGATTGCGCAAAAGGGAAAGATGCCACTGTTCTCCTTATGCTTGTGCTAAATACAAGAATAAAAGTTGGTTGTTGATGGCCTGCATTTCGTGATCTTGGTTTTTCTCTCTGGAAGATGCAGAAACTACCATAGATTGCTGCTGTTTGTGAGCAGCGTTTTTGTGGGTTTTTGTGCTTTCTTTTAATTGGATCAATGTGAGAAAAGATCTTAGCTCTTTTTTTTTTTTTAATTTTTGATAGGATTTTACTTGATCTTCTTGTGTTAACTGGTATTGTTCTTCTGATCGTTCGCTTAGTGTTTCCGACTTCATTATTCTCTTACATCCAAAGGAGCTTGTTATTATGATTGGACTTGCTGCAGGTAAAAGTAAATTAGTCTCAAGGAGCAAATGTGAAAAGATTTGCAGAAGGAAGAACTAACTAGAGATACATAGGACTGGACTTCAAGCTCACCTCCTGGACCATCCATACATCTAGTTTCTATATTACGGGTAATTTCTTTATTTTATCTAATATGTGTATGTGGGCGTTTGTGGCAAAGTGTGTTATGTATGCTTAGTCCGATATATGCACTCTTGCACACAATGTGTTTATATGAATTATTAAAGAAAGCTCTGGTCATACACATCGCAGTCTGTTATGCCTATATTTGATCTTTTTGTTGTCCATGATTTTTGGGTTCAAGATTGATTGTTTTTGGGTTTCTATGATCAGAGTTAGTTTTGCAAGAGACTAAGAATTTTGAACAGAATTGCCCAAAATGAGGAATGTAGAGTTGAGGAGTTCTCTGATGGTCCTGATTTTATTTGGCGTTCTGCTATTGGGGAAAGCAGAAATTTATATTGTGACAGTTGAAGGAGAGCCTGTAATAAGTTACAGAGGTGATATCGATGGGTTTGAAGCCACTGCTGTGGACTCTGACTCTGATGAGCAAATTGATGTGGACAGGTTATCTCTATATATTGTTCATGTTTAGCTCAGATGTACGTACATTTTTGTCTTTGCCTATTAAAAGCAGCTTTAGTTCACTCATCTCCTCTCGGTTCATAAGACTAGCTTTTGGGTAATGCGATGTCATGCTTACATGTGAGCACTTTCCTAATTCTTGAAGGATTTAGATGAATCTTAACAAGTAATCTTTGCAGTTTGTTTAGGAATTAAATAATTCAGACTGTCTAGCTATGACATCTTTCTTGAAATAATATTTAGCTGCTACAATATGCTGAGATATAATGACCATGATCTGGTTTGTTCTGGTCTTATAGTTCCTCAAACAAATACATTCAAGTGAAGCGCCTCAGAAGTTGAGTTATTACTACGATATAAAGAAAATAAACCATTAAATTAGGCTCTATGCATCAATGAAGGTCTCACAATAGAATGGAGTCCTTAACTTCTTTCACATAACTGATAGCCTAAATTTTAGGTGTGCGTGGTATTTGTAATTGTTATAAACTTTTTAAGGCACACGTTTCCCCATTTATGAGGCTAAACCAGCATAGGAAATTCATGACTCCTTTTTTTGTGCTGGTTACCCCCACTCAAGTCACGGTATACTGTTCTGTTTACAACGTAAAGAGCAACTCTTGAAATTTTACTATGTTTGTGTATCTTTTTCTCTAAGCACATTGGATGAAATTTCATGTTTGTGTATCTCTTTCTCTAAGCACATTGGATGAAATTTCAAAAGATGGAATTCAGTTTTCCTCTTTGTTTTTTGCACTTCCAGTGAAGCAGTTGCATCCTACACCCGCCATCTAGGAAAGAGACATGATATGCTTCTTGACATGCTGTTTGAACAAGGAAGCTATAAGAAACTCTATAGCTACCGTCATCTTATAAATGGATTTGCAGTTCACATTTCACCTGAGCAGGTGAAATTCTTTCCTTATACTTTCTTTACTTATTTTACTTCCATCAACGTTGGAAAAAAGTTCTTACCTGTTTCTCATACCCTCAACCTATTACTAGGCAGAAACACTTGCACGGGCACCTGGGGTGAAGTCTGTTGAAAGAGATTGGAAAGTGAGGAAACTCACAACACACACTCCACAATTCTTGGGGCTTCCAACTGGAGTATGGCCCACAGGAGGTGGCTATGACCGTGCTGGAGAGGATATTGTAATAGGATTTGTGGATTCAGGAATTTATCCACATCATCCTAGCTTTGCATCCCACAAGATTGATCCTTATGGACCGATTCCAAAATATAGAGGCAAATGTGAAGTGGATGCAAACACCAAGAGGGAGTTCTGTAATGGAAAGATTGTTGGAGCTCAACATTTTGCTGAAGCTGCCAAAGCTGCTGGTTCGTTTAATCCCGACATTGATTTTGACTCTCCTCTCGATGGTGATGGACATGGAAGGTTTGTGATGATGTACTTGGTGCTCCATTTTTCAATTGAGTTGCTTCCCCCCTTCCCCCACCTTTCATGCTGGATTAGGTGACAATAGGACCAATACTGCCAAAAAATCGTGAGCCCCTTTGGGAATAAAATCTGATTTAGAAAGGACTAAATGATACTGTAGCAACTTAGAATTAAAGAAGAAAAATCATGGTAATGTGTAACAAAAGGAAGGTCAAAGAGATTATAATAGGTGTGATGTCGCTGGCTATTTATGCTTTTTCTAGGGAATTTTTGTGGACTTTTTTTGGGTGCCTCTACGTACATACTGCATATATATCCGGGATTCTGTATAACATGGCCTCACAGAGTGTGCTCACTTGTGTTGAGTCTGTTGCATATTTATGCTTAAACAATGCATCATTTCGGACATATTAAACAATGAACATTCTACGCATACAAATGAACTGAATCTATTTAGATTTATTGGGGAGACGCCATTTAAATTCTTGAAAAAGCAAGTTGTCTCTGGTTTAGTCTGTTTAATCTACAATTGCTTTGGTGCTTTGAATTTTGCCACGTGTTTACAATTTGTCAAAACTCACTTCACAATATTTTTTTCCAGTCACACGGCAGCTATCGCAGCTGGAAATAATGGTATTCCAGTGAGGATGCATGGATTTGAATTTGGGAAAGCAAGTGGAATGGCTCCCCGTGCTAGGTAAGAACCTGATAATTTATCTTGCTGTTTCGGTTACAGGCCTGACAACGATCATTTCTCAGTTCATGTCACTTTTCTAACGGTTGATATGCTTGTGGTAATGTAGGATTGCTGTGTATAAAGCACTGTATAGATTATTTGGTGGATTTGTTTCTGATGTAGTGGCTGCCATTGATCAGGTATTCGAAATGTAAATGTGTAGAAGTATCAGGTAACTAATCACAGTCATTGAGTTAAATATTTTATTGTATGAATGGTTCAACATAGACATGCAAACTTGGGAATGAAGTATAGCTGTTTGATATCATTGTCTAAATCCCAATGGATGCTATTGTGGCAGCTGTTGCGTGATATTATAAAAACAGACTGTTCATTTCTAAAATCTTATTTCCTTTTGAACTATAAGAAATGTGTTATATCTTTCTTGGAGTTTATTAAACTTTGTCCATTTCTGCTCAAGCGAAGTTGGTAGCATTAGATGACAGTTATGGTTAGTGAAGGATCTCAAATTTGCTCGTAGGCTCCTAAACAAGGGCATGTGAACCGAATTTCTTTTCTTTACTTTTTTCTTTTTGCCCCTCTAGGCTCTATTAGTAACTTTTACTTGAGGAAGACAAACACATAGTTATCATCTTGTGGAAGCCTATTTTCTATGTTTTTATAGGGACTGCATTGTTCTAACACAATGATGTGTATTTTGACAGGCTGTTCATGATGGTGTGGACATTTTGAATTTGTCAGTGGGGCCCAACAGCCCTCCAGCTACTACAAAGACCACATTCCTAAACCCTTTTGATGCTACCCTTCTGTCAGCTGTAAAAGCTGGAGTTTTTGTTGTACAAGCAGCTGGAAATGGAGGTCCTTTTCCCAAAACTGTGCTTTCTTACAGTCCATGGATAGCATCTGTAGCTGCTGCAGTTGATGATAGGAGATACAAGAACCATTTCATCTTGGGCAATGGAAAAGTTTTAGCTGGACTTGGATTGTCACGTAAGTTCATAACAACTGATATTTGAAGGAATATGAATTAAATGTTCCAAATGGACTTGCACGTTCTCACATATTTTTGTTACATCATTCTTGATAATATGGTCGTTGGTCTTAAATCCTGGAAAAATTCCTTCAGAACTTCCATTATCAAGGATTATTTTTATACATCTCTCTCTTTTTTGAGAAGAAAAGATCTTGTCCATCTCGAGTGTTGCTTATCTGTCCATATTTCAGGGTACATAATGGGTTTGTAATTAGATCTATATAAGGAAAAGCTGGTGAGAAAGGAGATTTTGGAATTTTTTTTTTTTGGAGATTTTGGATTTGAATGACCTAAAGATTGCTCACTTTTTAAAATATGCCGTATATTACACCAAAATATTCTATATTGCTGTTTTAGGATAGAAAGATGCTGAAGTTTTAATGTGTATAAAATCTCCTTGGAAAGTAATGGAAATAGAACCATAATCTTGATTGATTTAATGATGTAAATTGGTTCTCTCATTTCTAGGACAAACAATTTTCACAATCACAAGAAAGTTCATTTTTCTTTTTCCATCATGCGAAATTACAATATCTAAAATTGTGGAGTAAAAGAAAAAGGAAAAAAAAAATAAAAAAAAATGAAACGCAATTGAGAAATAAAACTAAATAATTGCTGCTTGAAGATAATAGGATCTGGTTAGTTTCATTGCTGTCTCATTGTCTTCCCGAACTAATACTCGTCTATTTGTTGAACTCTTCTTGCAGCTTCAACGCATGGAAATCGAACATTCACCTTAGTTGCTGCTAATGATGTGCTGCTGGACTCTTCAAGTGCCAAGAATGGTCCTTGTGACTGCCAGCGGCCCGAACTCTTGAACAAAAATTTGGTGGATGGGAATATTCTTCTTTGTGGCTATTCTTTCAATTTTGTTGTTGGGACTGCTTCAATAAAGAGAGTTGCAGAGACTGCTAAGAGTCTGGGTGCTGCTGGCTTCGTCCTGGCAGTCGAAAATGCTTCCCCTGGGACAAAGTTTGACCCTGTTCCTGTTCGTATTCCTGGGATCCTCATCACAGAAGCTAGCTTGTCTATGGTAACTGTTTCTTCCTCCGTTTCTCCATTACTCATACCGGTAAATGGGTACACTCAACGAGTGTGTAAAATAAAAATGGAATGTAATTTAGTTACTTGTTTGATTTATGTTAATCTACTTAAATAACAGTTGAGTACACACTGAGAGGTGAGAAAGGGAGAGAAGACAGAGAAAAGGAAGTAGAGAGGAGAAAGATAAACTTGGATAGAAGAGGGAAGAATGGCGAAAAAGAGCTAACTTGCATCTTCAACCTTACTTTCAGTTCTTCAATTAAGATAAATCGGGCTACTTTAGTAAACTCACATTTAGGGATCGATAGGGCCTCTATATTAGGAGAAGTATTAGTTTTTCTTAGTATCAGGAATTTGTCTCCTATTTTAAAATTTTGTACCTTTGGTAGCATGATTTGACCAGTTGAAATAGTATCTGTAAGATATGCTATTTAAGTTTTTATGATATGATGCTCTTGCTAAGTGATAGTAGCTATATTATAATTTTGTGTTGTGGTTATCCTGTGTTCATTGAGGAATTCAAATGATGACATTATTTAACTTTGTGCAATGAAAGGAGATAACTGTAAGGTTGAGACAACTATAAAGGATGTCTATATACCAAGAGGGGAGATTTATGTAATTGGAAATAGTTATATTGGCAGATGCTGTAGTTATGGTTGCTAAAATAGGTTTTGCTTGAGGCGCTTACGTTGTACTCATCATTCTTGATTCCTCACATGTTTTTAGGAGCTTATAGACTACTACAATGTCTCAACACCAAGAGATTGGACCGGGAGAGTTAAGAGCTTTAAGGGAGTTGGAAGCATAGCAGAAGGTCTAAAGCCTATACTCCATAAATCGGCCCCACAAGTAGCACTTTTCTCTGCTCGAGGACCCAATATCAAAGATTACAGCTTTCAAGATGCAAATCTTTTGAAACCGGATATTCTAGCTCCTGGCTCACTAATTTGGGCTGCTTGGGCTCCAAATGGAACGGATGAGCCGAATTATGTTGGTAAATAGTTCATTGCACCACTTCGTACCTATTTTTTCCCTGTTTAGAGAGTATTTGCAACCTCCTAATTTTCAGCACTTTGGAAGTGTTTGGAAAACCAAGTTCTAGTTACTTTAAGGAGAAAAAAAAAAAAGGCTAGAAGAGACATCTAAGGATCAGCTTTTGGCCTCGACTTCTAGCTTCTCAGTTATTTATCTTATATTTTTGAAAAATGGAAATTTATTTAGTCAAATAAAAGTGCTTCTCAACCTTTTTGTTTCCCAAAAACTCGTGGCATTTACTTGACCAGCATTTTACAAATTTACCTTTTTTAATTTCTCCAAAAGCAAAAGGTTTTGCAACCACCCATTTACTCATTGTATCTCAGGTGAAGGATTTGCTATGATATCTGGAACTAGCATGGCTGCACCTCATATAGCAGGAATAGCTGCTCTTATCAAGCAGAAATACCCTCACTGGAGTCCTGCTGCTATCAAATCAGCTTTGATGACTACATCATCAACATTTGACCGGGCCGAAAGACCACTTCAAGCCCAGCAGTATTCTGGATCAGAGACTGTCTCTCTCGTCCCTGCAACACCGTTTGATTATGGAAGTGGCCATGTGAATCCAAGAGCTGCTCTTGATCCTGGACTAGTTTTTGATGCAGGTAATGAGGATGCTTCCTCTTCCTGTGTTTGTTTTTCTTGTTTTACTTATGAGAAATCTCCGCAAATTTTTTTTTTTTTTGAAATCCAATTATACCCCCTGATATGCATGTTTCTATTCTTAACTTTACGTTTTTTTTTTAAGAGAGATGATGATTTTTGGTTTTTGTTTCGGTTCTTGTGTGTAAATGAAAATAATTTTTGTAAGACAATATTTAGACATGAAGTATTAATTTGCTGATCTCATTGTTAAGTTGAGATACAAATTAAATTGTAATAGTACTTTCATTATAGCAAGTCAGTCGAATAACTTTACGAAAATTATGATTTTTTGATTATTTGTGGGCTCCTGTATGACAATAGAAATAACTTGTGTTTATTGAACAATAAGTTGCAACATTTTTCGTTCAAAAGGTGGTGGGAAATGGGATAATACAGTGGCCATTGTTAATGAGTTGCCATATGTTCTACGGGCATGTTTGCTGTAGCGTCGTCTCTAGTTTTCTCATTCTTTCCCTTTTTTTCCTGGAAAGGAAAAGGACCCTTACAAAAAAAAGTCTAAAAACTTCTCTTCTTGCTTGATTTGATATAGGCTACGAAGACTACATGGGTTTCTTATGCACAACGCCTGGAATCGATGCTCGTGAGATTAGGAACCACACACACACTCCATGCAATTACACGCTCGGACATCCGTCAAATCTCAACACTCCTTCAATAACTATTTCACATCTTGTTGGAACTCAAATGGTCACAAGAACTGTAACAAATGTGGCAGCGGAGGAAACATATGTGATCACAGCAAGAATGGCACCCTCAGTAGCCATTGAAACAAATCCTCCAGCAATGACTCTAAAACCAGGTGCGTCCCACAAATTCTCAGTTACTCTCACTGTCCGATCCCTTACTGGGACCTACAACTTCGGTCGGGTTTTGCTGAAAGGGAGCCGAGGCCATAAGGTCAGGATCCCCGTTGTGGCCATGGGATATGCACGATAGACAAAAAGGGTACGCTGTGATATATTTTTTTTGGATCCATGTGTAATAATATGCAGAAGTTGTTGGGATGTTCGAAGTATTTTGTAGATGGAATGATCATATGTAAAGGTAAGTTAGCATGAGGAGGAGGAAGTAGTTTCTGCCAATCCTTTTTGAAGGTTTTCGGTTCTAGTTTTGAGTACGATAATGGTGGAACTTCCTCGTATTCCACGGTTAGTTTGCTTTGGAGAGGGTTAGTAGGTTTGATATCATGTTCTGCTATCTGCTGACATGACTGCTTATGTTGTACCCATTATAATAGCTGAATGAATCATAGTATTTTATCTGACAATCTGGAAGGTTATTCTACAATATCTTCATTTTTTTGTGGGGGATGTTGCATTATCTTGGGTAAACACATGGCCTTGGTAGATTGATTAGAAGACAAAGGGCCAGAGAGCCTCCTACATCACCAGAATAGCATTAAGAACGTTGAAATCTTATTTTGGAAATCTTGTGTTTGCTTAGAACTTAGAAGCTAATATAAATTGTGATACGACGATATGGGTACGATACAGTACGGATTTTTTTTTATATATATATTCCATCTTACGGATGTGCGCAGAATGAAACAGGTATCCTACGCACTAATTAGCCATGGAACATGAACAATAAATGTTTCCAACTCTTAACTTAGCATGCAAATGTCCTTATACTGACATGGTAATAAGGACATAATGATTATTATTATTTTTTTTTCTTAAATTTATCATGTAATAGGCCTCTAATAATATACGACAAAATAATTTATTTAGAAGTGTCAATGCTCAAAGTGCAATTTTTTCCCCGGTCATTAAAAAAAATGACACAATTATAGGAAAACTCAGATATATATCTTTACATAACCTTATACTTTTGGTTCTATATCTTATTAGGGGCTCAAGTCGGATAGATCACTTAAACTGGTAGATACGAACCTAATGCCGGATCTTTAATTAATTTACATAACCTTATCTTCTTTCCTAAAAGCCTTCTTAATCCAAACATCCATCAAACTAAATTACAAGTCTCCAAAACAAAAAAGAAATCGAAATATTAGGGATTTACCCCAAAACAGTTAATCCTGCAAATCAGACTCACTTCTCCGATTAAAGGATATCTCTCGAATAGTAGCCAGAATCGGTTTCCAGGGTCTTGACTTAACAGAAACATCATTATTGTCGATCTTCAAACTGCTCCTTTCTGGACTAGCTGCAGGTGAGCTGCAAACAGGACTGTAATTGCCACCCTTCTTCAAAGACTTAGATTTCGACATCTTCGCCATTGAAGCCAGCTTCCTGGCTATGGGAGCTAACTCAGTGGGCGACACCTTTGAATCCAGCAGCGACGAAGGAAGCAAGAAATAAACTTTTCCCAACTCCAAAACAGCTTCTAGCTTAAGAGGGTTGGAGCCGGTTGACAGAAGCTGAGCTTGAGTGAACAAAAACTGCCTTGCTGGCTGCTTCCCAGTTAGCTCTGCAACTGAAATGGGATACTCCAATTCCTCAATGTAACCATTGAAATGTATGACTCTGATCTTGTTCTTCAGCTTTGATGGCTCTGATATGGATGATGATGATAGTTTCTTGCATGATAGAAATATGCACCACATTTTCTCTCAGAGTTTCTCTTCTTCTCCACTTTGTTGCGTTGTTTTGTGGAGTCATTTTTCATGACATTTGTTTCTCTTTTATAGTTAACACGGCCTCCTCCTCGAAAGTGTGCTGTTGGAGAACTTGAATAGGAACTTGTAAATGACACTTTGGCCCTGAATTGAGGAACACTTTTGTGTTGAATTACTATTCTTTGTGAAGGGTGCTTTTGTAACTTATTGGATTGTTTCGTGGAAATTAAGCTGCTGACCAGCAACATATGAAAGAAGTCTTGGATATCTTGGATGTTCTTCAGTAAAATCAGCCGATTAAAGTATGTGGGGTGCCTATTTTCACCGAAAATTCTAGTTCAGACGCGGTTCGATAGAATCCAACCAATTATAATGCCAAATGTATTATACTTGCTATTTAATTGGCCATAAATTCATAACTCCTTAAATTTTTTATTAATCACGATAAGTGTAAATATTCACTTCTTGCTAAACTAATTTAGCTGAACCAAATTCGAATTAAACAAATTCAAATAGTTTAGACAAAGGTTGTCCCTTGCCCCATGCGTTACTCCTCCAGCACCTTAACTAAGTACAGTCATCATAATCATCTTCATTAAGACTCTTATTGTATCTTTGCACTAATTGTCAAGTCAATTAGTCAAGTCTACCCCTAATTTTCATTTACTAATATTATTACTAATATTAGAATATAGTAATTCTTCAGTTGACTGGAGTAGTCAAGTCTACATCATCTTCTGGCTTATTTCCAACCATTCAATTTTGAGGAATTGTAACTTTCTAAGAGGGGTTTGATTAAAACTAATTTAAAGATTTTATATATTATTGCACCGTGTATATATTATTCCAAAACAAATAATGTATTTTATTTTCACCGATCATACGACAAATATTATAAAATTATCATTTGGCAAGTTATAAAAATTAGACCATTTGTCGATTTACATGTATCATTCTAGCACAATAGTCATCCCAATCTTCTTTGTATCGTATGATTCTAATTTTATCGGATGTCCCTGAAGGGACGTCACATGTATTTTTGGGGTTTATACATAGTGAATTGTATTTTAAAACATGATCTCAAATAACAATAATGTATTGAGACCCTAAAGTTAGTGGTATCAATGTACCTGTAGGTCAGAGAGTACCAAAATGTATTGAAACCCTAAAGTTAGTTGGTAATTCTTAATTTAATTAAAAGGAATTATCCGGTTTGAATATTTTAACTCGACCAAATCAATGTTTATGTGCATTAGCATACGTGACAAATGCTTTATGTTTATTAAATTATTCATTTATATTTTAAGAAGAGTCCTGAAGTGTGTGACCAAATTAAGTATCACAAAGTTTTTTTTGGTTGAATTTTTGTTTTAAGTTCGTATATTTCGTTTCTGATTATATTCATTCATACAAACTACGCGTATTAATAGGTGATTGAGATTAATGGATAAAACTTTTGATATTCTTCACATTATATTTGTTTTCTCTTTTAGTTTAAATTGTCTAACAATATATTTGGCATGATTTACTTTGTCCCCTTATTATAATTGAATCTTTTATTTTACTTGTGCGTTTTAGCAAAAGAACGCCTATAAAGACCTTGACTTTTGTTCGGATTGAATTTATGTTTAAGTTCGTATATTTCATTTCTTATTATATTCATTCACACAAATTTCGTGTATTAATAGTTGGTTGAGATTAACGGATAGAAATTTTCATATTTTTCGTATTATATTTGTTTTCTTCTCATACTTTTAACTGTTTAACATTTCACATTTGGCGTGTATTATTTTTATCCCTTATTATAATAGAATCTCTTATTTTAATTGTGCGCTTTAACGAAAGAACACCTATAAAGACCCTGACGTGATGGGGGAAAGAAAGACTCATTCAAAGATGAGTTACGAATAGCAAATCATTTTCGTTCATTTTTTTCTCCTGTATTAGAAATTAGAATTGAATCCTGTTTTAATTGTACGTTTCAGCAAAAGACCACCTCCAAAGACCTTGACTTGATGAGGAAAGACTCATTCAAAGGACTTAAAACAAAACAGATATGCATTATGATGTACATATGTAGTGACAGAGTTGATAACTTCTGTAGACGGATGGATAGCTTCGCCGTGAGGTTTGGTTTAAAGGTCCAACCACTTGAAGTCCTGCTGCAGAAATGCCTTTTATCCCTTGTTCACAATCATGATTTCGTGAGAACTGTATATTGTTTCGGCATACTTTTTTTTTTTTCTGACACATGCCCTCAAATAGTTAGAGAAATTCGAATTCGTTTATTAATCAAGAAAAAGAACACTTTTACTTGAACCAATCTATGTTGGTAAAAGGCGAATTCAAACTTGAATTAGGCAAAATAATAATAATAACAAATTTAGACGGTGTATGGTCGAATTTATAAGCTTTTCTTCTTCTTTTTCCGTTTTTTTTTTTTTTTTTTTTTTTTGAGCTTTTCTAACAGTTTATAAGTCGGGCAGGAATTGATAAGCATTTATGAAGTACTTCTTTCTTTTTTTCTCCTTACTATGAAGTACTTGATTTTTGGGAAATATAAACTTATTCTAACATTTTAAGATTTATAAATTCAAAATATAAGAAACCTGATGAAAATAATGCAAATGATCTTGTGACATTGTTGTCCACGATTCTTGTTGAGGATTCATTCTGCAATGTTAGAATGCAACAACGACCAGGAACAACGGGTTGATGTGGATGCCAAGTAGGTAAAGTTTGCAACAGCAACAACCTGCAGGTGCTTTGGTCTGCCTGGATTTTCAAAACAGAACTGGCAGATTCAAGAACCGGTTTGCAGAATTAGTAATCTTTGATTACTTGTGACTGTTACTCCCTCCTTTTTTTCGAGTTTTTTCCCTTGGACCATCGTCGTATTCATATCCTTCATCAGCCTGGGTAGATATTCCATAGTTACAATTATGCATTATTGTTTGAGCTAGATGCGAATCGGCATCCTCCTTTTTTTTCTTTTGCCTTGGAGAGGAGACTGTTCATAATGAACCCCGCATGTGGTCCCAGAAATACACTGTCTACTTGATTCATCACCAATTTGATATTCTCAGCTTCCTTCACTAGTTTCTCCGCTTCCTCATGCTTTCCTTCGATGCGAAGTTGGAAAGCTTTGACAGCTGAGCGATTTGAACTCATCCACGGTTTCACTGTTTCAGTATTTTCTTTATTTTCCCAGGTTGCAATTTCAACTGTTTTAAGATCTACTACTCCTGGTTCAATCTTTGAACTATACTCCTTATGCATAAACTTGTTTAAATTGGACATCGCAGAAGATCAAGAGACTAATATGTCCTTAGTCGACAAATTATTACGTCCTCCGCTTCCTCCAAGAGACGGAGTCATCAAGTTTGGGCACTCTCATTTTAGGAACATCCTTTCTGCTTTCCTGATCAAAGCCTTCTCAGTCTTGTCATTTTCTTCATCTACATTTGCCTCTCTTCCTTTTATCAACCCCTTCCTCCTACTTTTTATGCTTGAAGACGGGCATGAGCCCGACGCAGCATTATGAGAAGCGACGGAAGCTCCAAAATGGCCCATAGAAAGTTAGACCCGAAGCACTCACCTTCTCTCATCTTTATCCATCATCACTCAACCTAACTTTAATTTTTGCTTGATAAAACATCGATAATGAAGTACAGAATCATTTAGATCAGTTCCCAAATGAAATAAATATGAAACATGAAGCAAATTCAAATTCACCATAGAAAATAGTATCATATAGCTCTAAACATAATAAAAGTTAGAACCAAAAACTCACTGACAGAGAACAAAAACATTTCTGATTCACTCAGTACATGAAGTGAAAACCTTCAGCAGAGAAAATGTCCTCCAAATCTCTCCCATGCGTACAATATCAAGATTCCAACTAAACGTACTAGGGAGTCTCCAAGACTATTAGATGTATCATTTTTTCTTTGAAATGGCAATCACATTGAAGTTAATTGAACCAGGATTTTTCTCGATTATCTTCTGAAGAACTTTTGCAGTATCCTTGAGCACGGTGGTAGGGGAAGAAGCCCCGTGTGAAATTGGTCCAGCCTTCCTTCCATCAAGCTCATACAATTCACCATTTACACAAGCAAAGCAGATGAAATGTGTATTTACATTGTCTGATGCCTCGGTATCACCACCACTTGCTGCAACTGAATGAGCAACTTCCATTTCGGTATCATTTTCGAGGAATGTTGCACGCTCAGAGTAATTCAATTTTGCAGTGGATTTGTAAAACTTGTCTAGGTAAGACCCCTCAACAAGTTTTATCTCAGAAGTGATATTTCCAACAGCATGAAGAAGTCCAACAGTTCCACAGGCATTTCCTACAGTTTGTTTCATAAAGTAAACTCCAGTGGGAGGCTCCTTTATTGCGGCGTCTTGTTCAATCCTCTCTTTTTCACTCTGTTCTGTTAAGGGGTAGAGAAACAACACCGCAAGTACAGGCTTTGGAACCATTTCCAAGAGTTCATCATCAAGTCCATAAACATCAAAGCACTCTACCTCATCCGGTGAAACACCAAGGCCCCAAATGAACTGGTTCATAACATCGGGGTTAGCTTCAAGAGGAAGCCATCTCTTAGCAGAAGGTTTGTCCGCCATTTCTTCTCTGCAGTTTCTGTACATGACAGAGGAATCTTATAACTTTCTCAAACGCCAAATGAAGATTTGGGTTAATTGGGAGTAAGCCCTTATGCCTTTTCATAATGTGATGTGATGTTTAAGAGGGGTTTAAACCTCCTGAAATGTGGGTGATTGTAGCCCAACATGGTTAAACACTTAAACCGAACCAATGTCACGAGGGGACATATTTTATATCATATTTCTCTACCAAAACAGAATGTGAAAACTAGGAAAACCAAAAAAACAGACATATGAGAGACCACTGTAGAATTTGTCACATGAGAAGCAAAATCTATAAAGCATGTGTAAATAAAGTTAATGGAAACATAAAACATAAATACAAATGAGAAGAACTATTTCAAACCCAAACCCTCCATAAACAAAACGAAAGAAACAAGGCAGGCCTCATATGTCAGATTACAAAGGTTCTGATTCAAGAAGATTAGTGAAAATTTCCATTTTTTCACAATAACCGACCCAATTATTCAGAAAAACGGAAAACCTAACTCAGAGCCCTAGGATAAAACAACCAAGAACGGCAACTGATCTGAAAGAATAAATAGCCGATCATTCCAAGAAATCTGCACCCCAATAACTAAATAAACGATATTTGATTTTCAGATGATATCGTGGGTTAAATTCATCAACAAATCAAGATAACCCCAAGAACCCTAGCCCCTAAAATACAAATTGAACAACAAAATCAGCATAGAAAGATTACGCACCGTTCTTCAATTGGGTTGTATTCGGCGAAATTCTGCTAAGCCTCGAGCGTTGATCTTAATGGAGTGATTCAGCCAAGAATATTTGTTTCTTTTGTCTATTTTATTTTATATATAGGTTCGGGTTTCAGCTTCAGGAGTCGGGACGAAGCCTAATTCTAGTAGCCCAACTTAAAATTTCCTTTTCTCTTTTTATAATCTTTTAATTTTCACTTACCTACAAAAACTCTGGAATATCACTTTAACATTTTAAATTGATCTATATTAGTAATATCACTTTAATAATAGGGGGGTTTTGAGAAAACTCCCAATGAGTTGAAAATTTTTGAGTTTGCTCCCCATTTTTAAATACATCATTTGGGGTTTTAGATACACGATTCTGGGATTTATATACACGATTCTGGGATTTAGATACATGATTTTTTTCCTTATATTTCAAATACATCATTTGGGGTTTTAGATACACGATTCTTGAGTTTTAATACATCATTTTTGAAAATAGGGAGTTAAAAGCAATTTGACCCCCCAATTGGGGAGTTTTCTCAAATTCCCCTAAGGATAAAATTATATTAACTATGGCGAGCTTCTTTTACTATTTATTTATATTTATTTTTATCTAAGAGGATTATGCTTATCCATTTATATACTAGTATATTAAGTACTAGCCAGAAATTTAATTTATTTTGGACTCTTGGTATTCTTTTTTAATTTTTAATTTTTGCCATTTTATAATGTATTGGTTAGTTATTTATCTACTAATTTCATTTTATCCTTTTACCTTATTTTAATTTTTCTCTTTTTGTTTTTCTTGTTCATATTTTTAAATTTTTATTTTAATTATTTTTTCTTAATATTTATTTATTTATTATAAAATTAATAATTATATTAAAATTAGTTATAAAATATATATTAGGATGAGTAATTTAATATAATATATTTAAATAACATTAATTTTTTATTGGCATACACATAAAATGTGCGAAATTACTAATTAATATTATTATTATTCAAATATTAGGGGATATTCACACAAATTTAAAAATTATGGAGAAAATTACATAAAATTCCAAAGAATAGGGATATTTTGAATTAACCCTAGTCCCTAAACATATCAAAGTAACTGAAATTACCTTTGATAAACTTTATAAATGGATGAATATCTATTCCATATATTTAACATAAATTTATCTTTTATCCTAAATATAAATTATTATTTTAATATTATATTAATTTATGATATTAGGAGATAAAATTTTTTTGGCCATTCAAACTATAAGCATTTTTATATTTTCACATCCAAATTAAGTTTGGTTGCATAACACCATTTCTATTTCGCGTTTTTACCCATTTCCACTTAATTTTTTGTGGTTTCGGTGGATCTTTTTGTATTTTCGATGTATTTTTTGTGGTTTCGATAATCTGAATAGTAAACACGTGATGCGCACATGACTTAACTTAATAAGTACAAATTTATCATTTTAGGACTTATTAAGGACACATTTGTCCTTATTAAAGTCATGTGCGCGTCACGTGTCTAATATGAATATTTTTCTTTTGCACAAACATCGGGTGTGTAGGGTTGCTAGTCTATATGAATACTGTTCATAACATGTGATATATATGCTAGTTGCAAGGTATTGCGTGGTATTTTAGACGAAGAGAGTGTTTGCAAACTCTAAAAATAAGTACTTATAAAATAAGTGTTTATTTTCAGCAATTTTGGAGTGTTTGGAACACGCACTTCTGCGTATTTTATGCAGAAACAGCCCAGGGCAAACTTTTGGATTCTGCTTATAAATTATACGGTTAATTAAAATTTTATTTGACAATAATATCCTCATAAAATATTAATATTTCTAAATTCAACTTTTACATACATATACAACTCTAGGGTTTTGTATGTTCTTTGCATTTTTTCTTTTTAATAGATACATTCGTATATTAGATTATGGTTATATATAATTATAATAATTTATATTAAAATTTATTATAATATAATAGATATATTATATTCTTATAAATGATTCTATTTAATATATTATTATTTATAAATGGAATATAAATATTATAAATGAAGGAATATATAAAATAATTCCATGTTTGATTAATTATAAATATTTTTATATAAATTTATAATAATTTTTTATATTAATATAATATTTAAATCGTATTATAATACTCAAAAATAATTTAAAATATTTCAGGGGTGAATCAGTAATTTAATAACCGTTAAAAGTTTTTTCGACAAACACTCAACTGATTATTTTTTGCTCATCACTTTTTTTTTCAAACACTTTTTTTTTCTACTCATCACTTTTTTTTTTTTTTTCAAATACTCACTGCTTAGGCAATTTTTTCAACTTTCACTTCTGCTTTAACTTCTCCTTATACAGTAGAATTTGCAAACATTTTTCAAACACTTTTGCTTAGGCAGTTTTTTACAGCTTTCAATTCTGCTCCAAAACTTAGGCAATTTTTTACAACTTTCACTTCTACTTTAACTTTTTTTGCTTCAAACATTCATTGCCTGGACAATTTTTTACAATTTTAACTTCTCCTTATACAGTAGAATTTGCCCCCCAAGGCGATAGTTAGTGTGTAAGGAGAAGTTGTTTTGGTTCACGTGCTGTTTGGCCAAAATATAACTTTTTGCATTATTAATTTCAGGATAATATCAAAGAAATCCAAATAATGTCACGGGGGCGTTAGCTAGATATGACTGAATCTGATGAAGAATTGGCCTAACATCATGCCATCATCACTCTTTAATTATTCTTTTAATTGATTGCATTCCATCAAGTTAGATTTGGGCTAAAATTTCCTTCAAAGATTGCATTAATTATTTCAATTTTTGTGAAAATCTCATTCTCCATTTCATATTTGAACGTTTTTCTTTCCATGTGAACAAAGATTGATCGGTTCATGTCTAAACACACCAAATTAAACATTGAAGTTGTTGATCAATTAAAACACGAATGCTTATACAAACTTATTGCTGTGAAATTCTAAATTACAAGATGAAAATTAGTCATCAAGCAGCTGACAATCAATTCTTTGGAAGTTGATCTGCATTGCATTGAAATCAAAACCAACATTATAGTTTTGCTGAGCAAATATTCCTATAATAAATGGACGACGATCAGAAACATCTACAGCCATGCAGAACACATCATAGGCTTCCATTCTGAATAGTCCTTCCACATTTAAACCAATCTTAGCTCCCCTGGATAACCTCAAACTCACAATTGGGAAGCCTTCAAGGTCCCTCATCAAATTCCCCCTATAGCACGGTCTCTCTCCTGCACGTTCAATGATGAAAGGATCAAAAAAGCCCTCTAACAGCCTCATCAATTCGCTTTTAAGTTGTTTGAATGCTCTTCTTGAAATTTACGTAAGCGTTGATCCAAAATAGATCATAACATTATAATGAAACTCACTTTGGTGGATTTGAAGTTGTGTATCCCCTATGCTAATCCCTTCTAGTTTCACCAAATAAAAACTATCTCGATTAACTTTCATGGGGGTCGAATCGCCTTGTATGATGGACTCTTCGCCTAAAACAAGGCCACTGTACTTGTAATCAGGATCACTGATATTGCCTATGCAGTATGAGAACTTGTTACCAACTCGAGAGACTGGAGAGTGTTGGTTTAGAGGATGGAGCCCAAGAAGACCATTTGTTGTATCTAAGTCATCATTTACAGTCTCGAATGAATAACCAAAGACCAAATTCGGGATTCCGGATTATCCCCCTATAAAGTGTTTCTTGATCATTTGGCCTAGGGTTAATCCCTGAGGATTCAAACTTCTTCTAGGAGGACACATCTGGGTATGCATGCTAATCCTGTTAGGTTGCATGTAAAGATTTCTACGGCACCTTGGGCAAAATCTTGGGGCCGATTCAATTTACTGAATATTAAATCCCAAACCGCATCGGAATCTTCGCCGGCCTCCCCGCCTTCGTAAGTTTGGTAATGTTGATAAACCTCAATGGTGTTGCCTAGGATGCGATCAGTACAAATTGGGCATCTCATGGGATAAAATATGGGATCAAATATCGGTATGTAGGGGAGGTATTTGATTGGTCCCGAATTTTTCACTATTTCAAACGGGCCAACTCGTGGTCTAATCTGAATTTCTCTAAGCAATGATACCGGAAGTGCATGCATAGTCACGATAGCTGCACACGATTCTTTGTTGTAGTTTTTAGAATATTGATAACCCAAATATTGAACGCATTCATGTCTAAAGTTGCATGAAATGTCAGTGTAAGCTGATGAATCTTCACGGTCGTAATTGGAGGTACATGAGTACTCATCGCAGAAGGGACCTCAAACCCATTATAGGACTTCTGGTGTCCATGAGTAAGAGTACAGGGACGGGTGGTTCGCCTATGGATATATAGAAAACCAAGAGCTACCGCCTCTTGTTTAGGAACCTTGCAGAGGAGAGAAACCACAGTTGTGCCGACAATTTTCCCAAAACATGTCGTAACTATAACCAAAAGTAGTAGGCCCCAAGACTGAGCCCCTTGAATGGTGGTTATGTCTGTCTTGAGTCCACTAGGCACAAAATATAGAGGAAGAAATAGGGCATACTAGATGGTATGGAACCAAATGAGTTGTGATACCATCGTGAGATGAGGGATCTCCTTCTGGTTGTAGGTGATCTTTTGGATTGCGAAATAAGGGTAAACGAGGATCGCGGTTTAAAAGAGGAAGGACGAGCTTGTTAGTCCCATTATTGAAGGCATTGATGGGAACCAAAGGAGTTGTAATGCCATCGTGAGATAAGGGATCTTCTTCTTATTGTAGGTGATCTTTTAGATTACGAAATAAGGGTAAACGAGGATCGCAATGTAAAAGAAAAAGGACGAACTTATTAGTCCCATTAATGGAGGCATTGATGGGAACCAAAGGACGAGCTTATTAGTCCCCTAGAGTCTAAACACTAAATATTAAGTTGTTTGAATGCTCTTCTTGAAATTTACGTAAGCGTTGATCCAAAATCGATCATAACATTATAATGAAACTCACTTTGGTGGATAGTGATCGAGGTTGGTGTGTATTATTACTCTAGAGGACTGCGATTTCGAAGTCTTAAAGATTCGAAGAAGTTCGAGGGACTTGCCACTTGAAACACTTTTAAGGCGGTTCAAAACGTGTCAAGAATCCACACCAACCTAGATTCAAATCATATAGTGAGGATGCTAGTACTATGATATGTGTATTTAAAGAAACAAGACACGAGATAAGAAAGAGCATGATTAAATCTCCCTTCAAAACCCAGTTTGACGAAGTCAGAAACTGCACACCAAAAGCCTTGAAAAATGTGTTGCCGGCTCG
This sequence comes from Lantana camara, assembly GCA_037501455.1. Lineage (NCBI taxonomy): Eukaryota > Viridiplantae > Streptophyta > Magnoliopsida > Lamiales > Verbenaceae > Lantana > Lantana camara. Next base: position 20,001,342 of record CM074863.1, on the reverse strand, counting down.
TCATCTCCACGATCGGAAATCGTGGCCCCCAGCAAATCGTATTTTTTCAATTTGATTCTCACGTTGAAAAAAATCTTTCCACTAGCCCTTGTATTTATATGAGATTTCTTAAATCTCAAGTGTGTGTAGGAACAGAATTACTAATTCGATTAGGAGCTCTTTTTCTGGAAGAAATAATATGTTATTTAGATAGAGGTTATTAATTGGAGAGAGAGAAAAATAGAAGAAAAATCAAAGTTGGAAAGAAAGAAAAATAGAAGAAAAATCAAATTAGTAATCCTATTCCTACACAGACTTGAAATTTAAGAAATCCCATATATATAATGAGGAGGTCGTGGAAAGATTTTTTCAACGAGAGATTCCGATTGAAAAAATACGATTTACTTGGGAAGACAATGTCAGATCATACAAAAGACGAGCCGACTATGCATTTTTCAAGGGCTTTTTGCGTGAAGTTTCTGGCTTCGCCAAACTGGGTTTTGAAGGGAGATTTAATCAGGCTCTTTCTTATCTCGTTTCTTATTTCTTTCAATACACATATCATAGTACTAGTATCCTCACTGATATGTTTTTCACATAATACTTCACAAAATCCTTTACTATAATTCTAACTCTATCATTTAATCTCAACGTGTTGGATACTTCACAGAATCCTTTACTACAATTCTAAGTTTATCCTTTAATCTCATGTATTCCACAAACATGCTCTTTATTCCACAAAATTTCCTTAATCTTATCTTTATTTACTATAATCCTATACTACAATTCTAACTCTATCGTTTAATCTCATCTATTTCACAAACTGTTCTTAACTCTTAACACATTTTCCTTAACCTTATTTTTATTTACCGACTCTTAAAATATTTTTCTTAACCTTATCTTTATTTACTATGATACTTTACTGTCATTCTAACTCTATCGTTTAATCTCATCTATTCCACAAACGTGCTCTTTATTAACTCTTAACAGATTTTCCTTAACCTTATCTTTATTTACTATAATCCTTTACTGAAATTCTAACTCTATCTTTTAATCTCATCTATTTCACAAACTACTCTTTATTAATTAACTTTTAACAGATTTTCCTTAATCTTATCTTTATTTACTATCCTGACTCCTGTTCGCTTATCCCGTGAGCGAAGCGAACAAGAATCCGCTTCTAATATGTCCAGTAAGATCCAACACAGATGTATGGTTCCATCCTGTAATGTAACCTATGTTGCACGGACACGGACACGGCGACACGGACACGACACGATACGGACACGGCGACACGGATTTTTTCAAAATCTTAGGACACGACACGGCTCCGACACGGCTATATTTTATATAAATAAATATATTTTATATATAAATAAAGATATTTTATATAAAAATAAAAATATTTTATAAGTATAATCTATATAACATAAAATATTTATATAAATATATAATATTAAAAACTAAAATAAGTTTTGTTATTTCAATTTTCTCTCCAAAAAATTCAAAAAATATTAAAAAAAGCATAAAAAAATGATCAAATTTGCTCCGCCGTGTCCGAGCCGTGTCGGACACTCCACCTCGCCGTGTCCGACACCGTGTCCCAATTTTTTTTTTTTTTTTTTTTTTCGGACACTCCTTCAGCCGTGTCCGTGTCCGACACGTGTCGAACACTGCACGGGCCATTTTTTAGGCGTGTCCGTGCTTTAGAGAATGTAACTAATCAGAAAATGTTTAACGAATTTATTTAGGGGTTTAACTAGATGAATAAATTATTTAACTATGTCATAATTCACAAAATTGTAATGCAACGGAAGATCTAGCCTTTTCGGGGCGGCAAAGAGGTGCTCGTGTTAGGAGATGATAATTGTTTTTACTTTTGTTTGATATATAAAAGATGAGAAAATTACGACTGATTATCCTAAAGTTTTATTAATCCTCCTCCTTTTTTTTTTACAAAATAGTCTTTAATTAATCAATATTTTTCGTTTATGGTCTCTGCATCCCATTAGGATGCCATTAGAATTTTTTTATAGTTTTTTCAAAATATGCCTATGAGATATGTTAATATTTTTCAAAATATGCCTACGGTCTTGAGTGAATAACCGAAGACCAAATTTCGAATTCTAGCTATGCCCTCAGTGGATGATGAGAATGTGCATTTTTCTAAGGCAATGAAACCGGAATTGTGTGAAGTATCTTGAGATACTGAACCATGTGTGTACAATGCGAAGTCATCGTTGTAGTTCTCAGTAAAGTCTTCCAAATATTTAACGCATTCATATCTATAGCTGCATGAAATGTCAATGTAAGTTGACGAAGCTTCACGGTTATAATTGGAGGTAGGGGGATCTTGAACCCATGTTAGAGGACTTCTGGTGTCCAGGCCCAAAAGCACGGAGACGGGTGGTTGGCCGATGAAAATATTAACAAATAAGCATGTAACAGAAGGTTTGGAATTAAAGGAGCTGTAATGACATCGCGAGGAAAGGGATCTCTTTCTAATCGTAAGCAATCTTTTGGATTTCGAAATAAGGGTAACCCAGAATCACGGTGTAAAAGCGGAAGGACTATCTTGTGAGTACCATTAATGGAGGCATCGATGGGAACAACGGTTGTCCAAAGATTAGTCATGAGAAGAAGAAAAAGGGTAACATAAAACGGAGGAAAGCTTTTGAAGTAGAATGCAAGAATTTGTCATTGCGAAAATTTCTAGCCAAGTGGGATTAGCAGTAACAAGAAAGAGTAGGTTATGATTAGGAGAGCATTTGAAGCAAGCTAGGGTTTCTTCTTATATCAAGAGAATTACCTCAATGTAATATTTCTAATCAAAGAACAGACAGTTCGTTTCATGTGATTTTTTCTTTAAAGATAAGTAGGTGGGCATGGTTTAGATAAAGAAAGGGTAAAATACAGTTTGCCCCTTTTAACTATTGGCAAATTACACCAACACCCCCTGGGATTTGGGCTAATTAATCATGAACCCTGTTAAGTTTGGATACTTACATATACACCCCCCATGACAGTCCAAACTCCAAATGTTACCTCTCCAGTGTCTTGGATGGTTTTGGCTCATTTCATCAAGAACTTACTCTGAAAATCCAATTTCTCCCTTTGCTGAAAAGATCAATAGAACCCTATTCTTGAAGTAAAATGCACTTCTATTATTGCTCATGTTTGTCAGTATGTGGACTTCTTGTAATGTATATCAATTATTTTATTATGTCAAAATTTATTTTTTGGTTGTATTGCAATGGGAGATCTAGACTTTTTGACGCGGGGGAGAGGTGTTGGTGTCAAGAGATGATGATTTTTTGTTCTTCTGTTTCACATATTATATGGATGCATATATACCTAAATTTTAGATCTTTTAGGTAATCTAAAAACTACAAATGTTTAATCTATATATCACGTTTAAATATGAAATCATTATTTTTATAGTGTAATTTACCCTAAATTATTTGTTTCCCAAATTTGAGGAGATGATTAAATAAAGAGTGGGTAGAAATCAAGGAAAGTCCTTGTAATTTCTCAAACTTAAAAGGGGAAGTTTGTGTAATTATTCCATTTTATCCCATTTTAAATCGTGTGCGCACACGCACAGACAAAAAGAACGGTGGATTCAGAAAATGATCAAGATTATTAGTCTTCAAGTAGTTCACAATCAATACTCTGAAAACTCACCCTCTTTGCATCTAAATCAAACCCTACATTATAATACTGCTGTGCCCTAACTCCAATAATATTCTCACTGTATTCAATCACAGCCACACAAAACGCTGATCCATCAACAGATCTATGAAACATAGCTTCAACATCCAAATACAAATCAGCTTCATCAGCAAGATGCAGTATCACATTAGGAAACCCTTTTAGATCTCTCTCCAAATCCCCGTAGTAACAAAGCTGATCTTCAGCATTACCCACAACCGCACGTTGGAGATCAACACCGGATAACAGCCTCTCCATTTCCGCCATGAGTGGCTCGTAAGCACTCTTCACAAGAAGAATACATGTAGTGCCAGAGTCAATAGCAACATTGTAACGAAACTCATCTTGATTTATTGATATTTGCTTATCCCCCAAGCTTATTCCTTCCAAACTCACCATATAGAGATTGTTTTTAGTCCGCATGGGAGTTGAGTAGCCATCGAGTACGGCACCTTCACCCAATATAAGATGGTTGTGCATGTATTCGGCGTCGCTTATATTTCCAATGCAGTAGGAAAACCTATTGGGGGCAAAATGGTACTTCTCTGGAGCTAATTCGAGCCCGAAAATCCCATTTAAATCATGCATGTTTATGCCGTGAGTTTGCTGAGAGCATCCAAACACGACATTAGGGATCTCGACTTTTCCTTCGGTGGATGTGACGAACGTGAACTTTTCCGAGGCAAGAATCCCTTTGCTCATGGATTGATCGGCGTATTTTATACTATACATACATTGGGCTTGTGTTTCTTGATGATCATAGTGTATGAAGTTAGTGCATTGTGGAGAATGACTTGATATGTTGGTGAATGTGGATGACTTTTGAGGATCAAATGCATTGTTATTACAATTAACCCATACAAACTGGCTTCCTGTGTCCATCCCTAACAACTGTGGAACTGGTGGCTCACCAATGGATATATTGACCAAGAAAATGCTGCCATCTCTCATTCCTATTACAGGGGCTCTAATGACCTCCTCTTCTGATGAGAGAGACTTGTGTTTGGGATCGCGGAAAGGCGAGAGAATGGAGTCGCGGTGGATCAGCCGGAGCGCGAGCTTCGTATGTGTCGGGGCGACGGTGGTAATGAGGTTGTGAAATGTTAAGAATAGGAAAATAACAAGAAGCATGTTAGTGTGTGTGGTTGTTGATGATCTCATGGTTTGTTTTTTGTGGGATTAAACTCTTTTGTGGGGATTATGTGACGTTTATAAGCGAAAAATTGGAGGGTTAAGTCATGTGGAGATGCATTAGAAACTTAATTTTCAACAATTTTGGTTCTAGCATTCTCTTAGAATGTCTCTATACTTGTCAACTAATAAGGGAATTATTACATGGTTATGTGCATTTCTCTCAGTTTAGGTGCACCAATGCGCAATCATGCAAAAACGCGAGAAATTCGTGGTTAGAGATAGAGTTAAATGCATTCAAATACCCCTATGATTTTGGTGATCATTTGGAAAAGTTTAATGTAGTTTGAATTAGCTTAAGACAGACACAGTGAATTTATGTACTGTTTTTAAGATTGGTTTGGGATTCTTGACTTTCTGGTGTATAGACCATTTTGTATTTAAAATCGAGTCAAATAACTAACGTGTAAAATTCAATGTACTAATAATAATTGTGTATCTAAATATTCAAACACGAAACTTCTAACGAAACTAGTATATCAATAACCCATTAAACTACATCAGTTCACGGTACAATTAATTATTTTCAACATAATAGATGACCGGTTAATAAAAAGAAAAATTGACTTTTTACTCAACGTATGGTGAATAGCAACATAGAGTAAAACAATAATAAAAGTAGAAAGCTCCAAGAGAAAAAACTACGGATAAGAAAAATGAGGAAATAATTCATTTGAATTAATTCGTTCTAAAATATGTTTGATATATTAAATACATGTGAAGAGCATTTTGTCCACCTATTATATACACTTTGTGAAACAAATATTCCAAAATGAGATAAAGCTCGATCAACTAATCAAATAGGTTGCCAAACGGGTTGGTTCAAGTGGTTAAAGTGTTCTTTCTTTATGGCTATAATCCGAAGTCGAATTCCTCCAACCACTTCAGGGTGCGCGTTTAAAAACAAAACCAATCAAATAGGCCAAGGACATGTAAGAATCTCTTAAAAACCTAGGGGGAAAAAATACAAAAGATTCACAACTTCACCATATCTTGACCACCTCATTTGGGAACACTAATTTTACTCAAAACAATTCAAAAAGAAACCCAAAAAAAGGGGACATATTTGCAACTTTTGACAATCAAAACCACTACAAAAGATGGGGTCGAACATAACAGTTGAGAGTATTCGACCAAAGAATGAACACTATTCAGATAGATGTGTAATTGGGGAAAAGATGTATTAACTTATCTACAGTTTCTGGTAAGAATTTTCTGGCGAATAAGTAGCATGGCCTCTGATCTCCATTCCACATGCAAGGTCTAACAAGATGTGTTCTCTGCATTACCAAAAAAAAAAAAAAAACACAAACTAATTATCCATCACTTGTGGCAGTTTTAAACATCACCGTAAAAGCCGTTGTCACGAACATACTAACCATTTCATCGCTCGTAATGTGCTCATCCTCTATAAGAGACTGCACGTGAGGAATATATGAAACTAATATGAAGTATTCGTTGAAGTATAATGAATAAAGTTGGAGGTGTAAGAGATAAGGATCGTACTGTAATATTTTTCATGAGTCGAAGGGTAATCTCTTGTGCTCTGTACGATTTCGGATGCCATTTCATTTCTGACCAATCAACTGATGTAACTGACCAGTTGGCTATTCCTGCTGGATCAAACATCTGGAAGAGAAGGGAGGTAAAATAAAACATTTTTATAAGCGTAAATAATATCTAAAATATAATGAATTCAAATTTAGATGTAGAGAAATATGAGTAAAGCAATGCTCTCACATGGAAAAAAGTGGGAAAATAGTGTTCATCAGCGTAGCAGTTGCGTCCCTCCATGCCTGGCTGTCGGAGCAAAATTAAACACATCAGTATAGTGCATCAGTAAAATGTGAGTGTGAAATGATCATATTTCCATAACTAAACCAACGTATTAGGGGAGAAAAAAGAACATACAGTCATATGGAGAATGACTGACCAATAAAATGTATGGATTAATAATTTGATTTCGTTAGATATGTCATATGATCACTTTTGAACTTGGGTAGTTTGATAAAAAGTATACCGTTAATATTTATATATTGTTAATGCCGAGACATTTTGTACAACTTGGTAAAGACTACTAAATATCTAGTGACAAATATACAAGAACTTCCATGAAATGCAAGAAAACCGAAAATTGCCTGGAAGAGTACATATATTTATGAATCAAATTACCCTGCAATAATCTCTGAACTTTGTGTAGTAGAGAGTGTCAGCCATGATTATTATAGCATGTTGCCGTTTCATTGTGAACCACTGCACAATAAACGTTTACAATGATAAGATGACAGTCAGGTTGTACAATTTTGAAATAATAATAAACCTTTCTCTGATATATAAACAACAGAACTGCATGCTCCTCTTTATTAGTCAAGGCTTCCTCAAAATTTGTAATTTCACCTATAATTCAAAAAGGAAAGAAAAAGTAAAATTATGAAAAACACACCTGTGAACCCTTTCGAAAGTCTTTCATCTCGACTTCAGGTAACATATGGTCGATATACCTGCCAGTTCCATGGGGTCCGGGATCCTCGAAGCTGCAGAAAAACAGGATCACTGCTTACATCTCATATTTATTAATAACCAAAGGTGACAAGTAATATAAAAGTTTAATTTTCTGAAGTTGAGACAATTTGAGTGCACAATTAATAAATATACATTGGAATGAATTATCTAATTAAATTTTATTTATTTTCATATTTTTGTTAAATTTATTGTTTAATGCTTTATTCAATATAAACACAGAGAATCCATCGAAAAGAAAATAGTGAGAAATCAAATGAAAACCGGTAAACTTACCAATCTATGAAGCTAACATTTGTGTCCATGAGATAGTTGTACACAAAGTCGAAATCACGAAGCGGTATGCAGCTGCAGTCCCAGGAAATTGCTTGATTAGTATCTGAGTGTTTGCACCAGTTTCAGACAATAAAAGAAAATTAAGCAAGAAACTAAACAAAGCAATGCTTGTTCTAAATATAGCAACCTGTCAGAAAGTAGTACAAAATGTTGATTGTCTGGATCTCTGAGTGCATTGGCTAAAAGCCGCCTTTCTGCATCCACCATGGAAATCCTTCCCCATCCTACCTGTAGATGGTGAATCATTACCAAAATAATAAGCCAAGTAAAATATTGCTTTACTCACACAGGCAATTGTTTTTCTACTTTCCACATAGATAAAGAAAGCAATGATATCCAAGGGGAGCACAAACAAGAACTATATGCACTTCATCATTTGTCCAATTATTACAACAAATAATACCAAATCAAGAAATGAAGAAGCAAACCGGTTCACTGCGAATTTCTCGGTTTATAAAGTAACGGCTGAAATGTACGGGCTTATCCTTGGAGGCATGCACATACACGGAAAATCTACCTTCATGACCCTGCCATATAGAAGAAAAATTTGAGGGGAAGAAAAGAAAAAAATCATCCAAACCAAATAGCATAAAACTCCCTTCCACTCAAAAATACAATTAGATTGGTTATTTGGAATAATTAAATGGATAGAGTGCTCTCCCCAAGTATTGTTCCATGCTTATAAGTATATTTACATTTAGTCTCTATAATTGACCACATTCAATTTTTGAACCTTTGGGGTAATCACTTTCAGTAATGATTCTCAAAATGTTGATTGCTTTAATAATTCTAGACGTTATCCTAACATTGAACACTTACGGGAGCATAAAGAATTGGGAGAATTCAATATTCTAGCATCTATACTTGTTTACTTAATCATTTATCGGCCAAATACAATTTATTACTTACAATAATGGTCCTCAAATGTCACTTTCATTACCCTTTTTGTCCTTCCAATGCATCCCAGGAAACTAATCAGTGTTAGACTTAAAACTTTCAGACAAACAACAGGAACAGAAAGCATAAAAAGTGACATTTAAGAACCATTATTGTAAGTAGTTCACAAGAGGAGGAGATATGAATTAGTAGAAAACAATGATTCTGTGTGATTAATGAGTTAGCTTTTTCCTCCCCCAGTAAAATAGCTAAAACAAATCTAAAATACTGGCTAGCTTCTCCTGTATTACATGACTAGCCCGATAATAAAGATAAAGCAAGGACATCCAGAAAGTAGCTACAGGTTAATTGTTTGATGTCGATCTTAGAAAAGAAACATATAAAACAAGTTACACTGACTTACTTGGAAAAACTTATCCCATAACCTCTCGTGTGGTAAAGGACCGGGAGTCAAAAAGAGGAACGCAATTTTGGGGTTCAATGATTCAGCAGGGGGCATTTTGAGGATATCTCTTATTACAGCACGAGTAGCAATTTCACCATCAGTTAATTCTCTAGCAGGTGAAGGAGGAAGCCAATTTTGCAACGCCTTGCAACCATTAGATGAGAATACATAACAAGCTGCAGACCTATGAGGAGGATAAATGTATACAAAGACCAAGAACAAACAGACTAATGCAACCAATACGATAATCCATTTCGGCTTCTTTAGATGAATTTTCTGTCGTCCGATTAGTGGGAATGTTGGTGCGGCGCCCTTCATGCCAGAGCGCCAGCTCTGAGACGATTTCATCTAAGCAAGCTACAAACGTGCTGCTGCATCACAGCCCTCAAACACTTTTCACTAACATCACTTGTCTGTTTCTCTCACACATTTCATCGATCACTTCCAATGCAACTAATTAGTTAAGCAGACGGCCCTCAAGCGCTAGATTTGGTAAGGTCAATCTGATTGAATTCAAGGTATGCAAGAATTATAATCAATAATAAAAAAAAAAAAAAAAAAAAATTTACACAATTAATTCTAGATACGCAAAAGATTAATCGAATCCAAGTAAAAACACATTTTTAAAATTCTATCACAATCCAACTTTCAGTAATCAAAACCCATATCACAAACAGAGGAAATTAAGGAAGAGATCCACAAAAAGGCCCAACATTGTTTAATTACTCAAGTTGCTAAATACGAAATTGGGATCATCAATAAATGAATGAAATGACCGAATAAGCACCATCATTAATTAAAAACATTTCAACTCAACGTCTCAATCCACACACAAATTCAAAGAAACATCCATCCAACATTTCCATACGCAATATCAGCTCGGCTGCTACACAAGTATCCTTTCGATGCTACACCCATGCACGGCCACAAACTCACGCATCGAACACATTACCTGATCGACTGGAGAAGGAGATCGGAGGAGTTGAATCTTGAGAATGTACGTATATATTTGTCTGTGTATGTAAGTATAGTATGTGCGTGAGAGATTTAGGGGACGTCAAACAATTGAACCAATCACAGCGAGAGTGGCCTTATGCAGAATATAATAATAATGCATAGAAGATGACGTGGGGACACGCGCGAGCAAGTGCGATTGGGGGGCGGATTTGTTAAGGTAAACGGTGCTACAGATGGTCAGGTGGGGGATGACGTGTCATTTGTCAGCAACATTTATGGCGGATTATACTGAAACATTTTTTTGGTTTAATTGAGGATTGTGGAGTGTGGACAAAACACATGGGGGAGAAAACTAGGATTAGTGGTCTTAAAATAGTATTCTCATTTTTGTCGCACAATTAAATTAATATTTAGTTACAAAAAGTTGTTGAAGCTCCTTTTAATTTTTGATAAATTTGGTTTTAAATTCTAAAGACTGATGCAACTGTTAATGAATGCGCCTAATATTTGAAAGTTAGAAGGGGCAATTGTATGAGAAGTTAAAATATACTGTCTAAAAAGTAAATTATTGTCTGAAATTAAAACTTAAGCTTAGAACAACAAAAATCGTGAAAAGAAAAACCCTAACTAGTAACTTCATTGTCATTGTCCTATTCGAGCATAACTCATTTGTCATTGTCAAAAACTCTTTATGACACCAATCGCTAGCGGAGGACGGGCTTCACACATTGTGGGTTTGCTATTCAGGTTGTTGAATCTTAGAGATAATAACTAATAAGATCGGTAATCAATAAGGCTTCCCGATTCGATGTGATCTATATTTGAAAACCTTGGTTTCACGGCATGGAAATGCGAGTAAGGATGATCAAAAAATATAGATCTTGAGTCTCTAGGGTTTTATTGATAGGAAGAGACAATAATGGCTCCGATAATAAATAGTAATAGTAGGACTTAAGTAAAAGATTAATATTAAGAGCACTTAAATCACATAGAAACGTTATCTATAATTACTTTTTTATTGTTCTCAACTCACCCTGGTTGTTATTGTTACATACCCTCATATTATTATATTGATTTAAATTAACATCTTGATATAATATTCCTTATGGTTTACAAAATAAAATATTTGGGGATGGAAGCTAGCTAGCTCTATTTTTCACGCTTGGAGGAATAAAAAAGACTTTCTTATAAAAATCTATGTTTCAATGTAAGAAAAAAAAATAAAAATCTTGATTTGAAGTAACTTTCTTATAAAATATATTCGTGTTCTGCTTGGTGGTTGGTGAATTAGAACCCAAATTCGATGGTCAAGCCAGTCAAGAACCCCTTTAGGGGATATAAAGACTATACCGGCTCCTAAGACTCTGTCCATTCTAGATTTGTCGAATTCCATTTTCCATGACTTTAAGAAAACCAATGTAACGAATTCCAAAAAAAAAAAGAAAACCAATGTAACCTCTGGCGTGTCATTGCATTTGCCATGACTTTGTCTTTACGGTCCGAGTAATCATACTCTTAAACTGATACGCAAGCAGAATATAATATGGGAACCTGTTAATATTGTGAAATTTGATCAGAAAATTGAATTTATAATACTCCGATTCTTAAATTCTGTTTGTATTAAAATCCTAAAACGAATTGATACTCGTATCTATTATTATGAAAATATATCTGGCACTTTCTTTGAGTTCTTCACCAGCTATCAGTCCTCACTACCTCGGCTAAACGTATACAACCACAGCTCTTTGTGTACCAAAGTTTTACTGTAACCTATTTTCCATTTTCTGGATATGCCCGTCTTATCTCCGCAGTTGCGATTTCGTTTGCTGTCTCCGGCGGCGGGGCTTCTTCTTCGGTTCATTCCTGCAGAAGATTCATGCACAAGAATAAAGTAGATATCATACAATGTTAGTAAATATATAAATGTAAATTGTTTTACTTGTATATATATCTTAATACATACTGTACTATATTTCTTTCAAATTCTAGTATTTTATTTTATATAGCTAATGGTGGGAAGTAAATGATGATTTAGAAAATCTTACGGTGCGGTTATTATGAGAAGAACAAGTAGAAGTATGGGGATGGAGGCCTGTGACGATTGCAAGTGAATAAAGGGTTAGTATGAAAAAGTAATTTCAAACATTGAAAAATTCCGTAGTATTCTAGCATATATGATATTTGGTGGTTACACTGTATGTCATATGTAATTACCATAATTGGGGAAAGACATCCTGTAGCAAGAGGCTTTGTCAGCTCATAACTGTTGAGGGTTGCACAAAGAGTTGCTTGGACCTTGGAAAATGAAAATATTGTCATAATTGCACAAGATAAATGCTACAGAAATTCCTTGTAGATTGTTGCAACTTGCAAACTACATTCCTTATTGCTTTTCAGTGAGTCGGTGCAGAAACAGGCAAACAAAGGGGATAGAGGGTGAATTTCATAGCAGTAAATATAATTTTTTATACCATAACTTAATCCAATTTGAAGTCTTTCGTACCATACTCTTTGCTATCTTGTTTCTGATACCCGGGTTTCAACTTGTATCAATCTTAGTACATAATGAAATTCAATGACTGAGATGTAAGCACAAAGTGCGAATCATGTGATCAAAGCTCATGTGCAATTTGCATTAGGATCCAATACATTAAGTTCAAATTCATTAAAAATGATTCGATAAGTTTCACATGAAAAATATGGTACACATTGAGTTATGGCAATAAAAGTGATATTAACCCAACACAAGGATGGATGTTCATACCTGGGAATGATATATTTGAAAAGTCTCAGTAATCTTTCTAAAATAGCTGACCGCTTTCCCAAGATGAGGTTTAACTATCGCTTGAACTCGATCAATGTATGGATTCACAAACATCATGGTTTTCTGCCAAAATGCACAATTGATGAAATTAATTCACTATGAGAGATCAATTTAATCAAAATAGGACTTCGGAGTATACCTGAATGTATGGATTTATGATTTCTTGCATTTCTACTATTTTTGGCACAATGCTGCTCTTTGCCACATGATAATAGTATATGGCTTTATTACCAATCGACTGTGCCACGAGACAAAAATCATCCATGACAGACTTACAATGTTCTTTTATAGTTGGGAGCCATTCCTTGGAAAAGGGATGCAAAAAGTCAACATAATCCAAAATGCAGGAAGAATTAAAGTTCACTACGAGATATTACTTTAATCGAAATAGGCTTTCCAAGTATACCTGAATGTACGGATCCATGAAATCATGCATTTCTACTATTTGGGGCTCAATGCTGCTCTTTGCCACATGATAATAGTATATGGCTTTGTTAGCAAGCGACTGCCCCAGGAGATGAAAATCATCCATGACAGACTTACAAGTTCCTTTAATAGTTGGGAGCCATTCCTTGGAAAAATGGATGCAAAATGTCAACATAATCAAACAAATTATGAAGAGACTGTAAATATACTATTCAATACCTAAAAGATAATAATTAGAATTGTTACAACTATAAAACAGATTTTTCAGGGTTCTACGCATCTGAAGAACTTAACAATCTTGGAAAATGATTTAAAACTCAATATGATGCAATAACCAATAAGTACATGATCTGAAAGAAAGATTTCTGTTGGATTGTGGGATCAAGGGGTGGTCTCCCAAGTAGGGAAATTCTTGGCTCGCGATCCACGAGCCTAACTAAAAGGGGCTTGGCTCGAGCTTGCTCGCCAGGCTCGCGAGCCGGCTCGGCTCGTTTGCATCCCTACTCCCAAGTTCATTCAAATTAAGACAAACGACTATATTTTTTTAAGAGAAATAAAATCTATATATTTTTCAAGGAAAATCTTCTAAGATAAATATGTACCTGAAAATAAACTAAATGAGCAGATAGCCAAGGGGGCAGCCATGCTTGATGAACCTGTAATTATCAGATTGATTAATGTTAGTCAATCCAACAGAGGACATTGCACAAAAAGCACTTCACTCAATCTAACAAAATCTATCGTTCTTCTAGCTAGTAATAACAAATTGGTGAACCATAATTTAGAAGGCATTGAGTGATAAGATACATGTAATAACAGATAACTAGATCATAAATATCAACTAAAGGCTGAGTTCATAATTGTATAACTTGAATTGGCATTTCTACTAGAATGGACAAGCACACAAAACTTGATTACTGAATCAAATAAGATTCTCTAAATACTAATTCATCAACCTACTTTGCTGATTTTCTGCATGGTGATTTGACTAATGACTTCTGTACACAATGATACTTTACCCTTTTTCATCCAAAAGTTTCCTTTCTCCCAGTTTTTAATCCCAAAATAGTCCATCTGGCTTCCTTTCTCTCAGTTTTTAATTTAAAATCAACATTTTTTTTTCTTAATTCCCACTCAACTTCAAGACAATCTAAAATTCCATTATTGAAAAACACTTGACTGAAGGGAAACTATGTTTCATACAATAATTGACAAGTGAAGAATTTAGTTTCAGGACATAACCAACAGTGTCAGAGAAAAGCAGAGATATAGGTAGAAAGAAAAATGGAAAAATCTTAATATTACCTCTTCGAAATGTTCTATCATTAAAGAAGCCTCCAATTTAGCTTTGAGCATTTCTTCCTGCACGAATTCATATTTCTTTCATGAGTTAAATCATACCATATGTTAGAAGACGAGGGCAAGAAAGAGGGACTGATAACACCTCTGCCACTTCGAGAGCATGTTGAGCATTACGAATTCTTGATTTTTGTTCATCATTAATTCTTAGTAGCTGCCATTGAAGCAAAATACATCAATGGCTTGCACATATAATCACAAGAGGTAGTTCACAAAAGCAAATTACACAATTAACTACCAAATATTAAATGCCAATTACAATGACCAATTGCAAATTAAGCACAACCAGTTTGAACATACATTTTCAAGCTTCAGGTTCAGCTCCTTGATCTTTTCCTCAGCTACATTTGCTTTGGCTTCCAGCTTGTCCTTTTTCTTGTTTTGTGATTCTATGTCCTTTCTAAGATTAACAATCTATGACAATACCATAACAATTAAAAATAATAAGTAAATAGAGAAATATAATTATCAGTCATTGTCATATGATCTTGAGTTTAATAAAACCTGTTTCTGAAGTTCATCCACACGCGTATTAACCTCTCCCATGTGCTCCTTTACTACTGATGATCCCTTCTCCTAGCATAATGAGAAACCAACAGATGCATACTGTATCAGAGTATCAATATTGAGAGATTAAACAAGAAATTCAATAATGCGCTCACAGAATTTTGACCCATTTAAACAAGTTTCACCTGGACAGGTCGAAATGCACTCTGTAATGAAGCCAAACTAATTGATTTCTCGGCAATAAATTTCTCCAGATCCTTGATACCACCATCTGTTCTTTTCAATTCGCCCGTCCGGTCCTCGATGCTAGTTTCTTAAACAAGATTTATACATCGCCAATACCAACAATCAAACGCTATGCCGCATTATAATTTAAATCATAAAAGAAAATCTTCTGACTTCGTTGCTACCATAAAGAACTTCAACATTTATCACTTCCATACTACGCAAATTACAACCATCTGTAAATTAGGAAAGCAGAACGACATTTGGAAAAATTACCAAGGGAAACGATACTGTGAAGTTTCAGTAAATCACATTAAACTCAAAGTTGAATTTAAACTCAAAATGTAACAAAATAATTCCAATTAGAAAAGGCGAAGTCATGAACAACTAAGATATTCATACAGTCTCACTATCATCGAAGCAGAAACTGAACTATTGAAACCACATACACATTCTCACTAATGTTACCTAGAGAAGAAATCCTTGACTTGAGTTGATCGAGTTCGAGTTTTGCAGCCTCCGACGGGTTTTCCAAGACGATTGCGTCTTCAGAGAGTAAGTCAGATTCCGCGCACGTAAACTTGGCCAAAATGATGGGCAAGAAAATTGAAATTACGAAGAGTAATTTTCGAAACGCCATAACCGAAAGCTTCAGAGCAGAGAGCTTTGGGTATTTTTGAAATGGGAATTTTATGAGAAGTTTTTTGTATATTGAATATTGATCAATCGTGTAGTTAAACTTAAATCTCTAGAACAAGCAGGGCTGTCAATGGATCGGATTTTAATCCGAATCCGGTTCGAATCCGATCCGAATTTTAACATATTCGTCCGATAAAAATGTCCGATGGATCATATCCGATTATAAATATTCGTTATCCGAAATAAATGGAGCGAATATGGAATTAACGAATCCGATCCGTTTAGAATCCGAATCCGATTATATATATAATATTTAATTTAAATAAATTATTTACTAGTACATAATATTAAGTAAAATGACTAAAATTATAATTTTCACATAATTATCACTTTAAACAACAATAAAATTTGAATTATTTACTCTAAAAATATATATTTTCCTTTATTAATAAGTTTAAATTAACTTATTTTAAATAAATATAAATAAAATCATCAAATAATCCATTAAATAATTATTATATATTAATATTATGTAATTATATTTATTCTTTATATTAAATTTGTTAAATAAAAAAATTAAAATTTATTACTAATCGGGTCGGATCTTTAATCGGATATAATCCGATCCGATTATACATGGATTCAAAATAAATAAATACGAATCGTCGAATCCTATAGGATTCGGATTCGGATCCGGTTGTCGGATCCTCTTGTCGGATTCGGATCCGGAATCCCCTGATCCGGCCCGAATCCGACCCGTTGACAGCCCTAAGAACAAGTTTACTTCAGCATAGTCCAACTCAAGGGATTTGGGCTATGGATATGTGGATTAGCATGTAAATGAACAGTCCAGCGTTTACCTGAACTGTTTTTGTAGTGGGCTAGCAGATAATTTTTGAGGTGGATGTTTACAATTACATTGTTATGTATGGCCCATGAAAATAAATGTGAAATTTCTTTTATACCCCTGCGAAAATCAATTTAATTATTGTTCCCTTCTCTACTGCATTTTTATTTTTTACATTAGAGATTACGAGGTCGATGAAGAAGGATACCTTACTATTATCGCAATGATTTCTTAAAATATGAGATTTTTTTATATTTTTAAAATGAATAATAATAATAATATTACAATATTATTTTATGGGAGCTAATCTCCACCATATTTATTAATACAAAATAATATTACAACTTTCTAACACTACAAATTGAATGGACCAAAAATGCAATTTTCCCAAAAAAATAGGGTACAAAAGCCACAGTAACTCATTTTCACCTCCTAAATGTTATAAACAACATTTGATGCTAGTAATCTATACTATTATGTATTTAATGACTATGTTTGACTTTTTGAGGATGTGGAATTTTGTGATTTATTTGCAATTTTTAATTAAATAAAAAAAATATGATTAGCTTATCTTTATTTTGTATATGATTCTTTTATGAAATAAATAGTAACTAAGAAAAATAATTAACCTTGACAAGTTTGACTGAATGAAATTAATTTTGATATTTCTACTAAATAAGTTAAGGTTAATATTATATACGTATATTTTTATATTTTTATATTTGGTAAATTAGTTTTAATGGCTGATTATTTAAATCACGGATTCAATCTCCATAAAAAGTCGCTACAATTTCAAATTTAAATTCAAACACTATAAAATAAAGAGAATTAATTAAGTTGCTTGAAATTTTTGTATTTTTTTCGTGTTTATGAATTTATTCAAATCTTTTGTACTTTACAGAAATTGATATGGGATGGCACCAAAAAGGAAAAGAATTTATATGGGAAACTTTTGATTGTTTACACTTACTCCATACTAGGGATGGCAACGAGCCGAGCCGAGCCGAGCCGAGCCGAGCCTTGGCCTTTTTTTTACAGGCTCGGGTTCGGCTCGGCTCGAGGCTCGGCCATAAATATTATTTTTAATAAAAAAATTAGTTTTTTTAATAATTTAATATATTTTTATATATAATAATATATATTAAATGAATATATATAATAAATATATTATTTTTTTATTCATTTTGTATAAAATTTAATAAATATATATATAATATTATATATTTATATATATAAAAATTAAAATATTAATTTTTTAATTAAATATGTGGGTTCGCGAGCTGGCTCGCGAGCCACAAGACAAGACTCAAAGGGTTCGGGTTCGGGCTGGGCTCGTGTGGCTCGCGAGCTGGCTCGGCTAGTTGCCATCCCTACTCCATACCTATTATGATTATTTCATTTAATGTAATCTAATTGTATTTTTTTTTTCCTTTTTTATTTTATTTTATAATATATTAATTTACACAATCATCGTAATCCTTATAATTGGATCTTTATGTTTTGATAATTATTGTTTGTAACAAGATATTACATTTATCTTTCACTACAAGATATATTTCATATGTATTTCTTACATTTTATTATTTATTTTAGTATATATATAGCTCATATTTGATCGAAGTTATTTTTAATCTTTTAATTATTTATTTTTATAATTATATTAATCTTTTTATTTGTTGACTTAATTACATTTTTTGGTTATTTTGTTATTTGAAGAAATTAATCTGTTATATTTTAATATTTATTTTAGTGTGTTTTCAATCCTTATAATATGTTAATATTATTTTTTTCCTTGATATTTTCATTTATATTATTTGTTATTTTTATTTATTCAAAGAAATTTTTCTATTTTCTTTGAATTTGAATAATGATAGAGTTTAGTGACTTGACTCACTTCTTAGAAAGTTTCAGCACTTTTGGGCGAACACATATTTCAGATTAGAATTTTTCGCATATATTTTTTAATTTTTTCCTTACTTTTTTTAAAATTTTCGTAGATATTATATATTTTAAGCACTTTGTACCTTTTATTATTATTTGATTGTATTTATTAAATTTTATTGTGTGCACGTACACCATTATATAATTTGAGCGATATTTACTATCTATTTTGATGATTTAATTTATATTTATGATAGGATCAAAATACGCTCGTCTCACGTTTGGACACGTGGCAATTCGAGGTAGTAACACATGTTCTCTTGTGATTAAGGCAGTCATACACGAGCGCCCGACCCCCCCGAGCGTCAAAGTTTCTCAAGGACACGTGTCATCTCTGCTACGTACCTGCGTGATTAACATTGCCGCTCTCTGACGAGCGCACTTCGCAACACCAGGCTGAGCTCCAATTTATCAAGAAAGCTCTCTTCGAGAGCTACATTCCCTCAGGGGAGTTCTTCACTCCCCCTCGTGGTATAACCCTTGGCCGTCATCCCTTAGCGGATTCTCTGGCCTCCAAGGCCCTTGGTTGACACGAGCGTGCTCTTAAGCCCTCGTTACCAACCCCCTAAAACGGCTCTCTGACACCCCGTACATGCCCGCACACCTACCACTGTTGCTAACACTAACTTTCACCATCTTTCGTAGAAGATTCCTCCTAGGTTTCTCTCATAGTGCCGCGTGTTAGGGCAACACTTGGTCAGGACCACACGGTGCAAATGACCAAAAGGTTCCTGACCCTCAACTATAAATAAGCTAGTTCATCTCCTTCACCGTAAGCAATCTCCATTACTGCAACTTCACATTTCACATATTCTCTCTTTCAGATCATCATCTGACTTGAGCGTCGGAGAGCCAAACTGGGAATCACCCCCAGTTCCCCCAGCTTAGCCGTCTGACCTCTGTTTCTTTAGTGTTTGTCCTAGCAGGTTGAACCTACCATCTTTTCCGACGATCACCATCGGATTCCCACTTTTAAACAAATTCTAAAGTGATTGGACTCTGTACCCCATATTCAGACCCATCATTTTTGGTGTCGTATGTGGAAAAACCGTTCTCAGTTCGTCTCTCTCTTTTTGCTAGTTGAAAAACAAACACCTAACACCTTCCTAACCATGGTAGCTACAAGATCTGGAGCTGTTGGAGGAGGATCATCTCCTCCCCATGATGCCAATATCGCCACCATCCCATCTGCAGCTACTGGTGGAGCACCACCCGCCGGAGGTGTGCCTCCGCGTATAGAATCAATGATTCCACCGCCAGCACCGCCCGCTTCTAGCTCCGTTGGAGGTGCTCAACTCCCCTCTCTTCCACAACCCCCCCAGAATCAGTGGGTTCATTCTCATACGAACCCAGGCGGGCAACACTACATGATGCCGCCTCCAGGATATACGCTCACACCCTCCGTCATGATGCCACCAATTCAACCTTACCACGCCGGCCAGATCCAACTCCCAGTAGTAGTTCTAGGGAGATTGAAGGGGTGGAGTTACCGCTGTTAACTCCTCAGTAACTGCGAGTCTTATACACCCAGTGCGAGATTTAAGCAGCCCAGAATGCATGGGAAAAATTCCATTCCCTGTACTTTCCTCCTGGGCAAACCGCCCATATAGCTTCACCCTTGGGGGGAATACAAGGGCATCCCCTCCTGCAGGCTCAGGCCGTGTTGAGGGCTCAGCCACCGCCTCCACCCACGAAAGATAAAGAAGCTCCCAACCCAGGGGAGTCGAGCGTCCCCAAGTGGACAAAGGCAAGGAGCCCATCGAAAGGATTGATGTCGATGAAGAGGTCCACTCTCGGGCATCAAAACAAGGGCCACAAGCCTCCCACCAAGGGAGCCAGGTAAGAAGAGAAGATCCCAACCTCCTCGCGGCTGTGCAAGACCAGTTGCAGGAGTTGCAGGATATGGTGGGACAACTCTCAGGAGCGCGATCCCAAGTCCCCCACGCTGGGGACGAGCGTGAAAAAGCCAAAGACGTTCGACGCAACGTCCGCCAACAGCATGTTCCCTGCCATGTGGAACAGGAAGAAAATTTCGGATGTTACAACCACCATCCGCTCGCAAAAGGGTCTCCCCTTGTGGAAGAAGTCTTGGTAGCCCAAGCGTACATGGGCAAGGTCCCGACATCAGTCAACCGCTACGACGGGACCACCGACCCCACAGAGCATCTGGGCCATTTCTTGCATCTGATGCACTTGTACGAGCACTCTAGCCATTACTGGGCAAAGGTATTTGTTACCTCCCTCGTTGGAATGGCCCAAGAGTGGTACAAGCGTCTGCCGCCAGGATCAATCCACTCCTACGGTGAGCTCACAAATGCCTTCCTGAACCATTTCAATTCCTTGAAGGCACCCGTCGCCGCACCCACTGCCTTGTACAACTTAATCCAAGGCGAGCACGAATCCCTTCGGTCATTCTTCGCTCGTTTCAACAAAGAGGTGCTGCTTGTGGAAAGACCGTCCATGGATTTCCTGATCCACGTCCTTTTCAAGGCCTGCAATCATAAGCAATACGTGAGTAAGAAATTTGCTGATTCCATCGTGAAGAAACGCCCCACCTCTCTCATGGCAATGAGGGAGATAGCCGAGCCCTATTTCGCGCTCGAAGATGTACGAGTCCAATGCTCCAAGGCATTTCGGACCCTCTAAAAGCGAATGAGGGCGAGAGGAGCCTCCTCACAGAGAGCGCCGTAAGTCACTTCCTCCTCCACGGAGACTAGAGCGTGTCCCTCTTAATAGGCCTATCTCGGAAGTTTACACCGGGGTCTGACAAGAAACTCTTCAAAAGGCCCACGAAGATGAAGGAGACGGAGGCATTAAGGCGCTCGAACAAGTACTATGCTTTCCATAAGCAAAGGGGGCACGATATGGATGAATGCCGCCAACTAGAGGTTGAAATTCAAAGGCTCATCGCTGGGGGCCACTTGAAGGAGTTCGTTAAGATGTTGGAGAGTTATGATGAACGCTGCAATGAGCGGGGAAGGGAAAGGAGGAGGAGCCCATCGCGTTCAAGGAGCCCGCGAGGGATAGGCCCTCCTGAGAGCAGCCATCGCAACAAAGGAAAGGCTCCTGAGCAAGAAAATGCCCCTTTTACGGTCATCAACATGATAGCAGGAGGATCCTCAGGAGGAGACTCCAACGCTTCAAGACGACGGTTCGTCCGGAGTTATGATCAATGCCCCTCGGAACCCAAGGCAGTTTATGCCATCCGAGAATCCAGGGATGACCGCTCAAAGGAACATGATGTGATAGGATTTACAGATAAGGACTTAGAACATATTGTAACACCCCATGGGGTCAGTGAAACCTCTGACTGCCCCATGGTGGTTAGTTTAGATGTCCATAATCACATTGTAAATAGGGTGTTAGTGGATAGTGGAAGCTCTGTTAACGTTTTGCCCTACACCACATTCCAAAAAATGAATGTTACCAACATCCCGCTCGAACCCCTCAAAACAGCCCTCATTGGCTTTGGAGGTTCTGAGGTTGTCCCATGAGGGCAAATTCGCTTGGCCACTTCATTTGGCCAAGCCCCACAGTGCAAAACGCTCATGGTCACCTACGCAGTGGTGGAAATTGATATCCCATATAACATTATAATCGGGCGACCGGCTCTTGTAGACTTCAAAGCGATTATCTCCACCTACCACCAAAAAATCAAGTTCCCCACCCCCGAGGGTGTCGGAGAAGTTTTGTGCAATGTACGAGAAGTCTGGGAGTGCTACATGCTATCCCTCAGAAAGCCTAAATCAAAGAAAGCATTTCAAATTGGGTCCACCAAGAAATCTGTTGATTTCCCCAATTTGGATGAGGACGGTCCCATGCGTAAGAGGGCCAAAATGAACAAGAAGAAGAACAAAAAGAAAGATCCCCACAACAAAGATACCCACGAAGCTGCCCCACCAGGGACAGTTGGAGAGTCTTCCTCTGAGGAAAACGAGCGTGGGCAAGAGGAGCCTAGGGATGATGGCCATCTGACAGGAAAAAAAAGGGTGCTTGAGCTCCCCCGTCCAGAAATGAAGATCGAGCCCTTAGAAAAATTCCTTACTATTGAGCTAGAACCAGGGAACAAGGATAAAACTGTAACAGCCCGAAAACCCATCTGCCGATATTGTCCGCTTTGGTGGGCTAAGCGACACCACCCTCACGGTTTTGTTCCTCCCAATGGCTAAGATCACCATCCGGGAAAAGGCCTCAACAAGGGAAAGGTATCCACCCCCTTATAAAGGAGGCTTTGTTCCCCTCTCCAACCGATGTGGGATAAGCACCTTAGGCTATTACAAAAACTACTGGGTCCAACCTCTCTGGACCCTCGCAGATCATGATGATAGACTTCCTCCGAGAGAATATTGACGTCTTTGCATGGAAAGCCTCGAATCTTACCGGGATTGACCCGAGCGTCATAGTCCACAGGCTCAATGTGGACCCATCCTTTAAGCCAATTAAACAGAAGAAGCGAGATGTGCACGGCTTTCGGAAGAAAGTTATTGAGGAGGAAGTTAACAAGCTTCTTGAAGCTCAGTATATCGAGCCCATACTGTATCCAGAATGGTTATGTAACGTGGTACTGGTGCCCAAGAGCGCAAATAAGTGGCGTATGTGCAATGACTTCACGGATCTTAACAAGGCTTGCCCTAAAGATCCTTACCCATTGCCCTGCATAGACCAGTTGGTGGACTCAACTGCGGGCTGCGAACTCATGAGTATGATGGATGCATTTCAAGGGTACTATCAAATCTTTATGGCCCCGGAAGACCGTCCCAAAACATCATTTGTCGTCCACTTGGGTATATATTACTTCCTGGTCATGCCCTTTGGGCTCAAGAACGCTGGGGCCACTTATCAGCGCCTCGTTAACAAAATGTTTGAAAAAGAAATTGGGGGATCCATGGAAGTGTACGTCGATGATATGATTGTTAAGAGCGAGCGTCAAGGCTCGCACCTAGAAGATCTCAAGCACACTTTTGCCATTTTGCGCCAGTATAGGATGAAATTGAATCCCTTAAAGTGTACTTTTGGAGTGCGAGGAGGAAAATTCTTGGGCTACATGGTCAGCCAGAGGGGAATTGAGGCTAATCCGGAGAAAATCAAGGCTATCTTGGACATCCCCTCCCCTCGTAATCTCAGGGAAGTGCAAGTGCTAGTAGGGAAAATCATATCTTTGAACAGATTCATCTCGCGCTCGGCAGACAGAAACCTTCATTTCTTCAAAATTTTGCGAAATGCATGAAATTTTGCTTGGACTGAAGAATGTGAAAAAGCATTGCGAGACATGAAGGCTTACCGTTCGAGCGCCCCGTTGTTAACAAAACCCGTTGAAGGTGAAAGGTTGTTTATGTACCTCTCTGTTTCCATAGAAGCAACGAGCGCGGTTCTAATAGCCCTACGAGAGCGTAAGCATTTGCCTGTTTATTATTTGAGCAAAACATTACAAGGGATCGAGAGGAAGTATTTAGAAATTGAGAAATTTGCATTCGCCCTAATTAATGCATCACGAAGGTTGAGGCCTTACTTCCAAGCACACTCAATAACTGTCCTCACTGATCAGCCTCTGAAGCAAGTGCTGTCCAAACCAGATGTGTCGGGAAGATTGATAAAATGGGCCATTGAGTTGAGCCAGTTTGACTTAAGTTTCGAGCCCAAAACTGCTATACAAGCGCAGGTTGTAGCGGATTTACTGGTTGAACGCTTCGGTTTAGAACCTACTGTTCTAAAGAACGATGGTCTATGGGTCCTGCACACGGATGGTTCCTCAACCTCTCAAGGGGGAGGAGCAGGGGTAACCCTTAGAGACCCCAACGGAATTGAGTTAGACTTTGCAATCAGGTTGGATTTCCAAGTCACCAATAACGAGGGAGAATATGAAGCCCTTGTTCAAGGATTGAAAATTGCTTTTCAAAATGGAGCATCCAGAATTACCGCCTATGTGGATTCACGATTAATTGCGAGCCAGATTGAAGGGACTTATGAGGCTCGAGAAACCACAATGGTGCAGTATTTGAACAAAGCCAAGGAAATTATTGGAAAGTTCGAGGAATTCCATCTACTCCAGGTCCCAGGGGTAGAAAACGAGCGCGCTGACGCTCTATCAAAATTTGCCTCGGCCTTGGAAGGTGTCAAGGAGCACTCCGTTACGTTTCTTAGAACTGAAGAGCCTCTGATAAAAGAGCAGGGCACCAAGAGGGTGGTGGCCATGATTGATCCGCACGAGCCGTGCTGGCTTGATGATATTATAAGATTTCTTAGGGATGGCGTTTGTCCCACTGACAAGGTGGAGGCCCGGAAAGTCAGAAACAAGGCCCCTCGGTTTTCTTTAGACTCTGAGGGGAGATTATTCAAGAAGTCATTTCAAAGGCCCCCGATGAGATGTCTAAGGCCCTCGCAAGCTAAAGAAACGTTCGAGCTTATTCACAATGAAAGTTGTGGAAACCATTTAGGGGGGCGTATCCTCGCAAAAAAGGTCCTGAGGAGTGGGTTTTATTGGCCCACGGTTCTCCAAGATGCCATTGAGTGTTAGGAATAGTGCCCTAGAAAGCCGATTGTATATCCGCTTTGTGCTTTTCCTTATTGTAATCACAGACAATCTTTGAATGAAATAACGAATTGAAGCAACACTTCTTTATATGCTCTTGTTTGGTATGCGTTTACTTTAGCTGTGCATGTATGAGAACTCCCCTAATCCTGATGACTTTAGGACTCTACCATTTAGGTGAAATGGTTCATGAAACGAGCCCTATATCACATAAGTCGTGATTAGTAAAATACTCCAAGCCGATGAGTCCTACAGACAGTGGGAGTGTCAACCTGCCTCCTCTAAGGCTTGCTTGTGGGATCACGCCCTTAAGAAGGACCACCTTGTTTCATGGAGGT
The DNA here is from genome assembly GCA_037501455.1 of Lantana camara. Taxonomy (NCBI): domain Eukaryota; kingdom Viridiplantae; phylum Streptophyta; class Magnoliopsida; order Lamiales; family Verbenaceae; genus Lantana; species Lantana camara. The sequence goes on along the minus strand of CM074863.1, from coordinate 19,975,671 downwards.
GCAAAGTGTATAGTTGATACGTGCGTGATACATGAGGGTGCTTACTTCAATAAGTAAGTTCACTGAGGTGCCCCGTGTGAGAAGATTCCTAAATGGGAAAGGAAGTTTCTATTTCAGGAAATGGAAACTTCCAGATTAGGAAATATCTCACGAGTCATTGATGTGATTAATTGATCCTTAGACTTGAGGTTCCTTGTCACTTTATGAGTTAACTCTGTAGTCTTAGGTATAAGCTTTAAAGGGTGTCGTCTTAGACAACTGATTCAAGGCTTATGCTGGGGCTGCACAAGTGATTCATGAAAGTGAATGAGAATCAAGAAAGGACCTACACTTGCATTTGCAAGGTGATCTCTTATTGTGTAAGTCATTCATATGCCATATGGAGTCCTTGACCAAGGCAGTAGATCAAGACATCAAGAAAAAGGGTTTCTTGGATTGAGATCAAATGGATATGAAATGCACTTAGCTTTAAGACCGGATTATTAGGGTTCTGATTATTCCCTTACCCTAGATCTTGGTTGAGAGATAGTAAGTAGGAGGATTGTATCTCACATGAATCAATGACTTAAAGGTTCTGTCGAATCCGAACATTCCAATTCAGCTAGGGGTTAAACACCTGTTGCTAGACTATGGTCGTTTAATCTGTGGACTGATTAATTAATTAGGGTCACTGCTAATTGAATTGAGAACCTAGAGGGTCACACACAACAACTTGGTTACATGAGTTGAGGCTTTAAAATGATTAAACGAGTTAATCGGGCCAAGAGGGTTCCACACGTGTGGCTCACGTGAGTGACACGTGTCCTTGTGACACGTGTGTAAATATATGTGTATATTTATTTATGTGTTAAATAATTAATGTGATTAATTATTTAATAGACTTTGGTTTAATTTTGAATTAAAAAGAAAGTTTTATTTTGGAGAAAAATAATCTAGTTAATTAATTATGAATTAATTAATTAGATAAAATAAGCTATTTATTTTAAATAAATAAAGTATAAAATTGTCCAAAAATAGTTTGGATATTTTTAGCTCTCTTGAAAGTTGATTTGAATTTGAATTCAAAGTCAAAGTCAAAATTACTTGATGATCAAGTAATAGGAGAGAGAGACCAAAACCCTAGCCCAAGGACTAGGATTTTCGGTCCTCCCTTTATTATAAATAGGGGAGCTCGAGCTCCCCTTAGAGCTAATTGGCAATTCTTTTGGTTCATGTGTTGAACACCATCCTTTCTCCAAGATAAACAAAACCCTAGGTTAAGCCTAAACACCAACTAGAGAACTAGCATCCTTACTAGTTAGATTGTAGTCAAGTTGGTGGACTATCTCTAGAGAGCTTCAAATTAGAAGTTTGAAGATTCGAGTTTTACCAAGGAGAGGGGATCAAGCCGCGAGAAGAGCGTTCTCGGGTGGCTTGAAACGCTTCAAGAAAGTTAATTAAGAAAGTAAGTTTCTAATCCCTACGAATTTGGTTACACGATTGCGAGTCCTAGATCCTTTTGTTGGGAAAATTTTTTAAATTCCGCTGCTTTCTGATTCGTGTTTTCCAACATTGAGTTTTCCAGGAAATGCCCTAAGTGTCAATTTCATTCTAACCTCCCTCAACTGTCAGTCGCTCAGATGGTCCCTATAGATGTCTCATGGCCTTTTGACCAATGGGGGATTGACATTGTGGGTCCCTTGCCCATTGCGGTCGGACAGAAAAAGTTTGTCATTTTAGCTGTCGATTATTTTACCAAATGGGCCGAGGCTGAAGCCGTAGCAAAGATTACTTTCAGGGTCATGAGGGACTTCATTTGGAAAAACATTATCTGCAGATATGGCATACCAAGGGTGCTCATTTCAGACAATGGGTCCTAGTTCATAGCAGCTGACACCCGAGAATGGTGTTCAGAGTTGGGTATTGAGCAACGTTTTACTTCCGTGGGTCATCCCCAATCCAATGGACAAACGGAAGTCACCAACAGGATCATTTTGCAGCATCTAAAGACCATGCTAGAAAGCAAAAAGAGTGAATGGGCAGAGGAATTGCAAGGAGCACTATGGGCTTATCGCACTACTCCACGAGCGGCTACTGGCGAGACACCTTTCGCGCTCGTATATGGGTCAGAAGCAATGATACCTACGGAGATTGCACAAGAATCCGCTCGGGTAGCATACTTTGAACATAAAGCCAAAGGGGAGAGAAGGGCACTGGAATTAGATCTCGTAGATGAAAAGAGGGATAAGGCATGGGCACTCATCCATCAATACAAAGCCTCTGTCGCTCGACAGTATAACAAAAGAGTAAAGGAAAGAACTTTTCAGTTGGGGGACTTGGTACTCAAGAAAGTGGAAGTCTTAAGGCATGTAGGCAAGCTAGATCCCAACTGGGAAGGTCCGTTCAAAGTTATACAAATACGGGCAAATAACACATACACGCTTGAATTACTACAGGGCGAGTGTCTCCCACGCCCTTGGAACGCATGCAACCTCAGGTGGTTCTATGTTTGAGTCTATTTTGTAAAGCATGAAGCATATGTTATTTCTCAAGAAATTTATAATGAAAATTTTCCAAGTTTTTAGAGCAAAATTTTCACAAGTCTTGAACGAGGGCAGTCTCCCAGTAAGACCCTCGTGATTACTCAAGACTTAGTAAAATTTTCCAAGTTTTTAAAGCAAAATTTTCACAAGTCTTGAACGAATGCAGCCTCCCAGTAAGACCCTCGTGATTACTCAAGACTTAGTAAAATTTTCCAAGTTTTAAAATAAAATTTTCACAAGTCTTGAACAAGGGCAGCATCCTAGCAAGACCCTCATAGTCACTCAAGACTTAGCTAAAACAGTGCATATTTTACCAAGTATGTTACCCAGAATCTTAGCATCATGAGATTTTGTTATAACAAGCATAGAGTAAAATTTCGTAATCAAATAACACAAGGAATAGAAGGAGACATTATTGTGAAAGGGAAAATCTTCATTCATTAAACTTTCATTAAGATACAAAGTAAGGGCACGTGGGCCCTTAGAATTCCTACAAAATTTAAACATTAAATGGGAAGAAAGAGAGATATCAGCATGAGCAAAAGAAAGAAGAGCATCAAGCAGCAGGGGCAACGTCTTCATCCAGAACCACTAGGACATTTTGGGCCACGGGACCATACACTGGGCCCGCTGGCTCTTGCGCTTGAGGGGCTTGTTCCTCTTGATTCTGGGCAGCTGGAGGAGGCACAGGCTCGTTATTTCCTGGCGCTTGAGGAGCATTGGGCTCATTAGCTTCATTGGCAGGAATAAGGGCATTGTCAGCGAGAAGCTCATTTGCAGGGAGGATCGTGGAGGAGATAGTGGCAGCATCCGCACCCTCATTTTGCTCTGCTTGAGGGGTTTCCGTCTGAGGGTGAGCCGCCATGTATTCATCCTGAATGAGCGTGACTAGAAAATTGTAGTCCGGCTCGGAGATGTTTGCCTCAGGATCTTCACGATCGTCATCTTTCTCGACGCAACGCTCGTTGTACATGAGCCCCATGTCCTGCGCCTCACGAATGGATGGATCTATTAGGCCCTTGTGGATACCCTGCTCAATCGCCAAGTTGAAGGCTTTTTGAGCCTCGTCAAGACAGTGCAAAGAGGCCGTAAAGTTGAACGCCTTTGAATGGCAGAACTGGATGAGCGCCTCCTTGACTGATTGCTCAATACGATGAGGAAGTTGGTCCATGGTATCTGCATACTTCTTCTCCGCTTCAGTGGCCCTCGTCCTCCAAGCGTTACAGTCATCCGTAAGCTTTTGGTGGCTCTCGTTGAGATTATTGTATTGTGTGCGACAACTCCTCTGAGCGGTTTCGGTGTTCGTGAAATCATCCTGTAATTTCTTCGTTTCTTCCTCATCTTCTTATGCTCCGTGTCAAGAGATAGGAATTTGGCCTTCTCTACATCCAATTCCTCCTGAATCTGGGCGGGATCGTTCGAGCGTGCCATCTTCTTGTATTTGGCTTTGCAGTCAGCATAAACCGTAACACGCATTTGGATGTTTTTCGCCCTCGGAAGCACTTGCTGCAATGGCTCGAAAGGGCAGGAGTGTTAATAAAAATCCTTCAAAAGATAAAAATTTACAAGGAGGAAGGAGACTTACAGAAATTAGGGCATGTACCATATCACTGGTCACCTTCTCCACGGACTCGGAGTACAAGGCCCTATGGTCCGCTGTGAATTGGACCCTTATATATAAGCCTTCGCTGATGGTTTGCGCGACCGTTCCGTGCCTCAATAACACAGTGACTCCATCCGTCGAACCCTTAAAGCTCCTATTCCCTAGGCGGTCAAAATCCCACAAGTGTTCTTCCTCTGAGGAGGAAGTATTTCCGCCACCCTTGGGGCCTTCAACGACCTGTTTGCCCTTGCCGGTTATAGAGAAAGAATCCGGTATCCTTTTCCTCTTTCTAGAGGTTGAGGTGCCCTCTCCTTGAGTGTATCTGATATTGACGCTCGTCTGAGGCCTTGGCGGCGAAACAGGAATGGGAATAATGACTCCACTCGTTTGAGAAGCGACCGGGGCCCTTGGAATCACCCTTGTATCAGGGTTGGGTGTTTGGTTATTGCCACGACCCCGATTGGCGCTCGAGCCTGTGGCTTGCCTGCCACCATGATCGTTTCCACGACCTGCGCCTCGGGGTGGTTGGTTCTGTTGATCTCCTTGGTTGGTTTGACACCTGTTGACATTGGCGAATCGGGCAGCATGTTGGATTCCTCCAGCCATGATGATGTTTACTCCTGGGGCAAGAAAAAACAACGAGGGTCAGAAACCCTTGAACAAACTTCATAAAGTATAAGTTACAAATACAAGTAAACAGTTAGCATCCCTATCTACAAGTTAGTGCCCTAAAATCTAACCGTCTCTCTCCAAATCCCGAGCGGGAGGGTTGCTGAGATATTGAGGATTATTGGAGAGCCCACAAAGGAACATAAGTTCATCATCATCTATCAACTCTTTGGCCTGAATCAACCAGCCCTCGTCCTTTAACGTTCCGGCTAAATCCTTAGCCCAATTATCAGGAAAAGTGGGGCCTAAGCGATTCTTCACAAGGGAGCCTTTCCCATGCGAGATGCACTCTCATGACACCCCAAAATCATCATCCGTTGGGGCTTTGACAAAGATAAATTTCTCCTTCCAATCTGGGTCGTAAGTAGAGGAAAGAGAGTTGATCAATTTTAAGTGGGCCTTTGCTTGGACGTAGTAGAAGAGACCCACCTCGGGGGACGAGCGCGGGTAGCTAACGACTTGAAGAAGGGCGTTGAAATTTTCCATTGAGGGCTCGTATCCAGTACACTTTATAAGGATCACGAAGCATGTTATCAAAGTGAGGCCGTTGGGCACGATTTGCGAGGGGCAAAGGTTCAAATTATTTAGGATACTGGCCACCGGAACTGGGATCGGAAACCTCAAGCCCCCAGAACTAACCGCATCCTTATAAACCGCCATCTCACCGAGGGGGTGGGTGGTTGGCACACTCGTGATCAGCAGGGACCCGCCAGGTGAAGCGCTCGTCCCAATATATTGGTGCCAGCATAGTCTTGATCTCCCCCAAAATAATTGTGCCGGGAGTCTCGTCAGGGGTACTCTCGGTCGCTTGCATGCCTGAGCCCTCACCCTCGTTTGACCCTTTGGTCTTCTTAGCTTTTTTGGGCCTCTGGGACTTCTTCATTTTGCCCTTGGCATGAGATCTTTCTGAGGGCCCCGCTTCTCCTTCGAATTCGGGGGCTGGGGCCGCGATGGCCACGGTCACGGCATGGCGATGAGGATGGGTCGCACTTTCTGTCAGCGGTAATACCTCTCCTTGCCTCTCCGCTTCCATCACCATGTTCATCTCTTCAAATATATGTTCAACCCCTCCAGGGTTCCTTTCCTCCATAGCTGATACGGCAGCGTGCAATTCTTCATCCCTTGGAGATGAATTATGACTCGCCATCTCCTCAACCTCCCAGGCAAATTCTTCCACATGATCTCCAGACATGGTTTGAGAAGGATTTTTGAGAAGTGGAAGAGTTTTCTTTTAAGAATCGGAAGGAGATGCGGAATTCAGGGACTTTGGGAAATAAGGGAGATATATTGAAAACTAAATCCTAATCTGTTCTAAGGTTAGAAAAGTTAGAAGATTTCACAGGAGGTTACCTTGAGTTTTCTGAAAAAACTTGCAAGAGAATTGCGAATGCTTGGAATTTGCTTTGCAAAGGGTTTTTCTGCAAAATATGCTCTGAAGATATATCTGCATAAATGATGAAATGGATACAGAATCCTTTATTTATAGGGGTGGGAGTTGGTACGTTTCTGGCAAGTAATTCAAAAGGCAATCATTTTTCGCCTAGGAAACCGTTCACTTTATTGAACCGCCACGTACTTCCCAAGAATCACGCGCCCCACGTGCATCAACATTTAATGCATAGACGTTTCAAGTGGTCAGAAGAAAGGACCGCATTTAATGCATAGATGTTTCAAGCGGTCAGAAGAAAGGACCGCATTTATGGCGCAAACAGAAGGATGATTGCCCACCACGCCATGCCTTGTACAAGCGCAACGCTCGATGGATTACATTGGTAGAATTCTACAACGCTCGTCCCACGTTTGGGCACGTGGCAATTCGAGGTAGTAACACATGTTCTCTTGTGATTAAGGCAGTCATACACGAGCGCCCGAACCCCCCGAGCGTCAAAGTTTCTCAAGGACACGTGCCATCTCTGCTACGTACCTGCGTGATTAACATTGCCACTCTCTGACGATCGCACTTCGCAACACCAGGCTGAGCTCCAATTTATCAAGAAAGCTCTCTTCGAGTGCTACATTCCCTCAGGGGAGTTCTTCACTCCCCCTCGTGGCATAAGCCTTGGCCGTCATTCCTTAGCGGATTCTCTGGCCTCCAATGCCCTTGGTTGACACGAGCGTGCTCTTAAGCCCTCGTTACCAACTCCCTAAAACGGCTCTCTGACACCCCGTACATGCCCGCACACCTACCACTGTTGCCAACACTAACTTTCACCAGCTTTCGCAGAAGATTCCTCCTAGGTTTTTCTCATAGCGCCATGTATTAGGGCAATACTTGGTCAGGACCACCTGGTCAAATGACCAAAGGGTCCCTGACCCTCAACTATAAATAAGCTAGTTCATCTCCTTCACTGTATGCAATCTCCATTACTGCAACTTCACATTTCACATATTCCCTCTTTCAGATCATCATCTGACATGAGCGTCGGAGAACCAAACTGGGAATCACCCCCAGTTCCCCCAGCTTGGCCGTCTGACCTCTGTTTATTTGGTGTTTGTCCTAGCAGGTTGAACCTACCATCTTTTCCGGCAATCACCATCAGATTCTCACTTTTAAACAAATTCTAAAGTGATTGGACTCTGTACCCCATATTCAGACCCATCAATTTAGTTGAGTGGTTTATTAATACAAATTTTCTTCTAATTTTTATTTAAATATGTATATTTATATTTTTTTTTTGTTACATGTAAATAAATGTTTGTTTATATACAAATAGTTATATTTTTTAAAAAATTTTGTGTACCGCACGAGGGTGTTTGCTAGTTATTATATAAAAGGTAACAGGTCATGGAAAATCCGTAATAAAAGAGAAAATTATAGAAGTTAAAAAGTAATATATAAATTTTAGGATTATAAAAAATGTTCAGAAAATATTAAAAAAAAAATGTAAATTCATATTATTATAGCAATCGATAATAAAAGTAACCATATCACCACAACCTGATTGTGTAGGTGAGATTTCACCACCTAAAAAATATAAAAGAGCATATAATAGTTAATACTAATAAATTCTACATTAAAGTAAAATTACATGAATCTTCTAGGAGCAAATTATTGCAGAAATCCGGGATGCATTTATATATACGTATTTGTGTTGTCCATGATTTATATTATATAGATTAAATAGCCACATCTATTTAAAAAAAGCTTAGGGTCCCGAAGTTGAATTAAGGTCAATATGGTTGCATTTTTCTCAAGATTATGCATTCTGTCTCTGCTGCTATTCTTCGCACAAGGTATATTCATTAAAATTTTTGAATTATCATATTAAACCGTGTTGGTATTAATTTTTTATTTGAAATTGTAAAATTTTCAGCGAAAATTGGCCACGTTTTAATATCAAATCGAATATTTTAATAAATTTTGGACGAGAATTTAAAGTATTTTAAAATTTAAATAAAAAATTATAAAAATAATCATAGTTTAGGGACAATTTGCGCCAAAAAATGGGAATTGAACCCATAAAATTATAAAAATAATCATAGTTTAGGAACAATCATCCTCGAATCACACCCACCTGGTTGCGCCCTTCAAACTTTTCTTATTCCTACTTTATGAGGGCCATTTTAATTTTTGTCTCGGTCATATAATTTTTAAATCAAAATCAATACCTCTTCTGTTAAATTTTAATATGAAAACCACCCGATATATTCTTATTAATTTTGAAAAAAACAAAAGAATTTTTTTGTGAAATTAAATTAATCTTTTTTTTCATTTTTTTAAATGATTTGATGGATTTTATTTCTGACTATATGCTTCTTGCGGCCGCCGCCAAAGTTTTTATTTATATTCATCTGAACTAATAACTTTTTAAATGTTTATTAATATATATATATATATATATATATATATATATTATAAAAAGTATTATCTAGTTATATGTGAATATATTCTATTTCTATTTATTAACAAACATACTTATAAATAATTAATTATTAAAACAAACTCGCCCCTTCTGCACAAGAAAGCCCGACTGTACCCCGTTCATATTATAGATTAATCACTAATTTCTTATAACCGTTAAATGTGGCACATCGAAAGTTTAAATATATCATTTTACTCATATAATGGCTCGATAATCTTCCCATCTCGGTTTTAGTTTCAATTTCAAGTATGGCAAAAGATCAAGAAAGGTGCTACCCTGTCGCAATGGGTCCTTGCAGTCGTAGCTCGTGCGACCAGAAATGCTGTGAAGATATCTGCATCAAGGCTTCAGGCCAAACTGCTGTGGGATTGTGCGAGGATGCACCTGGAATTCCACTACAATTGTGCCAATGCTATAGGACTACCAACTGCCCGGCTACTTAAAATTTAACTATTATTTCTTATAATAATTAGTTACTTCTTACTTTCAATATAGTCCCAATAATTGACTTGAGTGTGGCCTTTTACATATTAATTGTCTTAACTCTTTTAGTTACCAATTATCATTTGTAGAATCATATTTTGACGGGGAGATGATTGATTGACGATTGTTGGGAAACACAATGGACATGAAGGAAAAAAAAATCTGTTACAAGTTAGGATATTAAGGAAACATACGCCTCTAATAATATACTATTACTCTATCATTTCTCCCACTTAACCATATCCTAATCCCACAATTAATCACTTTTAATATCAATTCATTATAATTCTATGCACCCTTTTCTCCCTACATATACGCATGTTGTAATCCATACACACACAACACACAAAAATAAGAACCAAAACAATGACGGGAGGCAACGACATGCAGGAACAACCTTCTCCTCAACGACTAACCAATCACCGTCGGCCTCGTGGCAGGCCGGCAGGCTCCAAGAACAAGCCCAAGCCCCCCATCATCATCACCAGAGACAGCGCCAACTCGCTCAAAGCCCACGCCATGGAGATAACCTCCGGCGGCGACATAACTGAATCCCTCACCACCTTCGCCCGCCGGAAGCAGCGCGGAGTCTGTGTCCTCAGCGCGGCTGGCTGCGTCACGGACGTTGCGCTGCGCAACCCATCCGCGGCCTCGTCCGTCGTGACGCTGCACGGCCGGTTCCAGATCCTGTCCCTGCAGGGCTCGATCCTGCCGCCCCCGGCGCCACCAGGCGTGGCGGGGCTGACGGTGTACCTGGCCGGGGCGCAGGGGCAGGTGGTGGGCGGGAGCGTGGCGGGCGCGCTCGTCGCCTCGGGCCCTGTGGTGGTCATGGCGGCGACGTTCATGAACGCCGCCTTCGACCGGCTGCCGCTGGACGGCGGAGGCGGGGATATGGAGGACGGCGTGGTTAGCGAGCAGCACTGTCAGAACAGCAGGGTGCATCAGGTGCGGCGCCATGCGGGGTGTGTGGATGTTGTTCCGCATCATGAGGTGTATGGGATTCCGCAGAATTTGATTACTAATGGGGCGCTGTCGGCGGCTTCTCAGGGGTATGCTTGGGCGGCGCCGCCGAAGTCGGCGATGCGTTGAAGCATGTAGGGGGAGCTATGTTTGTTGCTGGAATTTGGAATGCGTTTGGAACTTTGTTCTTTTGGTTATTTTAATTATTTATTATTTATGATATATACTGTATGTTGAATCAGATATAGGGTAGCATTAATTTGGCGTCTACCAGCTTTGGGGATCAAATGAGTGAGAGATATGTAGTTTTATAAACAAATGATACGACTGCCAAAAGAAAAGATAAATTGAGACGTGTAGCACTTGACGGTTTTTACACAAATTTTCTTATTTGCAATAAATAATTATAAGACAATAAAATGTACGATAGAGGTAATATTTGATTCAAATTAGAAGTGATACAATCTCCTGAGTATTTTTGTAATCTTTCTCTATAAAAGTTGATTTGAGGTTTGATGTTTGTTGAATAATCGGATGTGATATTTGTATTCTTTGATGATCCGTTTATCAAACCAGAGGCAAAAGGAATAATTGATTAATTGATTGTGCACGAAGGATTGATTGATCGATTACTTGAATGAATGATTGAATACTAAATTATTGGAAACGAAAGGAGTAAAGTTGGAGAATTTGCCCTCTCGTTAGACCACGCATCGAATGACATTGAAAATAGAATAAAACAATATGAAGGACCTTGTGGAAGTAAATTGAGATAGTACGCTCATATGGGTGGAAGTCACGAAAACAGAGTAATTCTTCTTGTGATGAGCAATAACACTCAGAAAAAATCATATTTGCTTTGATACAGAGTAATACCTTGATTCTCTCTGTAAGACCACCTAATGGCTTTAATATAATATAGGGTTATTTTCATATTTCAAACATGTGTTACGTAAAATGAGCAAAAAAAACCCTGTGTTTTCAAAATATTTGCATGGCGAACCCTGAAAAATTATGGTGTTAGACACACGCTAAAAGCACGACTAGAACACTAATTTTCTTCATTTATTGGACGCAAAATGACTAATTTACCCTTTTATATTTTGATATACATCATTTGACATCTTTCTATATTATCCAATACTTTTTTATATGCACCAAGACTCTGTATTACATGAAGAACCAACCCTATAAACAAGTATATGTTGAATACTTTTTTATATGCACAGAGACCCTGTTCAAATTAAAAATTACATGAAAAACCCTATTGATGGTGCAGGAATCTGAGTTTCCTAATGCAACAACACTTTAGAATTTGTATGAAAAGGGAAAGACCATCACAGGCGTGAGAGCCTCAGGATCTGGGTTTCCTTTTGAGCGTGGGTTCTTCCAGCTAGGATAACACCAAGAATGCAAGCTACTAAGGTAGTGTTACTGTGGTGAGTGAAAAGCTTGAGAAGATCAGTGGAAAATGCCCAGAACAATGTGTATGGTTTTTGTGCGAATGATCACTTGGGGGAGAATGCATGTGTTCTCTCCTATTTATATGTTAGGGATGGGGGTAAATGGGTAAATTGACCGTGTGGTCCCAAACCTTGTGTTGCCCTAACACGCGTCAGCCTTTGGTGGGATGAGAATGACATTCCCGAAAAGGAGACGGCGTGTCAGGTGCACTGTGCACTGTACCTTTGTGTCAGAGGTTGTTGACGAGGGTCGTGTGTGGATGAGGGAATAATATCTCCTTCCGAAGGTGAGAATCCATCGCATGAGGGACAGACTCATTCACGAGCGTTGATGACGCTCGGTAAGTCCGCAGATGGGCTCCTCACGATAGATGACCTTCGAGCGGCAAGATCCCGAACGTCAAATCATGGGACCCTCATGTGTCGCTTCCCTGTGATGGGTAACCCTGAGGGCCCAGATGCGAGCGCCAGACTCGTCGGATCTGGACTTTTACCGAAGTGGTCATTCGATGCTTGACGGTCCATCCTTGCTTACAAACGAGTGGGCTGGAAAGGCCCACGAGCCCTTTAAGGCGAGCGTCTGAGACTTAGTCAGCGACATACTGACACGTGGACGGCTCTGATTCGAGAGTGTTTTTAGGCCTCATCATTTTGCCCCCCAAATTCTGTAGTATCGCTTCGAGCGTACTGTAGAATTTATAAAGGATGAACTATGAATTGCAAACATCCGAGGGCTAGACCATTACCAGCGAGGAGACTGCTGGCCTTCCGTAACGTACACAAACGGACACCGCATTAAATGCTGTCACATCCGCATTTAATGCTGAGTGGGGACGTGGGCGCGTGTACTCCGGGAGACGTGAGGCGGTTAGCAAAAGTGGGGGGATTTCCTAGGCGGGAAATGATTGCGTTTTTGAATTTTCAGCCCTAATTTATGCACAATCTTCCCTATAAATAAGGGTTTTTCAGGGCTTTGGGACCTTTTTCCGCATTCCAACTCTCTCAAGCACATATCCAGCAAGAAACCTTTACTCCGGCGAATTTCTTCTTCTCCAAATCTTAGGTAAAAAATTTCTTACTCTTCTTCTTATCTTCCCCGTGCTAACATTAGTTTTAGGTTGTGTGAGTGAGTCCTTTGAGCGAAAAGCTACTGTCCACCATTGTACTTGTTTCAGAAATACCCTCCTTCTTTAAGTTCTCTGTTAGAAACCCTGTTTTCCAAAGTTGAAAAGTGAACATGGCCGGAAATCAAGCTGACGATTACGTAAGGGAGATTGAGGAGATGTCAGTGGGGAGCTCTTCCCCTCATGGCGATGTCCCCGTAGCCGTTCCCCTAAATAGGGCGCACCCAGGTGAAGGTATCCCCATGGCGATGTCGGTGGCCCAGGCTCCGGTTGACGCCGGGGAGGAAGAGGTGAACGCTGCCGTTCAAGGGATGAACGAGCGTGTTCCCGTTGGGACGGACGATCTCTTTGAGGAGATGAACATTGTGATGGAGATGCAAAGACAAGGGCAGAGAGTACTCCCAATTTTGAACAGCGCGGTGAGGCCCCAAGATCATAGGATCACAGTGGCTATGGCGGCTCCCGAGGGTGAAGCGGGGCCATCTGGGCGTCCGTTCGAGGCTGAACCTTCCAGAAGGCGTCAGAGGAGAGGCAAGGAGCCTGCCACTCAAGTAAGGCAAGACAACCGCCATCAGACCGACAGATCTCCAGACGAAATTGAAAGTATTTTGACCCTCGGTGATTTGTAGGGGTTGAGGGCGAAAGCGTATTGGGATGAAGCCGTGTTTCCCATGAGACTTCCTGAGGAAGGGGAGAGGGCCAATCGACCACCGCCTGGGATGATGACGGTCTATTGGGACGCAGTACTGGCTGGGGGTCTGAGGTTTCCCATCGCTCATGACGCCGTCGTCATTTACCATCATCTAGGGCTTTGCCCTTCACAAATTCTGCCCAACGGCATAGCTCTAATCAACACGTTCATAATAACAATGAGGGCCCTGGGAAAATCACCCTCGATAATCAACTTTGACAGTTTGATACAAGTAGCCCGTTCGCCACGCTCGTCGCCTACAGACGGATTTTACTACGCCCTGGCCAAATCAGGTTTTAAGCTGATAGATTCTCCATCTTCCTCTTATGGCGAGCACTGGAAGGAAAAATACTTTTTTGTGGGGGCTCCCGGGGGGATTTTCAAAGTTCATCGGCAATGGTTGATTCACGGCGAGGGTCCTTTGATTAGGGAAAGGAGAAGGAACAAGGATTTTGAGGAGTGGGCGATGGGGTTAGCCTTCGAGATGAGGGCTGAAAAGAAGTGGATCAAGGCGGACACATTGATAAAGAATGAAGGGATATTGTTCCGCTACGGATTATCTTGCCCCCCTGATATGATACTCAATCCCCCAACTGACATCATGGACCTCGACGGTCAGATTCTAGGAACTAACATCCCTAACCTTTAGAATAGTTATTTGACTTACAGTCATCATTGCTTTCCTGTTTATACAATTCAAACAACCAATCTTCTGACGCTCGTTCCCCTTTACTTGCAGGTATCCGAATACTCTCTCAAGGCATGAATGCTGAAGCCCTTTCACGTATGTTGGGTGCCCAAGGGCCCGCCGTTGACCCTCAACAGCCGCAACCGCAGCAGAACCGCCCTCCGAGGGCGAGGGTAAACCGCCGAGCAGCGGGCCGAGGACAAGGCGATGCTCGTGGGGGCGTAGGAAATGAGGTTCCTCCAAGGGGCCCGATCGAGGATCTAACGCTGGAGGGTACCCACGAGGCCACTCCTCCGCCGGCGGCCCCCGCAGGCCCAATCTCACTTAGTTCCAGCGGGTCCCGGAACCGCTCGGGGGAGGCTGTCCGTATCCATGAAACCCTTCGGGCTGATCGTCCGGGCAAGAGGAAAAGGATGCCGGATTCCCTCCCTATTTCCGGCAAGGGGAAAGAGGTGGTCGTGGGCCACCGGGGCGAGGGCAGCGACACTTCATCGTCTGAAGATGAAGAATTTTGGAAGATTGGTTGCCGGGGTGACGCTCGGTTCAAGCGCCAAAGGAAGGACGGTCCCGTCCTACTGAAAAAGAGCGCTTTCTCTGTTAACATGGTCTCCGACATCGTCGGAAAGCTTCAATTTTCTGCCGACCATGACAAATTGAACGAGCATGACGCCGCTCGGGTCGCGGATGATGCCTGCCATGCGCTTCTGACGGTAAGTCTGTACTCCCCATTACCAAATTTTCCTTTCTTTTTCCACGCTCGGATTATAACCCTCGTTTACTGTTTCCCAGGAGGTAATCCCGAGACTGAAGAATTTGCAGGGTCGAGCGCAAGCATACTCCAGTCATAAGGCCAAATACAAGAAACTGCTGCGCGTCTCTGACCCGGTCCAATTGCAAGAGGATTACAACAACCTCCACGCTCAACTGACTACAGCCCACCGTGATTTAGATCAGGCGAGAGAGAACCTTCGGAAGACGGACGAGGCCTATCTTACTCTTGATGAGCGTCACAAGGAGTTGAAATTGAGGGAAAGCCAGCTGAAGCAACAGAATCGGGAGCTGGGTGAGCAGCTGGCGGAAAGTACTCGCCAGAATGAGGTGGCCAACCAAGCCCTTGCTGACTTGCAAGGCAAAGTACAGGGATTGGAGGCGAAGGTATCCTGGGAGGCGGTGAAAAAATTCGTGCGCTCCAAGGCCTTTGTGTTTGCGGCCAATATCCAGTGCTTTGACAACGCTCGTCGCTTCTTCCATAAAGCGATCGGGCAAATGGTGAAGTTGGGACTGGCCCCGGAAAGCGCTCGATCAGACGCTCGGCTGCGCATGGATCTTGATGAGAATTGCGAACCAATGGTCCAAGAGGAGGATCCCACGGATAATCTGGCGGAGCCTGAGTATCAGGAGTTGGTAGAGACGCTCCAAAGGGAGTTTATTGCTGCTAACAGGGTGGATCCCGAGCCTCTCTTGATAGAAGACGAGGGCACCCTTATGGACGTAGCTGATGCGGATGAACCCGGCGAGGCCCATACCTCTGACGCTAATGTGTTGGCCCCGGTTCCCCTTGCAACAGCCCCTCCTGAGCCCGACGCTCCGGCCCAATGAAGCTCTCTATACTGATCCCTTGTTGTTTTAAATCCCTTGCCATTACTTATGAACGACTTATGCTTGTACTTAACCTTCCTGTTATTTCTTTATCATTTTGAGTTTCTTTTCATACTTTAGCGTTCTTTCTCTACTGCTTTGATGTTTGAATGTTTTTGTCCTTTGCTCTTGGATGGTGAATGATGTTAACTTGTTTAACTTTGCCGCTTTCATATCGAAATCTTCTGTTTGAGTGTTTGCGATTAGTGTGTAAGTAGGCCAGGGCGTCTTTTACGACGGTCCTCTGACACTTATCACCATGCATATTAAGCTTAGATGCTCGCGACGTCGGGCGGTTGGCTTATTGCAAGTATGGGCGCGAGGGTGACCCTTAGGAGGGTTCCCTGGCCACAGTAGAAACGAACTGTGTATTTGGACTTGGAAAACCTTTGAGGAAACACAGGCGCGAGGGTGATCCTTATGAATATTCCCTCGCTGTATTCTCCTTGAGGCTTGAATTTGAACTTAGGAAATCCCTGTAAGATTGGCTTAGTAGGGGTAAAAACGAGCGTAGTCGTAGTGTTAGTGGCATCCACTATTTACGAGCGTGCTCTTACCCAATTGGATGAGGGTCACAGGGGGTTCTTACGTGCACTAGCTGGAGCGATGAACACTCAGCTGGCGTAAGTTGAGCGTTGGGCTCCCCGTCGTCGGACGCGCTCATTTTTAGGACCAATTCTTACAAATCGTTCAAACTGTTAAAGGTGGATGGTTATCAACACCTGGACAGTGTAACTTTGGTATGATTGAGGTATCGCGTGGGCTTTTCGACGTGGAAGATGCTCAACACGGAGCAAGCCTCTTGCCGCTCGAATCATCAGATCAGATAAGAAAGCAAGTAAATAATAAAAACGAAGAATTAAATACTTACTGTTATATAGATGCACTTTCGGAAATGATTACAACGCGCTTTCCATCAAAGAAAAGTATTTCACGCCGCGAACGGGCCATTACAAAGAGGTTGAAGTTTACACATAGAACCTTCTAAGGTTACATGCATTCCATGGCCTAGGGAGACGCTCGCCTTGCAAAGTTTCTAGCAAGTAGGTGTTATTTGCCCGTACTTGAATGACTTTGAAGGGGCCCTCCCAATTAGGGTCCAACTTACCTACGTGTTTGGAGACTTCAACTTTTTTGAGGACCAAGTCCCCTAGCTGGAAAGTCCTTTCTTTAACACGTTTATTGTACTGGCGAGCGACGGTTGCTTTGTATTTGTGAATACGCGCCCAAGCGGCATTCCTCTTCTCATCCAGCAAATCTAACTCGAGCGTCCGATTGGCCTCGTTGGCCGCAGGCTCGAAATAGGCAACGCGTGCGGATTCTTGAGCAATTTCCGCAGGTACCATGGCCTCGGAGCCGTACACGAGGGAATAAGGGGTTTCCCCCGTTGCTGCTCGCGGGGTAGTACGGTACGCCCACAGCGCTCCCTGAAGTTCTTCAGCCCATTCTCCCTTCTTACTCTCGAGCATCGTCTTCAAATGCTGGAGTATGGTTCGGTTGGTCACTTCGGCTTGACCGTTAGCTTGAGGGTGGCCCACGGAAGTGAATCGTTGCTCGATCCCTAGTTCATAGCACCAATCTCGGGTGTCAGCAGCGATAAACTGGGAACCGTTATCTGAGATGAGAACCCTCGGGATGCCATATCTGCAGATGATGTTTTTCCAAATGAAATCCCTCACAACTTTGAACGTTATCTTAGCGACCGCTTCTGCCTCAGCCCACTTGGTGAAATAATCCACAGCAAGTATTACGAACTTCTTTTGCCCGACCGCCATTGGGAGAGGTCCCATGATATCAATGCCCCATTGATCAAAAGGCCAGGAAACATCAATAGGAATCATTTGAGCTGCTGGTAACTGGGGAGTGTTGGAGTGGAACTGGCACTTGGGACACTTCTTGGAATATTGAATGGCATCTTGCAATATCGAGGGCCAATAGAACCCACTCCTTAAGATTTTCTTTGCCAAGATTCATCCGCCCGAGTGGTTCCCACAACTTTCGTCGTGTACATGCTCTAAAACTTCTTTAGCCTGCGAGGGTCTCAAACATCTCATCGGTGGGCCCTGGAAGGATCGCTTGAATAATCTACCCTCGGTATCCAACGAGAAACGAGGGGCCTTGCTTTTGATCTTCCGAGCCTCAACTTTGTCGCTCGGGCATGTTCCATCCCGGAGGAATCTGACAATCTCGTCAAGCCAGCAAGGCTCGGAGGGGTCAATCATGTGCACTTCTTTCGAGGGTTCATCTTTACTTATCAGTGGTTCCTCCGTTCTCAGAAATGTAACTACGCGTTCACTGTGGCCGTCCAGAGCGGACGCAAACTTCGAAAGAGCGTCAGCGCGTTCGTTTTCTGCCCTCGGAACTTGCAAAAGATGGAATTCCTTGAACTTGGCTATCTCCTCCTTGGCGCTCAATAGATACCGTGCCATGGTGGCTTCTCGAGCCTCATAACTACTATCGATTTGACTCGCGATCAACTGCGAATCAACGTATGCTGTGACACGAGCGGCCCCATTTTGGAGCGCAATCCTGAGCCCTTGGATGAGGGCCTCATATTCTGCTTCGTTGTTGGTGACTTGAAACGCCAGCTTGATTGCATAGTCAACTTCTGCTCCTAGGGGATCCCTGAGGGTCACCCCGGCACCCCCCCTTGTGAGGTCGAGGAGCCATCCGTGTGCAAAAGCCATAAACCCTCGTCAGCCTGTGGCACAGTCTCCAAATTGAAACGTTCTACCAACAGATCGGCCACTGCCTGAGCCTGTATGGCTGTGCGAGGCTCGAAGGAGATATCAAACTGACTGAGTTCGATTGCCCATTTAATTAACCTTCCCGAAACATCCGGTTTGGATAGGACTTGCCTGAGTGGTTGATCTGTTAGCACTGTGATGGAGTGAGCCTGAAAATATGGCCTCAGCCTTCGGGATGCGTTAACGAGCGCAAAGGCAAATTTCTCAATTTCCATATACCTTTTCTCTGCCCCCTGTAGAGTCTTGCTCAGGTAATATACTGGCATATGCTTACGCTCGCGGATTGCTACGAGGACAGCGCTCGTTGCTTCCAAAGAGACTGATAGATAGACAAACAAGTTCTCCCCCGGGATTGGCTTGGTTAACAAAGGCGCGCTCGACAGGTACTGTTTCATGTTTTGCAGGGCCTTTTCGCAATCCTCGTTCCAGGTAAAGTTCCGAGCGTTGCGCAAAATTTTAAAGAAGGGTAAATTCCGGTCTGCCGAGCGGGAAATGAACCTGTTTAGCGAAATGATCTTACCCACGAGTACCTGGACCTCTCTCAGATTGCGAGGGGAGGGTATATCCAGGATTGCTTTGATCTTCTCGGGGTTTGCCTCTATGCCCCGTTGACTGACCATGTATCCCAGAAACTTACCACCTCGAACGCCAAAAGTGCACTTTGAAGGGTTCAACTTCATTCCGTAGCGACGAAGAATATCGAAAGTCTGCTTGAGATCCTCCAGATGGGAGTGTTGGCGCTCACTTTTGACTATCATGTCATCCACGTATACCTCCATAGATTTTCCAATTTCGTGCTCGAACATTCTATTGACAAGGCGTTGATAGGTTGCTCCCGCATTTTTGAGCCCGAAGGGCATGACTTTGAAACAGTAGACACCCAAGTGCACAATAAACGCAGTTTTGGGGCGATCCTCGGGCGCCATAAAGATTTGATAATATCCCTGAAAGGCGTCCATCATACTCATGAGTTCACACCCGGCTGTAGAATCTACCAACTGATCGATCCTCGGTAGGGGGTAATGGTCTTTGGGGCACGCTTTGTTGAGGTCAGTGAAGTCGTTGCACATACGCCACTTATTAGCGCTCTTTGGAACGAGCACCACATTGCAAAGCCATTCCGGGTACAAAATCTCCTCGATGTACTGAGCATCAAGCAATTTATTAACCTCCTCTTCGATAACCCGTTTCCTAAAGCCATGAACGTCCCTCTTCTTCTGTTTGATGGGCTTGAAGGTTGGATCCACGTTCAGTCTGTGGACAATGACGCTCGGATCTATCCCTGTGAGATCAGAAGCTTTCCACGCAAAAACGTCTAGATTCTCCCTTAGGAAGTCGATCATCAAAACTTGCGAGGGCCCATCCAGGCTCGAGCCAATCTGGGTTGTTTTATCCGGATTCCCAGGCTCCAATTCGACGGTCAAAAACTCCTCGGTGGGCTCAATCCGAACCTCCGGCCTCGGTACTTCTAACGCTCGTTTCTTCCCAGTGAGCGTATTCTTGGGCTCATCTCCCTCGTTTTCTGAGGAAGAACCCTCGACGGCCCCCGGTGGCCCATTCTCCGAGCACTGAACGTCTCCAGGGGTCCTCTTTTTATTCTTCTTCCGGTACAGCTTAGCTCTTTTGCGCTCAGGGCCATCTTCGTTTAACTCTGGGAAATCAACGGATTTCTTAATAGACCCAGGTTGAATGGAATGTTTGGGCTTGTGGCTTCGAAGCGAAAGTATGTAGCATTCCCAAGCTTCTTTGACGTTACACAGAATTTCTCCAGTACCCTCGGGGGTTGGGAACTTGACCTTTTGATGATAGGTGGAAATTACAGCCTTGAAATCCACGAGGGCTGGGCGCCCAATGATGATGTTGTAAGGAAGATCCACCTCGACGATGGTGTAGAGAACGCTCAAAGTTTTTCGCTGTGGGGCGCGACCAAAAGAGGTGGCCAAGCGAATTTGTCCGCGAGGGACGATCTCGGAACCTCCAAACCCTACGAGGGCAGTTCTGAGAGGTTCGAGGGGGATGTTTGTTATATTCATTTGTTGAAACGTTGAGTACGGGAGAACGTTCACAGAGCTTCCACTATCAAATAAAACCCTCTTTACAGTGTGGTTATGAACGTCTAAACAAACTACCATGGGACAGTCAGAGGTTTTTCCTATCCCATGGGGTGTTACAATGTGTTCAAGATCATCCTCCTTTGAGCGCGATGAGCTGTCCACGGAAAGTACTGAGCGAGGGAGTGTCGGTCTTTGGTTATAGCTCCGTACATGGCGGCGACGGGAAGCATTGGAGTCGCCCCCCGAGGGGCCTCCCGCAATCATGTGAATGACCGCAAAGGGCTGATTCTCCATGTCTACCCCTTTCCCTTTGTTGCGCTCGCTGGTTTCAGGGCGCTGGCGACGAGGACTACGGGAACGTGAGCGGCTTCTTCTTCTTTCGAGCGCCCGTCCTGCGCAATGTTCGTCGTACCCTTCCAGTACTTTTACAAACTCTTTGAGGTGCCCCCCAGCAATCAGCCGCTGAATCTCCTTCTCCAGGTGACGGCATTCGTTAGTGTCATGCCCCTTCTGCTTATGGAAAGCACAATACTTCCCCGAGCGCTTTTGAGCCTCGGTCTCTCTTAGCTTGGGCGGCCTTTTGAACAACTTCTGGTCCGCCAGGGAATAAACTTCGGCAATTGGGCGATTGAGGGGGACACGCTCGAGCCTCCGCGGGGGAGAGGAATGACGGCGAGCGGGTATTGGGCTGCGGCGGTGACTGCGGTGGGGCTCCACTTTGTCCTCGTGGTTTCTGGTGGGGCGAGGGGCATTTGCCATCTTCTGCTCCCTCGCTATATACATATCTTCGAGGGTAAAGAAAGAATCTGCAATCTCTCTAATCTCCATCAACGAACACGGCTTCTTCTTGGCCACTTCCTCCACAAATTCTTTGCTGACGTAATGCTTCATGTTGATGGCACCGAACAGCACGTGCCTCAAAAAGTCCATCGAGGGCTTTTCTACTAGCAAAATCTCTTTGTTGAACCTCCCCATGAAGGATCGGAGGGTCTCGTTCGGCCCTTGGACCAGGCTATAAAGAGCGGTCGCGGCCGGGGCCGGTGCTTTCAGCGAATTGAAGTGGCTGACAAAAGCATCCGTCAAGTCATAATACCCTCGGATTGAGCGCGGGGGGAGCTTTTTGTACCACTCTTGGGCCATTCCAGTGAGGGAAGTGACAAACACCTTGGCCCAGTAGTTGTCCGGATGGTCATAGAGGTGCATTAGGTGCACGAAATGGTCCAGATGCTCGGCTGGATCCGTAGTTCCATCATACCTGTTGATTGACGAGGGAATTTTACCCTTCCCTGCACGGGTCATCAGAACTTCCTCGACGAGGGGGGAATCGCCCGCCATAATCCTGTAATCTCGCTCGTCGGGATCTTCATAGCTAGCCTCTCTTCTTCGGTGGGAAATGGGGCTGCGTGGTCGC
Source organism: Lantana camara (assembly GCA_037501455.1). Taxonomy (NCBI): domain Eukaryota; kingdom Viridiplantae; phylum Streptophyta; class Magnoliopsida; order Lamiales; family Verbenaceae; genus Lantana; species Lantana camara. The sequence goes on along the minus strand of CM074863.1, from coordinate 19,953,755 downwards.
CGAGCGTCTCTGGCCTTGGACCTCTCGTCCCCCTCACGGGGGGCGTGAGACCGTGCTCGAGAGAGCTGCTCTACCACGTTTTGGAGCCCTCGAATTTGGTCTTGTACAGCTGCTAGCTGAGGGTCACCGACATTTCTGCGGTTTGCCCTCCTTGTGGCCCTTGATTGGACCTCTTCATTATCTACGGCCGCCTCCTTTCGGGGGGCCCTCTCATCTCCCACAACTGGCCGTTCTTGCTGGACCCTCGGTGGGGCTTCATTCTCTTGATTGGGTGGTTGGGGAAGCTGCTGTGCCCTTAGCGCATTTTGAGCCATTGCCAAGGGATGCGCTGGGAGCCCTCCAAGAGGTGGGGCCAGACGAGCACTAGCCTGTGAGGGGAAATAGGCCGCCACGAAATGCTCCCAGGCGTTCTGAACGGCCTGACTCTCGCACTGCGCATATAGCGCTTGAAGTTGCTGGCTGGTAACTTGGGGCATCTCCACCCCCTGTATTTCTCTTGGCAAAGACGTGGGGAGATTCAGATTCCCCACCTGGTACGGCTGGATCATCGGCATCATCCCGGGCATCATTCCCGGCTGCACAAATGGGTATCCCGGAGGGGGCATGCCATGGGATACATCCCAGAGTATGGGTAGGAAGCATGGGTGGTGTGAGCTGCAGTTGGAGCAACGGTGCTGGGTGCTCCTGCAACGTTCCCACCTAGCGGGAGACTTGTCCCCGCAGGTTCTGTGTTCTCGCCTCTGTTCCCTGCGGCTGGGGGGTTTGCTTCTCCGGCGGGGACGTTGCCTTCTGTGCCCTCCTCGTTGACGGGGGGAAGAGAGCCTCTCTCTCTTACTGCTCCTGATCTCGTTGCAGTTACCATGATTCAAGATTTGGGTGTTACTTTTCAACTAGCTTTCAGAGGAAGAAACTGGCAATACCAAAGATGGTGGTGATGGTTTCCCACAGACGGCGCCAAAAATGATGGTGCAGGAATCTGAGTTTCCTAATGCAACAACACTTTAGAATTTGTATGAAAAGGGAAAGACCATCACAGGCGTGAGAGCCTCAGGATCTGGGTTTCCTTTTGAGCGTGGGTTCTTCCAGCTAGGATAACACCAAGAATGCAAGCTACTAAGGTAGTGTTACTGTGGTGAGTGAAAAGCTTGAGAAGATCAGTGGAAAATGCCCAGAACAATGTGTATGGTTTTTGTGCGAATGATCACTTGGGGGAGAATGCATGTGTTCTCTCCTATTTATATGTTAGGGATGGGGGTAAATGGGTAAATTGACCGTGTGGTCCCAAACCTTGTGTTGCCCTAACACGCGTCAGCCTTTGGTGGGATGAGAATGACATTCCCGAAAAGGAGACGGCGTGTCAGGTGCACTGTGCACTGTACCTTTGTGTCAGAGGTTGTTGACGAGGGTCGTGTGTGGATGAGGGAATAATATCTCCTTCCGAAGGTGAGAATCCATCGCATGAGGGACAGACTCATTCACGAGCGTTGATGACGCTCGGTAAGTCCGCAGATGGGCTCCTCACGATAGATGACCTTCGAGCGGCAAGATCCCGAACGTCAAATCATGGGACCCTCATGTGTCGCTTCCCTGTGATGGGTAACCCTGAGGGCCCAGATGCGAGCGCCAGACTCGTCGGATCTGGACTTTTACCGAAGTGGTCATTCGATGCTTGACGGTCCATCCTTGCTTACAAACGAGTGGGCTGGAAAGGCCCACGAGCCCTTTAAGGCGAGCGTCTGAGACTTAGTCAGCGACATACTGACACGTGGACGGCTCTGATTCGAGAGTGTTTTTAGGCCTCATCACCTATAAACAAGTGTAAAAAAGGGTATATATAGAGAGAGAAAGAGATGGGATGATATATATCAGAATATAAAAGGTAAATAAGTCATTTCACGTCCAATAAATAGATAAAATTAGTGTTCTAGTCGCACTTTTAGTACATGTCCAATACCAGAAATTTTCAGGGTTCTCCATGCAAATATTTTGAAAATGCAGGGTTTTTTGTATTAATTTTTGTAACACAATGTTTTTTTTGCTCATTTCACCTAACGTAGGGGGTATGATGTATATAACTCATATATTATATAATCTCCCAAATCCCACCAAAAAAATATATAATCTCCCAAACGCATTACAACCCCATTCTAAGATTTTACACGTAATCTTTCTGTGTTTCCTGATCAGTCAACTTAACCATATGCGGGACTTATGCTGTAATGATCCATGGAGTGTATATCTAACCTATAATCAGTGTTTTCAAAACCGGACCGGACCGGCCGGTCCGACCGGTGACCGGTGGCCTGTCCGGTCCGGTTGACCCCCCAAAACCAGTGGGATTCGGACCGGTAATGAACAGGAAAAAGCGCCCGGTTAACCGGCGGTTCCGAGCCTTAAAACCGGACCGGACCGCCGGTTTTTGGATTGAGCTTTCTTTTTCTTTTTTTTTTCTTTTTTTTTTGGCCTTCTTTTCCCTTTTTTGTCTTCTTCCTTAGGGCATCTATACTCTATAGAGAGAGAAGAGAGAGAAAGAAGGGATGAGGGACTTACAGAGAGAGGGGAGAGAAAGAAGGGATGAGGGACTTCATGTTTATAGACATCATGATTGGTGACTCATCTTACCAAAATATGCAGTGGACCAAGAAATTGAGATCTGACTTCTGAATAGTTGAATAAGACCTCAAGTCTGAAGGTGGATAATGTGCGGCGGATTTGAGCAACAACTTTCAATGATTGATGGGATTTCAATAGGGTTTCTTATAATTAGTTTTTGAGCTTGGGCTTGGGCTTGGGCTTTGTTTAGAGTTGGGTAAAAATATATGTTATTTTCTTTTGATTTTTCATTGATTTTGTTTTTTGTGAAATTAAATATTTTTTTAGACATTATGTAAAGAAACATTATTTTGTTTTCTAAATATTAAAAGTTATAAGTTTAGTTTATATTAATAATATTATATATTTAATTAATAAAAAATAATATTTTTAATTATTACGTCATACCGGTTCGACCGGTGGTTGAACCGGTCGAACCGTTCCGACCGATGACCAGTAAGGCTGCCGCTTTGACCTCCGGTCCGCTTTTGAAAACATTGCCTATAATATTTCCTTTGTGCAACTCCGGGAATCAGCGTACATCATGCCCATCAAGAAAAACCTTTAACAACTTTAGAATAGCTAGCTAGGGCTTGATTTGGTTCCATGCTTCAATCCTCTATCAGCACACTACATATATCAACCTGCCACGTAATCACGATTATTAGACAACTACACACACGAATAAAATGAATAATGACTTAACAAATCATGATCCCAAACCAAATCATTAACCACGTCTCATAGCAACAAACGAACTAAGATTCAATCTGATCTAAAATTGTAAAAATGTAGATTAACTTCCAAAAAATATATTTCCTAACAAAATAGGTGCCATAAATCCTAGGGAATTTCTAATTTGGTGAATAAATTCAAGGAAAACGAAAATATTGGATTGTTTGAGGCCATGGGAGATAAAATTGGAGGGATACGAAATAGTGTACTCAAGAAAACAAAATGGGCATAAAAACTTTGGAAAAACGGGCATGAAACGGCAATGGGTGATATTTTCTGAATGCTATATGGACAATTTGATAATTATACCTAGGCCTTAGCCCATCTGCGGTGGGCTAATTAACAACCTCAATTTAGGGTTGTTAAATAAAATGGGATAATTATTAGGAAAATCCCGTGAAATATTGAAAATGTAAAATAAATTTTATATTTTAAAAGTTAGTATAAAAAATCTTATGTTTTATAAAATAGACACAAAAAAGCCTTATGCATTGTTTGGGTCACATGCGTTGCTTGAAAATAAAAGAAAAAATTCGACAAAAAATAATTATACATAAAAATTTTCAGTGAAATATAATGGAACATAAAAAAAAAAAAAAGAAATTATATATATAAAAAATAAATGAAGAATATAAATACCACAAATTTTTTATTGGGAAGCAAACAATGAAAATAAAGACATAGATCAAAAATTGGTAGAAAAAATCCATTAAAAAAATTAATAAATAAAAAATCACATATTAAAATAAATTATTTTAGGAACTACTTGAGAAATTCAATAAATATTGTGATAAAGACCTGAAAATATAGAAACTAAGAGAACATTTCTAAAAGAATCACAATCAGAACATCTAATGCAACTGCCGATTATAAAACTTTATGTGCAAAATTTAGAAAATATTAAATTTTCTATAAAAATTTTTAATACAAGATTTTTTACGTTTATCTCGAAAACATGACACAATTAAGGTAAACTCGTTAAAAAAGCATTAAGGTAATCACAATTAACTAACAGATATCAAATCCTACATTGTCTGTTTTCAGCTAGAGGTGTGCATTCGGTACATGCCAAACCGAAATTTCAATACGTCAAAATGGCGTATCAAATATCGAACATAATTTTTTTATTCAGTTTGGCTTATACCGAATTAATTTCAATACGGTTCGGTATAATACGAAATTACCGAATTTTCTTAAAAAAAATTCACATATCATTTTAAAAACTCAAACAAATATTAATTAACAGGTCGTTAAATAACACCAGCAATTTTTTTTGGCCTTTGGCTTTGGACTCAAAAAAAAAAAAATGACAAACTAAAGAAGAGAAGCAACTGTTCTTCCTTTTTTTGTGTTATCAAAACACTAAATTCAGTGAAGGCTTGTATTTTAGCTTCAAAATTACTAGTATTACTTAATGAGATTTAGGATAAAAACGGTACAGATTTTAGGAAAGAAATATATATATATATAAAAGTAATAAATATATTATATATTTTGGTATTTCGGTCGATTTGGTATATCATACCTAAATATCGATATCGAACCAAAAATAGAAATTTTAAAATTCTTTATATCGAGTACCGGATCGAATTATTGGTCCAATTTTTAATACGTATCGAATTTTCGATTTCAATCAGATTCGATTCGATCTTACTGAATTGTGCACACCCCTATTTGCAGCTCAAGTAAATTAATTCTAAATGTAACCTTTTTCTTTTTTCAAGTTACCGAACGTGAGGAATGACATGCTTATTGGCATATGACCGACCGACCCACTTAGTATATATTCTTTCGGGTGTGGGAGACCCACGTTATATATGGGAGACAAAAATGTCAGAGATGGTGTAAAGGTTCAATACCATATTTTAATTAATATACAAGCTTCTTTTATTCCTTTTCTTTTATATATATATATATATATATATATATTTGACGTGGTTTTCATATACTTTTGCCGTTTTTAAGGTTCGCCTCGTAGCCTAGCTTGTCCCCGCGGCATTTCCTTTTCATTGAGAATCCTTTTTAAAAATATTTATTCTTTTCTTGGATCGATAAGAATATTAATTAATTTCTTATTAATCATAAGTAGCTAAATCGAGATATAAAATAAAATTACGATTGTTTCATTGTTGATGCTTATTTTAAATCATGTCAAAAAAATATATATAGTAAGCACCCTCAGATTTACATTTTCATATCCCCAAATTCCTTGAATTCTCTTGTTTTTTTGAGAACTTCTTTTATTAAAAATAGTTCAATTCATGATTTTTCATCCTTTTTCTACTTGATATACGGACATATCCAATGTGTTGCATCAAATGTGGGTTCGATTTTGCTTTCTGGGGTGGCGTGCGTCTCTGGCATGAGATCTCCCGTCCCTCGCCCCGGGGACTTGAAACTTGGTTAAAGAAAGCTGCTCAACCATGTCCTGAATTCTATCTAGTTGGTTCTGCACAACTGCCAATACGTGGGGGTCGCCCACATCTTCCTTACTTTCCCTCTTGAAAGCATGAGAATGGGCCTCCTCGTCGGGGGTTCCGCCAGCGGCAAGCGCTTTACCTTTGTCAGCCAGCCCATGCCCTTGACACTTTTTCTGAGGCGCTCCCTTTCCAAGCGCTGGCGGCGGGTGTGGCGGTTGCGCCTACAGAGCAGCTTGAGCGGCCATCAAAGGGTGTACCTGTCATCCTTCCATTTGAGGGGTGAGTTGAGGGTTGTAAACTATTGGGGTGTACGAGGCGACGAAATTTTTTCAAGCATTCTGGGCAGCCTGGACTTCGCATTGGGCGTACACCGCCTAAAGCTGAAGTTGGGTCATTGGCGGCATTTCTACTCCGTTGATCTCCTTGGGGATCGTGACAGGGAGCTGCATAAGTCCGGCGTGGTAGGGTGGGACCACGGGCATGATGTTGGGCTGCACCACCATGTAACCTGGCGGAGGCATCATCGTTGCAGGCCCTCCTGCAGGATTGGCCACGGTGGAGACTAGGTGGGTTTGGGGCACATTGGACCCCGATCCTCTTGTCCTGCCGGTGATGGGTGTTCCTGGAGGAACATTCTTCCCCTTGTCGGTTGGGTACATCAGTGGTGGGATATTCCCGGCATCCTTCGAATCAGTAGGAGGATTCAGAGTTGTTCCTTCGTCTTCTCCGGCGTTGTGTTGGTCATCCCTTCCATTGGGATCACCTTTAATTTCTCCCCCATAACTCCAGAGCGCATTGTCATCACCATTGTATTGCTTATATTTGTTTTGCAGCTTCTAGCAGTGAAGAAAGAGAAAGAAGAAGAATGGTTTCCCACAGATGGTGCCAAAATGATGGGGCGTAATATGATGTGTTACGTGATCACCACTTAAATTTTGTAGGGAGGGGAATACCAAGATGAGACCGAACTCCGGTGAGGATGGAGATGGCGGTTGAAGAGCAGTAGGTTCTACCTGCTAGGCAAACACAAGCACAACGTTAGAAAGCCAAACTAGAAATTATGAGAGAGTGCACACAGTTTTAGCTTTCCGACGCTCAAGTCAGTGAAACAGTTATGTAATTTTAGGTGAGCTAGGGAAGAATATTTAATGCAGTAAAGTTGCGTACAACATAAAGCTTTCTTACTGAAGAAATTGATTCTGGGAGTATTTATTATTGAGCAGGGACGTAGCTAGGATTTACGAGCAGGGGGGACAAAACTAAAAATTTTAAAAGAAAAGGGCTTTTGGGGAGGGGGGGAGCAAAAATCTAAGATTTAGGAGGACAAAACTAAAATTTTTTTAAAATATGGGGGGTAAACAAAAATTTTCAAAATATGGCCCCCGCCCCCCCTGTGGCTCCGTCCCTGTAGTTGAGGGTGAGAATCTTTGGTAATTCTGTATGACCCAGGTACCGAGGGGATGTCGCCCTAGACATGTGGCACAGTGGGGGCTTTATGAGGGAAAACATCCGTAGGTTTGTCAGAAAGGTAGCCGTAAAGCAACTATAGCATGTGCATAGTCATATGTACTGAGTGTCAGAGAGCACTACCAGGTTGTTACCGAGGGATTACCACACTCGGTATATGAGGAGAGTAATATGCTCCCCAAAGAGTGGAATACTATGCGAGATTCGAGGGACGTCCCGAGGGGTTCCAGTCCCATGGGGTTCGAGGGGGCTCTGGACTCCAGCATGGGCTTCCTTTGAGCCCCTTGGTCTCGAGGGTTGTCTTAGGTTGGTAGGGACTTGAGTATCGGGTAGGGATGCAAACGAGACGAGCCAGCTCGTGAGCTTACCGAGCTGGCTCGAGGAAAGCTCGTGCTTGGGTTCGGTTCTTGCGAGTCGAGCCGAGCCGAGCCTAGCCATGGCTCGGTTCGTGTAGCCTGCGAGCCAAGCCCGAGCCACATGTTCCACAGCTCGTGGCTCGTGAGTTGGCTCGCGAGCCAATCTAAAATAAAATAAAATAAAAAATATTATATATATACATATATACGTTTATATAGCATAAATGCATATATGTATATATAATATATATATATATATATATACTAACTAAACAAAATGTAAAGAAGACCCAGCAATCTCATTCTTCATTTTTGATTTTTCACATTCACCCTTCCTTCTGCCACCACCGATTCCAAGATTTCGGCAATCAACCTCACAAGGCCACCGCATCTCCACCTCCCTCCACCACCTTGACACAACCTCCAGCTCTCGCCGTCCCGCGCCACCGACACCACCTCCTCCTCCAGATCTCACGGTCTCACGCCACCTCCTCCTCTAGATCTCGCCGTTCCGCGCCGGCACCACCACTTCCTCCTCAGATCTCGCCGTCCAGCTCCTTCGGCACCACCTCCTCCTCCAGGTCTTGCCGTCCAGCGCCTCCACCACATCCTCCTTTCTCAGCCGCAGCGAAGCCATCACCTTCTCCTCTCTCTCTCTTTTTTTCTTTTTCCTGTTTTATCTCCATGAATTTTAGAATGTGTCAAAATATTATGTATTTCCTCAAGTTTTTTTGTCTGATTACATCTGTATCTTCTACTATTCTTTTGTGATGGTTATACCCTTACGGAAAAAATTAGATTTGGTTCTTTATCCTATTTTCATTTGGATGTATCTAAAATGGAAGGTTCAGATCTGGCCAAGATAAAGTTGTTTTGAGGTTTTTGTTAATGGCTCGTGGCTCGGCTCGGCTCGCACGAACCTCACTGCGAGCCAAGCCCGAGCCACCTCAACCATGGTTCGAAGGCTCGCAAGCCGAACTCAAGCCTAATTTTTTAGCCCCGAGCCCGAGCTCGAACCCTGAAAAAACGCCAAAGCTCGGCTCGGCTCGTTTGCATGCCTAGTATCGGGCTCAATCTCTTGAGGGGAGACTTTGTAATCATTTGTAAGTTGCAATTCTTATCTTGAGGGATCTTTGTTGATATCAGAGATGGTATCGGAACCCACGCGACAAATCCTAGAGAGGTCATGTGTCATGACGTGTTTCTCGATAGAAACAAGCCTTATCACTACATTTACTTCAAACATTTATATAGAAATAATATAAACAACATATATTATGCTTTTGATAAATTATTATATTTCAAATTAATTATATAATAAAATTTATAATTCTATCATATTTATACATTCGCTCAAAAAATAAAATTATATATATATATATATATATATATATATATATATATATATATATATATATATATATATATTCATTATTTCTCTCTTCGTTTAAACTATATACATCCAAAATTATATAATTATTAAATGAATTATGATATAAATAAATAGTTGAAAATTCGGTTAAATTCAATATCCGTCCGAACCTGCTATATATTCTTTTAATAAAGAGGATATTATCGAAATTCGTTTTAAAAAAATATTAAACCGTATTTGTTCGAATCATAAATAAATAAGAATATAATAATTATATATTCGATACATTTAATACATGTCCATGCCCCCCACATTTATACTTGTTTTCCACCCATTTTTTACCGAATTTGGGTGGAATATTACCCGAAATGGCTCATATATAGTACCCGTAAACCTTTCAAACAAGTCGCTTTCGTTCATAAATAATTCAGAACTTTTTGCCAATTATATGAACCCTAGACAAGTTATTTATTAAATTTTGCACTCTATTAAACCATATAGAAATAAAAAATATGGTGACAAAATTCCATAATAATTGAATATTATTAATTAGCTGTTACAGGAATCGGGAACACTGAAACCAAAGTCATTAATTATTGGGATCTTGATTATATACTTATATATACAAACAAGTGGCCATGAATTGAACAAGCTGTAATAGTACTTGGTATTTTCAGAAAAACAATATGTTGAAGACTCTAGGTCTTCCTAGATTCTTGATATTTGTTCTATCCTGTAATTGAAGCCTAGTTATGGGCAATATTTTATTTAGTTTTCCAGCACAAGGATTGAGGAAAAAGTTTTTTATTTTCATTTAGCTGAAACAGTAAAGATGTTAAAAGCTAACTCGCAATCAAATCTTATTAACAATTGTAAGGAAATTGTACATATATATTTGTGTTGGACATATGCATTGATACTTTCAATTAAGCTAATAGAGGTTTATTGAAAATATCAAAGAGGCATATGAAAAGGTGTTTGGGAAAACTAAACCTGTCCCACATTGGATTAATAACTAAGTGTGGTCAACTATATAAGTTAAGACACTAAGTGGGTTATTAATTCAATAAGTGTGAGGTGGACTGATGGGTTCACACGCGGTGCGGTGCACCGCACCCCCCGCGCGCGCGCACGGGCACGGGCACGGGCACGAGGCCGTGGGCTGGGCATAGGCGAATGTGGCGTTTGATGCACTTCGCACGTGCGCATCGTCGCTAGGAGCCTCGTCTCCGAGCCCAGAGCCTATCTTTTTGGGCCAAATTCATTCAGAATTAACCCTAAATCAGTCCTATAAATCAAATGTGACTGTTGAGTGGCCAATGTAACTGAAAGGTCAAGGAGACTTAAACCACAAATTAATTCAGGGGCCACTAACAGCCCATTGATGCTGAATTAATTCTCCAACAGTCATAATTTGATTTAATCCGTTTTTGTAACACCTGAAATCTATATATACAATCCTTAAGCTGAAAAGAAACACAACACATTCATCTGATTTCTTGTGCAGTGCTAGTACACGAAATCAATCATTTTCCCAGAAATTTGCTTGACATATATCCTGGAAGTGTATCGCCTGAAACCTTTAGCACACTTCCCAGAAAGCTAGGGGCGATAGAAACTTTAAGGACAGGGATTACCCGTGTCTAACTTCTGTTTTTGCCCAGATTTCTCAACAATCTTAAAGTTTCTATTCGTAGGAATGGAGTCTGAATCCTTCAGAATCATGAACCAGCAAAAGCTAGACCGTTTCGATGGCAACAACTTCAGCAGCTGGCAGGACAAGATGAAATTCCTGCTTACTGTCCTTAAGCTTACCTATGTTCTGGATCCCAGTCTGCCGCCAATTCCAGAAGATCCTCCTGCTCCCCAGCAGCCTGTTGATTTGGATCCACCAACCACTGCAGCAGGTGTTGTTCTTCCTGCCAATCCCACTACAGCAGACGGTGCTCCTCCTGCAAGTACTGCAGCCGCAGGTCCCTCCCAGAATGCCTTGCAGATCCATCAAGAGATAGTACAGACACTTCAGCAACAACGAAAGAAAAGAGCTGAAGATGAAGAGTTGGCTCGTGGCCATATCCTCAACACTCTTTCTGACAGATTATATGATCTGTACACAAACGTCAAATCACCTAGAGAGCTTTGGGAGGAACTGGAATACAAGTATAAGGCTGAGGAAGAAGGTACTAACAAATACTTAGTATCTAAATACCTCGATTTCAAAATGGTTGATAATAAACTAATCCTGGAGCAAGTGCATGAGCTCCAGGTAATTGTCAACAAACTACGGATAGTGAAAATTGTCCTTCCAGAAGCCTTCCAGGTAGGAGCTATAATTTCAAAGCTCCCTCCTACCTGGAAAGATTATGCAAAGAGATTGATGCATAAATCTGAGGATATGTCCTTGGAACAAATTCAGAAACATCTGCGTATTGAAGAGGAGGCTCGGAAACGCGATGGCAAGAATTTGGTTCAAGGATAATCCAGTGTGAATTACGTTGAGGCTGGAAGTTCTAAAAAGAAGCCTTTCGGGGTTAAAAAGAATCAAGGACAATTTAAGAAATCCGGGCAGAAACCTAAACCTGTTCATAATGCTACTAACAAAAGAAAAGGCAAGTGTCATGTTTGTGGAGAAACAGGACATTATGCGAGAGAATGCCCACAACGGAAGAATGGATCCGGAGTTGCAAACATGGTTGAGGAGAACCTAGTTGCCATGGTGACTGATCTTAGCCTCAATGTGGCTATGATTTCTGAAATCAACATGGCAAGTGAACTTTCTGGATGGTGGTTAGATTCTGGAGCAACGGTTCACATTTGCAATGATCGAAGGCTTTTCAAGACCTTTGAAGAAGTTGTGGGACAAGAGGTTCAGATGGGAAATAGCTCCAAAGCCGGTGTTGGAGGCAAAGGATCTGTCGAGCTCAACTTTACCTCCGAGAAGAAATTAACTTTGATTAATGTCTTGTTTGTACCAGATGTTAGGAAAAGTTTAATTTCTGTTGATTTGTTAGATAAGAAAGGTTTTAAGATTTCTGTTGAATCTGGCAAAGTCATCATCATGAAAAATGGTGAATTTGTTGGAAAAGGCTATGCTTGTAATGGGATGTATAAGATGTCTATCAATAATATGAATCTCGTTTCTGCTTACATGATTTCTTCAATTTCTTTATGGCATAGTCGATTAGGACATGTTAGTGCAAAGAACTTGAAAAATATGCATGCAATGGGATTAATTGATATTGGTAAAAATGAACTTGATAAGTGTGAAATATGTGCAAAGTCAAAAATTGTAAGAAAACCTTTTCCAAGTATTAAAAGAGAATCACAAATATTAGATTTAATTCATACAGATATTTGTGAATTAAATGGAATTTTAACTAGAGGTGGAAAAAGGTATTTTATAACCTTTATTGATGATGCTAGTAGATTTTGTTACGTGTATCTTTTGCGAACTAAGGATGAAGCACTTAGCTCGTTTGTGAAATATAAATCAGAAGTAGAAACCCAACTTGAGAAGAAGATTAAGGTTCTACGTTCTGATCGAGGCATGGAATATTGTTTGAATACTTTTGATACACTTTGCGAAGAAAGTGGTATCATACATCAAACAACTGCCGGTTATACACCCCAGCAGAACGGTGTAGCTGAAAGGAAAAATCGTACCTTTCTGGAAATGATAAATTGCATGTTAAATCATGCAAATTTACCTCACAACTTGTGGGGGTGAAGCCCTTCTGTCTGCGTGCCATATTCTAAATAGGATGCCTAGTACTGTTGTGAAGTCTAGTCCCTATGAAATATGGAAAGGCAGAAAACCCAACATAAGCTATTTTAAAGTGTGGGGGTGTGTGGCTTATTTTCGGGTTCCTGATCCGAAACGGACTAAGTTAGGAGCCAGAGCTATTAAAAGCGTGTTTGTTGGATATGCTCTTAATAGCAAGGCCTATAGACTTCTTGATTTGGAGTCTAATGTGATAACTGAGTCCAGGGATGTTGAGTTCTTCGAAAATACATTTTCAAAAGATGTTGGAAATGATTCTGGGCCATCCCAAGTTGAGCCTAGAGGTCCTATAAGGCCGGTTGAGGAAAATAACATTCCTACACAACCAATTGAGCCTAGAAGGAGTACTAGAGCAAGAAAAGAGAAAAGTTTGGATAAAGACTTTATCTCTTCTGATGCTTTATTATTCTTGGTGGAGGGGGACCAAGATAATAAAGTGGTAAGTGAAATACCGTTTGTATTTTCACTTGAGACAGATCCTAAAACATTTTCGGAAGCTATGACTTCTCGAGATGCTTCCTTTTGGAAGGAAGCTGTAAACGATGAAATGGATTCGATCTTGGGTAATAATACTTGGGTATTAGCAGACTTACCTCGTGGTTCTAAACCCATTGGGTGCAAGTGGGTATTTAGAAGAAAACGAAACACTGATGGCACTATATCAGCTTTTAAAGCTAGATTAGTTGCCAAAGGGTTTAGACAAGTAGAAGGGATTGACTACTTTGACACTTATGCACCTGTGGCTCGAGTTGCTTCCATTAGAATTCTTCTTGCCTTAGCCTCTCTTTACGATCTGTTTGTTCATCAAATGGACGTAAAGACAACATTTTTAAAAGGAAATTTAAAAGAAGAAATCTATATGGAACAACCTGAGGGTTTTGTAGCACCGGGAACAGAAAAGAAAGTGTGTAAGTTAGTCAAATCCCTGTATGGTCTAAAACAAGCACCAAAACAGTGGCATGAGAAGTTTGACACTGCTATCTTGAAATTCGGATTCAAGTATAACAGTGCTGACAGATGCATTTACTCCAAAAGTACGGCTGACTATATGGTGATAGTCTGTCTATATGTCGATGATATGTTGATCATCGGGACGAATATGATTGAAGTAAACGAGACTAAAAAGTATCTATCCTCGGTCTTTAAGATGAAAGACTTAGGTGAAGTAGATACCATTTTAGGCATTAAAGTTAAAAAACATAGTGGGGGTTTTTCACTAAACCAATCTTACTATATTGAGAAAGTTCTGACTAAGTTTAGTCACCTCGAGATCAAGGAGGTGAATACTCCGTTTGACAACGGATTGAAACTTAAAGAAAATACTGGTAGAGCTTTTGCACAGCTTGAGTATGCAAGTGCTATTGGCAGCCTTATGTACGCAATGCATTGCACCAGACCAGATATTTCCTTTGCAGTTTCAAAACTTAGCAGATACACGAGCAGTCCCAATGCTGATCATTGGAAAGCTATTAGTAGGGTACTTGGGTACCTTAAGAGAACTATTAGCTTTGGATTGTTCTATAACAAATTCCCTAGTGTGTTGGAAGGGTACTCAGACGCGAGTTGGATAACTAGCGTGAGAGATAACAAATCCACAAGTGGGTGGGTTTTCACTCTTGCCGGTGGGGCTGTTTCTTGGGCAAGCAAGAAACAGACAATAATCTCTCACTCTACCATGGAATCTGAGTTTATAGCTTTGGCTCAAGCTGGACAAGAGGCTGATTGGATTAGAAATATGTTGTTAGACATAGATCTTTGGCCAAGTTCAATGCCTCTAATCTCGTTGTATTGTGACAGCAAAGCAACGCTTACAAAAGCGTACAGTGGTACCTATAATGGTAAGTCTAGACATATTGGTCTTAGACATGCGTTTGTGAGACAATTGATACAAGATGATATCATAACAATTGTCTATGTGAGGTCAAATAAGAATTTGGCTGATCCGTCTACTAAGCCTCTGACGAGAGACTCAGTAGCTATAACTGCTAGAGATATGAGACTTAAACCACCCGAACCATAAGTGATGGTAACCCTACCTATAATCTAGGTTTCCCCTGATTATAGGTTCAAAGGGAAAAACAAGTCACGAGTTGGTTAGAGCTATCAAGTGGTCTCATATATAGTAGAAGATAGCTCAGTGAGTTGCAAAGTGACAAGGTTGAGCTATGCTCTTAACAAAATGCTGCACTATTTGCAACTAGTGCCCGAGAAACATTTTGCCTATATGAACTAGAAGTGAAGCCGCTTCTTATAGAGAGTTATGGTTTACTCTCTTAGAGGTTCATGAAACGGGATATGGCGTATGGCTTGATAAGCACCGAGCAGTGGAGTGCTTGTTGTGTGAGAAAGAACACGTTTGTGTGGTGACTCCGGTCTCACCAGTAAGGAGTTGAGGTTCAATCTGCGGACACCATCAACTTCGAGGTGACTTTGAGCTACCTATACTAAAGAGAAGGTTCAATGTTCGTCACACCTTCTGTTATGCACGTGATCTTTAAATAAAACCAGTTAGACACTGGTTTGGGAAAGAGCAGTTTTCCAAACAAGTGGGGGATTGTTGGACATATGCATTGATACTTTCAATTAAGCTAATGGAGGTTTATTGGAAATATCAAAGAGGCATATGAAAAGGTGTTTGGGAAAACTAAACCTGTCCCACATTGGATTAATAACTAAGTGTGGTCAACTATATAAGTTAAGACACTAAGTGGGTTATTAATTCAATAAGTGTGAGGTGGACTGATGGGCTCACACGCGGTGCGGTGCACCGCACCCCCCGCGCGCGCGCGAGCGCACGGGCATGGGCACGAGGCCGTGGGCTGGGCATGGGCGAATGTGGCGTTTGATGCACTTCGCACGTGCGCATCGTCGCTAGGAGCCTCGCCTCCGAGCCCAGAGCCTATCTTTTTGGGCCAAATTCATTCAGAATTAACCCTAAATCAGTCCAATAAATCAAATGTGACTGTTGAGTGGCCAATATAACTGAAAGGTCAAGGAGACTTAAACCACAAATTAATTCAGGGGCCACTAACAGCCCATTGATGCTGAATTAATTCTCCAACAGTCATAATTTGATTTAATCCGTTTTTGTAACACCTGAAATCTATATATACAATCCTTAAGCTGAAAAGAAACACAACACATTCATCTGATTTCTTGTGCAGTGCTAGTACACGAAATCAATCATTTTCCCAGAAATTAGCTTGACATATATCCTGGAAGTGTATCGCCTGAAACCTTTAGCACACTTCCCAGAAAGCTAGGGGCGATAGAAACTTTAAGGACAGGGATTACCCGTGTCTAGCTTCTGTTTTTGCCCAGATTTCTCAACAATTTGACCTCACAATAAAAACACAAAAGTATAAAGCTAAGTGTCCCAACACTTCATTATTATTATTATACGTCCTCGTGACCTCGTCTTATTTTGATGCCAAATGATAAATTTTCAATTTTAAAGTCCAACTTGCAGCAAAAATGTGAACTTTTAGATTTAAAACAGAAAAAGGAGTGGCTTGTCATTTCCAAGATGTACTATATTGGGTGATCTAAAGACTAAAACATAAGTTAAACTTATTTGAAAATATCGACAAAAATGCATTCAGTTATGAGATATTTCTAGAGTTTTTATGAGAAGAACTATAAGGTGAATTATAACTTTCAGATTTCTTGTAAATGGAGCAAATGAAAGTTTTTTTTTTTTTTAACACACTCCCCCAGACGGCTAAAAGGATTGAACCCGAGTCATTATCTTCGAGAATTAACATTTTAACTACTTGGATCAGTCCCTGTTGACGAGCAAATGAAATTCGTTGCCACATATAAGTTAGGTATTCTCGATGCTCGAATTTAGAAAAAGACTAAAGTGGAAACAAAAAAATATATATACCTTTAAAGACTATCAGTTACAATCTTCTTAAATAATTTCGTTAGTTTCACATTTTGGATTTATTACAATCCATATACACTCTCATTCTTTTGCAAGTTTACTTACTCCCATTACCATGGGAAAAACTAATGGAAAAAAAATGCAGGCACATGACCTTGAACTAATTAACTATACAGTACTTACGAATATTCAAAATCCTGAAATCACGTTCGAACTGAAAGTTCTCCGAAAAAATAATTGTTGGATTGATAAATCATGAGATGACATATTAGAACTTGCATTGCATATGAAACAAGAAGTGATCTTCCCCTGAATACGAACAAGAAGTTAACACAGAGCTCCATTGAGCCTGGCATGAGAAGAAGAGAACAAACTGTAGCCAAGAACAACTTGCCGGGCATACGAATTCGAGTTAATGCAGCTGTGCCAGCTGTGCCGGCAAGTCATCCTTGGCTGCAACACATTCTCCACCTCTTCATGCAAGGCTTCAAGAGGAGATATTAACAAAAAGAAATGTTTTTTATGTAATGGGGTTAGTGTTTGTTGAGTAACTCATGAACTGAAGCATTATGGGGGTTCATGGATCGTTTATATAGGCAGAAAAAAGGGATCTGATAATGGAGGAAAGATGATGCCTAGGGCAAGGCCACCTCTAAATATTCTTTTTTCTAGTGTCAACTTTCTAAATGGGTAATGTTTATATACAGTTAAGGCCACACTATCATTCAGATTTTCGTACCATATCGAAAACCAGCAAAAGTTTCCAAATATGGATAGCAGAACTTTTTTAGCCTCAGCAAACAATAGTGGGGTCTGAGTTCGAATGGTTGAAATAATATATTCTTGAATTTGAGACGTGAAAAGAGTGGGGATAGAATATGGTAGCGAGTATTGGGAAGAGGAAATGCATAAAAGTTGGAAAAGAATTCTGAAATTAATGGAATGGTCAAGCCCATGAGAAATAATTGATGAAAAGAATCTGGTTGCGTACCTTTGTATGAATTTAAAAAAAAGAAAAGTAAGGAATTTGGCTCTTGAATAATTTAGAAGCCAAAGCTTTTTCAGCATCTTTAAATTGATTGGTCTAAAATCTAAAGTAAAAAATAGTTAATCCAATAATGCGAAGTTATTGCACTTCGGGCTCCATTGGCATTTTTGAATTAAAATATCATGAGAAAATTATTATTTTCGTCTTATAATGTAACCCTTTTCAGTTTTGGTCCCAACAGTTGTCATGTTTTCACATTACGTCCCATAAAGTCACATTTCTCTTAAATTTGGTCCCATTTATCAACTTCTGTTCAAACTAAACATTTGACCGTTAAAAAAAATATTTGACCATTAAAACATTGCTTTTTGGCCTTTTTTATTTGTTCATATTTTTAAATCTACCCAAAACTATTTAAATTTTATATTTAATTAGCACATGTATAAATTATATATACTTATTATGGAACTAGTAAAATTAACGTGCGTTGCACGTTTATTATTTAGTTTATTTCGATAAGTTTAGTTATTATGTTTATTGATTAAATTTATATATTAAAAGTATCTAATTTAATTTAATTAAATAAATGTAATAAAATTTTTAATGAATCAATTTAATTTTATAAAACTACACATGCAAAACATTTTATTTGAAATCTCTCTTCCGAACCATATACAATAATTAAAATTTTAAATTAGAAAAACATTCAATTAATAAAGAAATAATCAAAATATATATTAGAAACTATGTTACTGTATAAAAATAAAATATTTAAAATGATTAATGTAAATGAAAAGACATATATTAATGGGAAAATTACAAAATCGGGACATGAAGTGACCCCCACTGACAATTTTAGGACACAAATTACTCCGGCGACAAAAGTGTCCAATAACTCCCAAAATATGTCAATTTCAGGACAAAAGTTGCCGGAGATAGCTGACGTGGCGCCTGAGTACTGATGTGGACATATGCACGTTACACGTGGCATATGACACATCGGCTTTTAAATGAGTTATATGCCACGTCAGCACTCAGACGCCACGTTAGCTATCTTCGGCAACCTTTATCTTGAAATTGACACATTTTGGGAGTTATTGGACACTTTTATCGCCGGAGTAATTTTGTGTCCTAAAATTGCCAGTGGGGGTCACTTCATGTCCCGATTTTGTAATTTTCCCATTAATATATGATCAAAATTACCAAATTATCCCTAAAGTTTACAAATATAAACAAAACAATCCTTACAAAGTATATATTTAACAATAGAGTCCCTGAAGTCGCAAACCAAATTAAAAACATTTGGGGTAAATTTTGAATGACATAACGGAACCCTAACAAACCTTAGAGATGAGAAACAATTCTAAAAAATTAGAAAATAATATGTAGTTTCTCGATCTCGATAGTGTAATTAAACTTAAATGTAGGGTAGTCAGAAGTAATTATATTTTTAAAAAATATCTACAAGATATACTCAACACGTTCACACCCCCCTTCCAGATCTAGATAATATACAATAAGTAATTATTTCTAAAAAATAATGTGTAGTTTCTCGATCTAGATAGTGTAACTAAACTTAAATGCAGGGTAGTCAGAAGTAATTATTTCTAAAAAATATCTAAGAATGCACGGTGAAAATTTCATCAAGTTGACGAAGTACCAGCACTACCAGTGGAACTTCTATAGTAAGTTCTAGATGAAATTCCTGAAGAGGAGTATTATTTATCGAAGATCTTTATGTCGAACGATGATGGTTAGGCCGCATACCTAGCACATTGTCCAACAATGAGGAAAGATGACAGTCAGATTGTATGCCTAACAGAGCGTCAAAGGAAGGCGAACCTTGGGTTTTCCAATTTCAAAGTTGAACTTCGAAAATTTTGTTATTTGCCATCGAGGAAAGATTTGCCCAATTTCAAAAGGCAAACCTTGGGAAATTTATTCGTCATCGAAGAAGGAATTTCCAATTTCAAATATTGGGAAATAGTTTAACATCGTGAAGGAGGAGGACGATCTCAAGTTCAAAGACGAAACTTGGGAGATGAAAAAACCTAAGTCGGGATATCATGAAAGAGTATTTGTTTTCTCCATTTATTCACATCATAATACAAAGTATATATAAATTACAAAGATATAAATCCTATGTAAGCGATGTATTCTAGAGGATTCTAAAGGATAAAGAAAATATCTATTTTACAAGAAAATATATCCTAATGATATACACAGAAGCAAATATCTAAATATAATTAAGTGTATTATTCTTAGTATTTAATTAATTATTTTTTTCTAAACACTTTATATTGATTATACGATACTTATAAACCGCTATCATCCCATTATATTAATTTGATGGAATTAGATTGTGATTAGAATTTCCTATAATTTCAATTATGAGAAAATTACAAAATGGGGACATAAAGTGACCCCCACTAGCAACTTTAGGACACAAAATTACTCCGACGACAAAAGTGTCCAATAACTCCCAAAATGTGTCAATTTCAGGACAAAGGTCGTAGGAGATAGCTGATGTGGCGCCTGAGTGCTGACGTGGCATATGACTCATTTAAAAGCTGATGTGTCATATGCCACGAGTAACGTGTATATGTCCGCATCAACACTCCGACGCCACGTCAGCTATCTTCGGCGACCTTTGTCTTGAAATTGACACATTTTGGGAGTTATTGGACACTTTTATCGTCGGAGTAATTTGTGTCCTAAAATTGCTAGTGGGGGTCACTTCATGTCCCGATTTTGCATTTTTCCCTATATAAAAAATATAGATTAAAAAATTTAAAAAATCATATAAAATACTATGTTAATTCTATGTACTTTATTCTTTCTATTATTTGGTTTTTATTGATATAATTTGTGATTTATCTTTGATTTTTATATAAAGTTATGAAATGTTTCTTTGTTATAACTCAAAATGTAAAGTTGATTGAATTTTTTATAGGAACCACCCTCTTCAAATTTGTATGTTAATGTATTGGATTCTTTGCAACCCAACAAAGGAATAGTAATCCCAAGTTGAGATTTATTCAACTCTGTTGGTGAACCATCCTAAACCCAATAACCATCTTAAACCTTGTGGTCTATCCTCATCAATTTATCCACCATGATGTTTCTTTCTCTGGGGATGTGCTCAACCTGAGCTTCGCTAAGTCCTGAGGAATAAATTTCGGCGATCGAATATTAAATTTTTCATGGGATGCTCTTTATAATGTTTCTTTGTTATACATTTCGCCACCGTTTCTGAATCAATTTCCATATTAATATTCAAAATGCGTCTCTCCCAAGCTAAGTTTAATCCCTCATATAAGCCTAATAACTTCACCATTTTTGTTGGAACTCTACCAAAATTTATAGTTTATCTTAGCACCCATCTTCCACTATCATCTTGAATGACGCTCTTAGTCGAAGCATTTCTGGTGTGGCTATAAAAGCTTCCATCTAAATCTTGTTTCACCATCCCTCATTGAGTTTATTCCAAGGCAACTCAACGCATGTTTTCTTTTGCCTGTATTTTTTGTCCTCACTAATTAGTACCAAGGACTCAGGTAACTCTTTTATCTGGTAAAGAGTGACGTTTCGAGATTTCATAATATTCTAATAGCTTCATCAGTTTCGTACTTTTCAAAGATTGTTGAGCATTGAGATCAAGACAATCTACCCAAGACATTCTGGAAACATGTTGCTCTGAACTTTGTTGTTAAAAGCTCTCTTCGAGCCATTCCGAACCTTACAAGCCACGAAGATTTCAACCAGTCTACGTATCAACAATCTTGTTCCACACTCGATGTGCGAACAGACAACTTCTCAGCACGTGACCAACATCTTCAAGTCTTGTACAACAATTTGTACATATATTGCTTTCTCCAAATTTTTAGTCATACTTCAATGCATTCGTGTGCAAGCTGTCATGTTGGCAAAGTCACAAGAAAATCTTGAACTTTTAAGGGCAAGATAATTTCCAAATTCATTTCTAGTATTTTCTCGCATTTCTCATTCGATACTATAAGTAGATTACATGCCATTTTATAGGAGAAATTATCGTTAGTTTCACAACACTTTATATTATTTATATTTAATTTTTATCTCTTTTTGTTTTCAGCTTATCTATGTATTATTTTTTATCTATTCCAATGAGATCATATGCTATAAAAACTTTATTCTTCTCATAAATGTTATATTTCAATACGTCGGCTAGTTTGCCTTGTGATAATCATCTATCATTATATATAGACATCCGTCACCGTTTTCAATCCTCCAAAATTTGTAAAACGGTTCTACCAACCAAATACTTCTAACAATCCTCTTTCATACTTAAGAAGCAAAAAATTGAGGCTTACTTTCAAGAATATACCTTCCCCTCTCTTTTAAATATCTTTTCTTGTATATCTAGCTTATAACCGTTGTCTCCTTGTTGAGCATTCCCCATCCTATTTTAGTGAATATCACTATTCAACTTTTTTGGGTTTCTCTAGCACCCAATCCCCATTCTCGCTTCTTGCTAGTCATCTTCTTTCACCCTATAAAATGGGTTCATTTCTATGTTATATTAGTCACCCAAAAAAACTTATAATTGAGTCAATCAAGTTTATCGCACGCGTGATTGAAGAGTCAATTCGTAGGCATATGGTAGATGGGATTCGAGCTCAAGATAAACTGAATAAATGCAATTGTTTGACAATGTTTAGTATTTTGGCTTTCTATTCGGAGGGAGCTTTTTTACTCTCTCAATCACCTTCGAGAAAAGCTCACTATAGTTTCGACCAAAATTCATCTGCACCCCCTAGTTTCCTAAGTTGGTTGTACTTTCCATACCCAAAATTCCACTTAGCTATTGTTCTAAGTTATTTGACACATAAGGTGCGAAAATACATGTGATTTGCTCAAGTTCAATTTGAGGTCTGGTACCTTGCAAATGCCCAAACCTCACTTTAAATGCACATCGTTCCATCCACGGTAACTTTGGCTCAAAATATTAAGTCTTCCACAAAAAACAAGTGTGAGATCTAAGGGTTTCCCCGACATACCGTAATTGGTCTCCATTATTTGATCAAAACAACTTTCTCAATCATATACATAAATTTTTCTATACAAAGCACAAACAAATAAAGCGAGAGTGGATCCCCTTGTCTAATGCCACATGTTATCTGTATAGCCTCCGTCAGGTCACCATTCCATAGAATCTCCGGTTTTATCTCCTCTACTATGCTCATGATGATTTTTGTTGGAAATTAAAAGAAAGTTAGAATTTCCCTTAGAAAATTCCACCATACTTTGTTGTACATCTTTTCAAGATCCAATTTTAGCACATGCGCCCCTTGTTGTCTTTGGAGTAATGTAACGTGTGTAACATTTCTTGAAGTATTAGAAGAAAGTTAGAATTTCCTTTAAAAAATTCCACCATACTTTGTTGTACATCTTTTCAAGATCTAATTTTAGCACATGCGCCCTTTTTTGTCTTTGGAGTGATGTAACGTGTGTAACATTTCTTGAAGTACCAAGATATTATCATGGCTACTTCGGTCGGTAATTAAATTATCCTAGTTCGAAATCATAATTTTATTGATATATGGCCTAAGCTGGATTAAATCATCTTGATGATTATTTTGAGCAATATGTTGCACAACGTAATGGGTTGAAATTCGCTTATTTTTTCTGGAGCATTAACTTTCGAAATCTGGCAAATAAACGTTTAACAAGCCTCCATGGGAATTAATTTTCTCCATGTAATCATTAATGAATTTCACCACCGAGAGTCTCTTGTTATGTCCTAATAGGTCTTGGAAAAGTAAGCTTGGAAACCATTTGATCATAAAGTTTTATATGGGTGAATGCTCTTCACTATACCCTTAGGGTTTCCTCATTTAAGGTCGTTCTTGGCAAGTTATCTTTCTGTTAGGAATAGTGCCCTAGAAAGCCGATTGTATATCCGCTTTGTACTTTTTCTTATTGTAATCACAGACAATCTTTGAATAAAATAACGAATTGAGGCAACACTTCTTTATATGCTCTTGTTTGGTATGCGTTTACTTTAATTGTGCATATATGAGAACTTCCCTAATCCTGATGACTTTAGGACTCTACCATTTAGGTGAAATGGTTCATGAAACGAGCCCTATATCACATAAGTCATGATTAGTAAAATACTCCAAGCCGATGAGTCCTACAGACAGTGGGAGTGTCAACCTGACTCCTCTAAGGCTTGCTTGTGGGATCATGCCCTTAAGAAGGACCACCTTGTTTCATAGAGGTGCACAGTGTATAGTTGATACGTGCATGATACATGAGGGTGCTTACTCCCATAAGTAAGTTCACTGAGGTGCCCCGTGCGAGAAGATTCCTAAATGGGAAAGGAAGTTTCTATATCAGGAAATGGAAACTTCTAGATTAGGAAATATCTCACGAGTCATTGATGTGATTAATTGATCCTTAGACTTGAGGTTCCATGTCACTTTATGAGTTAACTCTGTAGTCTTAGGTATAAGCTTTAAAGGGTGTCGCCTTAGACAACTGATTCAAGGCTTATGCTGGGGCTGTACAAGTGATTCATGAAAGTGAATGAGAATCAAGAAAGGACCTACACTTGCATTTGCAAGGTGATCTCTTATTGTGTAAGTCATTCATATGCCATATGGAGTCCTTGGCCAAGGCAGTAGATCAAGACATCAAGAAAAGAGTTTCTTGGATTGAGATCAAATGGATATGAAATGCACTTAGCTTTAAGACCAGATTATTAGGGTTCTGATTATTCCCTTACCCTAGATCTTGGTTGAGAGATAGTAAGTATGGGGATTGTATCTGCTGGGAGCGGGCCCAGAACAGTAGCAGTCCGGGACAACATTTTTAAATTTTATTATAATACAAGTATTAAAATATTTCTAAAACATTTTAATACAAAAGTGGAAGACTAGCCGGATCTACTCAAGTATATACATGCAATTGATAATAAATTTTAAATCACTTAACCAGATAAATATCTAACATGCAATTAACACTTCAGAGCACATAATTTATAATGCTTAAAATAACTGAAAAATATTACTGTACTGCAATCATGGCAATCTAACGGCATTTTTCCAACTCATTTCCCATTTGTGAGACCGGCAGAGCATCCCTGCAATAACCCCAGAGAAACCCTCGGAGTGTGGGCTCCGAAAGTATTTCTCTAAATACTTAGAGAAAATAAACTTTAAACTAGAAAATCCTTTTCAGGGTTTAATCTCCTGAAATTAGGCGTCATATATAAACACCTAATTAAAGTTAATTCCAAAATAAATCGGAATTAACTAGGAGAAAATGAGACTTGATTTCAAAGCCAAAAATTAGTCGAAATCATCCCAAAAATGTTATAAGAAATGAGGGAGGGGGTCAGCCTATTTTTAGGCAAAACCCGGAGGGCAAAACGGTCATTTTAAGTACAGAATGAAGGGCATTTTGGTTATTTTATAAACCGCGTAAAAACCAGGTGTCATCTGGCCAATCGGAGCACGCCACGTGGCCGCACGTGCCCCCACGCGTCGCCACAAGTCAGCCAAGTGGTTGGCGCGTGTGAAAACGCGTAGCTTCTAGCAGATTTCGCCACCTGTCCGGATCCGGGCTGACCCGGATCGGGACCCGGATCGGCCCTATCTGAGAACCGACCCCGACCCTATCCGGAAATCGAACCTGTTTGACCGGACTATCCAACCCGTTGACCGGCCCAGTCCAAATCAAATCTGTGCCGTCCGTTTGTGCTGACGTGGCTCAATCTGAGCCGTCCACGTGTCGTACACGTGGCGCCCAGTTAGCGCCACTTGGCAGCTGACTGGTGACGTGGCATGCCATGTCAACTGCCATGCCGTCATAGAATTTTTTTTTTTCGATAAAAATTTTATTTTCTCCAAAATAAAATTTCGGGCATTTCAACTCTTTGGAACTTCAATTTATTTTCTTAAAATAAAGTCCTTGGCTATTTTCAAACACTTTGAAAATTCATTTCTCTTTCTCCTTTTAATATTTTCTCTTCGGGTTTTCAATTTTGGGGCTTGCAAGGGGACCTGCAGGACTAATTAATTTTAGGTCCAAACGGATTAATTTATTATCATCTCATGATAATAATTAATTACCGTTTAACAATATTTAATTCCACTAAATAAATATTGTTGTACTCTAAAATTAATTAAATTATTCACGAATTCCTCGATCTAGAATAATTTCGCATTTCACTCCTCCGTGTAGATATCCATGAAAAATAAATTGCAACTACTATCATTTATTTTTCATCTCTAATTTAAAATTTATTGATTCGCCTTAAGTTCAAATTCTCTGTATGTGAAACACATTCAACATACAACTTCAGTGACGTATCACGCGAAGTGCTTTGGCCAAAGTCTTAATTCGAACTTTTACAAATCTATTTCAGGGATATCTCTTGCCTTCCAGCAAATCCACAGATTCCTCGATCAATATAACTCTTTAGCGCATTTCATGTAATCACCGAACATACAAAGTATTTTGGCCACCCGTTACTGAGACCTCACTTCGAGTATGTTACAGTGACTAACACTACATGCCTAAAGCCGAAATATTATCAGGATTAAGAGTACAATGCTTCCTGAGATTTTATTCATTTTTAGATAGCAGTATAAAATGAATAATCTCTGTAGCGCCCCTAACAGTACAACTCCCGCACCGTACTACCCCCGAGTGGATGTGAGACCTAGCACTCGAGAAATACTAGGGCGAACGGTATAGACGGTACTTAAGTAGAGCGTAGGATAAAATGCAGCGAAAGATAAAGGAACTTAAAATTTGCAACAAGCAACATGATAACATACAAAATAGTGCATGATATTGTAAGGGGGTAATATGAGAGCGTAGTGTGCGGAGTTAATGTATAAGAGCAATTTATTAGCAATATATACATGATCAGGATTAAATGCTCTTAATCTAAACCTGATCTAATAAGTATGACACCTATAGCTTCAAGATACCTCTAGGTGTCGTTGTCCTCGCTCCCTGGAATCATGTGTTTGAAACAGGCGAGGAATTAGTCAAAGTGACTAAGTGAAGGAAGATTAGTTATATATTTATGTAGTTATATACTTATATAGGACCAAGAAATTCTTTGGTCAAAATAATAGCAATAAGATATAACAAGTAGGATACGGTTCATAAGTTTGAAATAGGGTTAGGGGTATTTGGAATTTTATTTATAATTGATGAACCGTTTGATAAACGATTTGTACCGCCTGCAAGTAAGGCGTCTCCCTCCAATCTCCTTAAAATATTTGTAAAATAGTACCGGGTTGATCAAGGCACCGGTACTTTAATAAAGCTAAGTAAGATAATAACTCCGCAACACCGTAGTGTCACTAGGGGAGCAAACCCTACCAACGATATATAATATATGGGAGGAAGCTATCTCTCCCAGGGAGGTTGTCTCCCTTGTAAGTCTCTTGGCGTGGAGTAACTAACCTCCAGCTAAACCACTACCAAGAGTTGGTGGCGGTCTGTGGCACCAGCCCGATGCCTTCCAGGTATTGCTCGACACAGCTGCGCGCCGGGCCCATTTTGATAAATAATAATGATTTACTTGCTTAGTCGGGAATCAGTTCTTAATATTAATAGGACTGAAGTATATAATGTCCGGATAAGATCCTGATTCCGACTTAATGGTATTTTCCTCATAAAGAGGAATATCGTATTATAATAATATGTATAGATAGGAAATCAAATAATAGGTAGGTTTGGAAATCATTTTATAATTAGATATAGATATATACATGATTCCAGTTGAAAATGTTTTAACCTTCACCTAGTATCGAAATTCAGACAGATTGGAACGGATCCCACTGTTCAGTGCAATTGTCGCCTGAAAGTAATTACTACTGACTTAGAACTAGGTTCTTATTATTCTAATCAAATAACCACATAAGGTTTAGGAAATATAACATATTAAGAAATTCTTATAACATTTAGAGATTTTTCCCGGTAAAATTTAATTTTAATTGTTTAAGGAAATATAATTAATTAATTAGGTTTCATGAATTCTTTAACCACTTAAATATTTATTAATCATGTTGTGACCTTAATTAGAGTATTAGGAATTAAATTTAGAATTTAATTCAACAATGTAGGTTGATTTTGAAATTATTTTATAATTTTATTAATTTCTAAATTAATTTGGAAAAATCTTTATTTAAAATTCCAAAATCCTATTTTATAATTAATTAATTAAATGTTGACCAAAAAGTCAAAATTACTATTGAAAACATTTACTATTCAATTTCTTATGAATTAAACACTTTATAACATAAAATTAAACACACACACACACACACACACTATCACACATGCACATGATTTTGATTCAACAACATTATGAATGTGTTCTTAAGCTTATGAAGATGTGTTAGGAACAGTGCCCTAGAAAGCCGATTGTATATCTGCTTTGTGCTTTTCCTTATTGTAATAACATACAATTTTGAATGAAATAACGAATTGAGGCAACACTTCTTTATATGCTCTTGTTTGGTATGCGTTTACTTTAGCTGTGCATGTATGAGAACTCCCCTAATCCTGATGACTTTAGGACTCTACCATTTAGGTGAAATGGTTCATGAAACGAGCCCTATATCACATAAGTCATGATTAGTAAAATACTCCAAGCCGATGAGTCCTCCAGACAGTGGGAGTGTCAACCTGACTCCTCTAAGGCTTGCTTGTGGGATCACGCCCTTAAGAAGGACCACCTTGTTTCATGGAGGTGCAAAGTGTATAGTTGATACGTGCGTGATACATGAGGGTGCTTACTTCAATAAGTAAGTTCACTGAGGTGCCCCGTGTGAGAAGATTCCTAAATGGGAAAGGAAGTTTCTATTTCAGGAAATGGAAACTTCCAGATTAGGAAATATCTCACGAGTCATTGATGTGATTAATTGATCCTTAGACTTGAGGTTCCATGTCACTTTATGAGTTAACTCTATAGTCTTAGGTATAAGCTTTAAAGGGTGTCGCCTTAGACAACTGATTCAAGGCTTATGATGGGGCTGCACAAGTGATTCATGAAAGTGAATGAGAATCAAGAAAGGACCTACACTTGCATTTTCAAGGTGATCTCATATTGTGTAAGTCATTCATATGCCATATGGAGTCCTTGGCCAAGCCAGTAGATCAAGACATCAAGAAAAGAGTTTCTTGGATTGAGATCAAATGGATATGAAATGCACTTAGCTTTAAGACCGGATTATTAGGGTTCTGATTATTCCCTTGCCCTAGATCTTGGTTGAGAGATAGAAAGTAGGAGGATTGTATCTCACATGAATCAATGACTTAAAGGTTCTGTCGAATCCGAACATTCCAATTCAGCTAGGGGTTAAACACCTGTTGCTAGACTATGGTCGTTTAATCTGTGGACTGATTAATTAATTAGTGAATTAATTAATTGGGGTCACTGCTAATTGAATTGAGAACCTAGAGGGTCACACACAACAACTTGGTTACATGAGTTGAGGCTTGAAAATGATTAAACGAGTTAATCGGGCCTAGAGGGTTCCACACGTGTGAAATCACACGTGTGGGTCACGTGACTGGACACGTGTCATTATGACACGGGTGCCACACGTGGATATTTATTTGGTGATTAAATAATTAATTTGTTAATTATTTAATAGACTTTGGTTTAATTTTGAATTAAAAAGAAAGTCTTATTTTGGAGAAAAATAATCTAGTTAATTAATTAGATAAAATAAGTTATTTATTTTAAATAAATAAAGTATAAAATTATCCAAAAATAGTTTGGATATTTTTAGCTCTCTTGAAAGTTGATTTGAATTAGAATTAAAAGTCAAAGTCAAAATTACTTGATGATCAAGTAATAGGAGAGAGAGAGAGACCAAAATCCTAGCCCATATAGGACTAGGAATTTTCGGTCCTCCCCTCTTATAAATAGGGGAGCTCAAGCTCCCCTTAGAGGAAATTGGCAATTCTTTTGGTTCATGTGTTGAACACCGTCCTTTCTCCAAGATAAACGGAACCCTAGGTTAAGCCTAAACACTAACTAGAGAACTAACATCCTTACTAGTTAGATTGTGATCAAGTTGGTGGACTATCTCTAGAGAGCTTCAAGTTAGAAGTTTGAAAATTCGAGCTTTACCAAGGAGAGGGGATCAAGTCGCGAGAAGAACGTTCTTGGGTGGCTTGGAACGCTTCAAGAAAGAATAAAAAAAAAAGTAAGTTTTCTATCTCTACGAATTTGGTTACACGATTGCGAGTCGTAGGTCCTTTTGTTGGGAAATTTTTTTAAATTCCGCTGCTTTCTGATTCGTATTTTCCAATAAGTGGTATCAGAGCCACCTCGTTAATCGTGTTTCTGATTCGTCTCAATTATTCTAAATTTGATAGAAATTCTTAGGCTTGGTGCGATTGAGTATTTGTAATTGTTTTAGAAAGCCTGTATTACGAAACTGTATTTTTTCCTGAAAGTTTCTGAAAATTGGTTTTTGCAAAATTTAATTTTTGAAAAACAATTTTAGATTTGAAACTGTATAAACTGTTTTTGGATTTCCTGGATTGGTTTTGCTTTTGAACGAAAACACGAAACGAAAACCCGGATTACAACGAACACGCGAAACCCCGCGCGCGAAGGCGTCGCGCTCGGGGGCTTCGCGTGCCACTGCCCGCCTGCCTGCGCGCGCCTACTCCCTCCCGTAACCGCGTAGGAGGTGTTCCGGGAGCGCCTAAGCGCCCCGTCCAGGACTGCCGACGCCGTCCCGCCCAGGCTGGGCGACGATCCCATAAGGCGTGCAGGATCAGTCGCCCAGCCCGTCCGCACACGCCCGGAAGGGACGCGCCCAGCAGGCGCGCAAGCATGCGCGCGCGCTTGCAACGAGCACGACCCTTTTCGCGTATGGGCCCCGTTTTCGTGATCCGGCCTTTTCATGTTTCGTTCAATCCAGTCCCAATTTTTTTATTTTAATTTTAAAATTTTTATTTTTGAATAAAACATTAAATTGGGATTTTTGAGAAATAGAAACGGTTTATATTTTGGGAAATTGCATTCTTGATAAAATTATTAATTTTTCGAAATTAATTGGAATTTTATTTATTTTTGTTAATTTGGGATTTATTGAAAACTTTTATAAACAAGACTCGCATCTAGTCGTGTTTTAAGTCATTAAGACTTGAAACGGGAATTTTAATTTATTAGCTAAATTTAAATTCTCGCAAAAGCATGTTAGGTGATCATGGGTTTAGATCTATGTATGGTTTTAATTTATGCACATGGATGGTTTAAATTGGGGTTGGAGCCCTATAGTTGCGTTTTTTCAATTGAGGTTGGAGCCTTACTTATGTGCGTACTGTTATGTGATTTATTATGTGGCTTTCCATATTACTGTTTTTGAGGCCGGGGTATGCCCCGTGTAATTGTCTAAGGCCAATATTAAGATTGAGCCTTATGACTTTATGTCTTTTTCTTTTTATTGTAATTTGAGAGTAGAGATAGGTGGTGAGGTTTTATTTTCATTTTGGAGACAATGCACCCATGGAGTAAGATGGACCACATTCAAGTAACAAGGAGGCCATAAGTGAAGACCCCTCAAAATGTTAGGGAGGGGAATCTCAATTGTAAAAATGTAATAGAGATAGGGCTCGTATTTTGTTACCGCCTTCCCTTATGTGATTTAAACTGTTTATGTGGCATGTATGTTAGAACTTGTGATTGTGGAGTGGCTCCCACATATCACGCATAAGATAGGTAGAACCCATGATCATTACATGTTAGTATCATGCTAGGACATGTTATCTGTTTATGTGCTTGTTTGAAATGCATTTAAGTGTACTTGCATTAATCAAGACTAATAAAATTGGATAACATATATGTGGCGAGGTCGAACCGGACAACTCTCCGGTTGATTCGAAAATTCCCATTAAATATTAAGCTAATTTCGAACAAATAGGTATTTAATTCGAGATGCAAATTTTGAATTAAATTCCTAGCATTCCATCAATAGGTTTTAAGTTTAGTAAGTGAAACTAGTTATTGTCCGCGAGTCGTGCGATAGCTAGTGGAGCTTATTAGTTCTTAGTTACCTAATTGATCATTTTAAATGATCAATATTTCATGGTCAATTTTAGCAAGGGCGATGTCCGCGAGTCGTGGGTCGTTCGAACTAAGTTTTGATCATGATCTTATGATTGATGGGTCTAGCTTAACGCCTAAGTAAATATGGATGTCGCACGAGTCGTGGGTCCATATTGAAAGATAGGTGATGCAAAAATAATTACTAAGAGTTCTAAAGGTGTTAGAATTGGTAAGTTGTACCTACCTAGGGTTCTTACTCAGAATGTCCGCGAGTCATGGGTTCGAGGTAAAATGCCTAGGATCTTAGTACCCATTGGGAAACGTGTTCCTCTTAGATCTTTGGGAATTCTAGATCTTTGAAAAACAGTGGGAGCTACGTTAGATTAAAGACCTTATCTTTTGTATATCGTTATAATTCAGCATGCTCACATAGTTCTCTGTTTTACCATTTAGGTCGTAGATTCTGTGATTCTCTACGTGTTTTGAAATGGCAACCAAAAACCCTCTTGTATCTATCCTCGAGTCCAACAAGTTGACTGGTCCCAACTATTCTGATTGGCTGAGGAATATAAAAATCATTTTAGATTCTGAGAAGAGAACTTATGTTCTCTTCGAAGGGGAGCCTAGTCCCGAAGGGGAGGCTCCCACTCGGGCCGAGCGGGACACGATTCAGAAGTGGAAGGATGATAATCTCCAAGCCCGTTGTCTTATGTTGGCTAACATGTCTCCGGACTTGCAAAGGCAACATGAGGCCATGGAATTCGCTTGGGAGATTTACGACCACTTAGAGCAACTTTACCGCCCTCATGAACGTGTTACAAGGTATAACACTTTAAAGGAATTGTTCCACTTGAGAATGAGGGAAGGTTCAAGTGTCCATGAATATGGACTTAAGTTTCTCGCCCTTACTGAGAAACTTGCTTCCATGGACATGCCACTGAAAGATGAGCTTTCAGTGGATTTGTTGCTAGCTTCGCTCCCACCATCATTCAACCATTTGTCCTTAACTTCAATATGAATCATGCTGGTGCTACTATAGCTGAGCTGATTAGTCAGCTTGTGACTGCTGAAAGCACGATCAAGAAGGACAATAATGTTTTGATGGTGAATGCTCCATCTTCCTCTTCTGGGCCTTCTAAAGGTAAGGGCAAGAAAGCCCAAATGAAGAAGAAGAAACCCCTTAGGCCCACTGGTGGCATTTCGAAGGGGAAGGCCCAAAAAGAAGAAGCGTGATCAGAAAGAGGATGTTTGCTTCCAGTGTGGCAAAGCGGGACATTGGGGGAGAAACTGCCCAGAGTACAAGGCTACTCTAAAGAAAGGTATCTTTCTCGTTGAAGTAAATCTTTCTATTAATTCTAGTTCTTGGGTACTTGATACCGGTTGTGGAACTCATATCTGTAATGATTTACAAATGCTAAGTGAAGTCCAACAACTCAAAGAAGGAGAATGTGTCTTGAAGATCGGCGATGGCTCAAACGTTGAAGCTCGAGCTTTAGGCACAATTAGATTAGATTTAGGTAGTTTTGAGTTAGTCTTAAATAAAGTCCTTTATGTACCGAGCATTATTCGTAATATAATTTCTGTTCCAATTTTAGATTGTGAAGGTTATGAAACTTATATTAAGAATGGTAAATACTTTATCAAACGGAACAACTCTTCCGTTCACATCGGTACTCTAAGTAATGGACTTTATCTAACTCAGAATATCAATATTATGAATATACAACGAGAAACGAAGCGTAAGAGAGATGACAAATTTTCAGCTCCCTTATGGCACGCTAGATTAGGACACATTTCCAAGAACAGAATTAGGAAGATAAACACTTTAGGATCATTCTCTGAAAATGATCTTAAGGAGTTAACTTCTTGCGAATCCTGTCTCAAAGGAAAAATGTCCAAAGTTCCTTTTAAAGGAACTGTGGAACGTGCCACTAAGGTTTTGGATTTGATCCATACTGATGTTTGTGGACCGCTTAGTGTAAGCACTAGAAACAATCATCAGTATTTCATAACCTTTACCGATGACTTTAGTCGATATGGTTATGTATACTTAATGAAGTATAAATCTGAAACTTTTGAGAAATTCTTAGAATTTCAAAAGGAGGTTGAGAACCAAACTGGTCACAAGATCAAAGCACTTCGATCTGATCGAGGAGGCGAGTATCTTAGTGAAGAATTCCTTAATAATCTCAAAGATAATGGGATTATCTCTCAGTGGACTCCTCCGGGAACTCCTCAGCTTAATGGAGTTTCTGAGAGAAGGAATCGAACCTTACTTGATATGGTTCGTTCCATGATGAGTTTCACTGACTTACCACCTTCTTTCTGGGGTTATGCCCTAGAAAGTGCAGCAAAGATTTTGAATCTAGTTCCCTCTAAGTTAGTCCCTAAAACGCCCTATGAAATGTGGCATGGTAAAATCCCTAGCTATTCTTACTTAAGAATTTGGGGTTGTCCTGCTTACGTGAAGAGGACAGTGGGAGATAAGTTAGAATCTCATTCTAACTTATGCTACTTTGTAGGTTATCCTAAGGAATCCATAGGATACTACTTCTATGATCAATCTGAGCAAAAGGTGTTTGTTTCCAGAAATGCCATTTTTCTTGAGGAACCGTTCCTTAAAGAAAAGAAAGGCAAGATCATAAATTAGAAGAAGTACAAAGTGATCCCACACCACCCACTGAAGAAACGTACCCTTCTGATCAACCACAACCAATCACGAATTTCGATACACATGAAAATCCTCCTCTAAGGCATTCTGAACGCACTCTTAGACAGCCGGAGAGATGGTATGGATTCTTCCATGAAAT
This sequence comes from Lantana camara, assembly GCA_037501455.1. Taxonomy (NCBI): domain Eukaryota; kingdom Viridiplantae; phylum Streptophyta; class Magnoliopsida; order Lamiales; family Verbenaceae; genus Lantana; species Lantana camara. The sequence goes on along the minus strand of CM074863.1, from coordinate 19,919,274 downwards.
CTCTCAAAAGGATAATGATCCTTTAACAAATGAGGAGGCACTTTCAGATTCTGACTCTGAACAGTGGATAGAAGCCATGAAATCCGAAATGGACTCCATGAACTCCTACCAAGTTTGGACCTTGGTAGATTTGCCTGATGGGGTCAAACCCATAGGTTGCAAATGGGTCTTTAAGAGAAAGCTTGGAGTTGATGGAAGCATTGCAGCCTACAAAGCAAGACTGGTTGCAAAAGGATTCACTCAAAGACTCGGCGTGGACTTTGATGAAACTTTTTCGCCAGTTGCAATGCAAAAGTCTATTCGGATCATGCTTGCCATTGCTGCATATTAAGACTATGAGATATGGCAAATGGATGTGAAAACTGCCTTTCTCAATGGTGACATTAACAAAGACATTTATATGGAGCAACCCATAGGTTTCACATTCAGTGGGAGTGAGCAAAAGGTTTGCAAACTCCAAAGATCAATCTATGGATTGAAACAGGCTTCTAGGAATTAGAACATTCGATTTGATGAATCAGTCAAAGCGTTTGGCTTCATTCAAATTTCGAATGAGTCCTGTGTGTATAGAAAGGAATTGGAGACCTCAGTGCAATTCTTAGTACTTTATGTTGATGACATCCTTCTTATTGGAAATTCGAAGGATGACATGAAAGTAACTAAGTTATGGTTATCGAAACAATTCAAGATGAAAGATCTTGGTGATGCGTCTTATATCCTTGGAATTAAAATCTATAGAGATAGATCTAGAAGGTTAATAGGACTATCACAGTCGATGTACATTGACAAAGTATTGAAGAGATTCAATATGGAGTCAGCAAAGGTTAAGAACCTTCCTATGAGTGTAGGAACATGTCTTTCAAAGAAGATGTGTCCTAAGACCAACCTTGAGAAGGAAAGAATGACTCATACACCTTATGCATTAGCAATAGGTAGCATAATGTATGCAATGTTATGTACTCGACCGGATGTGGCTTATGCACTTAGTGTAACAAGTCGTTTCCAATCTGACCCTGGAGATGGTCACTGGGCTGCCGTGAAGAATATTCTTAAGTACTTGAAAAGTACTAAAGATTTATTCTTAGTTTACGGAGGTCAGAAAGATCTTACTGTTGAAGGATACTGCGATGCAAGCTTTGCATCTGACTTAGATGATTTTAAGTCAATGTCGGGATACATTTTCTACCTAAACGGCGGAGCAGTGAGTTGGAAGACGTCCAAGCAAACTACCACTGCAGATTCGACCACTGAGGCCGAATACTTAGCTGCAAATGATGCAGCTGAGGAAGGTGTTTGGATTAGAAACTTCATTCAAGAATTGAATGTTGTTCCTAGCATGAAAGACCTCATTTCTGTGTTTTGTGACAACACTGGGGCGGTTGCTTAAGCAAGAGAACCAAGATCTCACCAACGGACCAAGCACATTATGAGGAAGTATCACCTAATCCGTGATATTATCAAAAGAGGAGATGTGCAAATTGAGAGGGTAGGGTCACATCAGGAGAGAACGTGGCAGATCCACTTACTAAACCCCTTAGTCGAGAAGTTTTCCAAGGTCATCTTCAGAAGATGAGACTTAGAGTAGCTTTAGAATGGCTTTGACGGGCAAGTGGGAGATTGTTAGGAATAGTGCCCTAGAAAGCCGATTGTATATCCGCTTTGTGCTTTTCCTTATTGTAATCACAGACAATCTTTGAATGAAATAACGAATTGAGGCAACACTTCTTTATATGCTCTTGTTTGGTTTACGTTTACTTTAGCTGTGCATGTATGAGAACTCCCCTAATCCTGATGACTTTAGGACTCTACCATTTAGGTGAAATGGTTCATGAAACGAACCCTATATCACATAGTCATGATTAGTAAAATACTCCAAGCCGATGAGTCCTACAGACAGTGGGAGTGTCAACTTGACTCCTCTAAGGCTTGCTTGTGGGATCACGCCCTTAAGAAGGACCACCTTGTTTCATGGAGGTGCAAAGTGTATAGTTGATACGTGCGTGATACATGAGGGTGCTTACTTCAATAAGTAAGTTCACTGGGGTGCCCCGTGTGAGAAGATTCCTAAATGGGAAAGGAAGTTTCTATTTCAGGAAATGGAAACTTCCAGATTAGGAAATATCTCACGAGTCATTGATGTGATTAATTGATCCTTAAGACTTGAGGTTCCTTGTCACCTTATGAGTTAACTCTGTAGTCTTAGGTATAAGCTTTAAAGGGTGTCGCCTTAGACAACTGATTCAAGGCTTATGCTGGGGCTGCACAAGTGATTCATGAAAGTGAATGAGAATCAAGAAATGACCTACACTTGCATTTGCAAAGGTGATCTCTTATTGTGTAAGTCATTCATGTGCCATATGGAGTCCTTGGCCAAGGCAGTAGATCAAGACATCAAGAAAAGGGTTTCTTGGATTGAGATCAAATGGATATGAAATGCACTTAGCTTTAAGACCGGATTATTAGGGTTCTGATTATTCCCTTGCCCTAGATCTTGGTTGAGAGATAGAAAGTAGGAGGATTTTATCTCACATGAATCAATGACTTAAAGGTTCTGTCGAATCCGAACATTCCAATTCAGCTAGGGGTTAAACACCTGTTGCTAGACTATGGTCGTTTAATCTGTGGACTGATTAATTAATTAGTGAATTAATTAATTGGGGTCACTGCTAATTGAATTGAGAACCTAGAGGGTCACACACAACAACTTGGTTACATGAGTTGAGGCTTGAAAATGATTAAACGAGTTAATCGGGCCTAGAGGGTTCCACACGTGTGAAATCACACGTGTGGGTCACGTGACTGGACACGTGTCATTATGACACGTGTGCCACACATGGATATTTATTTGGTGATTAAATAATTAATTTGTTAATTATTTAATAGACTTTGGTTTAATTTTGAATTAAAAAGAAAGTCTTATTTTGGAGAAAAATAATCTAGTTAATTAATTATGAATTAATTAATTAGATAAAATAAGTTATTTATTTTAAATAAATAAAGTATAAAATTATCCAAAAATAGTTTGGATATTTTTAGCTCTCTTGAAAGTTGATTTGAATTAGAATTCAAAGTCAAAGTCAAAATTACTTGATGATCAAGTAATAGGAAAGAGAGAGACCAAAATCCTAGCCCATAAAGGACTAGGAATTTTCGGTCCTTTCTTCTTATAAATAGGGGAGCTCGAGCTCCCCTTAGAGCAAATTGGCAATTCTTTTGGTTCATGTGTTGAACACCATCCTTTCTCCAAGATAAACAAAACCCTAGGTTAAGCCTAAACACTAACTAGAGAACTAGCATCCTTACTAGTTAGATTGTGATCAAGTTGGTGGACTATCTCTAGAGAGCTTCAAGTTAGAAGTTTGAAGATTCGAGCTTTACCAAGGAAAGGGGATCAAGCCGCGAGAAGAGCGTTCTTGGGTGGCTTGAAACGCTTCAAGAAAGAATAAAAGAAAAGTAAGTTTTCTATCTCTACGAATTTGGTTACACGATTGCAAGTCCTAGGTCCTTTTGTTGGGAAATTTTTTTAAATTCCGCTGCTTTCTGATTCGTATTTTCCAACAAGATGTTCATACTAGTTCATGATCACATTTAATAAATTTTGAATTCATAACATATAATTAAATTCAAATGTAACACTTTAATCTTAAGATTAAATTTAAATAAATTATTCTAAGCATAAATTTAATCAAACAAGAACATAATTATTTAAATACATAATCATATTATATCATATCATATCATAATTCATGCATTTAATTAAATAAAATTCCATAATGTAGGCACATTACACATAAAGCTAACAATTATACATATATTTTATAAAATAAATTCCTAAAGCATGATTTAATTACACCTAGGCATGCTACTAATATTATTATATTAAAAACATAACATAAAGCATGAAATAATAAAAGAAAATTGCACCATAAGAGAGAGAGGGGGTTTGGCCGTGAGTTTGGAGTGAGAGAGTGAGGATTTTGTGTGAATTTTATGTTATGCTTCTTAGGGTATTTATAGGTATGTCTTGGGGGCTTATGTTGAAATTTTGAAGACTTAATTAAGTGAGTCATGTAGTGAGTAAGCTAGGTCCATTTATTAGGGGGATTAAGGTGTATACTTAGGTGTATAATTAGGATATAATTAATTTACTTAGTAATCATGACAAAATAAAAATAATTCTAAAATAGGATGAAAATGATAGTAAATTCGTAGTAGAATGTCTAGGTTTTAGTTTGAAATGAGAGAAATTTCAAAATAAAGAGAATCGAAAGAGCTTTCTAATGGTTATAAACACTTAACGTTTGAACGTCTACATTTAAAGTAGTAGTCGTTCGGGAATTTTGAAAAATACGATAAAATTCATAAACAAAGCTAGAATGTGAATTAATTTCCAAGAAAGTGTCTATGATTCTTAAAATAATTCAAGGATCGTTTTAACTGTAATATTGGATACCAAATGTTGTACGGTTTGAAAATTAGTTTTTACGGTGGAAATAGTACTTTGGAAAAAATAGGAAAAATTTATAAAACGAATTAGGTTTTGAACTAGAGTTTGGAAAAGATCTTAAAATTCATAAAATAATCAAAGGATCGTAATGTTTATAATATTGTATAGGAAAAACATTGGAATTCGGAAATTTCTAAATTAGGGCAAAACTAGGGTTTTTCGGTCGGTTTTGATTTCTACGGAAGCTACGTTAAGAATTAAGGTTTGGGAATCATACCAAAATTCATAACATTTTGCAAGGATTCTATCGAACCCAATATTGGATAGGTAAAAGTGTTTCGAAAATTCCTACAATTAAGGGTGAATAGTAACTAGGGACCTAAATGGAATTTTTGTCAAACAATTTTCAAAACGTATTTCGGGATGATGAAAGCTATGATATGAATTTGGAAAATATGGAAACCAACTTTCTTAGGTTTCTTAAGGTTTAGGTAAAGGTCTAGAGTTCGGTAAAATGAATAGTGATATGGTTCTCTCAAAAAGGCACAAATCATAAATCAGAACATAAGTGCACATAATTCACGTAAAATGGAATGTGCAATGGACTAAGGCTATAAACGCTTTCCTCTTAACCCTTTAGTTACCCGTGCTATCCTGATCTTGAAAATCCGGACTGTTACAATCTCAGTGGTCCAATTCGATGTTTCCAATCCTATTGAAAATCATCAACGTGTTATAATCGGAATCACCATTCCCTATGACGAAAGACTAATCATCTTATATAACCACGTTATAGTCTTGATAAGAACATATTCTTATCTTACCGACTAGAACTTTAATGACACGTGATTTCGGTATTCAAAGTCTTTTCCTATGAAACACATTTCATATAAGAATACCACCACACGACATTAATTATCAATATGTGAAATACTCACAACTCGCTGTAAATTCAGTTTAATAAATTCAACAAATTGAATTTTCAGGGCACTTATCCCAACAATCTCCCACTTGCCCTAAATTCAATTTGGCTACATATCTAAGTCTTATTCCTCCCCCATGAGTGTCAAAACTCGTTTTGCACTCTTTTACGCCAATACTTTGGTGAAGGAATCTATTAGATGTTTCTCTAAGCCAATAACTAGGAAATCATGAATCCAATATATCTAACTGGTTGTTTCTCAAGCTACCATATATTTAGTTTCCATGGCGATGTAAGCAATACAAGTCTGCTTAACATTCCCACATTAACGGTTGCTCTTTCTAGAGTAAACACGTATTCTGACGTCAAACGTCTAGAATACACATCAGATGGTAAATCTGAATCTCTATACTCTATTGAAATGAGGTCACCACTGTGGTAGATAAGCATATAATCTCAAGTCCTTCTCAAGTACTCCAATATATGCTTTCACTAATACCCAGTGTCAGATTCTAGGGTTTGACTAATATCTGCTGACTTAGACCTAATTTATAATAGACATCTGACCTTGTACATAATATGACATACATAAAGCTTCCGCTGCGGAACTCTAATTATGTCTTCTATCTCTTCAGTTGTCTCAGGACACTAATCCCGAGATAGATAAATTCCATATCCAAAAGGTAATGAACCTTCCTCGGAATTTGTCATATTATACCTTACTAGCATCTTATCTATACATGCTTCTTGTGATAAACCAATCTCCTTATTCCTATGATCACGACAAAAGTCTGATCCTTGGAATATTATTGGTCTCACTTAGGTCTTTATTTGTCAAATAGATTTGACAATCGAATCTTGACCACTGACAATATTCTTGCATCATTCTTAATGATTAGAATATTGATTACGTACTAAACAGAAAAATATTACAACATTATCATGATGTCTTTTGTACACTTACGGTTCATCAGACAATTATACAAATCCAAAGAATTTGAACTGCCTTATAATTCTGATGTTCCATAATCTAGACGCTTGCTTAAGATCATAAATCGATCTATCAAGCTTGCATTATATGCACCTGATTTTTGGCTGTGAAGCCTTCAGGTTATACCATGTAGCTCATCTTCTTGAAGGTGCCCGTTCAAGAACATAGTGTTTATATCCATTTATCAAATCTCATAATTAAATGAGATAAAATGGAGAGGATAATGGACTTAAGCATTGCTATAGGCGAGAAGACCTCATAAATGATTTCTTCTTTCTGGGTAAAATCCCTTGCCATAAGTTTGCTCTAAAGTCTCTACTTTTTCATCCATTTTCCTTTTTATTTCCTTGTAGACCTCAATTGCATCTAATGGGTTTAATGCCTTTAGTCGCCTCCACAAGTTCAAGACTTTGTTAGAATACTAAGATTCTAAATATGATTCAATGGCTTTTGACTAAATGGTCAGTGTCTATATCATCCACAACTTCACTACACGTGACAGGATCAGATACGTTAGATTCAACCACTTGGGTTAATCTTAGGTATATTATCAGGTATCCTGACAATCCTCTCACTACAATGATGCTGTCGTGTACACGTCACTACATCAAATGTTGTATTTGGTACATCACATGTATTTAATAAATTTTCAGTTATCACGGGTTTATGGAAATCAGTATCAAATACAGTTATTTTCTTTTAACACTACTTTGCTTCCACCTTTTATGGTTATCTATGTAATCATCTTTGAAATATTCACAAACATCTTTTGTGATTTCTCAAATTACGAAAAGTACCACCTCTTGTTCTTCTAGGATAACCTTAGAACAAGTAAACCTTTGTTCTTTATTCTAACTAGTCAGGATCCATCCTTAACTCGTGGACCAGGCTACCTCAAATCCGAAGATAAGAGATGCAGGGTTTTCACCCCACCTACAGATCCATCAGTGTTTTAGGAATTGACTTAGATAGAATTAGGTTTAATGTGCATTGTCGTTTTGAGTGCAAGACCCCAAAACAAACTTCGTAGGGAAGCATGACTCTTCATGAATCTTACCATCATTATCAGAGTTCTATTTCTCCTTTCTGCAACACATCTTTGCTTAGATGTATCTCATACGGATAGTTGAGATCTAATCTCATTTGAGAAATTCTATTTAACTCTGAACTTAGATACTTATCACTACTTCGATCTAATCGAAGTGCCTTGATATGTTTTCTAATTTGATTCTTTGACTTCAGTCTTATATTCTTTGAACTCTTTAAAATTACAGACTTAAGGCTCATCAAATAAACATATCTGTATCTAGAGTATTCATTCAAATGAATGATGAAGTACGCAAAAACTTTCTCTTGCTTGAACATTCATAGGATCACATATCCGTATGATCTGGCACAAGCAACTTCATGGCTTAAGTACCCTTTGTCTCAAAAAGGCTTCTTGGTCATTATAACTTTCTAAATAGGATTCACAGATTGACACTATTTTCAAGTCAATAAGACTCAACAATCAATCTTTGGATCCTATTCAGATTCAATTGACCAATAAATAGGTGCCAAGTAGAAGTTTTTCCTCTTAGATGGTAAGTCAAGCTTCTTAATGTTAAACTTAAATTAAGGTTTTCATTGAGGTATAAAATACCATCTTTTATTGTGCCAGAGCAAATAAACCTTTTATTTTGTTTAATGGTAAACCTTTATTCAAAATAAACTGTTAGACCATTAATTATCAAATAACTTACAGAAATTAAATTTCGGTATATATGGCACGTATTATATTAAAACCCTATTGCCAAAATACAATACTACAGTCCTTGCTGCTAATACAATTAGACTTGTATTATCCTTGAGCAGTAGTTGTGTGTTAGCCGTTTTTCAAACTTCCTGGTTAGTTTGAATCTTCGTAACGAATCGCAAATATGATTAGTTGAGCTCGAATCCATATTCCAGGAGTCTATTGAATTTCCAACTAAACATACTTTCAACGAGTAAGATATCTTCATATCTTATCTAAACGGCGTAGTAAACAGATAGACTAAGTATTTTGGACAATTTCTTTTCCAATACCCGTTTCCACCGAAATAGAAACTGTAACAGCTCGAAACAGGGGCAAGTTAGAAATTACGAAAATACCCCTACAACCCTATAATTGTCCTACATTCCCGAAAGTACTTTTACTATCCAATATTGTGACCAAAAGAATCCTCACATTATTTCGAGGATCTTGACACTCTCCGTGAACCATAATTCCCATCCTAACTCTAGTAGCATAACAAATTGGCAAAACCCTAGCTTATAGTTCGATCGTAAATAACTCTTTACTCATCTACCTTTCGATATTCAATATAATAACCAAAACGATCCTTGAATTATTTTATGAATTTTCATACATTTACCAAAACTCGATTCCACCCATGGCATATTTTATAAATATTTTCCCTTTTAAAAATTGTCATTTTATTTTAAACAATTAGCTTTCATTCAATATTCGAAATTTTACTCAAAACGTTTCTTGAATTTTTCTCTAAAATATGATAATTTTTACAACCTTTAGACTTCTTCATAGCTTCGTTTATATAATTTTCTCATGATTTTCATCATCTTTAATATTCATAATTTATAAACGAAAACTCTAAATATTCCACATTTATAATCAAAACGAAGCTTATTTTTCACTCGTTCTTTCATTAATTTACTACTTCAAGGTTTCACCTCTCGACTCTTTAATAAATTTTATACCATTTTATATTTATTTTTATTCAACATAAACCTTCTAGAAAGTTTAAATAAATGGACATATTTTCCCCACATTTCCTATCTAATTACCAAGCATATGTCTAAAATATAATTCATCCACATTACCTAAGTAGCAACCATGCATTTGTCTAGGATATGAAGCTTCCACATCTCCCCTAAACTCTTATAAATTGCAAGGTAAGCCCCTAAATCCCAAGTATAAAATACCCCTCCAAGCTCATTTCCAAAACTACACCAAAATCACTCACTTTCTCTCCCTAGTTCGGCCACTCCTCTCTTCTCTAAGGTATGAGTCTTGTTCTTTTATTATTTCATGCTTTATATTATGTTCTTAGTATGATAATAATAGTAACATGCTTAGATTTAATTAAATTATGCTTTAGGAATTTTATTTTATGAAATATATGCTATTTATGCTAGTTTAGGAAAAATGTGATAACATATATGCATTTTATTTAATTAAATTCATGAGTTATGATATGATATGAATATGTGTTTAAATAATTATGATCTTGTTTGATTAAATTCATGCCTAGAATAATTTATTTAGAATTATTTTTCATAGAGAATTAATATATTTTGCTATATTATGCTTCAAATTCTATGTTATAAATATGAATATGATCAAGTGTGTTACATACCTTCTTTGAGTATTCAAATAGGCTCAAGAACATGTTCATGTTGTTCTTGGATAATTTTAAGTGCACGTGTGATAGTGTGTGAGTGTGTGTGTTCGATTTTGTGTTATAAAGTGTTTAATTCATAAGAAATTGAATAGTAAATGTTTTAAATAGTAATTTTGACTTTTTGGTCAACCCATATTCTGAATATTTCGAAAATATTATTAAAATAATTATAAAATTAGTTTTGGAATTTTTTTAAATAAAGATTTTATCCGAATTTTCCAAAAATCGGTAAATTGTGAATTATTTTCAAAATATAACCTACATTGTCAAATTAAATTCTAAATTTCATTTCTAATGTTATAATTAAGATTATAATGTGATTAATAATTATTTAAGTGGTTAAAGAATTCATGAAAACTGATTAATTACTTAATTTCCCTTAAACGGTTAAAATTAGAGTTTACTGGGAATTCACTAACATGATATAGTTTATGTGTTTATTTGATGTAATCCTTTTATGCATGAACATTATGTGTTTTATGTGCTTATTTAATAAGGAACCTAGTTCTAAGCCCATAGTAGTTAATACTTTCAGGCGCACTGGAATCCACATTACAATATCTGACTACCGGTATAGGTGAGGGTTAAAATATTTTCAACTGTGCCTATACATACGTATCTATATAAAAACTATTTTCAAGCCTACCTACTATTTTGATTTATTACCCTATATACATATTACTTTACTACACTATCCCTCTTAAGAGAAAAATACTTTCATGCCGGAATCAACATTTTACTAAGACATTATATATTTCAAGTCCACTTTATCAAAACATTGATTCCGGGTTATGCAAGCAAAATATTGTTCTTGATTCATGTTATGGGCCCCGGCTGTATCCGTAGTGAGCAATTACCCTGAAGGTATCGGGTCGAGGGTATTGTTGGTGCTGTGGACTGCCACCATCTCTTGGTAGTGGTTTAACTGGAGGTTAGTTACCCCACGCCAAGGGATGAGGGAGAGATAGCTACCTCCCGAATCTATTTCGTGGTCTCTAGGGTTTGATTCCCTATTGACATCAAGGAGTAGTGGAGTTAATATTCTTGGTTTTATTGAAGTATCGGAGCCTGATCAGCCCGATACTATTTTACCAATTATTTATGGAGTTATGGATGGAGAGGCCTAGCTTGCGGGCATTAATGTTCTTGTTACAAACGGTTCATATTTCTACAAATATTCCAAACTACCCCTATCCCTGTTTTACAATTATTATGAACCGTTTCCTATTTGTTATATCCTATTGTTAATATTTCAGATCAAGATCTTCTTGATCATATATATATACATATATATATATATATATATATATATATATATATATATATATATATATATATACATACATATATCAATAATTTATTATACCCCCTTCACTTAGTCACTTTGACTAACCCTCTCGCCTATTTTTAAAATGCATGATTTCAGGAATCAATGAACGACAACTAGAGGTATCTTGAAGCATTACAACCGTAGGTTGGATCCGATCCTAAGAGTACACTTTCTTGAGCCTATTCTCTGCAGAAACAAACTATCTCATACTTTGTCCTTGCATGTCAACCTGTTATACTCTTTTGCGAACTACTTTGATCAATAATGATAATCCTTGCTCATTGTACGTTATCCTCCCCGTTCATTGGTAAAGTTGAATCTCTTTATCTACCGCTGCACTGTGTCACATACTCCATTCATATATTATCCTGACCGTTCGCCGTAGTATTTCCTGAATGTTGGGTCTAACCTCCACTCAGGGTGTAACACCCCGCTCATCCTACAAATAAGGTACGTCACTTTTCAACCTTTTTATGTGTTTAATTATGTGATTTTGTGCTTTGTGTGGCCCTATTTTGAACTCTTTAAGAGTTTAGGGGCTTGTTTGCAATTTTTTCTTTTAAGGGGTTTTCTGGTCATTTCTCGTTCGGTCGAGAGTTTGACCTTTTTGACCCCCGCTTTGCGTTCGGGGCATCAAAACGAGTCCGTAGACTCTAAGTTTGCCCCATTCTGACTTCGTTAGCCCGTTCTTCCGACCGTTTTTGTGTACGAGGACCCGAGATATATACCCCGGATCCTCGTTTTGTGTGCCAGAATTTCAGCTCCAGCTTCAGCCGTTTTCTTCCCACGATCCGGCACTATTCATGCAGTGGAGGTGTGAAAACACACACATGTCCGTTCTCGTTCGTTTCTCGACGGAATTCGACTTTTGAGTAGTGGAAATTTATCAACTCGATGAGCCCGACACGATGGTACAAGAATCATAGCCTGAAACTCAGCGGTGGTGGCGCTACGGCGAAGCAGCGGTAGCGGAACGGACACCCGCCATTTCGCCGCCTCTTCGTGGCGGTCTCCGGCGACTTTTCTCAGACACGCGCCACCCCATCTGTTAGAAGACCTCTCGGCGTAACTCCAGTTTCAACGGCGCGGCCAATGATGGCCAGACGGCGACGCACGCGCCTCCTAAAGCTCACGGCGGCGGTGGCGGTTACTGTAGCGGCGAGTTTCGCCTCCTTCCGGCGGCGTTTTCTGACGGGGTTTGATGGTTTCCAAGGTTTTCGACCCTTCCGAGTTCATTTCCGGCCTCAGATTGGAGCGAATCGTGGCAGAAGTGGTGGTTCTGGCGTGGCAGCGGTGGCGCGGCTTTTGGCGGTGGTTTGAAGCTTTTCTAGTGATCTTTTGGTGACGGTTCCTTCTGAGAAGTTGTCTAACTCGACGAGATCGAGTTGTTCGTGTAGGTGGCGGCCCAAGAACCGGCCGACGGTGGCGGACTGGCGGTCCAGTTTTCCGGCGACTTTTCCAGCTTTAGGCTAGGGGGCTTTCGAAGGCCTCGCTACGGGCTTTCGGAGGCCTCGGTATGTTCGGATTTCATTTTCGTTTTACGGTTTGTGTTTCATTTCAGTTTTCGTCGTTGGGAATTAGTTCGGTTTTTCGTCAACGAAGTCCAGTGTGTTTGGTATTTTCTGAAATTGGTTGAGGGCTTTTGTCGAGCAGGCCGAGACGCATGTTTCTGTCATTCCGGGGAATTTTCCGACCACTGGAGGTGGTGGCCCAGCGGCTGCATGTGGCGGTTCGACTGGTTCCGGTGGCGGCATTCCGACGCCCTTCGGACAACAAGTTCCTTTCGTCGTGGTGAGTTCAACGCCACTTTCCGTTCGTCAATCGGATGTCCGGTTGATTTGTTGTGATTTATTTTATGTATTTTGAAATATTTGGAATTAATTGTTTAATTGCAATAAATTGTGTATTGTTGTAATTGTTGATCAATATGTATGTCAACGAATATAAAATCATGTATTAAGTGAAATGTGATATGTATGAATATCTTGATCCGCAAATTGGACCCCGATATGTTGAATTCATGGTATTTGTTAAGTTTGAAGGGGTGTATGTGTAATTTCATTAAACATATAAATTGTATGACTTCAATTAATTAATCCTTGTGGATTGATAAAACAAATATGCTAATTATGATTTCGATTAAGAGAAATTATTACGCCTAAGCTTGAAGCTTTTAATTAGTCTAATCACTTAAATTGAATTGGAATTTATTATTTGATATAAGAATTTGTTATGCAATTTATGATTTAGTAAGAATTGAATTAGCATGTCTTGGATGATTTAATTTGAAACTTTGTAATTTAGGTTTAATTATTTAATTTAAAATAATCCTATTATGCGATATATGAATTGTATGAAACTTATATGATTAAATTAGAAACTTTTGCACGTAAGAAATAAGTTATTCGTACGAATATGAATTGTTTATTTGATATATGAATTTATATGAAATAATGTGACATGCATTGCCTTTCCATTTTGTTTGTTTAAATTAATTATGCATAAGATTATAAGAACATCTCTTGATCTACTTTATGAATATGTTGAGCCATGTGATATTTTATTTTGCAAGTAATTAGTATGAATGTGAACTCTGCTTATGTGATTGCATTTCTTAAGTACTTGAGCATGTGCCGTGCGTCTTTATATGGTTGTCTGAGTCTGAGTTTGAGTTCTGTACTGTGTTTTGTGTGTTCAGTTGGTACAGGTGCACCCGGGGTGGTGACTTGTGGTCGTGCAGGTTCCGGGGTGGACCATTTGCTTTGGGTTTGGCTTTGTCTGGTACCAGGTGAGGGTGTTTTCGTTCTAGTTACATACTAAACCCTACAACCCTTGTGTGATAAGTTTTGGCCAAAACCTTATGTATGTATATATATATGTTATTTTCAAAGTGGAGTTATCGAGTGAATTATTATCGAGTAACATTTTCTACAAAATTATGAAATATGTTATGTTTCTTATGAACTGAAATGTTTTGGCGAGATTGCATGTATGTTATATTCACGGGCCCAGGAATTTAGTACATGTGGCTATCCGGGGAGGCAAGGGCCGACGGTGATCCCATGTGCTGATTCCATTTATATTTAACGACGAAACAGATCTCGTTAGGAGTTTTGACGAGAAAATACTAGTCGGGCTTTTGAGGATTCATGTACCTCACTAGCCATTATGCATGAGGTGGTCGGGTCTTGCTAACCCTTCCACCACCCGGAGGAAGAAGGTTGGAACTTATTTTATGATTATGTTTATGTTATGATATGGTTAGGCACCGTGCGGGAAGGCCGGGATACGGAATGCCCAAACGATTATATCTTACGTTATATGACTTGCATGTACTATGATATATTGTATGATCACGTATTCAAATGTATTATTGTTATTTATCGTACACGGTCTGAGTTTGGTTGGAGATGATGCAGGCTCACTCGCCGAGTCTTTATGTTTATGTATGAATTATGAACTTAATGAATTTAATATGATTAGTCGTAAATGTTGGGATTAATGCCCTGAAAATCCAATTATATTGTAAACATTTTGGATTAATAAAACTGAAATTATCGCAAGTTATGAATATTTTACAAATTTAATAATTAATGACGTGTGATGGTATTTTTATATGAAATGTGTTTCATAGGAAAATACTTTAAATACCAAGAATTACGTGTCATTAAAGTTCTAGTCAGTTTAATAAGAAGATGTTCTTATCAAGACTATAATGTGTTATATAAGATGATTAGTCTTTCATCATAGGGAAATGGAGTTTCCAATTATGACACATTGATGATTTTCAATGAGATTGGAAACATCGAACTGGACCACTGAGATTGTTCATTTTGTACTGCTATCTAAAATGAACAAAATCTCGGAAGCATTAGACTCTTAATCCTGATAGTGTTTCGACTTTAGGCATGTAGTGTTAATCACTGTGATGTACTCAGAAGTGAGGTCTCGATAACGGGTGGCCAAAATACTTTGTACGTTCGGTGATTGCATGAAATGTGCTAGAGAGAAATATTGATCAAGGAATCTGTAGCCTTGCTGGAAGGTTTAAAGATATCCCTAAAATAGATTTGCAAAAAGTTCGAATTAAAACTTTGGCCAAAGTACTTCGTGTGTTCGTCACCGAAGTTGTACGTTGAATGTGTTTCACATAAAGGGAATTTGGACTTAAGGCGAATCAAGAAATTTCAGATTTAAAGTGAAAAATAAATGATAGTAGTATTGATTTATTTTTCATGGATATCTGTACAGAGGAGTAAAATGTAAAATTATTCTAGATCGAGAAATTCGTGAATAATTTAATTAATTTTAGAGTTCAACAATATTTTTTTAGTAGAATTAAATATTGTTAAACGGTAATCAATTATTGTAGTGGGATTATAATAGATTGACCCGTTTGGAGCTAAAGTTAATTAGTCCTGCAGGTCCCCCCGCAAGCCCCAATGAAGATCAAAGAGAAAATATTAAAACGAGAGAGAGAAATGAATTTTCAAAGAGTTTGAAAATAGCCAATGTATTTATTTTGAGAAAATAAATTAAATTCCAAAGAGTTGGAAATGCCGATATTTTATTTTGGAGAAAATAAAATTTTTCGAAAAAAAAAAAAAGTTTTTTTTTGCTGACGTGGCACGCCACGTCAGCGGGTCAGTGCCAAGTGGCGCTGACTGGGCGGCACATGGCACGCCGCATGGACGGCCAGGATTGCGCCGCGTCAGCGCGAGGGAACGACCCAGATTGGATCTGGTGCGGGTCAGGAAACGGGTCAGATAGTGATTTGGTTGATCGAGTCAACGGGTAGGGCCGGATAGGGTCGGGTCATGGGTTGACCGACCCGGATACGTGGACCAATGGAGATTCGCCACGTGGCAACCGGCCAGACCGCCTGAACCGACCGGTTTACAACTGAACAGGTCTGAACCGTGAACCGCCGGTCGGACCGGGCCGGACCGGACACGTGGCAGCTGCCTGTTGCTGCGTGCGTGCCACACGCGCCAAACACACAGCCGCCACATGGGCGGCGTGTGTGGGCACGTGCGGGTTGCACTGCCGTGACCGTCTTGGCGTGCACTCCACTCCGGCGTCACTGATTGGCTAGAAGACCTTGGCAGCTACGGAATAAAATTGGAAAATGGCGCGGATGTCCCTCTTTTCATGCTATAAATATAGGCTTTGCAGTTCATTTTATTCCATTCCAATTTTGAAATGTTTTGGCAGCTTCAGAATGCCCTCTCGGCACTCTCTCTCTCTATAATTAATTAATCCTTCATTAAGGATTAATTAATTACTTAATAGGTGGTTATATAATTAATATATAATCCCCTCAATTATTTGAAAATAGGGATTTTTAGGTTTTAGAAAAAAGGGTTTTTCTGAAAAATATTTTCTCGAAGTATTTAGCGAAATACTGCCGGAGCCCACACTCCAATTTCTTAATCGGGGATATTGCGGGGAAGCTCTGCCGGTTTCACGAGGAAATATCGAGGTGCTGGAAAAGTGCCGTTGATAGCCAATATTGCAGTACGGTAATACCGTTATGCTGCCCAAATTATTATTTGCATATTGTGATTATATGCTAGATGATTTAAAATTATGTTATCAATGCCTGTATATATTAGAGTTATGCTGCCCGATTTGTTCCGCTGCTTAATTAAAATATTTTGGAAATATTTTGATAACGAGGTTATGGCAAAATTTTTGAAATGTTGCTATACCGTCACTCTGCTTCGGGCCCGCCGCAACACCAACAACTGGTATCAGAGCGGGGCTCTGATTATATACTGGCATTGATAAAGCATAAGATGCATAATTTTAAATCTGATACTGTGCACGTAAATTCTGTCAAAGAAGGCTGGGTTTTAAGTGGGACCATTGTGACCCCTCCAGTGTTTCTGGGAATTTGCGTGGAATGGTAATTTTTTGGGAATTGATTTCAATAATCTTCCTGGTTAATTGCCGAATTAGTAAATATGATTTAAATTATGTGATAATTTAAAACATATTTATTTAAGGCCATTAAAAATTTAAAGCGTGATAATTATGTGATAATTATTTGCAAGCATGCTTTTAATTTTAAAATGGCATGATAATATGTGATATTATGTTGTTTCAATTATGCATGATTTATTTAATATGATTAGATAAATAATGTTTAATAGAGATTAAATACGATGCATAATTGGATTAATATTTTTTGGCCTAAATTAATAAAGAGTTATTAAAGCCTTAAAATATTATTAGGATTATTTAATAATCCTAGTGGGAGCATATTAATTAGATTAATTACTTCCAAAATTAATAAGACGCCAAAAGTGATTATTTAATAATCAAAGATAATCCACAAATTTTATAAAATTCAAGTGGGAGCGAGATGAAAAGAGTTGGATTCTCACGGCCTCCATTACCCGTCTATTGTATAGTGGATATATACTACTCCCTTCGGCGGGTTTGTATTCGCGGTATACAAGATTAGGCTTCTATGGATAGAATGAAATACGGGGAAAGTCAGCTCGACCACGCCTCCGTGGAGTGTCTGATCTACCCGTACGAATTTCTAGGTAATGGTATACGCTTGACTAAGTGATGTATTAACCTCCCTTCGGAGCTATGTTACATTCACTTAGAGGCCAAAGGTGAACGTGGTGGATTAACATAGTTTGGTAAGAGTCACCTAGATGGCATGTTAATTAAGATTAATTCTTGCTTTTCTAAGCGGTTTTCGACCTCGCTTCCGGGGAGTCAACTGCGGTTAGATAAGTCACCATTGTGTAAACCAAAAATGCTTACGTGGATTTCATTTATTGGTTAGACACAAAAGAAGTAAAATACAGAATCATAACTTGCACTATTTTAAAATATTTCAGTTTTAAAGCAATGACGACCGCTAGCCCACTTCAATCGGTCCTAAGGGAAAATAGGCTTGAAGGGTCTAACTATGCTGGCTGGAAAATGAATCTTGGCATCGTGCTTGGTCACGAGAATCTGAAACAAGTGCTCACTGAACCTTGTCCGGGGGTACCGAAAACTACAGCCAATCAGGATATGAGAAATGCTTATGCCAATTGGATCAAGTCTAATGATTTGGCTAGGTCTTATATCCTGGCATCTGTCTCCAATGTTCTCAAGCATCAAATGCATGAGATGCCAACTGCTAGGAACATGATGGATCATCTCCATCAAATGTTTGGAGGGCAGAATCGAGCCAAGAGGCTCGAATTGATGCGAAGGCTGTTAGTTACCAAGATGTCTGAGGGATTACCTGTTCAGGATCATGTTATGAACATGATGGCTTGCCTGAATGAAATTGAAAGCCTTGGTGCTAAATTTGATGATCTCAGCAAACAGGATATGATCTTATGCTCTCTGCCAAAGTCGTTCGACACATTCAGGCAAAATTATTCTATGAACAAATTGGATTTTTCTCTGCCTGAATTGATGAACGAACTTAAAGTGGCGGAGGGAGTGATGAAAGCTAAGGGAACTGTTCTCCTGGCATAGGCATCGACTTCCACGGCTCCAAAGGCCAATAAGTGGAAAAAGGGAAAGGGAAAGGTTCCCAATCCCAAGAAAAAGGTTCAGAAGAAGAAAGGCAAACCCAGCAAGGGGAAATGTTTCCACTGCGGAGAGAATGGGCACTGGAAGAGGAATTGTCCAAAATACTTAGCAAGTCTTCCTGCTAAGCCATCTGGACAAGGTATATCGATATCTTGTTTAATTGAACTATATTTAGTTGGAAGTCCACCAGATTCCTGGTGTGTGGACTCGGGTTCAACTAATCATATTTGCAATTCGTTGCAAGGTTCAAGCTAACCAGAAAGCTTGAAGATGGCAAGATGCAGCTACTGCTCGGGGATAATAAAAGTATATCTGTGTTAGCAGTAGGGACTGTAAACTTGAATTTTGGTGATAGGGTTTTGATACTAAAAGACACTCTGTACATACCGTGTGTTCGCAGAAATTTAATTTCTGTGAGTTGTTTAATAAATAATGGTTTTAGTGTTTGTTTTGAACAAAATTTTACCATTAAGCAAAATAAAAGGTTTATTTGCTCGGGCACGGTAAAAGATGGTCTTTTCTTGTTATACCCCGATAAAAACCCTAATTCCGAACTTAACACTACTACGCTTGACTTACCATCCAAAAGAAAAACTCCTATGCCTAACGAGGCGTACAAGTGGCATTTACGTCTTGGTCATATTAATCCAAAAAGGATCCAAAGACTAATTTCAGATGAATTATTGAGTCCTTTGGACTTAACAGAACTACCAGTCTGTGAATCCTGCTTGGAAGGTAAGATGACCAAGAGATCTTTTAAATCTAAAGGTAATCGAGCCACAGAATTGCTTGAATTAATTCATACGGATGTGTGTGGTCCTATGAGTATTCAAGCAAGAGGAGGTTTTGAGTATTTCATCACTTTTACGGATGATTACTCCAGATATGGATACGTTTATTTGATGAGATATAAGTCTGAATCTTTTGAAAAGTTCAAAGAATTCAAGGCTGAAGTTGAAAATCAAACTGGAAAACGTATCAAGGCACTTCGATCAGATCGTGGTGGTGAGTATCTGTCTACAGAGTTTCTAGAATTTCTCACTGCAAATGGGATTAGATCTCAATTATCTGCACCGGGTACACCCCAGCAGAATGGTGTTGCAGAAAGGAGAAATAGAACTCTGATGGAAATGGTAAGATCTATGATGAGTCATGCTACCCTACCAAGTTCGTTTTGGGGCTTTGCACTCGAAACGGCGGCACACATATTAAACCTTGTTCCATCCAAATCAGTTCCTAAAACACCAATGGAACTGTGGCGAGGGCGAAAGCCCAGTATCTCCTATCTTCGGATATGGGGAACCCCAGCTCATGTGTTAAGGAAAGATCCTGACAAGTTGGAATCAAGAACAGAGGTTTGGTTGTTCGTAGGTTATCCTAAAGGAACAAGAGGTGGTATATTTTACGATCCTAGAGATCACAAAGTGTTTGTGAGCACTAATGCTAAATATCTCGAAGATGACTTCGTAAATGACCACAAGGGTAGAAGCAAAATTGTGTTAGAAGAAATGACAACATCAGATTCTGAATTCCAAGAACCCGTAGTAACTGAAAATGTGTTAAATACATATGATGTACCAGATACAACATATGATGTAGGGATGAGTACACAGCAGCCTCGTCGTAGTGGGAGGATTGTCAGGGCACCTGACAGATACGTAGGATTAACCTAAGTGGTTGAATCTGACGTATCTGATCCTATCACATATGATGAAGCCATAAACGATATAGACGCTGACCGTTGGGTCAGAGCCATGGAATCTGAATTAGATTCAATGTATTCCAATAAAGTCTAGGAACTTGTAGAGGCGCCTAAGGGCATTAAACCTATTGGATGCAAATGGGTCTACAAGAGAAAAAAGGGAATAGATGGAAAGGTTGAGACCTTTAAAGCAAGGCTTGTGGCAAAGGGTTATACCTAGAAAGAAGGTATCGATTATGACGAAACCTTCTCGCCTGTAGCAATGCTTAAGTCCATAAGAATTCTCTTATCCATTGCCGCTCATTTTGATTATGAGATTTGGAAAATGGATGTAAAGACTGCCTTCTTGAACGGGCACCTTCAAGAAGAGATATATATGGCTCAACCTGAAGGCTTTATAGCCAGAAATCAGGAGCATATGGTATGCAAGCTTGATAGATCAATTTATGGTCTTAACCAAGCGTCTAGATCATGGAACATCAGATTTAATGAGGCAATTAAATCCTTTGGATTTATGCAATTGCCTGATGAACCATGTGTGTACAAGAGACATCATGATAGTGTTGTAACATTTTTAGTTTTATACGTGGACGATATTCTGCTCATTGGGAATGACACAGGAATATTGTCAGCAGTTAAGATTTGGTTGTCAAACCAGTTTGACATGAAAGACCTAGGTGAAGCCAGTTATATTCTAGGGATCAGACTTTGTCGTGATCGTAAGAATAAAATGATTGGTTTATCACAAGCAGCATATATAGATAAGATGCTGGCAAGATATAATATGGCGAATTCCAAGAAAGGTTCATTACCTTTCAGACATGGAGTTCATCTGTCTCGGGATCAGTGTCCCAAGAACCCAGAAGAGACAGAAGAAACGAAAGATGTTCCGTATGCTTCGGCGGTCGGAAGCCTCATGTATGCCATGTTATGTACAAGGCCAGATATATGTTATGCTGTAGGTCTAGTCAGCAGATATCAGTCAAACCCTGGACCCCAACACTGGATAGCTGTAAAGCATATATTAAAGTACTTGAGAAGGACTCGGGATTATATGCTTGTCTATCGCAGTGATGAGCTCATTTCTATAGGGTACACATATTCGGATTTCCAATCTGATTTGGATTCTAGGCGTTCGACATCTGGATACGTGTTTACTCTAGGAGGAGCAGCCGTAAGTTGGAGGAGTATTAAGCAATCTTGCATTGCTGACTCCACCATGGAAGCCGAATACGTGGCAGCTTCGGAAGCAGCAAAAGAAGCGTATTGGTTCCGGAATTTCCTAATGGATCTAGAAGTCGTCAAGGACGGACTTACGCCGATCACATTGTACTGTGACAATGCTGGAGCGGTGGCCAACTCCAAGGAACCTCGAAGTCATAAACGTGCCAAACACATCGAGAGGAAGTTTCACATTATGCGTGATTATGTGGAACGTGGAGAAGTGGCAGTGGTGAAAATTGGCTCAGTAAATAATCTAGCAGATCCCTTCACTAAGACTTTGGCGCAAAAGAGTTTTGACACTCATGTAGAAGGGATGGGTCTTAGATATGTAGCCAATTGGATTTAGGGCAAGTGGGAGATTGTTGGGATTAATGCCCTGAAAATCCAATTATATTGTAAATATTTTGGATTAATAAAACTGAAATTATCGCAAGTTATGAATATTTTACAAATTTAATAATTAATGACGTGTGATGGTATTTTTATATGAAATGTGTTTCATAGGAAAAGACTTTAAATACCAAGAATTACGTGTCATTAAAGTTCTAGTCAGTTTGATAAGAAGATGTTCTTATCAAGACTATAATGTGTTATATAAGATGATTAGTCTTTCATCATAGGGAAATGGAGTTTCCAATTATGACACATTGATGATTTTCAATGAGATTGGAAACATCGAACTGGACCACTGAGATTGTTCATTTTATACTGCTATCTAAAATGAACAAAATCTCGGAAGCATTAGACTCTTAATCCTGATAGTGTTTCGACTTTAGGCATGTAGTGTTAATCACTGTGATGTACTCAGAAGTGAGGTCTCGATAACGGGTGGCCAAAATACTTTGTACGTTCGCTGATTGCATGAAATGTGCTAGAGAGAAATATTGATCAAGGAATCTGTAGCCTTGCTGGAAGGTTTAAAGATATCCCTGAAATAGATTTGCAAAAAGTTCGAATTAAAACTTTGGCCAAAGTACTTCATGTGTTCGTCACCGAAGTTGTATGTTGAATGTGTTTCACATACAGGGAATTTGGACTTAAGGCGAATCAAGAAATTTCAGATTTAAAGTGAAAAATAAATGATAGTAGTATTGATTTATTTTTCATGGATATCTGTACAGAGGAGTAAAATGTAAAATTATTCTAGATCGAGAAATTCGTGAATAATTTAATTAATTTTAGAGTTCAACAATATTTATTTAGTGGAATTAAATATTGTTAAACGGTAATCAATTATTGTCATGGGATGATAATAGATTGACCCGTTTGGAGCTAAAGTTAATTAGTCCTGCAGGTCCCCCCCGCAAGCCCCAACGAAGATCAAAGAGAAAATATTAAAACGAGAGAGAGAAATGAATTTTCAAAGAGTTTGAAAATAGCCAATGTATTTATTTTGAGAAAATAAATTAAATTCCAAAGAGTTGGAAATGCCCGAAATTGTATTTTGGAGAAAATAAAATTTTTCGAAAAAAAAAAAAAAAAGTTTTTTTTACTGACGTGACGTCAGCGGGTCAACGCCACTTGGCGCCACATGGCACGCCACGTGGACGGCCAGGATTGTGCCGCGTCAGCGCGAGGGCACGGCCCAAATTGGATCTGGCGCGGGTCACGAAACGGGTCGGGTCATGGGTTGACCGACCCGGATACGTGGACCAATTGAGATTCGCCACGTGGCAACCGGCCAGACCGCCTGAACCGACCGGTTCACAACTGAACCGGTCTGAACCGTGAACCGTCGGCCGGACCGGGCCGGACCGGACACATGGCAGCTGCCTGTTGTTGCGTGCGTGCCACACGCGCCAAACACACAGCCGCCATATGGGCGGCGCGTGTGGGCGCGTGCGGGCCCCGTTTGGCGCGTGGTTTGCACCGCCGTGACCGTCTTGGCGTGCACTCCACTCCGGCGTCATCTGATTGGCCAGAAGACCTTGGCAGCTACGGAATAAAATTGGAAAATGGCGCGGATGTCCCTCTTTTCATGCTATAAATATAGGCTTTGCAGTTCATTTTATTCCATTCCAATTTTGAAATGTTTTGGCAGCTTCAAAATGCCCTCTCGGCACTCTCTCTCTCTATAATTAATTAATCCTTAATTAAGGATTAATTAATTACTTAATTAGGTGGTTATATAATTAATATATAATCCACTTAATTATTTGAAAATAGGAATTTTCAGGTTTTAGAAAAAAGGGTTTTTCTGAAAAATATTTTCTCGAAGTATTTAGCGAAATACTGCCGGAGCCCACACTCCAATTTCTTAATCGGGGATATTGCGGGGAAGCTCTGCCGGTTTCACGAGGAAATATCGAGGTGCTGGAAAAGTGCCGTTGATAGCCAATATTGCAGTACGGTAATACCGTTATGCTGCCCAAATTATTATTTGCATATTGTGATCATATGCTAGATGATTTAAAATTATGTTATCAATGCTTGTATATATTAGAGTTATGCTGCCCGATTTGTTCCGCTGCTTAATTAAAATATTTTGGAAATATTTTGATAACGAGGTTATGGCGAAATTTTTGAAATGTTGCTATACCGTCACTCTGCTTCGGGCCCGCCGCAACACCAACAGTAAAGTCCGAGCATTGCTTAGTTATTCTCTTGCCCTCTTGGAAACTAACTTTAAATAAAACTTTGTTCGGAATTTATGAATTGCATGTGCATGTTTTTATATATATTTATCGCTCCTGCTCGCTCAGTCTTCTAGAGACTGACCCTCCCCCTTCTTTTCCACTTTTCAGTTCTTGCAGGTTTGAGCTAGGCGGCTTTGAGTCGGGTCTGTCGAGTCTGTGTCGGTCTGTTCTATTTGTTAAGTACTTTGTTTGGATTTGTGAAGGAAACTATGTATATATTATGCAGGTTGTTACTTATGATTTGGATGTATGAATTTCGGGACAGGTTAGGACAGGTGCTCGGTTTAGATGAACCCGTTTTGATTATATGCTTGATCGGGACAGGTTCTAGGGCAGTTGAACCCGTTTAGTTGATGTTGAGTTACTTTTTGAAATAT
This sequence comes from Lantana camara, assembly GCA_037501455.1. Classification (NCBI taxonomy): domain Eukaryota; kingdom Viridiplantae; phylum Streptophyta; class Magnoliopsida; order Lamiales; family Verbenaceae; genus Lantana; species Lantana camara. The sequence goes on along the minus strand of CM074863.1, from coordinate 19,894,651 downwards.
ATGAATTATGATTGCTGATTAAAGTTTTTGAGAATTCATATTTTGTATCGCTTCCGCATTCAGGTTTTGCATAATTGTATTTGTACAGGGTTTAGGTACCGCCTAGCCTAGGTTGGTTTTTCGTTTGTCACCCGTTCGCTGTGGCTTGGTGCGTTTACGGACTTTCCATTTCGTACACGTGTCGGGTCATAGTGCGGGGGTGTGGTGCCCCACCGCTTGGGGTGCTACACAGGGAGTATTGCGGTGCGGGGTTGTAGTGCTGGGGAGGCGCTACAGAAACACTTTTCCATTGTCGGATTTGACTTTCTATTTCTGAACCTTAAGATTGGGAACCATTCCTTTTCTTTCTTCCACTTACTGGCTTTCTAGACCGTGGATATTGATGTATGATTAAAGAGAACTTTTCCCTTAGTCTATATCACCCTTTCTGCCATATTGAGGTCGTTCATTGGTTTTAAAAAAAATTTATTTAAAATAATCTTGAACGTTCAAATGACTTAGGCAGAGAGTATAGGATCGTATCCTATCTGTTAAGATTGTCTCTTTAAGCACAGAGGCTTTCAATCTCGTTCAGATCAGTTATCATATTCATAATATGATTCTGAAACAGTGATCCTTCAAACATCTTTAACTAACAACCTTTTTCGTTGCTCGTACCTTTGTACGATTCTGTCTTCAAAACATGTTCTTATCAGTGGACATCTCATGCATTTGATACTTAAGAACATTGGAGACAGATGTCAGAATCTAAGAGTAGCCAGATTATTACACTTGATCTACTTGGCATAAGTGTCTTTCTGGTCCTGATTGGTTGTAGTTTTCGAAATTTTCGGATAAGGTTCAGTGAGTACGTAAACTTTCGTGTCTCAACACGATGTCGAGATTCATTTCCTAGTCAGCATTGTCGAACCCTTACTAGCCTATTTCCTTATAGACATATAGTTTGGAGTGGGCCAAGAGAGATCGTAATTATAAAACTGAATTAACTAAATAAATACAAGTTATGATTATGTATTCTACTTTCTTTTGCGTCTAACCAATAAATGAAATCCACGTAAGCATTTGATTTACGCAATGGTGACTTAACTAACTACAGTTGACTCCCCGGAGGAGAGGTCGAAAACTGCTTAGAAAAGCAAGAACTATTTTTAATTAACATGTCATCCAGGTAACTCTTACCAAACAATGTTAATCCACCATGTCAACCCTTGGCCTCTAAGTGAATGTAACATAGCTCCGAAGGGAGGTTAATACATTACTTAGTTAAGTGTGCACCATTACCTAGAAGTCCGTACGAGTAGGTCAAGACACTCAACGGAGGCGTGGTCGAGCTGACTTTCCCGTATTTCATTCTATCCGTAGAAGTCTAATCTTGTATACCGCGAATACATACCCGCCGAAGGGAGTAGTATATATCCACTATACTATAGACGGGTAATGGAGGCCATGAGAATCCAACTCTTTTCATCTCGCTCCCACTTGAATTTTTAAAAGGTGTGGATTATCTTTTGATTATCTTATAATCATTTTTTTTTTTTGCGTCTTATTGTTGGAAGTGATTAATCTAATTGATACCCTTCCACTAGGATTAATAAATCACATTTATAATCCTAATAATATTTTAAGGCTTTAATAACAATTTATTAATTAGGCCGAAAAATATTAGTCCAATTATGCATCTTGTTCAATCTCTATTAAACATTATTATTTAATCACATTAAATAAAATACGCATAATTGAAAATAACATAATATCTCATATTATCATGATCATGCCATAAAATAAAACAATTAAGCATGCTTTCATATAATTATCACATAATTATCATGCTTAAAATAAATGGCATAATGTAAACATGTTATAAATAAATTATCTCATAATTTAAATCATGTTTACTGATTCAGTAATTAACCAGGAAGATTATTGAAATCGATTCCCAGAAAATTACCATTCCATGCAAATTCCCAAGAAACACTAGAGGGGTCACAAACGGTCCCACTTAAAAACCAGCCTCCTTTGACAGAATTTACGTGCACAATAGCAGATGTAAAATTATGCATCGCATGCATCATATCAATGCATGTATATATCTAGAGCACGGCTCAGATACCAGTTGCTGGGAGCGGGCCCAGAACAGTAGCAGTCCGGGACCACATTTTTAAATTTTGATTATAATACAAGTATTAAAATATTTCTAAAACATTTTAATACAAAAGCGAAAGACTAGCCGGATTTACTCAAGTATATACATGCAATTGATAATAAATTTTAAATCACTTAAGCAGATAAATATCTAACATGCAATTAACACTTAAGAGCACATAATTTATCATGCTTAAAATAACTGAAAAATATTACCGTACTGCAATCATGACAATCTAACGGCATTTTTCCAGCTCCTTTCCCACTCGTGAGACCGGCAGAGCTTCCCTGCAATAACCCCAGAGAAACCATCGGAGTGTGGGCTCCGAAAGTATTTCTCTAAATACTTAGAGAAAATAAACTTTAAACTAGAAAACCCTTTTCAGGGTTTAATGTCCCGAAATTAGGCGTTTTATATAAACACCTAATTAAAGTTAATTCCAAAATAAATCGGAATTAATTAGGAGAAAATGGGACTTGATTTCAAAGCCAAAAATTAGCCAAAATCATCCCAAAAATGTTATGAGAAATGAGGGAGGGGGTCAGCCTATTTATAGGCAAAAACCGGAGGGCAAAACGGTCATTTTAAGCACAAAATGAAGGGCATTTTGGTCATTTTGCAAACCGCATAAAAACCGTGTGTCATCTGGCCAATCAGAGCATACCACGTGGTAGCTCTCTCCGCCGTGGACACAACGCCACCAACCACGCGTCGACACGTGCCCGCACGCGCCCCCACAAGTCGGCCAAGTGGTTGGTGCGTGTGAAAACGCGTAGCTTCCACCAGATTTCGCCACGTGTCCGGATCCAGTCCGACCCGGATCCGGACCCGGTTCGGCCCTATCCGAGAATCGACCCGACCCTATCCGAAAACCGAACTCGTCTGACCGGACTATCCAACCCGTTGACCAGCCCAGCCCAGCCCAAATCAAATCGGGGCCGTCCGTTTGTGCTAACGTGGCTCAATCTGAGCAGTCTACGTGTCGCACACGTGGTGCCCAGTCAGCGTGGCAGCTGACTGCTGACGTGGCATGCCATGTCAGTTGCCACGTCATCATCGAATTTTTTTTTTCGATAAAAATTTTATTTCTCCAAAATAAAATTTCGGGCATTTCCAACTCTTTGGAACTTCAATTTATTTTCTTAAAATAAATTCCTTGGCTATTTTCAAACACTTTGAAAATTCATTTCTCTTTCTCCTTTTAATATTTTCTCTTCGGGTTTTCAATTTTGGGGCTTGCAGGGGGACCTGCAGGACTAATTAATTTTAGCTCCAAACGGATTAATTTATTATCATCTCATGATAATAATTAATTACCTTTAACAATATTTAATTCCACTAAATAAAAATTATTGTACTCTAAAATTAATTAAATTATTCATGAATTCCTCGATCTAGAATAATTTCGCATTTCACTCCTTCGTGTAGATATCCATGAAAAATAAATTGCAACTACTATCATTTATTTTTCATCTCTAATTTGAAATTTATTGATTCGCCTTAAGTTCAAATTCTCTGTATTTGAAACACATTCAACATACAACTTCCGTGACGTATCACGCGAAGTGCTTTGGCTAAAGTCTTAATTCGAACTTTTACAAATCTATTTCAGGGATATCTCTTACCTTCCAGCAAGGCCACAAATTCCTCGATCAATATAACTCTTTAGCGCATTTCATGTAATCACCGAACATACAAAGTATTTTGGCCACCCGTTACCGAGACCTCACTTCGATTATGTCACAGTGACTAACATTACATGCCTAAAGCTTAAATATTTTCAGGATTAAGAGTACAATGCTTCCTGAGATTTTATTCATTTTTAGATAGCAGTATAAAATGAATAATATCAGTGGTCCAATTCGATGTTTCCAATCCTATTGAAAATCATCAACGTGTTATAATCGGAATCTCCCTTCCCTATGACGAAAGACTAATCATCTTATATAACCACGTTATAGTCTTGATAAGAACATATTCTTATCTTACCGACTAGAACTTTAATGACACGTGATTTCGGTATTCAAAGTCTTTTTCTATGAAACACATTTCATATAAGAATACCACCACACTCCACTAATTATCAATATGTGAAATACTCACAACTCGCTAAAAATTCAGTTTAAAAAATTCAACAAATTGAATTTTCAGCGCACTAATCCCAACAGTATCTCACATGAATCAATGAGTTAAAGCTTCTGTCGAATCGAGACATTCCAATTCAGCTAGGGGTTAAACACCTGTTGCTAATGGTCGTTTAATCTATGGATTGATTAATTAATTAGTGAATTAATTAGGGTCACTGCTAATTGAATTGAGAACCTTGAGGGTCACACACAACAACTTGGTTACATGAGTTAAGGCTTTAAAATGATTAAACGAGTTGATCATGCCAAGAGGGTTCCACACGTGTGAATCACACGTGTATATATATATTTATTTATTAAATAATTAATGTGTTAATTATTTAATAGACTTTGGTTTAATTTTGAATTAAAATGAAAGTCTTATTTTGGAGAAATTAATCTATTTAATTAATTATGAATTAATTAATTAGATAAATAAGTTATTTATTTATTAATAAATAAAGTATAATATTATCCAAAAGGAGTTTGGATATTTTAGCTCTCTTAAAAGTTTATTTGAATTAGAATTCAAAAGTCAAAGTTTGGAATTACTTGATGATCAAGTAATTGTTGGAAAACACGAATCAGAAAGCAGCGGAAATTTAAAAAATTTCCAATAAAAGGATCTAGGACTCGCAATCGTGTAACCAAATTCGTATGGATTAGAAACTTACTTTCTTAATTGTCTTTCTTGAAGCGTTTCAAGCCACCCAAGAACGCTCTTCTCGCGGCTTGATCCCCTCTCCTTGGTAAAGCTCGAATCTTCAAACTTCTAACTTGAAGCTCTCTAGAGATAGTCCACCAACTGGATTACAATCTAACTAGTAAGGATGCTAGTTCTCTAGTTAGTGTTTAGGCTTAACCTAGGGTTTCGTTTATCTTGGAGAAAGGATGGTGTTCAACACATGAACTAAAAGAATTGCCAATTAGCTCTAAGGGGAGCTCGAGCTCCCCTATTTATAATAAAGGGAGGATCGAAAATCCTAGTCCTTATGGGCTAGGGTTTTAGTCTCTCTCTCTCCTATTACTTGATCATCAAGTAATTTTGACTTTGAGTTTAAATTCTAATTCAAATCAACTTTCAAGAGAGCTAAAAATATCCAAACTATTTTTGGATAATTTTATACTTTATTTATTTAAAATAAATAACTTATTTATATCTAATTAATTAATTCATAATTAATTAACTAGATTATTTTTCTCCAAAATAAGACTTTCTTTTTAATTCAAAATTAAACCAAAGTCTATTAAATAATTAACACATTAATTATTTAATCACCAAATAAATATTCACGCACATGCACACGTGCCCATGAAGGACACGTGTCATGCACGTGACCCACACGTGTGGTTTCACACGTGTGGAACCCTTTGGCCCGATTAACTCGTTTAATAATTTTAAAGCCTCAACTCATGTAACCAAGTTGTTGTGTGTGACCCTCTAGGTTCTCAATTCAATTAGCAGTGACCCCAATTAATTAATTTACTAATTAATTAATCGGTCCACAGATTAAACGACCATAGTCTAGCAACAGGTGTTTAACCCCTAGCTGAATTGGAATGTTCGGATTCGACAGAACCTTTAAGTCATTGATTCATGTGAGATACAATCCTCCTACTTATTATCTCTCAACCAAGATCTAGGGCACAGGAATAATCAGAACCCTAACAATCCGGTCTTAAAGCTAAGTGCATTTCATATCCATTTGATCTCAATCCAAGAAACCCTTTTCTTGATGTCTTGATCTACTGCCTTGGCCAAGGACTCCATATGGCATATGAATGACTTACACAATAAGAGATCACCGTCCAAATGCAAGTGTAGGTCCTTTCTTGATTCTCATTCACTTTCATGAATCACTTGTGCAGCCCCAGCATAAGCCTTGAATCAGTTGTCTAAGGCGACACCCTTTAAAGCTTATACCTAAGACTACAGAGTTAACTCATAAAGTGACAAGGAACCTCAAGTCTTAAGGATCAATTAATCACATCAATGACTCGTGAGATATTTTCTAATCTGGAAGTTTCCATTTCCTGAAATAGAAACTTCCTTTCCCATTTAGGAATGTTCTCACACGGGGCACCTCAGTGAACTTACTTATTAAAGTAAGCACCCTCATGTATCACGCACGTATCAACTATACACTTTGCACCTCCATGAAACAAGGTGGTCCTTCTTAAGGGCGTGATCCCACAAGCAAGCCTTAGAGGAGTCAGGTTGACACTCCCACTGTCGGTAGGACTCATCGGCTTGGAGTATTTTACTTATCATGACTTATGTGATATAGGGCTCGTTTCATGAACCATTTCACCTAAATGGTAGAGTCCTAAAGTCATCAGGATTAGGGGAGTTCTCATACATGCACAGATAAAGTAAACGCATACCAAACAAGAGCATATAAAGAAGTGTTGCCTTAATTCGTTATTTCATTCAAAGATTGTCTGTGATTACAATAAGGAAAAGCACAAAGCGGATATACAATCGGCTTTCTAGGGCACTATTCCTAACAGTAATAAGAGAGAGAGACCAAATCCTTAGTCCAATAGAACTAGGTTCGGCCGCTGCTCTCCTTCCTATATATAGGGGAGCTCGAGCTCCCCTTAGAGGGTAATTGACAATTCTTTTGGTTCATATGTTGAACACCATCCTTTCTCCAAGATCAAATAAACCCTAGGTTAAGCCTAAACACTAACTAGAGAACTAGCATCCTTACTAGTTAGATTGTAATCAAGTTGGTGGACTATCTCTAGAGAGCTTCAAGTTAGAAGTTTTTAAAGATTCGAGCTTTACCAAGGAGAGGGGATCAAGCCACGAGAAGAGCATTCTTGGGTGGCTTGAAACGCTTCAAGAAAGATTATTGAAAAGTAAGTTTCTAATCTCTACGAATTTGGATTCACAATTGCGAGTTTCGATCCTTTTTGTTTGGAAATTTTTAAATTTCCGATGCTTTTTGATTCCTGTTTTCCAACACTTTCCACCACTGCCTTAGGGTTCGTGACCTCTTCGATGGTATATCCATCGAATAGTTTGGTGTATTACTCCCAAGTGTGTTGCTTCAGTTAGTCATTATTCCATTCATCATGTATTTTTAAGCGTTTATCCAATTCCTCCTTCTGGTTATGTTTGAGTGATGAGAGAAGCTTATATTTTTATCCCCGAATTGGAGTCAATTAATTCTTGACTTTTGAAACCAAATAATATCTTCTTGTTTCAATAGTTTGTACATTCCGCCATCAATTTTTTCTTCAAATCTATTCAATATATATTTATCTTGTTTGTCTTATATATAATGCTTTGGAAATTCTTTTTAAATTTTTTATTTTTTTTTATTTTTCGAGCATATTAAAAAGTGTTAATTGACCATTGTGTTAGAATAATAATTTCAACTTTGAATAGCACTGGGGGCAATTCGGGAACCAGCATTGATTCTCTTAAATAAAAAATAAAAATAAAATAAAATAAAACCTTAAAGTATCATTGAAAAGTGTTTACTAACAGTTATTTTAGAGCACTGCTTCAAACTTAAAGAGTCATTTTTTTCATTAAATTGATGACATACTTTAATTACTTACCTTAGTATATTTATAATAGTCGAACTTAAAGTTATGTTTTTAAAGCTTTCATATTTTGTGAATGATATTTTTTCTCACCTGGTAAATTCAATTATTTAATAGATTATATCCAATTATAATTCATATATTAACTGTAAATTATAATTAATAATTTAAAAGGAATCCTCATTATGATACTCTATGTGTTTTCTATAGATTGGAAGAGTTTTAATTCTAATTTATTAAAGAACCATAGAAAACTCATAAGTGATCATTTTAAAATTTTAAATATAATAATATGTAGATGTATTTATCAATTCACTTTTAAGTTAAACATTATTAAAGGTGTATTTATTAGGATATTTTGGGCAAACAATAAATTGTACGAAACCAAAAACTCTATTTTTACTTTTATAATATAATAATTAGTAAAAATAATGTGTGTTGTACATTAAATATAAGATTTATCTAAAATTTTAATTATTAAATTATTAAAATAAATTATTTAAAAACATCAATTATTTATATTTTAAATATAGTAATGAGCTCTCATTTGAAAATTTAATTATTTATTTTTATTAATTGGTTAATTATAATACAAAATTGTTATTGGTAATATGTACTAATTATCTTTTAGATTATGTATAAGCCTCACTCGAACCTCCTAATTTCATACCATGACTTCTTCCATGGTCACTGTATATCTCTCTTGACCACCAGCATGATAGAGTTCTATTTAGTCATCTTTGCTCTAGGTCCTTTCAACCAACTCTCACTCTTCTTTCGTACGTCTCAATTGCACATTTAACAACAATCAATGTTGTCATCATTATATTTTATTATGTTTATAATCTATTAATGATTAATATTTCCTAAACACGATTATTTGTGCATGCATATAGAGAAAGGTGATGCGTTTCGTTTGATAATAGAAATTTTATTTTTTTGAGCTTGTATTCATCACTTTAGTACACTCATATTAGATTTATACGAAAATAGTACAATTTTAGCCTCAAATGGTGTGAATCATTGCATTGTGTGCACTGTTATTTTGATTAAACCTTTTTAGTCCCAAACTTTTAAAAATATTTTTTGGTTAGTTGTTAATTTTTGGATGGAAAAGATATGTGTGATTCACGTGCATCATCAGTAGGGTCCACCACTTATATTTTAGGCTATATATGACCAATTTAGAGAGAAAAATCACGTGTACATCAGTTAGCATTGTACAAGCTAATCCCGATAATTCTTCCTCCGAATATAGTTAGAACAAATAACATTCCCTTTAAAACACAAGTAGTAAACTTTTAAAACTTATATATCGGATCTTTATATAAATATAAGAAATATAATCTGAATTAAGTTGTTATTTTCTGATTCATCGGATATCTCTTATTATGACTGCATTTCAAATTATAGCCCTTGAAAAGATAAAATTTTAATACAATTAATTAAAATTTTCGGGGACTATACAAATATAGTATCAAATTAAAATCTTATATATATAATCAAACTGTATTTTTCCCACTCTATATTGTTAAAAGAATTCTTCAATCATAAAATATGTTATTACAAAAATCCTATATATGATCTTTGTATAAAAATGAGGTATACACTTTAACAATATACAATTGAAAACATTCAATTGTCAAATTTATAATGTGAATTAATTTATTATATTATAATTCATTAGACACCTCTCACTATAATATAAATTTCAAATTGTAGGCCTTAAATAGAAAAAATGGGTAACTTATATTATCAAATATAAGTACATTTAACTAATATATTAACATTAAAGAATTATTGTTGAACTACCTATAACTTTTTTTATAAATTAAAGGTGTCTTAATTTTACTCTACGAAAAGTTCTATTTTAAGCCACAATAAGTACTTTTTTTAATATTTAAATTAATAATTTATAATATGTGTTTATATTATTATTTTTAATTAAAAATTATTAACAAAATTATTATTTTGGCCCCTAATGGGGTCAAAATACGCTTGGCCCACGTTTTGACACGTGGCCATTCAATCCCCAAAATAGATCTCCTCCGAGCGTCATCCACCATTGAGTGTTAAGACCCATGAGCGACATGTGTCGTCGTCGTCACGTGACCCGTGGCTGTCATAGCCGCTCATCAACGAGCGCTCCTTATACTACAAAGCAAGGCCCAAGTGCACCAAGGGAGTCATCCTCGAGCGCTCACTCCCCCTCGGATGTGCTCCTGCATGTAAGCAAACCAAGGGACCAAGCTCCCCCTTATCTCACAGCCTTGGCCCGGATCCACCCTTGGGTCCGCTGGTCCATCAGGCTCATGGTTGACGCGAGCGCGCTCATGGCCCTCGTTACCAACCCAAAACGGCTCTCTGACACCCCGTACATATCCGCGCACCTGCCACTGTTACCCGCACCAGCTTTTGCAGGAGATTCCTCCTGGGTTTCTTCTCATTGCACCATGTGTAAAGACGGCATTAGGGCAGGACCACAAAGGGGTAAGTTACCAAAGGATCCCTGACCCTCAACTATAAATAGGAGTCTTCATCTCCATCTCTGTGAGCAATCTTCCATTACTGAAACTCTTACATTCATTCACCTCTTTCAGATCATCATCTGATTTGAGCATTGGAGAGCCAAATTGGGTATCACCCCTAGTTCCCCCAGCTTGGCCATCTGACCTCTTCTTCTTTGGTGTTTGTCCTAGTAGGTTAAACCCACTATTCCTCTGGTGAGTTTATTCTGGTTTCCCCACATCAAACAAATTCTAAAGTGATCGGAGTTGGATACCTCAGATTCTTACCCATCATTTTTGGCGCCGTCTGTGGGAAACCACTTCCAACCCTTTCTTCTTTTTGCTAGTTGAAAAACAAACACCGCTTGCCTCTTGAACCATGGTTGCCACCAGATCAGGTGCGGTAGGGGGAGGAGATGACCTTCCCCGCGATACCAACGTCAACACCCTTCCGCCCGCCGTGACCGGCGGAGCGCCGACCGCCGGAGGTCCCCCCACGGAGCCAGTAATGCCCTCAACGGAGCTCACACCTGAGCAGCCCTCCACCGCCGTAGTTGGAGGTTCTGGGCTTCCTACTCTCCCAAACCTCCCCCAGAGTCAATGGCCTACCGCCCAAGTTAACCCAGGAGGGCACCCCTATATGATGCCACCCCTTGGATACACACTCACTCCGGCCGTCATGATGCCCGCTATTCAGCACTACCACGTGACAGGTGTCGAATCCGTCAAAAATAAATAAAGTTCCTATTCAGCGACTAAACACAGAGTATAGTGCAAACAGGGTCGATCCTCAGAGACTGGTTGATTTATTTCTAACAACTGCAAGGAATTCACGAAAAGCAAAAATTAAAAAGGGGGTTTTTTGAATTATTCTAAGTATGCAATTAAAATAAAATAACAAGAATTAAAAATTAATTAAAACTATCAGGCAAATCACGTAGCATTAAATCAATCAGAGGGAGAATTACCTAGCCAGGGATATTCGATTTGAATTGTTATATTGATCATTGACTCAAAGATAAATTCAAGTTATTCAGACAGATTGGCTATAGTTGATAGAGACACTCGACTCAACCTCGTTTTTATTTAATTTATCGGATAACCTAGAGACACTCGACAGTTATTTTCCCTAACAAATTCACAACCCTTAGAGACAGTCGACAGGATTTAATGAATTCGCAGCATTAAGAACCATAAAAACACCAATCCTAATTAACCTAGTCGTGACACACGTAAGATTTAAATTAGATTATCAAATCCCCTAGTGAACTCGGAATTTTATCCCTAAAACCCTGTCACTAATTTACCACAATTTATCAATCAACTTTACTACACTTCAAGCATCATGATTGGCAATATGCAATTAAATCTATCTAGATGGTCGGGCCCTACCACTAAATAAATAAATCACAATAAACGCGAAAAACGGAGATAAGATAAAGGCCCAAATAAACATAAATTGATAAAAACGTTTAGGTCTCACAATATCCAAAATCGAATCTATAATCCCTAGCTAGAAAATTAAAAGTTTAGCTAGTAAAATCCATAAAAACAATACTAAAGGAATTCTTTAATATAAATAAACTAAAAGCAAAAGAATTAAACTAAGAACGAAGAACTCGTGATGCCGAAATCTTGCTCTAGATGTTGCTCGCAAATCTCGAACGGCTGCTCCCGGAGCTCTGCCTCCAATTTGTTACGTGATTCCTCCCTCTAGACTGCTGCTAAAGCAAATATATAAGGCCAATCTTTAACTCCACACGAAATCCAGATCCTTAAGCAAGTTGGACTTAATTCTTGCTCTCCAAGAATCAACACTCCTGGGCCTTCTTATCTTCCAATTTTTCAATAAATTGGACTTCTTCTCTTAAGTTCCAACACGCAGCCCACAACAAAGCAACTGGGCTAAACTAATTCCATGCGTACAACCCACAACTTCAAATCCCAATATTAAATTCACAATGTGCAGCCCCAATTTCAATTAAAAATAGGTCAAACATCCACTAAATAAAAACAAATCCACCACATCTTATGGTGATGTGCATGCATGCAAAACTAAAGCCCATAAATCTCCCAATTTCCTCCAACGATTAAGCCTCATGCAGAAGCAATCATGCTTCATTACGCCAAGGTTCAACAAGGCCAGGAGGGTTCACCCCTTTTGCATAGATTTCTTCGTAAACTGATCAAATTTTCACCAATTTCGCATTCAAGCCCCAATTCTACAATATAAATAACAAAGCATCAATTTCCTTCAAGATAATATCAATTCAAGCACAATTTGGGGCTATACTCAATCATAAAGATGATGAAATAGTGAGTTATCACCACGCAGGGCAGATCCAGCTGCCGGTGGTGGTTCTAAAGGAGATTGACGGGGTAGAACTACACCCCCCAACACCCCATGACCCCCCAACAACTGCATGCTATTTACACTCAATGCGAGGTCCAGGCGGCCCAGGGTGCATGGAAAAACTTTACTTCCATGTATTTCCCCTGTAGGTAGGCCACTCAGATTACCCCTCCCTTGGGGGGATTATAAGCACATCCGCTTATGGCGGCACAGACTGCCTTGAGAGCACAACCACCACCTCCACCAGCCATGGAGAAGGGAGTCCCCACAAGGGGTGGGGAGGAACGGGAACGTCCCCAGGCTAACAGGGGCAAAGAACCTGTAGAAAGAATCAATGTGGACAAGAAAGTTCACCCCCGAGCCTCAAGACGAGGGGCACAAGCCTCCCAGCGAGGGAACAAAGCAAGAGGTGAAGAACCCAACCTCCTCACGGCTATGCAAGACCAGCTGTAGGGGTTGCAAGATATAGTGGGACAACTCTCTCAAGCGCGGTCTCAAGTTCCCCATGTGGGGGATAAACGAGCCAATGCCAGTGATGCTCGTCGCCACGCCCTCCAACAACAAGTTCCTTGTCACCAGGAACACGATGAAAACTATGAAAGTTACGACCACCATCCGCTCACGAGAGGTTCTCCCCTCGTGGAGGAAGTTCTAATGGCCCAAGCCGGCATGGGCAAAGTTCCCACCTCCATCAACCGCTACGATGGAACCACTGACCCCACGGAGCAGCTAGATCATTTCTTCCATTTAATGCATTTGTACTAGCATTCCAGCCATTATTGGGCTAAGGTCTTTGTTACTTCCCTTGTGGGAATGGCTCAGGAGTGGTACAAGCGGCTGCCGCCCGGCTCAATCCACTCATATGACGAACTCACCAATGCCTTCCTCAATCATTTCAACTCATTAAAGGCACCTGTCATGTAGCACCTCCCCAGCACTACAACCCCACACCGCAATACTCCCTGAGTGGAGGTTAGACCCAACACTCAGGAAATACTACGGCGAACGGTCAGGATAATATATGAATGAAGTATATGTCACAGTACAGCGGAAGATAAAGAGATTCAACTTTATCAATGAACGGGGAGGATAACGTACAATGAGCAAGGATTGTCATTATTGAGCAAAGTAGTTCACAAAAGAGTACAACAGGTTGACATGCAAGGACAAAGTATGAGATAGTTTGTTTCTACAAAGAGTAGGCTCAAGACAGTGTACTCTTAGGATCGGATCCAACCTACTGTTGCAATGCTTCAAGATACCTCTAGTTGTCGCTCATTGATTCCTGAAATCATGCATTTTAAAATAGGCGAGAGGGTTAGTCAAAGTGACTAAGTGAAGGGGGTATAGTAGTTTATAGATACATGTATATGTATATATATTTTATATGATCTTGAAGATCTTGATCTAAAATAATAGCAATAGGATATAGCAAATAGGAAACGGTTCATAATAATTGTTAAAATAGGGATAGGGGTACTTGGGAATCTTTGTAGAAATATGAACCGTCTGTAACAAGAACTTTAATGCCCGCAAGCTAGGCCTCTCCATCCTTAACTCCTTAAATCATGATAAAATAGTAAGGGCGTTGATCAAGACACCGATACTTCAATAAAACCAAGAATAATATTAACCCCGCTACTCGTTGATGTCAATAGGGACTCAAAACCTTAAGACCACGAACACGATTCGAGAGGCAGCTATCTCTCCCTCATCCCTTGGCGTGGAGTAACTAACCTCCAGTTAAACCACTACCAAGAGGTGGTGGCAGTCCGCAACACCAACAATACCCTCGGCCCGATTCCTTCCTGGTAATTGCTCGCTACGGATACAGCCGGGGCCCATAACATGAATCAAGAACAATATTTTGCTTGCATAACCCGGAATCAATGTTTTGATAAAATGGACTTGAAACATATAATGTCCTAGTAAAACGTTGATTCCGGCATGAAAGTATTTTTCCCTTAAGAGGGATAGTGTAGTAAAGTAATATGTATATAGGGCAGTAAATCAATATGATGGGTAGGCTTGGAAATAGTTTTTATATAGATACATATGTATAGCATGATTCCAGTTGAAAACATTTTAACCCTCACCTATACCGGTAGTCAGACATTGTAGTGTGGATTCCAGTGCGCCTGAAAGTATTAACTACTATAGGCTTAGAACTAGGTTCCTTATTTTAGTCAAATAAGCACATGAGGTACATAATATTCTAATCAAATAATCAAATAAGGTGCACATTTTGTAGCACGTTAAAGAATTCCCGGTAAACCATAATTTTAACTGTTTAAGGGAAATTAAGTAATTAATCAGGTTTCATGAGTTCTTTAACCACTTAAATATTTATTAATCACATCATAATCCTAATTATAACATTAGAAATGAAATTTAGAATTTAATTTGACAATGTAGGTTGTATTTTGAAAATAATTCACAATTTACCGATTTTTGGAAAATTCGGATAAAATCTTTATTTAAAAATTCCAAAACTAATTTTATAATTATTTTAATATTAATTTTCGAAATTATCATGATAAATGTTGACCAAAATGTCAAAGTTACTATTAAAAACATTTACTATTCAATTTCTTATGAATTAAACACCTTATAACATAAAATCAAATTCACACACACACACACATGTCCAAGAACACTAAGAACATGTTCTTATGTCTATTTGAATATTCAAAGAGGGTATGTAACACACTTGATCATATTCATATTTATAACAAAAAATTTGAAGCATAATATAGTAAAATATATTAATTCTCTATGAAAAATAATTCTAAATAAATTATTCTTGACATGAATTTAATCAAACAAGATCATGAATACTTAAACATATGAATATACTATATCATATCATAATTCATGCATTTAACTAACTAAAATTCACATATATCATCATATTTTCCTAAACTAGCATAAATAGCATATATTTCATAAAATAAATTCCTAAAGCATAATTTAATTAAATCTAAGCATGCTATAATTCATAATATATTAAGAAAGCATGAAATAATAAAAGAAAAGCACACCTTATGTAGGGAGAGAGCTTGGGGCCGAAAATGAGAGAGAAATGAGAGGATTTTGTGTGTTCTTGAAATGTGAGGTTTAGGGGGGTATTTATAGGTAGGAATTAAGGGTCTTAGAGCAATTTATAAGAGTTTAGGGGAGATGTGGATGTCTCCTAATTCAAACAAATGCTTGGTAGCTACATAAGAAATGTGGTTGTCTCTCAATTTAAACATATGCTTGGTAATTATATAGGAATTGTGGAGAAATTATATTCACTTATTTAAACTTTCTAGAAGCCTATGTTGTCATGGATGATGTCATGTTGAATAAAATTAAATGTAAAATGATATAAAATTTATTCAAGAGTCGAGAGATGAAAACTTGAAGTAGTAAATTAATGAAAGAAATAGTGAAAAATAAGCATCGTTATGATTATAAATGTGAGATATTTAGGTTTTTCGTTTACAAGTCATGGTCGTTAAAGATGGTGAAAATCACGAGAAAATTATATAAACGAAGCTATGATGAAGTTTAAAGATTGGAAAAATTATCATAGCTTAGAGAAAAATTCAAGAAACGTTTTAAGTAAATTTTTGAATATTAAATGAAAGTTAATTGTTTAAAATAAAATAATAATTTTTAAAAGGGAAAATATTTATAAAATATGCTATGATTGGAATCAAGTTTTGGTAAATGCATGAAAATTCACAAAATAATTCAAGGATCTTTTTGACTATAATATTGAATAGGGAAAATGTTGAAATTCGGAAATCTCAAAATATAGGGTTAAAGTAGGGTTTTTGGCCAGTTTTGGTTACTACGGGAGTTATAATGAGAATTATGGTTTGGGAATGATACCATAATTCATAAAATTTTACAAGGATTCATTTGAACCCAACATTTGATTGGTAAAAGTGCCTTGGAAAATTTCTAAGTTTAGGAATGAATAGGAAAATTTCTTCTTGGCCCCGAAATCCGGGATGTTACATGTCACCGCACCCACTGCTCTGTACAACTTGGTCTAAGGTGAGCATGAATCCCTTCGATCCTTTTTTGCTCGTTTCAATAAGGAAGTGCTCTTAGTGGAAAGGCCCTCAATGGATTTTTTGATACATGTACTTTTCAAGGCTTGAAATCACAAACAGTACGTGAGCAAGAAGTTTACGGATTCTATCGTGAAGAAGCGCCCCTCGTCCCTCATGTCCATGAGAGAGATCGTCGAGCCCTACTTCGCGCTCGAAGACATGTATGGGTCGTATGCTCCCAGGCATTCCGGGCCCCTTAAGAGCGAGTGGGGACGAGAAGAGCCTCACAGAGAGCGCCGCAAATCACCGCCTCCCCCACGAAGGCTCGAGGGTGTTCCTCTCAACAGGCCCAATTCAGAGGTCTATGCTCTGTCAGACAAAAAGCTCTTCAAGAGGCCCCAGAAGATGAAGGATACAGAAGAGTTAAGGGGCTCGAACAAATATTGCGTCTTCCACAAACAAAAGAGGCATGACACGGATGAATGCCGCCAGTTAGAAGCTGAAATTCAAAGGCTCATCGCGGGGGGACACTTGAAAGAATTTGTGAAGATGTTGGAGCATTATCATGAGCGCTGTAACGAGCGTTCAAGGGAAAAGAGGAAAAGCCCGTCGCGCTCAAGGAGTCCACGAGGGCGAGGCCCCCCAGAGAGAAGCCATCGCGGCAAGCAAAAGACGTTAGAGCAAGAGAACGCCCACTTCGCGGTCATCAACATGATCGCTGGTGGATCCTCTGTGGGAGATTCTAGCGCTTCCCGCCGTCGATATGTTAGGAGCTACAATCAACGCCCCTCGGCACCCAAGCAAATCTACGCTATCAAGGAAACGAGCGACCACCATTCCAGGTAGAATGAGGTCGTTGGGTTTCGTGATAGGGACCTAGCGCACATTGTAACACCCCATGGGGTCGGTGAAACCTCTGACTGCCCCATGGTGGTTAGCCTAGATGTCCATAATCATGTTGTAAAGAGGGTTTTGGTTGATAGTGGAAGCTCTGTTAATGTTTTACCTTATACCACATTCCAAAAGATGAATATTACCAACATCCCGCTCGAGCCCCTCAAAACAGCCCTCATTGGCTTCGGGGGCTCTGAGGTTGTCCCTCGAGGACAGATTCGCTTGGCCACCTCATTTGGCTGCGCTCCATAGCGAAAAAAGCTCATGGTCACCTACGCGGTGGTGGAAATCGAAATCCCATACAACATCATCATTGGACATCCAGCCCTCGTAGATTTCAAGGCGATCATTTCCACTTACCATCAGAAAATCAAGTTCCCCACCCCTGACGGGGTTGGAGAAGTTATGTACAACGTCCGAGAGGCGTGGAAGTGCTATATGTTGTCCCTTAAGAAGCCCAAAGCAGAGAAAACATTCGGGATTAGGTTCACCAAGAAGTCTGTAGATTTTTCCAATTTGGACGAAGATGGCCCCGTGCACAAAATGGCCAAAATTAACAAAAAGAAAAACAAGAAGAAAGATCTTGGCACTGGGAGTAACCCCGAGGGCGCCCCGCTCGGAGCGGTCGGGGAATCCTCCTCGGAGGGAGAAGCAAACAAGGGTGAGTAAGACTGGAAAGAAAAGGGAGCTAAAACTCCCCCGCCCTGAGGTGCGGATCGAGCTCACGGAGAAATTTCTCACCATTGAGTTGGAATCGGGGAACAAGGATAAAACCACTCAAAATGGGTCCAGTCTCTCAGGACCTTTGCAGATCATGATGATAGACTTCCTTAGAGAAAACATTAACGTTTTTGCATGGAAAGCATCTGATTTGACCGGGATTGACCCAGGCGCCATAGTCCACAGGCTCAACGTGGACCCCACCTTCAAACCAATCAAACAGAAGAAGAGAGATGTGCACGATTTTCGAAAGAAGGTTATTGAAAAGGAAGTTAACAAGCTCCTCGAGGCCCAGTACATTAAGTCTATACTGTACCCGGAATGGCTTTGCAATGTGGTACTGGTACCCAAGAGCGCCAACAAATGACGTATGTGCAACGATTTCACTGATCTAAACAAAGCATGCCCCAAGGATCCCTACCCTTTACCCTGGATTGATCAGCTGGTGGATTCGACCGCGGGGTGTGAGTTAATGAGCATGATAGATGCTTTTTAGGAGTATTACCAAATCTTCATGGCCCCTGAGAACCACCCCAAGACCTCATTTGTTGTACACAGAGGAGTGTATTGTTTTCTAGTCATGCCTTTTGGGCTCAAGAATGCAGGTGCCACGTATCAACACCTCGTCAACCGGATGTTTGAAAAAGAAATAGGAGGGTCCATGGAGGTGTATGTGGACGACATGATTGTCAAGAGCGAGCGCCAAGGCTCACATCTAGAGGATCTCAAGCGTACATTTGCCATTTTGCGCCAGTACGACATGAAGTTAAATCCCTCCAAGTGTACTTTCGGAGTACGTGGGGGAAAATTCTTGGGCTACATGGTTAGCCAATGTGGGATTGAAGCTAATCCAGAAAAGATCAAGGCCATCTTGGATATCCCATCCCCTCGCAATCTCAGGGAGGTGCAAGTGTTAGTGGGAAAGATAATCTCGTTGAACCTATTCATCTCCCGCTCAGTGGACAGAAATCTCCCTTTCTTCAAAATTCTACGCAATGCTCGAAATTTCTCTTGGACTGAAGAATGTGAAAAGGCCTTTCAAGATATGAAAGCTTACCTTTCGAGCGCTCCCCTTCTGACAAAACCCATGGTAGGTGAAAACTTATTCGTATACCTTTTCGTCTCCGCTGAGGCCACGAGCGTAATTTTGGTAGCCGTGCGCGAGCGCAAATATCTACCTGTCTATTACTTGAGTAAGACATTTCAAGGCGCTAAAAAGAAGTATTTGGAAATCGAAAAGTTCGCTTTTGCCCTTATTAATGCATCAAGGAGGCTGAGGTCTTATTTCCAAGCGCACTCAATCACCGTCCTTACGGATCAACCTTTGAAGCAAGTCCTCTCCAAGCCTGATGTCTCCGGGAGGTTGATAAAATGGGCCATTGAACTGAGCCAATTTGACCTAAGATTCTAGCCCAGAACGGCCATACAAGCGCATGTAGTTACGGATTTACTGGTTGAACGCTTTGGTTTAGAGCCTACTGTTCCTGAAAACGATGGTCTCTGGGTCCTGCACACAGATGGCTCATCGACCTCTCAGGGGGGGGGGGGAGGGAGCAGGGGTGACCCTCAGAGATCCCAACGGAGTTGAAATCGACTTTGCAATCAGGTTGGATTTCCAAGTTACGAACATTGAAGTAGAGTACGAGGCTCTCATACAAGGGTTGAGAATTGCTTTCCAGAGCGGAGCCTCCAGGCTCACGACTTATGTTGATTCACAATTAAATCAAGTCAAATTGAAGGAACGTATGAGGCTCGAGAAGCCACCGTGGTGCAATACTTGGGAAAAGCAAAAGAGAGAATCGGAAAGTTCAAGGAATTTCACTTGCTCCAAGTCCCCCGAGCGGAAAATGAGCGTGCAGACGCTCTATCCAAATTCGCTTCTGCCCTCGAGGGATCCTGTGAACGTTCTATCATGTTTCTCAGAACGGAGGAGCCGCTAATTTAGAGGAACAAGCCCATCCGAGCGGTAGATATGATGATCCCACCGACCCCTGTTGGCTCGATGATATTGTTAGATTCCTTAAAGATGGTACTTGCCCGACCGACAAAGTGGAGGCACGAAAAATTCAGAACAAGGCCCCTCGTTTCTCTCTGGACAGCGAGGGCAGACTCCTCAAGAAATCCTTCCAAGGCTCGCCAATGAGATGTTTGAGGCTCTCGCAGGCCAAAGAGACCCTCGAGTACATTTACGGAGGAAGTTGTGGGAATCATTCTGGGAGGCGCATTCTGGCCAAAAAGATACTGAGAAGTGGACTCTACTAGCCCATATTCCTCCAGGATTCCATAGCATTTTCCAGCAAATGCCCTAAGTGCCAATTTCTCTCTAATGTTCCCCAATTTCCAGTGGCTCAAATGATCCCCATAGACGTCTCGTGACCTTTCGATCAGTTGGGTATTGACATCGTTGGCCCCCTACCTATGGCGGTTAGAGTGGTACGGGATTTCGTATGGAAAAACATTATTTGTAGGTATGGCATTTCGAGGGTGCCTATTTCGGATAACGGATCCCAGTTCATAGTAGCTGATACCCGGGAATGGTGCTCGGAGTTAGGCATTGAGCAACGCTTCACCTCCATGGGCCACCCTCAAGCCAACAGTCAAGCAGAAGTCACCAACAGGGTCATTTTGCAACATCTAAAAACCATGTTTGAGAGCAAAAAGAACGAGTGGGCCGAGGAGTTACAAGGGGCTTTATGGGCTTATCGCACCACCCCACGAGCGGCCACTGGAGAAACCCCTTTGTAGCACCCCAATATGTAAGGATGCCACATCCCCGCACTATAGATCAATCCACATACGAAACGGATACTCCATACATGAACCAACCTATAGCGAACGGGTGACAATGCAAATAAAACGACAAGCTAGACGAGACTAACTCATACATGCGACAGAACAAAGTGGAAGCATGCTATACTATCGATCATTTATCAAGTAATGTATACTTGGATTTTACATATCAATACATTATCATCTTCTAAATACACAACAAGTAACATTAGCAATAACTCCTTTGAAAGAATAAATAAATACATGCACCGTGAGGGACTTGGATGCAAGGGCTCGACTCAGCTCGTATCCCTTCTAGCGTGTACCTGCAATAACACTGTGCATGTATCATTTCGTGAATAACTCTATCACTCCAATAACCTCTTTACTCCAATAACTCCATCACTCCAATAACTCCATCACTCCAATCCCTCCATCACTCCAATAACCTCTTTACTCCAATAACTCCATCACTCCAATCCCTCAATCACTCCAATCACGATAACACGATAATGGGAAGGTAGCGAGCCTCCACCATTCACGATAACACGATAATCACGATGATCACGATAATCACGATGCCTGCATTGCTTTGCATGATCACGACATTAACACGATAATCACGGTACGCGTATTGTTTTGCATGGCCTGACTTGCTTGCTAACGGGTGACACGACGATTCATGAATGCGTGAACGGACACATTGATCCCAATCTCCGCTCGGTAGAACAACTGGACAAGAAATAGAAACATTTGTGCTCTCATTAGCCCATAACTCGATAAGGTTACCAAACAAGACGCACGGCCTGATTAAGTGACGAGATGGCATGCGATGAACAATGTAGCATAATATATTCATGTTATAACATGTAATCGACCATATAATAGCATGTTGGGGTTAATTAAATGATTAAAAAAGGGATTGGAATTGTTACATTTATGCAGAAACATTCTGTCTCTCCAGGGGTCTGGGAACGGCCGTTCCGGCCCTTAGTTCAAAATAGGAAGGGCCGCTCCCAGCTACCCGAAGTGGCTCCCCGAAGATGGGAACGGTCGTTCCGGCTTACAAGCCAAAACGGGATGGGCCGTTCCCATCCTCGCCGCCATGCACACAATTCTACTATGGGAACGGTCGTTCCCCAAATACAAAGGGAACGGGAAGGGCCGTTCCCGTTACGCAGAAGATGCAGAAACAGGGGAAGAAACAGGGGATACACGAAATATCATCTAACCTTCCTCAAATATCATTGAATCCATTTCTACTTGCAAGAACTCTGGAAATTAATATGCATATATGCTCAAGGTATAACAAAATCCAACATAAACACTTAGTTCAAGCTTAATTCACCAAGAATTCAAGATCAACTCTCATGAACATGTATACCATAAAACTCTATAATTCTCAAGATATAAGCATAAAATTCAAGTTACGAGCACATGATCATACTTCTAACATCAAATAATCCAATTATTTCAAGAATTCCTAAACCCTAGCCTCAAATATAAACTTCAAGAATTCATATAATAACTCATGTATTCCTTGGAATGAAAATTTGAAGAAAAGAGATAAAGATAGATGATGATGATGCTTCAAAACCCGTGATTCCTCCAATTTAATGGCTTGAGATGATGAATTCCTCTCCCTTTCTTGAAGGGTTGTCGTTCGGTAGGAGAAGGGAGCAAATATGTATGTATATCTTGTGTATATTGAAACATGAAATGAAATTGAAGCATGAAGAAGCATTTAACGTGATTCATCTCTTGAAATTAATGGAATGGCACAAATTGCAATTAAGTCCCTTAAGTTATATAAGTTATGCAATTAAGGTTATGAAGTTTAGAAAATGATCAATTTAGTCCAAGGATATATTTATGCAATTTAGTCTACTAATTTAAAATAATGATCAATTAAGGACATTTAAATAATTAAGGCATGTTTGGGAGTTAATTCACGTAACAATTAAATTCAATTTATAAAATAATGCTCAAATTGATATATATTTCACGTAATCACATTGAAATATAATTTATACAATTTGTCACGAATTATAAGAATTTAATAAGCAACAGAATTAAAATTAATCCTAACTCTTGGAAAATTCACACATATCGTGCGTACCTGGAAAGCCGGAAATTGGGGCGTTACACCCTTACTCACTTGTCTATGGCTCAGAAGCAATGATACCAGCAGAACTTGCACATGAATCCGCTCGAGTGGCATATTTCGAGCCCAGAGCAAACGAGGATAACAGGGCCTTGGAATTGGATCTTTTGGAAAAGAAAAGAGACAAGGCATGGGTACGTATTCATGAATATAAAGCATCCGTCGCTTAGCAATATAACAAGCGGGTTAGAGAAAGAACTTTCCAGTTAGGAGACTTGGTTTTGAAGAAGGTTGAAGTCTCAAAGCATGTAGGCAAGTTGGACCCCAACTGGGAAGACCCTTACAAAGTTATACAAATCAGAGTTAACAACATATACACGCTCGAGACACTCCATGGAATGTATGCAACCTACGAAGGTTTTATGTTTAATTATTTATAATTTTGTAAGAAACCCATTTCTGGGCTCTATGTATTTCCTGTTTACAAGCATTATCTATTGAAGTGATTTCTATGTGTGAAAATGTCTTTTGAGGATGGTAAATGATTCCCCCCCCGGAAACCTAAGCAATCGCCACACAGGTCCGAGGCGTGCGAATCCCCCTCTCGAGGGTGAAATATGCCTATCAAAAGTGGCTAGATCCCACCTAGAGGTCCACCCTCTTTGGGAATTAATCAAGCCATGGCCACTAGGCGAAGAACGAGCTTAACCGGATCTCGCTGCCAGTTAGCTCTCGCACACTACAACACTTGGGAGGAAACCTTTAGACAAGTTTCCACAAATCTTGACTAGGGCTCCCTCGAAAATGAGACCCTCGTAGTAGAAATCCCTCGCATTCAAGCGCTGGGATGGAAAACTTTTGGACAAGTTTTCACAAGTCTAGACCCTTACGTCTGCGATGACTTGTTAAAATTCCTATGTGACTAACAATTCGCAACCAGCTCACGAGCGTACCTATACAACACTTGGAAAAAGTTGTAAAGAACCTAATATGCATACACGAATGTCCTAGTAGGCCCGGGATGCTTACCCAACAAGCACCCAACGCTCGAAATTGGGACTCGTTGCATACCTTGATCAAGCTACATCCTACAAGGGAAAATCTTTTAGATAAGTTTCTGCAAGTCCCTAACCCGAGTACCCTCAAAGCAGGACCCTCGCGTTAGTCAAGGGCTCACCGCAGACCCTTTTACCCCACTTAGGAAATTTTTCATAAGTCTTGAATCAGGGCATTCTCAAAGTAAGACCCTTGTGTTTACTCAAAGACTTAGCAAAATTTTCCAAGTTTTATGTCATTTTTACTTAGCTTATTACTTGAAATCTTAACATCATAAGATTTTGATAAAACAAGCGCAAAGTAAGAATTCATGGCATAACATTACAAAAGGTAAAAGACACCCAATTATTAAAAAGAAACTTTCATTGAAAAAAAGCAAAGCCTACAAGACTACAAAACAAGGGCACCATGGCCCTTGGGATTTATCAAAAAGCAAAGAAAATACAAGGGAATTTTCTCAAGAAATAGAAGGGAATTTCAAGCAGCAGTGGCGACATCCTCTTCTAGATTCACCATTTGAGGGGCAGGCTCATTTTGAATAGGGGCAACTGACTCTTGCGCTTGAGAGACTGGCACATTTGAATCTTGAGCAGGGAAAGGTGGCAGGCTTGATGACCCAGTGGCCTCAACCGCTGGAGCGAGAGTATTCTCACTGGCACGAGCAGGAACGTCTTCAACAGTTGGCGCTTGGGGAACGTCTCCCTGAGGGTCCTCAGGAACGATTATGGCATTGTCAGCCCCCTCGTTTTGCTCCACAAAAGGCTCTTCCTCCACTGGATGAGCGGCTATATACTCATCTTGAAGAATCTCCACTATATAGTTGTACTTCGGCTCACTGATATTGGCCTCTGGATCATCCGCGCCCCCCTCAGACTCTGCACAGTGCTCATCGAGGGCTAGCCCCATATCCTTTCTCTCTCTCGCAGAAGCGCTCGTTAAGCCCAAGTGGATTAGCTGCTCAATGACCAAGTTGAAAGCCTTCTAAGCCTCGTCAAAACAGTGGAGCGAGACAACAAAGGAGAATGCCTTAGAATGGCAGAATTTGATGATGGTCTCCTTGCCTGCTTTCTCGATGCGCTCGGAAAGCTGTGTGATTATGTCCGCATACTTCTTCTCAGCTACGTTAGACTTTGTGACCCACCCGTTCCGATCATCCATCAACTTTTTGTGGTTCTCGTTGAGGGTATTGTAGTCTGTGCGGTATTTCTTCCGAACGGACTCCGACTTCTTAAGATCATCCTCCAACTTCTTCACGTATGCCTTTATTTTGTCATGTTCGGTTTGGAGAGATAAAAACTTGGCCTTCTCCATATCCAGCTCCTCTTGGATCTGAGCCGGGTCATTCTGGCGCGCCATCTTCTTAAATTTTGCTTTGCTCTCGGAATAGACAGTGGCGCGCATTTGAAGATTTTTGGCCCTCGGGAGTACTTGCTGCATTTTTCAAAAGAAGAAGACATTCCATACTTAGTATTTTTTTAAGAGAATAAGGAGGTGTTTGAATAAAGGAAAATGAGAAGACTTACGGAGATGAGGGCGTGGATCATGCCCCCAGCCACCTTCTCTATGTTCTGGGAGAATAACGCTTGGTGGTCCCCTGTGAATTGGACCCTATCATAGAGCTCATGGGTGATGGACCTTGAGGGCGTACGCTCACTCAGGAGGATGGGGCCCTCATTGGGTAGGCGCTCAAAATACCTATCCCCGGCGTGTTTAAATCTCCATAAATGATCCTCCCCAGAAGACGAAGTGTCACCGTTACCTCGTGTGCCCTCGACTACTTATTTGCCCTTGCCCATTATAGGGATGGCGTCGGGCATCCTCTTCCTTTTTCGGGAGGCTTAGGCACCATCCCCTTGGTGCTCCCGGATGACCACATTCGAGCGTGGCCTTGTTTTTTCTTTGGTAAGAGGAGTGGCTTCCCTCAGGTCGGTGGTGTCTGTCGGCCTGGGAACGATCCTCGTTTCAGTGTTGGCCGCTCGGTTTTCTCTGCGGCCTCTGGGTTGTTGGGCAGTGCTTGAACTTGCCCCTTGATGGCCCCTGCGATCATCACCGCGACCAGCCCCTCGGCCGTGGGGGTTTTGTTGGTTGTCTTGAGGTTGCGGCGTTGACAACATTGTGTATGTTTCCTCCTGCCATTATGATGTTTGCTCCTGGAAAATGGAAGAAGACAAGGGTTAAGCTTTTGTGTGAAATTCATAAAATGCAAATATAATCATGAAGTTAGTAGCCCTATCTAAAGTTAGTGCCCTAAGATCTAACCATCTCTCTCCAAGTTCCGAGCGGGAGGGTTACTGAGGAAATGAGGGTCATTTGTAAGTCCGCAAAGGAACATGACCTCTGCGTCATCTATCAAATCCTTAGCTTGTATTAACCAGCCCTTGTCTCTCAGGGCACCCACCAAATCTTGAGCCCAGTTTTCAGGGAAAGTGGGTTCCAAACGGTGCCTCACAAGGGGACCCTCCCCATGCGAAATCCACTCTCATGGGACCCCAAAATCGCCATCTTGCAGGGCCCTCACAAAGAAGAACTTTTCTTTCCATTCCACTCCATAAGTTGACGAGGGGGAATTGATCAGCTTCAGGCCAGCCTTCGCTTGAATGTAAAAGAAACCTGCCCTCGGAGACGAGCGAGGCGATCAGGATACTTGGAACAAAGCGTTAAAATTATGCATGGAGGGCTGGTTTCCGGTGAACTTCATGAGAATAATGAAGGTGGTTATGAGCACCAGGCCATTGGGAACGATCTGCGAGGGGCTCAAGTTAAGATCATTGAGTATACTGGCCATTGGGACAGGAATAGGGAATCTCAAACCCCCAAACGCCACTGAGTCTTTGTAAACAGCCATCTCTCCGGGTGGAGGGTTGTTAGCCCGCTCATGGGGGGCCGGGATTCTCCAATTGAAACGCTCGTCCCAATATATTGGGACCACCATAGAGGTTATCTCCCCTAAGGTGATGGTGCTGGGAGTTTCCTCAGGGGGCCTCTCGGTGGCCTGCATACCGGAACCCTCACCCTCGGCTGATCCTTTGGATTTCTTGGACTTTTTCTTGCGCTTGGCTGGTGGTTGTTCTGATGGTCCCGCGGTCTCCTCTTCGAGGGCCGAGGGCGGTAGGGCTACTGTTACCGTATGGCGACGAGGGTAGGTTGTGCTCTCAGTTATTGGGAGAGCCACCCCTTGTCTCTCTGCTTTCATATCTAAGTCCATCTCTTCGAAGATGTGTTCAACACTTCCGGGATCCCTCTCCCCCATGGTGGAAACCGCCACATCCAATTCCTCATCCCTTGAAGAGTTATGGTGGGATGAGCTTTGAGTGGCCATCTCCTCCACTTCACGGGTAAATTCTTCAACGTGGTCTCCAGACATGATATTTTTTGGAATTTGGAGGTGGTACAGAATGGTTGGGGATTTGAAGATTTTCTGAAACAAATGGAGTTTTGGGAAAGATTGATCCTATTACTCTAGGGTTAGCAGGAAGAAGTTAGAAGGTGAAATACCTGAAAACACTTACAATGGAAAAGCTCTTGGGAGGTTTTACTTGTTGGAAATCTCTCTACGGATTGCTTTGGAAGTTTGAAGATTTGCTCTGAGAATTTTGGATGCCTAAAAGATGAACCTGATTTAGGATCCCCTATTTATAGGGGAAGAGGTTTGTACGTTTCTGGTATTAGATTTCAAAGTGCAATCATTTCCCACCTAGGTAACTGCCCACTTTTGTGAACCGTCATCCACATCCCGAGATTCACGTGCCGTTTCCTGAAGATTCGTGCCCACTCTCCCATCAGCATTTAATGCGGGTCAGTACAAGCGGTCAGTTGAAAGGACAACATTTAATGCTTGCTCAGATGAATATTTCATCATACGCCACCTTCCCTCACGAGCGTCGCCCTCGGGATTTAAGAAGATTTAAAATTCTACAGCCCTTATCACTAAGAACTACAGAACTGGGGGGCAAAATGATGGGGTCAAAATACGTTTGGCCCACGTTTTGACACGTGGCGACACCAGCAACTGACACGTGACCAATGAATCCCCAAAACAGATCTCCTCCGAGCGTCATCCACTCTCGAGTGTTAAGACCCATGAGCGACACGTGTCGTCGGCGTCATATGACCCGTGGCTGTCATAGCCGCTCATCAACGAGCGCTCCTTATACTACAAAGCAAGGCCCAAGTGCACCAAGGGAGTCATCCTCGAGCGCTCACTCCCCTCGGATGTGCTCCCGCATGCAAGCAAACCAAGGGACCAAGCCCCCCCTCATCTCACAGCCTTGGCCCGGATCCATCCTTGGGTCCGCTGGCCCATCAGGCTCATGGTTGACGCGAGCGAGCTCATGGCCCTCGTTACCAACCCAAAACGGCTCTCTGACACCCTGTACATATCCGCGCACCTGCCACTGTTGCCCGCACCACCTTTTGCACCAGCTTTTGCAGGAGATTCCTCCTAGGTTTCTCCTCATTGCACCACGTGTAAAGGCGGCATTAGGGCAGGACCACAAAGGGGTAAGTTACCAAAGGGTCTCTGACCCTCAACTATAAATAGGAGTCTTCATCTCCATCTCTGTAAGCAATCTTCCATTACTGAAACTCTTGCATTCATTCACCTCTTTCAGATCATCATCTGACTTGAGCGTCGGAGAGCCAAACTGGATATCACCCCCAGTTCCCCCAACTTGGCCATCTGACCTCTTCTTCTTTGGTGTTTGTCCTAGCAGGTTGAACCCACTATTCCTCTGGTGAGTTTATTTCAGTTTACCCACATCAAACAAATTCTAAAGTGATCGGAGTTGGATACCTCAGATTCTTACCCATCAGCCCCCTTCTCTGATTTATTGTTTCAAAATATTATTTTTCATTCTTTGTGAAATACACATTCAATATATATAACTTCATTTTTGTTAATATATTGTATTTGTGATTCTTATCCGATGTGTTAGTAAATATTTTGTGCGTTTAAGTAAAGAAGATTTTATACAACGGGAAGTTAATCCAAAATACTTCATGCATGGAAAATAATATATATAAGAAACATTTCTTTTTACCGTCAATGAGATTAAAATTGTTTTTTTTTTTCAATTATTATTGTTGAAGAAATTTTTTTAATCACAAAACATGTGATTATAAATATTCGATGTAGGATCTTCTATATAAAAATTGAAGATACACACTTTAAACATCTCATTATCAAAATTTATGAAGTGAATTAATTTTTTATTTTCCAGTTCGTTAGCATTTCTTATTATAATAAATATTTCAAATTGTTGAAATATGTTGATATATATATATATATTCTGAATTGGAGGAGTTTTTAATTATATTCTACGAAGAGTTCTATTTTAAGTTAGTAAGTTCTCTTTTAACATATTTTATATATTATGACATGTATTTACATTATTATTCCTGAATAAAAATTATTAAAACAATTATTATTGGGATATAATTTTAAATTCTCCTAGAGAAATTAGAGTATTATGTTTGTCCTATGAGAATTTTCTAGAATCTTATGTTAGCATATATATTTTGAAGAACATTAATAGTTCTTGTCTCATATTATATTTCTTTGTTATAACTGTTACATAAAGCTATTAAAATTATTTTTGAAAGAGTTTGATTAGAATATTTTAAATATTATGTAAACTATTTTTTATTTAGTTATTTTATTTTATCAATTTCATAGCCTACTTAATATTAGAATAATTCTTTTATATCAAGAGTTCTATTTCAAGTTAATAAGCACTTTCTTAATGTATTTAAATTAATAATTTATAACATGTATTTACATAATTATCCCTAACTAATAATTACTAACATAATTATTATGAGGTTATTTTAGGCGATCAATATTTTGTAATAAACTTTCGTACTTCTATAAGATATATAGATATAGATATAGATATATACATATATAAAATATATATTATATATATGTATTATAAAAAATTGCCTTTTGACCTTTTTTTGTTTGTTTATATATATTTTCAAACCTATTCCAAACTATTTAAATTCACATTTTCACCCTAAACTATTTAAATTTTATATTTAATTAGCATATATATATATATATATAGAATATATATATGTATTATTTATTATATATAATACTTGTATATATATAATTTAAATAGAGGTTTGAAAATATATACAAACAAAAATGACTAAAAAGCAATTTTTTTAACAGTCAAACGTCTATTTTAACGGTCAAACGTTTATTTTAGATGGAAATTGGTCAATGAGACTAAATTTAAGAAAAATGTGACTTTATGGGACGCGATGTGAGAATATGACAATTGCTGGGACCAAAATTGAAAAGTGGTTGCATTATGGGACGAAAATAATAATTTTCTCAAAGTTCATTTAAGCAAATTTTCTCATTAGCTATGATGCACGGATATAGATATAGTAACACGGACATAATACAATATGGATACGATGACACATAATTTTTCTTGAATTTTCCACGCGAGGAGTATCGAGTACGATATCCGACACAACATGACTCAGCAAAATAATATTTTTAGGAGTGTCCCTGAATCATAGCTCATCAACCTTCCTGGCAAAGACATGGCCGAAGTCATTTGAGTGAGGACATATTTAAGGATATCGGGAGTTATGAATAGATTAACTCAATAATGTGAAAGATTACAGACAAATTTTATTTTATATTTATTTGATTGATGGTATTTTATTTTCTTTACATTGTTTTGTTTATATTATTGTATTATTTTTTTCATACATTACAAAACATTTCTCCCATCTTTTATATGATATCAGACTAAGTTCTAAAATTTATAATTTTTTTATTTAACACGACCATGAGTGACGAAGAACATCTCTCCTGCCTACACTCATCAAATTCGTACGACATATGGCAAAATTAGGATAACAAGACTCTTAAAATCAGCTTCTCACGTAACAACCTTGCTACTGTTGTAAAGTATAATTTTATTTTGTTGAATACTAAAAATGAAAGTTATCTTTTCTCGCTCATTTTATTGTCTTTCTATTTCCTTGTTTTTAAGTTACTCTCTACTATTGTTTTACGACCTTTTTGTTTTTTTCCTTTTTTTTTTTGGCCAAGTTTTGACACAAAAGTTACAAGCATAACAGTGGCCCTCAGAGGAAGGTTCGAGATAACACTAGGCACTGATGACTAAACTACAGGGACAAAGGAGTGGAGATTTGGAGTTTGTTGTGGGTCGATCAAGTGGTTAGAGGATTCATGATAACTTTGGATTTGAATTCCTCATATTACTTTGAGGTTGTGTGTGTTTAAAAAAAAAAGTTTGAGGAATCGAAATCTTTTATGATCAATTCCAATCGAACTTTGACAGAAGATTAGTGCTAGCTAGTTTCAACTTTCATCAATGGGCTTAAGGAAGAAATCAACTAATGACGGATATGTTGTCCTGCATCACTAGCCCAAGCTATTTAGCTAGACAAAAGAGCATGAGGCCCTATCGGAGACCATGAACAAAAGGAGTAAAAAAAGTGTTAAAGAGAATTGGAATATAAAGAGCAATACCACTGACAACATTGTTAAAAAGCCATTTCTCATGACTCAAAACAAATATCCACCTATTAGGAGGTTAACTAGCGAAGAAATTGAGCCAGTAAGGAAGAAGGGGTTGTGTTTCAATTGTAATGAAACATAACCAGATTGGGCATAGGTGCAAGAAACTATTTGTGATATTGAGAGTAGAACAAGAGGAGTGTGTGAAGTTGAAGCTCTAGTTATTGAGTTAGAAAATACTGAAGGGATATATGAGTACTAAATCTCAGTGAATGCTTTAGCCGGAAAAGTTACAAAAGAATCATTAAAACTTGTGAGAAAAGTAAAGGAACAAATCTAGTCGGGAAAAATACAAAATCGGAATACCAACTAATCCCAACTAGTAATTTCGGGATTTTTTTTTTTTTTTTCGGTAATCAAACAGTGCACTAACTCAAAAAACATATCAATTTAATGACAAATTCGCCGAAAAATACCTAATCAATGCCGGAAATCAGTTGACGTGTCCAAGTTAATGATGTGGCATTACCACACCTTACCATGTCGTTTGCACATATTTTCTAAATTTTTTTAAAATACAACTAATAGTAATACACTTTAAATATTATAAGAAAAAACAAAAATAAACAAAATGAATCTAAAAAAATGTATATATTTATATTATTTCAGTTTATAAATATATTATATAATGCACTTATATATACATATGTATAATATTTTCGTAATATATATTAGACATAAATTAATAATCATATATAATATTACATATATGGATATAAAAGAATATAAAAAAAAAAAAAAAAAAAAAAAAAAGGAATAAGGGTCATCTTCTCCACTCTCCAGGCAAACACCTCCGGCCCAAATCACCCCTTTCTTTTCCTTCTCCCCCAGCCGCACGCCACCCACCCGCAACCGGCAACCACTCCATCCCCACCGCCGCGACACCTGTGTGTGTATGCCGGAGGTGAATCGGTCGGCATGCTGGGGGGTGTTTGATTAACGGTATCTCTGTGCATACATAATAGGAAAACCTCAGAATTTTGGTCAATCTTTAGTTTTAGTATTTTTTTATCTTTTAATATTTTTTATGATGGAATGTGATTCAACATTCCCGAATGTTATATTGTTTTTTCTTTATAGATATCTATCTATATATATATATATTATTTTTCTGATTTTATATTATATTTTAGTGTATAAATATACACTGTTTATTTATAAAAATTTAAGATATATATATATCCATATGTATAATGTATATAAATACTATACATATACATATGTATATATTATGTTTTCATAATAATATACAATATATATATATATATATATATATATATATATATATATATATATATATTGTATATTTGAAAAGGTTATAATATATATATTATATTTGTAAACTGAAATAATATAAATAAATACATTTTTTAGATGCATATTTTTTTGTTTTTTATAATATTTAAAGTGTATGAGGTGTATTTTAAAAAAATTTAAAAAATATGGGGAAATGACGTGGTAAGGTGTGGTAATGTCACATCATCAACTTGGACACTCAATTGATTTTCGACGATAATTAGGCATTTTTCAGCGAATTTGTCATTAAATTGACACATTTTTTTGAGTTAGTGGACTGTTTGTCGCGGGGAAAAAAAAAGTGTCCCGAAATTGTTAGTTGGGGTCAATTGGTATCCCGATTTTACATTTTTCCCAACCTAGTTTATACAGGGGTACACACAATTTTATAGACCCTGGCAATGCTAAAAAATAGAGGTGTGAAATACAGATTACAGACTACCAACCTTCTTCTAGTTAGTGTGACTAATGGAGGGGAAATCGATTGCAATGTAAAATGTAGTGATTTCCAGTGAAAAATGGGAAAACACATATTTAAAACTAAGGGTGAGATTGCTCAAGCTTTAGAGAATGCGGCATAGAAATTACAGAAGTGGATCTTTTGAGGAAAGTTGTGTGCAAGTAAAGAAAAATGGCTATGTGGGTCTAATGTGAAGAATAGAGTTGTCCAAATTAAAAGGGTTAAATTTAGCACATACTCAATCTTAATATGACACGTGTTGTAGAGAACAAAGCATATGTAAAGGCAGAGAGAAATATGAATTTTGGAATGTTTATTTCTGTATATCGAAAGTGACCCACTTTTATATAGTGGTAAACATCTTTACAAAGTGGATTTTATCCTCATTGTACGCACATATTGTGCACCTGAGTGCAAAATAATAAATATCTAAAACTAAGAGTGTTAAGAACAATCTATACGGCTGGAGTGATAACTAATGCTAAGAGAATATGTAACTAAGTTCTAAAATAGCACTAACACGTCATTTTTGATTATTCGATGTGAGACCCTTGACATTCTAAGCATCAATCTCTTTTAGGGATAATTACCAACGCCCCCCCTGAGATTTGGTGTTATTACAGAATACCCCCTGAGGTTTCGAAAATTACGAACTCCCCCCTGGGCCGTTATCTCCTCCGTTAAATTTAACGGATTGTGTGAAATTTACTAGTTTACCCTACTATGTTGAAACTCAGGGAGGTATATCTAATAAAGAGCCAAAGGTAAGGGGACTAATGCAAGGATTGAAATTGTTAAGGTGGTTTCATGTAAGTATTTGAGTTTTGTGTCTACCTAGCATTTTTTTTAAATAAAATGCTATTTAATATTATTTTAATATTTTTATGATAGACTAATTTCATACCTACAGTTTATGGATGCTTAATATTTTCTATAGATATTGACCATACATGTTCAATATTTGAAATAATTGTTTAAATGACTGGCGGATATTTTTGTGAATTTACTAATGCATTTGTTGATATTAGTGTATTTGTTATGATTTTCAATTTTGAGGAAAAAAATTGATAATGCACTAGTTGATCTTTGTGTGGGTTTTTTTATATGAATTTTTATTTTGAGGGAAAATTTGTTATAATTGCATATAAATTATTTTAAATTAACTTTAAATGGATTTGTACAAAATATATTTAAAACTAAGAAATAAATATGAAAGGAAATTTATAACTTATCATATTTTATAGAAACTAGCAATTCTGGCACACTCTATGCGTGTGCAAATAACAAAATTTAATTATTTAAATATATATTAAATTAAAATTTTTATGTTTATATTTGTTTTTAATATGATTAAAGTTTAAAAACTAATACAAAATAGAAATTAGAAAATATGAGAAAAAATAAAAATATATAATAGAACAAAGCGGTTAGTCTCTTAAAAATATTTAAAATATAAATTAAAAAATATTTGAAAAAAAATAAAAGAATATAAAAGAAAAGAATAAAAGTAAGTTGAGAGAAGAGTGGATTTGAAACACGTTCCGTATGAGATGAAAAAAAAATTTTAATTAAATAAAAAAAGAAATTAGAGACTAATCCAAGAGACCACACTTGGGTCTCGCACTTAATAATATATAATAAGATAATAAGATAAATATGCATGGAATATCTAATTCAATTTATATTTATAAATAAAATATAAAATATTAAATTAAATAACAATTTTTAAAATACAAAAAAATCCAAAATTAACTAATATTACAATTATATCATTAAACTCTAAGTAAAATTACAATATGCCCCCTAAGGGTGTTTTTGGAATTTAAATTTGAATTTAACGGTGTAATTAACGACCGGTGCTATTTGTAAGTGAGGGTGTACTATTCAGGGGGGAGTTCGTAATTTCCGAAATCTCAGGGGGTATTCTGTAATAACGCCAAACCTCAGGGGCGTTGGTAATTATCC
Organism: Lantana camara; assembly: GCA_037501455.1. Taxonomy (NCBI): domain Eukaryota; kingdom Viridiplantae; phylum Streptophyta; class Magnoliopsida; order Lamiales; family Verbenaceae; genus Lantana; species Lantana camara. The sequence continues at coordinate 19,859,087 of CM074863.1, read as the reverse complement.
CACCTCTTTTAAAAAGGAGGCAAATATATAAAAGAGTTATTTACACCATACCCCCTGTGTTAGGTGAAATGGGCAAGAAAAACCCTGTGTTACAAATATTAACACAGGGAACCCTGTGTTTTCAAAATATTTGCATGCTGAACCCTGGAAATTTCTAGTATCGGTAGAACACTAATTTTTTCTATTTATTGGATGCGAAATAACTAATTTATTGGATGTATATCATAATATAAAAGGTTAAACTTGTTATTTCGCATCCAATAAATAGAGAAAATTAGTTATCTACCGATACTAGAAATTTCCAAGGTTCAGCATGCAAATATTTTGAAAACACAGGGTTCCCTGTGTTAATATTTGTAACACAGGGTTTTTCTTTCCCATTTCACCTAACACAGGTGGTATGATGTAAATAACTCATATATAAAATTTGATCAATCTATATACAGAAATGTGTCTTTGAAGAACTCTACGGGCCAGACGTCTCCACTAACCCCTTAAGCGGTTTCGTCTTTGTGCCCGATAATTGATTGCTTTTACATTATTCCAACAATTACATAATATGATTATTCAATCACTATTTCTGATAACCCTCCTGCTAAACTAGTCCCTCTGTGTCCATTTCTAACACAACATTCTCGTCTGAAGCTCTCACAACATCCATTGGAACCCTTACAAGCCTTAGCATCCCGCATATGAACAACAGTTGGACTAGTTGCTTGCTTACAACATTTCTGTTTCTGTGTTGTCTCATGGAAGTGAACCCCATCTTCAGTCACATTACAATTGTTTTTCTCAACACGACTTGCATCATTATTCGCATGTGGATGATGGTGATGATGCCCTTCAGAACTGTGTTTATTAGTTGCAGGTTTCTCACAACAATTAGCAATTTCATCGTGCGGATGAGTATGATGATGATGATTTCCGTCGTTTCCGTGCTCTTTGGCTGTGTTTTCCTTACCACAACATCCATCTTCAACATGTCGATGATGATGATGATGATGATTTCCATCGTTTCCTTGCTCTTTGGCTGTGTTTTCCTTACCACAACATCCATTTTCAACATGTCGATGATGATGATGATGATTTCCATTGTTTCCTTGCTCTTTGGCTGTGTTTTCCTTACTGCAACATCCGTTTTCAACATGTCGATGATGATTTCCATCGTTTCCTTGCTCTTTGGCTGTGTTTTCCTTACCACAACTTCCATTTTCAACATGTCGATGATGATGATTTCCTTCACATTTGTGTTCTTTAGCCGGGCTCGAGCAGCATTTCTTCTTATTCTCAAAAGCAGTAGGATCAGTAGAACTACATTTCTTGCTTTGAGATTCAATATCAAAACAAGCAGAAGATTTTTCCCCACACGACTCGTGTTTGTGAACATGACGAGTCGTCGTTCTAGGAATTCCATGACAACCGTGTTCTTTAGCCGGGCTTGAGCAGCATTTCTTCTCATTCTGACGACAACCAACAGAACCACATTTCTTGTAATTTTGAGACTCAATATCATAACAAGAAGAAGATTTACCACCGCTTGTCGTGTGTTTATGAACATGTTCACTGGCCGTCGTGCTAGTAATTCCTCTTAGGATCAACATGCTGTTGAATATGACCAACAAGCACGTACCAACATCAGCGAGCACTGCAGCCCAAACAAGGGGGTGACCACCTATAGCCAATCCCAAAATGACAGCTTTGGACGAGATTGATATCACCACATTTTCGATGATTTTCCTGCGAACCTGCTTTGCTATTTGTAGAGCTTTTGGTATCCTCCGAATGTCATTGCACATTAGAACAATGTCTCCGGTTTCTGTTGCGAGTGCTGAGCCCGATACACCCATTGAAATGCCGACATCTGCTGTGGCCAGTGCAGGTGCATCGTTGACGCCATCACCGATCATGGCCACGGGACCAGCCTTTTGGAGCTCTTTGATCAGTCTGCCTTTGTCGTCCGGAAGGAGCTCAGCGTGGACAATGTCTATAGCACCTCCTAACTGAGGAAAATATTATTATTTGGTTAATTCAACTTTTTTTAACAAAGAACTCAATATATTACAGTGGTGGAATTATTAAGTGCCTCCCTCTGAAACAAAATTGGCATTTTACCTGAGCTTGTGCATGGTTTGCAGCTGCATGACAATCCCCAGTTAGCATAACAGTCTTGATACATTTTGATTTCAGCTCTTTCAATGCTTCTTTTGCTCCTGTTCGACACACATCCGAGAGACTGAAGACGGCAACAGGGGACGACCCAAGGAAAACGAACCCGACCGACTTTCCTTCTACATCATAACCTTCTAACTTTGGCACTGCATACCAAAAGGGCAAAAAGTACTGTTGGAAATATAATAAAATAAAATATTAGTCATGTTTTATTCTGTTAAAAATGCTAGCTTTTCTTTTATGGATTGTAATCATTGTAGTACTTAGATTCCAAGTGAAAAGGTTTGAAAATAGAATATGTTTGAGTTTTTCCTTTTTTACCTTCAGTACACCCTGCCCTTGAAGCTAGTTTCCAATTTCCAACATATATTTCATTATCTTCAATCCTCCCATAGATCCCTTCACCTGGAAATATTTGAAATTTCTCTACATTTTCCGGCTTAGGGTCAATTTCATTTGCCCTCGCGAAGTCAACAAGAGCAGCAGCCATTGGATGACTTGATTTGCTTTCGATGCTTGAAGTCCTGTCAAATGTAACTAAAGATATTATTTGACTTCATCTTTTATATCTTAGAAGAGCTCAAATACAACTGTTCACCAAAAAAATTTGAAAAAAGAACTCAAATATAACTAAAAAGAATTTATCCATTTGGAAGGGTAATTCCCACAACTTAACAAAACCACATATGGTTGAACAAACTTGCTCCAGAATAAAGGATAATTACGAATACCCTATAAAGTTTAACTCATTTAAAACAAAACCTCATATTTGAGAAATTACAAATAACACCCTACTTAGGGTGTTTTTCCTACAAGGGTCCTTTCCATAATAATTTGAATAAAATCATGGGGGTATTCGTAATTATTCCCAATAAATTATTTATTGAAAAATAAGAAAGTGAAGTACCAATAGATTAATGTGTTGAGGCTAATATTTGCCTCCAGAGGTTTGAAGTCCGCCACAAGAAATTCTCCCCTTGTTATTGTACCGGTTTTATCAAAGGCCATGGTCTTTACACGTGCAAGTGTCTCAAGATGCTCGGCTCCTTTAAACAGGACGCCTAACTTCGCTGCTTTCGATAGAGCGCAGAACATTGCAACTGGTGTGGAGAGAAGAAGTGCACAGGGACATCCACTCACCAAAACGACAAGAGATAAGTGGTACCATTCTTTCTTATTATGGACTTCGAAAGCTAAAGGGACTATGGCCAAACAAGCCGATATCATCACTATTGCTGCAAGAAATTTTTATAAAAAAAAAAGTACAGAATGAATAAGTAGCAGATTGTCAGATCATAACTCTGTAACTCGGTTGAGAATTTTGTGGGAAATTTTAATTAATATTCAGCTGTTATTTCCGTTAGAGTTGTGTAAGAAAAACATGAAGTAGACTCGGTTAGTTAATGTTGTTCTAAGAAATATGTTATGGAAAGCAAACTATAAATGGAATTATGAAATCAAGAAATATAGTGCATCGTCATCATATAGTACTTGAGCAAGCTTTTCCTTCGGGTTTAACTAAATATATAAGACATGGAAAAAAATTTTGAATTAGTTCTACATTTCAAAATCCTATACCTGAACAAAAGCTTAACAAAAATCAATAAATTTGATCTTTTTATTGTCTTTAGGCCTGCAATTCACTTGGATGCTTGTCGAAACAAGAACCTTTGTGCTTTGCAACCGAAAATTTGGTTTATCCATTAGATTCACTTGAGTTCTTTAGCCAAAACTTATAAATTTGTTTACACTTTCAATATTTAATCCATATAAGAAAAGATATCATTCGAAATATTCTTACATGCAAGCGGTGCATAAGTGGTTTAAGCGTAGTGCACGCAAGAAATTTCCCGTATCATAATGCTCAGGCTAGGCAGGATATAAATTGAAATTTTACTCACCAGGCGTGTAGTACTTTGCGCACTTATCCATGAATCTTTGGGTTCTCGATTTTTTGTTTTGTGCATCTTCTACAAGTTTCGCCATTCTTGCCACCATGCAATCTTCGGCGACCTTCGTTGTTTTAACCGTTATATATCCTAAAAATGTGCAAATAGATAGAAAGTTAGCTTACTTCATCAAAATACATAATCTTTTAGGACAAAAAGCAGAAATAAGGATCAAATTGTTACCGTCGAGATTGATCGTGCTCGCCCAAACAATTGAGTCCGTTTGCTTTGCCACAGGAAAAGATTCTCCGCTCAAAAACTTTTCATCAACTTCGCAATTACCTTGTACAACAATTCCGTCTATAGGTACAACTTCACCAGCCTTCACGGCTACAATCGTGTTCAACTTCACTTCATCGGCATTTATTTCTTCACCAGTATCAGCAAGAACAGCCCTTTGTGGCACCACGCTAACTAAAGAAGACATAACAGCTGTGGCCTACAAATATAGTGAAAAATTTTATCATTTAAAAGAAGTTAACTAGAGATCAATCATATATAAGAAAATGCAAACCTTAACTATTCTTATACCTTATAACTCGCCCTCGACTCTAGCCATTCAGCAATTGTAAACAAGAACACGATAGTGCCAGCTTCCCAATAATCGTGAAGGGCAACCGATCCCGCGACTGCAAACAAAATAATAAGCGACATTTTGTTAGGAAAATTAAAATTTTACAATTAAGGATTATATGAATGAAAGTCAAGATTTTCATATTTTATATACCTGCAATCAAGACAAGGATATTGATATCAAGTCTGAGATTTCGAAGTGATGAAACTGCCTTCAATAAAATTGGTACAATTCCAACAGCAACGGCTCCAAGAGCTAACCATCTAAGGGGACTGTAAAAGAATTTTAGAAATGACAGCAGAAGCAACACACCACTAATGACTGCATACGGGTTTGGCCATTTATTCTTGTAAGTTGTTTCGCCATATGCTCGTATATTCGCCTCCAATCTCGCTTGATTCAATGCTTTGACTGCCACACATAACACAAACAAATGAAAATGAAATCTCAACATAATGAAATATTTGAAAAAGAAAAAAGCAAGAATGTCAATTGTTTGGGAGTAAATCAGAAAAATCATATGGCCTTCAAGGCTAAAAGAGTGCTACATTGAAGTCTACACACTTCTTGTATATGTATACGAATATGTACATACTTACACACATAAGTACATACGAAGGGGAGAATATATGCTTTGAAACAAGAATTTCATGAATCATCAACACCACTAACCATTCGGTTTTTCCATGCAATGATACCAGAATGTTGACATAACTATGATCCACGGACACGGATACGGCGACACGGATACGACACGACATGACACGGCGACTCGGATTTTTTTTTAAATTTAGGACACGACACGGCTATATTATATATAAATAAATAATATATATATTAATTTATATAAAATAAAATATTATAAAAGTATTTAATATTACAAACTTAAATAAGATACATTATTTTCCGATTCAACATTAAAATCATTACAAATAAAATTAATACATTTTTTATATAATAATATTATGAAAAAAATGAATTTAGATTAATATTAAACATCTTTTAGAAAATTTATATAATTATTTTTTTCTTAAAAAAATATACCTCAAATAGTCTGGAAATATAAATTAAAAAAATTTTTTTTTTAATTTTTCGTGTCGGAGTGTCAGACACTTCTTAAGCTGTGTTCTTCGGACACGTGTCCGCGCCGTGTCCCCAGCGTGTCAGAATTTTTTTTTAATTTCTGGACACTTTTTGCCGTGTCGAACACGTGTCAGTGCCCTGTCGGAGCCGTATCCGTGTCCGACACTACACGGGGTAAATTTTCGGAGTGTCCGTGCATTATAGCCTAACAATCAATGACCTATCGAAAAACTATAATTCTTTTTCCATCTGTTGATCTCTGACTTACTCTTACAAAATCATCAAGAAACAATGATTTCCACCACCAGCCAATTGATAGTTCATGCGTCTCACTAATAGTACATGATAATATCATCTATAAGATAGTAAGAAAAAAGTGAAACAGCGAATTCGATCTAGTGGGCCGTCACCGCCTCGAGTTGGTGCACATTCATGTGTTCTAGCTAACCATAAAAACAACAAATCATTTTCCTTTTATATTCTCATTATTCCCCCAACTGTTTCCTTGCTGGTGTATGGATTATTTCACTAAATGCATCCCTAAGAACAATAACTAATAATCAAGAAGTTGTAAATTGTAATAAGTATGAAACTAATGTTACCTATCTGAATCTGGGAAATGAGGAGAGAATCATGGACAACAATCACAGTCTTTGTTGGCACTACAACTGAGAAATCCTTAACCCCATCAAGTGAATTCAGGATTTTCTCAATCATCGGAATCTCAGAAGAACAGCAAAGGCCCAACACATCAAAGTAGCTTTTCTGAAACTTTTTCCCCACATTTCTGTCAATGGCCGCCATTTTCAGCTTTGTCGAACTCCTCTGTACAAAAATTGCCAGAAAAGGACTTCCAATGATATATACATATTACCTTTTTAAGATAGAAAACAGCTGAAAAAAACTCTCTATTCTAACAAGACAACTAAAATAGCCTTGAGCAATCAATTAACCAAAACAAATTCATAATTAATTCATCCACTTTTACACCAAACCAAACACAAATCACACACACACACAGGTATACTAAGACAAAGAACACGCAGAAGAAGTGGACAAACCTTGTGTTGATGGTTTATTTGAAGGCTTAAGCAAAATGGGGAAAGTGAAAGAAGGTATATAATGAAGAATTTGGAGAGAAAAACTCCTGGGATTCTTAATTGTTATTCATAGGAAGGTATATGTATATATATATATAACATGTCGTGAAGATGAGACATGAATATAGTTTACAATCGCACTGTAATTAGCTATGTTGGAGTCCACATGTAAATTGCACTGAGGGGGGCTGGTTTATTTTATTGGCATAAATGCTGTTCTTTTGGTGCATGAGGAACCGCATGAAATTTGTGCACCGGAATTTCGACTTCATAGAGGGAACTATAAAGCAATTCTATTTGCTTTTGCCATATTATTATAAATTCTATTGTTAGTCGTGTTTTGTATTCGTGTTTCATCTTTTGTTTTATTAATATATATGCAGTATCATTTATATATAGGTGTTATGGAGGACTAAAAAAAAATTTATATATAGGTGTTATGTGTATAAATAGTTATTCCAGGTTATGAGAAAAAAACAATTATGATATGGAAATTTTTTTTTAAAAAATTTCTTCTAATTTGAATCTGTGTATTTATACACGTGATATATATATATATATATATATATATATATATATATATATATATAAGTGAAATAAGAGATAAAACACGAATATGAAATAGGAGATCCCAGGTGAGCAAAAGTGATAAAAATTGTTAGTTTTTCCCTCCTCTTTTTCTTAATTTTTTTATTTTAATCATCTTTTTATTCCAAAGTGAGAGGTAGATACATATACTTTTGTTATCGCTCACTTTGCATTGTTGTGTATTTTCTGAAGTACTCATGAATGTAATTTAAGATTGTGAATGATCATTATTACATTCATTTAATTATTCTCTAATGCCATTAGTTATTGTAAATGTCCTGTGAAGAACTATATTGTTGTTATTTAAACAATTTTTATTATATACAACTCATGTTATAAAAGTTTTATTAATACAAATTAAATGGTGTAAAATAGCTATATATTTTTGTACTTATATATATATATTCCTAAGTTATTTTATTTAAAATATGTCTTTGGTATATAGTATTCTTCCAAAAAAAAGTTAATTTATAATTTAAACATGAGTGAATCATCAATTTCTTAACAATAATTCGCCTGAAACATATTAAAACTATATTTTTTGATGATATACTTTTTGTTCAATATAGTACGCCCAATTCATGCATAGTTACGAGAATATTTAATATTATTATGTAGTTTGTAATAAATGCGTAAACATATATTTTGGATTTAATTAGACTAAAACATATCGCATATATAATCATTTCCATATGCTTACAATAAGAGAGGAGGGCCAAACTGTTAGTACACTTTCGCTGTCATCGCATTGATCGATTGAGTTGGCGTTTCCTTTAAGGATATCCTCAAATATATACGCCTAAGTTGTTGTTATAATGCACCAATTGCTATATATCCATTAATTTTGGTCTAATTCCTTATGTTAAGCAATAATTTTGTTTGTCCTAGTTTTAGTATCCTATTAAAAGTACTTTGTATAGTTGCCCTTTATTTTCAATTAGGTATAAAGGAAATTCGTACCAAAAAAAAAAAAAAAAAAAAAAATTAGGTAGGAAGGAATATGTAGAAATCTTGGTGTACTCCTGAAAAAGTAATATATAGATTAGAGATGCAAACTTGCAAAAAATTTTCAAGCTCGAGCATGATATGGTAGGTTCTAGTTCAAGTTAATGGGCTAGATTCTGAGCTCGATCGAACTCTATCAAAACTTTTGGGGCACGGCTTGGCTTTGGAGCTCATATTTGAGCTCAAAACTTTGGATTTAATAAAAAGTTAATAAAATATTATTTATGTTTATGATATAATTGAGAATATTATTAATACATATTAACAAAAGAGTATTTACATATATGTGAATGTTATAACGAAATTGTATTTAGTCCAACTGTAACGCCCCAGCTTTCGGCTTTTCAAGTAAGTAACGCCACGTGTGATTTTTGAGAGTTAGGAATTAATATAATTTGTTCATTTCTTCAATTTTATATGTCATGACATAATTTTATAAAATTTTATTTCAAGTGTTTTTATGAAATTCATATTAAATTGATATTTATTGCATAAATTGAATTTGATTGGAACGTGAATTAATTCCTGAGCATGATTTAATTTCTTATATGTCCTTATTTGATCATTTTCTTAAATTTGGGGACTTAATTGCATGACATTTGCATGGGACCAAGGTGATCAAGTATTATGGGATTGGGCTTAATTGCATAACTTATAAACTTGGAGGATTTAATAGCAAATTGGAGCTTTTCTCTTCCTCATTTAGCAGCATTTAGGTGATGCATCTCTTCTCATTTCTTCATTCATACAAAACATACCATACTTGCTTCTTTTGCTTCTCTTTTCCATCGATCCAAAAACCCCAACAAGAGAAGGAAGAATTCATCTTTCAAGCTATAATTTTTGGAGGAATTGTGGACTTTGGAGCATCATCATCATCATATCTTCATCTTTTCTTCTTTTCATTCATTTAAGGTAACAAAGGAGATTTTGATGAATTTCTTGAAGTAAATATGGTAGCTAGGGTTATGGTTTAAGTGGGTTGAATTGAGTATTTGTTGTTCGAAGTATGTTGGTGATCTTTGAGTTTAAGTTTAATGCATATATTGTGAAATTTATAAGCTTGGAGCATAAGTTGACATATGGGTTTGAATGAGTGATTCTTGATGATCAAGCTTGGATTTAAGTGTTTATATGAGTTATTATTGAACTATAAGTATGATAGCATGTATATTTCATGATTTATATCAATTGGAGTTGGATTTATGGATCATTGTTGGTTTTGGAAATTGGTTCGAGCATGCCCCTATTTCTGCCCTGTTTTGCTGCTGCTGTGTAGCAGGTCGCGACCGCGACCAAAAATAGAACAAAATTGGTCGCGCCCGCGACCCGTTTTTGGCAAAGTTTCGAGATTTGAAAAATTGGAGAAAAATTCAGGAAAAAAAAAATAGGTCGCCCCCGCGACCGACCATTTTGTGAGCAAATTGGGTCGCGCCCGCGACCCCTGCATTTTCTGCATGAAAATTTGAATTTCAAACTTTAATTGCATGGTTTTCTTGGCTCGTTTTTGGCATGAACACATCATTGATATGACATATAATGTGTTATATTATGTGTTATCTTGAGTGTTATGGAATTACATGCTTAAGCTCATAGGGAAGTTTTACGTAATATCTTCATACTTTGATTTATATATATGGATTACTTGAACCTTGCTATATTATTTGATAAATTGAATATATTTATAACCTTTATTAATTGTAAGTGCATGATTGACATTGGTTGAATATGCCGTTCGTCCTAATTGGTGCATTTGAGTCGTGTGTCACGGACAGTTGTCCTCCTTGCACAGACCAGCTTCCTGGTGATGAGGAGCAAGCCCCGTGAGCTGTTTCCTTGTTTATTTTGGTCACACAGGTGAGGTTTAATTTCTAGATATATAGAACCTTTACAACCCTTATGTGAATTTTGGCTAAAAGGTATTAATATATCTATAGATTTTCTTAAATCTCAAATGATTCCAAACTTCACCGAGTCTACTGTATTGAATTGACCGTATTTTGGCGAGTATACTATATTGCACTATGGGCCCGAGGGTAGTGGCTTGAGCCAACCGGGAAAGCATGGGTTGACGGGTAACTCTAGCGCTATTCTTACCATTTTGGGATGACCCCTGAATCCACTAGGAGATTAGTGGAGGAAGGAGTTCCGGGCTTAGGGATTCATGTACCCTCTGCTCACACTGACTGGATGGTTGGGCCATGCAAACCCACCATCACCCGGAGGAAGAAGGAACTAAAACTGCTACTGAATGTACTGCACTGTAATAACTTGTTTAATCACTTAAAATACTGATAGCCTAATTATTGTACACTGTCGGAGTAAGGTTGGAGAATTGCCCTCACTCGCAGGGCCACTGATTGACTGAAATTGAAATAATTGTTAAACTTGATAGTTGTAACCTCGGGCGATATTAGGTTTATTTATCGAATCGTATTGTTTTCACAAAAATATTACCCGAGATTATGACATGCATGTATGTGCGCTTATATTTATATACCCCTCACTCAGTCCGTTGTAGACTGACGCCTCAACCTTTCAGTTTGTACAGGTGCGTGCTAGGCGGGAATTAGAGTCAAGTCGTGTCTTTAATTTGGGTCTAGCACACTTCACCTTCATATCATGTTCATGTATTGATATTTATGGAATATTAGCATGTTTATGGAAATTTTGGGAGATGATAATGTATTGATATGTGTATGGATATAGATAGTATGCTTTTGGATACTTGACATTTAATAATGAAATTTTTATGCTTCCGCTTTTATTGCTCTAAAGTGATTATTTGGTTTGGGGTTAGTCCCACCTAGCTATTGTCGTTTTTTTTATTGTTTCCCGTTCGCTATAGCTTTGGTTCATGTATGGATGGTCCGTTTCATATGTGAATTGAACTATGGTGTGGGGGATGTGGTACCTAGCGTTCCGGGTGCTACACCAACAAATTTATATTGTTTATCTTTGCTTCCATTAGAAATTAAGTTTTTGAAAATAATATCGTAGCTTTTCTTTCTTTTTTTTTTTTTTTTTTCATTTCTCAGTTTAGTCTCTTTGTTTCACATTTGCATTACATATTAAAGTGTTCAAGAATATGAAAGAAAAGAAATTAATGAAGAGATAGGATTAAACCCAAAAAAGAAATTAATCAATGAGATAAAAAATAAGATTTAATGAAATAGTATACGTTATAACCCAATGTTTTACTTATTACCGTGTGATCGAGCCAAATTTTCGATGCTAGGTCGATCTACTAATCTGGTCGAACACTAACATTTTTTGAAGGGGAAGCGGCCACTGTCTGCTTGGAATTTGAGAAGGATGAAAGGAAACGTAAGCTCAAGGCCAACTCGGGGAAGGTGGGGGTGATACCCGGGTTGGCACTCCGACGCTCAAGTCAGAATCAAACTGTGCGTATCGACTGTGAGCTGCAGTAAATGCGGTAGATGAAAAAGCTTACCGGTGTAATAAATGAGAGGCTTTATATAGGTTAAGGAAAGAGAATTTACCGTGTCGACATGCCACTGTCCCAAGCTGACAGGTGCCCCACTATCCTCAAGCATTAAATGCGTTGTCGGCCACTTAGCTAGGAGAGGGGTAGTGGGCTGGTCTTCAGTGGGCTCTACAAGGGTTGAGAGAGAGGGATCGAGGGCAGTGGGTCGATGACGGGGTACGTCTAACGATCGAGATACGGAGTGGTAAAAGTTGAGAAAAGTTAATTTGGCATCGACCCCTTCAGTCGAGGGCATCGACATAGTCGAGAGGACAAGTGTCATGTCGTTACTCGGCCACATGGAAAAACGGGTCCATACCAAGTCATAAGCCCCCCGAAACGTCGTCTGCTAGGGCTGACGTGGAGGCGACATTTCATCTCCAGAGATGGGACCCACTGTTATCATGGCGACGTTTCATCTTCTCTATTCCCGCCATTTTTACTCTTATAAATAGTCATCTCTGTAAATTCATTTTACCGTTTGCAAAAGAATTTGAAGAGAAGCTCCGAGTCATTTTGAGTGATCCAGCGTCATTGTGCGTCGATTACGACCGCTCATTCCAAGGGAAGAGACTTTCGACCCCTCTTTTACACACAAAGGTACTATCTCGATTCTCTCTTGGTTTGGTTTCATTTTTCTATTTCTTTCGATTGCTTCGAGGGAGAGGTTCGCCACTTCTTTCTTAGAAAGCGCTCTCTCTCTCGATTTGCTCGAATCCTTTCAACAAAGCATACCTTTTAGTTATTCTTTTGGCAACTGTAGGATGTCGGCAAATTGAGGTGAAGGAGAGCCGGTGGGGATGGAAGTAGGAACTATATCTGTGGGATCGAGCTCCAGTTTCAACTCGAGCTCGGATTTGTCCGATTCCGGGTTGTCCATAGAGACGAGGTCGGCGAATCCCATGGAGGTCGACGAGGATGTTGACGTAATGGGGGTGTCTGATCCCGTCCCCGAGGTAGAATTGGAAGAGGTTATCGTGCCTTGGACGGAAAACGAGGAGGTATCGACATCCGGTCGAGGTGAGGAGGAAGATGACGAAGAAGAGGAGAAAAAGAAAAATGTCGAACCAGATGGACGGTTGGTGAAGGATCCTCGAGCTATTACTCCCAACATTTCCTGGGATACGGTGAGAGAGATTAAATACTTGTTGTTTGGAGGGGCACCAGAATTTGGGGGCTATCAAGTCATAAAGCCCGAGGCAGGAGATAGAATGATAGACCCACCTAAGAACTGCATTGCGATCAACTACAAGGTGGTCGAGAACGGGTTCAGGGTACCCATTCCCGAGAAGATGCTCGAGTTTTTTAATGCTTTGAGGATTAGTCCTCTTCAATTGATACCCAACTCCTACGCCATGGTGAATGGGCTGAGAGCTTTGTTGAGGTGCCTTGGGATGAGCACCAATATCTTTTGTCTGTCGGAGGTTTTCCAAGCTTCTGTAACGACCGAAACCTCGGCGCCTAGGCCAATGTATGTGTAATTGCAATCGAAGAATAATTTTCGATTGGTGAGATCTCCGACCTCCTCAAATGGCAAAGGTTGGAAACAGATGTTTGTGTACATCCGGTGCGAGAAGGGTCGGCCCGGTTTGAAGCACCTGAGTTGGAGTTGGATCACTCGAGCCGATCTTCCGAGGGGGCACCCGTGGTGGCCCAATACCTTGATGGCTGCGTTAAGGGATATGGAGAGTGTCGAATCGAAGGAGATGATCGATCCCCAAATGCTGGTCGAGTTGGGGATGGCTCTGGGGGTACGCAAGTATTTCGAGCCCGGTATATCGAGTGGAATCCTTCGAAGCAGTTTTAATTTTGATTTTCTCTTGCGTTTCCTCTCAAGTACCTGATCGATTTTCCTTGTTTTGCAGAATCGTACATCATTTTGGCGGCTCTAGCAGCTCGGAGAAAAGAGATGGAGGACCTGAAGAAAGCTGCCGAGAAGAAACATCTGTCGTCCCCGACTGAGGTTGAAATTAATGTTGTAACCAATGCTACAGTCGAGGCATTGCCCAAGGTCCTCTAGAAGAGGACAACTGAAGCCCCAGGTAAACGGGGAACAGCTCCGAGCGGGGGTGACAAGCCGGAAGCCCCCCATTCCAAGAAGCAGAAGGTCCAGTCTAGTCGCCACCAGTCCAAGTCCTGGGTTGAAGGGGACAAGTCGAAGAGCAAGGGGTCGAGAGAAGACTCCAGCTGTTCCGCTTTCATCATCTATGGGGCTAGTGGTCGAGGTGCAAGTCGGACAACATTCGGAACCTCCGACCCCAGCCCAAGGGGCAATTATTCCGAGAAACATGGCCAGCGTTTTGGCGGGTGTTCGGAAGCCCCCACAGGGTGCTTGACCTGCACATGCGACCCCTTGGAAGCCAAATGAGGGCGATGTGAAGGCTTTTTTTGACTATCCAATAATTGAGGAGCCTTATTTTCCGAGCGGGATAACAAGCGTCAACGACCTAGGGGAGCTTCGGAGAATTGGCACAGGTCCCGGGACTACCTATTGATCGGGGCTCTATACAACTCGATCCAAACATAGGTCGATCATAGGGAGCGCTGGGTTTTCTCCGATGATGAGATTGAGGCAGCTGGGGTTCAGAAGTTTATGGCGGTAAGTACATTCGAGCATCTAACTCTTTCGATTAATTCATTCATTTTCATTTTGGTTGTATTCGAGATCTAACATTCGAGCCTGTCCTTGCAGCTGGGCTAGGATTATTTTCAAATTGCTCGCCGGGGATAGGTGCACTGCCAGATGAGGATGAGGGCGGAGCAAACATCGAGAGGATGAGGGTGGAGTTATCCGAGAACGATAAGAAGTTGGCGGAGACAAACAAGGGCAAGGTTGAACTCGACAAGAACTTTCTCGATTCTATAGAGAAATTATCCAAGGCGGAGAAGGACTTGAAGATTGTTGAGGCTCGGGTCGCCAAATCCGTTCAGGAGGAGCTCGTTGCTAAACGCCGAGGGCAGGTCGAGGGGGAGAGGAAAGGGGTTGATCTAGCCATTAACAGGTGCAAGAATGGCCTTAAGTTAGCGGCGCCTGCCCTGGAGAGGAGGGGTGCCTATCGATTCATGAAATTGAAGGCTTTCCAAAAGGCTTGCTCGATCGCGAGCTTCAAGGATGTCGAGGAAGGCTTCAACTTACGCCTTGCTCAAGTGCAAGCCGCTGGATACTTGCCCCTGGATTATGATAAGGAGAAGGTCGGCATCTTCCAGGACGACCCAAGGCCGGTTGACCCCATTACTCGACCCCGACCCTGGAACCTAATTGGACCAAAGACGAGTTCGGGTTTGCTGTATACCTGGCTCGATCCACATATGTTGGGGCCCAAGAGAAAACTGAGAGAATATCGCCTGACTTCGACTTAGAAGCCTTATTCGGCCGGAAGAAAATCTACCCAGAGTACTTTGGTGACTCTGCAATTGTGCCTATTGAAGAAGGAACCGCCCCAGGCCCGACCAAGGATTGAGCCAAAGAGAACGTGCCATCCCTATCTCTGTGCTTCCAAATTTAGCTGATTGTCAATCTATCTTTTAGAGGCTCAACTGTAGGGGTCGAGTCTTTGTATTGTTCTTAGGAGCTCGACTATTAGGGTGAGCTTCCATTAGTTGTTTAGCTCGAGGTCCATTGTAAATAGGTAAGCACTCGAGCATGATTCGCTCCCGTTGTGAAAAATCCAAAGTATTAAGTATGCGATCGAAATTAGTTTGATCGAAATGCTTGTTTAATTTCAACTTATGTAATCTTCTCAAGTTCAATCAATGAAGTGTTTTCAAGTTCTTTCGATGTTCTAGTTAAATGTCTTTTTTTTTATGAATTGATGATAGTAGTTTTTCAAGAAGATGTCGAGATAACAACTCTTATCTTTTGAGTTTATTGTTAGGAATAGTGCCCTAAAAGCCGATTGTATATCCGCTTTGTACTTTTCCTTATTGTAATCACAGACAATCTTTGAATAAAATAACAAATTGAGGCAACACTTCTTTATATGCTCTTGCTTGGTATGTGTTTACTTTAGTTGTGCATGTATGAGAACTCCCCTAATCCTGATGACTTTAGGACTCTACCATTTAGGTGAAATGGTTTATGAAACGAGCCCTATATAACATAAGACATGATTAGTAAAATACTCCAAGCCGATGAGTCCTACAGACAGAGAGAGTGTCAACCTGCCTCCTCTAAGGCTTGCTTGTGGGATCACACCCTTAAGAAGGACCACCTTATTTCATGGAGGTGCAAAGTGTATAGTTGATACGTGCGTGATACATGAGGGTGCTTACTTCCATAAGTAAGTTCACTAAGGTGCCCCATGTGAGAAGATTCCTAAATGGGAAAGGAAGTTTCTATTTCAAGAAATGGAAACTTCCAGATTAGGAAATATCTCACGAGTCATTGACGTGATTAATTGATCCTTAGACTTGAGGTTCCATGTCACTTTATTAATTAACTCTGTAGTCTTAGGTATAAGCTTTAGACAACTGATTCAAGGCTTATGCTGGGGCTGCACAAGTGACTCATGAAAGTGAATGAGAATCAAGAATGGACCTACACTTGCATTTGCAAGGTGATCTCTTATTGTGTAAGTCATTCATATGCCATATGGAGTCCTTGGCTAAGGCAATAGATCAAGACATCAAGAAAAGGGTTTCTTGGATTGAGATCAAATGGATATGAAATGCACTTAGCTTTAAGACTAGATTATTAGGGTTCTGATTATTCCCTTACCCTAGATCATGGTTGAGAGATAGTAAGTAGGAGGATTGTACCTCATATGAATCAATGACTTAAAAGGTTCTGTCGAATCGAGACATCCCAATTCAGCTAGGTGTTAAACACCTGTTGCTAAACTATGGTCGTTTAATCTGTAGACTGATTAATTAATTAATTAGTGAATTAATTAATTAGGGTCACTGCTAATTGAATTGAGAACCTAGAGGGTCACACACAGCAACTTGGTTACATGAGTTAAGACTTTAAAATGATTAAACGAGTTAATCGGGTTAAGCGATTGCCGTCAACGTGCGCGCGCCCCTTGCGCGCATTGCACGAGGCGTGGGCCGGCTGTCCCGCATGTCCCCGGGCGGACGCTCCCGCACGGTTGCTGGAGGGGCAGGCAGGCGCGCCTAGGGCGGTCTCCCGCGCGGTTGCTGGAGGGAAGGGCGGCGGCGACGGGGCCTGGGCGTGCGACGTGCTAGCACGCCTAGGCTCGTCCTTTTCGTGTTCCGTTTCGTATTTTGGGTTTCTCCAAAACCCGGTTCAATCCAAAAAGGAAAAATACGATTTAAATAGATTTCAATCAAAACGGTTTTCAAAAACACAATTTAAGAAAACAGTGTCAGAAATTCGAGAAAAATTACAGTTTCGTATTTTAGGCTTTCTAAAAGAACTCAAGAATACCTAATTCGCATCTAAGCCTAAGAATTTTTACCAAATTCAGAATAATTGAGATGAATCAGAAACACGATTAACGAGGTGGCTCTGATACCACTTGTTGGAAAACAGGAATCAGAAAGCAGCGAAAATTTAAAATTTTTCTAACAAAAGGATCTTGGACTCGCAATTGTGTATCCAAATTTGTAGAGATTAGAAACTTACTTTTCAATAATCTTTCTTGAAACGTTTCAAGCCACCCAAGAACGCTCTTCTCGCGGCTTGATCCACTCTCCTTGGTAAAGCTCGAATCTTCAAAACTTCTAACTTGAAGCTCTCTAGAGATAGTCCACCAACTTAACTACAATCTAACTAATAAGGATGCTAGTTCTCTAGTTAGTGTTTAGGCTTACCTAGGGTTTATTTTATCTTGGAGAAAGGATGGTGTTCAACACATGAACCAAAAGAAATCAATCACTCTCTAAGGGGAGCATGAGCTCCCCTATATATAGGAAAGGGAGGGGTGGCCGAAAATCCCTAGTCCTTATGGACTAAGGATTTTTGTCCCTCTCTCCTATTACTTGATCATCAAGTAATTTTGACTTTGACTTTGAATTCTAATTCAAATCAACTTTTAAGAGAGCTAAAATATCCAAAACTCTTTTGGATATTATTATACTTTATTTATTAATAAATAAATAACTTATTTATCTAATTAATTAATTCGTAATTAATTAAAAATTAAACCAAAGTTTATTAAATAATTAATCACATTAATTATTTAACACATAAATAAATATACACATATATTTACACACGTGTGAGACACGTGTCACAAGGACACATGCCACTCACGTGAGCCACACGTGTGGTTCAGACGTGTGGAACCCTCTTGGCCCGATTAACTCGTTTAATCATTTTAAAGCCTTAACTCATGTAACCAAGTTGTTGTGTGTGACCCTCTAGGTTCTCAATTCAATTAGCAGTGACCCTAATTAATTAATTCACTAATTAATTAATCAGTTCACAGATTAAACGACCATAGTCTAGCAACAGGTGTTTAACCCCTAGCTGAATTGGAATGTTCGGATTCGACAGAACCTTTAAGTCATTGATTCATGTGAGATACAATCCTCCTACTTACTATCTCTCAACCATGATCTAGGGTAAGGGAATAATCAAAACCCTAATAATCTGGTCTTAAAGCTAAGTGCATTTCATATCCATTTGATCTCAATCCAAGAAACCCTTTTCTAGATGTCTTGATCTACTGCCTTGGCCAAAGACTTCATATGGCATATGAATGACTTACACAATAAGAGATCACCTTGCAAATGCAAGTGTAGGTCCTTTCTCGATTCTCATTCACTTTCATGAATCACTTGTGCAGCCCCAGCATAAGCCTTGAATCAGTTGTCTAAGACGACACCCTTTAAAGCTTATACCTAAGACTACAGAGTTAACTCATAAAGTGACATGGAACCTCAAGTCTAAGGATCAATTAATCACATCAATGACTCGTGAGATATTTCCTAATCTGGAAGTTTCCATTTCCTGAAATAGAAATTTCCTTTCCCATTTAGGAATGTTCTCACACGGGGCACCTCAGTGAACTTAGTTATTGAAGTAAGCACCCTCATGTATCACGCAAGTATCAACTATACACTTTGCACCTCCATGAAACAAGGTGCTCCTTCTTAAGTGCGTGATCCCACAAGCAAGCCTTAGAGGAGTCAGGTTGACACTCCCACTGTCGGTAGGACTCATCGGCTTGGAGTATTTTACTAATCATGACTTATGTGAAATAGGGCTCGTTTCATGAACCATTTCACCTAAATGGTAGAGTCCTAAAGTCATCAGGATTAGGGGAGTTCTCATACATGCACAGATAAAGTAAATGCATACCAAACAAGAGCGTATAAAGAAGTTTTGCCTCAATTCGTTATTTCATTCAAAGATTGTCTGTGATGACAATAAGGAAAAGTACAAAGCGGATATACAATCGGCTTTTAGGGCACTATTCCTAACAGATGACATTATATATCTCATCGATCAGTCGAGTCAACTGCATGTAGTGTTTCTTTGGAGTTGGTCCGAGTGGTGCATCGACCTTGGGACGAGAATCTGGTTTGGGGAATCGACTCGGTTCAATCCTCTTGCCTCGAATAGGACTAAGTCGGGAGTTTTCAAGTTTCTCAAGTTGCATCCAGTTGCAGGTTACTTATGTCAGCCAAGTTCTTCAGTTTTTCTAGGAATATGTACGTGCACACTCATTGCTAATCAATGCTTGGTGAATTATTGGGACTAAAAGGTCAATGCTAAGTTCGTCGGTTTTGATAACGGCTTGAGAGAACCGAGTGAAAAATCACGAAGGGACTCGTTCGGTCCTTGCTTGATTGTATAAAGATAGGTCGAGGGGAGCTTATCCTCTTTCATCAAAGAAAAGTGTGCAACAAAGCGTTTGACCAGAACCTTGCAGGAAGGTATGGATCGAGGGGCTAATCTCGAAAACCAGTCCTGTGCGGGCCGATGGAGAGTGGTAACGAAAATCTTAGCCCAGATGTTAGGGAAGTGTCCAAACATGCTGAGCT
The DNA here is from genome assembly GCA_037501455.1 of Lantana camara. NCBI lineage: Eukaryota > Viridiplantae > Streptophyta > Magnoliopsida > Lamiales > Verbenaceae > Lantana > Lantana camara. The sequence goes on along the minus strand of CM074863.1, from coordinate 19,839,179 downwards.
GCATTTCGAGCCTAGACACATGTTTTTTGGGGTCAGTTAATCATTTATATGTCGGTAATCCTTTAGGAATTTTCTCTTCTATAGTTGTCTCGATGATTTCATCGCAGAAGGGGGATTGGGCTTCCCTATCACTGCAGTATGTCCAGGGTCGGACTTGGCATTGTACCGACCGGGTATGTCGAGGGGATCGAGATCGACTGCGAGGGTGGCTGTGGGAGCCCTGACCTTCTTCATAACACCGGAAGTTTTACCTCGGCTCTCGGGGTGGGAGTTGATTCCTGAGATCATCGGATCGTACAATATGCCCTCGATTGGATCTTCGAATCTGGTTGGGACGACCATTGGGGCCAAGACGGTCGAATACCCGCTCGATCCACGTCGCGATATGTTGCTTTGGTAGCTTTCATGCTTCCTTCTCATTTTGGATCGCTGAGGACTGTTATCTCTCCTCCAGGAATTAATGCATCGACTCCTTTATCGAGAGTCTTCTCGATCCACTGGATCGCCATCTTGGCGTCTGTTAGTGTTTGTGGGTGCTCGAGAATCAGCTTCATCTTCGACTCGGATAGAGAGTCATTCACGGACTGGTCGTTGTACGTTCCCTTAAGCAGGAGGTGGTGGTTGATATTGGGAGGGATGTTCGACCCCGGCCCAATACCCAACGGGATAGTGGTAGGGAACCTGCTGGATGTAACCCGGGTAGTTCGCCACAAGTTGAATTATCTCGATAGGTCGAGTTTGGGGACACTCAGGCATCCGAGGTTCTCTTCCTTCTGCGGCAGCTGCTATTGCCTCATCCCGGCAAGCTTTCAGGTACCTGTCTAACTCGGGCATCGAGTACACAAGTTGTGATACAACAACGGCAGGGGGAGGTAAACGTACAGGAATTTGAGGGAAGATTTCTCGACAGTTCTTATCGAAGATGCGAGTACTGGTCAAATTGCGAGCAGTCATGACTGATGACTTTTCGTTGCGATTTCCCACAGACGACGCCAAAATGATCGAGCCAAATTTTCGATGCTAGGTCGATCTACTAATCTGATCAAACACTTAAATTTGTTGAAGGGGAAGCCGCCACTATCTGCTCGGAATCTGAGAAGGATGAAAGGAAACGTGAGCTCGAGGCCAACTCGGGGAAGGTGGGGGTGATACCCGGGTTGGCACTCCGACGCTCAAGTCAGAATCGAACTGTACATATCGACTGTGAGGTATAGTAAATGCGGTAGGTGAAAAAGCTTACCGGTGTAAAAAATGAGAGGCTTTATATAGGGTAAGGAGAGAGAATTTAGCGCGTCGACGTGCCACTGTCCCAAGCTGACAGGTGCCCCACTATCCTCAAGCATTAAATGCGTGGGCGGCCACTTAGCTAAGAGAGGGGTAGTGGGTTAGTCTTCAGTGGGCTCGACAAGGGTCGAGAGAAAGGGATCAAGGGCGGTGGGTCAATGACGGGGTACGTCTAAGGATCGAGGTACGAAGTGGTAAAAGTAAGGAAAATTTAATTTGGCGTCGACCCCTTCAGTCGAGGGCATCGACATGGTCGAGAGGACAGGTGTCATGTCGTTACTGGGCCACGTGGAAAAGCGGGTCCATGCCACGTCACCATGCATTTGCTTCCAAATTTTTCCCCTTATTTAGAGATTATGATGTATGGACCCAAGCACATAAACACAAATGCCATTCGATTTACATATATTTTATAGGGTTAATTACGCCTAACTCCCAAATTAGTTGGGATAATTACAGTTCATCACCATTTTTAAATCAAATTATAGACACCACCCTTCAAGAAATAAGTAATTAAACTTAACCCCATTTTCATTTGAAATTTGCTGACGTCAGCAAAATTTTAATTAAAAATTCAAAAATACCCTCCGTTAACTTTGGTCAGTTCTTTTATTCTAATATTACCCTTGGGGTTAACTGTAATTAATTATACTAATATGGGGTTAAGTGTAATATTTTTAATAAAGTTTTTAAACTGTCGTTTTTGGATAAAATATAACGGCTATAATGATTATATTCTTCTTTTAACTACAATTTATTAATATAAATTAAATATTTATTTTATTATTAATATTTTAAGGTAAAAAGTAAAAATTAATTAATTATCAATTAGAAATATAATTAATTGTGGTGATTTTATTATTGAATTTTTCTATTTACTTAGCTTAATGACTAAATTTATTAATTCAAAATTAGATGGGGTAGTTACAATTCACCACAATTTTTAGATTAAATTACACATACCACCCTTTCAAGAGATAAGTAATTACGCTTACCCCCATTTTCGTTTGAAAATTGCTTACGTCAGCAAAATTCAACAGTTATATTTTGTCCAAAAATGATAGTTTAAAATTTTTATTAAAAATATTACACTTAACCCTCATATTAGTATGATTAATTACAGTTACCCCCAAGGTAATATTAGAATAAAAAAATTGATCAAAGTCAACGGAAGGTATTTTTGGGTTTTTCATTAAATTTTTGCTGACATCAGTAAATTTCAAACGAAAATGGGGGTTAAGTGGAATTACTTATTTGCTAAAGGATGGTGTTTGTAATTTAATTTAAAAATAGTGGTGAATTGTAATTATCCCATCTAATTTGGGGGCTACGTGTAATTAACCCTATTTTATATGGTATTTGAGACTAGTGTCCACATAATATTCAATACAAATTTTGATCGGTTGATTGATCTCAATGTTTGCTTCATAATCATCCATCCTTTTCTAGCTCTAGTTCTTGGTCGGGATGATCAAGATTGGGCTACGATCGAAGTTGTGAGGAATGACTCGAAGTTATTTTACGATGAGCTTGAAGACATCGGTGCACCCCAGTCTAGCGCAGGCATTCTTCAATTCTGCGCCCTCCAGGATATTCTCGAACAACACAGAGGGAGATTTCGCACTTTAACAGCTTTTTTTTTTCCTGGTGCAGCACTTTAACAGTTTGATTGTATTGAGTAGTTGCTTACGAAGCTACTCCTCAGCCCACTTAATCTTAGGGTGGGATAGGAGCATCACCATCGCCCGTCGTTTAGTGACGCGTGTTAAAGAATCTAGGGAAGAAAAGATTTGTATTGAATTCATTGTGTTATGCAAAAGAAGATACAGGGGAAGTATATTTATCCTACTAAATCCCTACAAGTCAGGGATTTTAGAATCTGTAATGAAGGAAAATTCCCTAATTAAGGTATATTTCCTAACACCCCCCTCAAGCTATGTAATCGGATTCTCAATTCTTAGCTTGTCCAAAGTTGTCTTGAACACCTGTCCTGTAACAGCTTTCGTGAGAATGTCGGCCAACTGATCTTCAGACTTAACGAACGGAAGCTCAATGGTGCCATCTTCTAATTTTTCCTTTATGAAATACCGGTCAACTTCCACGTGCTTAGTTCTGTCATGTTGTACCGGGTTTTCAGAAATGCTGATTGCAGCCTTATTGTCGCATTTTAACCGCCCGGGCTCCCTTGGAGCCATCCCAATCTCTGTCATTAGTTTCCTTACCCAAATGATTTATGTTATAGCTTTTGCAATTCCCCTGAATTCTACTTCGGCGCTAGAGAGAGCTACTACTTTCTGTTTCTTGCTCCTCCAAGTAACTACATTTCCTCCAACAAGGGTAAAGAACCCTGATATGGATCGTCTGTCGTTCGGATTGCCAGCCCAGTCAGCATCAGTGTATGCCTCAATTTCCAAGTGTCAATGCCTTCCAAACATAATCCCACTCTCTATGGAGCCTTTCAAGTACCGGAGTATTCTTATTACTGCTTCCATATGGTCCTTTTGAGGTCGGTGCATGAACTGACTAATTACTCTCACTGAATAGGCGATGTCTGGCCTAGTGTGGGATAAGTAGATCAGCTTTTCCAACCAGTCGCTGATATCGTTCCCTTTCATCGAGCTCTCCATCCTCATGTAACTTGAGCCTGTGATTTACCTGAATTGGGGTTTCAACGGGTTTGCAATCCAGGAGCCCAGTTTCTGCTAGGAGGTCTAGAATATACTTTTTTTGTGAGATAAAAATTCCTTGTTTAGATCGCATCACTTCTATCTCTAAGAAGTACTTCAAGCCCCCTAGATCCTTCATTTCGAACTCCTTGGACAGGTTCTCCTTCAGCCGTTTTATTTCTTCCTCACGCTCCCGGTGATGATCATGCCATCCACATAGATGATCAAACATGTTATCATGCTTCCCCGGGTCTTTAAGAACAGGGTGTGATCTGAGTTGGTTTGCCTGTACCCATACTTCTTTATGGCTACTGTAAATATTCCGAACCATGCACGAGGGGATTGTTTGAGCCCATACAACGCTTTCTTTAGTCTGCACACCTCATTTGTCCCCAAATTCTGAGAAAAACCCGGAGTAGCCTCTATATATACCTTGTCTATCAGTTCTCCATGCAGGAAGGCATTTTTTACGTCGAACTGATGTAATGGTCAGTCTTGGTTTGCTGCTACTGAGAGAAGAACTCGCACTGTATCAATCTTTGAAAAGGGCGAGAATGTCTCAGAGTAGTCAATCCCATATGTATGGGTGTATCCCTTTGCCACGAGACATGCTTTGTATCTTTCCATCGTTCCGTCTGCCTTGTATTTGATGGTGAACACCCACTTGCACCCCACTGGTCTCGTGCCCAGGGGTAGTTCACACTTCTCCCACGTTTTATTCTTTTCCAGTGCATCCATTTCAACGAACATGGCCATTCTCCATTCCTCTATTTTCATGGCTTCTTGTGTTGTACATGGGATCTGTTCTTTGTAGAGATAACTCAGAAAAGCTTTAGCCATGTCAGACATGTTCCCCTTCACCATATTACCCACAGGATATCGAGAAGTCCGTAATATCCGTTCGGGTGAATATCGATGTGGGGGAACTCCCCTGGTACTTCTTTGTGGCAGAGTATATCTATGACCTTCTGTACTATCTGAGACAGGGTTAACTCTATTTGGAACAAGATCACTATCAGAAATTGAAGGAGAAGGGATAGAATCTGTTACCTCAGCTTGGACTTCATGCAGAGGAGGATGATTGGTGGTGGTATTGAGCTGGATGTTGTCAGGGACGGACGGAGAAAGAGAACCAGAATCAATGGGCAGAGTCTGAAACAGAATCAATGAGAAGACCAGAATTTGAGTCAACTGAGTCATTGAGCCAACATAGTGAGTCACCCAAGTACTCCCCCTCAGAGCTATGTTGGGTCTGAAAGTAGTATTCTGATTCCAAGAACTCACAATCCATAGTAACATAAAGCCGTCGAGTGATGGGGTTATAACACCGGTACCCCTTCTGATGAGGTGCATAGCCAACAAACACGCATTTGATTGCACAGGGTTCTAGTTTGGTTCGTTCAGCTTTGGGAATGTGTACGAAGACTGAACACCCAAAGATTCTTGGTGGCATGGTAAGGGATGGGGGTATATCAGCTTGTGTTTGTAAGACTGTCAGCGGTATTTGGTGGGATAGGATTTTGGTGGGTAATCTGTTGGTGAGGTAGGTTGCTGTAGCTTCTGCTTCGGGCCAAAAATGGTGGGGAACTTGTGACTCCGTCAAGAGGGCTCGAGTCATTTCGAGTAGGGTTCTGTTTTTCCGCTCAGCAACCCCATTCTGTTGAGGTGTGTTTGGGCTAGTGGTTTGGTGGATAATGCCCTGATTGGTTGTGAAGTCTCTCATTTTTTGGTTCACATACTCACGGCCATTGTCGGACCTGAGTACTTTGATCTTCCAGTTAAATTGGGTTTGAACCATAGAAAAGAATGCCATAAATGTCTCACACACCTCTGATTTGTGCTGAAGAAAGTATATCCACGTCATACGAGAAAAGTCATCAATAAACAACACAAAATAGCGAAACCGATTCTGATTAGTAACCGGGGTGGGTCCCCAAACATCTGAATGCACTAAAGAAAAAACAGATTCAACCCGAGTGTTTGTGGGTTTAAAAGAGATTCTATGACTTTTTGCAATTGAACAAGTCTGACATGACAAACTGAAATTTGAATTATTCTGAAACATTGAAGGAAATAACAATCTCAGATACCCAACAGAGGGATGTCCGAGGCGCCGGTGCCAAAGCCAAACTTGTGTATCTGCAGTACCCTTTGACAGAAGACTTCGAGAGGGTTGTTCCAATTCATCCACATAATATAGTCCGTCCCGCTCAGTACCATGCCCAATTATCTCCTTCGTATGAATGTCCTGTATCAAGCAGAAGCGAGGGTATATTAGAACCACATAATTCAATTCACTTGTCATATGACTGAGAGATAGCAATTTGTAAGACAAAGACGGAACATAAAGACAATTTCTCAGTCTCAATCGAGGTGATATACGAACTGACCCTTCCCCCCTTAACTTCCATCAGACTCCCATTAGCAGTTTGAATACTAGGAGTTCTCAAAGTGGACATTTCAAATATATCAGACGGATCATATGTCATAGTATCCATAACTCCGCAGTCAAGAACCCATTTTGGCAATTTATGTGGAGTATAGTGTGAAGCTTGTAAACTGGAGGGACCACATTGCACTTTATCAAATATGGGGGGCTGATTCGTAAATAGGGATAAAGGGGAACATTCCAGTTCCGATTTATCTTCTTGTGGTGGGTTTCGCCGATTGTTTCTCTCGGTGCGCTGGTTTTCCTTAGTTTTCTGGCCACCTTTGCCGCCTCTCACCACTAAGCCTAGTCCAATGCCCGATGATGAAAGATCTCCTTCGCCATTGGTCGCCGTCCTCAAGATTTGGAGACGGGTAGCCTCCCTCCGGATTGTGGCGTATGCGGTTTCGACTGAGGGCTTTGTTTCAAGTTTCAGCAAGTCCCGCGTAATTGGATCGTACTTGTCATCAATTCCGGTGAGAAATTGATATAATCTTTGTTCTTGTACGATTTGGTTGAAGATTGTAATATCTTCTGGACACTTCATTGGATTTGGTTGTTTTCGATCAATTACCATCCAAATCCCTTGAAGATGATTCCAGAAATCTTCCAATGAATCGAGGCCCTGTTTCTGTGTATTTGCCCTTTTGTGTAGATCGAACAACTGAAGGGGGTCCGAACCGCTGTCATACGTTATTGCAAGACCGTCCCACAATGCTTTCGCAGTCGGGTATTGCAAAACGTTGTTTATTAGATTTGCTTCCATGTTTGAATGATCCATGTGAACACATTTTGATCGTTTTGTTCCCATTGATCATATGTTGCATCTGTGGTGCTTGGTGCTGTAGGGATTTCGGTGAGGTGTGAACGACAGCCCCATCCTCCGATTGCCATCTTCATCAACCGGGCCCATACCGGGTAATTATCATTATTTAATTTGATGCCTATTGAGAGGCTTTGGTTGGTAATGGTTGGTTGTTGTTGCATATTGTTTCGCAATAGGTCTGCTATTTGGGATAAGTCTGTGTTTTGGAGAGATAACTCTGTTTCTGGTTTTGGTTCTGTAGGATTAGTCATCTTGATCGATGCTGAGGGGTTGGGAAAGGTTTAGGACGATGATGATATATCTGAGTCCCTAGAATTTTCAACGCTACTCTGATGCCATGTTAAAGCATCTAGGGAAGAAAAGATTTGTATTGAATTCGTTGTGTTATGCAAAAGAAGATACAGGGGAAGTATATTTATCCTACTAAATCCCTACAAGTCAGGGATTATAGAATCTGTAATAAAGGAAAATTCCCTAATTAAGGTATATTTCCTAGCTATGATGCACGGACACTTCTAAAAATATCATTTTGCCGTGTCGTGTCGTGTCGGACACTCGTGTCGGACACCGTGTCCGACACTCCCCACGTGGAAAATTCAAGAAAAAATCCGTATCGCCGTATCCGTGTCGTGTTATGTCCGTGTCACCGTGTCCATATCCGTGCATCATAGTTTCCTAACAAACACGGTCTTCATGTCGCAACTTGACAAGGTCAAGATCGACACGCCTGCTTTAGGACTTTAGAGGTGGCTCCTACGGACCCAAAAGGTAACTTCTACACATGCAGCATTTATCCCCACATAGCACATAACTCACACGATGGACGAATAATTCTGATACCATTTTGTCATAATCTTGACTTATAAGCCCTTTGAATGTGACTGCAGTTTCCAAATTCACCTGTTGTAACCTAAAATTAGGTATAACTTATTACCTAAAAGAAATATCTATAAATTATATTTGAATACTTTTAACTCATTAACAAAACTTATTTTCTAAATTTTCCTAATGTAAGTAGGGAGAAAGAAACCCATTCCTGTTGTCCATTGCAATCGGTTAAACATTTGAAATTATTTCAAACATAAAATCTTGACAATCCTATGTGAATTACAGAAGTACTCATCCAGTCACCATATAAAATGGGATACAATTTCATAGGAAATGATGAAATGAAATGCAATTGTGGGGAAAACAAGAATCATGTCTAGGTTGCATCATGGCCAGCACGAAAGATGATGAATAGTGAGGCACTAACAAATGCTTTGTCTTGTTACGGAAAAAGTGAAGATTTTTGCGGATTGAAGTTGTGGAGGCATGAATCATTTATAAATATAATTGTTGTCATATTTTCACAATTCAAAGTAATTAATTAATTAATTCGGAATATTCATTCTCTGATTCAACTCTTACGATCTTTTCTAGGATCATCGTATCAGCAAATTACATGAGAGACGGTACAATTAATAGTTAGGTTTAGTTGCATCTGATCCTAAAGTTATATAGCATAAAGGATACCTATATTTAGATATTACTAGTGAAATGAATGTGCGTTACATGTTCCTTATTTAATTTTTTAAAATAAATTTAGATATTATATTTCTTGAACAAATTAGGATATTAAAAATATCTAGTTTGATTAAATAAATATAAAAACATTTTTAATGAACCATTTTAATTTTAAAAAGTAACACATACAAAAATATTTACATGACATCCCTCTTTCAAATCATGTACAATAAGTAAAAATTCGAAGTAGAGAAACATTTAAATAAATAAACAATAAAAATATTTAAAACGATATTATTATATAAAATAAAATGTTTAAAGTGTATAATATTAATTTGCCCAAATAGTTCTAACTTTTAAGCATAAACTAGTTTATAACATTCAAATATATTTAATAAATAAAAAGACAAATATAAAAAAATATAGAAAAAAACTTAAAAGGTCATATAAAATGTCATATTAACTATATATATTTTATTCCTTATATATTTTATTTTTTTAATATAATTTGTGATTTATTTTTAGTTTTTTTATGAAGTTTTGAAGAATCTTTTTGTCGTCATTCAAAATCTAAAAGTTATATTCACTTTCAAAACTATAATTTTTGCACCTAATTTTTTTCTATATTTCCGACCTCGATTCCATCATTTAAAATGAGAAGATTGTTTTTTTTTTTTCCCTTTTTTATTCCATAATCCTGAGAAATTGTAGCTTTTGATATATTATTATCATTAATTTTAGTATAATTACTTTTGCACTAAATATTCATCTCTCAAAATCGTAGGTTTGACATATCATCATTTTCAATATTATTATCTTTCTCAAATCTCCATCTTCTTCTCCATAATTGTAATTTGATTTAATGAGTATTTTTATTTTGCGTTCTGTTGATACCTTGGATTGTACTTTTTTAATTGCATTGCAGTTATGTGGCGAAGAGTGACTCTTCTAAGATTCATAATATTTTGATAGCTCCATCAGTTCCGTACTTTCCAAAGATTCTTGAGCGTCAAGATCAGACAACTCACCCAGGATATTCTAGGAACATATTGCTCAAAATTTTGCTATTAAAGCCTCTTTAAGTTGAGTCCATGATCTGACACTCGCAATCCGCGAAGATTTCGTCAAGTCTGTGTATCAACAATCTTGTCCCCTACACCCAGAGTGCGAACAGAAAACTTCTCAGCATGTGGTCCACATATTCATGTCTTGTACAACAGTGCGTACATACATCGTTTTCCCCAAATTTTCTATCATACTTCTATACATTCGTGAGAAAGCTATCATATTGGTAAAGCTACAGGAAAATCATGATCTTTTGGGGGCAAGGTAATTTTCAAGTTCATTTTTCATTTTTCTCGTATGTCTCATCTGACACCATAAGCAGAGTTTAGTCAGTTTATAGGAGAATTTATCTTTAGTTGACCTAGTCCAGACTCTCTTATCTTCTTTATCATGTAGCGCGGTTAGGACACTAAGTATCTTATTCACCACCTCCTTGGCCAGTACTGTTTTCAGCTTATCCAAGTTTCAGTTTTTATCTGTGTCAATGAGATTAAATACAATAAGATCTTTATCCTCCCCATGAATGTTATATCCAAAGATGTCCGCTAGTTTGCCTTGTGATAACGATTTATCATTCTATAAAATGGTTCCCGATCCTCCATTTACAAAATGGTTCCACCATCCAAGTGCTTCTAACTATCCCCTTTCATGCTCAGGAAGCCATAAGTTGGGGCTTATGCTCAAGAATGTCATCCCCTTGTAAATTCTTATTCTTATGTTATTTAGTTTCACACCGTCGTCTTCTTATTGAGCATTCTCCATCCCATTTAGCAAGTATCACTATATTTCTTTTTGGGCTTCTCCAAGACCTAATTTACCTTCTCGCTTGTTTCTAGCTAACTTCTTAAATCCTACAAGATGGGTCTGTTTCCTTGTTATATGAGTCGCCTAAAAAAAGTTATATTTACGTCGATCAAGTTTTCTTACGTGTGATTAGAAAACCAATTTGTGTGCATGTAGTAGATGTGGATTGAGCTCGTGATGTACATAATAAGTGTTATTCATCTGGCAAGGTTTGTCGTTTTGGCTTTCTATCCTAGAGGTGTTTTTCGACTCTCTTAATCACAATCGAGAAATATTGATTATAGCTTCGGCCAAAGTTTTTCGTACCCCAAAATAATTCTTTAAGTTGTCTGTACTTTACATGCCCAAAATTCTAGTAAACTATTACTTTAAATCATTTGACATATAAGGTGTAAACAACACATGTGATTTGCTTAAGTTTAATTTAAGGTTCCACACCTTGTGAAATGCCTCGACCACACTGTGAATGCACTTCGTCCTATCCACGTTAGCTTTAGCTCCCAATATTATGCTGTTCGTAGAAAGCAAGTGTGAAATGTGAGGGCCTCTCTGACATACCGTTATGAGCTTCCAGTGTCCGGCTGAAATGACCTCCTCAATCATATACCTAAGTTGTTCCATGCGGTACAAACAAATAAGGCGAGAGTGATTTCCTTATCTAATGCCACACATCCATACAACCTCCATCCATTCACCATTCCATAAAACCTCTGGTTGTATCCCCTTCATTCTACTCATATTGATATTGATGATTTTCATCGAGAATTTGAAGAAAGTTAGAGTTCTCTTTAGAAAATTTAACGGACTTTGTCGTACGCCTTTCCAAGATTCAATTTAAGCACCATATCTTTTTTTTTTTTTTCTTGTCTTTGGAGTGATGTAGCATTCGTAACACTTCTTGAAGCATCAAGATATTTTAATGGGTGTCTTGGTCAGGAATGAAGCTATTCTGGTTTGGTCTTATAATTTATTTGATATACGGCTTAAACAAAGTATAATCATCTTGGTGATCATTTTGAGCAATATGTTAGTTATTCTGATTTGGGCTCACAATTTATTTTATATACGGTTTAAATAAAGTATAATCATTTTGGTGATCATTTAGAGCAATACGTTACACAACGTAATGGGCTGAATCTCTTTTGTTTTTCTAGAGAATTAACTTTCGAAATCAAACAAATAAATGTTTGATAAACCTTCTTGGGAATTGATTCTCTCTCCATACAATCATCGATGAATTTCACCACTACGTCTCCCACTATATTCTAATAGGTTTGAAAAAAGTAGGCTTGAAAACCATCCGCTTCCAACGCTTTATACGGGTGCATGCTCTTCACTATCCTCAAAATTTCCTCATTTGAGTTAGTTCTTGCCAAATTATTTTTTCACTGCCCCCTTAGGCTTCGTTGGTGCAAGCTAATACTAGGACTCCTCACCTCTTTGATAGTATCTCCATTTAATAGTACGTAGTACTCTCAAGTGTTGCTTTAGTTGATCATTATTTGTTACCTATTCATTGCCTATTATGAGAGCATTTAACTAGTTCATCTTTCTTCTCGTTATGGTTGAGAGATGAAAGGAACGTTTATGTTTATCCCTGAATTGGAGCCAATTAGTTCTTGAACCTTAAAACTAAATAATCTCTTCTTGTTGCAGTAGTTTGTTATATTATGTCATTAATTTTTTTTTTCAAATCTTTCAAATATTTACCTTACTTTTCTCATATATAATGATCTAGAAATTTTATGTAATTTTTTTTTTGTTATTTTTTTTCGCTTTTCGAGCACATTAAAGATTGTTCAATATCCATTGTTCTAGAGCAATGATCCCAAGTCAAAATATTCTTCCAGTTTTGATTCGGCCAATAAGTCATGTATTGTTGCTTTGGATGACTAAATAGATAATTGCTAGATCAATTTCATTCAAATTAAATTCAGAAGTTTCCCATATTGTTTCTTGAGCTAAAACCCAATCTAGCATCTTCAAATTGTTTGATCTAATCATCGGAATTTTGTTTACCATTGTACGTGATATTAATTCTCACTTTGTCATATCTTTTATTAATATATTTGTAAAAATATTTCATAGTTGTCACTCTAAGAAAAATCCCGACGTTGATGTGAGAATTATAACTTAATAACAAATATGGATTATAAGGTACTACACATTGACTATAAAGTTGTGTATTACGAACTTGAACCATCACTCCGATTCTTCTCCTTGCACTGATTGGATATCCATCTTTACTTTGTATTTTGCTTTCGTGATATGAACATGAGTAATGATATTTACATTCTCCATCCATCGTACAAAAATGATTTAAGTTCTTTCATCCACATGATTCATGCACCATGTGTTTCATAACTGACTTATAAAGTTAGGGATTTTTTTCTTAGTCAAAAAATTTGACACAGATAAATTGATCAAGTTGATTGTGTGCTGTAATTTTATATTTTGATCCCAAAATTACCAAAATATGAGCATGTGACAACCATCTCTTTTAAAACTTGATCGCATGAATATGTGCAACCACCTTTCTAGAAATCTCCTTATTGAATAATAGATATTTTAAAGAGAAATTTTTTTTTTTTTGCCATCCGTACTTTGGTCATTTTTGCAGTTTACCATCTCGGGTAACTTTCATTGCAAACCGCCATCTGAACTTTGCATTTGTAACAAACCGCCATCTTTTGGTGGTTTTGGCCAAAAAAATTGACACGTGTCATGTTTTGAAAAGCGCCACGTCAGTTATATTTTCACCAAAACCACCAAAAATAAAGTTTACATGGCGGTTTGTTAAAAGTGCAAAGTTCAGATGGCAGTTTGCAATGAAAGTTGCTCGAGATGGTAAATTGCAAAAATGCGCAAAGTCCAGATGGCAAAAAGATTTTTTCTCTATTTTAAATCCTGTAAGTTTTTCCAAAAATCTCGTGATGTCTTTTAAATCATGAACAATAAATGATACAATTAACAACTAATCACTAAGTAAAACATACACAATTAATAAATACTTGCATTCTTTTGACGTGTGAAAGAACTTCATTTGCAAACAAAAAATTTGATAATCGAGTGACATCATTATTGAATCAAAAAAAAAAAAAAATATTTGGATTGTTCAATAATTTTGGTATGCGTGTGTATATACATTAAAATCAAGTAATTCTTTCATTTAACTAATTATTCTTTATCTCTTTTTTATTCTCTCTTTGCCATTTGATTTTGGATTCTATTTTTTATTTATATTTTTCTAATGAACATTATTTAAGTTTTTTATTATTTTTTTTTATGTATGTAGTAGAAATAATTAAAAGAGTATATTTATCTAAAAAGCTCAAGGGATGTTTAATTGAACATTATAAAAATAATTTATAAAAATAAGATTATATCTTATTTTTACATACATATACATATTGAGTTTCCTTAGAATTTTTTATTTAAAGTACTTTCGTCCGATGACTTGTAATTCTAAATTGTGGTATATTAAGTCGTAAGAAATCAAAAAATCCTATTCGTACTTTTTAATATATATGGATTATGTTAATCATCCTATACATATAATATTTACGCATTTAATTTATATTTTATTATATAAACTAAAGGAAGAGTATATGGTTAATTAGATTTAGCGTTAGTTAATTGAAAAATATTACATTAAGATTCATTAGTTTATTAAAGAATATTTTATGTAAATCATTCAATTATATTATTTTATTAATTAGATAAATTTATAGAATTATAATATGGTTATAATTTAAGAAATTTTATGGACTTAGGTAATTAGAATTATGAACTTATATAATTAGAATTACATTAGAATTGAGTTACTAAAAATTGTCTTATGTAACTCATTCAATTTAAATTATATTTTATTTTACATAATTACCAAAATTTATTAAAATTACGAAGTGAATCAATTTGTGGGTTTTCAATTTGTTAGATATATCTTATTATAATATTTTAAATTATAGGCCTTAAAATTAAAAAATGGACAACTTATATTATAAAATTTGAATAAAGTTAATTAATATATTAATATTAAAATAATCCTTGTCGAACTATGTATCTTTTTTTGATAAGTTGAAGAAGTTTTAATTCTACCAAGAGTCCTATTATAAATTAATAAGTACGTTTTAAATATAGTTAAATTAATAATTTATAATATATATTTACATAATTATCCTTAACTAATAATTATTCATATAATTATTATGAATTATGAGGCTATTTTAGACGATCTATATTCTGTAAGAAACTTTCGTGCTTTTTTAGACGATCTATATTCTGTAGGAAACTTTCGTGTTTTTATAAGATATAGATATAGATAGATTATAAATACATCCAAAATTAAAGAACTTAATTTAATTACACGTATATCCAAATTCTTTTTTCTTTCTGTAATTAATATAATTAAAATATGTCGGAGTTATGTGTACGTAATGCATTATTAGTGCATGTTATATGTTATTAAATTTATTAAGTTGGATGTAAGTCTAATTATATTTAAATATGGGTATCATTTAGTAATCACTTCATTTAATTTGGGGATAAGATATAATTTTATAACCTGTATTAGTAAACTTTGAAAAGTTTTGTGAAGTGATGAGGATATATACCAAATGAAGAATCACATCCGACAGTTTAGAAAGTAAAGTAACCGATAAAGATTGGCAGATATATATGCTTATCAGATATTAAATACAGAAGATTTGTACTTGTGAAATATGGTAAAATAATATTCTACAATATAACTATCTTAGTAGTACATTTGTAAAAAGAAGTAACTAGCTTAGTAGTACATGACTTTTTTTTGAGGCACTTAGTAGTACATGACTACTACACCTAAAGATGCAAAGAAGTTGATATGGTCTAAACTATGGAGAATTTCAGCACATATGCTAAAAATATGCTAATTCACTAGTGGGAAATATGCCACAATATCCAGCAAAGTATGAATAATTCTGCCCTTTTTTGGTTCTTTTCTTGTTCATCTTAAAGGATTTGGAAGTTGAAGTCCACCAAATTGCTAAGATATGTAGCCAACAGGGATTGATTAAGTGGTTTGAGGGTTGATTCTCAAAGGCAATTATCCGGGTTCAAATCCCTCTTGCCACTTGGGGTGTGTGTTAAAAAAAAAAAAATTGCTAAGATATATAGAATTCACAATTAATAGGAAATAATTAAGGTATTCAAATATTTATAAAACTATATGTATTGATACAAATCTGTTAAAGGAAATCGATGGTTTGTATAACAATATTAAAAATGTAATTTAAAAAATTATAGTTTCGGTTTTTGTTTTCTTAGATTCCTTCTTTTCTCTAAGGTTCGCAATATCCCTAGATTCTTTTTTTTGGTTAAGAAGTACATTAGTTACTAGAGTGTTAGTACTCATATATTTTGTTCTAAGACTGATATGATATTATGTAGCGTTTTAAGTTTTAATGTACGAATACTTTAATGTTAGTTTGTATTTTCGTGTTGTGTGAGACATTTATTTTAAATATCGTATCCGACGCTTATCAAATGTGAAATTCAAGAAGAAATTTGTTTTGTTTTATCCGTATATGTGCATCATAAATTTTAAAAATGTCAGTTACATGAAAATAGACTATTTTCTTTTGTTTCTAGGCAAAACAGACTACTTCACTTAGGTATTTATATTTTTGGATATTTTACATCAACAATACTTAAAAAATTAAATAATTACCAATTCAAATTCGCTTAAATGAAAATTTCATAAACCTTGACCAATAAGTTTCAACTCGATCTAGGTTTAAGGCAAATATAAATGAAGTAATCATTTTACTCTCAATTTAATAATTTAAAGAAAATGAAAACATATTATTTTGGAAAATAACCAGACTTAATTATTTTAAATATGGTAGATCAATTAAATATTTGGATTTTTTTTAAATACTTTTTTTTATTTTATATACTATTTATTAGGTTCGAGTGTGGTGACAAGTAAAACTCTATCCGATTTTTTTTTTCAATAGGTTGGTTTCAAACCCGACCTCTAAAGAGAAGCAGATAAAATCCGTTATTTATAATCTAGTCACGGCTAGATAAAGATTTATTGAATTTTTTTTTAAATATTTAACTGGAGGATAAAACTTTCTTCCATAAAATAAATTAGATCCTATTGGAATAGCGTAAGTTATAATTTTCGTAACTCATATATAGGGATATGATTTGTAATTTATTAATCTATCAGAGTATAAGTAGTAATTATATAATCTCCTGCACGTGATAAAATCTATATACTTTTTTGCAAGTATTCTACTTCACTTGCTCGATCAATTCCTTCATATTATATTCTATTAATTAATTAATGTAGATATATTCATATTATATACCACATTTAAAAAATATTTTTAAGTCCACATAGACAACTTTCCTATGATTGATATAATTATATTGTAGTTCCCTATATTTCATTGGAGTTTATATATAATTATAGTCTTATGGTGTGTGTATTAATTAATTTTTCATTTGAAACATTCCTTTTTCTTTTCTTTACACCTTACATGTTAAATTCATTTAGTTTGTATTCCTATCTTATACGCATCATAAATCCAAAACAACAGTGGAATACAAAAATTAAACAGAGTCTTAATTGTGTTTATTTCGAGTTTATCACATCATGGAAGTTCATTCTTTCAAAAGAACTAGTCTTGAAAAAAAAAAATGATCTGAGCGATAGTCTTATAGAGGCACCAACTTCTTATTTTAAAATGATCAATAACATTTATCAATATTTCAACAAAGTGCAATCTAGTTAAAGGCTGTAAATGAATATCCGAAAAATTGAAATCCGTCCACATCCGAATTTATTTAAAGAGGACATTATTCATATTCGTTCAAAGAAAATATCATCCCGTATCCAATTATAGACATTTAAATTATAAATGGATAAGGATATTGTTAGAGTTTGGAGAAAACATGATTTGGGGGAATTTTCTGTATATTGCATATATCTCTGTGAATACACTGTACAAAAGAGTGGATATATAAACTACACAGGCTATGCTATTTACAGAAAGTCAACTAGACAAGCATCCTTCCTACTTGTGCTGATTTATTTCTTTCCTTTCTCAACACTCCCCCTCAAGTCGAGTGTTGGATCCCCGATGCTGAACTTGCTCAAGACTTCACTGAACAACCTCCCATTAACAGCCTTTGTCAAGATGTTTGTCAACTGATCTTCTGAGCGTACAGACGACAGGTCAACTATCCCTTCTTCCAGTTTCTCCTTAATGAAGTGTCTATGTACCTCGACGTGCTTGGTGCGGTCATGCTGTACTGGGTTCTCAGATATGCTAATAGTCGCCCGGTTTTCACACCTCAATTTGCAGGCTTCCCCGGCTGGGAGCCCAATCTCTCCAAGTAACTTTATGAGCCAGAGGACTTCAGTTACCCCTCTTGTGATACCCCGAAACTCTGCCTCTGCACTAGAAAGCGCCACAACCTTCTGCTTCTTGCTTTTCCAAGTTACTAAATTCCCTCCAACTAGCGTGAAATACCCGGATGTTGACCTCCTGTCTACCGGATTTTCAGCCTAATCTGCATCGGTATAAGCTTCAATGTCTAAGTGGCCATTTTTCTGATGTAGGACACCTCTCCCCGGATGCCCCTTTAAGTACCTACATACCCTCAATGCTGCATCCATATGTTCCTTCTGAGGCCGGTGCATAAACTGACTGAGCACCCCAACAGCATAGGCAACATTTGGCCGAGTGTGTGACAAATAAATCCACTTTCCAACTAGGCGTTGATACTGGCCCTTGTCAGTATCTTCTCTCCCTTCTACTATCTGCAGCCCATGATTTACCACCATTGGAGCGTCTGCTAGTTTACACTCTAGGATTCCAATCTCAGCAAGAAGGTCGAGGATGAATTTCCGTTGGGATATGAAGATGCCCTGTCTCGATCTAAGCATCTCTATCCCCAAAAAATACTTTAGCTCCCCCAAGTTTTTCACCTCAAATTCCTGAAAGATTTTCCCGAAGCTTAGCTATCTCCTCTGAGTCATCCTCTGTAATAATCATGTCATCTACATAGATTATTAGGCAAGTGACTTTCTCGTCCCTTCTTTTCAAGAACAAGGTATGGTCTGAGTTGGTCTGATGATACCTATACCCCTTCATAGCAACCGTGAACCTCCCAAATCAGGCTCGCGGTGACTGTTTCAGACCATAAAGGGCCTTCTTCAATCTGCATACTTTCCCTCCACCATATCCTTTTGGAAAAACCCGGTGGAGGTTCTATATATATACCTCTTCCACTAGATCTCCGTGCAGAAAGACATTCTTTACGTCAAACTGATGTAGTGGCCAATCTCGATTCGCTGCTATCGAGAACAAAACTCTGATAGTATCTATCTTTGCCATTAGAGAAAATGTCTTTGAGTAGTCTACACCATATGTCTGTGTGTACCCCTTGGCCACCAACCGGGCCTTGTACGTTTCTATGCTTCTATCTGCTTTGTGTTTGACAGTGAACACCCATCGACATCCAACTACTCTTGTTCCCTTAGGCACCCTGCACTTTTCCCATGTTCTGTTTTTCTCAAGTGCTTCCATTTCTATTTTCATAGCCGAACCCATCTGTGATCTGCGAGTGCCTCTCCCACCGTATTCGGGACTGTGGTGGAATACATGAAAGTGGTGAATGGGCGGGCTTGTCGGGATAAGTTCCCTTTGGCCAGATCGGCTACTGGATAACTGGATGGTCTGCTTTCATATTCTGGCTCATATCTTTCGGGTGGTACCCCCCGATTGGACCTGGGTGGTAACGCATATCTGTGTTCTTGTACTGTTTATTGAGCCTCCCCCTATGTAAGATTCTCGGTTTCTAGGCTTTCACCATGTCCTGCACTGTCAGACTCATACTGAATTAAGTAGATTTTGTTATCAACTGAATGACACTCACTTACCTCAGGATTGTCAATTTGAGTGACTGTGCTCTAATTGGGCGTAGATGGTTGTACTGTGGGAGTTGGCTCGGTGGTCCCACCTACTTGCTCTGTTAGGACTATGTCCAGCCAAGAGTGTGAGACCCAACACAGTGAGTCCTACTAACGCGGTTTCTCCCCCTGACCACTGGGTTGGGTGAAGAAGTACTCTGTTTCAAGAAAGTTGCAATCCATGGTAGTGTAGAGATGGCGAGTGGTTGGATGATAACAACTATACCCCTTCTGATATACCCCATGTCCCACAAACACACATTTGAGCAAACACGGATCAAGTTTGAAGGGTATGTGGACACGACTGCTTAAATACTGTAAAGGGGTTTCAAGGTTTAGTGCCTTAGTAGGAAGACGTTTTACTAAGTAGACGGATGTGGCAATTGCTTCGGGCCAAAGATAGTTGGGACAGTGGGACTCAACTATAAGTGCCCTAGTCATCTTAAGGAGTTGACGATTTTTCTTTTCTGCTACCCCATTTTGTTGAGGAGTATGTGGACAAGAGGTGTGATGAATAAGTCCATAGTTCTGAAAAAATTGTTTAAGGGTTGAGTTAACATATTCCCCCCATTGTCAGACCTAAGCACCTGAATCTGAGTTTTATACTGAGTTTGCACCATTTTGAAAAATTCCATAATCTTTAACGGCACATCGGATTTATTTTTTAGAAAGTAAATCCACATCATCCGAGAACAATCATCAACAAATAATATAAAATATTTAAAACCATGATCACCAGTACTCGGGGCAAGTCCCCAAACATCAGAATGAATAAGGGAAAAAACACTTTTAGCTCCAGAGTTGGAAGAGTTAAAAGATAGTCTATGACTCTTTGAAAGTAAACAAGTCTCGCAAGACAACTGAATATTTTTAGAAAAAATCTTAGAAAACAAAGACTGAAGATACCCAAAGGACGGGTACCCTAACTGGTGGTGCCAAAGCCACTGTTGGCGGTTCAATGTCCCGTGAGCAAGCACTGGAGTCTCTTGTTAAGCCACTTCATCCACATAATACAAACCACCTTGTTCAGTACCATGCCCAATCACTCTCCCCGACTGAATATCCTGTAAGAGGCAAAAAGTAGGAAACATGAGTACCATGCAGTTCATTCTTTTGTGACATGACTAATAGAGAGCAACTTACAAGATAGGCTCGGAACATAGACACAGTTTTTCAATTTTAATGAAGGAGATAGTGTCACGATTCCAACACCGTGGACCTGTGAAACATCCCCATTAGAACTTTGAATTACGGTTATCTTAGGGGCTATGCACTCCACTAAATCAGCTGAATCATAAGTCATTATGTCAGTGGCGCTGCAATCAAAGAGCCACCGGGAGTCTGGCCACTTTTGTATGCACCAGTCTGTAGTGAGGACCCTGTTGATTCACTAATACTCATAACGGGGGTACAAACATTACTTTTAGCACATTGGGGGGCTGATTATACACTCTCCAAAATTGGGGGTGCTGATTTACAATTATTAAAAAATGGCGGGGCAAAATTACAAGAGTGGGAGAGAGAGGGGCAGAATGGGGATTTAGCCCATTCATACCCTGTACCTAAAAAAGCTTTGGCTTTTCTTTCTTGGGCATCGTTGTTGCAGACTCAGTCTCTCTTTTCTCTTCTCCATGGTCGCCCGATTCTATTCTTCGTCCTTCTTGTCCGATGGCGACAACCATGGTGGCGGTGGCGTAGCCCGACGAGGACCGGTCCCGCCGCTGGCTTTGACAACCCTCCAGCCAGCCAAATAGCTCGAAGCAATCTTCCTTTCAATACCCATCTCGATTGCAATAGGTACACTTCACAGCTGCCTTGTTGGTGGTGACGCCACCATTTTGGCGTGAAGAAGCTGGTCCCCGTTTCGTCGGCCCTGATCGATTTTCGACGGTGCTACCCTGTACAACTGGTCCCCATGTTTTCTGTAGCTGATTTCGGAACACAAGAGCAGACCCAATTCTGGTATCCTTCGCCCGTAATGAAATCCGGTCAGTCCCCATGATTTCTCTTCTCGCCCATTCTCGTCGGATTGTTGCATACGCTTTCTCGACGGTCGGTAGGGGGTTCTCTCTGAGTAGATCTCGTCTATCGGAGTTATAGATATCGTTAACTCTGACAAGAAATTGGAAGAGACAGGCCTCGGATCTGAAGCAATTAAATATCGCACTGTCCCTTTCGCAATTCATCGGGTTGGGTTGATAGACCTCTATTTCTCTCCAAATCCTTTGCAGATTAATGTAAAACTGTTTGATTGTGTCGCTGCCCTGTTTCATGCTTTGGGCCCTGATGGTCAGGTCATAGATTTGAAGGTCGTCTCCACCTTAGCCGTAAGTCACTGTAGTGGTTCCCACAGGGCCCTTGTCGTGGGGTATTCGGTGTAGTTAGCAATCAGACTTTGCTCCATGTTGTCGAGGATCCATGTGCAAAAAACAAGGTCCGTTTGCTCCCATTGAGTGTAGCTGGGATCTGTTGCCGCTGGAGGTGGTGGGATTCCAGTGAGATGGCTCAATCTCCCCCTTTCCCCGATCGCCATCCTCATCAATCGAGACCACATGAAGTAATTAAACTCATTCAATTTGATACTGATTGAAATTGTTTGTGTTATATTTTTTTGATTGGGTTGAGGTCGGAACTGATTTGGCTGCAGGTTTTGGAGTAGGTTGGATAACTGGGTGGCGAGGGATTCAGCGGGCTGTTGCGAATCCCTATCGGAGTTGGTCGTGCTGTTATTCTCGGTCATGGCTGGAACTTGGTAAGGGGTATGTGATGAGCAAGGTTCAGATCCAATTAATGGATCGTCGCCCGCTCTGATACCATGTTAGAGTTTGTAGAAAACATGATTTGGGGAAATTCTATATATTGCATATATCTGTGTGAATACACTATACAAAAGAATGGATATATAAACTACACAGGCTAAGTTATTTACAGAAAGTCAACTAGACAAGAATCTTTCCTAATTGTGCTTGATAGGGGAAAAATCGGGGTCCATGACTGGACTCCACGTGTCGTGCCACACAACGCAAGAAACTAAGCCACGTCAGTCTCTCGTATCCGACCCATGGTAATGCTCTCTCAGTGCCAACACTTGGTTTCTATAAGAGGGGCCCATACCCCTAAGCGATGGAAGGTTCCGATCGAGGCGTTTCTTTCGACCTAGAGACATCTGACCCAGAAGTCTTTCGAGCAAGAAGTGTCCGACCTAGAGGCCGGGCCGACCCATCCGCTATCGGACAATCGCATTCAATGCGCGTACCACCCCTAGCAAGCCACATTAGTTGCGGCCACGCTAAGTACTGTGTCAGGCATCTGGCGGGAATAGGATAACAGTGCTTTGGCTAGAAAAGCACTGTTCCGGCCGCTGGCCGTCCCTTTCCCTCCAGACCAGATCCACACTTACTGTATGGTGTACTTACACGCATGGAGTTCACCTCCAAGCTATAAAAACCCACATTCACCTTCAGTAAAGGTAAGCTTTCCTTTATATACTGAACTCCTTACTTCCGACGCATTCTCGTCCCTCAGCTTACTGACTTGAGCGTCGGAGTGCCAAAACGGGTTCAACCCCCACATTCCCCTGTTTTGGCCTTTGAGTTCATGTTTGTCACATGTTTTCAGTCCAGGAAAACATCAGAGTCTCTCCACTTTACAAATATCTTGTGTGATTGGGAGTCCTAATCTGCAGTCCAGCACACAGCCCAGATTTTGACACCATCATCTTGGCGCCATCTGTGGGAAACTCTAAACAAAAAGCCTAGCTTCCTTTACAAGCAATCATCTCATACAACAATTATCATGGTTCAAACTCGCCAAGGCCGACGAGTCTACGATGAAAACGGGGAGGAAATCTTCCCAGATCTCAATACTTCCGGTGGTAACTTCCAGGCCCCCGCGGCCGGAATAGCTTCCAGGGAGGTTGGCCCAAGTACGCAGGGACGGTTGATCTTGGCGGAAGTGGACCTAACCGCCTATGTTAAACAATGTAGGGCAGAGGCCCTGGCGGCGGCCAGAGAAAACAGAGAGCCCAACATGCCTGTCCCGCCGCGAGGGAGTCCGCTGGCGTTAACTCCTCAGAATTTGGTTTACCCCATAGTCCAAGGCCCTCCTGCACCCTTGGCATATGCTGTCCAACAACCTACCAACCAACCTAGCTGCTGGGGGTACCCGTCTCTCCCTTAAGCCCAAAATCCTTACGTCCAACCTCAGGCCGTCTACCTGGCCCTAACCCTAGGGATTCAGCCCCAAGTCCATCTTAGGGCTCATGTAGAGAAAGGCGTGGATGACAATGGCAATCCCTTATTCCGCCGTGGGCCTGAGCGGAGGAGGCAAGAACTGGAAAAGGAGCGCCCCTCACAGGCCCTCATGAACGTCAGGGATGATGATAGGGGCACACGCCACATTGCAGGAACCACGAGTGAGATGAACAGGGACGCGCCCGTTCCCAGAAATGTCTCTGTGTTCGATCGCTTGGGGGCTAGGGTCCATCCTGACACCTACTTGTGAGCCAATCGTGGCCACTGAGTGGGTCAAGGCGACCTCTGAAATCAGCTTCCCAGGAGGCAGCAACAACAACAACAACAGCAGCAGCAACAACACTATCTCTCCGATCCAGCTCATGGGTCGGAATATTTTGATCCCCATGAGGAAGTGTCATCACACGTTTCTCGCGGGCAAGCCCAAGAGGTTAGGGTGCCCATTTTCCAAGACGAGCATCCTTCCCCGCGTCAAGGAAGGGTGTATCACAGCGAAAGGGAGGTAAGGTCCCCTTTCTGCGACGTAATCATTGACGCGAAGATGGTGGACAAGGTTCCCACCAACTTGCCAACTTATCATGGGAATACCGATCCCGTAAAACATTGTTCAAAGTTTGAGGCTCGGGTCAGCCTCTATGGCCACTCCAAACTCATCTGGGCCAAATCTTCGAAACCACGCTCGAGGGTCCAGCCCAAAACTGGTTCGAACGATTGAGACAGCACAGCATACGGGATTATGAGCATCTGGCCCAGAAATTCAAGGCTCACTTCTCCTCCATGGCGGGAGTCAAGCTCCCGTCCACTTATCTAGACAACATTATCCAAGGAGACTTTGAGAAGTTTCTTTGCCCAC
This sequence comes from Lantana camara, assembly GCA_037501455.1. Classification (NCBI taxonomy): domain Eukaryota; kingdom Viridiplantae; phylum Streptophyta; class Magnoliopsida; order Lamiales; family Verbenaceae; genus Lantana; species Lantana camara. The sequence goes on along the minus strand of CM074863.1, from coordinate 19,814,529 downwards.
TTCAATGAAGCGTTTGTCAAGGTGGAGCATTCTGGAATCGATGTCTTGACCCAGACCCTGCACAAGGCCATCCGTCATGAAGAGTACGCCGACTAAATAATCCTCCAATCACCGCAGAATATGGAGGGAGTCATGGTCATAGCCCATCTGATTTATGCACCTTTAGGAGGTCAAGTCCACCACCCGAGCGTAAGGGCGAAGGAATGACAGGCGCCCCGAACGAGCCAGCCCCTGATCGATTCCCCAGATCCGACCCACCTCGGTCAGAACCGCCCAGGCTCTCAAATAGGATGGAGCAGAGGCTCAAGCGTGAAATGCCATCGGGCAGCGGGGTCAAAAAGGTTTACACCTCTGCTCCATTGAAGAGATCTATGAGGTCATGGACAGGGGGTTGCTCAAAAAGCCTAAGCAGCTGAAGGAAACCAAAAAGGCCAAGGATTCGGGCAAACGGTATGCCTAAGGTATTGGACCTCTGAGTGCATTGTTCTGAGAGAAGAAGTGGAAAGGCTGATCTAAGGTGGCCACCTGATGGAGTTTGTTAAGAAGCTGGACGAGCGAGCCCGCCAGGCCTTCGACCCAAGAGACTCCCCACCAACAAGGAGAGGACGCAAGCCATCGCTCGAGAAACCCGAAGAAGGAAACCCCCACAACCTGCCCACCAATGAGATATTCATGATTGCAGGAGGTCCGGCAGGGGGAGATTCCAAAACTTCCCGTGAGCGGTCGCGGCGTCAGGTGGGTCAAGAGCTCTATGGGCCCAGAGAAGTGATGCAGGTGGAAGTGGGGCAAGAGTGGCGCGAGCAAGGGATCTCATTTAGCGATAGGGACTTTGTACCAGTGATGCTGCGGGACGGCGGAATACCGAGTTGTACAATGGCAGTCACGCTTGATGTTGCAAACTGTGTGGTACACAAGACCCTTGTTGATAGTGGAAGCTCCGCCAACATTATCTTTTACTCCACTTTGCAAAAAATGAATATTCATAACTCGCTCGAATATGAGCCCATTAAGACACCTTTGACAGGTTTCGGTGGATCGAAAGTTTCTTCTAAGGGGCGAGTCAAGCTTGTTACTTCCATGGGAAAGTTGACCAAGAGGGCCACGCAGTTGTTGGAGTACCTGGTAGTGGAGGGCCCCTCCACTTACAACATCGTCATAGGGCGTCCTGCCCTCATAAGCTTCAGAGCGGTAATCTCCACCTACCACCAAACGATCAAACTGCATACTCTGCACAGGACTGGGGAGCTCCGATGTAACATACCAGAGTCTTGGGAGTGTTATTCCATTTCTATGGAGAAGGTAAAGCTTCCTAACAAGACCATTGTGCCTTTGTTAAATGTCGATGACTTTTTGGATACAGAGCTCGCCGACACAGACGACGCAACGACGGAGATGTGCTCCAAGCACATGACGTCCACCATTGCCAGAAAGAAGAGAAAGATTGACGATGGGAAAATAGAAGCGGCGGCGCTATTGTCCCAGTCCAATTGGTTCCCGACGATGAAACAAAAACCACCAACATAGGCGCTAACCTCAAAGGTAGGCAGCAGTGTATGCTCATCCAATTTTTACAAGATAACGTGGATGTATTCGCCTGGAAGTCTTCAGACTTGGTCGGTGTCGACCCAAAGGTCATCGAACACCACTTGAATATCGATCCAAGTTTTCGACCCATCAGACAGCGACTGCGGGCACAGAGCGACGAGCACAATGAAATAATAGAGCGGGAAGTCAACAAGCTCCTAGATGCGGGCTACATCACCCCAGCCAAATACGTTGATTGGCTCTGCAATGTCGTCTTGGTCGCTAAAACGCGCACAGGGGGGGACGGGAGGGGGGATGGCGGATGTGCAACGACTTCACCGACTTAAACAAGACATGCCCCAAGGATCCTTATCCTCTCCCATGAATTGATCAACTGGTTGACTCCACCGCAGGATGTGAGCTTCTCAGCATGATGGACGTCTTCCAGGGTTATTATCAAATTTTTATGGCCCAAGAGGATAAGAAGAAAACCGCATTCATCGTAGTCAAGGGCATTTACTATTTTGAAGTCATGCCTTTGGCTTGAAGAACACTGGAGCCACGTATCAAAGGTTGGTCAATAAGGTTTTCGAAGGCGAAATTGGAAAAATAATGGAAGTGTACGTTGACGACATGATTGTCAAGAGTGAAAGAGCAGAGCTGCGTCTGACTGATTTGGGTCGGACTTTCGACCTGCTACGGAAATACAGAATGAAGCTGAACCCCAACAAGTGCTCATTTGGAGTGGAAGGGGGAAAGTTCCTTGGCTACATTGTCAGCCAACGGGGGATAGAGACCAATCCAGAGAAGATCCTGGTGCTAAAGAGCATCAACCGGCCCCATACCATTCGAGACGTTCAGCGTCTCGTGGGTCGGATCATCTCCCTAAACAGGTTCATCTCTCTCTCTTATGAGAAAAATCTTCCATTCTTTAAAATTCTACGCAATATTAAGAAGTTCGAGTGGACTGATGAATGTGATGAGGTCTTTGAAAAGCTCAAAGAATGTCTTGCCTCCCCACCTCTGTTGGCTAAACCAATTGCAGGGGAAATCATGTATCTCTACCTAGCTGTCACGGAGGAGGCGGTCAGCTCTGTATTGGTTGCACTGCGCGAAAGGAAGCATATACCGGTATACTATGTGAGCAAGATACTACATAGCGCGGAGGTTTGCTACCTGGAAATTGAAAAGTTCGCTCTGGCGCTTGTGCACGCCTCCAGTCCCTACTTCCAGTCCCACTCCATTGTGGTCCTCACAGACCAAGGCTTGCGCCAAGTGTTGGAGAAGCCCGAAGCATCAGGGAGGATAGTGAAATGGGCAATTGAGTTGAGCCAATTCGATATCAGTTACCAGCCCAGGGCTGCGTACCAGGCTCAAATTCTCGCAGACTTCCTCATCAAAAAAGACGACTCAAGCAAGCAGACCCTGCGTTCGGTGCTGTGGACCATGTCTGTCGATGGCTCATCAACCTCTCAAGGAGGGGGTGTGGGGATATCTCTGATAAGTGGGGAGGGCCAGGAGCTTGATTTCGCCATCTCCCTAGACTTCCCTGCCACCAACAATGAAGCAGAATATGAAGCGCTCATCGCGGGCCTCAAAATCGCCAAAGAACACGGGATTGAAAGAATATCAGTAACCACGGATTCTCAGCTGTAGGCGAGCCAATTCCAGGGCTCTTATGAGGCGCTTGATGAGACAATGATCAAGTACCTGGTTAAAGTCAAATCCTTCGCATCCAGTTTCAAAGAGTTCACACTGCAGCAGGTCCCCCGGAAAGAAAACACGCGAGCAAACGCCCTATCTAAATTCGCGAACGGTATGAGAGGTTCTAAAGATCAAAACATTACATACCTCTCAAGCAAAGGAAGAGTGATTGATGGAGAAATAGAAATGATATGTTCCATCGACCCAGCGAAGCCGTGCTGGCTCGATGAATTCATACTATACCTTCGCGATGGGGTACTTCCGGAGGACAGAAATGCAACGAGACGCCTCAAATACAAAGCAGCGGGTTATTCGCTTGACTCTGAGGGAAGGTTATACAAAAGAGCATACATGGGTCCAACGAAAAGGTGTCTCTATCCCTCCCAAGCCCATGATGTGCTTGAAGAAATCCATAGTGGACAATGAGAAAACCATGCGGGCGGTCAATCCTTGGCAAAGAAGGTCTCAAGGAGTGGGTTTTACTGGCCCACTCTAAACAAAGATGCCAAGGAATACGCCCGCAAATGCGTTAACTGTCAGAAGCACGCCAACATTCCGCACCAGCACCCCGCGGAAATGGTCCCTGTTGATATTTGTTGGCCCTTTGACCAATGGGGAATTGATATTGTGGGGCCCCTCTTACTCGCAACTGGCCAGAGACAATATTTGCTAGTCGCGGTAAAATACTTCTCCAAATGGGTCGAAGCCCAACCAGCCGTAAAGATCACTGATAAGGTCATTTAAAACTTCTTGTGGTGCAACATCATTTGCAGATTTGGGGTCCCCAGGGTCCTAATTTACGACAACGGAACTCAGTTCCAAAGCGCCAGTACCAGATCTTACTGCTCAGATATGGAAATCAGTCAGCGTTTCGCGTCAGTTGGCCATCCTCAAGCGAACGACCAGGTCGAAGTTATCAATCGCATCATTATCCAGAATCTCCAGCCCCTTTTAGAAGCCAAGAAGGGCGTCTGGGTCGATGAACTTGACAGGGTCCTCAGGGCTTACCGCACCACTCCTAGGACCGCGACGGGGTTAACACCCTTCTCGATGGTTTATGGGTCGGAAGCCATGATCCCAGCAGAATTACTCCACCAAACTGCGAGAGTCTCCAACTACCAACTCACCAGAAATGCAGAAGACCAACCACATGAGCTCGACACCATTGAAGAAATCCGACATAAAGGTTTCCAACGCATGCAACAGTACCGAGCCACAGTGGCTCAAAGCTACAACAAAGGCGTCAAACCTCACGCCTTCCAAATTGGTGACTTAGTTCTCAAAAAAGTTGAGGTAACCAAACACGTGGGTAAGTTGTAGCCCAATTGGGAAGGCCCCTATCGTATTGCCGAAGTGGGTCTCACCTAGAAGAAATGGAGGGAAACACCATTCCCAGGTCATGGAACGCCCACAACCTCAAGAAGTTTTATGTTTGAAATTATTCTCGGTTGTAAGTGTTATTTTGTACTTATCTTGAATTGTTCTGTAGCACCCTAGACACGTGGAGGTGCCACACCCCCGCACTATAGGTCAATCCACATACGAAACGGACAATCCGTACATGAACCAACCTACAACGAACGGGTGACAATGCAATAAACGACAAGCTAGGTGGGATATGTATACATGCAACGAGTGAAAGCGGAAGCATAAACTAATCACGATCAAATATAATCAATAAACATGTCACGACATTTCTCGATTGCCAAGTAAGACAAAATATGTTCTAGCTTTCCATATCAATACATTATCATCTCCGAATATGAATAACAAGTAACTATATTAACAATTCTAACACGACACTAAACAATATGCACCGTGATCGACTCGACTACATGGACTGGACTTGACACGACTCGACTCTCGCCTAGCGTGCACCTGCAAGAACCTGAAAGGTGGAGGTATCAGTCTATGGAAGACTGAGTGAGGGGCATAGATATATATTAGCTCAAAGAACATGCAAGTTGTAACCTCGGGTAAGGTTTTGTAACTAAAACAATAATAACAACAATATAAGTGCAAGAATATCAAGGACTCGCCCGAGATTACAACTATCAGGTTTAACACGATAATCACGGCTATTATAACTATCAGTGGCCCTGGCGAGGGGCGTGCACGATCTCCAACCAACCTTTACAGTGAACAAGGGTTGCACTTTCATTTAATTAGGTTATCATGCAAGTCATTAAAGTGCACACGATCCATAACAGGAAATCCATCCTTCACTCCATTGGTGGTGGGTTTGCAAGGCCCGAACCACCCACGATAACACGACGTACGTCGGGAGTTTGACTCCCACGTACGGGACTCCTTCCTCCACCAAACCTCTTGGTGGATTCAGGGGGCATCCCCACGGTGTGAGAGTGGTGTGTGAGTTACCCGTCAGCCCTATGCTTTCCCGGTTGGCTCAAACACTCACTCTCGGGCCCATAAACACGATACACGATACATGGTACACGATAATTCGCCAAACACGATCACGATAACATGATAACACGATACACGGTTCTCTTGTCATGAACACGATTAGCAACACGATACATGACTTTCTTGTAACACGATACACGGCTTGCTTTCAATAAATACATGATTTACTTGTAAAGAACATGACTTGCTTTCAAGGAACACGGTTACTTTGAAAGAACACGACTGGATAGTTCAGAAACACTTATCATTATATATTTATATCCCTTTTTGGCCCAAAAGTCACATAAGGTTATACGGGTTCCAAGTAACTAGCAATTAAACCTCACCTGACAGGCGATACGACGACTCATGGATGCGTGGACGCGCTCTATTGATCACAATCTCCGCCCCGGGAGAGTAACTGGACAAGAAACAGGACAATATACGTGCATGAGACTGTAGTTCAAGCATATGACTCCACAGAAGACGCACGGCATGATCAAATACGAGACATCGTGCAATAAACAATGTGGCATGAAACTATCACGTTTTGGCACGTAATCATTCATATTATAACAAATTGGGGTCAAATAAGTCGTTGGATCGAGGGGTTAAACTTGTAATTTTATGCAGAAAGTTTCTGCACTTCCAGGGGTATGGGAACGGCCGTTCCAGGTTTTAATAGAAAATGGGAAGGGCCGTTCCCCAGTCCCGAAATGCTCCCCGAAGATGGGAACGGCCGTTCCCGTCTGTGAGACAAGGTGGGAACGGTCGTTCCCCTCCTCGCCGCCTGCACATTATTCAAATATTGGGAACGGCCGTTCCCCGTTTACAAAGGGAACGGGAAGGGCCGTTCCCGTTATGCAGGAGATGCAGAACCAGAGCAGAAGAACAGAGGATGCACGAATTCAACAACCAAGCTTCATAACTCCTATAACTTCAATTCCAAATGCAAGAATTCTAAAGATTAACATATATACATGTTCAATATGCATTAATATGTAATCAAAACACATAAATCACGCTTGAATATCAAGAATCTCCACTTTGAACCCAAATATGAATTTATCCAATATTTCCATAAAACTCATGATTTCTTGCTCTAATTGAATCCCAAAGCTCCTAATCATACTCCTAACTTCAAATACACAATTTATCAAGCTTGAATCATAAACCCTAGATTCACCTACTAATCAAGAAATTCCACATAATTTCCATGTCTACCTTGGAAGAAGGAAATTGAGAGATATGAGATGATGATGATGACTCCAAGCTACCCCAATTCCTTAAAGATTTTAGCTTGAAATGGATGAAATTCCCTTCTCTACCATGGAGGTTTCGGCTCGGTGAAGGAGAAAGCAAATGGTATGATTTTGATGGAAATGATAAATGAAGGTTGGAGAAGAGATGCATATATCGGTATAATTAAGGAAAAAATGCAATATTTGTAATCAAATCCTCCAAGTTTTATAAATCATGCAATTAAGTATAAAAGGTTTGGAAAGTGATCAATTTAGTCCTTTAACATTTTCATGCAATTCGGTCCTCCAATTTAAATAAATGATCAATCAAAGGCAATTAAGCAATTAAATCATTTTTGGCAAATAATTCATGTAACAATTAAATCCCAAATCGATACACATTTCACTTATTTCCACGTAAACATATCGGAATAAATTTATATCATTTATCATAAAATGTAGGAATGTAATAAATAAAAGAATTACGATTAAATCCTAACCCTCAAAATCACACGTGCCGCGCGTACCTGAAATTGGGGCGTTACATGTTCACAATAATAAAAGTATTCCCAGTCAATCTGAATGCTTCTTTATTTTCAGTCAATCTAAGTATTTGCCTATTTCAGTCAATCTGAATGTTTTGCCGTACCAGTTAATCTGAGTATTCTCTTAAAATGTGTTAAGTTTGTCCCACGGCAACCTATTCGATGTTCTATCAATGCCGGGAGGAGGGAGGGGGGGGAAGGGTGCCAAGCCCCCAGTGAGCATGAGCCAAGAAAGGATCATGTCTTTTCTTTGACCCAGGGTTGCAACTCGTTTCAACCCAGAACTATTGCTCGTTTCAAGCCAATACTTGAAGTAATTTTCAACAAAATGTTCCAAACTACCATACTGATTAAGTGAGTTAGTTGCAAGTCAGAGAAGCAATCGACAGTGTGAAAAAGCAATAAACGAAGCAAAATTGGAGCAAATTTCCATTAAATATCATTCATAAAAGGTGTCAAGCCCCAATGATTTACAAGGGAAACGCAGAAAGAGATTACAAGGCTTAAATGCAAGATGTATACAAGAATCAAGAGTTGGAAGCAGGAGGACCTACAAAACTTACAACAGTCCCTTCAAGCAAAGCTAGAGGGTTTGGCTCTTTCGCGGGATAGGCTTCTACAAGGACAGGCTTATTTTCAACAATCACTTGGGCCAGAGGAAGAACCACCGATGGAGGAATCGCTAGTGCCGGGCCATTTGGGTCTGCACTTCGAACCTCATCATCTTTTGACCCACTGCTTGAAGGAACATAAGCCATCAGTAAGGACTCCTTGGCCTTCTCCAAGTTCATAGGCTCTAGTAATACGATTTCCGAGTCAGGACGCTTATCAGCCTTTGCATCAGCCCACTCCACAGCCCATCCAAACGATACGTTGTTCCAGTCAGGCTCCGCATCATCACTTTCGCCTTCACCATCCACCGCCACCTGAGTTTCCTCCTCCTCAAGAGCCATGCGAGCCACGAAGAACTCAAGGAAGGTTTTGGGGATGTAGCCGTTAGCGACGTTCAACTTTCGGGGATCGTTAAGTAATTCGTGCAGGATGGGGTGGTGTAGATAAACCTGGGACAAACACCTCATGAAGCCCATCTCAATATCAGGAGACCCTAAAGTACCTGAAACGGTGTCAAACACCTCAGATCGGAGGAATTCTGCCATTGCGCTATCTTTGATCTGTGGTATCAGTTTCTCGATAGTCCATAAGGTTGTCTTCGTCCCATCTCTCTGTCCCTCCACGAAGCCATCTTTCCACCCATCCTGTTTTCCTTTGGTATGTGCGGCCTGCTCTTTCTTTTCAGCTACATCGAGCAAGCTCCTGGCTTGAGAGAGCCCAGTTTGAAGTTTCTCATTTTCATCCCTGAGACGGGCAACCTCTGACTCTATGAAGGACTTCTCCTTGGCCGAGTCCTTAAGGACCTTGTCCATCTTTTGCAATTTGTCCGCATACAGGGCCTTTGCGTCTTGCAATTCTTTGGACAATTTTGCTGCTTCGTCTTTCCAGCTTTTTCCCTCTAATACCTCAGCCCTCTCGGATAACAAGTTGCGACGGGCCCCATCAGCCAACTCCAGGCATGCCGCTGAGTGGTATTCCCTCACTATCAACTGAGAAAGGAAACAGGGGAATATTAGGACGGTACAGTAGAAGGAGCAAGTGGGAAGTTTAGGGCAGGCATCCTCACCGCATTCAGCAGAGCAATCATGCTGTAGGAGAGGACCACATTGCTCTCTTTAGCTAGCTCTTGGTGGTCTGCACTCGTCTGTAGTAAGTAGAAAGTGGCTCTCACCACATCTTGGTCGACCTCGTCGGTCGCGACCTTTCTCTCGGATCCATCCGCTCTAAACTCCGGGACGCCAAAAGGATATTTTAGCCCATCAAAGCTGGGGATGTTGACGATTTTCTCATAATCTCCCCGCAACATGGCGAAACCAGGAGAGGTTCCAGGCTTGAAGAGGGGGGGTCTACCCTCCAGTCGCTTGAAAAGGAGTCTGGTCCCTCCTAGGCATCTTGGAGGGGGGCCGTCCCGCAGCACTGTCGTTGTCCTTTCTTTTCTGAGACCACTTCCCTTTGGGCACCTCGATCGGAAATGACCCAGAAGTGGTTTCTAGTTCCGATTCCGGTCGTCCAGCTGAGGGAACTAATTTTCCTTTAGCCTTGGGGGGATGGGCAATTCTGTCTGTGGCGGCTTAGACAACAGGAGCATTCTCGTAGGGGACCCAAGCGGCCCAGTGCGCATCGGCTTCTTCCCCCACAGTTGGGATATGGGCGTCCGCCCATCTTTGCCCCGCCGCTCTCTCCACGGCAGCAATTTTGGCAAGAGAGTCTTCTTCTGTCAGGCCCTTCACCTGTTCTATCTCTTGGATTGTAGGAACGGGGCCATCAGCCTTCCTTTCTTGAATTTTCTTGGCCTCCTCGGCCTGTTTTTTATTCAGTTTGCGGTCTACGGCCTTGGCTCGAGCAGCGACCATTATCGATCCTGCACAAAGAACAAAAAAGTCAGCTACATGCTGCTAATGGCAGACTAGTCCCGTCAAGCGGGAGCGAAGTAAAATAATCGATTAAAACAGGAAATCAGATAAGAGGAAGAGGGATGTGTTTGGCCTAAGGGAATTGACGACTTAGTTACCCATTCTGAAGTCGATATGCCTAGCCGTACCCGGAGCCAACCCAAGGCTTATTAGCAAATGGGTGCTTGCGAAAATCCCCGTGTCCAGGGGGTGCACCTCTCTCAGAGCCGCCAGTAAGGTGTTCAGCCATTGCACTGGCCCCCTTTCCAAACGGACTTGGGCAACATCATTCCACGAAGTGTGTTGCAGTCCATTCCACCCGTCCTTGTATTGCACGAACACATACTTCTTCTTCCAGTCTACCCCATGAGAAGTCTTCTCCGTGTCAAATATCTTGTTACCGAATCGAGACTGAAGTTTCACAAACCCCCGCCTATTGGGGGAAGCGGCTGCGTCGACTGAAGCTACAAACAATTCTGCAAAATGCTCTACGCACTCCACTTGACCCAGGATTTTCATTAGCATCCTGAATGTCGTTATCATGGCGTGGCCGTTAAGCAGTAGCTGGATCGGGCTAATTTGTAGGTGATTGAACAAGGCCATCTGGAATTGAGATAAGGGGAGCCAGAATCCGTATTCAATGGCTTGCAAGGAAATGGCGATACATCCTTCAGGGGGGCCTCCCATGTGCTCCTGTATGCTAGGGATAATGACCTCACAGTTCAAGTCAAGGTCCTTCCACCCAGTTAGCCTTTTCTCTGCCGTGTTCCTCTCTGACCCCCACACCTCGGCCCTCAACTCATGGTAGTACTTTGTACACTTCTTTTACCCCTTTTTCTTTTGCCCCTTCTGAGGCGTAGGCTCAACTTCGGAGGTGGAGGCGTTCTTCCCTTGGTCGCGGGATTCCCCCTCCAGGGACATCTCCTCTATCTCTGCAGCCGTATCTTCCACCCCCTCTGTGTTGATCTCTCTCCCTCTTCCCTCGCTCTGGGATAGCAAGTCAGCCTCCATAGGGTGGCCCCTCTCAACCATATCCCCCCGGATAGGGCCTGTAACCTCTTCCTCCACGTTAGGGATATACATTTCAGCATTGGGATCTTCCCATCTGTTCTTCTCAGAACGTTATATTCCAACGCATTCGACGGACACTTCAGGGTCTGACGGGATGTCTCTTGGGCTATAATTCCTCTGTTGCTTCTCCTTGTGTTGACTGCCCGCAGGTACGATGGTAGATTTCTTGGGAGCCGTTCGGGATTCAAAGAAGAAAGGAAGAAAGGAGATTGCAAAGGAATGAAAGACGTACCTTGAAGGTTTTCTTGAGATATGCACTGGAAGTTAGGGTCTTGCGGAAGAAGGAGAATGCTGGAACTCTTCAATTTAGGTTTTCGTTTGCAAGTGGCGAGAAAATGGGAAAAACCGCCTAAGTTACCCCTTTTAAAGCTGCGGATTAAATCAAATCGCAATCAATTCTCGCCACGTGTTGGGTGATTAACTTGCACGGGGGTGAACGTGGCCCGCTACCCCATTACGGCTGCAGTTAACCTATTCTCAGGATTCGTGCCTAACCCTCCAAATTTCAAAAAGGGTAATCATTACGTTGACAGGGGAAAACCCTAGCGTTTCCCGCCCATGGGTTTCCAGGTGCATGCGCGAGTGAAGCCACCGCCCTCACGTCGACTTCATTGGGTCGGCAGAACCCTGGCTCGGTGGAACCTGGATCGATGGAAGCAAACGCGACCCAGTCCCATCCTGGGTCGCTTCACTGCGGCGTCCCTGTTGGTGTGGAGGGCCCGAGACAGAGTGACGGTGCAGCGGAATATTTCAGAAAATTTTGCCATAACCTCGTTATCAAAATAATTCCAAAATATTTTAATAAAGCAGCAGAAAAAATCGGGCAGCATAACTCTAATATATACAGGCATCGATAACATAATTTTAAATCACATAGCATATAATCACAATATACAAATAATAATTTGGGCAGCATAACGGTATTACCGTACTGCAATATTGGCTATCAACGGGCACTTTTCCAGCACCTCGATATTTTTTCGTGAAACCGATAGAGCTTCCCCGCAATATCCCCGATTAAGATTTTGGAGTGTGGGCTCCGACAGTATTTCGCTAAATACTTGAGAAAATATTTTATAGAAAAACCCTTTTTTCTGAAACTAGAAAATCCCTATTTTCTAATAATTAAGTGGATTATATATTAATTATATAACCACCTAATTAATTAATTAATAAATCCTTAATCAAGGATTAATTAACTAAATTAGAGAGAGAGATTTCGGACTTTTGAAACTGAGAAAAGAAACAGAAGAATACTCTGAATTTCAAAGAGAGCATCAGCCTATTTATAGGCTAATTTCAAGGGCATTTACATCAAAAAATCAGAATTTGTCATGCACTCCAAGTCCGGTCAGCCAAACGGAGTGCGCCACGTGGAAGAGCAGCTCGCCAGGAGTCCGTAGTCGCCAAGCACGCGCCGAGCTGACGAGCCACGCGCGGCCTGAAGCTGGCTGTGTGCTGGCTTGTGTTTCACACGCGCCACCACAGCTGGCCGCCACGTGTCCGAACCGGTTCAGCTCCCAAACCGGTTCAGCCCGGCCTGCACCTGGGTGACGTGCCACCATCTCGTAACGCCACATATCAGGGTCAGTTTGAACCGACCCGACCCTGCCCGAACCGACGACCCGTTGACCAGTCAGCCCAGATCCAATCTGGACCGTTCACTCGCGCTGGCATGGCGCGATCTTCTCCGTCCACGTGTCTGACATGGTGGCGCCCAATCAGCGCCACTTGGCTGCTGACTCGCTAACGTGGCGTGACACATCAGCTGCCACATCAGCATGTGCCACGTCAGCAAAATCCCTTTTTTTTTTTCTTTTTTTTTGAATTTTATTTTCTCCAAAATAAAATTTCGGGCATTTTCAACTCTTTGGAATTTAATTTATTTTCTCAAAATAAATTACTTAGCTATTTTCAAACTCTTTGAAAAAACCATTTCTCTTTCTTCTTTAATATTTTCTCTTTGATCTTCGTTGGGGCTTGTGGGGGGACCTGCAGGACTAATTAATTTTAGCTCCAAACGGGTCAATCTATTATCATCCCATGACAATAATTAATTACTGTTTAACAATATTTAATTCCACTAAATAAATATTGTTGAACTCTAAAATTAATTAAATTATTCACGAATTTCTCGATTTAGAATAATTTTGCATTTTACTCCTCTGTATAGATATCCATGAAAAATAAATCAATACTACTATCATTTATTTTTCACTTCCAATCTGAAATTCTTGATTTTCCTTAAGTCCAAATTCCCTGTATGTGAAACACATTCAACATACAACTTTGGTGACGTATACACGAAGTACTTTGGCCAAAGTTTTAATTCGAACTTTTGTAAATATATTTCAGGGATATCTTTAACCTTCCAGCCAAGCTACAAATTCCTCGATCAATATTTCTCTTTAGCACATTTCATGCAATCACCGAACATACAAAGTATTTTGGCCACCCGTTATCTAGACCTCACTTCTGAGTATATCACAGTGATCAGCACTACATGCCTAAAGTAGAAACACTGTCAGGATTAAGAGTCTAATGCTTCCGAGATTTTGTTCATTTTAGATAGCAGTATAAAATGAATAATCTCAATAGTCCAGTTCGATGTTTCCAATCTCATTGAAAATCATCAATGTGTTATAATTGAAAACTCCATTTCTTTATGACGAAAGACTAAACATCTTATATAACACATTATAGTCTCGATAAGAACATTTTCTTATCATGCCGACTAGAACTTTAATGACACGTGATTTTTGGTATTTAAAGTCTTTTCCTATGAAACACATTGTTGGAAACAGGAATTAGAAAGCAGCGGAAATTTAAAAAATTTTCCAACAAAAGGATCGAAAACTCTCAATCATGAATCCAAATTCGTAGAGATTAGAAACTTACTTTTCAATAATCTTTCTTGAAGCGTTTCAAGCCACCCAAGAACGCTCTTCTCGCGGCTTGATTCCCTCTCCTTGGTAAAGCTAGAATCTTTAAAAACTTCTAACTTGAAGCTCTCTAGAGATAGTACACCAACTTGATTACAATCTAACTAGTGAGGATGCTAGTTCTCTAGTTAGTGTTTAGGCTTAACCTAGGGTTTATTTGATCTTGGAGAAAGGATGGTGTTCAACACATGAACCAAGAATAATCGATCACCCTTAAGAGGAGCTCGAGCTCCCCTATATATAGCAAAGAGAGGGGCGGCCGAACCTAGTCCTATTAGACTAAGGATTTGGGCCCTCTCTCTTATTACTTGATCATCAAGTAATTCAAAACTTTGACTTTTGAATTCTAATTCAAATCAACTTTTAAGAGAGCTAAAAATATCCAAACTCCTTTTGGATAATATTATACTTTATTTATTAATAAATAAATAACTTATTTATCTAATTAATTAGTTCATAATTAATTAAATAGATTAATTTCTCCAAAATAAGACTTTCATTTTAATTCAAAATTAAACCAAAGTCTATTAAATAATTAACACATTAATTATTTAATACACAAATAATTATACATGTGTGGCGCACTCGTGTCCATGTATGATACGTGTCACTCACGTGACCCATACGTGTGTTTCACACGTGTGGAACCCTCTTGGTATGATCAACTCGTTTAATCATTTTAAATCCTTAACTCATGTAACCAAGTTGTTATGTGTGACCCTCTAGGTTCTCAATTCAATTAGCAGTGACCCTAATTAATTAATTAATCAGTCCACAGATTAAACGACCATAGTCTAGCAACAGGTGTTTAACCCCTAGCTGAATTGGAATATCTCGATTCGACAAAACCTTTAAGTCATTGATTCATGTGAGATACAATCCTCCTACTTACTATCTCTCAACCAAGATCTAGGGTAAGGGAATAATCAGAACCCTAATAATCTGGTCTTAAAGTTAAGTGAATTTCATATCCATTTGATCTCAATCCAAGAAACTCTTTTCTTGATGTCTTTATCTACTGCCTTGGCCAAGGACTCCATATGGCATATGAATGACTTACACAATAAGAGATCACCTTGTAAATGCAAGTGTAGGTCATTTCTTGATTCTCATTCACTTTCATGAGTCACTTGTGCAGCCCCAGCATAAGCCTTGAATCAGTTGTCTAAGGTGACACACTTTAAAGCTTATACCTAAGACTACAGAGTTAACTCATAAAATGACATGAAACCTCAAGTCAAAGGATCAATTAATCACATTAATGACTCGTGAGATATTTCCTAATCTGGAAGTTTCCATTTCCTGAAATAGAAACTTCAGTGAACTTACTTATGGAAGTAAGCACCCTCATGTATGACGCACGTATCAACTATACACTTTGCACCTCCATGAAACAAGGTGGTCCTTCTTAAGGGCGTGATCCCACAAGCAAGCCTTAGAGGAGTCAGGTTGACACTCCCACTGTCTATAGGACTCATCGGCTTGGAGTATTTTACTAATCATGACTTATGTGATATAGGGCTCATTTCATGAACCATTTCACCTAAATGGTAGAGTCCTAAAGTCACCAGGATTAGGGGAGTTCTCATACATGCACAACTAAAGTAAACGCATACCAAACAAGAGCATATATAGAAGTGTTGCCTCAATTCGTTATTTTATTCAAAGATTTTTTGTTATTACAATAAGAAAAAGTACAAAACGGATATGCAATCGGCTTTCTATGGCACTATTCCTAACAATCTCCCACTTGCCCGTCAAAGCCATTCTAAAGCTACTCTAAGTCCCATCTTCTGAAGATGACCTTGGAAAGCTTCTCGACTAAGAGGTTTAGTAAGTGGATCTGCCACGTTCTCTGCTGATGTGACCCTCTCAATTTGCACATCTTCTCTTTTGATAATATCACGGATTAGGTGATACTTCCTCATAATGTGCTTGGTCCGTTGCTGAGATCTTGATTCTCTTGCTTGAGCAACCACCCCAGTGTTGTCACAAAACACAATAATGGCGTCTTTCATGCTAGGAACAACATTCAACTCTTGAACGAAGTTTCTAATCCAAACACCTTCCTTAGCTGCATCATTCGCAGCCGAGTATTCGGCCTCAGTGGTCGAATCTGCAGTGGTCGTTTGCTTGGAACTCTTCCAACTCACTGCTCCGCCGTTTAGGCAGAAAATGTATCCTGACATTGACTTAAAATCATCTAAGTCAGATACAAAGCTCGCATCGCAGTATCCTTCGACACTAACATCTTTCTGAGCTCTGTAAACTAGGAATAAATCTTTAGTACTTTTCAAGTACTTAAGAATATTCTCCACGGCAGCCCAATGACCATCTCCAGGGTCAGATTGGAAACGACTCGTTACACTAAGTGCATAATGTTAGGAATTGTGCCCTAAAAGCTGATTGTATATCCACTTTGTACTTTTCCTTATTATAATCACAGACAATCTTTGAATAAAATAACGAATTAAGGCAACACTTCTTTATATGCTCTTGTTTGGTATGCGTTTACTTTAGCTGTACATGTATGAGAATTCCCCTAATCCTGATGATTTTAGGACTCTGCCATTTAGGTGAAATGGTTCATGAAACGAGCCCTATATCAAATACGTCATGATTAGTAAAATACTCCAAGCCGATGAGTCCTACAGACAGTGGGAGTGCCAACCTGACTCCTCTAAGGCTTGTTTGTGGGATCATGCCCTTAAGAAGGACCACCTTGTTTCATGGAGGTGCAAAGTGTATAGTTGATACGTTCGTGATACATGAGGGTGCTTACTTCCATAAGTAAGTTCACTGAGGTACCCCGTGCGAGAAGATTCCTAAATGGGAAAGGAAGTTTTTATTTTAGGAAATGGAAACTTCCAGATTAGGAAATATCTCACGAGTCATTGATGTGATTAATTGATCCTTAGACTTGAGGTTCCATGTTACTTTATGAGTTAACTCTGTAGTCTTAGGTATAAGCTTTAAAGGGTGTCGCCTTAGACAACTGACTCAAGGCTTATGCTGGGGCTGCACAAGTGACTCATGAAAGTGAATGAGAATCAAGAAAGGACCTACACTTGCATTTGCAAGGTGATCTCTTATTGTGTAAGTCATTCATATGCCATATGGAGTCCTTGGCCAAGGCAGTAGATCAAGACATCAAGAAAAGGGTTTCTTGGATTGAGATCAAATGGATATGAAATGCACTTAGCTTTAACACCGGATTATTAGGGTTCTGATTATTCTCTTACCCTAGATCATGGTTGAGAGATAGTAAGTAGGAGGATTGTATCTCACATGAATCAATGACTTAAAGGTTCTGTCGAATCGAGACATTCCAATTCAGCTAGGGGTTAAACACCTGTTGCTAGACTGTGGCTTTTTAATTAGTGAATTAATTAATTAGGGTCACTGCTAATTGAATTGAGAACCTAGAGGGTCACATACAACAACTTGGTTACATGAGTTAAGGCTTTAAAATGATTAAACGAGTTAATCGGGCCAAAAGGGTTCCACGCATGTGAACCACACGTGTGGCTCACGTGAGTGGCACGTGTCTCACATGTGTGTAAATATATGTGTATATTTATTTATGTGTTAAATAATTAATGTGATTAATTATTTAATAGACTTTGGTTTAATTTTGAATTAAAAAGAAAGTCTTATTTTGGAGAAATTAATTAATTATTAATTAGATAAAATAAGTTATTTATTTATTAATAAATAAAGTATAATATCCAAAAGGGTTTTGGATATTTTAGCTCTCTTAAAAGTTGATTTGAATTAGAATTCAAAGTCAAAGTTTGGAATTACTTGGTAATCAAGTAATTAGATAGAGGGACCAAATCCTTGGCCCAAAAGGACTAGGGTTTGGCGTCTCCCTCCCTTTCCTATATATAGGGGAGCTCATGCTCCCCTTAGAGAGTGATTGAATTGCTTTGGTTCATGTGTTGAACACCATCCTTTCTCCAAGATAAATTAAACCCTAGGTTAAGCCTAAACACTAACTAGAGAACTAGCATCCTTACTAGTTAGATTGTAGTCAAGTTGGTGGACTATCTCTAGAGAGCTTCAAGTTAGAAGTTTTTAAAGATTCGAGCTTTACCAAGGAGAGGGGATCAAGCCGCGAGAAGAGCGTTCTTGGGTGGCTTGAAACGCTTCAAGAAAGATTACTGAAAAGTAAGTTTCTAATCTCTACGAATTTGGATTCACGATTGCGAGTATTCGATCCTTTTGTTGGAAAATTTTCAAATTTCCGCTTCTTTCTCATTCCTGTTTTCCAACACATAAGCCACATCCGGTCGAGTACATAACATTGCATACATTATGCTACCTATTGCTGATGCATAAGGTGTATGAGTCATTCTTTCCTTCTCAAGGTTAGTCTTAGGACACATCTTCTTAGAAAGACTTGTTCCTACACTCATAGGAAGGTTCTTAACCTTTGCTGACTCCATATTGAATCTCTTCAATACTTTGTCAATGTACATCGACTGTGATAGTCCTATTAACCTTCTAGATCTATCTCGATAGATTTTAATTCCAAGGATATAGGACGCATCACCAAGATCTTTCATCTCGAATTGGTTCGATAACCATAACTTAGTTACTTTCATATCATCTTTCGAATTCCCAATAAGGATGTCATCAACATAAAGTACTAAGAATTGCACTGAGGTCTCCAATTCCTTTCTATACACACATGATTCATTCAAAATTTGAATGAAGCCAAACGCTTTGACTGATTCATCAAATCGAATGTTCCAATTCCTAGAAGCCTGTTTCAATCCATAGATTGACCTTTGGAGTTTGCAAACCTTTTACTCACTCCCACTGAATGTGAAACCTATGGGTTGCTCCATATAAATGTCTTTGCCAATGTCACCATTGAGAAAGGCAGTTTTCACATCCATTTGCCATATCTCATAGTCATAATATGCAGCAATGGCAAGCATGATCCGAATAGACTTTTGCATTGCAACTGGTGAAAAGGTTTCATCAAAGTCCACGCCGGGTCCTTGAGTGAATCCTTTTGCAACCAGTCTTGCTTTGTAGGCTGCAATGCCTCCATTAACTCCAAGCTTTCTCTTAAAGATCCATTTGCAACCTATGGGTTTTACCCCATCAGGTAAATCTACCAAGGTCCAAATTTGGTTGGAGTTCATGGAATCCATTTCGGATTTCTTGGCTTCTATCCACTGTTCAAAGTCAGAATCTGAAAGTGCCTCCTCATATGCTAAAGGATCATTATCCTTTTGAGAGATCTCATGGAAGAATCCATACTATCTCTCCGGCTGTCTAGGAGTGCATTCAGAACGCCTTAGAGGAGGATTTACGTGTGTATCGAAATTCGTGATTGGTTGTAGTTGATCAGAAGGGGATGTTTCTTCAGTAGGTGGCGTGGGGTCACTTTATACTTCCTCTAATTCTATGATCTTGCCTTTCTTTTCTTTAAGGGACGGTTCCTCAAGAAAAGTAGCATTTCTGGAAACAAACACCTTTTGCTCAGATTGATCATAGAAGTAGTATCCTATGGATTCCTTAGGATAACCTACAAAGTAGTATAAGTTAGAATGAGATTCTAACTTATCTCCCACTGTCCTCTTCACGTAAGCAGGACAACCCCAAATTCTTAAGTAAGAATAACTAGGGATTTTACCATGCCACATTTCATAGGGCATTTTAGGGACTGACTTAGAGGGAACTAGATTCAAAATCTTTGCTGCACTTTCTAAGGCATAACCCCAGAAAGAAGGTGGTAAGTTAGTGAAACTCATCATGGAATGAACCATATCGAGTAGAGTTCGATTCCTTCTCTCAGAAACTCCATTAAGTTGAGGAGTTCCCGGAGGAGTCCACTGAGAGATAATCTCATTATCTTTGAGATGATTAAGGAATTCTTCACTAAGATACTCGCCTCCTCGATCAGATCGAAGCGCTTTGATCTAGGAATTTCTCAAAAGCTTATGAAATACTGATGATTGTTTTTCGTGCTTACACTAAGCGGTCCACAAACATCAGAATGGATCAAATCCAAAACCTTAGTGGCACGTTCCACAGTTCCTTTAAAAGGAACTTTGGTCATCTTTCCTTTGAGACAAGACTCGCAAGAAGTTAACTCTTTGAGATCATTTTCAGAGAATGATCCTAAAGTGTTTATCTTGCTAATTCTGTTCTTGGAAATGTGTCCTAATCTAGCGTGCCATAAGGGAGTTGAAACTTTGTTATCTCTCTTACATTTAGTTTCTCGTTGTATATTCATAATATTGATATTCTGAGTTAGATAAAGTCTATTACTTAGAGTACCGATGTGAACGGAAGAGTTGTTCCGTTTGATAAAATACTTACCATTCCTAATATAAGTTTCATAACCTTCACAATCTAAAATTGGAACTGAAATTATATTACGAATAATGTTCGGTACGTAAAGGACTTTATTTAAAACTAACTCAAAACTACCTAAATCTAATCTAATTGTGCCTAAACCTCGAGCTTCAACATTTGAGCCATCGCCGATCTTTAAAACATATTCTCCTTCTCTGAGTTGTTGGACTTCATTTAGCATCTGTACATCATTACAGATATGAGCTCCACAACCGGTATCAAGTACCCAAGAACTAGAATTAATAGAAAGATTTACTTCAACGAGAAACATACCTTTCTTCAGAGTAGCCTTGTACTCTGGGCAGTTTCTCCTCCAATGTCCCGCTTTGCCACAATGGAAGCAAACATCCTCTTTCAGATCACGTTTCTTCTTTTGGGCCTTCCCCTTCGAAATGCCACCAGTGGGCCTAAGGCGTTTCTTCTTCTTCTTTTGGGCTTTCTTGCCTTTAGAAGGCCCAGAAGAGGAAGATGGAGCATTCACCATCAGAACCTTATTGTCCTTCTTGATCGTGCTTTCAACAGTCACAAGCTGACTAATCAGCTCAGCTACAGTAGAACCAGCATGATTCATATTGAAGTTAAGGACAAATGGGTTGAATGATGGTGGGAGCGAGGCTAGCAACAAGTCCACTGAAAGCTCATCTTTCAGTGGCATGTCCATGGAACCAAGTTTCTCAGTAAGGACGAGAAACTTGAGTCTATATTCATAGACACTTGAACCTTCCCTCATTCTCAAGTGGAACAATTCCTTTGAAGTGTTATACTTTGTAACACGTTCATGAGGGCGGTACAGTTGCTCTAAGTGGTCGTAAATCCCCAAGCAAATTCCATGGCCTCATGTTGCCTTTGCAAGTCCGGAGACATGTTGGCCAACATAAGGCAACGGGCTTGGAGATTATCATCCTTCCACTTCTGGATCGCGTCCCGCTCGGCCCGAGTGGGCGTCCCCTTCAGGACTAGGCTCCCCTTCGAAGAGAACATAAGTTCTCTTCTCAGAATCTAAAATGATTTTCAGATTCCTCAGTCAATCAGAATAGTTGGGACCAGTCAACTTGTTTGACTCGAGGATCGATACAAGAGGGTTTTTGGTTGCCATTTGAAAACACGTAGAGAATCACAGAATCTACGACCTAAATGGTAAAACAGAGAACTAGTGAGCATGCTGAATTATAACGATATACAAAAGATAAGGTCTTTAATCTAATGTAGCTCCCACTGTTTTTCAAAGATCTATAATTCCCAAAGATCTAAGAGGAACACGTTTCCCAATAGGCACTAAGATCCTAAGCATTTTACCGCAAACCCACGACTCGCGGACATTCTAAGTAAAACACTAGGTAGGTACAACTTACCAATTCTAACACCTTTAGAACTCTTAGTAATTGTTTTTGCATCACCTATCTTTCAATATGGACCTACGACTCGTTCGACATCCATATTTACTTAGGCGTTAAGCTAGACCCATCAATCATAAGATCATGATCAAAACTTAGTTCGAACGACCCACGACTCGCGGACATCGCCCTTGCCAAAATTGACCACGAAATATTGATCATTTAAAATGATCAATTAGGTCACTAAGAACTAATAAGCTCCACTAGCTATCCCACGACTCGGAGACAATAACTAGCTTCACTTACTAAACTTAAAACCTATTGATGGAATGCTAGGAATTTAATTCGAAATTTGCATCTCGAATCAAACACCTATTTATTCGAAATTAGCTTAATATTTAATGGAAATTTTCGAATCAACCGGAGAGTTGTCCGGTTCGACCTCACCAACATATATGTTATCCAATTTTATTAGTCTTGATTAATGCAAGTACAATTAAATGCATTTCACACAAGCACTTAGCAGATAACATGTCCTAGCATGATACTAACATGTGATGATCATGGGTTCTACCTATCTTATGCGTGATATGTGGGAGCCACTCCACAATCACAAGTTCTAACATACATGCCACATAAACAGTTTAAATCACATAAGGGAAAGCAGTAACAAAATACGAGCCCTATCTCTATTACATTTTCAATTGAGATTCCCCTCCCTAACATTTTGAGGGGTCTTCACTTATGGCCTCCTTGTTACTTGAATGTGGTCCATCTTACTCCATGGGTGCATTGTCTCCAAAATGAAAATAAAAACCTCACCACCTATTCTACTCTCAAAAAATGAAAAAATACTGAAAAGTAATAAGGCTCAATCTTCATATTGGCCTTAGACAAATACACGGGGCATACCCCGGCCTCAAAACAGTAATATGGAAAGCGACATAATAAATCACATAACAGTACGCACATAAGTGAGGCTCCAACCTCAATTGAATAACGCAACTATAGGGCTCCAACCCCAATTTAAACCATCCATGTGCATAAATTAAAACCATACATAAGTCTAAACCCATGATCACCTAACATGCATAAATTGCAAGAATTTAAATTTAACCAATAAATTAAAATTCTCGCTTTAAGCTCTTATAGCTTCGAACACGACTTAGATGCAATTCTTGTTCAAGAGCCTTTTCTATAAAACCCGAAAACCCAATAAAGTAATAAAATTCCAATTAATTTCTGAAAATTAATAATTTTATTCTTTCAATATTTTCATAAAATAAAGCTTGCAATTTTCCCAAAATTTAAATCGCTTACTTTTTCAAAATCCCAATTTAAACAATTATTTCAAAAATAATTCAAATTTAACAAAATAAAATATTTCAGAAAATTAAATTGGGATTGGATTGGACTAAATACGAAAATCAAGATCGCGAAATGAACGGCCCGGAACGGACAGCAAGCCCGCCCGAGACCATGCCCGGCAGCCGCGCAGCATCGCGCGCATGGGCGAGAAGGCATCGATAACTCTAATATATACAGGCATCGATAACATAATTTTAAATCACATAACATATAAACACAATATGCAAATAATAATTTGGGCAGCATAATGATATTACCGTACTGTAATATTGGCTATCAACGGCACTTTTCCAGTACCTAGATATTTTCTCGTGAAACCGATAGAGCTTCCCCGCAATATCCCCGATTAAGATTTTGGAGTGTGGGCTCCGGCAGTATTTCACTAAATACTTGAGAAAATATTTTATAGAAAAACCCTTTTTTCTGAAACTAGAAAATCCCTATTTTCTAATAATACGTGGAAGAGTAGCTCGCCCGGAGTCCGTAGCCGCCAATCACGCGTCGAGCTGACGTGGCACACGCGGCCCGAAGCTGGCTGTGTGCTGGCGTGTGTTTCACATACGCCACCATAACTGGCCACCACGTGTTTAGTCCGATCCGGTCCGACCGAACTGGTTCAGCTCCCAAACCGGTTCAGCCCGACCTGCACCTGGGTGACGTGGCACCATCTCGTAACACCACATGTCAGGGTCGGTTTGAACAGACCCGACCCTGCCCGAACCGACGACCCGTTGACCGGTCAGCCCAGATCCAATCTGGACCGTTCACTCGCGCTGGCGTGGCGCGATCTTCTCCGTCCACGTGTCTGACACGGTGGCGCCCAGTCAGTGCCACTTGGCCGCTGACCCGCTGACGTGGCGTGACACATCAACTGCCACATCAACATGTGCCACGTCAGCAAAACCCCTTTTTTTTCTAATTTTATTTTTTCCAAAATAAAATTTCGGGCATTTCCAACTCTTTGGAATTTAATTTATTTTTTCAAAATAAATTACTTAGCTATTTTCAAACTCATTGAAAAAACCATTTCTCTCTTTCCTTTTAATATTTTCTCTTTGATCTTCGTTGGGTCTTGCGGGGGGACCTGCAGGACTAATTCATTTTAGCTCCAAATGGGTCAATCTATTATCATCCCATGACAATAATTGATTACCGTTTAACAATATTTAATTCCACTAAATAAATATCATTGAACTCTAAAATTAATTAAATTATTCACGAATTTCTCGATCTAGAATAATTTTGCATTTTACTCCTCTGTACAGATAACCATGAAAAATAAATCAATACTACTATCATTTATTTTTCACTTTCAATCTGAAATTCTTGATTCGCCTTAAGTCCAAATTCCCTGTATGTGAAACACATTCAACATACAACTTCGGTGACGCACACGTGAAGTACTTTGGCCAAAGTTTGAATTAGAACTTTTGAAAATATATTTCAGGGATATCTTTAACCTTCCAGCAAGGCTACAGATCCCTCGATCAATATTTCTCTTTAGCACATTTCATGCAATCACCGAACGTACAAAGTATTTTGGCCATCCTTTATCGAGACCTCACTTATGAGTACATCACAGTGATTAGCACTACATGCCTAAAGTAGAAACACTGTCAGGATTAAGAGTCTAATGCTTCTGAGATTTTCTTCATTTTAGATAGCACTATAAAAGGAATAATCTCGGTGCTCCAATTCGATGTTTCCAATCTCATTGAAAATCATCAATGTGTTATAATTGGAAACTCCATTTCCCTATGACGAAAGACTAATCATCTTATATAACACATTATAGTCTCGATAAGAACATTTTCTTATCATGTCGACTAGAACTTTAATGACACGTGATTTTTGGTATTTAAAGTCTTTTTCTATGAAACACATTTCATATAAAAATACCATCACACGTCATTAATTATTAAATTTGTAAAATACTCATAACTTGCGATAATTTCAGTTTTATTAATCCAAAATATTTACAATATTATTGGATTTTCAGGGAATTAATCCCAACAGTCCCCATTTTTCCCGAGTGGTCAAGACGCATTTCTCAAGGTCCGTTGTCGCGTCAAGAGTGCCACCCGACCTCGGGGGTTGGGGGGGAGATGATAAGGGGAAAATCGGGGTCCATGACTGGACTCTACGTGTCATGCCACACAACGCAAGAAACTAAGCCACGTCAGTCTCTCGTATCCGACCCATGGTGATGCTCTCTCAGTGCCAACACTTGGCTTCTATAAGAGGGGCCCATACCCCTAAGCGATGGAAGGTTCCGGTCGAGGCGCCTCTTTTGACCTAAAGACATCCGACCCAGTAGTCTTTCGAGCAAGAAGTGTCCGACCCAGAGACCGGGCCGACCCATCCGTTATCGGACAACTGCATTCAATTCGCGTACCATCCCTAGCAGGCCGCATTAATTGTGGCTGCGCCAAGTACTGTGTCAGACATCTGGCAGGAACAGGAGAACAATGCTTTAGCCAGAAAAGCACTGTTCCGGCTACTGGCCGTCCCTTTCCCTCTAGACCAGATCCGCACTTACTGGATGGTGTACTACACGCATGGAGTTAACCTCCAAGCTATAAAAACCCACCTTCACCTTCAGTAACGGTAAGCTCTCCTTTACACACTGAACTCCTTACTTACAGTACATTCTCGTCCCTCAGCTTACTGACTTGAGCGTTGGAGTGCCAAAACGGGTTCAACCCCCACATTCCCCTGTTTTGGCCTTTGAGTTCACGTTTGTCCCATCTTTTCAGTCCAGGAAAGCACCAGAGTCTCCCCACTTTACAAATATCTTGGGTGATTAGGAGTCCTAATCTACAGTCCAGCACGCAGCCCAGATTTTGACACCATCAGTGCTGATTTATTTCTTTCCTTTCTCAATAGATATGGTGATCACATATCTGATCCATTTATATATTTGTTATCCGATTTATCCTTAATTCGTATCCGATAATATATATCTATATATTCTTTTATACCTTGATGAAATATATATTTATTTATACATTATATAATCATTTGAGAATTATAAAAAAATAACAATAAACATATATCATATTATTATAACAATAAATTTCATTAATATATAAGAACATATATTATAAATTATATATTATACTTATGAATTAATGTTTGTATGAATTTAATAGATTTATAGTTTGTTAAATTACTATTTTTATGTATTTATATTTGATTGTGTTGTGAATTTTTAGTAAAAAAATATATTAAAATAGGTAAATGGATTCAGATTCGAATTCAGATATCGTATAATTCACTAATTGAATATCCTCACGGATATGGATAATTCGATATTCGTATAATATCCATTGGATACGGAAGATGATAGCATTTTTATTATCCATCGGATAACGAATACGAATTCGAATAACGATATGTTAAACAGATTCGGATTTGGATACTGCATATTCACTCCCTTTGTTATCCGTTTACATGCCTAAATGTAGTGCAAGCTATTGCAACAATATTTCGAGGTATTACAATACATAATCAATTTTAAAATACAATCAAACTACTAACTCAGTGGCAACAAGTTGCTATAAAACTATAATCATATACCCGCATTTATGAAAACTCTAAGCAACAAACCTTAAGATTACAAGATATCGTCCTTACTATTAAGAGATCATATATACTAATTAGTAGGTTTCTAATAGAAGGAAAATGCACTCACAAGGGTTTTACTAAGATATATGAAAAACCTTGTAGTTTTTAATAAACATAGAAGCTTACTTTTTTCTCTTTTTTCAGTTTGACAAACTTCCACTCATATATATTGTATCAGCTCAAATCGTAGATGACACTATGATCATGTTAGTAAGGGTCAAAAACACTACTTACCCTAAATAATATACATCCAGCTGGAAAAGAAAATAGAGAGTGAGACATATACATTGTCGGTAATTAATTAAGAGGGTCTTATTTCATAAGGCACGGACACTTCGATTTTTAGTCCCGTTTATTTGCGGACACGATAAAAAATATCCAAATTAAAAAAAAAAATCGAGATGCTAGGAACATGAACGAAACACAACACCAACAAGTGTCCAAATTGGAAAGGACACGGAAAATTAAAAATAAATAAATATTTTTAAAATTTAAGGATTATAATTTGAAAAAAAAAAAAAAGAATTGTAAAAAATTTTCCAAAAAAATTTAAATTTATTTTTATTTTTATTTTGAAATGTTTCATAATATCATGATACAAAAAGTTGTATTAATGTTAATTATAATGACTTTAAATATTGAGTTGGATATGAATATATTTTATTTAAATTTGTAGTATTGAATTCTCTTATGATCTTATTTTAAATTAATTGATAAATATAAAATATATTTATTTATATATATTATAGTAGAGTCAGATTCGTGGGCGTACGTATTCTAAATTTTTAAAAAGTTTTGAATCATTATGTTTGTATTCATACATTATAGAACTTATTTGTATAGTATCTAAAATGATAGGATTTTGCGTGCCAATTAAAATTGGTATTAGTTGAAATATATCTTGCTCAAACTCATTGAGATTAGATGGCACTAATATAATTAAATGCATATAGTCAAGCATCCCTGGACCACAGTATATATCGTTGCGTGGGTGGGATCCACATTTGAAACCCAATAGTGATTCACTAATTGCTCAACATTGAAAGACAAACTACAATGGGTATAATATGATTGTGGAGGCCCCTTTTTTGGAAAGGCTTCTTGACGTAGGTCAGAAATCGGGACCATAAGATCACTATGGGGATAGTTTAATAAACTTTAATTATACTTCATTGAAATAGATATACATATACTGTTGAGTTGAATAGACAGAAATTGGGTGAAAGTTTTTGTATTCATGTTTTCTGTTATACAAAACAAAGATTGGAAAGGCTTCTTGACGTAGGTCAGAAATCGGGACCATAAGATCACTATGGGGATAGTTTAATAAACTTTAATTATACTTCATTGAAATAGATATACATATACTGTTGAGTTGAATAGACAGAAATTGGGTGAAAGTCAGATTCATGTTTTCTCCCATGTTTGGTTCTTCGACAAGGCATTGATCTCTTCTTCCATTGCTTTTCTCCAAAGAGGATCTTTTTGTGCTTCCTCAACGGACCTGGGAACTTCATGGGAGTAAACCGCGTGGATGAAGGCCTGAAGATGTGGTGAGCAGCTTGAGGTAACATGGTGAGTTACCGGATACTTGGTCTTGCTCGTCCTCTCTGGACTATACCTGCTAGGCGGGATCCCCCTGTTCTGTCGAGGAGGTAGAATATATGTATTTTGAATTGAAACAGGAGGGTCAAGATTGCTTACCTCAGGGATATTCGATGCTGGGGGTTCATCTGGGACGGGTGAGAGAGAGAGAGATGGAGTATCTGTCGGCATAGCTGGCTGAGGATACTCATGTAGTGGTTCTAACCAGTCACACATCCAATTCTTTCCCTCGCTTGTATCTGTCTCCCCCTGAGGGGTTGAATTGGATAGTGCCCCGAAGTAGTACTCTGTTTCAAGAAAGTCAACGTCCATAGTAATGTAATGGCGTTTGCTTGTAGGATCTTAGCAATGGTAACCCTTCTGAGTTGGGTTAAACCCAAGGAAGACACAACGGACTGCACAGGGGTCAAGTTTGGTTCTTAAATGCCTTGGAGTATGCACAAACGCGACGCAACCGAAAACCCGGGGGGTGAGCAGAAGAACGGAAGGAATGGAGTGGAACTTTCTGAGGGTGTCCAAGGGGGTTTCGTACTGTAATGCTTGTGTGGGTAGTCGGTTCATGACATATACGGCCGTCGAGACCGCCTCAGCCCAGAAGATTTTGGGTACATGGGCTTCAAACAAGAAGGCCCGCGCACTTTCGAGTATGTATCTATTCTTCCGTTCTGCTACCCCATTCTGTTGCGGGGTGTGAGGACAGGTTGTCTCGTGAATGACCCCATTTTGCGAGAAAAAGGTTTGTAGGGTTTGATTGATAAACTCTCCTCCATTGTCAGTCCGGAAAATTTTGATTGAGGCCGAAAACTGATTCTGGATCATTTGAAAGAAATTCCTGATCGTGCTCGGGACATCGGATTTCTGGTTCAGAAAGTAAATCCAAGTAAACCTTGTGCAATCGTCAATAAAGAGAATAAACAATCGAAATTTGGAATTAACATGGCTTGGAACGGGCCCCCAAACATCAGAGTGAATTAACTCAAAGGGCAAATTTGTTTTATTTCCAGAGCTTGGATAAACGGTTCGGTGGCTTTTTGCAAGTACACAAGTATCACACTGTAAGGTATTCAATTCTGATACTAATTTCGGAAATAACCATTTTAAATACTGAAAAGAAGGGTGTCCCAATCTACGATGCCATAACCATAACTGCTTTTGATTGCTTCCTTGAGCAAGAAAACTCGAGCCTGCTTGTGAAATATCCCGGATGTAGTACAATCCATCTCTCTCAATACCACGCCCAATGATCACCCCCGTACGAATATCCTGCAAGAGGCAGAAAGAGGGAAACATTAGCACCACACAATTAAGCTCCTTTGTAATTTGACTCACAGAGATCAATTTAGTAGTGAGGGCAGGTACAACAAGGCAATGAGATAAATTCAATTTCTCTGATAATTTAACATTCCCCGCCCCAATGACCGGATAAGAAAGCCCATTTGCATTCATTACTGCTGTTCTTCGAGGGGTGGTAGTGTTCTGAATGTCATGAATTTCATTTGTCATATGGTCAGAAGCCCCAGAATCAATGAGCCAATCCATTTCTTGGTTTAGGTGATGGGTCTGCATAAAAATCTTACCAAGTCCCATTTCGTCAGGCCCATTTAATTTCGGTGCATTCCTGCCATTTAAATTAATTCCACCCTCATTTGTTTGAACCCCAATTGGGCCAGATGGCCCACATCCCCCATCACACAAATCACACAAGTCAGCCCACTTAGAGTTTAGGGTTATTTTTCCCTTACCTTCATTTGGGGAATCTGCAGAACCCTTACCAGGGAAAATTCCGCCGCTGCTGCTTGCTGCTTCAAAGTTGGTGGCGTCTCCGCTGCCATTCCCTTGGCTGATGGTGGTGCCGCCGCCGGCATGGGTTCCTCGGACCACCGCTGCCCACCCCTGTTCTCCTTGGTTGCGGGCACCATCTCTTGGTGTACGAAGAGGGCTGGTGGTGCCACCACTCTCCGGTGTTCCTGTCACCATGCTAACCTTACCGGCCGGTGGCCGAGAAGAGCCGCCGCCGGTGTTTGTCCCTTTCTTCTTCGCCTGATAATCTGCCCACCATTCCGGGTATCCCACCAATTCAAAGCAGGTCTCTTTCGCGTGTTTCCTGCCGCCACACACCGAACATTTCAGGTTGGGCCCGGCGCCGGCGCCGTTTTTCCTTGTCCTATCGTTGCGGGATGATGAATTAGTTTCTGACCGCATTTTCGCCACCATTCCGACGCCACCGGACGGTTGCTCATTCATTGCCGTGAGTCGGCGGTCTTCTCGTCGGACGGCATTATAGGCTTCTTCCAGGGTTGGCTGTTGTGTGGATCTAAGTAGATCGCGTTTGATAGGATCAAATTTTCCGTCCAATCCCCACAAAAACGCGAATACTCTATCCTCTTGTTTCTCCGTATTGTAGATTTTTCGATCTTCAGAGCACTTCATCGATTGAGGTTGTCGGAAGTCGATCTCTCTCCATATTCCTTGTACCGTTCGATAGTACTGATCTACGGACAGATTGGCCTGATTGGTTTGATAGGCCTGCTGCTTTAGTTCGTAGAGTTTCAATTTGTCCTCTCCGTCGTGGTAAGTAGCTTTAATCTCATCCCACAGATCCTTTGCGTTGGGGCAGAGGATGAATTGGGCGGCGATTTCGGGTTCCATTGAGTTAAGTATGAGACTTCGAACAGATCCGTCCGTCTGCTCCCAAGCCTCATATCCGGCATCTTCCGGATTAGGGGATACTGTTTTTCCGGTGATGTATCCCATTCTTCCTCGGCCAAGTAACACTAATTCGACGGTTCTTGACCATACTGCGTAATTGTTGTCGGTAAGTTTGATGTTGATGGAGGTTTGGGTGATTTGTTCGGGTTGTTTGTGCCTGAGAAGTTCCGCCATTTGGGCGAGAAACTCGGCCGGCATCGAACTGGCTTTTGTGGGTGAGGTCATGGGTAGATGATGAAGCAAGGTATTCGATTCGTTAGTGAATCGAAACCCGCTCTGATACCATGTTGAGTTGAATAGACAGAAATTGGGTGAAAGTTTTTGTATTCATGTTTTCTGTTATACAAAACAAAGATTACAGTAGAATAAATAGGCTATAGACACTAATTACAAGCCTAAAGATCAGCAGCAAACAAGGAAAGGATGATTAGGTCAAATCCTTTCCAAATATAATCGGATTCTCCAACATATACCACCAGTGGTGTAATTTAACTATTTGATACTATACTAAATTAATTAGATGTTATGAGTTTGAACTCATGAAAACGCAGTTACTATTAGTATAAAAAACTTTACACCTTGAATGGTTCGTTCGGACCAACCCATGCAAATGAGATATAATAAAAGAAAAAAAAATTAGATATACATATATATATATATATGATATTCAAACCGCTAAATAATTATAATCAATCATGATTTACAGAAGAAGTGATCTTTTGCAACAATCAACAATTAAACTAATAAACAAATACAGCGAAAGTGTGATATAGTATAACACAAGAAAGTAAAGAAAACTGACGAACAACCTAGGGATGCAAACGAGCCGAGTGGGCTCGTGAGCTTGATGAGCCGACTCTTGACAAGCCCGAACTCAAGTCTTTTTTAGTCTGGCTCGTGGCTCGCTAGCCTATATATTTTAAATAAAAAAATAAAATATTAGTTTATATATATAAATACTTAATTAATATATAATATTATATATATATATATATATGTATATATAATTTCTAAAAAATAATAAATTTATTATATATTTATATATATAATCAATTAATATATATTATTATATATAAAATATATGTAATTATTAAAAAAACTATTTTTTAATAAAAATAATTAAATAAATATGGTTTTGCTCGAGCCGAGCAACACATGAGCCTTTGTCGAATCGAACTCGAGCAAAAAAGGCTCGGTTCGGCTCGTTTGCATCCCTAGAACAACCAAATTAGATTTTACAGTCTTATATTTAGGTGAAATTAGAAATTAATTTACTTTTTCTAAAAAAAATCTGTTACAATCCATATTTACCTGGTACGATGTCATGATGGTGATCTGGTGCCACGTTGTACGTGCCACGCGGCCATCTCCTGATGTGGCATTCGAATTCATCTTTACCAACGTAGTGAATTACATTTGATCTTTGTATTTTCTAACAGGATAGATAAGTCTATCTGATCGGAGATTTGAAAATCTTTATTTATTGTGGATCTCCTACATATTGTACGTAATTGTATCATGCTTATAACTATAATCTTTTGTTAGATTCAAGAGGGGGTGTGAATTGATCTTTATGTACTTTTTCGCACAATGTATGTATAGATCAAAGACTAAATATCAGAGTTAAGAAGCTTTATCAAATGAATCAGAGTTGCAATATATTGGCTTAGTTTGATATCAATGATTCTGATTGAATCAATGTTTTTCAGCTTCAAGACAGTAGTCTTGAGAATCACTTTGAGCACAAGTTGTGAATAGATTGGATTCTTAACTCTTGTCTCGCGGTGATCAAACTTTGGACTGCTTCAATAATCACAACTTAGATATATCAGAGTGACAGCTTGAAGTTGATCACTTTCTGTGACTCAACTTTGAATCAACAGTTTTAAGCTTTAATCAAGCACAACTCCAAGTCTTGATAAGTGATTAATCAATCGGCACAATAATTTAATCAAGATATATCAATCTCACAATTTTCACTTAAGTCAATAGCCCAAGCATGAGCTAGCTAGCTTAATCAAGATCCACCAGATAAAGTTCAGTGAGAGTCCACACAATAGCTCAATCAAGAGCTTATAAAGTCTCAAACAAAGATATCAAATGTAATGAACAAGTGACAAGAGATTTATAGAGGTTTATTCCTAATGGTTGTGAAAAACACGAACCAAAAGGATTAATCCTCTACCTAAGGTTGTTAAGCTTAGGATTTTCAATGGATCACTTTGATAAAAGAGAGATTACAAAATACAACACAAATGGAGCCCGTCTGGTACAATCAGCAACTAAGGCTAGTACAAAGCAGACCAAACTCCAGGATTCTCAATCTTCTTGCAACACTACCCACAAAAGAAACCAACTCTTTATACGGTGTAAACAAAAGAAAATAGCAGCAAACAAAGCTTGGTAGAATCAGGTTTTTGTGTTGGAAGTGAATCTCTTTTTATAGCTGGGAGATGATGACCGTCGCTCAATTTGAATTTTGAGTGGGTTGCCTTCCCAATGCATGTATTTGTATCAACGGCTCTTTTCCTTTGGTCAATCTTCACCAGAGACAGCTAGCAAGCATCTGAGCTTTTGTAAGAGGATTTCTCAAGTTGTTTTATAATATTGTTTAATCCTTCCTAGACTGTACATCATGTTTCAGCTGAATGATCTCAAGAGGTCTTCAGGAAGGATTTGTTTCGGTGATGCTTCCAGTGAAAACAATCACACTTTTTGACTTAATCAAAAACTTTGGATGTTCAACATCTTTGTATGCTTATTAAATGCACATTAAACATGTGTATTTTAGGCAAACACAAAGATCCTTCATTATAAATACCTCAAACATTCGTATCATATAATATGCACATTTAACTCTCTCGACCTCTTTCAACTATTTTCAGTCGAATATCAAGAACTATTTATTGTGTTGGGTATTAGTCTATTAGATAGTCTACTTCGGGACCACTTGGCCTAGTTCATTATTTCCTCTTCTTTCTCCCTCTTTCGGATCGAGAGCTCCCCGAATATAAATCTTGAATGATCAGCAACCTTTAACAGGACATTTACGATCACCTATTAATAATTTGTAATAAATATGTAAATCAAAATTGATCCTTCCGATTACCATTTCAACTAAGGTCTTATTAGGGTGTAATTTTTAAAATTTAAACATTTTATTATAAATGTCAGTGTCTGTACATTAAATTTGTGATATAAAAATTGATGGGTACTAAATGTAATTTCAAAAAGTAACTCAAATATATATAAATTCAAACTCAATACAACCCGGTTCTACTTGACTAAGCCCGTGCTCCTCCAAGGAGGGAGTTTGCTTTACCCAACTCCCTTTTTGCATGCCGGTACCAAAAACCGATGCCTTACCACTTGGCTATAGCTTGGAATTTTTTTAGTCTTCCAAAGTAATAAATTTGAGGGTTTCAACTTCCATCCATAGGTTATCTTGACCAAATTAAAACAAAAAAAAAAAAAAAGGAGAAAGAACCAATAGTTATGATCTCATAGGCTTGGAAATAGCTTTTCGTTATTCCAAAAGAAATAGGTAAGTGTGGTACAAGATGCATCAAGCATGCAATATTATGTCAGCAATTAATAATGATCTGTACTATTGCAGAAGATGCTACAAAAACCACCAATTGCCACTAAATTTGGCAATATTACTTGAATTTGTCTGTGGTGTCGTGTCGTTTAGCTATTCAATAAAGGTTATATATTCAAAGCAATACGTACCAAAATATGATGAGTGCTTGTTTTGTCCACTTAAAACTATTAGTTTAATTGTTGTAAAGAATGTTAACCAATCAAATGAACGAGTTTAAGAGTATTTTACTTGGCTAATTATTGGTAACTCTTCTTTTTATCTGGAAAGCATTTGCCACACAAATAATATATGATAGGTTAATAATGCAACTTTACATTCCAATGGATTTCAATGATCGATTTTCTACCGTCAATGGTCGTTGATTGCTGGCAATAATCTACAAAAAGTGGCGCACTAGATTACCAATTAACTATTTCTCTTCATGCATACATATCTATGATGGATTATTGGTTAATTACAATATAGACACCGGCAAGACGCTCGATGAAAATGGCAAGTTATTGTGGTCTCCACCACCCCACCCCCACCCCACCTTAGTCTCCACCCCCTAAAAATAAAATATTTTAGTTTTTAGTTCTTAATTTTTTTGAAAAATTTTTTAAAATGGGTTACTTAATTCTTAATTTTTTGAAGTGAATTGTTTTTGTAAATTCTTATTGAATGTTTAAATTTTATATGTTTATAAAATGTTCAATCTTTATATGTTTATTGAGAGTGCAAACTCATTAATTTTTTTTTTTTTTTTTTTGAATTGGTATTTTAATAAAAGATTGAAAAGGTCTTGATCGAGCCAAAATCTCTGCTTGGAGTCCGACCGAGACAAATGATCGAGCCAAAATCTCTGCTTGGAGTCCGACCGAGAGATCCGATACGGTCACTCTATTTGTTGAGGGGAAACGGCCGTCTGACTGCTCGAGATCTGCAATGAGGTCGAAAGTAAACGTGAGCTCCGAGACCAACTCGGGGAAGGTGGGTGTGAGACCCGGGTTGGTGCTCCGACGCTCAAGTCAGGTTCGATGAAGAGGGTCGAAATAATTGAGTGGTGACCAGAGTTAGGTAGGAAAACTTACCGTGCAATAAATGAGGAGGGACTATTTATACTGTGAGGAGAGAGAAGTTACTGCCTCGACGTGTTGGCGTGGGGAGCTGACAGGTGCCCCATTAAGACCGTGCATTAAATGCGTGGTCGGCCACTTTCCTGCTAGTGGAACAGTGTGCTAGCCGGTCGAGGGGTCTGGGTCGCCTGTAGCGGTCTGGAGGTCCGACTGCGGGTCGGCGATCTACGCGGTAACTTATGTGGGGTAAATGGGTCTTCGAGCGTGATGGTCGAGAGGTAAGCTCCGATCGAATCGCGACCGGGACATGACCTTCGATCATACACGTGGAGCAAGGTGATTGGCCCAACTCGACAGCGGGTACGTGCCACGTCATAAGCCCCCCGAAACATCATCTGCTAGGGCTGACGTGGCAGTGATGTTTCAAATCCCAATAGTGGGACCCGCTGTAATCATTGCGTCGTTTCATCTTCTCGATTCCCGCCCATTTTCACCCCTATAAATAGTTCCCTCTGTAAATTCATTTGTTACTCTTGCGTGTGAGAATAGAAGAGAGCTCCGAGCTATTTTCGATCGATTAAGCGTTTTTGCATGTCGAATTTCTGGGTCGCTTGTTTTAGAAGAGGACAATCTTCGCATCTTTAGACAACAAAAGGTAATACTCTCGATCTAAAGCTCGATCTCCTTTCTCTGTGCTTTTTTATTTTTATTCTCGATCGCTTCGAGGGAGAGGTGCACCACTTCCCTCTTCGAAGGCTTCCTCTCTCTCGATTTGTTCGTATCCGAGCTAAATAGTAAAACATGATTCTATCATTGTAGGATGTCAACAAATCGAGCGGAGGCTGGCCCTAAAGGGAAGGAAGTGGCGGATACAAGTGCGGGGTCGAGTTCCGGTTCGTCGGAATCGAGTTCCACATCGGACTCGGGAGCCACCGTAGAAACTAGGTCGACGAATCCCCAGGGGAGGGATGAGAGTGTTGAGGTCGTGGAGGTGTCAGAACCGTTGCCCGAGGTCGAATCAAGGGAGGTAGTTGTACCTCGGGTATCAGGGGAGGTGACATCTACTTCCGGTCGACTAGAAGAAGGGAGGAAGAGGAGGTGGAGAACCTCGAGCCAGAGGGTCGGCTAGTGAAGGACCCTCGGGCTATTACTTGTTCAATATCGGAGGAGAAATTTGGGGAGATCCAAAATTGGCTATTTGGAGGTGCTCCGGAGTATGGGGGCTATCGAGTGATAAGGCCCAGGGTCGGAGATAGGATGACTAACCCGCCAGAGAATTGCATCGCGATCAACTATTTGGCGGTCAAGAATGGATTTAGGGTGCCCATTTCCGAGGAGATGATCGACTTTTTCAATACCCTTAGAATCAGTCCTCTGCAGTTGATGCCCAACTCTTATGCAATGGTAAATGGACTGAGGGCTTTGTTGAGGTGTCTGGGGATGGGAACCAACATATATTGCATCTCCGAGTTTATGACGTGGCACGTACCCGTTGTCGAGTTGGGCCAATCACCTTGCTCCACGTGTTTGATCGAAGGTCATGTCCCGGTCGCGATTCGATCGGAGCTTACCTCTCGACCATCGCGCTCGAAGACCCATTTACCCCACATAAGTTACCACGTAGATCGCCAACCCGCAGTCGGACCTCCAGACCGCTACGGGTGACCCAGACCCCTCGACCGGCCAGCACACTGTTCCACTAGCAGGAAAGTGGCCGACCACGCATTTAATGCACGGTCTTAATGGGGCACCTGTCAGCTCCCCACGCCAACACGTCGAGGCGGTAACTTCTCTCTCCTCACAGTATAAATAGTCCCTCCTCATTTATTGCACGGTAAGTTTTTCTACCTAACTCTGGTCACCACTCAATTATTTCGACCCTCTTCATCGAACCTGACTTGAGCGTCGGAGCACCAACCCGGGTCTCACACCCACCTTCCCCGAGTTGGTCTCGGAGCTCACGTTTACTTTCGATCTCGTTGCAGATCTCGAGCAGTCAGACGGCTATTTCCCCTCAACAAATAGAGTGACCATGTCGGATCTCTCGGTTGGACTCCAAGCAGAGATTTTGGCTCGATCATTTGTCTCGGTCGGACTCCAAGCAGAGATTTTGGCTCGATCATTTGGCGCCTCTGTGGAAAACGCAACAGTAAACCATCGAACATGACTGCCTACAATATCACCAGCAATCGCTTATTCGACGAAAATGGTCGGGAAGTCATTCCTCAGATTCCTTTGTATGTTGCTGCACCTACAGTCATCGCTCCACAGTTAATCTACTCGACGCCCGAGTTAGATAAATACTTAAAAGCTTGTCGAGATGAAGCTGTAACTACAGCTGCTGAAGGGAGAGAACCACGGATGCTGGAGTGCCCCCAAACTCGACCGGTGGAGGTCATTCAGCCTGTCATGAATCATCCCGGGTATGTACAACCGTTGCATTATCAACCACCTGTCGGATACTGGGCTGGGATTGGACAAACCATACACCCTCAACCTCAGCATCAACAGCCACAACCTGCACAGGAAAGTGCCAGAAAGCCAGTTCAAGATCGCTTGTCCTTCCAACTGAACGATGAAGTTGACTCTAGGACCCCCACTGACACCAGGATACGTCGAGATGACGATCATCGAGGACAAAGTGT
The DNA here is from genome assembly GCA_037501455.1 of Lantana camara. Lineage (NCBI taxonomy): Eukaryota > Viridiplantae > Streptophyta > Magnoliopsida > Lamiales > Verbenaceae > Lantana > Lantana camara. Next base: position 19,776,270 of record CM074863.1, on the reverse strand, counting down.
ATCCCGGCAAAGATCTCGACCCTCTCATTCTCGAGGAAGGAATAACGACCGGAGGGAACGAGGCTCCTTCCAGCGTGATAAATCCCCTCATAGTTCGAGTGGGATCTTTAGCCGGCTCGGGCCCCATGGTCGAGTTAACCAGATCAGGAGATCGAATAGGGGGCACATCGTGAGGTCAAATGACCTTCGGAATCAAATACCTCCTTATCTCAGTCGACACGATAGTAATTATCGAAGTGAGAGTCAGGGGTCTCACAGCCATTCTCCCGACCGATCCCGCTCTACCCGGCGTCAGCGATCCAGATCACCCCGGCGTACACCGTCGATCCCCCGACCAGCCCGACAATGGAGATGCCGCAGCGAAAGAGAAGCTCAGTCTCCATTTTGTGATGCGATCATTGAATCCACCACCGATGAAAAGATTCCCACTAGGCTGCCTACGTATAACGGGTCGACTGATCCTGAAAAACACCTGTCGCACCTCGAGATGCAACTCAGCATGTTCGGTCATTCACCTGACATTAGGGCTAAGATCTTTGTCACAACTCTCGATGGGCCAGCGCAGGAATGGTTCTCAAGGCTTCCTCCTCGATCCATACCTACGTACAAGGTTTTGGTTGATCGTTTCAAGGCTCAGTTCTCTGCCATGAAGGGAGATAAACTGCCTCGAACCTACTTGTACACCATCAAACAAAGTCCAAATGAATCTCTCCGAGACTTCTTCACTCGCTTTTCTCAGGCAGTGGTTAAGACAGAAGAACCGAGCATCGATCTCTTGAGACCCATTGTTCACAAGGCTTTGGTTAGCATTGAGGCCGCTCGATACATCTTCTTGCAGAAACCAAAGAACTTAGCAGATATCCAGGCTGCCGCCTGCGATTGGATGCAACTTGAGGAATTGGAAAGTTCCCAAAGGAGCTCGACTCATGGTCGAAAAATAGAGACTAACCGTCCCACTAGGCCGGATATCCGTCCCAAGAGCGAAGTACCGACCGGATCTACCCCTCGGAAGCACTTCACTCAGCTAACCCGACCGATCGACGAAATTTACAACGTCATCGATCCCGCTCTCCTCAAGAAACCCAAACCAATGCGAGAAACTCCTAAAACTCGAGAAAGCAACAAATTCTGCAACTTTCACCAGCAGAAAGGGCATAACACCTCCGAGTGCAATGCATTAAGAGATGAGATCGAACGTTTAATCAAGGGAGGTCACCTTCTTGAGTTTGTAAAGAAAATGGACGACAATGCTCGGAACCGGGACCATCATGACAGGTCACCACCCAGACAACGACAGGCCAAACCTCCGACCGAACGCGACCCACATAACCGACCGTGCCTTGGCCGGATTGACATGATTTCCGGAGGACCATCTGGAGGAGATTCGAAGTCCGCTCGAAAGAAGACACGACGAGCAGCCGCCCAGAGCTTCTATGGGCCTCGGGAAGTTATGCAAGTTCGACCGGAAGACGCTTGGATTAATGAAGAAGTAGCGTTTAGCGAAAACGATGTAATCAATGTACCGGCACAGTCGAGCGAGACACCTAGCTGTCCTATGGTCGTCACGCTCGACGTCGCCAATTTTGTTGTATCTCGAACTTTGATAGATAATGGAAGCTCTAGCAACATTATCCTTTACTCGACCCTTGTTCGCATGAATTTACATAATAAATTACTTCTAGATCCTATTCGAACACCTCTTACAGGATTCGAAGGAGCAGAGGTCTACACCAAAGGACGGGTACGTTTGATCACATCCATGGGTACCTTACCCAAATGGGCTACACGCGAGATCGAATATCTTGTTGTCGAAATGCCCTCCGCATACAACATCATCTTCGATCGATCGGGTCTCATTGATTTTCGAGCAGTCGTATCCACTTACCACCAAATGGTAAAATTGTCGACCCCCTCCGGGATTGGGGAATTAATGTGCGATATATCGACCGCTTGGAGTTGCTATTCCATCTCATTGGAAAAGCCCAAACCATCCACAGGGAAACATGTGCCCCCGATTATTGATGACCCCATCATCGAGGATGAGTTCGTAGACCCGGAAGCAATCGATCCAGAAAACTCTAAAAAAATGAGTTCCTCTCATGCCGCAAAAAGAAAGAAACAAGAGGATAAAAAGCTCGAGCCCATAGAAGAGCTTGAATAAATCCAATTAATTCCGGGACAAGCTGAAAAAATTACACGTATTGGGGCCGGTCGAAAGGGAAAGGAGCAATACATGCTCATACAATTTCTCCGAGACAACCTCGATATATTTGCTTGGAGAGCTTTCGACCTTGTAGGAGTTGACAGGAAAGTGATCGAACACCACCTGAATGTCGACCCATCCTACAAACCCATCAAACAAAAGTTACGTTCTCAAAGTGACTCCCGCAAAGCCATCATCGAGGCCGAAGTTAACAAACTCCTCGATGCAAGATACATCATGCCAATCCAGTACGTCGAATGATTATGCAATGTGGTCCTTGTACCCAAACCCGGAGGAAAATGGAGAATGTGCAATGATTTCACCGACCTAAATAAGGCATGTCCGATGGATCCCTATCCATTGCCGCGGATCGACCAACTGGTCGACTCCACAGCCGGATGTGAACGATTGAGCATGATGGACGCTTTCCGAGGCTACTATCAAATCTTTATGGCCATCGAGGATCAACCCAAGACTGCCTTCATAGTTTTCAATGGCATTTACTGCTTCAAGGTTATGCCATTTGGGCTCAAAAATGCAGGAGCGACGTACCAACGGATGATGAACAAAGTCTTCGAGTCAAAGATTGGCGATACCATCGAAGTGTATGTCGATGACATACTCGTTAAGAGTGAAAAGCCCATCGACCATCTAAAGAGAGCCTTCAACCTCCTCCGAAAATACAATCTGAAGCTCAACCCCACCAAGTGTACCTTCGGGGTCGATGGTGGGAAATTTCTTGGGTACATGGTCAGCCAGAGAGGGATCGAGGCCAACCCCGCCAAGATAAAAGCTATCCAACTTCTACCGATCCCCAACTCGATCCGTGACGTCCAGAGGCTAGTTGGTCGCATCATATCACTCAATCGATTCATAGCCCGATCTTCGGGAAAGAACTTGCCATTCTTCAAGATCTTGCGAAGCATCAAAAATTTTGAATGGACTCCGGAATGCGACCAAGCTCTCGAAGATCTAAAGAAATATTTGACCTCCCCACCTCTACTTGCAAAACCGGTCGATGGGGAAACGTTGTATCTATATCTGGCCGTGTCGAAGTAGACAATCAGCTCAGTACTTGTCACCGTTCGTAACCGAAAACACCTCCCTGTGTACTACGTAAGTAAGATTCTCCATGGCCCAGAAGTACGATACCTCGACATCGAAAAGTTTGCTCTCGCAGTAGTCCACACTTCCCGCATGCTTCGACCATACTTCCAAGCACACCCCATTATAGTTCTCACCGACCAACCGCTGAAGACCGTCATGGACAAACTAGAGGTTTCTGGCCGTCTCACAAAATGGGCGATCGAACTAGGACAGTTCGAAGTAACCTATCGACCCCGGGTGGCATATCAGGTACAGATCCTGGCTGATTTCTTGGTCGAAAAGGATCCTCACGCGACACCCAAGAGCGATCATACCGTCTGGACATTATCGGTCGATGGTTCTTCGACCGCTTCAGGAGGAGGGGCCGGTGTATCCCTTTCCAGCGCCAACGGACAACAGATCGAATACGCCATTGCTCTCGAATATCCTATAACGAACAACGAGGCTGAGTACGAAGCTCTTTTAGCAGGATTGGAAATTGCAAAAATGCAAAATCTGAGAAAACTTCAAGTCTTAACCGACTCACAACTGGTCGCTGGTCAAGTCAATGGCGAGTACGAAGCTCGAGAGGAGTCCATGATCAAGTTTCTCGCCTTAGTTAAGAAAGCTATATTGGGGTTCGAAGAATTCAAGATCTCCCAGGTTCCTCGAGAAGAGAACCTTCGAGCAGACGCTCTCTCTAAGTTTGCATGTAATGCCCCAGCTTTCGGCAATTCAGGTATGATCGACACGTGTGCGTTTGAGAGTTAGATTTTAATTATTAATTGCTCATTTCTTTAATTTTCCATAGCATGACATAATTTTATAAAATTATATTCTATGTATTTTATTGAAAATTCATATCATATTATAATTATCGCATAAATTGAACGTGATTGCAATGTGAATGATTTTTCCCGAATGTGATTTAATTCCTTTATGGCCTTAATTGCTCATTTTCATGAATTTGGGATTAACTTGCATCGGACTTGAATGATCAATTAATAGGGAAGTGGACTTAATTGCATGACTTAATAAGTGGAAGGATTTAATTGCAAAATTGGTCATCTCTTCCCCTTTCATTAGCACCATTCACGTACCATTACATCCCATTTCATACAAACATTTCTTCTTTGCTCCATTTTCTTCCTTGCTCAACCGAGACCAACCCTAGCAAGATAAGAGGGAGATTTCATCATTCAAGTTAATTTTTGCGGGATTTGTGGACATAGAAGCATCATCATCATCATTTCTTCTTCTTGGCTTCCATTTCTTGCAATTGAGGTAATTTTGGGACTTCGATAATTTTCTTGAAATATGGCATAAATAGGGCTTGGTATTGGATTTGTTAAATTGTGTATTTGTTGTTTGAAATATGTTTGTGATCATTAAGCTTAAGTTTGGTGCATATATCTTGAGTTTTATGGACTTGGAGCATGAGTGTTGATATGGGTTTTGAATGAATGATTATTGATGATCTAGCATGGGAAATAAGTGTTTAAATGAATTTTTATTGATTATATGTAAGCTAGTATATTTATTGCATCAAATATATGCATTACATCTTGGCTTGAAGCCATTTTTGGTGGTTGATTGTTGTTACTCCATTGTTGATCTGTTTCTTTTCTTCTTCAGCTGCTCACGTATTTTGGGAACGGCCATTCCCAACCCCAGTTTAAAACTGGAACGGCCATTCCCATGATTCTGAGTCAGGCCAGCGAGACTGGAAACGGCCGTTCCCATTTTGGCCTGTGTGCCGGAAGGGCCGTTCCCAGCTAAAACGTTTTCCCTTTTTAAAAAATGCTGGCGCGTTTCTGAGGGCCATGGGAACGGTCCTTCCCATTTTCAAAGGAAAGCCGGAACGGCCGTTCCCAGACTCCAGAAAGTGCTCAAAATTCACTGCATAAAATTGCATTTTTAGCCCCTCGTTCCGACGGCTTCTTTGACCCCTAATTGCTATTATATGACTGAATACATGTCGAAACGCAATATTTTCATGGTACATTGTATTTTTCCCGTCATCTCGTTGCATTTCCGCCGTTCGTCATATTTGGTACATTTTGAGTCGTGTTTCACGGACATTTGTCTTTCTTGTACAGATCAGCTTCCTGGTGACGAGGAGCAGGCCCCGTGAGCTGTTTCCTTGGTTGTTTTGGGTCGTTCAGGTGAGGTTTAATTTTAGATACATAGGACCCGTATAACCCTATGTGAAATTTTAAGCCAAAACCTATATATATATTATAGTTTTCAAATGAGATTGGTTTTCAAAGGATTTATCGAACTATTGGTTAATTGATTAGGGGTGTTCATTCGGTAATACCGAACCGAACCGAATCGAAATTTCGGTTAACCGAAATTTCGGTACACATTTTTGGAGAACCGAATACCGAACCGAACTTGTTCGGTTCGGTAAAAAACCGTTCTACCGAAATTTTATATAAAAAAATAAAATATGGAAAAAAAAATAAAAAAACATATATTATATATTTATATCATATATATTATATAATATATTAAAAGTATTATATATATATATTATGTATGGGTAATAATCTGACTAATATATATAAATATAATATGTATTATATATATATTTATATATTATATATAATATTTTATATATATATATATATATAACATTTCGGTATTCGGTACGGTTCGGTATACCGTATCGGAATACCAATACCGAACCGAATACCGAAATTTCAAAAAAATAATAACCGAATACCGAATCGAAATTTTGGTTCGGTAATCAGTACCGACCGAAATTTCGGTTTCGGTCGGTTTTACCGAATTGTGCACACCCCTATAATTGATTGATTGTTTTGGCGAGTATTGTATTGCACTGTGGGTCAGAGGGTAGTGGCTCCAGCCAACCGGGAAAGCATGGGCTGACGGGTAACTCGAGAGCTATCCTCACCAAATTGGGATGAACCCTGAAGCCCCTAAGAGATTAGGGGAGGAAGGAATTTCGGGCTAGGGATTCATGTACCCTCTGCCCAGATTGATTGGATGGTGGGGCCTTGCAATCCCACCATCACCCGGAGGAAGAAGGTGCCATTGAAACTGCTAATTGTGCACAGTAATAGATTGCTTGATCACTTAATCACCTAATAATTGATTGATTGATTGATTGTACACAGTCGGTGTAAGGTTGGAGAATTGCCCCACTCGCCGGGCCACAAATTGATTGTATTGAATTGGTTAAATTGAAATTGAATTAGTTGTAACCTCGGGCGATAGTATTCCTTTTTATTCTATTAAATTGTATTGTTTTCGAAAAATTATTACCCGAGATTATGACTTGCATGTTTGTGCGCTTATATTTATTTATACCCCTCGCTCAGTCTGTGTTGGACTGACACCTCAACTTTTCAGTTGTTTTGCAGTGCGTGCTAGACGGGAATTTAGAGTCTAGTTGTCTTTAAATTTGGGTCTAGCACACTTCATTCCCACATTTTGTTCATATATAGCTACTTGGGATATTTTGTATCATGCCTTGTTATCTATTTTGGAGATGATATTGTATTGATAGTGTAAATGTTTGTACCTATTAGTAAATAAATAAATATGGTACCTATAAGTATCTAATGAATGTTATTGTTTCCGCCTTTAGTTACTCTGATGGTTGGTTTGGTTTTTAATTGAGGGTACCCGCCTAGCCTTGTGTCATTTTTATTGTCTCCCGTTCGCTATAGCTTTGATTCATGTATAGATTGTCCATTTCATATGTGGATCGGGGCTATAGTGTGGGGGATGTGGTGCCTAGCGTTCCGGGTGCTACATCCTACGGTGGTATCAGAGCCCGGTTGCAAAACCGGGTCTCTAGTGTCGTGTCTTGTGAGTCTAGGTCGCACGGCATAGGAACTAATTGTCAATTTGAGAGTCTTGCATCGTTATTTGATATATTTGAACCTACTTGACCTCTTTGGACTTACTTGAATTTGGTGAATTGTTCGAACTTTATAACTTATGTGCAATCTTGAATTATTTGCACACATTGGCATTACTAATCGAACATGCACAATAGTGACTTGATTTCAGGATGGCTCGCGATAGACATCATCGTGATCGTTCTCCTAGACATCGACAACATCGTCATCATCGCCGGGAGAGATCACCACCTCCTCTTCCACCTCCTCAGGCTCAGCCACAGGATTTTATGAACGCTGTGGTGGGTCTTATTGATCAGAGAGTTCGGGATTATGTTCCTCCAGCACCGCCAGTTCCACTACCACAGCCAGGGGCACAGATATCAGCTATTTTTAGGGAGTTTCAGAACCAGCATCCTCCCAAGTTTTATAAAGGAAATGATATTCAGGCCGAGTAGTGGCTTAGGGAGATTGAGAGAGTTTGGGAGCTCATTCCTTGTGAGTCCCGGGAGAAGGCCCATTGTACTATTTCTTTGATTCAGGGTGAGGCCTATTCTTGGTGGGAGAGTGCTCGGATAGTGTTAGAGGCGGCAGGCGAGGAAGTGAACTGGGAAGTGTTTGTTAGAGAGTTCAGAAACAAGTTCATTCCTCCATCTTCTCGCACTCGAAGATTGAAAGAATTTACAGAGCTCAAGCAAGGAAGCAGGTCGGTCTCAAAGTATATCGCCGAGTTTGAGAGATTGTCCCGCTATGCTCCTAATATAGCGAGTGATGATTTCCATAAGGCGATGCAGTTTGTTCAGGGCTTTAGACCGGATATTCAGGCAGCGATTGAGGCGGTTAACACGAGCACGTGGGTGAAGGCTACTAAGAAGGCCTTGTTAGTTGAGGATTCGGTGAATGCGAGGCGGTCTACTTATCGTTCAGGCTCAGGTTCGGGCTCAGGGTCAGGATCGGGATTCAGAGGTTCTGGATCGGGTTTCAGAGGTGCCGGATTAGGGTATAAGGGTTCAGGTTCGGGTTCTGCTTCAGGCAAGAGGCCGATGGTTTATTCTTCTCAACCACCAGCTCTACAGGGCCCAGGGAAGAAGCCCCGACCAGCAGGACCAGTGATTAGAGCTCCAGTTGCTCCAGCTTTGCCACCACCACCCGAGAGGCCTGCTTGTACCTTCTGTGGACAGAGGACACACGTTTATGAGAACTGCAGGAGGCGTCTGGGTTTATGCCTACTTTGTGGGAGCGACGAGCATATGGTAGACGGCTGTCCAGATCGCAGGATGCCACCACCGGGAGCACCGAGACCACTGATCAGGGCTCGTGCTTATGCTTTGGATGGAGAGCAGCCGGATGCTGATATTGATCCAGCTGCTGTAGTTGAAGGTACCATTTGCATACATGGCACGAACATTCATACGTTGTTTGATCCGGGAGCTACTCACTCCTTTCTTTCGAGTGCTATATCTGTTTCTTTGCCTTTGCCTATTACTCGCTCTTCTGCATGTTATGTGGTTAGTACTCCGTTTGGTGGTAGTTTAGAATCTGATCGGGTGTTTAGAGAGGTTCCGGTGAGCATCGAGGGCCGAGTTTTCTTCTCAGACTTCATTGAGCTGCCGATGACTTGCTATGGATCCATTTTGAGCATGGATTGGTTGTACAGACATTCTACCACAGTTGATTGCAGGGCGAAGAAGGTTCAGTTGGGATCAGATTTGGTAGTGGGTTGGAGTTCCAAGACTGTGCCTCTACTTTCTTTTTCAGAAGCTCATAAGTTGGTTCGAGAGGGAGCCACGGGTTTCATTGCTTATATTCTCAACAAACCCAAGGATCAAAGTAAGTTGGAAGAAACGGAAGTAGTGAAGGAGTTTCCCGAGGTCTTTCCTGAGGAATTGGATTCTTTACCTCCAGAACGGGAAATTGAGTTTGTGATCGACTTGTACCCTAATGCAGAGCCGTACTCCAAGACTCCGTATCGTATGGCTCCAGCCGAGTTGAAAGAGTTGAAGACTCAACTTGATGCATTGTTGGAGATTGGGTATATTAGACCGAGTTCTTCTCCCTGGGGTACATCGGTTTTGTTTGTAAAGAAGAAGGATGGAACTTTGAGAATGTGTATACTATAGGAAGTTGAACCGGATGACGATCAAGAACAAGTATCCTCTTCCACATATCGAGGAGTTGTTTGACATACTTCAGGGATCGAAAGTCTACTCGAAATTGGATTTGAGACAAGGGTACTACCAGCTGCGAATCCGAGCAGGGGATATTTCTAAGATAGGATTTAACACTCGGTATGGGCATTATGAGTTTGTTATGATGTCATTTGGTTTGACCAATGCCCCTGCAGCTTTTATGGATATGATGCACAGGATTTTCAGGCCTTTTCTGGATAAGTTTGTGGTCATTTTTATTGATGATATCCTGGTTTTCTCGAAATCTGCCGAGGAGCATGCAAGACACCTTCAGTTGGTATTGAGGACTTTGAAGGAACATCAGTTATTTGCCAAATTCAGCAAGTGTGAGTTCTGGATTGACAGGGTGTCTTTCTTGGGTCACGTGATTACAAGTAACGGTTTGGAAGTTGAACCTTCTAAGATTGAGTCGGTTTTGAAGTGGGAGAAACCTAGGAATGCCTCAGAGATCAGGAGTTTCTTGGGATTGGCAGGTTATTACCGGAGGTTTGTTAAGGATTTCTCCAAGTTAGCAGCTCCTTTAACCCGGTTGACAAAGAAGAATGTGAAATTCGATTGGAATGAAGATTGTGAGAAGAGTTTCACTTTCTTGAAAGAGATGTTAGTTTCTGCTCCAGTGTTAGCCCTTCCGGAAGGTTCTGAAGGTTATGTTGTTTATACAGATGCTTCTAAGGAAGGCTTGGGATGTGTGTTGACTCAGAAGGGTAAAGTAATCGCTTATGCATCCCGGAAGTTGAAAGATCATGAAAAGAATTATCCGACACATGATCTTGAACTCGCCGCCGTAGTCTTTGCACTTGGAAAGTGGAGACATTATTTGTACGGGGTGTCTTTTGAGATTTTCACAGACCACAAAAGCCTCCAGTATTTATTCACTCAGAAGGATTTGAATATGAGGCAGCGGCGTTGGATGGAAAGGTTGGAAGATTATGATTGCGCGATTAAGTACCATCCCGGCAAAGCCAACGTGGTCACCGATGCACTTAGTAGGAAGGTTAGTGTGTCGAGCTTGGAAGTGGGTGAAAGTAGTGGAATCGAGCCAATTGTTTTAAGGGCTCGAGTTTCTAATATTTCGGTTCAGCCAGATTTGAAGCACAAGTTGTTTGAGGCTCAGAGTACGGATATGGAAGTGCAGAAATTGGTAGCTAAGGCAAGAGCTGATCCGGAGTGTCCATTCGGGTTAGATGAAACTGGTCTTCTTCGTTTCAAGAACCGTGTGGTTGTACCCGAAGAGTTAAAACGGGTATTGCTCGAGGAAGCTCACAGATCGGCTTATTCTATCCACCCCGGAGGAAACAAGATGTATAAGGACTTAAGGCAATATTATTGGTGGCGTGGATTGAAGAAAGATGTGGCCGAGTTTGTGAGGCATTGTCTCACTTGTCAGAAAGTGAAGGCCGAGCATCAGAAACCGGGAGGTCTTCTTCAGCCGTTACCTATTCCTGAGTGGAAGTGGGAACAGGTGACGATGGATTTCGTGTCCGGATTACCTAAAGTGAAAGGTGGATTCGATGCGATTTGGGTGATTGCGGACCGTTTGACGAAGTCTGTCATTTTCTGCCAGTTCGGATGTCGTATAAGATTCGTAAGCTAGCCGAGCTTTATAACCGGGAGATTGTTAGACTTCACGGGATTCCGGTTAGTATAGTTTCAGACAGAGATCCACGGTTCACTTCGAAGTTGTGGCGTGAATTGCAAGAGGTTTTAGGTACGAAGCTCCAGTTTAATACAGCTTTTCATCCTCAGACGGATGGTCAGTCCGAGAGATTAATAAGATATCTCGAGGATTTGCTTCGAGCTTGTTCTTTGGATTTTCAGTCTTCTTGGCTTGATCAGCTACCTTTGATTGAGTTTGCGTACAACAACAGTTTTCAGGCTTCGATTGGAATGGCACCGTATGAGCTACTTTATGGTAGGAAGTGTCGTTCTCCGTTGTTCTTTGACCTGGAAGAGTGGAGATGGACTAAACAGGAAGGTGTTAAGAAAGGTGAGAGATTGGAAAAACCTTCTAAGGCTGTTGAAACTATGATTGAGAAAGTCCATTTAATAAAACAACGGATGAAAGCAGCTCAGGACAGACAGAAAAGCTACGCCGATCGTCGCAGAAGAGATCTCGAGTTTGAGGTTGGAGACTGGGTATTCTTGAAGGGTTTGCTCGGATTGGGAAATGAGGTAAGCTTAAACCTCGTTATTTAGGTCCTTATGAGATTTTGGAAAGAGTTGGAGAAGTTGCTTACAGACTGGACCTACCACCGAGCCTCATGGGGATTCATAATGTATTTCACGTGTCTCAGTTGAGGAAATACTACCCCGATGAAACCGAGATCATTCCCGTTGAAGAAGTGGAATTGGAACCGAGTTTGACCTTTGTTCAGCAACCGGTTAAGATATTGGATAAGAAGTTTCAGGAAATAAGGAACCGGAAGATTTCCATGGTTAAGGTTCTTTGGAGAAGTGATAAGACCGAAGAAGCCACGAGGGAGACCGAAGACAAGATGAGACGGTTCCATCCAGAGTTGTTCCCTTCCGATCAGTGAATCTGGGGACCAGATTCTTTTAAGGAGGAAGGATTATAACGCCCCAGCTTTCGGCAATTTAGGTATGATCGACACGTGTGCGTTTGAGAGTTAGATTTTAATTATTAATTGCTCATTTCTTTAATTTTCCATAGCATGACATAATTTTATAAAATTATATTCTATGTATTTTATTGAAAATTCATATCATATTATAATTATCGCATAAATTGAACGTGATTGCAATGTGAATGATTTTTCCCGAATGTGATTTAATTCTTTTATGGCCTTAATTGCTTATTTTCATGAATTTGGGATTAAATTGCATCGGACTTGAATGATCAATTAATAGGGAAGTGGACTTAATTGCATGACTTAATAAGTGGAAGGATTTAATTGCAAACTTGGTCATCTCTTCCCCTTTCATTAGCAGCATTCACGTACCATTACATCCCATTTCATACAAACATTTCTTCTTTGCTCCATTTTCTTCCTTGCTCAACCGAGACCAACCCTAGCAAGATAAGAGGGAGATTTCATCATTCAAGTTAATTTTTGTGGGATTTGTGGACATAGAAGCATCATCATCATCATTTCTTCTTCTTGGCTTCCATTTCTTGCAATTGAGGTAATTTTGGGACTTTGATGATTTTCTTGAAATATAGCATAAATAGGGCTTGGTATTGGATTTGTTAAATTGTCTATTTGTTGTTGGAAATATGTTTGTGATCATTAAGCTTAAGTTTTGTGCATATATCTTGAGTTTTATGGACTTGGAGCATGAGTGTTGATATGGGTTTTGAATGAATGATTATTGATGATCTAACATGGGAAATGAGTGTTTAAATGAATTGTTATTGATTATATGTAAGCTAGTATATTTATTGCATCAAATATATGCATTACATCTTGGCTTGAAGCCATTTTTGGTGGTTGATTGTTGTTACTCCATTGCTGCTCTGTTTCTGTTCTTCTTCAGCTGCTCACGTATTTTGGGAACGGCCATTCCCAACCCCAGTTTAAAACTGGAACGGCCGTTCCCATGATTCTGAGTCAGGCCAGCGAGACTGGGAATGGCCGTTCCCATTTTGGCCTGTGTGCCGGAAGGGCCGTTCCCAGCTAAAACGTTTTCCCTTTTTAAAAAACGTTGGCGCGTTTCTGAGGGCCATGGGAATGGCCCTTCCCATTTTCAAATGGAAGCCGGAACGGCCATTCCCAGACTCCAGAAAGTGCTCAAAATTCACTGCATAAAATTGCATTTTTAGGCCCTCGTTCCGACGGCTTCTTTGACGCCTAATTGCTATTATATGACTGAATACATGTCGAAACGCAATATTTTCATGGTACATTGTATTTTTCCCGTCATCTTGTTGCATTTCCGCCAATCGTCATATTTGGTACATTTTGAGTCGTGTTTCACGGACATTTGTCTTTCTTGTACAGACCAGCTTCCTGGTGACGAGGAGCAGGCCCCGTGAGCTGTTTCCTTGGTTGTTTTGGGTCGTTCAGGTGAGGTTTAATTTTAGATACATAGGACCCGTATAACCCTATGTGAAATTTTAAGCCAAAACCTATCTATATATTATAGTTTTCAAATGAGATTGGTTTTCAAAGGATTTATCGAACTATTGGTTAATTGATTGATTGTTTTGGCGAGTATTGTATTGCACTGTGGGCCCGAGGGTAATGGCTCGAGCCAATTGGGAAAGCATGGGCTGACGGGTAACTCGAGAGCTATCCTCACCAAATTGGGATGAACCCTGAACCCCCTAGGAGATTAGGGGAGGAAGGAATTCCGGGCTTAGGGATTCATGTACCCTCTGCCCAGATTGATTGGACGGTGGGGCCTTGCAATCCCACCATCACCCGGAGGAAGAAGGTGCCATTGAAACTGCTAATTGTGCACAGTAATAGATTGCTTGATCACTTAATCACCTAATAATTGATTGATTGATTGATTGTACACAGTCGGTGTAAGGTTGGAGAATTGCCCCACTCGCCGGGCCACAAATTGATTGTATTGAATTGGTTAAATTGAAATTGAATTAGTTGTAACCTCGGGCGATAGTATTCCTTTTTATTCTATTAAATTGTATTGTTTTCTAAAAATTATTACCCGAGATTATGACTTGCATGTTTGTGCGCTTATATTTATTTATACCCCTCGCTCAGTCTGTGTTGGACTGACACCTCAACTTTTCAGTTGTTTTGCAGGGCGTGCTAGGCGGGAATTTAGAGTCTAGTTATCTTTAAATTTGGGTCTAGCACACTTCATTCCCACATTTTGTTCATATATAGCTACTTGGGATATTTTGTATCATGCATTGTTATCTATTTTGGAGATGATATTGTATTGATAGTGTAAATGTTGGTACCTATTAGTAAATAAATAAATATGGTACCTATAAGTATCTAATGAATGTTATTGCTTCCGCCTTTAGTTACTCTGATGGTTGGTTTGGTTTTTAATTGAGGGTACCCGCCTAGCCTTGTGTCATTTTTATTGTCTCCCGTTCGCTATAGCTTTGATTCATGTATGGATTGTCCATTTCATATGTGGATCGGGGCTATAGTGCGGGGGATGTGGTGCCTAGCGTTCCGGGTGCTACATTGCGAGTGGATCGATTGGCACACAAGATCGGACCATAACCTTCGCAACATCCTCCACCCGAGCCATCGATCCAGTAACTCCAGTAGTTAACCCCATCGACGCAGCCAAACCTTGCTGGTTCGATGATATAATCTCATATCTACAGGACGGTACGTTACCCGAGGATTCGATCGAGGCAAAAAGACTCAAACAGCGTGCGCTAAGTTACGTGCTAGACCAGGAGGGTCGTCTGTATAAGCGTTCGCCCATCGGTCCAACCAAACGATATCTTCGACCGTCACAAGGTCGAGAAGTCTTATTCGAAGTCCATGAAGGATCATGCGGAAACCATGCCGGGTGATCCCTCGCCCAGAAAGTATCTCGATCGGGATTCTTCTGGCCTACACTGCGCAAGGATGCGCTCGAATTTGTGAAGAAATGCGATCGCTGTCAGAGACATGCCAATTTTACCCATCAACACCCAGCAGACATGATTCCGATCGAGTCGTGCTGGCCTTTCGAACAATGGGGAATCGACATCATTGGACCTTTTCCGATAGCAACTCGGCGAAAGCAATTCATCATTGTAGCGATCGATTATTTTTCTAAGTGGGTCGAGGCCTTGGCAGTTGTAAAAATCACCTTCCATGCGTTACAAGACTTCCTTTGGAAGCACATCATCACTCGATTTGGTGTACCTCGAGTCATAGTATGCGATAACGGACCCCAATTTCGAAGCATGAGATTCAGAGCCTATTGTTCGGACTTCAAGATCAGCCAAAGGTTCACCTCGGTCGGATATCCTCAGGCCAATGGACAGGTCGAGGTTACCAATCGAACTATCATACAGAATTTGTGTACGCGACTCGAAGCAAAGAAAAGCCATTGGACCGATGAACTTGAAGGTGTCCTTTGGGCATATCGAACCACCCCCCGAATCCCAACTGGTCAAACACCCTTCGCCATAGTGTATGGCTCAGAGGCCATGATTCCAGCCAAAATTATACATCAATCTCCTCGAGTGGCGCACTTCCAGCGCGATCGAAACAATGAACTAAGGGCTTTCGATCTCGACACAATCGGCGAAACTAGAGAAAAAGGGAACATGAAGATACACCAATATCGAGCCACAACCGCTCAAACCTACAACAAGAACTTGCGACCCCTCCACTTTCAGGTCGGAGATCTGGTCCTTAAAAAGGTTGAGGTCACTAAGCATGTGGGCAAGCTCGACGCTAACTGGGAAGGACCCTACCGTGTTATCGAAATAGGCAAGAATCGAGCATATCATCTCGAAGATCTCGATGGAAAACCATTGCCTCGATCATGGAATGCTCACAACTTGAAGAAGTATTACTTGTAAACAAATTATGTAAATTTTCTGGTCGATGAATTAATAAAATTTCCTCTTGTCCTTCGACACTCATGTTATTCGATCATATACTTGTGTTATACGATGCCCGTATTAAAGTTTTATGTACTTCGAAAGATTAGAGCATTCTGCCTCAACATCTTCTCGATATCAATCAACATGCAGAAATTTAACATCAAAGAACTCGAGAAAATACTTACAACATTCATTGAAATCCAGAAGAGAACTTACATAATATATTTAAAATAAGTGCACCGATTACAACTTTTTCGATCGCACCCTTGATATAAATTTGGATTCTACAAACGCTCGGATTCCTACCTATTTACAAATGAATCTCGAGCCAACAACTACGAAAGCCCGACCCTAACAGTCGACACTTTTAAAATTGGATTCTCCCCACAGAGATAGGGCTAGTCCATTCTCTCCGACTCACTTCTCGGCGGCATATGGCCCGGTCCCCTCCTCGATCGATACAATGGACCCATCCCCAAAATATTCTGGGCACATGTCTTTCGGATCGAATGAGGCATCAAGATCGAGCTCGCAGGTGGGTATGTTATCCGGCTCCCCGGCCGCCCTAGACCGAGCCAGCTTCACAGCAAAGCCAAAGTCATCATCATCCCAGTTTGGCTCAGGAGAAGGAGGTCGAGTGACTGGGTCGACGGGGCGAGGATCATCTTGAAACAAGCCGACCTTTTCTTGATCATAGTCCATCGGGAGATACTTGGCCGCTTGCACTTGGGCTAGGCACAAGTTGAAGCCCTCCTCGACGTCCTTGAAGCTCGCGATCGATACGGCCTTTTCATAGGCCTTGGACTTCATAAACTTGTAAACCCCTCGACGCTCGAGGTCGTTCACAGATTCTACCAGCCCCCTCTTGCATCGACTCAGGGCCAGCTTTGCACCTTTCCTCTCACCCTCCGCCAAACCGCGAGCCCTTGCGTCGGCCTCCTCCTGGATCGACCTCACCACCCGATTCTCGGCCATTTTCAACTTCTTCTCGACCTCCGAGAGATTCTCGATGGCCTCCAGGAGATCGTGGTCGAGCTTTTCCTTGTCTTTGTTGGCCTCAGCCAACTTCTTGTCCTTTTCTTCTAGCTCGAGCCTCATCCTCTCGACCTACTGCTCAGCCCTCTTCCTCAACTGCCGGTGGACCCACCCCTTCGAGCCACCTAAAAGAAATCTTGACCCATCTGCAAAAGAATATCGATCGTCAGCATATTCGAGCCAACACTTCACCAAATACAAAAAAAAAAAAAAAAACTTTACTAGTATACTTACTGCAAAGTACTTCTGGACCCAAGACGCCTCGATCTCGTCGTCCGAGAATGCCCACCTTTCCTTGTGGTCAACCGTCGTCTGGATCGAACTGTATAGCGCCCTAAGTGCATTATAGTCCTTGGGGGCGGTACCGATCCGTCTCTGCTCGCCTTTCTCATTGACGCTCGAAAGGCCACAGGGAAAGTGGGGTTCCTCGAGGACTGGGTAGTCGAAGAACATCTTCTTTTTCTCGTCACTAGGCTTCCACGGCACGGCGGTCGCTGCTGAGGGCCCGACCGGTGGCTTTCGCACCCTCGATAAGATGCTAGCCACATTTCGAGGCACAATGGCTCCTCGACCCTGATTCAGGGGGCTTGAGAAATCCCCGGCCTGGATCTCGACGATCGGACCAAGCGTCGGTGGCATTGGGAGTAGGGGGTCTTCTCTCGACCTTTATTTTTGTCCCCTCCGACCACAGACTTCGCCTGGCCCTTGGATTTCTGCTTTTTGAACTGGGGGGCTTCCTGGTCCTCGACCCCCGATGGGGCTCTCCCCCTCTTCTCAGGGGCGTCACTCGTCCTCATCGAGAGGACTTTGGGTAGCGCATCGACCGTTGCATCGGTCGCGGCCGCTATTTCCGCCTGAGTCGACGGAGGCATCTTCTTTTTCTCGGCCGCTTTCTTAAGCTCGGCCATCTCCTTCCTCCTCGCGTTCAAGGCAGCCGACATGATGTATTGATCTGCGATAAAGGTTATCTTCGATCACAGAGTTGCACAAAACAAAAGAAGAAAAAACAAACAAGACAGCAAAAACAAGTAGATATAACACTTCGAGGGATGCGTTCAAGATACCGGGGTCGAAATGCTTCCTGACTCCTGGTGCGAGCCCTAGCTCGATTAACGACTGTGGAGTGATCATATCTTCCGACTCCACACTTCCTAACATTTTTAGGAATGCCATCAAAGTGTTCGGCCAGCCCGGTGGCCCTCTCGGAAGATCCGCTCGAGGGACTCAGCTCCATCCCAGATATTTTAGACCGGGCCAACCCTTCTCGCACTCGATGAAAACAAACCTTTGTTTCCATCCTACCCCGTTCGATGAAGTTGGCGACCTAACGACCCGGTAGTTACTTTTCGATTGGAGTTGAATATATCCCAGGCCAGACTTCGAGGTCTCGGTCGTCAATCCCGCTTGAAAGATCTCGGAGATGCAATATATGTTGGTTCCCATCCCCAGACACCTCAACAAAGCCCTCAGTCCATTTACCATTGCATAAGAGTTGGGCATCAACTGCAGAGGACTGATTCTAAGGGTATTGAAAAAGTCGATCATCTCCTCAGAAATGGGCACCCTAAATCCATTCTTGACCGCCAAATAGTTGATCGCGATGCAATTCTCTGGCGGGTTAGTCATCCTATCTCCGACCCTGGGCCTTATCACTCGATAGCCCCCATACTCCGGAGCACCTCCAAATAGCCAATTTTGGATCTCCCCAAATTTCTCCTCCGATTTTGAACAAGTAATAGCCCGAGGGTCCTTCACTAGCCGACCCTCTTGCTCGAGGTTCTCCACCTCCCTTCTTCTAGTCGACCGGAAGTAGATGTCACCTCCCCTGATACCCGAGGTACAACTACCTCCCTTGATTCGACCTCGGGCAACGGTTCTGACACCTCCACGACCTCAACACTCTCATCCCTCCCCTGGGGATTCGTCGACCTAGTTTCTACGGTGGCTCCCGAGTCCGATGTGGAACTCGATTCCGACGAACCGGAACTCGACCCCACACTTGTATCCGCCACTTCTTTCCCTTTAGGGCCAGCCTCCGCTCGATTTGTTGACATCCTACAATGATAGAATCATGTTTTACTATTTAGCTCGGATACGAACAAATCGAGAGAGAGAAAGCCTTCGAAGAGGGAAGTGGTGCACCTCTCCCTCGAAGCGATCGAGAATAAAAATAAAAAAGCACAGAGAAAGGAGATCGAGCTAAAGATCGAGAGTATTACCTTTTGTTGTCTAAAGATGCGAAGATTGTCCTCTTCTAAAACAAGCGACCCAGAAATTCGACACGCAAAAACGCTTAATCGATCGAAAATAGCTCGGAGCTCTCTTCTATTCTCACACGCAAGAGTAACAAATGAATTTACAGAGGGAACTATTTATAGGGGTGAAAATGGGCGGGAATCGAGAAGATGAAACGATGCAATGATTACAGCGGGTCCCACTCTTGGGATTTGAAACATCACTGCCACGTCAGCCCTAGCAGATGATGTTTCGGGGGGCTTATGACGTGGCACGTACCCGCTGTCGAGTTGGGCCAATCATCTTGCTCCACGTGTATGATCGAAAGTCATGTCCCGGTCGCGATTCGATCGGAGCTTACCTCTCGACCATCACGCTCGAAGACCCATTTACCCCACATAAGTTACCGCGTAGATCGCCGACCCGCAGTCGGACCTCCAGACCGCTACGGGCGACCCAGCCCCCTCGACCGGCCAGCACACTGTTCCACTAGCAGGAAAGTGGCCGACCACGCATTTAATGCACGGTCTTAATGGGGCACCTGTCAGCTCCCCACGCCAACACGTCGAGGAGGTAACTTCTCTCTCCTCACAGTATAAATAGTCCCTCCTCATTTATTGCACGATAAGTTTTCCTACCTAACTCTGGTCACCACTCAATTATTTCGACCCTCTTCATCGAACCTGACTTGAGCGTCGGAGCACCAACCCGGGTCTCACACCCACCTTCCCCGAGTTGGTCTCGGAGCTCACGTTTACTTTCGATCTCGTTGCAGATCTCGAGCAGTCAGACGGCCGTTTCCCCTCAACAAATGGAGTGACCGTGTCGGATCTCTCGGTCGGACTCCAAGCAGAGATTTTGGCTCGATCATTTGTCTCGGTCGGACTCCAAGCAGAGATTTTGGCTCGATCAGTTCTATTGAATCATCAAGTTCGATTGTCAACCAAGAAAGAATCAATGTTGGTAATGTAGAATTTAATCTTGAAAACATAATTAGTGATCCGGGGCTACGAAAACCTATTGAAAATTATGATGTCCTTTCTAGAGGTCGCATTCGAAGAGAATATATATCTAATAGACCTTGCTCGTATTAATAGATATATTTCGCCAAAAAAAATTTCAGTCCCAACTGGCAAAAAATCTTGGATCCGCCCCTGCTTGTGGTCTTACCTCAGTGATGTTACGATTATAGTTGCCGAGTTTTTTTGGATTCGAAAAGGCCGTCGGTTGGCTTGGAAGATGAGATATGAAAAGATTTCGTAACCGTTGTTATTCTCCCTAAGTCGTCATATGTTGAGAAACATCCTCTATGAATTATTATATAAATTGTCATAAGTTTAATAATAAGTTATGGGTGCGTGGACCTATGGGATTTGTACATGTCCTAATTTTGAATCGAGCAATTCCCCTCATCGTTCTTGGAACTTTGTGATCTATAAAGTATCCTCTGACGTTGCATAATATATTCAATAGGATTTTTGTGATTTGAATCTCTATACTGAAATGCAAATTTTTTTTCTTATATCCTGCTTGCACATTTTTGGTTACGACCAAAACAACCTCAAAATTTTTCGTAAAAAAAAAAAAAAAACCAACTCAAAAATTAAAAGAGAGACGAACCACACAATCCCCCAATAATTTAGGGTTTGTCGTAATTAACCCTAAGAACAATAAAGCTAAATAGCTAGGCCAATAATAACGAATAAACGAAAATATATATCGATGTATTATTTCTGAGGCACACAACAAAGGTTCGAGAGCATCAGTGGGGACTGAAAAAACATGATGAAGAAGACGTGTTATGAATGTGCATAATCAAAATGGTTGTAATAAACTATATATATAACATTTCAACTTTACAATGATTAATACTTGCTTCTCTTTTCCGTGGCCTTCGTATCCATTCAAACTCATACAGCTCTTGAAATTTCCAAGAGCTGCAATCTTATTCGACCTTGGATGGCAAATCAAGAGATCATTCATCTTTTCTGAATAAACATGATAATAAACCATAATTGTAATCATTATTTTGCTCTGCCCTGGTTATGGAAGATTAGTATAGTACCTCGAAAAGTCCAGCAGCTAGTTTTTATTCTTTTTTGGGGTTGCTACAGAGCCGTATATGTTTAAACAGTCAGGAAATTTTAATGGTAGGCATCTACATACACGAATATATATGTTATGAGTTTGACTATTCCGTGAAATAATCAGGAAATCTAAAACAATTATCAGTTTGTACTATTAGTCTATTAGGTAAATGTTTAATATATCAAAGATCTTTGTTTAGGCCTATATTGATGTGGCAAGGTATCAACCTGACATCCAACACTACGTTCGGTCAAATCGTAGGTGCACGTATCGCAAACAAATAATATAGAGAAGTAGAGTGTCGATCCCACGAGAAACTAAATAAATTCACGATTGAGTACTAAACTAATGCACCTTGATTTTATTCAGCCAACCTAATTAAACGAATTAAGAACTAATCTAATTTAACTAACTAAATAAAACGGAATTAATTAACTAATTTAAGAACACAAATTATGAAATCAAGTAACTCTTATTCAAACTAACTCTAGAATTATAGAATCCTCACTTTGTCAATTTGACTTGTCGCTCTATCCTAATGAAATCATATGAATCAGTTATTAGGTGTTTTAATCACATATTGTTACAAGCTTCTCCCGAAGTCATGTCCCGCTATTCTGGCTATTACAACCTCATATCCCTATGCAAGTTATTAATAAACAAGAACGATTCAAACGCAATTCGGATTAACCTACCTAAGGTGATTAAGTATATCCCTATCCTAATCACAATCAAAATTATTCGACTCTGCAAATAATTGAACAAAGGCTCTTATATGTCTAACCTCTCCTAACTTATCTCTCCCAAGCTTCGCTAAGAGTTAGAAACACTACTCTATACGTCCCCAAATGCTGGACAAGCTGAAAAAGGAAAGGAATTCGAGTTCTAGTCAAAATATGATTCTTTCACGCGTCAGCCTCCATGTTCGAACATACAGATGTCATGTTCGAAAATAAAATCTCGCCTACATTCTGTATCAGCCTATGTTGCAACACAGAAGCTCATGTTCGAACACACACTCTGTTTTCCTGAAATTTGCACAAAAGTCCTTTCTTTTCCATGCTTTTGCTATTTCTACCCCTAAGTCCTGCAAATGACAAAATACCCGGATCATGCACCAATAATATATTAAACCACCCTAAAAGTACTTAAAACTCATTTATAACGCATGCAAAACTAAGTACTAAAAGCGACTCATCACACTACTTTGAACCATTGGACCCATGCTGATTATGTGCATTCCAACTTCCAAGCATTTTTGTAGGATAATTTTTTCTGATTATGGCACAATGCATTCTGTTGTTTATAACTTGACACGAATTAGATAATTATAGTCATTATTTTCATGGCTCATTCCGTTCTTAATTATACGTGGTTTCGGCCATATGAGTGGTGATCTAAGAGACGTAACATTAGAACTAGAGAGAACTAAGTCAACAATATCTTGGTCTGATACTAAAATACATTTTAGTATGAAAAATATATATTGTTATATATAAGTTAAGTGTGATACACAGGAGCACATAGTTTTGGAGCACAAAATACTCATTTTTCTGTAATACCAAAAGAAGTATCACTCTCTTATAAACTTGATTAGTATTCGATGTGAGTTTTCCTATGATTTTGTGATCAGTAATTTGGAAATCTCACGACTATCTTATCTCGAAAGGATTCTTTTAGCACCCACGCTGGGTTAGTGGAGGGAATGTTTCTTCAAGACAAATCGGCTTTGCCAGTGTTTCAGTACTGATAATTAAACCATAAGTTTACTAATTTATCCTTCTTGGTAGGGCTGTAAATGGATATTCGAAAATCCGATATCCGTCCGCATCCGAATTCGTTTACAGAGGATATTATCCGAATCCGTCTCAAGAGGATATTATTCGTATTCGATTATAGACATCCGAATTATAAACGGATAAGGATATGGTAATAAGACATCCGATCCGTTTAACATCCGATCCGTTTCATTATCCGTTAGATATATCCGTTATCCGATTTATCCGTAATCCGTATCCGATAAATAATGTATTATATTAAAATATATACACAAAATTGTGTATGTATGATAGATTATTAGTATTAAGTAAATTTTTTAGCGCATTTATTAAAGAAAAACCTTAGGTTTTATTAGTAACTATATGTTCACGTCAATATTCATATAGAGATAATATAATTAACCTATATTATGTTATTAATAAAAGTATTATATTTCAAATTAATTATATGATAAAATTTATAATTTCACCACATTTATACATTCGCTAAAACATAAAAATGATCTATATAGATATACTTATTATTTCTCTATTCGTCTAAAATATATATATTCAAAGTTATATAATTATTAAATAATTTATCTATAAATGAATAGTTGATAATCTGATTAAAAGTTCGAAGTTATATAAATAAATAATTTATGTCAAATTTTGAATAGTTGAAAATCCGATTAAAATCCGAATCCGTCCGAATCCGCCTTGTATCCGTATAAAAAGGATATTATCCGAATTCGATTTAAAAGGATATTATCCGTATCCGTCCGAATAATAAACGGATAAGGATATGGTAATCATACATCCGATCCGTTTATTATCCGTTTACACCCCTACTTCTTGGTAGCTAATGTTACTGTATTTGTTTTGATATGTTTTTGTTTATTATTCGTTTTAAATATCATTTTGATGAATGCTTTCAGTACCAATTATTTGTACCATATGTCTATATTTTTCATCATATATGTATATACACTGCATATTTGATTATATCCGTGTGTTAATTGATAACCTGGTACTACATGACCCAACAAATTCCACCCGGAAATACTTCCAAATTAAAGCTGCTATCACACTATAGATGTGTGTCAAGTTGAATGGATCAAATGAGTTAGGATCGGGTTAAAATAGGGGTATATATAATATTAAAAACTTAAACCTGACCTAATAATCGAATTGAAAATTCTAATTTTAACTTGATTTGTTTAGGTAAGGGTTAAATTTGAATTACCCAAAAAAAATTCAGGTCACCTAATAATCTAACAAGACACAAATTCAAAAAGATTTGGAAAAAATGGCACCGCGTTCAAGATTTGGGGACAATTTAGGTGATCAACTTTTCTTCGCTAGCTCCATGTTATAACTTTAGACAATAAAAAAAATTTTGCTGTACCAACCGAATAACAATCATCATGTTTCAATAATTTATGGAGGAACCCACGTCACAAAATCCATTAAAATATACCCACCAAAGAAGTAAAGAACCTTACATCTACAAGATCGATATGCAATCCTCATTATTAGAGTAGGAAAAGAAAAGGAAGACTTTTGATTGATAAATTTTCAAAGCGTGCCTGATTATTTGCCTTCCAAAGTGCAATGATTCATCAACATCAAAAAATACATGGTGGCAATTAGGTAGCCCAAACATGTTATTGCTGATTCAGTTTCCAATTCGTGCAAAGTCCAAAGACATAATAAGCGAGAAATAGATTTTGGAGCGCATTGTAAGAACGTCGAGACATGACGTAGTAAAGTCGGAATGAAGAGCAAAAGATCAAGACATGGTCATAAAGGATTCGACAATTTTTCCAAAATACAATGATATCGGGGGTATTTTTATACTGAAACTTGCTTGACTAATCCGGTGTAATAAAAGAGCGAGTGTTTTGTATTTATCGTGAAAATTTTAAAAAATATAGTCAATTAAATAATCAACTAATATAACTGCCATATAATTAATTAAATCCAATCAAATTGGAGATAAGTTGATTAGAATATCTTCTGATATTAGAGCCTCACAATTTGGACAATCAGTACTCTAGAGTAAGTGGGAATCATGAAGGATTTCACAAGGTTTTGCTGCATAAAGAAATGGAGAATTTCGAATCACCGAAACCTGCATCAAATCATTCAGGAATCTTGGATATTCCGAGGATCTTTGGATAGTGGTGAGTGTGAGGTAACCAAACAAAGCCCCGGGCCTCTTTTTTATTTGAGATATTAATTTTTCATTCTTATAAAATTCTTGAGAAGTATTTTTCTATTTTCTGTCTTCTGATGAAAAGATGAATCTTGCATTTGTTAATTACAAGAATGTGATACTCTATATAATAGTTTTAACAATCTTTTTGTTCTATAAATTAGATTTAAGGAACATGTATTACGAACATGAACCTATTTTCATTATGATGGCGTATGTATGTAAGTTAGTGATGTTGGACAGTCGGAGCATCCACTGCAGGTATTCAATAGGGATAATTACAATTTTGGTCATCCAACTATACGACTTATTCTCTTTTCGTCCCCGACTGTTCAATTTAACAAAACTGGTCACTGAACTACCACTTTTTTTATAATTTTGGTCCTACCGTCAGTCCAGGCGTTAATTTAAACGGAATATGCTTGTTAGTTACTCATGTGCAACTCACGTGACTAATTGTAATTGCCCTAATTCAGATTTCACCACAATTGAACAAAAAAAGTCATAGCTTCTCTCCCAAATACAAAGAACCCTAGACACCCCATTTCCCCCAATTCGTATTTGTCCATAAATCTCCCAAATTTCTTCGTATTTGGGGGTAGGACGAAAGGCAGGCTGAAGAATTGGAAGGATTACGATGTGATTGAAGAGGAAGGACTCCTCGAAGACGAGGAGAGGTGGAAAGGGGTGCCAAGGAGGTGCTATTTTCTGGCTTTTGTTGTCGGTTTTTTCGTGCTTTTTTCGTTCTTCGCTTTGATTTTGTTGGGGGGCTAGCAGACCTCAGAAGCCCAAAATCGCCATGAAGGTGAGGTTTTATTGCTTCTTCCTTTTTCCCCTTTGAATTTACGTTTTTGAAATTGGAAATGAGCTGATTTTTGATTAATTTTGTGGGCAGAGCATTAAATTCGAGAGATTTGTGGTTCAAGCCGGTTCTGATAATTCCGGAGTTTCAACCGATATGATCTCCACAAACTCGACTGTGAGATTCACGTTTCGTAACACGGGTACATTTTTCGGCATTCATGTTACTTCCACTTCTCTGTCCCTGACCTACTCTGAGCTCCCAATTGGTTCTGGAACTGTAAGTTTAAAATTTTCCTAAATTACTACTAATTATGGACAATCTTTCCCTTAATTTTTGTTAATTGGTGAAATCATCTAGGTTCCACAGTTGAAAAAATTCTACCAATCAAGAAAGAGCCATAAAAACGTCGTTGTAACGGTGATCGGCGATAAGATTCCGTTGTACAGAAGTGGGGCTAGTTTGAGCACTCCGACGGGAATGACCAACTTGTTGGTGCCTCTGCAGTTGAACTTCACAGTCCGAGCCAGAGCTTATGTTTTGTTGTCGCGTGGATTAGTGTTTAATTTCGAGTTTGGAGTGTATGTAAGATATTGTTGTTTTGAATGACTTAATATGAAGACATGGTTGTTTGTTGAGACAATTTTTGTAATGTTGATCCACGTTCAATTTCATGTTGCAGTGTGCACAGGTTGTTGCAATGCTAAAATACATATTGTTATATAAATTGAGCACAAATTTTAACAAAAACTCGTTCAACTGGAAAATTTTGCCTTTGTGAACTCCAACAATTCGAATGAACCCTATACCCCAACTTCCCCCAATTCTTCTTTGTGCTAAAATCTCCAGAATTTTTCAACTTCGCAGCTCTAGAGCATGTAATAGAAGATTAAATTTTGTGTTGTTGGTGATTGCAAGTTGTCGGAGTGCAATTTTTCGATGAGACACAAGGTGCGGGAGTGCAAGCTCTTGAATTTGACAATTTGTTGTTATATTCAGACAATTTGTTATGTTCCTATGGCTATTTGTTGTTATGTTCGTATGGTATACATATTGTCATTATCAGTTTGCTTGATCTATTTTGATTTTCAAGATTGTATAGAGCTATAAAAAAACAGAATTTTGGCATACAATTTATTACACAACAACAACAACCTGTAGAAAAGAGGGAAAACGCAAAAAAAAAAGGCGCCAAAATTGGTTAAAAATTAGGGTTCCGTCTTCAGTTAACGGCAAGGCTGACGGCAGCACCAAAATTGTAAAAAAAGTGGTAGTTCAGTGACCAGTTTTGTTAAATTGAACAGTCGGGGACGAAAAGAGAATAAGTCGTATAGTTGGATGACCAAAATTGTAATTATCCCTATTCAATATATACAACAAAGTTTGTGCTCAAGCTCAAATATTCCTGGGTTAGATCTCATGTCGAAGGAAATGAAAACATAAATACAAAGGAGAATCGAATAACTAAATATTAATGGGTATAAATTTGTTGAAATAATAGAAGAGAAAAGTCGTGTAACATTGATGGGTCTGATTTGAGGTGTCACACTCCAACACTTAGAATTTGTATAAGTGGGGAAACAGAGGTGAGGAACTCTGACAAAGTTCACCGGAAGGCGTGGGATCTACCTGCTAGGAACAAACACAAGCAAAGTGTGAGAAGACCAAGCTGGGGAAATGGGGGGTGAGACCCACTTTGGCT
This sequence comes from Lantana camara, assembly GCA_037501455.1. Classification (NCBI taxonomy): domain Eukaryota; kingdom Viridiplantae; phylum Streptophyta; class Magnoliopsida; order Lamiales; family Verbenaceae; genus Lantana; species Lantana camara. Next base: position 19,748,590 of record CM074863.1, on the reverse strand, counting down.
TTTTGACGCTCAAGTCAGTGAAACTGTTTCAGGTGAGTGTGGAGGAGGAAGATAAGACAGAGCTCAAGAATGGAAAGCTTGCTTACAGAGTATGACAGATTCTGAGTATTTATAGTTGAGGGTGAGGACCCTTTAGTAATTGCCACCAAGTGGTCCTAGATTAGTGTTACCCTAGACACGTGGCGTAATAAGAAGCTTCCAAGAAGGGTCCCCTGCAAAAGCCTGCAAAAAGGTTGGTAGTGGGCAACAGTGGCAAGTGTACGTTTGTGTATTATCTGTCAGAGAGCGTTTCTGGGTTGTTGCTGAGGGTTAAGCACGCTCGGGTTGGTATGAACTTTGGGGCTCGCAGGTCCGAGGGGATACCTGGGCTCAAAGAGGTGTCATGGAGGGAATGATTTCTCCTTTACAGCCATGAAATGATCTCGAGGGTGAACCCTGAGAAGTGTTGAGAAAGGAAAGAATCAGATCACGCAGCAATCTTAGGGATTCTTATATAGTTGACTTTCCTTATAGAGTGTAGTTTGTATAGTTTATATTCTTTCTCCTTTGTACAGTGTATTACAACATTACAGTAAATCAATACAGAAACCTTCTCCAAATCCCATGACTTCTCTAATTAACAACATGGTATCAGAGCGGGTTAGGATCCATTAAACGGATCCGATCCTTGCTCATCACGTACCTATTACCTTCCTCAGCCATGGAAGAGAGCAGCGCTACACCCAGTTCCGGCAAGGAATCGCAGCAACCCGTCAATTCCTTAGCCACACAATTAGCCAGCATCATCGAAACCAAATTCCAAACCCTACAACCCCAAACAGACTCAAATCAGTTTCAAATACCACAAACAGTCAGTGTAAACGTAAAATTAAACCAGTTTAATTACTCCCTTTGGTCCCGCCTTATGAGGATGGCGATCGGCGGACGGGGGAGACTCAGCCATATCACTGGAGTTCCGGCACCGCCAATGCCGGATCATCCCAATTACTACCAATGGGAACAGATTGACTTAATCGTCTGTACGTGGATACTCGACAATATGGAATCAGAGATGGTCACCAACTACGCCGAATATCCTTCGGCGAAAGCCCTGTGGGATGGATTGAAGGCCACGTTTGAATCCAGTGATGACGGGCTTCAAATCTACGATCTCACGATCAGGGCTAATAGTCTGAAACAGGGAACAGACACGATTGAGCAATACTACAGCAATTTACAGAGAATATGGCGAGAGATCAAAATCCGGGCACCAAATCCGATGTCGTGTGAGAAAGGTATCGGTGTGTTCAACCGCCTCAGGTCCGAGAATCGTCTATTTTAGTTTCTCGCCGGGGTAGATGATCGCTACGACGCAGAACAGCGGGACATCTTGAAAGAGAGCCCCTTACCGACGGCCGAGAAGGCGTATGCCACCATCCGGCGAGAATCAGCACGGCGAGAGATCCTGCTGAACTCATCATCGGCGGGGTCAGGGGTTGGAGTAGGACTTGTTGCCCGATTTTCGCCACAGAGAGGAATAGGGCCGGCTTCACGACCGACGACACATGGAGATGGCAAACCCAGGAATAACTCAGGCCCGCCGCCGCGAAACACAGGTCCACCGCGCCGGAATACCTTCGGCGAAAAACCTCCCATCAGGTGCGAATAGTGCGGGAGGAACGGGCATAAGAAAGAGGGGTGTTTTGAACATGTGGGGTGGCCGAAAGGATGGCGAAGCTGGCGCTGCGACGGAGTCGCGACGGGCTACGGCGGCGTTGCTAGAGGACAAGCCGGCGATGATGGACCGGCAGGAGCAGACGCAGACGCAGAAAAAAGAACAGGGGAAGAAGATGCTCCAATAGCGGCGACCGATACACAAGATAAAGGGAAAGCCCTTCTAGGTATAGGGTTAGGAAATGGGAAATTCCCATCCTACCCTCCTCCTTATAATTCTTTTGATTCAGCCCCCAATTCTAATTGTAACCCCCATTTTTCAGCATTTGTTAATTGTACCCCCCAAGTTTCAGATAAGTGTCAAATAGGTCCTTGTAAGAAAACAGGTTCCGCATTACAGATTGGCATCTCATAGGGTAATCATGGTCAGTGGCTCTTTGACTGTGGTGCCACCAACACCATGACTTACGATCAAGCTGATCTAATTGACCGAACCGTCGCCAGGACAACGGCAATTGAAAGTGCGAACGGAGGTGTCTCTCCGGTTCATGGTGCCGGAACCGTGGAATTATCTCCCACCTTAAAATTAAAGAATTGTTTATATGTGCCGAGCTTGTCTTACAAATTACTCTCTATCAGTCATGTCACAAAAGAGTTGAACTGTATGGTGCTGATATTTCCTTCATTTTGCCTCTTACAGGATATTCAGTCGGGGAGAGTGATTGGGCGTGGTACTGAGCAAGATGGGTTGTACTATGTGGACGAGGTGGCTCAACACGGGACTGCAGCGCTTGCTCACGGAACAGTGAAACGTCAACAGTGGTTGTGGCATCGCCGGTTAGGGCACCCGTCTTTAGGGTATCTTAAGTTTATGTTTCCTCAGTTTTTTGATAATACGGATTCATTATCTTGTGAGACTTGTATGCTTTCTAAAAGTCATAGGCAGTCTTTTACCTCTTCAAACTCTAAAGCTAAGGATGTTTTTTCCCTTATTCATTCTGATGTCTGGGGACCAGCCCCGAACACTGGTGAACATGGTTTCTAGTATTTTGTTTTATTTATTGATGATTGCTCTAGAATGATGTGGGTGTATTTTCTTCGAAATAAATCTAAAGTACCAGCAAAATTCATGGAGTTTTTTTAAAATGGTTCAAACACAGTATAGTTCTCGCATTCAGGTCCTTCAATCCGACAACGGGGGTGAATATGTTAACTCCACACTCAAACTATTTTTCGGGAACATGGGTTGATACACCAAACCTCCTGTCCCAATACTCCCCAGCAGAATGGGGTAGCCGAAAGGAAAAACCGTCAACTTCTTGAGATGTCTAGGGCCCTTATGCTTGAGTCTCACTGTCCTAAGCACCTGTGGCCTAAAGCAGTGGCCACATCCGTTTATCTTGTCAACCGTTTACCCACTAAAGCCTTAAACCACCAAACACCACTCCAGTTTCTGAGCAGTCAAGCTAATATACCCTCTACTCTTACCCTACCACCTCGGGTCTTTGGGTGTTCCGTCTTTGTCCATATTCCCAAATCCGACCGTACTAAACTTGATCCATGCTCTCTTAAGTGTGTCTTCGTGGGGTATGGGGTTCACCAGAAAGGGTATAGGTGTTACCATCCGTCCACTCATCGCCTCTATACCACGATGGATTGTAATTTTCTAGAAACAGAGTATTTCTTTCTCCAACTCAGGGGTCAGGGGGAGAATATACAGCAGGACCCACTAGGTTGGATATCCTTATCACAACCCTCTTGGCCAGACGCAGTTCTACCAGAGCAAGTAGGCGGAACCACCGAGCCAACACGCCACACAGTACAACCTCCTGAGCAATCTCATGCGCCAATCACTCAGACTGATAATCCTGAGGTAAGCAGTTATGATTCAGTTGATCACATTACTTCTTCAGTACAGTATGAGGCTAACAGTGCAAGGCGTAATAAGGATAGCGAGGGCCTGGTTCAGGGGGAGATATAGGAGGAAACGCTACAGGCAAATAGATATGTGTTGCCTCCAAGAACTAATCGGGGAGTGCCACCCAAGCGATATGAACCAGAGTACGAGGGTAGGAACCACCGATATCCGATAGCTGATTTAGCTAGAGGAAATCTGTCCTTACAAGCCCGGCCTTTGTCACCTCGGTCTACTCCACCAGAGTTCCGAGTAAAGTTGAGGAGGCACTTACAGATGAGAAGTGGGTTCAGGCTATGGAAACCGAAATGGAGGCCTTGGAGAAAAACAGAACCTAGGAAAAATGCAGCCTTCCCACAGGAAAGAGAGTTGTCGGATGCAGATGGGTGTTTACTGTTAAACACCGAGCCGACGGGAGAATTGAAAGGTACAAGGCTAGGCTAGTGGCCAAAGGATATACGCAGACCTATGGGATTGATTACTCTGAAACATTTTCTCTAGTGGCAAAGATTGACACGATCAGAGTCTTGTTCTCTATAGCAGCGAATCGTGACTGGCCGCTGCACCAGTTTGATGTCAAGAATGCGTTCCTATATAGTGAGTTGGAGGAAGAAGTCTATATGGACCTCCACCTGGGTTCACTAAGGAATACAGTAAAGGAGAAGTATGCAGGTTGAGGAAAGTGTTGTAAGGTCTGAAACAGTCGCCTCGGGCCTGGTTTGGTAGGTTCACCGTTGCCATAAAGAAGTATGGCTAGCAACAAAGTAACTCTGATCACACTTTGTTCTTAAAAAGAAGGGATGCGTTGACAACTTGCCTCATAATTTACGTGGATGACATGATCATTACTGGAGATGATTCAGAGGAGATCTCCCGGTTGCGGGAATATTTGTTTCGAGAGTTCGAAATGAAGGATCTAGGGACGTTGAAGTACTTCCTTGGGATTGAAGTACTAAGATCGAAGCGAGGTATTTTCATCTCACAGCGGAAGTTTGTGCTCAATCTGCTCGCAGAAATAGGATTACTAGAGTGTAAGCCAGCAGAAACTCCGATGGTTGTGAATCATGGATTACAGATAATAGAAGGAGCAGAGGAAGTTGATAAAGGCAAGTATCAACGGTTAGTGGGGAAATTGATCTATCTTTCTCATACTAGACCTGACGTAGCCTATGCCGTGGGAGTTTTGAGTCAGTTCATGCATAGTCCACAGAGAGAACATATGGATGCTGCACTGAGGGTCTGTCGGTATCTAAAACAGTATCCAGGGAGAGGTGTCATGTTCCAGAAACATGGACACTTGGACATTGAGGCCTATACAGATGCAGATTGGGCCGGAAATCCAATTGACCGGCGGTCAACCTCAGGGTATTTCACGCTAGTTGGGGGGAACCTAGTCACTTGGAGAAGTAAAAAGCAGAAAGTGGTAGCACTCTCAAGTGCAGAGGCAGAGTTTCGAGGTATTACCCGGGGAATAGCAGAAGTCTTGTGGCTGAGGAAACTACTCACAGAAATTGGTTTCCCAATGATAGGGGTGTGTAAGCTAAAGTGCGACAACCGAGCAGCGATCAGCATATCAGAGAACCCAGTGCAACATGACCGTACGAAGCACGTGGAGGTGGATAGACACTTCATCAAAGAAAAACTGGAAGAAGGGGTTATTGATCTTCCATTTGTGCGATCAGAGGATCAACTAGCAGATATCTTGACAAAAGCCGTAAATGAAAGGTCGTTCAGTGAAGCTTTGAGCAAGTTGAGCATCGAAGACCCGATACTCGACTTGAGGGGGAGTGTTGAGAAAGGAAAGAATCGGATCACGCAGCAATCTTAGGGATTCTTGTATAGTTGACTTTCCTTATAGAGTGTAGCCTGTATAGTTTATATTCTTTCTCCTTTGTACGGTGTATTACAACATTACAGTAAATCAATACAGAAACCTTCTCCAAATCCCATGACTTCTCTAATTAACAACAAGAAGGCCTCGAGGACCGTATCATAGTTAACTGCTAGCCTTGCTCGCCCGCTCGGGGGAAGGTAGCCTTGCTCGCCCGCTCGGGGGTAGGTTAGGGTTCCCTTCAAATAAGGGAGCGTATACTCCCTCGAGGGGGAGTAGTCTGTTTCGAAGGGCAGCTTGGGGTGTGGACCCTGAGATGCAACGGTGTCATGCTTTGACTAGGCCATGTATCGTATCTGTGGCTAGACAGTATTTTGGCCTCATCAAATATATATATATTTGAGTTACTACTTACTACATTAAGGTTGCACTTAAATATAGTCGCTTGGTCAGTATCTTGTGTTTTGTGAAATTACATGTACACCTCTTCAAGTGTGTTCAAAACTCTTAAGGAAATTGTGATACCCAGGTAAGTTGTATGTTTATAAATACTTAATTAAGTTCCCTCCAGGTGTTATGGATAATTACATGTTGATTATGCCAACAGGGGTTGGCCCGTTTGAGGGTTGATTCTCCAAGTGGATAATTAGATTTTTTAACTATTGTGTTCTCAATTCCCATATTCGCCAATTCTACATAAAAACAAGGGAAAATCTCATTTTTTGTCCCACAGATTAACCCATTTTTACTTTTGGTCCCATTGATTACAGGATTCTCATTTTTGGTCCCGTACATTTGAAAAAATCTCAAAATTGGTCCCCCGTTAACCATTCCGTCATTTGACTAACGGTTGACCCACATGTCCGTTTAAACAGGGGACCAATTTTGAGATTTTTTGAAATGTATGGGACCAAAAGTAAAAATGGGTTAATCTGTGGGACCAAAAATGCGATTTTTCCCATGATTTTAAATGGACATGTGGGTCAACCGTTAGTCAAATGACGGAATGGTTAACGGGGGACCAATTTTGAGATTTTTTGAAATGTACGGGACCAAAAGTGAGAATCCTGTAATCGATGGGACCAAAAGTAAAAATGGGTCAATTTGTGGGACCAGAAATGATATTTTCCCTAAAAACAAAGAAAAGATAATTTAGTGACAAATTAAATAGAAATAAATTGATTATATTAAATATTATTTTACCTTGCTCAAGTGATTCAACATCACACAAGTCTTATTCCACATTCAATAGCATAGATTCCGACCGAAGCCAATCTTGACCGCAAACAAGGGCTTGAAATATTCTAGTAGACAAAGAGCTCCTAAAAGCATCAAGAATCCGTCCACCGGTGCTAAATGCCGCCTCGAAAGCAACCGTAAAGACCGGAACTACCATAATATCATGAGCTAACTTTGATAGAATTGGAAACCTTCGTGCATTTACTTTCCACCACTTCAAAATATCAAAATCTTCCTCATCATCCTCTTGTTCCTCGCTTAAGTATTTTTGCAACTCCGATTTCACATGATCACTACTATTTCCCTTCTTTTTTCTTTTAAACTTTTCTTTCAAATAAGCTCTAGAATTGCATGGGCCTAAGGAATCTACTGAACTTGAAGAACTTGATTGTCTTGGACTCAAGGGATCTCCATATTTTAATCTATATAAACCAAAAAGGTCTTGCATGCCACGGCTCACCGTTTCCTTCATCAACGCACTCTTCTCAATATCATCATACAAGTTGTCGAACGAAAAATCAAGAAATTCCAACTTTTGTCGGGGATCAAGGATCACCGCAAAATATAAAAGTGAATTCATCTTCTCAATTGCACCCTAATATTTATCAAATTTTTGCTTCATTCTCTCGGACATTGCACGTAATTCCCAATCTTCACTATTCAACCATTCCCTTAAAAGCATATCAACGGAACTTATTTCATGGAAATCGTGTTAGCCGTAGCACATAGTGAACCGGAAACGCACAATGTGAGTTTGTAGAAATGAGATAAAAACTTGCATAAAAGCTCAGCTCGATTCCCATCACCATTCTTTGGGATACCAATATTTGGTTCACTTGAAAGCTCATTCAAATATCCAAGATCCGTATCCATGTAACGATCAAAAGCTTTCCGAAAAGACAATACCGACTCCAACATCTAGCAGGTGAAATTCCACCTAGTGGGTACATCAAAACTCAATAATTTTTTGCTTTCAATTTTCTCAAATTCCACGACCTCTTGAAACTTTTTGTACCTAGCGGGGGAGTTCTTAATATTTCTAATGGCACCTCTAATCCGACAAATAGCATCATGTTCTTCTTTGTTCTTCAAGCCATCTTGCACAATAAGATTAATAATATGTGTCACGCACCTCATGTGCAAATATTTTCCACCCAAAAAATAAATAAACAATAAACCTTTAGTTCGATTTAACTATTTAATTTAATGTTATTGAATAGTTTTAACTCTTCTAATTTTTTCACTATTTATATTTTCGTTCAATGTTATTATTAACATTTTTTCATTTTCATCATCAATATGAAATATGAATTCTCTCATTTTAATTTGTGTTTTACATCGATTTTGAGGATGAAATATAATTTATTCGCTAGATTGAGAAGTTGTCGTAACTAACAGGTATGAGACATACTTTTTATAAGTTCATGAAACTTTGACATATCACCTATATATTTTAATGAAATCTTTGCTTATATTATAGGTATGTTGTGGTTTTATGTTAATGTTTCGTACATAAGCTTCACATGCAATTGTCATGTCGACAACATGATTCAAGTTTCATCATGTATGTGGTAAGTTTTCAATAATAACATTTAGACATCCATATGATTATATTTCATACACATCGGTAAAGATTTATATTTTTTTGTATTGTAGGCACAAACCAAGCAATGATGAAAATAGACCACCGACTATGAAAAATCTGCTTAGAACTTCCTTAACAAGAGGCGAATTATGTCCGACAAAATGCCAAAATAACGAAGATACCAGTCCTAATATAAGTAGGACTGGGTACGTAAATATCCCAACCAATATTCCATTTATAACATCATTCTCTTATGTAACGATACTTGAAAATTGTCACTCGAGTCAGGGATTGCAGACTTCAGACTTGCAAGAAAAACAGCGCCAGCAATGTAGGGAACATATGCCAAGAACATCATAGTAAGCCGGACTCATAACCTTCTAACCTTAATAACCTGAAAATGAATTAAAAAGTTTAGAAATTAAAAATCTCATAACTTAAAAATAGAGAAAAATGCATTGTTAGTTTAAAATCATGGGACCAAACTAAAATGCTTTTTTCTCTTAAAAATATTGTAACACTTTTAAAATGTCTTACCCTAGTAGGAGCAATTATGGGCGGCTCAACCCCATCAACAATCTGTCCATCAACCATAGGGAGCTTACCCTCAACCCCCTCACCAGTCCCATCTCCAGCAACAACATGAGGCCCAAAGGTCATCTCGGGATAATTCCATCACTATATCGACTTTCTGAGTTATTTGTCTTCAAAAGTAGTTGACAATTTATATATTCTAATAAGATTTCCTAGAATGGAGGTCTATGTTTGCTAGCTATATCCACAACTGAATTTACAATAGGAATTAATTGCCCTGATATTGGTTGTCAAGTTAATTTTAGTCCGATTAATTGGTAAAACAAGGGGAGTTCTCTTTATTGTCATTGATAACATAGGTGGATACCGGTTTTTCTCTGTAAACTGTCCCCTTGTAAATCTTTGGATACCATTGGTGGCTTCTTTTATACCTTTTTGTTTGGATACCGTAGATGGCTTCTTTTGTACCTTTTCGTTTCTTTTGTTTTTCCTCAATTTAGCCACTTTAGTTTTGAGCGTTTGCTTGAAATCAAGTTTTTTTGCTTATATTCTTTAACTTGCTTGGGATTTCATTTTCATTTTCATTTGTGACTTCTAATGTTTATGCAACTCACATTTAAGTAGTAGTTTTTATATTGCATTTATACTTTTAGTATGTTTATTTCGTTCTGAATTGTTCTATGGAAATCTAAATTTATGGTGCTATGGCATAGAATAGAAATGTTTCTTAAATAGCATTGCATGTACTATTTGGATGGAAGTGGGTGATGATTAGAAGAAGACTTACTTGAACTGATTGTTTTGGCTAAATTGATGACAATTATTCAAACTTAAGTTCCAATTCATGAAAATTAGTTGATGCATATTGTTCTACATTTTGGTTTATGTGATTGCAACTGAATTTATTTACACTTACAGTAAATCCCAAGTTGAATTTGAAATACTTTTGACTGTAGAATTTTGTTGCAGACTACTTGTGCTTATGGATAAATATAACTTGAAGAATGAATTGGATCATTCATATGATTCCACACGGTCCCCATCATCGACCTATCACATTGCAGCTATATTAGTAGTCGATTTTCTTCTCCATTATGTATATTTTACTTTGTTAATTTAATCGTAGATGTTCTATAACATTTACAGTTTCAATATAAATAGTTACCTTCTACACCTCTGCCAGGTATCTTATTTTATTAAATTGTTTATTGCGTTGCCAATAGGTTGGTTGTGTAAATACATTTAATGTGTTGATTCGGTTTTTTAAGTCACGAAATGTGTTTTCATCAAGTTCTCTCCAATGATTTTCGAGTACCAATTCCACTGTACGAATCGTTTCTTTTTTTTGAAAGACGACCCCAACAAGTTATAGATTAAGAATTAGTTACGTGATAGTTTGACCTTCTATATTCTTTTGGCTTTTGGGGATTTATACTTTTAGTTTATCTTTTTGCAATTCATGGAGTTATAAGGTTACTTTGGGGTTCCAGTAGCTGTTGGGATATAAAGTTATTGGTTTACGTGGTTTTGAAGCCATAGATTTTCTGGGTACGTATTAGATCACAAAATTGTGAAATGGATGGATATGGAGATGAGGCCGGATTTGAGGAGTCCCCCAAGCTTTAGGATCTTAAACCATTCTGCGCAAATTCAAAAGGTATGCAATGTGTGTTCATTTTTGGTACTGTCTGTCAACTTAGTCCATGCATGTTCTCGAAAGTGTTTGAATGCTTGAGTACTCGGATAACACAATAGAATAGTCGGGGTTTTGCCAATACCTCTAAAAAATGCACGGTTACACATAAGGTTTTATTCATTTGAAAAACCTATGGTTTGAGTTTTATATTTTGTGAACCCTTGGTGTTACAAATCAATGTGAATTACCAACTTTCTTTTATTGTGGTATATGAACTCGATTTGTAGGATTGCGGTGGTTTACAACATCGATATGTCCTCAGCCATGATGAATTCCAGACATTTTTGTTGGATCTATATATCTGGATACTCTGCCCTCAGCCATGATGAATTCCATAAGGTTTTTGCTTGCATTCATCCTGTTTTGAATTTTTATGTTGAATTCATCGTGTTTTGAATTTTTATGCCGTATCTGTATATTCTGTTTACTTTGCTGCTGATTTAATTGTTCTTACGTTGTGTATAGGTAAAAATTTTGTTAATTAAGTAATTTGAGGGGATATTGAAATGTTCATGTGAGGAACCTAGATTTCAGTGTGGGATCACATTATCGTCCAAATAAGCATATCTTTTTTCCTCTTAATAGATTGCTCGGTTAATTTTTCCTACAATTTTGATTAGTTCATATAATTAGGGTCCGTATCTCTTGACATTGGCTTGGATCCATGTTAATTTACTCTTCTTTATATTTTCGTTAAGTATAATAATCACAAAGAAGTTTAATTGTTGCTCTTTTCTTTTATTTTTCCCTTCATTCTGGACATACATAATTCAAATACAGTCCTATTCCGTAAACATGATGTATATATGGACATGGACTCATCGAGTTTGTGAATTTGTAGTCCCTATTTTTGAAAAGGATGTCTAAACCGATAACTCCTACGCTCGATCTATTTGCAGCACGTTACAGAAAATGTTGGGAGAAATAGAAAATAAAATTCTTTGAGAAAAAACCATACATCGTAAAATCATAAAAACAATCCTCCATTGTATTCAAGAAAACCAACGAGTTAAAGGAGTTCTCAAGAATTGCAAGTCAATGGATTAGTAATATGTTTTCAAGTAGCCAAGTGTTAATAAACACAATCTATATCTACTCTTTGATATTGGTATCATTAGTGTGTATCAAGTCTTATCGTTTAATTTGTTAAGTGTAAATATAGATTGTGTTTATTAATAATTTTTACTTTTAGATTGTATTATCACGATTAAGAAAGTTTTCATGGATTCTGTTAGTAAATTTAATTTATTTTGTATCTTGATTATTTTATAAATTATTTTATATTGTATTTTATTTATATTTATATAACATAATACATCTTCTGTCTTAATATAAACTACAGTTTATGTCCTATGAATTGATCTTACGAAGTATATATTTTAATCATGTTTATGAAAATTAATAAAAAAATAATGTGCCAAATACCAATCAGACAATTTGTGCGTACTTTTAAATTTATAAAAATATATTCTTGAAATACTCAAATAAATTTATTATTTTCCTATAATAAGAAACTATATATAACTTATTGTATAATTGTTCTTGATTTATATTAAAAAAAATTATGCGGCCGGGAACGCGTTCGGCGGTTACTAGTTTTATATAAGAACAACTCAATTGAGACTATATCAATAATTATATAAATCTTGGAATAATACATAGAATTTCATAAATAATACCACAAAGTAGAAATCGTGAAGAAGTAATACTCACCTCACCCCAAATGCTAGCAAGTCTTGATGCAGAATTAACGAAAAACTCCAAGTGGATGAATGTGGTTCTAGTACTGATAAAATTCGATAATTAGTAAAAATTCAAAACTTAAACCCATGCTACTAAATATTCTATCTACAATTGCTTTTTTTTTTTTTTTGTAACAAATAAAATTGTCACAACAGATCAAAATTTTGTCACCATAAAACTATTGTAACAAAATTATTTGTATTAATTCACTGTACGACAAGGATAACCTATGCAACATCTATTAGGGGGTGTTAAGTAACTAACGCCCCTTTTCTTTTGAAGTAAAATATTTCTAAGTGTAATTGAGCTTATTTATATGGCTTCATCTGATAAGCAAGAGAAGGCCAACCCGACCATAAAGCAGGACTAATTATAAGGAGGTGGAATTACACTTTTAAGTCCCGTAATGTAAAATATGAGCAATCGTGGCCCTTCTTCAATTTAATTTCACGGTTTGGTTCTATATACAATTTATGTAAATTATGGCTATCTTTTATATTGAGAATCGAAACTTTGCCTAAAGTCCCACATGGATCCTACATGGCATGGGGCTGTCAACGAGTCAGACGTTTAATTATTCTAGATCTGAATGTGATTATATAATTTGAATCCGAGTTACAGGCTTCGAATTTATCATTATTAAATTTGAATGAGTTCAGGATTGGATTTAATCAAACGTTTGACATTTCTAATGGTAAAACCCGATCCATTGATAGTTCTAATCCCACATACCCCAAATTTGAATGAGTTCCTGCATTGCCTGTTGCAGTTGCCCGTGTTCAGACACATACCGGACCATGTCTTGCTCATCCTCTGGCAGATCTTACCTTCCACCCCTTCCATTTCTGCAAATTAATCGATGTACGTAGTTAAAACCGAGTACACAAAATATGAGAAATGTGTAAATATATATATTTGGATTGATGATATATGGGTTAATCATATCGTTATGAGTAGCACTGCAAAGGTTAACGGCTTTGTACGTGCAACTCACGCGTTTTGTTCGTTAGTTGAAATGGTTGAAACTCGCTAATATGCAAATTGATATATTTTTAAAACGGTGGTATGTGTAACTAAAGGGGTGTCATGCTTCATTTATAGTATAAATTACAAAAATTACAAAAACAGAAGTAAATAATGTCAAATGGAGAAAGATTAATACTAGGCACATAACACATGCTCTATTTAAATGTAACATACCTAACTCCTTATAACATTAATAAAAATTATCATAGTCGCGAAAATAAAAGGAAACCAACAAATAAGAAACCCTACGACACAAAATTAATCACACGAGAACTCGCAATGCAAATTAAGAGAGAGACAAAGAGATTATTGGAAGCACAAACCATATGAGGCTATGAGAAGGAAGCAGAAGAAGAGAGCAAAGAAAATGGTGGAGCTGAGCTGAGATTTGGCCATATTTAGCTTTATAACTTGTGTGTTATAATAAGGTTGAGTTATTCTTGATGAAAATGGAGTGCAAATGTGGTGGTATTTATAGGCGGAAATCCAGCTCCAGACCTAAAAACTAATACAGACATGAAGAAGAATGGAGAAGTTCTGCATGGAAAACATCACATTAAAAAATGCTAAATTTAATTTATTTGATCTGATAAGGGTACTCTATGATGTGATCGCAAAAGTATCAATAAGGTTCTTGCTTAAAGGAACAAGAAAACTGTTAGGATTGTGTCTATTCCTATTTTAGGGAGGAAATCAAGCAAATTTGTAACAAATTTCCTAACTTGTAGGAGGTCTACGTCTATATGTTTAGGGTTGATTGTATCTCTTAGTAATACAGTTTACAATGAAAAACACAATATCATCCTTAAAACCTTGTTCTAGCATGGCATCAGAGCCGAGTTTCGATTCATGAGACTCAGCCATAAACATCATCGTCTCAATACCTTTCCCCAACCTTTCGGCCTAAAACCAGGCCAATAAACTGAAAAAAAAAAACAACCACCATGTCAGAAATCCAAGAGGTCAAAACCGAACCAAATACAGAACTTGCAACTCAGATTGCAAACCTACTAAACAACAAAACAAATCTGTCCAAACCTGATAATTTGTCGATTGACTTCAAACTAAACAACGACAATTATCCCGTATGGGCAAGGCTCATGAAGATGGCAATTGGAGGCAGGGGATGCCGTTCACACTTAACAGGTATCCCACCGGCTCCACCAGAAACAGATCCGACATACGATCAGTGGGAACAAACGGATCAAAACGTATTCACATGGATAATACAAAACATCGAAGTAAGTCTAGTGAATAACGTCTTACAGTATCCAACGGCAAAAGCACTATGGGATGGACTCGCAACCACGTACGGCAGTGGCTCCGATCCGTTGCAAACCTTTGACCTGCACCGAAAAGCCAACACACAAAGACAGGGACAAGACAATCTTGAAGATTTCTGGAACAAACTACAGGGAATATGGATGGCACTTGATCGGAAACAACCCAATCCGATGAAGTGCCCAGAAGATATCACCATATTCAATAAAATCACTCAAGAACATCGATTATACCAATTTCTTACAGGAATTGATGATCGGTATGACCCCATCCGGAGAGATATTCTGAAATTGGAACAAAGGCCCTCAGTAGAGTCTGCCTACGCCACAATCCGACGGGAGGCTGCCGGTCTCCAGATCTTGAAGACGGCTGCCGGCGGCGAGGAGGATCTTGCATCACAGGGCGTGGGAACCGGACTTGTTGCTCGGAGAACAGAGAGGGGCAAATCTGGTGGGGTGCGGCGGCTTGAGAACTCAAACCACTCAGACGTCGCCGGCCGGAGAACATCACAAAGGGAGGACAAAACCGGCCTGGTTTGCTCTCACTGTGGAAAACCGCGGCACACCAAAGAGGGGTGCTTCGAAATCATTGGTTTTCCCGATTGGTGGCCCGGGAATCGCAACACCACCGGCTCAACGGCGACTGGAGGACAGAGGCGGGCCAACGCCGCCGTAGGCGTCGTCGGTCGGGGACGAGACGCCGGTACAGCGGCGGGAGAGGGGAACAGGGGAGAACAAAACACCACCAGCGAGGCGGCGGACGGCGGCTGGAATCTGGGACATGCTAGCGCCGCCGTCGCCATGGATCTCAGAAATGGCGGAGAAGAAGCTGGAGACGGAGGTAAGAAATCTGGGTCCTCAAACCCTAGATTTAGAAATGAAATGGCAGCTTCCAATTTTAATTATTGGCCCATGTTTGAGAAATTGCAATTAAAACCCCTTGTTTCTGATGCTTTACAAAGAAACCCCCCGGGTATTAAAAATGTGAATCAGGCATTTCAACAGGACCCCACAAAGACACAAGCTTATCATACTCGGGCATCTGTCTCTGCTCCATGGATCTTTGACTGTGGGGCAACTGACACAATGACGTGTGATCCAACAGATATTCTGGAATCTGTCCCATCCACACAAAGTCACATTCAGACAGCTAATGGAGAATTAGTTGAAGTCATAAAACAGGGATCTGTCGCCATCACTCCCAAACTCAATTTGAAGAATTGCCTCTATATTCCCACATTGTCGTGCAAATTGCTTTCGTTGAGTCATCTTACAAGAGAATTGAATTGTGAAGTTCTAATTAATTCTCGTTTTTGCCTTGTACAGGATATTCATACGAAGGAGATTATTGGGCGTGGTACTGAGCGGGGAGGCCTCTATTATGTCAATGATGTTAAACCCACTTCCACCGCACTCCTATCACAAAATACTGTTGATAAGCAAATTTGGCTGTGGCACCGGCGTCTTGGTCACCCGTCCTTAGGGTATTTACGTTTATTATTTCCCACATTGTTTCAGAATAATCACATGACTACTCTAGACTGTCAAACTTGTTTAGCTGCTAAAAGTCATCGAACATCTTTTAAAGTGAACAATTCTCGGGTAGATTCTGTGTTTTCTTTGGTTCATTCTGATGTTTGGGGACCTTCCCCTGTTTCAAATAAAGGACATTATCAGTATTTTGTGTTATTCATTGATGATTTCTCTCGTATGACCTGGGTCTATTTTCTCCGACATAAATCTGAAGTGTATGACACCTTTGTGGCTTTTTTCCATATGATACAAACTCAGTTTAATCATACCATTCGTGTGCTCCGGTCAGATAACGGGAAAGAATATGTAAACCAAAAAATGAGTGACTTCTGCAAAACCCATGGCCTTATCCATCAAACTACTTGTCCCAATACTCCCCAACAGAATGGGGTCGCCGAAAGAAAAAACCGAACACTTCTCGAAATAACCCGTGCTCTACTAACCGAATCTCAGGTTCCCAACCGTTTTTGGCCTGAAGCGGTTGCTACAGCTACCTATCTCACCAACAGACTTCCCACAAAGATCCTCTCTGGCAAGACACCCCTGTCTATGCTACGAACCCAAACCGATATCCCTCCGACCCTCACTTTACCCCCAAGAATCTTTGGCTGTACCGTTTTTGTGCATGTTCCCAAAACTGACCGGAGCAAACTTGATCCTTGTGCAATTAAGTGTGTGTTTCTGGGGTATGCTACACATCAAAAGGGGTATAGGTGTTATAATCCGGTCACCCGTCACATTCATGTCACTATGGATTGTGACTTTCTCGAAAATGAATATTATTACCTTACCCAACCCAGGGCTCAGGGGGAGGGTAGTACTGGTGAATCCCTAGGTTGGCTTGACCCGACACTTGCTGATATTCCTGCTTCCGCTCCAACACTCAGTACCATTCCCGATCATGCTCCTCCGGATAATATCCTAATTGAGGTAAGTGATCAAATTGACTCTACTCTCCCTGACGATAATGTCCCCTTACATGATACCCTGATTGATCATACTGAAAGTGCTGACTCTCCATCCACAGTTGATATAGTGAGTCACAGGTACACTTTGCCACAGAGAAGTACAAGGGGAGTACCACCCAACAGGTATTCTCCGCAGCACGTGGCACGGAGCTCACGGTATCCCTTAGGGAATCTGGTCAGGGGGAGCATCTCTCCCACAGCAAAGGGGTTTCTTGGGAAACTCTATATGGAACAGGTACCAAGAACAGTCCAAGAGGCTGAACAATCAAGGGAATGGGTACAGGCAA
This sequence comes from Lantana camara, assembly GCA_037501455.1. NCBI lineage: Eukaryota > Viridiplantae > Streptophyta > Magnoliopsida > Lamiales > Verbenaceae > Lantana > Lantana camara. The sequence goes on along the minus strand of CM074863.1, from coordinate 19,731,300 downwards.
TGGAAACTGAAATGAGTGCACTTCGGAAAAGTGGTACATGGGAGAAGTGCAACCTTCCTGAAGGAAAAAAACCAGTCGGATGTCGTTGGGTTTTCACCATCAAACACAAATCAGATGGTACGATTGAAAGGTATAAAGCTAGACTGGTGGCAAAGGGGTATACTCAAACATATGGCATAGACTACTCAGAGACTTTCTCCCCAGTGGCGAAGATTGACACCGTCAGGGTGCTTCTGTCAATAGCAGCAAATAAAGGATGGCCTCTTCACCAGTTTGATGTGAAGAATGCATTTCTTCACGGAGACCTAACAGAAGAAGTGTACATGGAAGCACCACCAGGTTTCACCTCAGACTTTAAGCAAGGAGAAATCTGCAGGCTCCGAAAAGCTCTCTACGGACTCAAACAATCTCCACGTGCATGGTTTGGCAGATTCACAGTGGCAATGCGACAGTATGGGTACATACAGAGTAACTCCGATCATACTTTGTTTCTCAAACAGAGAGGAGACTTGGTTACTTGTCTGATTATCTATGTGGATGATATGATTATCACTGGAAGTGATACGGAAGAGATGAAGAAACTCAGAGAGAGCTTGTTTAGAGATTTTGAAATGAAGGATCTGGGAGGGCTCAAGTATTTCCTAGGCATTGAGGTTCTTCGATCAAAACAGGGTATCTTCATATCCCAGAGGAAATACGTCCTAGATTTATTGGCTGAAGTTGGGATGATTGATTGTAGACCAGTTGACACCCCGATACAGGTTAATCACAAGCTTGTGATAGAAGATGATGGAGAACCAGCTGACAGAGGGAAGTACCAACGGTTGGTGGGAAAATTGATTTACTTGTCTCACACCCGGCCAGACATCGCGTATGCTGTCGGAGTGGTCAGTCAGTTTATGCATCAGCCTCAGAAGAATCATATGGAGGCTGTGGTAAGGATCATACGGTATCTGAAAGGAACAGTGGGACATGGGATAATGTTTGGAAGACATGGACAATTGAATATTGAAGCATACACTGATGCTGATTGGGCAGGAAACCCGAATGATAGGAGGTCTACATCGGGTTATTTCACTCTGAATGGAGGTAATGTGGTGACATGTAGAAGCAAGAAACAAAAGGTGGTTGCTCTCTCGAGTGCTGAGGCAGAGTTTAGGGGTGTTGCAAAAGGAGTAACTGAGCTTCTTTGGCTCAGGAAGTTGATGACCGAGATAGGCTTTCCTCAACAGAGCCCAAGCGTGCTAAAATGTGACAATAAAGCAGCGATAAGCATTTCAGGAAACCCAGTACAGCACGACCGGACAAAACATGTTGAAGTTGACCGTCACTTCATAAAAGAGAAGCTGGATGAAGGAGTTATTGAGCTGCCCTTTGTTAAGTCAGAAGACCAGTTAGCAGACATCCTCACAAAGGCCGTTTCCAGCCAGATATTTCAGAAGACACTTGACAAGTTAAGAATTGGGGATCCCATTACTTAACTTGAGGGGGAGTGTTAGGATTGTGTCTATTCCTATTTTAGGGAGGAAATCAAGCAAATCTGTAACAAATTTCCTAACTTGTAGGAGGTCTACGTCTATATGTTTAGGGTTGATTGTATCTCTTAGTAATACAGTTTACAATGAAAAACACAATATCATCCTTAAAACCTTGTTCTAGCAAAAACCATTCAATTCTCAAAACGTAGTCCCCAAAACAAACTAAAACAAGTATTTAAACCTTCTCCTACTAGGTTACGGATATAACAGAGAAATTAAATAACAGGAATTAATAAAACTAGATTAATAATAAACTGGGCCTCTAATCGGCATAGCGTGGATTGACCTTTGGAATCCGACTACTCCTCGTAGGCCCACGAGGCTGCTCTGGTACGGGCTCATCATTCTCCCCCTCCCCCCCCCCTCAAAACGAACCTTGTCCTCAAGGTTCAGCTCCGGAAACTGCTGCAATAGGATGGATACCGGTTCCCAAGTTGCATCTTCGGATGGCAGAGACCTCCACTGGACCAATGCTTCTTGAACTCTCCCCCCGTTTTTATCAACTATCCACCGAACCTTCAGAATGTGGGCTGGTTCCACTCGAATGATTCCATCTTCTCCATATGGTGGCAAGGAAGGAACAGTAGTGTGATCATCGCCTACCTTCTGACGTAATAGTGACACATGAAAGATTGGATGAATCCTAGCCGTATCGGGAAGTCGAAGGCGGTAAGCCACAGGCCCAATTCTCGCTTCAACTTGATACGGGCCATAGAAACGGCTGGCTAACTTTTGATGCACTCTTTTGAAGACGGATTGCTGCCGATACGGCTGTAACTTCAGGTAAACCCAATCCCCAACCTCAAAACTTTCCTCGCGGCGATGTCGGTCAGCAATTTGTTTCATACGATTCCGTGCAGCTGTCAGGTTAGTCTTTAATTCCCGAAGTATCTCATCTCGGCTTTGTAAGGTACGCTCAACCTCTTGAACCACGGTTGTAGCACCCACACGTAGGGCCACATCCCCCGCACTATAATCCAAACCCGAATACGAAATGGGATGTCCGTACCCGAATCCGAACCATAGCGAACGGGAGACCAAACACACACTCTAGGCTAGGCGGAGCTAAACACACCCAAACCAGAGTACGCGGAAGCAAATAAATAAGAACAACAACACAAGATCATCACATATATACTTATAGGTACCATCACTTACGTATTCACATTATTTACATATAGGTACCAACACTAGATTCCTGTACAAACGCCATCACGGCTCAAGCAACAAGTATCCAAAATAGACATATACAAAATGATATAATATGCAGGTGAGTAAAAGCTACTAGCAAAACCTAGACCGACAAGTGTAACCACGACACACTTCTCCGTCTAGCTCAAGCCCCAAAAGAACCTGCAACTAAGAGAGTAAACGAGGGTCAATCAACTGACTGAGTGAGGGGGCTAACGCACACCCACACCCTATATAATTATAAAACAAAGCACGTAACAAAAGGTGGACCTATGAACCGGAATAGGTTTTACAAACCAAACTTTCAAAACAACATATTATACTTGAAATCATTTACAACTCTATCCCGATTCATATTTCCCAAACATAACATAACATATGCTCGGCGAGAACGAGCTTCCAACCTTTACTCCTCTTAACACAAAACATAAACCATAAAACATCCTCTCCTCCAATGACGGAAGAGCCACGCGTTGGCCCTAACCATCCATATCATAACAAACCCCCGAGAGGTAGCTAACCTACAACGGGTCCTCCCCGGTAAACCGAAGGCATCGGAATATCACGCCTTCCCTAGCTCCCGAGGTCGCACGTGATACTCCGGGTGAAGACTATGCACAGGTTTAACCTCGACGGCCCAATGCCGTCCCGAGGGCTCCTTACCCATAGCTCCTCGAGCTCACAAACACAAATCACAACGTATAACCAGTCTTTCATGGTTCCACTCGCTAACATACAGAAATTAAACATTTTCTCAATGGCTCACATATACCTTCATACTACTTTTCAAAATCAAAGTTGGTTCACAAACTCATAACATATATTACATAACACTTATTTACATATACATATAATTTATCCACATGCAGGGCAAGAAAACGACATATAAGGTCATAGGTCGAGTAGATATACAAACACCTAATCCTCACCTTGTGCGTAGGAAGTAAAGAAAGTGATCACCTTAAGCCTCGGGCTCGACCCCGGCCGCTCCGTCTGAAAAGGAAACAAAAGCCCACGACTTAGACACTAAATGAACCAACTAAGACGCTCGGCATGTGCTTGACTCATGCTTGGATGTGAAACAATTGTGTAATGAAACATATACATCACAAAACATAACATATAGCAATTATTCCCAATTAATTAAGCAATTAAAATTAAATTACAACCTTAAACAAACAAAAGAAAAGCAAAGAAATGCTTAAGTATGCACAAAATGGAAAAATTGAAGGCAGTAGCAGCTCCCAGGATTCGGCTGGGCTGGGAACGGCCCTTTCACTGTAGGGAACGGCCGTTCCTGGCCTCGCTAAAAGTTTCTGGAAGATGGGAACGGCCGTTCCCAGTTTGTACTGGGGACGAGAAGGGTCGTTCCCAACTACCCGAACTTCTCCCCGCGCGTCTGTAACTTTGAACTAAAATTTTTTTGATCATGGGAACGGCCCTTCCCATTCCCAGTTCAAACTGGGAACGGCCCTTCCCACTCTCGGCAAAGGTCATGAACAGGGCCCAGAATGGCCGTTCCCAGTTTATAACTGGGACGGGAACGGCCGTTCCGGCCTGGTTCGAATTACAGAAGCAAAATCAGAACAGGGGAAGCTTCAAAAATGGCCAAAAATGGCAAAATCCAAGACCTAAGAGCTGCAACAACTTACCATTATGCACAAATAATTCATGCAAAACATGCTTGATATAAAACCACACATAAACCCCAAGAAAAACATAATTAAACACCAAAGATCCAAGAATGAAAATGTTAAGCATAAACACATGATCACATTGAATGCTCAACTAACACATGCTTTCATGTAATAAATGCAACATATTCCACATGTATAACTCACATATAAAGATAGAATTCAAATATAACAAGTATAGAACTCATATTAAAAATTTAAACTAAACCCTTACTATTCACATCATGAACAAAAGAAACCATCCAAGGCTCCAAAAGAAGAACTTAAACCATAGAAATGACGAGCATGTCGAGAGGTTTCCGAAACTTACTTAAGCTCGAAGATTGGTCAAGAAACGGGGAAGATATGGTGGATAGAAGCTTGAATCACCAATGAGAGGGTTTGTTTCTCTTTCTTGGCCAAGAGCTGCTGCTATTACGTGAAAAGGAAAGAAAGGAGAAAATGGTTCACTCTTAAGGCTTAATCGGGTTCGGTTCACGGGTTTGGTTCCAGGTTTCCGGTTCGGTTTTAATTTTGGTTGAAAGAGGTTAAGGTTCAACAAGCTCAAACACCAAAATCACATAATCAATTAATTCAATCAAGTCCAAATAAATTCACATAATACAAATACAATTAATTAAAACGCAATTAATATTAAATCACGTAATCTACCTGTACCGACTGTAGGTCGGGGTGTCACAACGGTGAACCCAGGTTCATAATAAGGCAAGATTGGTGGTTGTCGACCATACACAGCCTCAAAAGGTGTCATGCCGATGGAGCGGTGGTAGCTCGTGTTATACCAGTATTCCGCCCAAGCTAAGAAAGCTTCCCATTTGTGTGGCTGATGATATACGTAACAACGAAGGTATTGTTCGAGGCAACGGTTAACCACCTCAGTTTGGCCGTCGGTTTCCGGGTGATACGCTGAACTATTCTTCAGCTGGGTTCCTTGAAGCCTGAATATCTCACGCCAAAAGTGGCTCATGAAGACCCTGTCTCTATCGGAAACAATGGAGTTAGGCAAACCATGTAAGCGAACGACGCCTCGGATAAAAACTTCAGCTACATCCTTAGCTGAAAAAGGGTGGGTTAGTGCCATAAAATGTGCATACTTTGACAATCGATCGACTACCACCAATATGGCATCCTTCCCTTTCGACTTGGGTAAGCCCTCAATAAAATCCATGGTCAATTCGCTCCAAATTTGAGATGGAATGAGAAGTGGTTCCAATAATCCCGCTGGTGCCCGACTATCCTATTTATTTCTTTGACACACATCACAAGCACTAACAAATCGAGTCACATCCCGTTTCATACCAACCCAAGTAAATAGGCGAGAAAGCCTCTTATATGTGCGTAAAATTCCAGAATGTCCGCCCTCTACTGCATGATGGAACTGTTGCAGCAGTTGAGTGCGCAAGCTTTCATTGGCCGGTATCACAATACGACGGTTGTGCAGTACCAGCCCATCGCGTGCTTCGACCCCGTTTAAGCTCATGGGATCGTGCTGTATTTGCACCAGAATTTTCTGAAGTTTAGCATCAACAAGGGTAGCTTGGCGAAGCTCCTCCCATATGGTTACTTGCGGAAGCGAAATAGCCAAAAGTTCTTCATTAGAATTACGCCTTGATAGAGCATCGGCAGCGTTATTCTCCTTGCCGGGTTTGTATACGATTTAATAGTCAAAGCCCAGAAGTTTTGCTATCCATTTTTGTTGTTCTGGAGTTGTAATCTTTTGCTCCAGCAAGTACCGAAGGCTTCTTTGATCAGTGCAGATGGTAAAGCGGCGTCCTAGTAAATAAGGTCGCCAAGACCTGATTGCTTCAAGAATTGCCAACATCTCCTTCTCGTATGTTGACCATGCTCGCTTTGTTTGACTCAACCCTTTACTAAGGAAAACAATCGGCCTTCCTTTTTGTGATAAAACTACCCCGATACCAAAACCGGAAGCATCTGTCTCCATTTGGAACTCTTCCGAGAAGTCTGGAAGCGCTAGTACCGGCGTGGTTGACATAGCTTTTTTCAACTTTTCGAATGCTTTACTGGCTTGTACCCCCCCAATCGAATTGCCCTTTCTTTAACAGATGTGTTAAGGGTCTCGCTATCTCCCCATATTTCTGCACAAACCTTCGGTAGTACCCCGTTAACCCGAGGAAGCCACGCAACTCTGGTACTGACTTCGGAACTGGCCAATTAACCATAGCCACAATCTTTCGGGCATCCACTCGCACCCCTTGACGTGATATAAAATGCCCAAGATACTCCACTTCCTCTTGCCCAAAGAAGCATTTTGATGGTTTAATGTAGAAGGTATTCTCTCTAAGCACCGTCAAAACAGTTCGCAAATGTTGCAAATGCTCACCCCAAGAAGTACTATATATCAGAATGTCGTCAAAGAACACCAAGACAAATTTTCTCAAGTAAGGTTTAAAAATCTCGTTCATCGCTGCTTGAAATGTCGAAGGTGCATTGCATAGGCCGAACGGCATAACTAAGTATTCATAATGTCCATTATGAGCCCGAAAAGCCGTTTTATGGATATCGTCTGGATGGACTCGAATCTGGTGGTATCCTGACCTCAAGTCAAGCTTACTAAAGTATGTCGACCCATGTAACTCGTCGAGCATATCCTCCACCGTAGGAATCGGGAAACGGTCTTTGACAGTAGCCTCATTCAAGGCTCGATAATCTGTGCAGAAACGCCATGTCCCATCCTTTTTTCTTAACTAATAAAACCGGTGAAGAAAAAGGGCTCCGACTCGGTCGGATCAAGCCAGACCGCAACATCTCCTCAATCTGACGTTCGATCTCATTCTTTTGAAAGTGAGCATATCGATAAGGGCTTACATTTATCGTCTTACTTTCATCCCGTAACTGAATTCGATGATCACACGGACGTGATGGTGGTAGTTTCTTTGGTTCTGCCATCACATCTGCAAATTCTGTTAGAAGTTCCTGCAATTCAGTTGGTCCGAGACCTGGAGATACCTGTGATACCTCGCATACGTTGATTTCCTCTGTCAACAATACTAGAAATAGTTCAGCTCCCGCTACCCACTCATGTATTATTGATCCCATTTCCCCTCCCTCAGCTCTCTTACTTGTGGACCCCTGGATTCTAATTTGACGACCTTCCAATTTAAAATCCATCGTCAAGCATCGGTAATCCATAGTAATTGGTCCCAAGCTCTCTAACCACGGTACTCCCAATACCACATCAATTCCTCGAATTGGCAAAGCAAATAAGGTCACTTGGAATTGAACTTCTTGCATAGTTAAATGAATTAATTCATACTTTTCTTGACATACTAATCTTTCTCCATTAGCAACTTTGACAGACAACGGGGAACATTTAGTAACCGGTAATCTCAAACGGGCAGCAATGTAGGGATTTATAAAATTAAGGCTAGAGCCACTATCCACAAGCACACTTACTTGTTCGTTGTTCACCGTAGCTTTAAGTCGCATGGTATGGTTCCCTGATTCTCCCATCACGACATGGATAGAAACCTGAAGCTCCTCTATCGTCCCACCTTGCTTTTCCTCTACGATTTCATCCTCAATGTTATCCGATTCTAACTCGATGAGCAATGCTTGCACATTTTGACATCGATGCCCAGGTGTAAACTTCTCATCGCAATTGAAATATAGATTCTTTTCTCTTATTTGCTTCATTTCCTCCCACGTGAGACGTTTCTGTGTCCCGCTTGACTGTTGAAGCTCTCCAGATATCGGGGATGCAGGATTCTGTCTGGTACTTGTGCGAGGGGGTGCACTAGCACCACCGGTTTTTTTGGTTCTCTGAATTTGTTCGCTCTTTCTCTTTGCTAACTCCATAGCAGCTTGCAATGACTTTGGTTTTAGCAAACGAAGATCTCCCGAAATCTCCTCCTTTAATCCTGCCATGAATACTCCCATTAATGCATTAGGAGGCCAATCTGGTAAGCGGTTCATTAATCGCTCAAATTCGCTCAAGAACTCGCGAAAGGTTCCCGTTTGTCGTAATTTACTCATGGCTCCATTAGCATCCTCATACTCAGACGTTCCGAAACGAAGTAGCAATCCCCTTTCAAACCTTTTCCATGTCATCGTTTTGTTCCGATTTGCATGTGAGAACCATTGCCACCATTGATTTGCTTCTCCTTCCAAGTAAAACGATGCCAATTCAATCTTCCGATGCCCACGAATTTTCTGTTTAACAAAATATTGTTTTGCTCTATCCAACCATACTCTCGGCTCATCCCCAACAAACCGTGGAAACTCCATCCTCAACGGTTGCCACTTTTTCCTCTTCCCATCTTTGCTTCGGGTAGATTGCTTGCTATGGACCGAGGTGTCGAAATCTGCATAAGAACTGCTATCTCCTGTATCACTACTCGAATTCGAGCCCGAAGAGGACGAGTACTCGCCTTCAGTAAAAGTAGGATTTTTCTGTTTCGATCCCCTCTGCCTAGGTTTCAGATGTTGTGCTGTCAACAATTCCGAAATATGTTGCACCGATGATTTGACCTCTTGTAAAGAATTCTCCAGGCTATCCAATCGTTCTCGGTTGGTTGCCATCGTTGTGATGAGCGAAGCGTTGATATGATCGCTGCTGGCTCTAGATACCAATTGATGTGATCGCAAAAGTATCAATAAGGTTCTTGCTTAAAGGAACAAGAAAACCATTCAATTCTCAAAACGTAGTCCCCAAAACAAACTAAAACAAGTATTTAAACCTTCTCCTACTAGGTTACGGATATAACAGAGAAATTAAATAACAGGAATTAATAAAACTAGATTAATAATAAACTGGGCCTCTAATCGCCATAGCGTGGATTGGCCTTTGGAATCCGACTACTCCTCCTAGGCCCACGGGGCTGCTCTGGTACGGGCTCATCACTCTATAATATTTTATTTCTGATTGATCAACCTTAGCAAAATCCCTTTGACTAATGAAAGTAATCACATGAGCGTCAATTGTTGACTTTTAGTTTTGCTGTCATCCGTTGGAGGTTGGTTGCTACATATTATCGACTCTTCATAAATATGTACAACTTTCTTATGTTTAGAATTGGAAAGAGATATACAGATCTCAACATATACATTTCTGCCTTTTTTTTTTTTTTTTTTTTTCTTCTTTTGTAATACTTCACTAACTCAATAGTTAAATGTTTATAAATATTGTTATCATGCATGCAACTTGATGTAAAATTGCATAAATAGAATAAGAAAGTATAATAGAAAACAAAACTATTAGGATTGGATGGTGCATGCTAATATGAAGTAATTATCTGAGGGTTTAAATAACGAAATATTAACTTTTATGTCTTGACAGCTAAATTTTGTGTAAATAAGATGTTCAGAAAAATTTATCCCTGATTCGGTTTCTGTTGATCGCAACTAATAATATATGTAGATATATTAGCTTGTTATTTAATTGGTATTTTTTTTTAACTTTACACCGATAACACGATGAATATAAAACATTCACCTCTCATCACAGTATCATAGAAGATTGGTTTGAAAATTTTATTTAGAAGATTGTATTCTGACTTCTCGTACATAACTTACGCAAAACTATATATAAAGCTATAAGGATTTAGGGGAGAGTAAATTAAGCAAATCTGCAGACAACAGTATCATAGAAATTGTTATTTAGAAGATTGTATTCTGACTTCTCATGCATAACTTGATTTTTTTTACTGACAAATAGATGTGCATCACGATTCATGGATGTAGACTGCCGTGATTTACCCCCACTGTTTAAGCCGAAAGTTTAGCTCATCTTTAGACTAATAATGGGATTAAGGATATCATTGAAAAATTGTTGCCAATTTTATAATCCAGGAAATGTAATTAGTATCTTAAACTTTCAACATTTCTTTGTAAACTATGAAGCTAAAAGGAACGATATATATCCATGCAATTAAATTGTATATGGAACTGGTAAATTAATTTGATGTTTATTGCTATGGTTTGGAAATCAATTAAACTAAAATAAAATTGTAAATGTGAATGTAAATTCGTTTTAAAATTATCTGGGCAGTCCACAGTTGGAACACCCCCGCACCCTGTTAGTTATAAATTGTCAAGATTATAAATATAGTTTAAAAGGGGTGTAAGTTATTTAAGATCTCCTTAATTGATGTTTAATTACCTCAGGTGGACTAGGGCTTATGGTAATATGGAAGTCTTAGAAAGCTTGGAAAATACCATTTTTTTAAGAACAGAGAAAAGGAATTACTAGTTTTCATACAATAAAATACTTGGGCCAAAATTATCTTCATCAAAGTTATCTGGATCAAGTTATCTTCATGGTGGAGCTAAGCTCGCTTTAATTCTTTGGGGTTTGTGGTGGTTTCGAAATAGGAAGAGAACGGAAGGGTGCACTATGCGTCTGGATGAGCGACACCTCTCTCCCTACAGGTCGGATATCTCCCTCCAGCATTAGCACTTTAGATCAGATTGTGAAATGGAATCCCCCCGACCCCGATATTGTGAAGCTTAATGTTGACGGTGTTGTGTTCATGAAGACGGGTGAAGTTGGTGTTGGCATTATTGCAAGGGACCACAAAGGTGTTTGCTTAGGATGGATTGTGATCGGTTCGAAGGACTTCTTGAGCCTGAAGCTATCGAAGCTGTGTCTGTTTTGCGAGCGTTGGAACTGGCTCATGATCGAGGCTGGTCTCATATTTTGGTGGAAAGTGACTGCTTAAACCTTGTGCATAAACTGAAGACCCCTGAAGAAGATCGTTCTACACGGGGTAATATCATCCAAGATATCAAATTATTCTCTTCTTCTTTTTTGTTATGTGGTTTTCAATTCATTCGACGTGAGGTCAATGTTGTGGCTCACTTGTTAGCTCGCTCGTAATGCGGCTCCGGCCTGCACGGGTGGCTTTGTTGTGCCATCATTTCTTTTGGATGCTATGTTGGTTAATTGTAATGCCCTCTGATTGGTTTCGTCCAATTGAGGGCCTTCTACTCAAAAAAAAAAAAAAAAAAAGTTATCTTGATCAAAATCTTCACCATCCCCATCTTTATAAGTTAACGGCTAATTAAAGTGAGTTCCTCTGAACAAAAATCTCTTCAAAACTCTAGAATTTTCACTAAAATCTTGCAAAAACAATGTATTCTCTAGGTTTTTATTAAACGAATTTGAACATCTAAAAAGAATTATATGTTTGATTGTCGCTGAATCATCTACCCTGTTGGATCTCATTTTGGTCGTTGAGTATTTCAAAATGCGTGCTCCAATGTTTCAAAATTCAAAAAGACGCAATGATTGCTTGCAGGCGCGTACATGCGATCGCGTGTCTGCTACACGATATTGGATTGGTTGCATGCACGGTTGAGGGTAGGCCTAAAGTACGAGTGCAATTAATGAGTTTAATTTACCAATCGGAATAAATGAGGAATTATTTATATCCTAAGTCGTGGAGTGGTGGTGTCCATCGTCTAAGGTATTTAGGCTAACAACTGGCTCACTATTCTGATACATTAAATGCATGGTCGGTCGTTTACTCCATGAATTGTTAGTGATCACATGGCCACTAAGGGAGTGATCGGGGGTAAATCTCCAAGCAAGATCCTCGACTCCAGGATCGACATGTTTCGTTTGGCTCTAGAGGGTTTGGGTTAATGCCCGATCTAGAAGTCAGATAGACTGGGTTATTGAGAAGGGTTAAACTGCAATGTATGATGTCATGAGAGTGCCACGTAATAGAGCAGGACTGAGTCATGTCAGATGTGATGTTTTCATTTTTAAGAATATATTTTCATAATCCCATTTTAATTTCAGAAATTAATAATTAAAATATGAGCAAATTACATTTTTAATCCCATAGGATTAGGCCTTTTACAATTTTAGTCCCGTTTCTTTAAAATATAGCAGGACTCTCACTTGCATTCACAGACAACTGAACAAGTGAGAGACTCTTAGGCTAATTGGTTGACCAAACGTACTGTGCTTCTTGGACTTCCATATAGAGCGGACTTTGGGCAATTATTGGAACGCCAAATTCCAGTCAAACACAATCTATATAATAATTGGATACGAATACACTAGTATAAATACGATACAAATAAAGTAATTCGAATTTTTTTTAAAAAATTTCATATATAAGATGTCAAATATAATATATTACGAGAAAATAATATTATAAAAGTGTCGATGCATTGAACCACACAAGCCAAAGCCATTGAGTTCCATAATGGACGAGAGTATTACTACTTTAATAATTATTTTTTATTATATATGTTATTATTAGTTTGAATTTGATCAAATCATTAAGATTAAAAAAAAATAGTAATGATAATTGCGTATTCAAGCTAGTTAAGGCAGCATAATCGGCCGTTAAATTACCCTAAATGCAACAGAATAATCAACAATTGTTCTAGGGATATGAAGATTATGAAATTTACTTTCTCTGTCAATATCGATATTACACCGCTGGAGAGCAAGACTTCATTGAGGTAACAAGGCACACTTGCCACTACTACTACTCCAACAAACTACAAATTTACAAAGTAACTGTACGAAAAAATATATATATTACAAAGGACCATTTCATTGTTTTGTCATTCAGATCACCTGCCGCGCATATTCAACACCACATGACACGATCGTACATACCGTATAATGGAATGTACGAGTTGCCAAGAGAGAGGATTGTAAGAAAATTCTTATACGAGCCGAATATTTGAGCCCATATATGAACCCAATAGTTCAAATTAAATCAAATTTTATGGTTTAGATTCTTTTTTATTCGATGTAAATTAAATAAGTTGCAAAATCTAAGCCCTTGAGTGCATGAACGGGACCTAACTCGAGTGCACACAAGAATTTCTCGAGGGTAGTATTATCGAATGTAAGTTTATATACTAGCTCGAACAGCAGTTAAAACAACAATCACTTATACTTTCCATTTCAAAAGGACAAGAAGGGTTTAGTTAATCGACTAGTCATCGGCACGAAATCAGAATTCTCAAAAGATCAAAAATGCATTTATTTCCCTGTTCAGGCTGCTGAAGACAAAAGTTTTGTCAATAAAACTTGAATGAAAGACCTCCTGCTGTTAAAAAATAACTTCCTTCAGCAAGTTTTTGATCAATTTTTGGGAAAAAGCCAGAAAAATATAAGGAATAACTTGTTGACATGATTACCTTTCCAAAATTCCCATGGATGGGGTAATAGGGTGAAAAACTAATCATAATTCAAATCATCGTCGTCCTCAAGCTCCACTTCAGCATCATCAGATCCACCAAGGAGGGAAAGGAAAATCAGAACAGCAACAAGTTGAGTGGCAAGAAAGTATTTTGCTCTTCTTCTGAACTTTTTCTCTTCCTCCGTCTTCTCTCTCTTAGGCTTTGTCTTTGGCTTCGAACCTGTATTGCACAGAAAGAACAAGTTCGGGAAATTATTAATTACATCGATAATCATGCTTTATTCTGCTAAAATGTCATTTAAAAGCCGACATAATAAAGAAACCAGAGTTAAGTGATGTAGAAATTTCCAGTTTCAGTTATAGCCATCATAAAATACACAACATGATAAACCTAATTCATTGTATGCTTATAACCTCAAGCCTGCCTGCTTATTTATAGTAGAGACTAATTGATATTTCACTTAAACTCAAGCTCACATATAATAGAACATTACTTATAACCATTACACAAATATAGTAAAAATGTTACAATGTATCTGGTAGAAGCTGCCGGAAACCCATTATTTTGTAGGCAGAAGCTCAAGGTTTCGAGCTCAAAAAGCACAAACTTGAATCAAGCATCGCTGAAGCATACTTGACTCACCTTACACCCCTAAATTAGGTGGGCAGAGTTAAACTAAGTATTTGTTTGGGCGATGGTGCAATTTATAGAAAGATGATATTGCATCACATATATGATGTATGCACCTGTGTATAATCTTGAAGTACATATGCATGTACTTGGTATTAGTCAACTATCACTAGCCACTATGAGTGTAAAGCATAGTAGGGCTCGTTAAAGCTCTATTTGCATCACTATGTTCAATAAAAAAATGAGGGAAGCTACAATAGAAACAAATTGAATTAGATTACTGATCTATATAACTCCTCTTCAAGCTAGATATATGGCCAACTTAAACTCAGGATCCTACACCACATCTAATCGTTTTCCAAAACATATCAATGCTTTATATCTTGTTTCCAAACCTATTCCGTTATTTATGTCACTCAGATAAGTAATTTAGGCATTCAAGTAGTGAACACGCCATTCATCATCCATGTTCTGTTTGCCAAACTAGTCAATAATGAAACAAATGGACACGCTTTTTTTTCTGTGCAAGATGAAACACCAAAAAAGCTTCACAAATGGAAAATTCACATTTTAATACATTAAAACTAGTGACATAGGAATGAGCTAAATAAAAGGATAAGACGTGGGATATAAAAAATTTATTGCAATCTGTCCTTTGTGTGCTTGATTAGATGACAGGTGGGATGTATTCCTCATATGCTAAGACTTGTGCTGTTATCTGGTTTTCTTTAGAAGAATCTGAGGGTAACCTTTGCAATTTTCACAATTCTTTAATGGGGTCAGGAGGTGATTTTGATGATCAAACGTCTTTAAACCAGTTAAATGGGTTAAAGAATTTTCGCAAATTATTGACGTATAAGAATTCTATCAAGCTATCAGAATTGAATGCAATAAGCTAACCGAAGTTCAGCTGTTGAAATTTCAAAGCTTATTGAACCGAGTTACAGTCAATAGCCAAAATTATCTGAACATGTAAAAACACATATAAAGTATCTCCATATAATTCTAATTATTGAATCTGCAAATATATTACAACTCTCTGATTATAAAAGTGAAATTATTTCCAAAATTGATATGTGAATCTGGATGTTGAGATTGCAAGCCAACAAAACCTACTTAGGATCTAACTTACTACCAGAAATAAAAATAAAATACATAGTATTTCTGTTAAAAACTTTATAAAATTAAAACAACAAATGGATTTATTAAAATAATTAAACCATGCATGCATCACATTACTTCGTTTCACAAGTCATACAACAATGATACTGGTCTCCTATAAATGAAGGAGAAACAAGAAAAAGAAAGAAGTTAGCTTTTTTTTTTTTCCATAAAATGCAAAATAAGATTTTTCTCAAAAATTTTCTACAATATATACTTTTGCATAATTCTTGATAGAGATTCTGATTATTTTTCGAATTATATTGAAATCTAACTGAGCATGCTTGGTTTGAAGATTTTTACCTTAAGAACTTGACATTAAGAATTAAGACTCTGACCAAGATATACAATTGATTTTCTTCTGAGTATTTAATTCAAATCAATTCTGTTGAAATAAACTACTAAACAGGATGTTTGATTAGTTTCTTATTGTTAAGAGTTCCATTCTGAATACCCAGAACTTTTAACCAGTGTTCTTGAAATTGGAAGGTTTATGTAAAATACAAATGTCAAATGATTTCAATTTTAGCAGAGAATATAAATGAAGCATGGCATGCAATACAACTTCAAGTAACTCACTCCAATGTGATGGGCCTCTCCTTGATGATGAAGAGGGATCTGACTTGGGAACTGATGATGAAGATGATGAATCCGAATCTACATACTCTGTTTTAAGATTCTCAGCGTAATTTACAAGATTAGCATGCTCCAAGATCTTGCTTCTAAGAACTGATGTTTCCTGTAGGAACCGACAAAAAGGATATTCATAATTTAGTGAATAAAATTAGATATTCAAATTTACCCATACCAAGATGGAAAACAAATAAACCACAAGCCTCAAGATGATCGCAATAGGATGCAACAATAAAACATTCATAAAAACGAAACTTCCACCAAATTATGCACAGTAGATGTGGCAGTGATGGAGGTGGTGTATAAATAAACAACGAAAAAATACATCATTTCAGTGGCTATCACTTATCACAGACATGTTAATATGATTCTCACACAGAATTCAGACTCGAGATACAATCAAATGCGACCAGTTGAACAGGAGACAAGTAAAAAAAATGTCTTCAAACCACAACAATTAATAAGAGAGGTAAAGATGCTGTGCAAAATCGTCGCTCCTTTGTACCTCAAAAGCAGCATGTCCAAGTAGCTTTTCAAGGAATGCACTAAGCTATTTTTTTCTGTGTTAAAACTAAGCACTCAAAGAAACAGATCTTGTCAACTTATAAACTCTTATTCAAAACTCAGTCATTGAACTCATAGCCAATTTAATCTCTTTATGCCTTTTCTATTTTTAATTCTCAATTTCCTACTTCTTCACTTTACTTTTTTCTTCATATATTTCTTTTCAAAGAAAAGGATATATTGGTGAAGTTCATATTGTTCTAACTGGTGATTCATTAAGCAAGAACTTACTGGTTTCAGATATAACAAAGAGCACCCCATGCAAAAATACATGCACATCCAGATAGAGTAGTAAACCTTAATGCAAAAGCTTAAACCTAAATGATAATAGACGATAGTAATAATGAAGGCATAAAGCAACTAAGAGTACTCACAGGTAATGCATGAAGTGTAAAAAGAACATGTCCCAGAAAAATTGCATCCAAACTTGTCGCCCTGCATTGACATAATACTTTAGTTTCATATTACATAAATATATGCAAAAAAGCATTCAAGTTTGCAGAGCCAAAAGGAAATAACCTGTTATCAAACAGAAAAGACTGTTCCCCTAACCTAGATGATAGAGCATTATAAACCTGTGTTGCTCTACTGTATATCTGTGCAAAAACAAACAAAAGAAAGCTTATGATTTATGCTTTTGCCAGGGAAGCAACAGCAAACCAAAGATAATAAAGAACTTTTACAAACACTATCCGAACTCATGGGAAACCTTGCCTTTTCAAGTTCACAAATGACATATAGCAAGCATAACAGCTCATATGTTTCCCGATACTCGACGGTTTTCACATAGACAAGTACATACTCACATCAGGAGAGAAGGATCACAATCAATAAGGGGATGCTTGGCTGAGCTTTTAAGCCCCTGGAAAAATCTATTAAGCTGTTTTCAGAGTTTATAGCTCATTCAAGCTGTTTCATAGATTTTTCAATAAAAGAGCTCATAAACTTCCTCAAAACATTTCCTAAAACAGAATTATAAGTTCTCTAATTCCAAATCCCAAAATGACATGAATATCCTTAATTGCATTGAATATTGTATTTCTATAATCTCAGACAGAAATATTAGTTAAATGAAATTAACTCTATTATATTATCTTTTCATCATATTATACTTCAAAAAACATATTACCTCTTAAATATTGTTTTATCCTAACATTAACAAATTGTATAAGATAAGATGTAGGGGTTATAAATCCAAAAACATCTTATAAGCTTTTGAAAACAAGCATAGCCAGCTAGCCTCTAAATCAACTTTTAGTTGACCAGGAACATAGTAATCAAGATTTTAAGAAAACTGCATAGTACCTCTTCTTCTCTTCTTTCGGCATTGTCGGAATTTATCCCTAGCCGTTGTCTCACAGCATGAACTTGCTTTAAGTACAAAACTTTACCGATTGGCCATGGCAGATCAGAGTAATAAATCTTCTGCGCTGATTTACCATCTGAACCGAGCCAGAGCTCATACATGACTGCATCTGCAAGCCATGACTCAACCATCGCTTTGGCTGATATCCACTCAGATATTTCACTGACATCAGAGTCCAAATTAACAATGCCATCTTCCTTAAGATGATTAACGGCGCCTCCCTTTTCGTTGTTATAGGCCACGTAACCACCATATTCAACAAAGGGTATTTGATCTGGTAGGAATAAATGAGTTTCTAGTCAAATTTCTGCTGTATGGAACTCGCTTGTGAGATAGCAGAGAAGAGAACTAGTAGTTCAACAAATCAACATACGAGATGAAAAAGCAGTCTGCGATAGTAACAAGAGCAGAAACCTAGAACGAATGTTTTAAGGCTACATGTATTTGAAGAAATACGATTATTAAATGTTTCAAAAAATGCTGAGGTCAACTCGGTTAATTTTAAGGTCATATCTGGGTTAGTTGTGTATATTTTGTATTAGAACCATCATTATTACTAATTCAAGTACCACTATTTGCTTTTACTTGGTACATATTTATGCATTTTCTTTATTTTCACCGCACCAATTATCAACTAAAACTTGTACTCTGTATTTGTGGACTCCCTTACAACCACAATTGGTCCTATCATATATATCCTCTTTTCTTCTCTTCCTCTTTTTTTCTCTTTCCCCTTTCTTTCCTCCTCTTTCTCTTTCACTTCCATTTATTTCTTCGTGTTCTGGTATATTTTTCAATAATGCAATACATGATGAATTTAGCATAAATCCTCTCAATCAGAAATATAACTAAAGTAAAGAGGCCAAAGTGGGGCGTAGTGACAATAGATGATGAATTTAGCATGAAGATTCTTTTGGACCATAATCTTAGGAGTTCAGACATAATTCTATCAAAATGGGTTCTACACAGAAATGGTGCACCCATGTCCTCTATGCCCTATGCTTAATTCAGAGCACAAGGAAAAATTATGTAAAGAACCACAAACAACGCATGAGATTTTAATATATCTCATAAATTGAAATATCATTTAGAATAGTAATTTTCATGCTCAACCACAAAACCGGACTAACTTCTTAAACTTATCTATCACAGATAAATATCCACTTCCTCTGAACAGCAGCTTGGCAGTTCTTTTCTGGTATTTTCAGAAAACAAAATCAATCTGCAGCGATAACCATGCTTATTCACCAAGTATTCAGCAATACAGAAAAAACCATAATCCTTATGCCCAACAAAGGATGAAAATTAAATTACACCAAAATCAAAATCAGCATGAAAGATGTAGGATATTATTCTTCATCATTTGACCTGTTTGTCAGGTCTTAGCAAGCTAAGCATGTCTAAATACTGAGAATGTTATAGTTCCGTATCTGGCAAAATCAACGTGACTGATTAAGCTTCTTGTACCAAAATTATCCCATTCAGCATTACCAATGCAGATACCAGACATCCAAAAAAACCTAAATAATTGCTACTTCTGAGCTGCATAAACTCCAAAGAAATAGTTAATTCCTAATCCTTACAACTCCAAACTCCAGAAACTATGAGGAACAGGAATCCTTAAAATGATCAACCAGGCAGGGAAACGCACCGCATGATAGAAAAGCAAAAAGAACACTGAATGGAAAATATAGCAAATAAATTTCGCATCAAAATCAAACGAGAAACCAAAAAAATAGGCAGAAAACAAATACCCGATGAAAACTAAACCTCGCAAGAAAAATATAATTAGTTACAGTAACAAAGTTACCGGAATCCGGATGAAGGGGATTGAAATCCAAAGTAAAAGGGATCTTGGACAATCTGAGATAGATGTAAACGGGAAGGCATGTCGGGCAGGCTGTAGGCAGCCCAAAACACGGCTTCCTTGCCACCAGCTTCAAATTCTCTGTTGCCGCTCTTCCATCTTCCATAACTTTCAAGGGCTTCTGCAATTGTGTATACAATATGGGCTATGTTAATGCACCTTGTGGTCTTGGGCAGTGTTTATCGCAGTGGACAAGGAATCTAGATTTTAAACCCTTGCGAGGGTTTTGCTGGTTTTCGGCTGGTTTATGAGTCTACCGTGGGGACGAATCCATTTGCTGTTAAAAATCGGAATCAATAACTGTAACTCAAATATGTATATTGAGTTAGAATTAGATTACCCGAACCCGAACCCGAACCCGAACCCGAACCCTCCGATGAAAAAATATGATTAATTTATACATGGCTTTAGAAATAATAAAGAATAGGGGTGAGAAAAATCCAACCGTAACTGAAAATCGAATCTAACCAAAATCGGATCGATGCTGGTTGGTTCAATTCGATTTCGTTTAATGATTTTTTAATTTTTTTATTTCGATAAAAATTAAATAATTTTTTATTTTAGCCAAATCAAAACCGAACTAGTTTTGGTTCGATAAACTATTAACAAAAATACTAACCAAAATTTCCATTATTTACCGAAAGCTCACCCTACTAAAGAAACAATAACTTTTGCATATAAGGACTTAGGGCTGTCAACGGGTCGGACTCGGATCGGATTCGTGAATTCCGAATCCGAGTCCGATTATGACATTTAAAATCCGAATCCGAATCCGAGTCCTATAGGATTCGAATTCGTCCACATCATATTCGCATGTATTTGGATCGGATAATCCGACTAAAATATTCGACCCGGGAAAGAACAAGCCTCTTTCTGCATATTTCTTCCTCATATCTGGAATTTTTTTAAAGTGGAACTTCAAACTTATTGGACAGAACAGGAGAAGGAGAGGGCTGTTGAGGAAGATCTAAGTACTCGGAATTTAGATCTGAGGCAGTGGTTGTATGATTGGCGGCGGCGACAACCTAGACGACGACGTTCGGTGGCGGCAGTAGTGTGAAGCTTGGCGGTGGCTGGTGGTCCGCGGAGATGGGATCTCTCACGGTGACGGTAGTTGGAAGTGATGGAGAGCTTGAAAAACTTAGAATCAGACAGCAATGGTGGAGAGTAGAAAATGGGAAAAATCAATGAGACGGGGAGTAATGTGTGCAGTGTGCGGCTGTGCGAGCTTTTGTTGGGAATCTTGGGATTAGGGATCTTGATTTGCATTTTAAATTTCTCCATTAATGTTAGTGTTGTATATTGCGTTTCTTCTTTTAATTTTATTTATACTATATTATATGTTACTATACTATATTTAATTTGTACCAAAAAAAAAAAAAAACCTATATTTAATTTTTATAGGAATTATTATTCTCTATATATTTGAAAATATATCTTATTGAATAAATATGTTGAAGTTTTAATATTTTTATTAGTATAAAAAAATAATTAATTTAATAAATATTATAAAAAAGTCGGATTCGGATCTTTAACGGATCGGATTCCTTAATTCCATATTCGCTCCATTTATTTCGGATAATGAATATTTATAATCGGATATGATCCATCGGACATTTTTATCGGACGAATATGCTGAAATTCGGATCGGATTCGGACCGGATTCGGATTAAAATCCGATCCATTGACAGCCCTATAAGGACTTGAGATAAAATTATTAATATGACAATAATTTTATATGTTGCGAAGGGATTTATATATTTTTATCGATATTCCTATCTATACCTATACTATTATATAAAATAAGAAATTTCCACAGTAATCAGGATCTTTTAAATTCTAAAATTTCTTTTTTTTTTTTATTTCTTTTTTGTTTGTCTTTTTAATTATTTTCTCTCTCCCTCGCTCCAAAAATTCATTTTTTTTTTATTTTTTTATTTTTTTTTGTTGACACAGGCACACCCATAAAAAATTCATTGATTATTCTTTTCTTCTATATTTGTAAAAAAAAAAAAAAAAAAAATCTATTATATTTGTTTTCTATATTTATAAAATATCCGTATTATTCTTTACTAATTTCACTTTTCACGATCTCAACTTTTTTTTTTTTTTGGTTATTTTTTTTACTTTAACTCAAAGTCTGAATTGATTGTACCCAAAAAAGAAAAAACCTCAAGTCTGAATTGCTCCAACCTCCTTTTCTTATTATTCCACAATTTAATTTTTTTTTTCATTATTTTATATTTTAACTCACTTTTCCTATTATTCCACAATCTAAAACTTTTTATTGTTTATTATTTTATATCATTTTCAGAAAATTGGACTTCACCCCTAAAACTCTCCAACTCTCACTTTAACCCTAAAAAATTGCCCAAAAAAAAAAAGAAAATCAATCTCTGAAATTATAAAATGTTCAGCAATTTTCAATCACTGCCCAACATTTTTCCATTGGACTGCATTTTCTGTACATTCAACTTTGCCATAACAAATGTCAATATTGAACTATCAGCTACCTGAAATTAAAATGCACAACATATACACAATTTACACAAAATGTACATCAACCACTGGTTGATGTGTTCTGAGACTATTCAGGCAGAAAGGGTAGCCTAACAACACTAGTACCTGTACCTCCCGACGCGGATTTGGGGCCTGCATATTTGACGAAAGTCGAATTTCTCTTATTGAGTTTCTGAGGAAGGATTTGCAGTCTGGGGTTTGATTCAGTGCCCGAGTTCTCAGCAAGAAGCTGATAGCTCTCGACAAGCTCAAGTTGTCGGGCTACAATTTCAGAACGTCTGGGTAGAAGTTCTACAGCTTCACCACCAGGTATAACTATGTACTCAATTGCAAGTCTCACTTCCTGCAGTAGTAAACCAGAGACAAAAACTAGGGTCAATATTACCTCTCTAATTTCTAATTACTTGTAATTACACAAACCTCCCCTTTCAGATCCAAAATTACAAATACCCCTTCGGACCTTTGAAATTTGATCCAATCTGACAAATATCAAGCTTGAGTGGAAGAATTCATATAAAAGGGTACAACTTTATAACATTATTTAATTTGTATGTAATGACGAACAGAATGGATACTTGTAAGGTGGATACAAGTTATGGGGATGTATGAGTAATTTCTAAACTGAGAGGGAGATTTGTGTATTTGCACATAGTTAAGGGGAGCCTAATGTAATTATTTCTAAAAACTAAACAAGTATGTGTAATTTCTAACAGAGAGGGAGATTTGTGTAATTGCAAGTAGTCATGGGGAGAGTAATGTAATTATCTCTACAAATTAATCAAGAAAAGAAAACTAAACAAGAAGTTATGCACCTCCAAGGCATCAATCTCCTCTAATGATGGTTTTTGCTTTGGTGCATCATCATCTTCGACCTCAATATCATCAAACGAAGTTCCACTTGATTGCTTCTTTATAGAGCTAAACGAATCCATCCCAAGAATCATGCGAACCGCCTTCACCATTTGTGCCATGGTAGTAGACTACAATGTTTTAAACAAAGAAAAGCTGTTTAAAATATGGTCTATTGATCCATAAGGAATGTATTTGATAGGGCAAAACCCGACGATGAAGATACCTTTATGACAAATACAGGCAGCTTATGAAATTTTGCCACCCCACGAATCCAAGGATTTTCTTTCATTTCATAACTCGATGCTAGAATAGCATCTGCAGAACCCATATCATCAGTAACATCTATTTTATCCTCAAGCCCCAATACAGCTGCTACTTGTAATAAATCAGCTTCTTGGATCTGAAATACAGCAAAAACAAAAACAATTTAATCACAATCCAAGTTATATATATTCTCCAAGAGAGTTCAAAGCTGAAAGAGTTATGAAATAGGAAACCTAAACATAGTACCTTGTACGTATATACATACAACGGGTAGTTCGTTTTTCTCAATGATACATTAGAGCCCACTTTCTTGGACTTAGGATGGAAATCTTCATCTTCATTGTCAGATTCTATTTCAATCTTTACTTTTTTAACAATTGTAACCTTGGGGTTTACAACATTTTCTTTTTGATTAAATTGAGTTGATTTCGATGGATTCTTAGCTTCGGTATCTGCTTTGCTGACTTTAAACAGCTGTGACTTCTTTGCTGTCATCTTAGCATCTTCAATGTGGCCTTCTTCAATAAGTTGGCTTGATGTCAAGGCATTATTAGCTTCAACATCTACACGCCGGATTTCAAACAATGGAGATTTTCCTAGCACGGATTGTGATTTATAAATTTCATTAAAATAATTAACAAAAAACTTTCAAAAAAAATACCAATTATTTACGCCACAAAAATAAATTTCAAAACTACCTGCTAATATAGCATCCACTGTTGCATCTAGCCTGTGATGAACTCGACATTCTGTCTTTGATATCATCTCAACGGCACACGTAAATGGAGGAGGGCCTTTCCTCTCTAGAATAGTTTTCTGCACTTTCCTCTTTCGCGCTTCCTCATCACCCAAAGTAACACTCTGTTTTTTCAACCAAGTAAAATAGAATTAGGGATAATTGCACCGAAAGACTTGATGTTTGGTCTAATTACACCGAGACTACCCTTGAGGTTTGAAAAATTACAAAAATTTCCCCAATCAAGATATTCACATTACATTTGGATTAATAAATATTAATGATATCATCTCTTATTTTTATGATTACCCTATTTGTTTTGACACTTACTGATCAATAATAATAAAATTTAAAATTCTGACTATAATAACACGCAAGGCCAAACCAACCGTAAGGTGGTGTACTATGGCAAATTTTTTATAATTTCTCGAACCTCTAGGGTATGCCAAGTGTAATTATCCCAAAGAATTATTATATTTCCACATTTCTGTAATTGCAGAAACTTCAAAATTACAAATCCCCACTTCTAACTCCCAACATTTGCTCAATATCAAGGGTATTCAAACTGGCAAAAAATCACCTCAATTCCGCCAACTAGGCTCTGCAACGAGGGATTTTTAATGATGCTATCTATAGTAATTCCATGAGCTGTTCCAACAAGCTGAACTCCTCTTTGGGCAATCGTACCGGCCGCCAATGCTTCAAGCTCTGTTCCAATTTCATCAATTATAATGGTTTGAGGCATGTGATTTTCAACTGCTTCAATCATTACCTGCTCACAATCAGAATCCGGAAACAGAGTCAATGCTAACTAAAACAGGAATTTCCGCCTAGGTGTATAAAACATAAAACACGAGCACATCTCACATTATGCTGCAAATGAACATTTGGGACTTGCATCCTTCTAGCACGGCCTATACCGGAATGAGGCACATCGCCATCACCACCAATTTCATTTGATGTATCAACAATTACAACACGTTTCTTCTGGTCATCGGCCAAGATTCGAGCTATTTCTCTAAAAGCCAAAAAAACACACATATCATCAATATTACAAAGCCAAGATTCTGATGAATGAAATACATTTAATATTTGTACCTGATTAAGGTTGTCTTGCCAACTCCTGGAGGGCCTATGACCAAGATGGAGCCACCACTTTCAACCAAGTCTCTTATGATTTCAGCACTTCCAGATACAGCTCGGCCCACGCGGCAAGTGAGGCCTATAATTTGCATTTTGCGGTTTCTAATAGCACTTATACGGTGTAGAGAGTGATCAATCCCCGACCGGTTATCATCAGAGAATTCACCAACCTAAAAACCATCAATTAACTTTACCATTAAATATACATACAAGGTACTTCACATGAACTTATAAATGCTAAAGCTCAAATCTTTATTTAAGGGCAAATGAGATGATCATTGATTCGCTAAACAACCTTCGAGATAGCATGCCTCAGATCCTCTGGCATCACCGGCTGCTCCGAAATCAGCCAATCACCGGAAGGAAAACGAGCGAGGGGCTTTCTCCCCAAGTCCATCACCACCTCAATCAGTTCCCCAATCTCCTCATGCCTAAACAATTCTTGCTTCATCCTCAAAGGCACTATTTCAAGAAACAAGTCCATGTCGGAGACCACCTCATCGCCCCAACCCCCAGAACCCGAAGTGGAGGCGGTGTTTGGAGAAACCGGCAAAAACCCACTTCCTATCGCCTTCCACTCCCTCGGACGGCGTATCTCCGGCGCCGGCACGCCGGAAGACGAAACCTTCGCACGCCTCCGACGTGTTCGACGAATCGACGCAGAGAAAGATGGAGCTGCCGATCTGCATTTCTGCAGGTAAGCGAAGGTTGAGGTGGGGAGCTGCTGCGCTGAGTGCCAACAGCTGTGCAGATCGATCAAAACAATATGGGAATTCAAAGCTCTCATCGTTTGTCTCCCTCCCAACCAAAAAAACAATAAAATTTAGATAAATAATGATCAAAGCAAGAAATAGATATCAACCCTTTTTCCCAATCCGAAATCTTGATTGGTTAAGATGGAGATTTCGCTGATGATAGAGGGAGAAGATTCGTTAGCATCTCCTGTGGCATTGGAGGAGAGGAGGGGTCCATTGGAGTGTAGAGAAAGCAAAGTGTTGAACGAATTACGAAGAAGGGTGTCCACAATCACATGAAGACGCACCACGTGGGTGGCTGCTTCGGACCACACATTTTTGGTTGCGTTGATGACTTGTTCTGTTGCTCCCATTTTCAGCTCAAATATCTTTCAGACATTTACAATTCTGTGCCAGTAATTCTTACAAAATGAAGTGGAAGTTGATTGCACGAAAAGAATGCATAATACCCTTTTGGGTGTTGACTTAGCACAAGAAAGAAGGAATTCATCTCAAAACTTTCGAAAATTCCCGCTGCACTACAACGCAGACACGATACTAATACGACAATATAGGTATTTCACGCAACACGATACGGCAAGATAGTGTAAGATGGTAACCATGCATCATAGGACAAGAGAGCAACCTAGTAAAACTTGAAGTAGTATAAACTTACTACCCATATTAACAAATTCTTTACAAATACTTTCAACCAAAAAAAGAAAAACTTTACATGATTTGCAACGGGTAGCAGAATGAAGACCTATTTCTGTACAGTATATATATGTAAAGGTGGGAAATATGTACATCAATCCCAACCCATTAGCTTCTTTCTTACACACTCTTTGATATCGTTTCTTGTGGCAGAGAAACAATCCCCTTCGTCCAGCATGATCCTGTACACTTCCCATTCTCGGTCCTTGATTCTATGTCTACCTATCTCCACCTGGAAAAGAATTCAGAAAGTAATTACACAAATCACCCTTATGGATTTGAAAATTACATATACCTCCCCTTTTCGTAACTGATTCTCCACCTGTGTCAGATATTAACACAGCTATTCAATTCTCACAGGAGGACAGGATACATTTAAAATTTTGAAACAAAGATGGGAAGTTTTTGGTCAAATTACACTAACTTTCCCTAAGGTTTGAGAAATTAGATAACCTTCCCATGCCAAAGAAAATTGCAATTTCTCTAGATCGATAAATTTTGATAAGTTCGTGACCCTTTTTTTTTTTGATGAATAGCATATTTGTTCTTGATACTTACTGATCAATATATTTTAAATTTGCGTAGAACAAAAACTCAGGATATGTCAAGGGAAGTTTGTGTAATTAGGCCAAATGGCCCAAACCTCATGGCATTGCCAGTGTAATTATCCTTTTGTGTAATTACACAATTACAAGAGGACATGTAAAAGTTATGACTTACCGAAAATATGCTTATGTTTAAAGTTTTTAGAGCAAGAGTGATATCATAGAATACGAGAGGCCTTCCCCTGCCCGACAACTCAACAGGATTGACCACAAGCAATTCGGTATCTGGGCCCTTGCTCACAACATCCACCTCCACAGGGTGGAGAAGCTCCATTCTCAGTCTATAGCATAGACTATTTTTTTTATGGGTGTCGATTATCTTTTTACCATCAACTTGCATGATGAACAAGTCCATCTCACAGTTCCCTTCTGAGTTCGATGAGAAACGCCCGTAAGAAATCTGCAAAGGATTCGCATAAAATTTGTTGTAATTTTCAAAATCCTAAATGACTCTTCCCTAGCAGAATTTAGGACAGAAATGAATGTAGACTAAGTGATCTACTTGAATATTGGACGCAAAAAACAAATTTTTTTAAGGTGGAAAATTCACGAGATCTTATCCAAAGTTATTTATTTATTTTAAGTTAATTAAAGGTTATTTTATTTGACAAAGATTGAGCTGAACGAAAATTGGGGTTGAGTTAATAATTTTTTCTTGTTGGCCCATTCATAAATTACATTAGTAAAAAGGCCGAGATTTGCAGCTATAACAAATACCTGGATGTTGTAATCTTTCAATGTTCTCATGATATCATAAATGAGGCCCTTATGATCCTTACAGAAGATCTGAACAAGTGTGTGAGAAGGGCTGAGGGAATTATCAACCATAATAGATACAGAATCTGACTCATCCACTCCGCTCGGCTCTCCATGTGGAAGACTGAAAATATTTTCAGAAACCGAAGATGGAAGAGATGACTGTAAGCATGAAGCAACTTCAGGAGCAGCTAACTCAATATCACAACTCAGCATTGCATCTCCTAACACAACTTTTAGACTCAAGATCGTTTCGTCTCGTCTCTTACTCGTTTCAAGAAGTTCCCTACATAGAAAAAGTAGTTAAATTAATTTCCTACACTGGAGGGAGGTTTAGTAATTAGACCAAACTTTAAGGTGTGTGTACTGTAAACAAACCTTGTGTCAGTGATAAAAAAGAGGTCCATCACTCTTCCATCGGGTGCGGTGTAAACTTTGACTCGTTTTATGGTTAGCTCTAACTCGTAAAGAACCTCCGTTACATCTGCGTGGAATTGTAGCAATCACACATGTAGGGATAAAATCCATTTAAACATGACAATGACATCAAGACTATATTATAAAACAGTAACTATGATAACAACTATGCTACATTTTAGGCCGGCTACTATATATCCTCATCAACAAGATCATAAAATAATCTTTTGCTTTCAAGATATTTCTAAACACGTACACTTTTGAAGTCAATTACAGATTTAAGGAAACAGTGTTTTATATGTACATTTATCAGATTGAAACTTTATCCACCCCAATAAAAATCTTCGCTCCGAACCCTGAATACATTTGAGAAATCAAGTCATCACTTAATTTTTTTTTTAAATTGTCAAAGTTCATCTATTGAATGTGTACCGTGTAGAAGGCCTTTCCGGTCATAAGAGCACCAAAACTTGAGTAGGAAAATTTGTGGCAGCCTCGGCTTCTGAAACTCCGGGATGAAGTAGAAGATTTCAGATGCCGATGGAGTACAAGTAGGGCATACTTCAAGAAGCCTCTTCTTCAACAAGTTCCACCTTGTTGTTGGTTTGCCAACAACCCAGAAAACTAAGTAACACCATTTACCGTCTGTTGAAACATCTGTGTAACGAATACCCTCAAATGACATTCAATTAGTCAAAATTTTAAGAAACTATGTTAAAAAATAAAAATAAAAAAAAAAATACCCTTCTATTCTTCATAGAAATCCTATATAAGGGGCAAGAAAGAACTAGAATTGAATTGATTATTGGAAGAGCTATTCTCAGATACTTTTTTTAGCATGTAAGATGTGCTAAATTGAATTTTGAAAAGCTCTCATTTTACCAGAAACCAAATTAGCAACACTTGAATCAGATTCAAAAAGAAAAAATCAACTGCATGGAAGCCTCAGAAAATATTCCAGTGAATGTTAGTCCAAGAAAGGCAACTGTACAATTTTAGAACAAGATCCTCAAATTCAGGAAACAAGCACAAGAACCCTTAATCCCTTGTCCGAATTACACTACACATACCTATTAGAAACAAGATACTACAGACACGAAAAAGAACAAAGAAGCAATCTTTCAAAAACCCCAGATCAGAATTCTCATCGAAACCTTATTTAGGACACAAAAAACTAACAACATAGCAGCAAGCATGAAGAGAGGGAGAAAGGGAAATGAAGATACCTCCTCTGGCTATGCTCAGTCCAAAGAGTAATATAATCCTACAGAGATCACAACCAAGCCCAGTTTTGTCAGGACAATTCACAGTGATCACAGTGTGTTCACCGGCTCTATCAGCTTCTTTAATCAAAACTGCATCATCATAGATAATTCCCATTTCATCTCTGTCTTTCCGATTAGACAAGAGCAAAAGAATCTCTCTCTCTCTCTCTCCCTCTCTCTCTAGGATTATTCTGCTTTGGGGTTCTTGGAATTAAAGTAAAGATTCAATCTTTTTCCTTTACTTTCTTGTTTGTTGGCCTGACATGGAGCAAGGCCGAAAGATAGTGTGAATACACGCACAACACACACAGCACTAGCAGATAAAAAAGGTATCTAATTGTTTAAAGTATTGCTCTGTCTCTCTCTCTCTCTGTCTCTCATTTGTGCTGATTTTCAATGTTTGGGTTGGAACTTGGAACCGGATAGAGAGAGAACAATGAAGACGACTTTGGATTGGACAAAGATTCCACCAAACTAAGTATCAGAAACATATGATTTTTATCTTTATTTATTTTTTACTTTATTACATTTTTTTTTTTTTTTTTTTTTTACTTTTTTTAACTTAAGTTTATGTATTTGGTGGAAAGTAGGTCTCATTTGTCTTGAATTTACCTTTGTGTCGAAGCTTCTTTTCTTCAAGGCAAAATTAACTAAGATAAAAGAACCAATCCTCGAACTTTCATGTAGTATAATATAAGATAAATCTAGCGAAAAAAATGAATTTGTTTATTTTTATTATTTATTATTTTCTTTTCAACAAGAAGGAAAATATAGTTATCCGAAGTTCTTCCTCACATTTTACTCTTTTTTTTTTAAAACATGTCCCCAAGGCCCAAAGTAATCAAAGGGATTCAAATCTAAAGTCATTATATTGGTAAAAGAGCTTTTTAACCACTTGAATCGATCGTCGTTAGCTTCTCCCATTTTACTTTTGAGATCAAATAAAAACGTGAATTTAACATAAATCATATGGAAATGGGTTATAGAATAAAAAAATAATAATTTATATGCCTTGAAATCACTAATTATTTAAGTTAATGTTTTTCGCATATTTGTTTTCTTTTTCTAAAAGTTATAATTACGTCGTAATTGACAGCTTAGCTTAATGACTTCACGCCTAATGTCGTTATTATAAGTTCGTAAACTTCAAAGATATATTGTGATTTTTGACAATGACTTCCAACAATTTAGATCGGAAGTTATAAAAGTTTAACTACCACTCACTAACCCAGCTTTATATGGACTAATAACTTCCGCACATCTGTGGATAATGAAATAATTATTATTGTTTAAATTTATTAAAATTAAGTTTTTCATATTATTATATATTTTATAATTTGTTTTTTGGATCATAGTTAATAACTCCCTCCCATTTAGAAATAATTTAGTCCCATGTAAAAAAAATTTATACTAATTCCCTAATTCAAATTTATAATTTTATTTCACTCCTCACTCACCTAAATTGGCTGCAATAACCTTACTTATTTCTTTTTCCTTTTCATACTTCAATTTTAAATTTCAGTACTTTAATTTTTATAAATAATACTCTATTTTTAAATCTGAATATTTTAATGTTTATAAACAATATATACTTCAATTATAAATTTAGTACTTTTAACTTTTATGAATAATACTCTAATTTAAAATGTAAGTACTTTAATTTTTGCGAACAATACTCTTTTTTCTTTTCTTTTTCTTTATTTTTCCTTCTCGTACTTCAATTTTAAACCTGAATGCTTTAACTTTTACAAATAATACTCTACTTTTAAATCTGGATACTCTGTTTTATAATTCGAAAATTTTATAATACTCCATTTTATAATTTCGATACTCTGTTTTATAATTTAGATGCTTTATAGTTTCTAATTAATATTTCAAAATATAAATCCAACAATTAATTTTTACCCCACCATCCACCTATACAAAATATATATATATATTAATTTTTATATATGAAGTATGAAAATTATATTTTGAAGTATTAATATACCAAGTAAAAGAGTTGTGTAGGAGGGATAAGTGATGTGTTATGTCATTTCATATTTTTTCAAGACTATTTTGATAATTTCGTAAAAAATGGGGAGTTAAATCAAATTACAAATTTGAATTGGGAAGTTAGTATTGATATTTTTTAAATGGGGAAGTGATGTCAAATTTGTCTTGTTCCTTGAGGAGTTTTACCACGTTCACCACTTTTCTTAAATTTTTTTTGGTTTTGATAATTATTTTAATATAATCAGTAATGTGATAATGTTATATTAATCTAATAATAATTAATATGTAGATTATTGAATATTAGGAAAAAAGATAAAAAGAATATAAAATAATTATTAGAAAAAAATACAATTAAAGGGATGTGAGAGAAAAGGGAAATTAACACATTCTTAGAGCGTGAATTAACAGGCACATTATGAGAATGTTAAAGAAAAATTAATAAATAAATTAGTAATCCACGCACCATCTATGCGTGTGCAAAGAATAAAATTATTGTCATTTAAATATGTATTAAATTAAAACTTTTATGTTAATATTTATTTTATAATTATTTTTAATATAATTAAAAATATAAGAGATAATTCTAAATAGAAATCAGAAAAATAAGGAAAAAGAATGAAGATATATAATAAAAAATTGGAATAAGTTGAGAGAAAAAGGAAAAAGTTAAGAGACGAATAACACGTTGAGAGAATGATTAAAAAAATAAAAATAAAAAAAATTTAGAGTCCAAGAGACCAAAACGATTACTCTAAGAGTCTTTCACTTAATATAATAGTATAGAATAGTCTAAGTACTCTAAGAGATCAAACTCCTCTTTCCCATTTATATAAGTGTAGATAATTGTTTGGTTTTTTTCCCCTCAAACAGTACAATGAAATATAATCAGTACTGCTATATACTATATAGCTAATTCAAGTTATTAAATTCCTGTTCTTGAAATTTTGCATACTTCGTAGCTAATTCATAAATAATTTTATTATTTTATCCCTTAACAAAGACACAATAAAATTCACTGTTAATCGATTTTGATCTTCAGTACTGTTGGTATTTAATTTATCAATCACGTCCTTATAGTTTTCTTTTTAAAATATTTACTATCATTCTCGCCTTGTAGCTAGTTTTAACGTCATTAATTTTAATTGCCTCCAATTCTAACACATCCACCCCTCTATATATTCTCTCTCCTTCTAAACGACAACCACACAATTTTCTAACTCATCATTCGCCAATTCATCACTATTCCTACTCGGCTACTCCAACTCCAAATTCACTCTCACCCTCAAATAAAGCGCCATTAAAATTTACTTTCACTACTCCTGTAGATTCTATTTGATGGTTTTCACTTTCCTATCGCACCGTTGGTTTGTGAATATGGTTCAAACATGATCATCGTTTCCTAATAAGAATAATAAGAATCGCAAATTCTACGAATTGGATTAGTGTCATTCCTCCTTTTTCAAATATATGTATATTTCTGTTCCATCAAAGTGTCTATGTCACCACCAAGAAAAAATCTTTATCCGCTCCACTAAGTTCTCTCAACGCCCTCCTAACTCACTTCTCTGCTAAACCTCTCCGATTTCCAATAACGCGCTACGGCAAGTAAGCTAAAGTCGCCATTGTCTTCCCCTCACACAATATCTATACTATATTATTAAGCGTAAGGAGCAGATGTGGTGTCTTGAACTCTTTCATTTTCTGTCCCTGATTATTTAATTTTTTCTTTTCTGTTTATTTATTTACGTAACTCCCTTTGTAACCGTTTGGTTTATTTTTTTTCTTTTCTTTTTTTATTTATTAATTTTTTTAATCTATTTTGTTCTTTCTTTATTATTTATTTATTTCTTTTATCACCTCAACAACATCTTGATTTTATTTATTTTCTCTCATCCTATTTTAATTTTTTTAATGTAAAATTTTTATCTTTTTTTTCTTTATATTTCATATTTTTTATTTATCATAATTTAATTATTATATTAAAATTAATTATAAAATAAATATCAATAGAAAAATTAATTTTAATATATTTAAATAATAATATTATTTTTATTTGCACACGCAATGGGTGTGCAGTATTTACTAGTATGAAAAAAGGTTCAAAATCCTTCATCTCCCCTCGTGTAATTAGTTAATATTATTAAATGTGAGATCCTTAGAATAACCATTTTGCTCTTTTGAATTTTTTTCATTAAATTATTTTTTCACAATCCAACAACATATTGATTTTTTATTCATTTAATAACTTCATTTTTCTCTCACTCTGATGGGGTCAAAACACGATCGTCCCACATTAAGACACGTGGCATCACCGAGATGATGACATCTGTCTCCCCAAGGCTGCACCATCAGTTCACGAGCGCTGGAACCAACGAGCGCAAGTCTTCTTCAGGAGTTAAGCCCAACGAGCGCTATCGCTCCCACGAGCGTCCTACACACTAAACGATAGGTACGCCCACGTGCCAAGGGAGCCCTCTTCGAGCGTCACACTCCCTCAGAGTGGCCCCTCCTTTGGCTCGTCACTTAAGCTGGAGCCTTCATCCCCCTCAGCGGATATCTTGGCCTCCAATACTCTAGGTTGTCACGAGCGCGCTCTCAAGCCCTCGTTACCAACCACCCACATGGCTCTCTGACACAACGTACATGCCCGCGCACCTGCCACTGTTGCTAGCACTAACTTTTGGGCCGCTTTTGCAGAAGATTCCTCCTAGGTTTCTCTCTCACAGCGCCACGTGTTAGGGCAACATTCGGCCAGGACCACTTGAGGCAAATGACCAAAGGGCCCTTGACCCTCAACTATAAATAATCCAAGTCATCTTCTACACTGTAAGCATTCTTTGAGCTTTCTTCATCACTGCAACTGTGACTGAACTTGCATTTTCTTCATACACTGAACTGACTTGAGTGTCGGAGAGCCAAACTGGGTATCACCCCCAGTTCCCCCAGCTTGGCCTTCTGACTTTCTTGTGCTTGTCCCAACAGGTTGAACTCACTTTCTCTTTTCCGGCGAAGCTCCGGTGGTTTCCTTCACAAATATAAATTGTAAAGTGATCGGATTCGGATCCACCCATTTTCGGACCCATCATTTTTGGCGCCGTCTGTGGGAAAACAGTCTTCCTTCTTCTTCCTTTCTTTTTGTTGGTAGAAAAACAAGCACATCTTCACTTTCAACAGCCATGGTTGCAACGAGATCTGGAGCTGTGGGAGGAGGAGAAAACACCTCCCAAGATGCAAATATCGTTCTTCCCTCCACCGCCACTGGTGGAGCGCCGCCGCCTTCCGTCGCCGCTGGTGGAGCACCTCCCGCTGCAGGAGTGACTCCACAAGCTGAATCTTCTGCACCGCCACCTGCACCGCCGGCGATGCCCATTCCCACCACCGCGGGAGGAGTTTCTCTCTCAGCTCCACCGCCGCTTGCACAGAATTCCTGGGTCCATCCCCAGATGAACCTTGGAATACAGGGCTACATGATGCCCCCACCGGGATACACCCTCACCCCATCTGTCATGATGCCGCTGGTCCCGCCATATCAAGCTGGTCAGATCCAGCTTCCGGTGGCCATCCCCAGGGAAATTGAAGGAGTGGAGTTACCTCCACTTACCACGCAGCAGTTAAGGGCTCTCTACGCCCAATGTGAGGTTCAGGCGGCCCAGGGAGCATGGGAGAGGTTTCACTCCATGTACTTCCCCTCTGGGCAGGCCACTCAGGTTGCAGCCCCTTTAGGCGGGCAGCAAAACTTTCCCCTCAGAGAAGCCCAGGCTGTCCTGAGGGCACAACCACCACCACCACCAGCGAGAGACGTGCCCCAGCAGGAGGGCAACGAGCGTGCCTCCGTGGGCAGGAACAAAGAGCCCACGGAGCGAGTGAACGAAAATGAAGGAGACTCTCATGTCTCCAGGAGGGGCTCACGAGCCCACAAGGACAAGCAAGTAGAAGTAAATCCTGACGTCCTCGCGGCTGTGCAAGACCAGCTGCAGGGCCTCAAGGATATCGTGGGACAGCTCTCACGAGGGCGCTCAACTCAGATCTCCCATAGTCGGGATGAACGGGTTGACGCCAGGAGTACCCGCACCAAGGACCCTCCACCAAGGGTCCCCCGTCGAAAGGAGCCGGAGGAAAACCTCGGCACGTACGAATACCACCCACTGGCGAGGGGTTCACCCCTCGTCGAAGAAGTTCTGATGGCCCAAGCAGGAATGGCCAAAGTCCCCACATCCATCAACAGATACGACGGGACAACCGATCCAGCGGAGCACTTGGATCATTTTGTGCATCTCATGCACCTTTACGAGCATTCCAGCCATTACTGGGCGAAAGTGTTTGTCACTTCCTTGGTAGGAATGGCTCAGGAGTGGTACAAGCGACTGCCGCCGCGCTCGATCCACTCATATGAAGAACTGGCTGATGCCTTCCTCAACCACTTCAATTCTTTGAAGGCACCAGTCACCGCACCCACAGCCCTTTACAACGTGGTGCAAGGCAAGAGCGAATCACTGCGCTCGTTCTTCGCCCGCTTCAATAAGGAGATCTTGCAGGTGGAAAGGCCCTCGATGGACTTCTTGATCCCAGTGCTCTTTCAGGCTGTGGATCACAAGCAATATGTGAGCAAAAAATTTGCTGATGCCATCGTGGAGAGAAGGCCTGGGACCCTCATGGGCCTGAGAGAAATAGCCGAGCCGTTCTTCGTGCTCGAAGATATGTATGGGACGAATGGTCCCCGACATCACAGCCCGGCCCGGAACGAGCGACCTCATCACGAGCGGGGGCGAGATGTGGCCATCAAGAAGGAGCGCCCTCAAGAGCGCAGAAGGTCGCCACCACCCCCTCGTCGATTCGAGCGCATTCCGCTCACCAGGCCAAACTCAGAAGTCTATAATCTCTCTGATAAGAAACTCTTCAAAAGACCCATCAAAATGAGAGAGACAGACTCACTCAGGCGCTCGAACAAATACTGCGCCTTCCACAAGCAGAGAGGGCACGACACGGATGAGTGCCGGCAGTTGGAGGCTGAAATCCAAAGGCTCGTTGCGGGGGGCCATCTGAAGGAGTTTGTCCGGGTGCTCGAGCGCTACGATGAACAATGCAACGAGCGCTCCGGAAGGAGAAGAAGGAGTCCTTCCCGGTCAAAGAGCCCAAGGGGCAGGGGACCCCCTGAGAGCAGCAGCCGTCGAGGCAATAAAGGCAAAGCCCCTGAGCAAGAAAACGAGCCCTTCGCAGTCATAAATATGATTGCAGGAGGCTCATCAGGAGGGGATTCAAACGCCTCCCGACGGAGGTACGTTCGTAGCTACAACCAACGCCCAGCAGTGCCCAAGCCTATCTACGCTATCCAGAGATCAAGCGCTCCAAGATCAAGAGAAAATGATGTAATAGGCTTTGATGATAGGGATCTAGAACATATTGTAACGCCCAATGGGGAGGGTGTAACCTCGGATTGCCCCATGGTGGTTAGTTTAGATGTTCATAACCATGTTGTAAAAAGGGTATTGGTAGATAGTGGAAGCTCCGTTAATGTTTTGCCTTACTCCACATTCTTAAAAATGAAGGTTGATCTCCCGCTCGAGCCTCTCAAAACAGCCCTCATTGGCTTTGGAGGCTCAGAAGTGGTCCCACGAGGGCAAATACGTCTGGCTACATCATTCGGCCGAGCCCCTCAACGCAAAACACTCTTGGTGACGTACGCGGTGGTGGAGATTGACATCCCTTACAACATCATAATTGGGCGCCCAGCCCTCGTGGATTTCAAAGCCATCATCTCCACCTACCACCAGAAGATTAAATTCCCTACTTCCGAGGGCGTGGGAGAAGTGCTGTGCAATGTGCGAGAGGCTTGGGAATGTTACATGCTGTCCCTCAGAAAGCCAAAAGCGGAGAAAACCTTCCAGATTGGTTCCACCAAGAAGTCAGTAGATTTCCCCAACTTGGATGAGAATAGCCTAGCACGAAAAAGGGCAAAATTGAACAAGAAGAAGAATAAAAAGAAGAAGGGAAACAACGAGGAGAATCCCCTCGAGAATGTTCCCCCAGGGACCGTTGGCGGATCGTCCTCAGAAGGAGACGAGCCGGGAGAAAGCGAACCAGCATCTGGCGACCGCTTGACAGGAAAGAAGAGGGCGCTCGAACTTCCTCGCCCTGAGGTAAGGATCGAACCCTCGGAAAAGTTCCTTACCATTGAGCTGGAGCCCGGAAACAAGGATAAGACTACACAGATAGGCTCAAACCTCTCAGGGCCTTCCCAGATCATGATGATTGATTTTCTAAGGGAGAACAAGGATGTATTTGCGTGGAAAGCCTCTGATCTCACAGGAATTGACCCGAGCATCATTGTCCATAGGCTTAATGTGGACCCATCTTTCAAGCCCATCAAGCAGAAAAAACGGGATGTACATGGCTTTCGGAAAAAAGTCATTGAAGAGGAAGTTAATAAACTCTTGGAGGCTCAATATATCGAGCCCATTTTGTACCCGGAGTGGTTGTGCAACGTCGTCTTGGTGCCCAAGAGCGCAAATAAGTGGCGCATGTGCAATGATTTCACTGATCTCAACAAAGCCTGCCCTAAAGATCCATACCCGCTGCCCCGGATTGACCAGTTGGTGGATTCGACCGCTGGTTGCGAGCTCATGAGCATGATGGATGCTTTCCAGGGTTATTACCAGATCTTTATGGCTCCAGAAGATCGCCCCAAGACCTCGTTCGTTGTCCATTTGGGGGTGTATTGCTTCCTAGTCATGCCCTTTGGACTTAAGAACGCCGGAGCTACATATCAACGGCTCGTCAACAAGATGTTTGAAAGTGAAATTGGGAGGTCCATGGAGGTTTATGTTGATGATATGATTGTCAAAAGCGAGCGCCAGGATTCCCACTTGGAAGATCTCAAGCGCACCTTTTCAATCTTGCGTCAGTACGGGATGAAGTTGAACCCCTCGAAGTGCACCTTCGGGGTACAAGGAGGAAAGTTCTTGGGATACATGGTCAGTCAGAGGGGAATTGAGGCCAATCCGGAAAAGATCAAGGCCATCTTGGAAATTCCCTCCCCTCGAAATTTGCGGGAAGTACAGGTCCTAGTAGGCAAAATCATCTCGTTGAACAGATTTATTTCGCGCTCGGCGGACAGGAACCTTCCCTTCTTCAAAATTTTGAGGAACGCACGTAACTTTGCTTGGACCGAGGAATGTGAAAAGGCGCTACAGGATATGAAAGCTTATTTATCGAGCGCGCCACTGCTGACCAAGCCCGTCGAAGGCGAGAGGTTATTCATGTATCTTTCCGTTTCTCCTGAAGCCACGAGCGCGGTTCTAATCGCTGTGCGGGACCGGAAACACTTGCCCGTTTATTATCTAAGCAAAACATTGCAAGGAGCTGAGAAGAAATACTTGGAGATTGAGAAATTCGCGTTCGCTCTTATTAATGCCTCAAGAAGGCTAAGGCCGTACTTTCAAGCGCACTCCATAACGGTTCTCACCGACCAACCCTTGAAGCAAGTGTTGTCCAAGCCGGACGTATCGGGCAGATTAATCAAGTGGGCCATCGAATTGAGCCAATTTGACTTGTGCTTCGAGCCCCGGACCGCGATACAGGCTCAGGTTATGGCGGATCTGTTGGTTGAACGATTTGGTTTCGAGCCCACCATTGCGGAGAATGAGGGGTTATGGGTACTGCACACAGATGGTTCCTCAACCTCTCAAGGGGGAGGAATAGGAGTGGCCCTCAGAAACCCCGATGGGATTGAACTGGACTTTGCGTTGCCAAGCCGTTGGGCACTATTTGGGATGGACACAAGCCCAGGTCATTCAGCAAATGGGCCATTGAGACTGAGATAGGGAACCTCAAGCCCCCTGATCTCACGGTGTCCACATATACTGCCATTTCTCCGGGGGGTGGATTATTGGCGCGCTCGTAGTTTTCTGGAATTCTCCACGAGTAGCGCTCGTCCCAGTAAATGGGGGCCATCATCGTCTTTACATCTCCCACGGTGGCAGTGCTGGGAGTTTCATCAGGCGTGCGCTTGGTAGCCTGATAGCCTGAGCCCTCCCCCTCGTTGGGTCCTTTGGATTTTTGGGCTTTCTTACTTTTGCCCTTGTCACGGGCCCTTTCTGAAGGCCCAGTTACGGCTTCCGCCACTGGAAGCGGGTTTGCAACCGCCACGGTCACTCTATGGCGGTGGGGATGTGTGGCACTTTGAGTTATGGGGAGGGTGACTCCTTGTCTGGTGACTCCTTGTCTTTCTGCCTCCATCACCAGATCCATCTCCTCAAAGAGAGGATCCGTTCCTCCTGGATTTCTATCCTCCGCGACCATTACTGCCGCCCCCAACTCCTCATCTCTGGGGGAATCCGGGGAAGAAGAACTCTCCGTGGCCATCTCTTGGATTTCACGGGCAAACTCTTCAACGTGTTGGTCGGCCATGGTAGAAACGGAGGTTTTGGAAGTTTTTCTTGGAAGGAGATTAGGGTTCAGAAAGGCGAGAATCTGAGAAGGTTATGAAATCCTAAAGTCCGAAGTCTACGGTTAGCAAAGTTAGCAAGTTACAGTGGAGATTTACCTTGAAAGTTTTGGAGAGAACTGGAGAAAGGTTGAAGACGCTGGAGATGTGAGAGAATTTTTCTTGCAAAGGGTGCTTGAAAGTTCTGAATGCGTAAAGAGTGTGGAGATTTCAGAATCCCATATTTATAGGGATGGAAGTTGGTACCGTTTTTGGCAATGAATTCAAAATGGCAATCATTTCCCGCCTGGGAAACCGCCCACTTTATGGAATCGGCGCATACTTCCCTATGCACACGCGTCCCACGCGCATCCGCATTTAATGCTCTGTTGCTTGGCATGCTCCAGAACAGTACAGCATTTAATGCTGAAGTGATACGGACGGTCAG
Source organism: Lantana camara (assembly GCA_037501455.1). Classification (NCBI taxonomy): domain Eukaryota; kingdom Viridiplantae; phylum Streptophyta; class Magnoliopsida; order Lamiales; family Verbenaceae; genus Lantana; species Lantana camara. The sequence goes on along the minus strand of CM074863.1, from coordinate 19,690,653 downwards.
TTGAAGAGACCGCATTAATGGCGCATTCAGAGGAAAAATTGCTCAACACGCCAAGTCCTATACGAGCGTTGCGTGCAAGAGATTGAGCGTGTCGAAATTCTACAGTCCTTATCATTAAGGACTACAGAATTGGGGGGCAAAATGATGGGGTCAAAACACGATCGTCCCACATTAAGACACGTGGCATCACCGAGATGATGACATCTGTCTCCCCAAGGCTGCACCATCAGTTCACGAGCGCTGGAACCAACGAGCGCAAGTCTTCTTCAGGAGTTAAGCCCAACGAGCGCTATCGCTCCCACGAGCGTCCTACACACTAAACGATAGGTACGCCCACGTGCCAAGGGAGCCCTCTTCGAGCGTCACACTCCCTCAGAGTGGCCCCTCCTTTGGCTCGTCACTTAAGCTGGAGCCTTCATCCCCCTCAGCGGATATCTTGGCCTCCAATACTCTAGGTTGTCACGAGCGCGCTCTCAAGCCCTCGTTACCAACCACCCACATGGCTCTCTGACACAACGTACATGCCCGCGCACCTGCCACTGTTGCTAGCACTAACTTTTGGGCCGCTTTTGCAGAAGATTCCTCCTAGGTTTCTCTCTCACAGCGCCACGTGTTAGGGCAACATTCGGCCAGGACCACTTGAGGCAAATGACCAAAGGGCCCTTGACCCTCAACTATAAATAATCCAAGTCATCTTCTACACTGTAAGCATTCTTTGAGCTTTCTTCATCACTGCAACTGTGACTGAACTTGCATTTTCTTCATACACTGAACTGACTTGAGCGTCGGAGAGCCAAACTGGGTATCACCCCCAGTTCCCCCAGCTTGGCCTTCTGACTTTCTTGTGCTTGTCCCAACAGGTTGAACTCACTTTCTCTTTTCCGGCGAAGCTCCGGTGGTTTCCTTCACAAATATAAATTGTAAAGTGATCGGATTCGGATCCACCCATTTCCGGACCCATCACACTCCACTTCAAATTTTTTTTATATTTACTATAAATTTAATAACTGTAATAGAAATTATTATAAGGGTTAATCAATGTCACCCCACGTCCTTTGGGGGATTTTGCACTTTCCCCCCCTATACTTTGATTTTTAGCATTTATCCCCATAACCTTTGAAAAATATCATACTTAACCCCCTTGTAATAAACTTTAACAAAACAAATCTATACAAAGCTGATCTCAAATGTGTTTATATTATATATCAAATTGAAGCCTCAACGCAAGGAACACAACAATGGTCTCGAAATCAAAATACGACAATCGATGAAGCAAAAATCATCGGTTAAAGACGACGCATGACGAACGAAGCTTTTGGCGGTTAATAGGGTCGGTTAGAGTATGGACTTTGTTCTCCTTAGAGAGACGAACACGATGGTGGTGGTCTTGAAGCTTGGGTCACCGTGACAGAGGAGAAATCAACGGTCAAAGTTTTTTAAAGGAGTTAAGTGTAATATTTTTCAAAGGTTAAGGGGGTAAATGTTAAAAATCAAAGCATAGAGGGGAAAGTGCAAAACCCCCCAAAGAACAGGGGGTGACCGTGATTAGTCCATTATTATAAAATATATATTAAATAATAATATTTTGTTACTCACCCAAAATCAAAATACAAAATTACTATTTTTCCTTTAAATTACTAATCACTTCTTTCCTTAGTGCTCTAGTTTAGGTTGAACAAGTTTCCAGATAGAACTGGTGGACGAGGAGTATGAGTTTTATAATTCTTAGTCAATTCTTAAGTTTGAAACAAGCATAAAATATTGAAGTTTTTAGGTTGCATTGCCCGAATAAACTAACTAGTGTCGGCTAGGGGCATGACAACGAAAATCCACAACATTAAATATATTCATACTATGATCTAAATTGTTTGATATTTAATTATACAGATACCAATCTAGATGAAGTATTACTATATTTGAAAGTGGATAATTTTGAATCTCAATTAATTTTTAAACAAAATATTTTCCTGTGGATTGGGCTTTATGTGGGGTTTATAACTTTATATATATAATTTGTGCCCCTAGTATTCTTCTTCTTCTTTTTTTTTTAAAACGGGACGAAAGAGAAACTACACCCCGCTAACATCTATCGCCAAACACGAAAAAACAACATCATTGAGCTCAAAGTCCCCCTAGTATTCTAAACATTCATTTACCCCCCTAAACTATTAGATGTAGCAGTTAACCCCTCAATAAGGGGTTTAGACCAAATTGCCCCCAGGTTTACATGAATAGATATTCGTATTTAAACTTATTCTTTAAGATCAACTCCAAATTAACCCTTTTTTTAAAGTTAAATTATTTCAATGCACAATATAAAATTAAGTAATAATTCAATGCTCAAAACTACAATAAGATTTGGGTATAAAAAGAAAGATACTTTAACTAGTAAGTTCATTATCTTCAATTTATATTCTTTTTCAAGCTAAAGAAAAAAGAAAATATTTATTTATTTCCGTTACATATATTATTTTAATTTGAATTGAAAGAACATATTGAATTAAACTTAGGTTTAAATAATATAATTTTTATACACAATAGCCAAAATACATAAAATGGACAAATAATTTTATGTTTGAGTTATAATCACCGTAAGGTATCAATTATTGCCTATATTAAAATTAATAAATAGATTTTTTTTTTAACATATTGTAAAATAAAATGAAAGTTAAATCAAGTGTCCAATACTACAAAATAGAATTTTTTTTGATTAAAGAATCAATAACTTAATTAGTTTTGTTTGATCCTTATATCATTGGACCGCGATTGGGTCAGTAGGATTTTAACGAATCGTATTTTTCCCCTAATTCAGTAGTGTGACGTGGCACATTCGCCACGAGACATGCTGAGTGTTAGCCCCACTCGATCCATATAGACAATTAAATAATTTAGGCATTTAAAATTAATTAATAATAATTAATTTATTAAAAAAATTATTTTGTGCTCAAACAAGTTTTAAATTAATCGTTTATGGCTATTAGAACTTCATTTCGTTTTATAAAAATTTCGCTTATTGCTTTTCCTGACTGTGGAAAAGTATTTACTAATGAAAATTATAATTTCAATCGTGTTTTAAAAACATATCACTATCAAGTGGTGTAACTTAGTGATTCGACGTTATGTTATTAGTTTAACCAAATATCTTTTGAGTTCGAGTTTCTAGGAATGCAGGTACCATTGATCGGAAGAGTTTTATATCTTAAATGGTTCGTCTTTCAGTAGGAATAAGGATTGGCATTTCAATCACTCCATGAAATTTTAGAATGCAAATAACAAAGTAACTCCCTTATTTTAGAACACCAAATATAAAATTAATCCAGATACATAACGGGAAGCGTGCATGCTTCTCAATTGTCCATATATAGATCAAACCACAACTTAAGACTATAGAACATAAAGCCATGACGAGTACGGACATTGAATTTCCTATTTTAGTTACGTAGTTCATCTAATGTTCACTCACACACATCAAGTTTCAAGTGTGTATATATGTAAGTAAATCATGAAATAAAAACATAAACACAAAACAGGAGATCCAATGTTCCTTCCAATTCATCGCTTAGGGTTTACGAGCCAATAGTTTTCTTGCTATTTCTCCATTAGCTCCAGCGGGGAAGAACCCTCCGGGGAGATGCTCGTTGCCGGTGCTATACACAATCCTCAGTATCTCCGGCGGAGTTCTACCATAGGAGAGAGAGTTCTCATCAGCTGATAAAACGTTGCTGCTTGTCCGTTTTTCTGCCCCTAGAGAAGGAGGTACAATGATGCCTTCATCTCTCAATCCACACATAGCCAATTTGTTCCTCAACTCGGAGATTCGGTTGGTGAACTCTGCCACTGTGTGATTGTAGGGAAGAACAACCTCTTCAGCCCTTTGATAAAGATACTCTCTTATAACTGCATCTTGCCCGGCTTCCACCCCCAACAACCCTACCAAAAGCTGTAATTACCCCAACTTCACGTAAGTGCATGCTTCTATATATATTCAACATGTTTGATCATTCCAACTTTAATGGCGTTAGGTAGTGTAGGTGAATAATCATTTTATAGATCTGGTGACCAGTTTAAATACAAACTTGTTGCTTTTGTTTCTTATTCTTGTGATAAAATTACCAACCTTACGTCTCTAGGTGAGTATAAATTAGTGATAACCTTTTTATCATCACTAAATCTTCTCTTTATTATATTATTCCTCGAGAACTTCATGTTTACAATTTTTACATTGAGTATCCAAATATATGTTTTGGAAAAATTGCTCAATCCATCCATCATATTAGTCTGTGGACGTACTTTTGAGTTTTTGCAAATCTCATATTGCAAGTCGCATCATTCGACATGATGGATTGAACAATTTCCCTATATGTTAATTAATAAAAAGAAAACACCAAAATCATATATTCTTTATAAATTAAAACAAAAGGGACACATAAATCAGAAAATGCCTAGGGCGTGCACCACAGCTTAGAATAGTTTAATGGTTCCATAGTCCAAACACCTATTCAACTTAACTTTGTTGTATCTTGTATGTATCACGTGAAAAGGAAATTAACGATTTAAATAACTAAATATGCATAGAATCATTTTAAGTCATAAACACACTGCCTTACTAATACGTACGTAAACATGCAGTGACTAAAGATCCCATATTGGAGACGAATTTGGGTTAGAATTTTCCGTTTATTTGTCATTTCAAATTAAGATTGGAAGTTTTGTTAGACTCACCCGTTTAGAAACGAAGCCATTGAGGTTGGGATTGGTTCCGACGTAGCCGAGCAGTCCAACATATGGAACAACGTAAGAGCCCAACATAAAGCTGAGGCTGTCACGGTAAGGGTTAAAAGGTGGCACCAGTTCGTAACCAAACGCCTCATTGAATAGCTTTGCAAAGTTGTGAGGACTGAGATCTAACAAAGGCCTGGGGAATCCACCTACCGTTGTTTTAAGAGCCCTGCATTAATATTTAATTGTTTCAGATATGTGTGTGTTAGCATTAATTAACTGTCTATCAAGAAAAACACTTTTGGAACGCAGTGGTTCTGCAATCGAGTCTTTTTCTTTTTAACGGAGCTAGCTTTTTAGTCCCAAATTTTGTGAAACGGCGAAGGAATTTGTGATGAGTTGAGAAAGGACGACTAATATTTTGTGATGGGATCATGGCACATTATACTTTCACTTGGTTTATCCGGATTGATTTACGTATGAGAGGGGAACTCGACAATAACTCGATGGTCATATTGAATGGTTTTTATTAAAAAAAAAAAGGGATAATTACAAAGAGCCCCCTGAGATTTGACGATATTACAGATTACCCCATGAGGTTTGAGAAATTACCAACTCCCTCCTGACCCTTTATCTTCTCCGTTAAATTTAACGGAATGTGCAAATTAAATTTACTATTTTGCTCCTAATCTGTTGAAACTCAGGGGGTATATGTAATAAAGAGTCAAAGGTAAGGGGATTAATGTCAGGACTGAAATTGTTAGGGGGATCTGATGTAACTTGTAAGTATTTGAGTTTTGTGTCTAGTTAGTATTTTTTTCTTCAATGAATTAATGTTACTTAGATATTTTAATATTTTTATGATAGACTAATTTCATACCTAAAGTTTATGGATGCCTAATATTTTTCTGTAGATATTGACCATGCATGTTTAACGTTTGAAATAATTGTTTAAATAACTCTGACGGATATTTATGTGAATTTACTATTGCATTTATTGATATTGGTGTATTTGTTACGATTTTCAATTTTAAGGAAAAAAATTGGCAATGCACTAATTGATGCTTGTATGAGTTTTTTAATATGAATTTCTATTTTGAGAGAAAATTTATTATAATTGCAAATAAATTATTTTAAATTACCTTTAAATGGATTTGTACAAAATATATTCAAAACTAAGATATAAATATAAAAGGAAATTTATAACTTATCATATTTTATAAAAATAAATATGCATGGAATATCTAACTCAATTTATATTTATAGATAAAATATTAAATATTAAATTAAATAATAACTTTTTAAATACAAAAAATCCAAAATTAATCCAAAATTAACTAGTATAACGATTATATCATTAAACTCTAAGTAAAATTACAATATACCCCCTAAGAGTATTTTGGAATTTAAATTTGAATTTAATGGTGTAATAACTAACGACAGGTGAAATTTGTGAGAGAGAGTATAAAGGTCAAGGTGGAGTTCGTAATTTCTCAAACCTCAGGGGGTAATCTATAATATCGTCAAAGCTCAGGGGGTCGTTCGTAATTATCCAAAATTTTGCACTCTCCGAAACTTTAAGTTAAACAAACTGAAGATGCTAACTATCCTTCATGGTGATGGTACGATTTGTGGTATCAATGATATATATATATATATATATAAAAAGTAATGAGGCAAGGAAAATAAAAATAAATTAATTTAAGAGATTGAAAACTGGCTTTAGTAAAATAAGCTTATCTAATTTAAGATGATACTCCATGTGAGGGTGTCAACTGGCTTTAGTAAAATAAGATTTGTGGTACCTAAGGTGGCCAACTTCCTGCAAGCAGAATTCTTGGATAATACTCCATGTGAGGGTGTCAAGATTAGCCTTTTGAGCTCCGATGGGGGGCGGACCACCCATGACCAACTCGGGGGCGATTCGATCGAGTCCGTAACCCGATGAGCTCCAGCAGAACAAGTCAGCTTCCAAATGCTCTAAATTCTCAGGAAACTGCAACAAGTCTATATCCGCCGAGTGCACTGGGATTCCATTCGTTGGATACTCTGGAGGGCATATAGCCATGACCTTCTCATCACTTGATGACAATAGTATTATAAACATTAACATTACAAAGGAGATTGAGGGATTTGGAAATAGAGAAGACATTTTTCTTTGTGTTTTTTGTTTCCTGGATGGAGAAAAATGAATGAAGTATTGAAGGGTTTTGGTATGATTCATATATAATGGACAAAGTCTGCATGCCAACTACGATCCGTGGGAAAGTGTTCTTGATACTCTTAAATTTGTGTGTGGCTAAGCTTGTACAAGTTCAGATTTTCAGAAACGTGCAAGTAATTATTTACTATTAGATGTATATATTATCAATAAATTAGATGTATAAGTTAAGGTTTTCATATATTTATTGATAATATATAAATATGGTGTAACTAACGAGAAAATGATGAATCATATATTAAAAAAGATGATGCACAAATGTGATAATGTCATGTCAAATAAATGGAGCTAATGTGATAAAGAGTGGCATTGCTTCCGCACACGTGGAATATTTTTATAAGGGAGAATTACATTTGTACCCTCAAGTTTGGCCTAATTATAACGTAGTCCCTATTCTTTCGATTATTACCATATAATCCCTGAGGTATTGTTTCTGTCTGAGGTCCCTAAATACCCTTAGGGTTCCATCTGAGGTCCCTAAACGGCCTGATTTAAATTTAATTTGAAATTACAAATACATCCCTCATTGTTTTATTATGTTACAAAACGATTCTTATATTAAGTTGAAATTACATACGGGTCCCTAAGAGCCCTAACAGCTTTTAGGGACCTCAGTTTGAAATCATACCTCAGGGACTATATGGTAATAATTGAAAGAATAGGGACTGCATTATAATTAGGCCAAACCTAAGGCTACTCAAATGTAATTCGCCCTAGTTACAATGCCATGTCAACTTGGATAAGTAGGTTGGTTTTCCGGGATGACTAGGTGGATTTTAGCGTAATCTGTCATTAAATTGATACATTTTGAAAGTTAGTGAAATTTTTTTCGTTTGAAAAGAAAATATGTTCTAAAAATGCCAATGAAAATTAGTTGATATCTTTTTTCCCTGTTATGTAAATATATATTTAATTAAATGTAGATGATACACATGAATAATAACACAATGATATAAATATGACACGACAATAATATGGAGATGCATTTTTTTTTTAATTTCTCCTATAATTTGTACGACATGACATTCGACATGTGTGTTAGATACGATCCGCGGTGACACAAATACCACAATATGGTATTTTTAAAATTGGGCCTCTACTTCGTTCAAAAAAAAAAAAAAAAAAGAAAAGGGTGCCTCTACTAGAAATCAAATGTAATGTGAATGATAAAACACCATATTAAATGTATTAGCCGAAGTCACGGAAAAGAGATTGTTAATTTCTTGATGATTAGCCTTTGTGAGTTGTGAAATAACTTTCCTCACGTATATAAATGTTAATTGATGTGAATTGTAAACTGTCACCTAAGCTTAATTATATTTGAGTGAGAATAAATTTTTGTCTTAACAGTTAATCTTGTGATTAAAACTTCAAATTTTCTTCGTATGTGGGAGAAGTATCGCTATATAAATTATTAATCAATCTCAGAAACTTCTATTAAATAGCTATCTTTGTCATCAAGATAAACTTATCCTTCATTATCTACGGTTTAACTAAGCGACAATATTTATGCTATTTTTTGTAAAGATTATTTTCTTATAAATAGAATTGAAATTAAGAGTTTGTCAATGAAAACAAATAATTTAATACTAAATATTTATAAATTTTTTTTTTTGTGGAAACTAAATATTTATATTGATGAACAAACTAGTTACTGGTTAGAGTCTCATCAAGAGTATTCGGAATTAACAACAATCATGCGCATGCATATATACACTTAAACCCAAAAATATATATATATATATATATATATATATATATATATATATATATATACTTAAGAGGACGTTAATCCCATAAACTATCTCATTTTTAATTTTGGTCTCAACTATTAATAATTTCTCAATTTCAATTTCAAACTATCCCAATTTTATGAAATATTATATTTATTATTATTTTTTACAAAAAGTTAACAACTAAAGATTAAAAAGGGTTTATATATTAATAAAAGGAACTCAATATTGACTTCTGATTTGTCCAAAAGCACGGCTCTCGGGACTCCATGTCCTTTGTGAGTAAGAGTATTGGCTAGGGATGTTCACGAATCGAGTCGGTTCGCGAGCTGATTGAGCCGAGCTGGTTAAGGTTCGAATTCGAATTCGAAAAGTTCGAACCTAGGTCGAACCGAGCCAATGATCGAACCGAACTCGAATCCGAACCTTTTTATTCTTGTTCGTGGCTCGCGAACCGGTTCACGAGCCGACCTATTATATTTAAAAAATATATTATATATATATTTATATATATGTATATATGAATATATATTTACATATATATATATATACATAATATTTTATTTTTTATTTATTTTTAATTATATCTTGGGTTCGAACTCAAGACCGAGCCGAACCAGAACCGAACCGAACTCGAACCATTGGACGAACCGAACTTCGAATAAGAAAAATAGGGTTCGTCGAACTCAAACTCGAGCCCGAACCGAACAAAATAAATTCGAGTCGAACCTCGAGCCAGAAAAAAACAGCAAAGTTCGGTTCGATTCGGTTCGTATACATCCCTAGTATCGGCACATACATTTTTACTTCTCTTGATTTTTCCCTCCCATGTAGTTTAGATGTTGAACTTACATATAATCGATAATTATGAGATCTACGCAAGTTTTTTGTTATTTCGAGTTCTATTAGTTCAGGTTGCAGTGGCATTTGAATTAAAATTGTCGCTAATTGAACTAACTTAGAACTCATTATTTGCATCTGATTTCTTTAGTTACTTTTTTTTTTTTTTGACGACCCTTTAGTTACTTTTTAATACCCAATTACATTCTTATTTTGCCTATTATATTATATAAGGAAAGACACTGATTTAATTTTATTTTTTTTTCAATTGTTATAACGGGAAATGTGCGATAAATCACTAAGTGTGGACTCAATTTTTAGTTTGCTCTCCATTTTCAAAAATATTTTAGTTCACTCCTCAGATGAGATGCATATTTTGAGTTTACTCCCCAACTTTCGGGAAAATTACAACATATGACCAAAAATATACAACATAACACGATTTAGATATGTGATTCTTCAGTTCTTATACGTGTATCTAAATCGTGTTATGTCGTATATTTTTTGTCATATGTCGTAATTGTCCCGAAAAATGGGGAGTACTCAAAATATGCATCTCATCTGGGGAGTGAACTGAAATATTTTTGAAAATGGGGAGCAAACTAAAAAATTTTCAACTCATGGGGAGTTTTCAAAGATTACCCCTGGTTATAAACTATTGTTACAATAAGTCATAATGAATGATAAAGAATGTTGTTGATAGAACACTGGAATATTTCTGAAAATCAGATTTAAGTATAATTTTTCATGGTCACTATAGTATTTACTCAATATTGAAAATGTCATAAATCAGGATGTGGAAGGTAAAGGGAAAGGTGAAACCTATTCTGTTCGTTTTAACCTTCCACTGATGATCCATGACACGGACACAACACGACGCACACATGATTGAAACGCAACTTAAAAGCTGTATAAAGAAGCCAATAAAACCATGACAAAAACAGTGTCATATAACTCAAGAACAAATGTAAAAACACTTTGAAATCAGAGCATAGAACTCAATCCAACACGACAAAAACAAGATTCATAACATTTAAATTGAAATAAAATTAGAAAAAAACCTCGATATCTGCAAAATTATCAGTTTAGAAAGATTGCGGTGGGGTTTCCTGGAGAAGGTGGATTAGATTTCAAAACCGATGCATGATTCCCGGCCCTTGCAACGGCATCAGCATCGGTTGCAGACAAAATCTCCAAACGTTCGAGACCCAACTGCCTCTTGATCAATTCAGCATTCTCCAAAAGAACCTCGATTTCACCAAAAGGTAGCTTCAGATCCAATGCCTGAACACCAACAGCCTTAACTTCATCTTTCTTGAACCTCAAAAACGGCATACAAAGCTTCTGTATCTGTTTGAAATTTCCTGACTGCCCGATTTCACTCTTTTGCAACTCGGATAAGATTTCTTGGTCGGGTGCAAATGTCCCAGTTTCTTCATCATACTTCTTCTGGAGAATATTCAAACACTCCTTTTTCCAACCATCATACTGTTCATTCACAAAAATCAAACCAACAGTGAGTTTATTCTGCACAGAATTTGGTGTGCTCGTTTTGCCCTTCTTGGACCCCGAAGCCTGTTTCTGCAAAAGTTTCCTCATAGAAACGATGGAGTCTTGCAAATATGTGTTTGCTCGTTTTAGGGTGAGATCAGGTGTGCCAGATGTAGGCAATCCCGCCTTCACAACAAAGCCTTCCTTCTGCAACAGCTTTCGCCAGACAAACTCAGCATAATGTGGGCATATTGGAGCAATGAGACGAGTCTGAACATCCATAAATCTCCATAACAAGTCGCGGTTCATTCCTCCACTGCCACAAGAAAGCCTATACTCATCTCTTGCAGCTTGAAGGTCATAGAAACCACTTTTCAAAGCTTCTCTAAACATATATTCACCATAATTCTTCTCTGTCGTCCTTACAGCTATATTCATTTCATTAGCAAAGACAGAGTCTGCATAAGCTGTGGGAGTAGTATTTCTCAATGATGATTCAGCAGCAAGAACTTCCTCCATCCAAGAAATCTCTTTCGTGAGGCGCAAGATTGCAGCATTAGCAGTCTCAAAGACAAAGTTCGCGTCATCCATTCCATCGCCAGCATCAGCAAGAGCGAATCTCGTTGCATCAGCAGAAAACTCCTCGATGGATTCTCGAAGTGTCCGGAAATTTCCAGTTGACTTTGACATTTTCTCAGAATTCAACATAATGTGTCCGTTGCATCTGAATCCTCTAGGCCAATGATGCTTAGGCATGAGGGCTGTGTGATTGTAGATGCAAAATGTCAGATGGTTCTGAATGAGATCCTTCCCTGATACTCTGAGATCAAAAGGGTACCAATACTCGAATTCTTGCTTCATCTTATTAAGAAGGGAGGAAGGTAAGTCGGAGGATTTAGGATATGGGCCATTCACAAACAAGAAATCCCAAACTTCATCTGTGAGCTGCTCGGGTTTTACTGAAGACCTATCGGTGCCGTACATATCTCCCCTCTGCAGCATATGCGCTACAGTGTAATACGCCATATAAAGAGTCGAATCCGACAAAGATTCAACCAAGAATTGCTCATCCCACGGAATTCGTGTTCCAAGCCCAAAGTTTCTTGAGCATGCCCATTGATTCAACCAGCTCAAGGTGTGTTCAAATCCATGCCTCGTTTCATCTGAGTAGAGATTCATGCCAGCTAAGCATTCCTCTGCTGCTTTTCTCCATTCTTCTTCTCCATAAGTGATGTACCATTGATCTGTCAGAGCCACAACACACTCATCCCCAGATCTCGACATGACTTTCTTTTCAGGTTCACTATAGACCACAGCCTGCCCGCTTTCCAAAAGCATGTTCCTAATCAAAGTTTTAGCTTCCTGAACTTTATATCCAGTAAAATCACCAACAATCATGGTTCCCTCATAGAAACCTCCCTTGTAGATTATTTTCTTGGCCTCGTCGAGTTTCTCCCTCTCATTTGGGCTTTTGATTTTCTTCTCATTGCATATCCTCTCGGCGGACTTGTCTCCAAAATCAGGGTGGTGAATAATGGGTATAACATCATAATGCTCGAGCCATTCTGGATCCACCTTATAAGTGTCTTGGTAATATTTCTTTTTCTCTTTTATAAACTTGAAGTTCACATAATCGTCTGGAGAATCACTTGGGACACTAGTGACAATTCCAGTACCTTTATCAGTGAGAACTGATGTCATGGGAAGAGTGTAAATAACTTCATTGAATGATAGAGGGGCTTTTAGAGGCAAACCGATGAGATCCTGACCAGTCAACTCAACCAAACAAGTAGGTTTCTCTGGAACGCGAGACATCCTCTGATAAGCCAAATTCAGTGCTGCCCTTCTTGTTAAGATGAACACCTCAGTGTCGTTAATTTCAAAAGCACCGTATTTTCCATCCGGCAATACCCAACAATTAGTTTGACCATACATTGTTTCCGGCCTCAAAGTTGCAGCAGCAAGGTAAACTTTTTTCCCCTCCAGAGAACTCAGCTTTGGTGGGAAAGGTGAAACAACCTCCATTTTTATGAGAATGTACTCTTGCGGGATCACACCTTCTCCTGAAGCCCGATCGTGATCAGCACATGGCTGACCGTCCAAAGGTGAATACACAGCATATCTCAAATCCTTTACAATCTTCCCCATTTCTTTCAATTTCCTAACCTGCCACCTAACAAAAGAATCAAAATAAGGATTCATATCAGTGGTGATAAATGTTCGCCTCCAATCGCATCCCAACCCAAAAGCCTTCAAATCCTCCACAGCGAGAGGTGGGAAGAAAGTCAGCCAATGATATGGATCTGTGAACTTGGCTATCTCAGCATCAGACAAACCATAACTCTGCATAATCTCCCACTGGTACTTGATCCCACCAGTTTTAGCAGCAGCCTTCGATTTCTTACCCTTAAATTTACCACCCGGTTGAGTCTGGTTTCCTTCACCCTGGCCCTCTGGTTCACCAATTTCCTCCTCTTTAGCAATTGGAAAAACTGGAGGGTTTCCGAACTGCTCCATTTCCCTTGTAAGCTTATCAGCTGAAGCTTTAATGGGCATACCGGTGCAATGAAAAGCAAACGGCAGCAGTACATTGGCTCCCCTCAATCTATGATATGCAGCTGCAAATTCCAGTTTTGAGAGGGAGAATGCGTGGCCCAAGTGCAGGTACCCATTCATATAAGGGAAGGGGAAGTTTCCAAAGAACTTCTCCCCATCTTTGGGTGGCGAATCCTTTGACTCAGCCCGGAAAACGTCACCCTCGGACCACCATTTCCGAACCTGTGACTCGATTTCCAAGAGCTTGTCTCTCCGAGCAAAGCTTTTACCTGTTTCTTCTGCCATTTCTTTTCCCGCCAGCTCACAGAAACTACAATTTAATGGTCCATAAAGAGAAGATCAGATACAAAGGTACATGCATAAGTCTACACAGATGTCGAATCACAAGTGCAAGAGTTAACTGGATTGAATCCAAAGGCGATATAAAATCATGAGCAAAATCAAATCTTGCAGTGGACAGGAACATATTCACATATCAAGTCAACAAACATGAAATCACAACAGACCAATTCCAGAACCAATATTAGTCCCTCCACTTTACAACATCAAATAGATGCAAAACAATTGAAAAAAACGGTCTTTCTTCACGAAAAAGCCGGCAAGATACACATTTAAAATGGGTAATTCTAACAATTCGCAATAGATTTCTCAAACAATGAAAAAACACCCAAAAAGGCATGGGAAATTACGCAGGCAATGAGAGTCAAACCTCGATTTACTAGAAGTGAAGTTGATAATTGGGAGATGAAAGCGATGAACAGCAACGCGCCTCAATAGCGTAGACGCCACAACTGGAGAGCAAGGATAAAGAAAGCAGGTTCGGCTTCAGGACATTTATCTCAACAAGGGTTTTTCAGTGTGCGCTCAATGCTCATTGATTCCCTTCTCTCTCTCTAGATACTAGCCTAAATCTCACGATATGCACAAAAGTCAAAAAAATTATATTTAAAAGCATTAATTTTGATAATAATTATGCATAAAATAATTATTATAACTACTAAATCCTCGCACAAAAAAAAGTCATTCTTATACAAAATTCGGGAAATTCCCGAAAAATCCCCATATTAGAACTCAAATTTGCTTTAACTCCCCATTTTTAAAAAAGTTCCTATTTACTCCCTAGATGACAGGCCAAATTTGCTTTAACTCCCCATGGTTGTATAAAAATTCAAGAATCGCGTACCCGAACCCCGAAATCACGTACTTAAATGCCCAAATGATGTATTTGGATCAACTTTTAGGTACTATTCAAAAAAGACCTCTACAAAATTTTATAATTGTTTTTAATATACTAATAAATAGATGAATACATAATGAAAATAAAAATTAAATAAAAAGAATATAATTGAAATTTTTTGAAATGAATTGAGAGAAAAAATAAGTTTAAAAGTAAGTAAAAAATAACATATTATAGGATTGGTGAAAAAAATAAAAAAAAATAGAGTTCAACCGACCAAATTAACGGAGAATTCTCAAAAACTCCCCAAATGATAAGTCCAATTCCTTTTAGTTCCCCATTTTAAAAAATGATGTATTAAAACTCAAGAATCGCGTATCTAAAACCCCAAATGATGTATTTGAAATACAAGGAAAAAATCACGTATTTAAATCCCAGAATCGCGTATCTAAATCCCAGAATTGCGTATCTAAATCCCAGAATCGTGTATCTAAAACCCCAAATGATGTATTTGAAAATGGGGAGTTAAAAGGAAGTTTTCAAACCCATTGGGAGTTTTCAAAAATTCCCCCCCAAATTAATTACTCTAAGAATTTTTTAGTTGATATAGTAGTATAAATTTAAAAATAAGTGTTAAAAATGTTAGCATTCAGTATCCGTGTTAACCTAAATTTTGAAAGGGTTTAATCTTTTTTTCATTCGAACATTTGGGATATTTTATACTCTAGTATTCAACCTTTAAAATTTTGTATTTTAATAATTAATTTTTGAATTTTGTTGCACTAAGTGCTCAATTCCATATCCCACCACTAACAAAATGCCACGTGTTTTGTACTTATTGGTTGGATTTGAAATTGGCCACTTAAGTGAAACAAAATTTAAAGATTGGGTATCGAATCCTTAAATTTCAAAAATTGAGTACTAAAGTGCAAAACACTATTTGGGGGTGAAAGAAAAAAGATTAACCCATTTTAAAAATTATATTTCTATATATAAAAAGTTATTCTAATTTCGGTCAAATTTTATTTGTACAGATAATATACTATTAGTTTGACCAAAAATCATGTATTGCTTTTAACTTAAATTTTAAAATATATTTTGTAATTGAAAATTCTAATATACTTTATGAAAAATATTGTCTCATAAAAGTCAATGTGATCCATATTAATATAAAAGGTATATATTTTATTAATACTATTATTATTTACATGTAAAACAAATATAAATAAGAAATTTATCTAAACTTTTGTATAATATCAATTAGAATGAAATATGGTATTAACTAAAGTAACATACAACAGTTTTAGTTCAAATAATATAATTTAGAAGTGGGCATAATAAAAAACATTAGGGATAATTACAAACCAACCCTGAGGTCTTGTGAAAATACGAATTAATATTTGAGAAATTATGAATTCTTCCTAAACCGTTATTTCCTCCATTAAATTTAACATAATGTACAATTTTACTATTTTACTCTTAACATGTTGAAACTCAAGGGATATATGTAATAAAGAGTCTAAAATACGAATTCTCCACTGATATTTGAGAAATTATGAATTCTCTCTAAACCGTTATTTCCTCTATTAAATTTAACATAATGTGCAATTTTAATATTTTACTCTTAACATGCTAAAATTCAGGGGATATATGTAATAAAGAGCCTAAAAGTAAAGGAGTTAATGTGCATTAGAATTTTTACTAGTATTTTTTTTTTCTTGACAAAGAATACTACTTAATGATATTTTGATATTTTTACGACAAATTAATTTTATACCTAAAGTTTATAGATGCCTATTAATTTTTTTTAGATATTGTTCATTTGATCATATTTATATTGGAATGTTATTTATTCGTGTTCTATGAACGTCTATTTGGGGAGAAAATTTTAGTCTATTAGGGTTTTCTTTTATTCAATTTGTGCTTTTATGGACGTCTATTAGGGTGATTGGATTTTTTGAATTTGGGGGAAAGATGAAAAAAATCAATCGAGTTCCAAATCTCAATCATTCTTCATTTAATGAGCAGACAATTGAATATACTTTAATTTGAGACCTTATTTGAAGTAGAAGTTTCGATTTTTGATGATAAAATTGCACATGGTGATGACCAATTTCCCTTTTGAAGACATAGTCTGCTATAAATTGTTTTTCTGTCATTCGGAGCAGCTAGCCCTCTTCTTTGATGATTTTTACCTGGTAAGATAAGCGAATAAGAGGATGAATATGAACTGATAAACATATCTATAGTCGTTCATATAGTTTCAAATGCATCAAGTTTTCTGTATCAGTAAATATTAACAACACTACTAGCCAGCAAAACACCCAAAATGAAGCGAAACGATTACATTTATCACTAGAAAATCCACTGTGGCCTCAATTAGGTCTGATTTACAGTAAGAGTTGCACTTGATAGTTTATAGTTTATACCTCCAAACTTATGTTAAACAATACCATTGTCACGACAATTTCAGCAATGAACTTAGTCGAACGGACATTGCTGATAATACCCAGACAATGAGGTCGGATAATGGCTCCAGATACCAAATTGCCAATTAGTCCTACACATATCACAATATGTTAAATTTAAAGAGTAAACAAAAATAGAGCAAGGTTTACATTCCGATTCCACTTAACACCAAAAATTTTCTCCAGAAATGGCACAATAAATAGACCTGTAATCAGTAACTTCACCGTGTCAAGGTGCAAATATTTCTCCTTATGATCTGGATGCTAATACATCACTTGCCTCACTTCCTTGGGTAATTTTTCTATTTGTCTGAAAGCTTCAACAACACTAGTGATAATGTTGTCTTATTGTTGGGATTCGAAGCCGATCTTTCTACATGATTAAAATATGATAGAACTATGTAAGTAATTTCAACATGAGCATTTTACACATTGAAAAAAATTGTGGAAATTATTCAAGATTTAGCTCATACTCTACCTTCTCAAATACAATTTCAGTATCATAAATACACTGCATGGAGTCCAGTTTCTCAGCCAACATTTTCACTAGTGAAACGATGACCTGTATTTTTTTTCAATCCATCCTTTCCGAACCATCCTTCAAACTTGTAGCACCTTCTAGCCTCAGTCGAGTAGATTTTTAATTTATGCATTACGTCATAAAAACATATGTCACTTTGGGGTAGTCAGTAGACGATTTGTGCTTCTATAAACGTCTATTCGGGGAGAAAATTTTAGTCTATTAGGATTTTTTTTATTCGAGTTGTGCTTCTATGGACATCTATTAGGGTGAGTGGATTTTTTGAATTTGGAGGGAAAGATGAAAAAAATCAACCGGGTTCCGAATTTTCGCCATTTTTCAATTAATGAGCAAGCAATTGAATATACTTTAACCTGAAACCTTGGATTTGAAGTAGAAGTTTTTATTTTTTATGATGAAATTGCCAATGGTGATGAACAATTTCCCTTCTGAAGACATAGTCTATAAATTGTTTTTCTGTTATTAGGAGCGGCTAGCCTCTTCTTTGATATCTTTTGCCTGGTAAGATGAGCGAATAAGAGGATGAATATGAACGGATAAACATGTTTATAGTTGTTCATATAGTTTCAAATGTACCATGCTTTCAGTGGCAGTAAATATTAACAGCAGCACTAACCAACAAAACACTCAAAATACTTAAGTGAAATTTGATCTAATTTACGATAATCGACAATAATTTTGATGTGGAACTATGAGCCTTTAGTTCCTAAGAAATTAAAATAATTATTTTATAAATAAATAAACTAAGTTATGATTGCATAAACTTAAATTATCAAAACATATGGCATGGGCTTTTAGTATTAGTATTGTTGCTCATATAACGAAAATCTAAAACCACTTTGTTTCTAATATTTGAACATCTCAGCCCAAAACTACATTAAAAACTCTGTGCACTAACAATTTGTTGATGGTGCATGTCTATAAATGGGTGGGGATTCCCCAGGCCCATGCCCAAAATAAATTTAAAATACTCAGGCCTATACCCGAATATTAGACCTAGGCCCGGGCCCAGGCGATAATATTACATATGCTAGGTGTAATCATTGTTCAAAGCTACTTGCTGGTCGAACTTCTTCTGGTACAAATCATTTGCTAAAACACTTACAAAATGCATGTCCAAGTTCCAAGTTAGATAGTAGAACGGGAAGTAGCCCAAGGAACGAATTTAAATTTGATCAAGTAAATAGTAAAAAGTAATATGCAATTGCAACCATAAAGCACAAGTATTCGTTTAATATGGTTGAACATGAATACTTTGAGGACTGTCTAGATAATCTGAATCCAGATTTCAAGCTTCCTTGTAGAAACATGGTTCGAGATGATGTTATTCAAATACATGGAGAGAAGAAGTTTGGCATATATTAATTGATAAATGGACTGAATTGCAAAGTATCTGTTACTACTGATATTTGGACTGAGAAGCATACACAAGTTGCTTATAATTACTTGACTTGTCATTATATTGATGATGCTTGGGAATTGCATAAAAAGATCCGTGTACTTAGAAATTTCCCTTATCCTCATGATAGTGATGCATTGTTTAACTTTATGAAGGATACTGAGTTGGAGTGGGGTTTGGAAAAAAAGTTGTTTGCCATTGTTGTAGATAATGTGACTGCTAATGATGTTATGATTAGAAAGTTTAAGGATTGGATTATGCGTAAAAGTTGACGAGCAGGAAAAGAATATCAACATATTTAGCTCTTCAAATTTGGGGTCTTATAAATTTAGCAAGAGTAACTCTCAGATTATATATCCAGTAATAACTAATGCTTACAGTAGTAATCCAAACCAGTTACAATATGGTCCTTCAAATATTTCAACATCAGTGGTTCGGCCAACACTCCACTATATGATGCTGCTTTTATGACACCCCAAAATTCATTCTATCCCAATCTATAGTTTTTCACTCCACAGTACAGTATGGGTGGATATAATTTTAACTCTACTGTTTTGTCCTCTTATCTTGCTGGATATCCCCATCAAGGTCCCATCTTTGATGGAGTTTCTTTAACTTGTCTATGACCAAGAACAACCTTCCTGCTCATGAGGAAGAGTCTGAGGATGATCAATCCTCTGAACAGAGTTTGTCCGTGTCTCTGAAGAAAACTTCTTTGTCGGACCCAACACAGGTAAAAAAAAATTCTTTCTTGGAGTAGAAAAAGGTCTTTAGACATGAGTTTAGGATAGTATATTGGGAAAATTACACTTAACATACCCTTAGATTTGGCCTAATTACACAAACTTCTCCTGAGTTTTGAAAAATTACAATAACTTCCCTTGTCAAAGAATTTATATTACATCTAATAGATGAACTTTGATGATGCCATCTAGAACTTTTTATGAATACCTTAATTTTCCCTTGTGACTTACTGTTCATTGCTTAATTTAAAGCATGTGATTATAATAACATGCATCAGGTTATGCCAGGGGAAATTTTTGTAATTAGGTAAACATTAGGGTGTGCCAATGTAGATATCCCTAATATATTTTCTCTGAAGATTTGTACTTTTCTCCAGAGATAAAAAATATATGAATAACCTAGTTCTTCTGCATTTTTGCTTGCTTGGGAGGATTTGTGTCACATTTATTGGAAAGAGAAAAATGCTAAAATTGTAAACTAAAAGTGCCAATTGCAGGAAGATTCTAACTACGCTCCATCACCTTCGTACAATACAGAAGGGGATTTAAATGCAGTAAAAGTTGACGAGCAGGAAAGGAATATTAACATATTTAGCTCTCCAAATTTGGGGTCATATAAATTTAACAAGAGTGAGCAAGTAGTACCCCAGAATAACGCTCAAAGCTCTAACTCTCAGATTATATATCCAGTAATAAGTAGTGCGTACAGTAATAATCCGAATCAGTTCCAATATGGTCCTTCAAATGTTTCAACATCAGTGGTTCGACCAATACCTCCACTATATGCTGCTGCTTTTGTGACACCACCAAATTCATTATATCCCAATCTACAGTTATTCACTCCACAGTACAGTATGGGTGGATATAATTTTAACTCTAATTTGCCCTCTTATCTTGCTGGATAACCCCATCAAGGTCCCATCTTTGATGGAGTTTCTAATGGAGGAAGTGTTCATGGATATAATGTACATAATCTTCTTAAGTTTTATGGTCAAGCTGGAGTTCCTTGGCAATCTCCTTTCCATATGCAATTCCTACCTCCTGTGCGTGATTCCTATAGTTCCTACGGTCATTTCAATCATCAAGCATCGAAAGAAAATGTTATTGAGAACCAAGTGAGTTCCCATGACTCGAGAAAGGGGGCTGAGTATAGACCTCAACAATATTCAGGTGGGACCCATGACAATTTGAATTTGAAAAAAGGGAATATTTCGAGTCATTATTATTTTGGAAGCCCAAGAAAAAACGGGAATATTTCTCTGTCTCCTATTAAAGCAAAAGATTTGAATCCATCATAATCTTTTCTTCAAGAATTGAAACCCGGTAAAGGTCAACGATTTGAGCTGTCTGATCTAGTGGGACATATTGTTGAGTTCAGGTAAAAAAAATATTTATGTAGATTTTTTTTCTACCCCCACATTCCCTGAAAGGACTGATGTGTTCTGATTTGGATTACAGTGTTGATCAGCATGGGAGTAGATTCATTTAGCAGAAGCTGGAAAGTTGCAATATTAAAGAGAAAGCATTTATATTTAAGGAAGTTGTTCCTCATGCTTCCAAAATAATGACTGATGTTTTTGGAAACTAACTCGCTAACTTTACTTCACTCATTCATGATTGTTCATTAATTTCATTTATCTTTTTTCTTTGTTTGTCAATGCCATTATTTTTTCAGCTTTTTGGATATGGAAACCCGGAGCAAAGGAGATCAACTTGAAGGTTAAATCTTGTCATTAAGTTTGCGAATGTATGGGTGTCGTGTAATTCAAAAGGTATAATCTTCATTTATCTTATATTCTTATTTCTCCTTTCAATTAGTAATTTGGTTCCACTCCAAATTGTTCCTCCTGCCGTGTAGGGTTTTTTTTTTAACACACACACCCCAAGTGGCCCAAGGGATTCGAACCCCGGGATTTCGCCTTCGAAAAAGAACCCTCAGACCACTTGACCAACCTCTGTTGGCTCCTGCCGTGTAAGCTCTTGATGTTATTGATTTAGAACAAAAGGCGAGGCTTGTAAAAGAGCATGATGGACATGTAATAAGATGTGTCGTGACCAAAACGGGAATCATGTTATACAGAAATGTATTGAGAGTATTCCTGCAGATGATATTCATTTCATTATTTCTTCTTTTCGTGGTCAAGTTACAATGCTTTCAATGCATCCATATGGTTGCCGTGTCATACAGGTAAGTTCATGTAGTTTAAGATCAATTCATTAGTTTTTCATAAAGAAAATCATATATATTGCCCCTAAAGTTTTACATAAGCATCATTATAGTTTCTCATGTTCATACTTTAACTTTACTTTCCCTAAAGTTAGTATATTGTTAAAACCATATTTGTGATACTTATCCCTCCTGAATTTTAGGAAATAAATATCACTACTACGAAAACTAAATATTTAACTTTAGGGACCATAAATTTAAAATTTAAACACTAGGATTTTAATGATACTTAAATGAAACTATTGGGACTACATATGTGGTTTTCCCTTCTAATTATAGAAAGTTGATGTCTTATGCTTTTTGGGATTATAGAGGGTCCTGGAGCATTGCAATGATGATTTTTTTTTTTTGGTCAGAATTGCAATGATGACCAATAGACCTGTAATCAGTAACTTCACCGTGTCAAGATGCAAATATTTCTCCTTATTATCTGGATGCTCATGCATCACTTGCCTCACTTAAGTAATTTTTCTGTTTGTCTAAAAACTTCAACAACAGTAGTGATGATGTTGTCTTATTGTTGGGATTTGAAGCCGATCTTTCTACACGATTAAAATATGATAGAACTACGTAAGTAATTTCGACATTAGCATTTTACATATTGAAAAAAAATAATGAAAATTATTCAAGATTTAACTCATACTCTACCTTTTCAAATGCAATTTCAGTATCATAAATACACTGCATGGAGTCCAGTTTCTCAGCCAACATTTTCACTAGTGAAACGATGACCTGTATTTTTTTTCAATCCATCCTTTTCGAACCATCCTTCAAACTTGTAGCACCTTCTAGCCTCAGTCGAGTAGATTTTTAATTTATGCATTACGTCATAAAAACATATGTCACTTTGGGGTAGTCAGTAGATGATTTGTGCTTCGATAGACGTCTATTTGGGGAGAAAATTTTAGTCTATTAGGATTTTTTTGATTCGATTTTTGCTTCTATAGACATCTATTAGGATGAGTGGATTTTTTGAATTTGAAAGAAAAGATGAAAAAAATCAACCGGGTTCCGAATTTCCGCCATTTTTCAATTAATGAGCAAGCAATTGAATATACTTTAACCTGAAGCCTTGGATTTGAAGTATAAGTTTCTGTTTTTGATGATGAAATTGCAAATGGTGATGAACAATTTCCCTTCTGAAGACATAGTCTATAAATTGTTTTTCTGTTATTAGGAGCAACTAGCCACTTCTTTGATATCTTTTACCTGGTAAGATGAGTGAATAAGAGGATGAATATGAACGGATAAACATGTTTATAGTTGTTCATATAGTTTCAAATGTACCATGCTTTCTGTGGCAGTAAATGTTAACAACAACACTAACCAACAAAACACTCAAAATACTTAAGTGAAATTTGGTCTGATTTACGATAATCGATAATAAATTATTTTACCGCGGAACTATGAACATTTAGTTGCTAAGAAATTAAAATAATTATTTTATATATAAATAAACTAAGTTATGATTGCATAAACTTAAATTATCAAAGCATATGGCATGGGCTTTTAGTATTAGTATTGTTGCTCATATAGCTAAAATTTAAAACCACTTTGTTTCTAATATTTGAACATCTCAGCCAAAAACTACATTAAAAACTCTGTGCACCAACAATTTGTTTGATGGTGCATGCCTATAAATGGGTGGGGATTCCCCAGGCCCAGGCCCAAGATAAATTTAAAATACTCGGGCCCATACCCGAATATTAGACCCAGGCCCAGGCCCACGCCCAGACGATAATATTACATATGCTAGGTGTAATCATTGTTCAAAGCTACTTGTTGGTCGAACTTCTTCTGGTACAAATCATTTGCTAAAACACCTACAAAATGCATGTCCAAGTTTCAAGTTGGATAGTAGAACGGGAAATAGCCCAAGGAGCGAAATATGCAATTGCAACCATAAAGCATAAGTATTCGTTTAATATGGTTGAACATGAATACTTTGAGGACTTTCTAGATAATCTGAATCCAGATTTCAAGCTTCCTTGTAGAAACACGGTTCGAGATGATGTTATTCAAATACATGGAGAGAAGAAGTTTGACATATATAAATTGATAAATGGACTGAATTGCAAAGTATCTGTTACTACTGATATTTGGACTGAAAAGCATACACAAGTTGCTTATAATTACTTGACTTGTCATTATATTGGTGATGCTTGGGAATTGCATAAAAAGATCCTTATATTTAGAAATTTCCCTTATTCTCATGATAGTGATACATTGTTTAACTTTATGAAGGATACAGAGTTGGAGTGGGGTTTGGAAAAAAATTTGTTTGCCATTGTTGTAGATAATGCGACTGCTAATGATGTTATGCTTAGAAAGTTTAAGGATTGGCTTATGCATGAATTATTAGTTGCTTTTGATTGAGAGTTGTTACATGTGAGGCGTAGTGCTCACATTTTGAGCTTGATTATGCAAGATGGCATAGAATTAGGGGACTAATAGAAAAAAATTCGTAAAACTGTAAGATACTTGAATAAGTCCCCGGTTGCAGCTCAAAAGTTTGAAAGTGTAATAATTCAATGCAATTTGGAGGGCATGAGAAAAGTTGCCATGGATATTCCTAGTAGGTGGAACTCGACCTATAAGTTGCTTGACACTTCTTTGCCATTGAAGGAAGCATTCTGTCGTTTGGAAAGAATAGATAAAAACTATCGTTCCAATCCAACTTAGTCAGAATGGAACGTAGCTAAGATAGTACATGGGTGTTTGAAATTATTTTTTGAAGCTACTCGTCATTTTAGTTGTCAAAAATTTCCTACGTCTAATGTGTTCTTTCTGGATGTTTGTGAGATTCAGATGAGTTTGAGTGATTGGATGAACAGTGAACATGACTACATTAGAAAGATGCGTATTCCCATGAAGGAAAAGTTTGACAAATATCGGGATGAATGTTGTGTAGTCTTAGCGGTTGCTATTGTGTTTGACCCTACCTTTAAAATGCAATTAGTGGAGTATTTTTATACTAAGATCTATGGTTCAGACGACACCCAATCATATATTAGTAGGGTTCGCGGCACTTTGAATAGATTATATGTTGAGTATGGAGGCAGCTTTGTTCCAGTGACGAACATATCTAATGAGGCAAGCAGTTCTAGTATGTCAACACGCTCTTCTTTGCGTGATTGTGATCAATGGTGTTATGATTACGTGCTCCGGTTAATAAAAAGCAGAATTGGATGCCTATTTGGACTAGAGTAGATTCCCAAGAGCGGATGTATTCAATATCCTGGATTGGTGGAAAACAAATAGCCCTCGACTACCAATATTATCCAAAATAGCACGAGATATTTAAGCAGTTCTAGCTAGTACTGTCGCATCAGAGGCGACATTTAGTGTTGGAGGTCGAACAATTGATCCCTCAAGAGCTTGCCTCGGTCCATATGTTGTAGAGGCTTTGATTGCAACGGATGATTGGATATTCAAAGTTAAATGAAGTTTCGGTGAAGAAGTCTCGAATGGAGTTTCGGCAAATATATGATTATTTGAAAATATTGAAATTGTAATTTTTAGATTCTAAATGTTTGTGGTTTGGGAAAGGAAAAAGGTACTGTAAAGACTTGATGATTTTTGTATCTTATTTCTTGATTTTTCATGATCAATGCATTTTTTTTTTAAATTGCAGATATTAATTTATGAGTTAATGTAAAATTGTGGTGTTTAAAAATGTATTTAACTTTTTTCTAAATATTAAAATTTATCTTTTAAAATAATTTATAAATTATTTACTATTAATGATGATTTTAATAATATATATGTATATTAATTGTAAGTGGGGACCGAGGCCCAAAGATCACAAAAAATATGAAGATTACTAAAAATCTGTGAAGTATGAAAAAACGTCGTTCTTTATAATAATAATATTAATAATTATTAAAAAAAAAAAAACAAGAGGGTTGGGGCACTAGGTCGGACCCAGGCCCAGACCCAATAAAAATGGGTCTAATTTTTACCATTTTTCAGCTTTATTGGGTATTTAATGGGCATGGATAGGGTCTGGGTCCAACCTTAAATAATAGGTAATCATTAGGCCTGGGGAATCTCCACCCATTTCCGGGTCTAAATTGTTGGTGTTTGTTATAGTTGTCTATTTAGAAGAAAATTTTATTGTCTCAAACGAACAAAATTTATATAAACTTATAATGGGTTAATTACATCTAGACCCCTTCCGAGTTTAGTATATTACAATTGGACCCCTGTTAGTCATTTTATTACAGTTTGACCTCTTCTAAAATTTCGAAATTACTAAACGGTGAAGAAAATGTACGATTCCGTTAAATATTTCACTTTATATTCCAAATAATTACGTTATATTCCAAATAATTGTGAAATGACTATTATATTTGGTTCTAAGATCATGTTTTATAAAAGTAGGAAAAAAAAGTCATGTCTTTTTAGAATAAATAAATGGTTAAACAAACAATTATTTCACAATTATTTTGAATATAATGGTTATTTCACAATTATTTGGAATATTCCGTGAAATATTTAACGAAATTGTATCTTTTCTTTACCGTTTAGTAATTTTGAAATTTTAGAAGGGGTCAAACTGTAATAAAATGACTAACAGGGGTCCAATTGTAATATACTAAACTCGGAAGGGGTCTAAATGTAATTAACCCAACTTATAAATATAAAGGATAATTTGTAATTTTGTATCATACTTTATAGGAATAAATATACATAAAACATCTATTTTAATTTATAGATATAGGCAAAATATAAGTACTAAATTAAGTTACAAATTTTCAAATTAAAAAAATACAAATTTAACCAACATTATAGATATATTTTTACACTTTCAATATTATTACAATATAGGAATTTGTGAGAAGAAATATAAACCTTAAGGGGTGTCGTAACTAGAAAGAAAATAAAATAATAATAATTACCGAATTTCTAATTAATCTAGAATATAAATAAGATAAAATTGTGTTATCGTAAACTTTAATTTCTTAATAAGACATTTAAAAACCGCGACATAAGGATATACACAATTTACTTCACTTGACTCAAGAGTTAGATTCATTTTTATTTATTTTTACTTTTGAATGGTAGCTTCGTGTTCATGCCATAATGTGGAGAAAGAACATATTCCACCAATAAGTTACTCCAAGAATAACATTAAGGCTCTAAATTGGTTTAGATAGGAAATCACTCGCACGGATCGTAGAGATTCGAGTATAATAGATAAGAATGTCCTTATGCTTTTCTCTTTCTTTCTCATCCTCAATATTGAACGAGTTTTTAAATAGCTGGTTTTGAACGGTAAAGTTCTATTTATAAAATAATGAATCACAATTCTCAATGATTTCCTAATTCGTTCATAACTCTGATTTTTCGACAAATATTTCCTTTGATTTTCCCCTTTATTGCAGGAAATATTCTTGTCCGTCCAACAATAAGAATGGGTCTTTCTTCCATCTACATTCTATCACTTTCTTCAATTTATTCGATCTACATTCTATCCCTTTGTTTATATCGATCTTATCAACTCGTTAAGATAACTTTGAGCTTGCCAACATCTATTCGAACTTCATTTTCTTGAACTATCATCTTGAATGAACTAGGTTCTAAAATTAAAATATTTCCTCGTCAATATCACCTACTAACATCTATCAAGCTAACCCCGTCTCCACATCTTCCACATTTCAAAGTTCAATTTCAAATTGAAGACGTCCCTATGGTACTTCAGTTCATGTTTTATGGTTTATCAAGTTAATGTACGCAAGAATTTAATGAATTAGAATTAACATTTAATTGCCGACAAAAAAAAAAACCTAATATTTGATTCTATAGTGAAGGTTTATTTAATTCTTTTTAAAAAAAATTAATAAAACATACATTTTCTAAATTTTTAATTGAAAAGAATTAAATATTTATTAGTTAGCGATTTGCGCTAAGGAGCTTCGAAGTTGCATATCAATTAGGGGTGCGTTTCGAGCCGAGTCGAGTCGAGTTTGGCCAAAAAAATCTAGCTTGAGCTTGAGCTTGAAAATTATTTGCATAGCTTGAGATTGAGCTTGAGCTTGTCAAGCTTATTTTTTGAGGGCTTGAGCTTGGCTTGCCCAAAATTCGAGCCGAGCTCGATTCGACTTGACGAGCCAAGAGATTTGTTGGATATTTTTTAATTCTCATTCAATAATAATATTAAACAATAACAAAGATCTTAAGATATATAATATAAATAGTATATTAATATTTCTAAGTTTTTTATATCATTATTAATAAATTATAATCATTAATATATACTTGATATTTTAGATTATGTACGAGTATTATTAATTATATTAGAATAAACTATAAATTATGTAATTACACAATAAAAATTATTAACTAATATTTTATTAAAATATATACTTATGTTATTATTTAGTTATTAAGGTATATGATATTTATTATTTTATTATATTAAATATTTGAGTGAATATTTTACGAATATATTTTTGTATTAATAATATTATATGGTCTAATGTGTCATTGTAAAATAATATATTATTAAGACATATTATGATACAAAATTTAGTAAGGATCATACATATATTATAGATAATATATAATATAGTAATAAATTATGTCATATATCTTGTAATTATACCAAATAAATTATTAACTAATATTTTATTAAGATATACACTTATATAATTAATTATTTATTATAGTAGATTGAATTTATTTTTTTTATTAAATTATTTGTTTGGGTAAATATTATATATTATCATAGTAATATGTTAGTAGTATTGTATATAATGATATGTTGCTGTAATTATTGAATTGTGATATTATTAAATCATATTTATTATCAAAATAAGTAGATAAAAATATATAATATTTCATATATTTAGTATTACTAAATCATATAAATGTAGATTAATTTATTGCATATTTATTTATATAAATTATTAAACAATATAATATATATAATACACTTATCAATATATGTATATAATATAAATATATATATATACTAGCTTGCGAGTCGGTTTGCAAGCCTCGAGCCTCAAAGAAATAGGTTTGAGCTTGGCTTGACACATAAGCCGATCTCGGTTAAGCTTGGCTTGAGCTTGATATCGTTCGAGTTCGAGTCAAGCCAGCTTGAGCTTGGCTTGTGCGGCTCACAAGCCAGCTCGGCTCAGAGCACACCCCTAATATCAATTAACCTGGAATCCGGAGAACCCATATTCTTTCTCTCGTAGCAAAAAGATATTAACTTCTTGTATACAATTATTAATTAAATAAATTAGATAATTCAATTTTCTTGTTTTTCAAACTTTTGCAAAATTATGATTGTATAATTATTAGAGAAAATTATCAAAATCGTCCCGTAAAGTGAGTCACTTTTAGTTTTGGTCCCAACAGTTGCCAATGTCTCACTTTTGGTCCCATAAAGTGGCATTTGTCTTAATTTTGGTCCCATTGACCATTTTCCGTCTAAGTTAACGTTTGACCGTTAAAAAAAATTACTTTTTATCCTATTTTCTTAAAAAAGTTATTTTTTACTCCGTTAAAAAAATTACTTTTACCGTTAAAATATATTATATATATATATATAATATTATATTATACATATATATACATAAATTATATTATGTATATATTATATTATATATATATTATATATACATATATTATATATATATATATATATATATATATATATATATATATATATATTATATATATATATACACGTATTATATATGTATGCATATATACGTTAAATGTATAAGATATGTGTATATAAACATATATATATTATATTTAAAAAATTATTTATATGCACATATTATATATGTATGTATATATACGTTTTATGTACCATATATGTGTATATACACATATAATATATATATATATATATATATATATTATATTATATTATACTATATTATATTATACGTATTATATATATATTATATTATAAAATATTATATTTATGTATATATTATATTATATTATACGTATTATATACATATATTTATTATACCGTATAATATAATATATATATACACGTAATACATATATATATATATATTATATTATATATATATATGTATATATGTGTATATATGTGTATATATACATATAATATATATATATATATATATATTATATTATATATATATATACACGTATTATATATGTATGCATATATACGTTAAATGTATAAGATATGTGTATATAAACATATATATATTATATTTAAAAAATTATTTATATGCACATATTATATATGTATGTATATATACGTTTTATGTATCATATATGTGTATATACACATATAATATATATATATATATATATATATATATTATATTATATATATATATACACGTATTATATATGTATGCATATATACGTTAAATGTATAAGATATGTGTATATAAACATATATATATTATATTTAAAAAATTATTTATATGCACATATTATATATGTATGTATATATACGTTTTATGTACCATATATGTGTATATACACATATAATATATATATATATATATATATATATATATATATATATATATATATATATATATATATATATATATTATATTATATTATACGTATTATATATATATGTATATTATATATATATATTATATTATAAAATATTATATATACATATGTCATATATATGCACGTATTATATATGTGTATATACGTATTATAATATATAATACATATATATTATATATTATATTATATATAATATAATATTTTATTTTATTTGGGGTGAAAATATACAATTTAAATAGTTTGGGGGTGAAACTATGGAATTTAAATAGTTTGGGGTAGTTTTGAAAACATAAAAGAACTAAAAGGGCTAAAAAGTAATTTTTTTTAATGGTCAAACGTTAACTTAGACGGAAAATGGTCAATGGGACCAAAATTAAGACAAATGCCATTTTATGGGACCAAAAGTGAGACATTGGCAACTGTTGGGACCAAAACTAAAAGTGACTCACTTTACGGGACGATTTTAATAATTTTCTCTAATTATTATGTGCATATTTTTACCCAAAAAACAGAAAATAAATAAATATCACTCTCACTTAAACTACTTGTGAGTTGTGATATATAAGACTTTGAAACAATAAATGAAATATTAGATATGCAAAATACAAAAATTTCCGACCTGCCGGATTCGAACCAGCGACCTAAGGATACCAGCAACATACTACAGTCCTCCGCTCTACCAACTGAGCTAAGGTCGGATTTGTGTATTAATGTGAACAAATTATTTAATTCCTTCCTATTGTCCATTAAATAAACTTTTGATGCATATAATCAGGAAGAAAGCAACATTAGGCCTTATTGTGATTGTAGTATATTTACAAGAATATAATTAAATTAATTAAAATAAGGATCAGAGTTAAAGTTAGTCTCTTCTCAAATACTCGGTTTTTTAATTTTAATGGGTGCTTCTTTATTTATAGTTTTCATGAATCATGACAATACTAACAAATAAGCAATAAAAGACATCACAGACGGTTAAAAGCTTCAAAACTAATTTGGTATTAGGTTACTTTTCCATATGATGTTGAAACTAGTGTTTACCGTTAAGGATACGACACGGTGTAAATACTATGATATTAAATTTTTATTGGAATTTATAAAATTAATGTTCGTTCGATATAAACATCTACAATACAATAATATTTTAAAAATTATTTGTTCTTCACAATATTTGAACAATGAAACTAGCTAGCTGGGAGAATCACATATGCTCATACACAATTAGAATTTGAATTCCCACCAAAAAAAAATAGAATTTGAATATTTCAAAATAATTAAACTTTTCAAACTAAAATTTAAATTTGTAATCGATGTATTTACACATATAAATATTTATCATTAAACTATCCGCAAGTTATCCTGCATTTTGTAATACCTTATAATGTGCAGGTTCAATTACATAACGTATAATGCTAGAAGAAAATAATATTTCCAGGCCTAATAGATGACCCAACTCGTTTTATTAAGTCCAAATGAATCAGCTTCCCCGCTCCTTACCGTTACAAAAAGACCCCTAACAACCCATTTTTCCACTTTTGATATATCATAAGCTCACACATATTTCCAGCATTCACCAATATTATTCACTCAACTTAAGATTTTCAGCAGGCGGTAATACTAACCTTTTTCTATCTCTATATCTATCTCCTTTTATCATTTGTACAATTTCTTCTATTCACCTTGTATATTGACCATCTATTGAAGAATTAGTGGTGCTAAAGCTGCAAGCATCAATATATATATTTCTATTAATTACCACTTATAGCACTTTTTAATATCAAATAATCTATCTTTTTTTTTTTTTTTTTTTTTCCTTTTAAGAAATATATTAAATAATTGTTTAAATTAAATAAAAAAGGATTATATCTTAGAAATTGACATCTTGCGGTAGGTACACCACAAGCAGCTTGGCCCTTACCATAATTACAAAGAAATTCCGCACGCCGACAACGTTGCACCTTTTCTCCTCTCTCGAAATGACAAAATTACCCTTCAAGGTACAACTCCTCTCTGCACACTACCGGCCACAAATAAAGGGTATTATCGGTAACTAAGACCTCGTGAACCACGACATATTCTAGTTTATCCAGCAAGTTGCCACATCCACGTCAGCTTGAAGGAGAAAGATGAGAGAGAAACTGGGGTTTGTTTGGCATGAGCCGTTTTTCTTTGGGTAAAATTATGCATGTAATTCCAAATTACATATTTATTATTATTTCTTTTGGAAATAGGATTTCACGTCAATTTCTTTTATTATATTCATAATTTATGGGCATTTTATATAAAGATGATATCTAAGAATATAAATATATATTAGTACGTTCTGAATAGCTAAATATTAAAAATAATTTCTTTTATTATAAATCAAATAATTTTTCCCTCAGTTTAACACGATAGAAAATTATCCGCACAATTCTCTAATCTCTATTCAAATTTATAATATTGTATATGTGAATGTATACATTTCCGAATTTCATGAACAGTTTAGTGACATAATATTGATAATATTATAAGTTATAAATATTATTTTATGGTATTGTGTTGCGTCAATATACACTATCTAATACTTTTTCCGTAAGAAATTCTAAAAAAACATTGTGTTACCGTATTCATAGCCATATATCATAAATTATAAATTTGAAAAAAAAAACTAAAATTATGTGGATAAAATTTCAAAAGAATTTAAAACATAAGGTCCGGGCCAAATTTTACAAGTGTCAAGAACGATTAGTTTGAAGGAAATATAACATTATCTTCAATGATGTAAATAGGTGAATCTGCAAAATAGCTTTCTCTGCGAGCCTACAAGCAACGCTTTGGTTTAGCTTCCAGCATGAGTAATCTCTATCTTTAAGATTTTTATTGTCCTTATCATGAATAATTTATTAAAAATTCCCGACAATACAACTTGAAGATATATATCAAACTTTAAAAAAAAAATTAATTCTTTTCTTAATTGGACATGTACCTTCAAGATATATATCGAACTTAAAAAAATATTGATTCTTTTCTTAATTGGATTTTGTTTAAATACTAATCAGGATTCAGGGAATTACTGATATTTATTTCGATTTAATTGTTTTTAACTCAATTTGACTATTTCGTTGCACACATGTAAAATGCGGAGAAATTACTAATAAATAATAAGAAACTGAAATTTTCTAATTATATAATAAAAAGAAAAAATATTAAAATCTAGGGAGAGGGAGAAAAATCAGAACAAGTTGGTATAATTACCTTCCCAATTAGAAAAAAAGAATAATCAAACACGCCCTATACTGTAGAAGTGGACGCCACCAAATGAAGAAAAAGAGTATGCATATTCTGGAGCCCACATTGCGCCTATATATATCAGCTCTTCCAAATGACCGAACTTTCTTTTCGCCCTTTCTCGCTTGGCCCTCCTGTAGAGCAGAGTCTCAGTAAAGGTAAAATCTTTTCTACTTTCTTTATATTTTTATTTTTATTTTTATTTTATGTTTTTCTGTATTTTAGGTACTGTATTTCTGCTTTCTTTTATTAAATTGTTCCCGGGTTCTGTTTTTTATGCATGATCTTGTTGGGATGTATTGTGGGTTTTGTTGATCACTGGATATCTTGATGTTTTGTGCTCTTAATTTTGAGAAAGGGGTTGTAATTTGCGGAAAAGATTAGTCATTTTATATGGGTTTTTGGTGTTGTATTGGAATTCTATTTTTTGTTGAATTTCTTGTTTTTGTTTTTTGTTCTATATCCTATTGTGGGTTCGAGTCGAGTTTTGTCGACTGTAAAGGTGTAAAATTCGAGTAGCTAGTGATTCAAATACGAGATTTTGAATTTCTTGTGACTGCATGTGTACTGTTTTTTTGGTTGAATGAGTTTTAAGCGGAAATTTATGTTTGGTTGATGGAGAAGTGAGAATTTTGGGGTATTTAATATTTGAAGTTGTCTCATTTTGCCCTTTTCCTTGCATGCTGGAATAAATGCTGAGAGTTTTTATTGAACATATTGTAAGCTCAGACATATATAGGTTATAGCTATTATGATCTGTCATCAAAATAAGCAACTGTGTATAATTATGCATGTATTGGGATATAAGTGTAAAGTTTTGATGAAATACTCTTGATGAAGAATGTAGTTATTATTGAGAAATCTGGATTCTTTTGATGTTCTGAAGTCCTCGTACAACAGTGTTAATATTTCGTAATTCTGTTATTTCAGCAGTACATTTGGATTTGCGGAGTGTAACCATTCACAGAGAGTTACTAAAGGGGAATGATATTTCATTCAAAACATGACGGAAAACTCCGAACAAAAAGCAGCAGCAGAGAGTAATAACCCTACCACTTCTGTGTTCATCAATCATGGTATGTCTTGCTTGTACTCTTTATCTTCACTTTTTTAAAAGGTTGGGTGTTATGGCATATAAAGATTAAAATATCGCATAATGTGATTTCATCCTTGTTTCATTTAGAAGATATGATGAAGTGTGACTGATGTTATGCAGCTTTGATTGAGTGGAGCGAGAGCAGGAGAAAATGGGTTGGGAATGCGTCGCAGAGGTCAGAAAGAACGATGAAGGATCCCATCATAAGGTACTCCTGACTCTCAAGTAACTCATTTTTTGTTTTCGTTTTATCATCTCGCAATTTTAATTTCATAGTTGATTCTTGTTGGTTTTCTCGTGCAGTTGGTCTACAACCTACGATGACCTGCTCTCGAATCATGACCCTTTCCCAGAACGCATTCCATTACCTGTAAGTTATCTGGGATTTTCAGGATTCCTTCCTTCTCACACACACACATACACAATTTTTGTGTCACTTGGAAAAAAAAATCTAATTTCTTTGCTTAATCCCTTATATTATGAATTTTTTCACTTTACAAGCTCGACCCCATCCCCAAAAATCCCAGCTTCATCCCTGCAATCACACGCGCGCGCACACACACACACGCATGCATTCCCATTTGAGAGTGTCTCATGGATACATTTATGTATGTTGGCTATTTGCAGGAAATGGTTGACTTCTTGGTTGATATCTGGCACGACGAGGGCCTTTTCGATTAGATAGTCGTAGACTCTTATTGTTGGTGTTGGTTCGAGTACATGTTGGATGTTGTTCGTCTCGTGATATCTGTTACACAGATCTACATGAACGCAGTTCTTTGTTCAAGCAGTCAGACATTTAGATGGATTGCGGAGCTCCATTGATGGTTCTTGTAACAATATATAATCTAGTCTAATTTTGTAGTAGTTACATAGCGCCTAGGTTTTTGTCCAAGAATTTCATGTGTATCATTGTTTAAGTCTGCAAACAATTGCTTACATTGGCTATCACTACAACGAGAGTATCGTAGATGCATAATCTGCAGCATACAACACTCCCTAAAGCAGACCATTTTCCCTCTATCAAGTAAATAATTCAAGTAAATGACAAACCAACCTGGAACCAGAAATTATCCTAGTTTGAATATCTGGATTTAACAACTCAAAAACTAAAACTGAAGAACATCGCTAAGGTTAGGTGAATTTACAAATTAAACATTATTTTGTTAACCATCGGCCACCACATCCCAATCCTCCTGCATCGGCCTAGCCCCGATGAAATCTACCATTTCCATTAGCAACATCGACCACAATCTGCAAACTTCAAATCCTCCTAGGCCCTAGCCCTGTCGAAATCTACAGTCCTCATCAGCAACTTAGACTACAATCTAACGAACTTCGATCTCCACAAGGGGGAATTGGGTGTCGGTGGTCGACAGAGGAGGTGCAGGTGTTGAGGTATATGGGGAAAAAGGGGAGAAGAGGAAAGGATAATTTAGTGAGAGTGGTGAAGATGGATGATGCTGGAATTGATGATTTCTGTATCTGAAACTGATAATGTTCCTGTAAATCTGAAATGATGTTTCTCTTTGAAAAATCAAAACAGAGAATGAGTGGTTTTCAAAATTCTATTTAATCACTGTAAGATATATATATGCAATATAAGATGATTTACATAAAAAGTTTATACATTGTCTATACTTGGGATTCAAACAGTAACATTATCACTTCCAACTGTTCAACACTGCGATACACATCATATTACACAAAACCAATTTTCCCGCAAAAAATTACATATAAATAATTACCCAGTATCTTCCCCTATTAGCAAACCAAACATCAAAATAATTTAAAGCACCATGCACCTACTCCTTCCTACAACTATCTCACAACATTAACTTACACTATCACCCCGTGTAAAATCATTTCCAAGAAACACCACAAAAGAACAGAAGAAAAACCCACTCCCAACTGGGGCAGCAAAATAAATTCCAAGAATCAGCTTTAACTTACAACCTCTTCGTCGACCTGTTGGAGAAGCTCCAAAACGCTCCCAGCTTTTCTCTTGGCTCTATCCGTCCCGTTTTCAGACAACTCCTTCAAAGCCTCCTCTGCACCAAGCTCCCTAGCAATTTTCAGGAATTGCCCGTTGCCCGTGCACAAAGACCACAATATGGCAGCAGCATTTTCCCTGTTTCTAGGGGAACCTGTCCTAATAACCTCAACCAAGATTTGAATCGGCTCTGCTTCACCAATAGCCGCTTTCCCTTCTTGATGGCTCGCGAGAATGGCTAAAATGGCCAACGCTTCGTCCACCATACCGCCACCTGGATCTTTGAGCAGTCTCATGAGTGGGCCCACAATACCTGCCCGAACTGCCCGAACTTTGTTCCCTTGATAGATTGATAGGTTGAAAATAGCCGTGGCTGCATCTTTTTTACCTCTGGGGGTCCCCTGGCAGAGGAGATCGATCAGGGGGGGGATGGCCCCCGCCGCCCCTATTGCAACTTTATTCTCATCTACAACCGATAAGCTGAAAAGGGTTGCTGCTGCGTTTTCCCTAGCTTCTGGGCTCCCATTCTTGAGCACCTCCACAATGTCGGGTATGGCACCCGAATTTACGATATTACCCTTGTTGGCCTCATTTATGGAGAGGTTGAGGAGAGCCGTCACGGCATGTTCTTGAGTTCTTAAATCTTGGGAGGAGAGAAGCTCGACTAGTAGAGGTATGGCTCCGGCTTCAGCTATGCATATTCGGTTATCTGCATTTCTTTTGGCCAGTAAACGGAGTTCCCCTGCTGCAGCCCTTTGCTGTTCGGGATTTCCATTTGCGAGTTTTTGGAGTAAGGAGTCTATTGCTGATTTGTCACAGTCAGACCCACCGAGACCGGATCTTTTGTTGTTTTTGCTGCAGTTGTTGCCTTGTTTTTTAGGTAGCTCGACTCCGTTGCTCTCGCACCACAAAGCTATGAGGCTTTTCAGCACATAATTTGGGGTTAGGGCTGTGTGGAGTAGGGTTTGTTGGGTTTTGGGGCATGTTTTATGGCCTGCGTCCAGCCATTTTTGGATGCAGGATCGCTCATATGTCTGCATTAGGGGAAATTACAAAAAATGAGTGACTATACCTCTGTTGAAGCTGTAATTTGGAAATTTTACATAGTTATTGCAAATGACAAGGATAGTACTATAATTTTTCAAGCAAGAGGGATTAATTTGTAATTTCACCTGACTCCAGGGGTAGTAAATGCAATTCACCCATAACTATATTTATGTCCCCTGTAACTATGTTAAATTACAGACAGCTCCCTTGTAATTTTTCCACCTTAAAATTTTAATAAAGTTTGTATTAATTCTATGACTGGAAGGGGGAATTCATTATTTTCAAAACCAAGGGGAAGTTAGTGTAATTTTACATACAATTGACCCTAAATTGCAAGGAAAACAATATTCAAACCTGCCCGGTTGACACAATTACGGGATCTTTCATCAACTCCAGTGATATGGGACAACGGAAATCATCCGGTATGATAGGAGATCTATGCCTAATCGAATTCTTATCAATTTCAGCAGCAGAAGCATCAACATCCGGATTATCCGTCATCACACAATCTTTAAGCTTCTTCAAAAGAAATGACATGGTCTCAAAGTACTCCTCCGAAACTCCCTCCGGTACACCACCACAAGAAATGACCATATCATGGATGGCAAGAGACTCTTTCTTGATATCAATTATAGTCCTCAAATGTAGCTTCTCTGAGAGCCTTTTGAAAACGATGGGATCAGGGTCGTCCTCCATTTGAGCTGAAGCTAAGTCCATCACTAGTTGCAAATCAGGAGATTCCATTCGGCCTGTTGCTCTCTTAAATTGGGCGTGCAGGAGTTCAATCTAAAGAAATGGAAAACACAAGAATTACTATAACCAACAAAGGGGAATAACAATTAGGTCATTTGCATCAGGTATGAAGATGTAATTTTTCACCTGTTCCCGAACTTCATCGGGTATTTCAAGTCTGTTGTAAGGGATTTGACTTAGGGCTGCTTCAATCTGTTTCGTTATGTTTTCAAATTTGCTAGCGATTTTGTCAATTTGTAAAGCCTGTAATGAAATAGCTGGTCGTTCTGAGTATACAAATACAAAATATGCCTTCATTCATCCTAGTAATAAAACCAAAAGTACAATCTTGTGCAGTATGAACTCCACAACAAATTCTTTACATAAATAATAATGATCATTACGACAAGTCAACTCATTCTATCCGATTAATGATCCTTCAATGATGAATTCGTATTCTTGTAATGGCTAAGATTCAGAACAACTGCTCAGCTCCATCCTAAGCTTTCTACTTTTCATTTCTACTAGTATAAGCTTAAATTCCAGCATCTAGTTATAACAGAAAATTTTGAGCTAAATCCAATTAAAAAAAAAGGTTGAAATCTTGGTACATATACCTGAAAAATCTTGCTTCCTTCATTGACCGATTTCAGCAGCTCACGAGCGGAGACAAGAGCGATTCTTAGAGCGACAAGCCCCTCAATTACGTCGTCTCCGAGCTCCTCCTCTCCTCCACCTTCCTTCAACTCCTCGGACAAAGGGCTCAAAAGCTTCACCCTTCTCACCAGATTACCGTACATCTTCTTCGAAACCGTTCTACACTCGGGTAACGCGGAGATTACCCTAATCAACTCACTAAGTTGACTCAGTATCCCATCCTCTTTCGTATTCTCCGCCATCATCGACCAAAACCACTCGAAAACGCGTCAATTAGGGATTTCTGGAGATTTAAGATTGGCCCAGATGGAGAAATTCAGTATGATCGGAGACGATTGTTGGCGGGCTGATGGAGAAAGAAAAACTAAGACGAGCTGTTGAGCGGAAAATTGTGGAATTTGTGGGATTTCAATTGCGGTGAAGGAAGACCCCAGAAACAAAGAAAATCGAATTTGATGTGAAACGGAATGTAATTGTGTAGGTTTGTTCGGTTCTTTGTACTCGGTGAAGGTAAAGTCTGAACGAGAGCTGGACTTTTTGGACAGAGAGAGATTTTCTTCAAGGGGGAGAGAGATTTTTCTTGTTCCTATGTTTTTTTCCTTTCTAATTTGAAAGTTTCTTCTTGTAGTTGTAATAGTGGCTCTTGGGTATATAATTGGGAAATTGTTATGATATATATCAGCATAAATATAAATATAATAATATATACTTTCATATAAAAAGTAAAGACATATATAATATAATAAAATAATATTTTTACAATCATAAAAGGTGATGATGAAATTTTGAATAAGTGATAGACAAAGCAGAATTTCATTCTTGGATTGGTTGGATTCCATTTAGTCCATCCATTAAAAAAATATTAATTAATTAAATAAATGTATTGCATAATCATCTATTCTTTAGTGAAAATGAAGAATATTTTCATTATCTAATGTTTGTTAATTGTTACTGACCGACATTATTGGCTTTCTTTTTCTTTTTTTTTTTACTCATTATTGGCTTATTGCATTGTGTGATACATCGTTAATTTGATGGGGATGTTGAGAAAATGGGAGAAATGGAATCAGAATGACACGGGTAGTCCCTGTCCTTAAAGTGTTAATCGCCCCTACTCTCAGAGTTTGCTAAAGGTTGCAGACGATTTACTTTTAGGATATATGTCAAGCTGAAAAAGATGAATTCAGACAATAGCAATTTGCCAGAATTCAGGTGAATTTTTGCTGTATATTTTCAGGTGTTGGATTGTCTATTTATAGGCGTCAGGAGTTTGCCAGGTTTAAATGTGGGAATTTGAATAGGTCAAATTTAGGTGTTAATGGCCTGAATTACACCCCTTTTAATGCCCACTTTTAATGCCCACTACCTGACTGTTACATCCCTCAACGGATCTGACTGTTGAATCAGATTCGGATGTACCTAGACATCCCTCGGCGGATGTACTTGGACATTGGTTCGTAATTTGAATTTTGGACTAAATCAGACCGACTCTGGCTAAAAAAGTAAGGCTTTGGGCTCGGAGGCGAGGCTCCTAGCGACGATGCGCACGTGCGAAGTGCGAAGTGCGCCATCAAACGCCACATTCGCCCATGCCCCGGCCCGTGTCCGAGCCCGAGCCCGTGCGCGCGGGCGCGGGCGCGGGCGGTGCACCGCACCGCGTGTGAGCCCATTAGTCCTCTCTTGGGTCCCATAATTTAATAACACATACAACATTATAATATATAAAGCTGTCTGCTTGGTGTTATTTTTTCAATGTGGGACACAATAACCAATGCACATTTTCCAAACAACCTTTGATATGCCTTTGCACAATTATTGATTAATTCTCCAACAATTAATCATATATATATATTAATTCTCCAACAATTAATTGTGTTTATGCACAGCATATTTAACAATCCCCCACTTGTTTGGAAAACTACTCTTTTGCCAGACAAGTCCCTGAAGATTTTGTCAAAGATCACATGCCTAGAGGAAGGTGTGACGAACATTGAACCTTCCCTTAGTGTAAATAACTCAAAATTGCATCGAAGTTGACGGTGTCCGTAGATTGAACCTCAACTCCTTCGTGATGCAATCGGAGTTATCACACACATGTTTTCTTTCTCATACAGCAAGCACTCCACTGCTTTGCGCTTATAAAGCCATACGCGATATCCCATTTCATGAACCTTTAAGAGAGTAAACCACAACTCTCTATAAGAAGCGGCTTCACTTCTTGTTCATATAGGCAAAATGTTTCTCTAGCACTAGTTGCATTAGTGCAGCATTTTGTTAGGAGCATAGCTCAACCTTGTCACTTTGCAACTCACTGAGCTATCTTTTACTACATATGAGACCACTTTGACAGCTCTAACCAACTCGTGAATTGTTTTTCTTTTTGAACCTATAACCAGGGGTAACCTAGATTATAGGTAGGGTTACCATCACTTATGGTTCGGGTGGTTTAAGTCCCATATCTCTAGTAGTTGTAGCTACTAAGTCTCTCGTCAGAGGCTTAGTAAATGGATCAGCCAAATTCTTATATGACCTCACATAGACAATTGTTATGATACCATCTTGTATCAATTGTCTCACAAATGCATGTCTAAGACCAATATGTCTAGACTTGCCATTATAGGTGCCACTATACGCTTTTGTAAGCGTAGCTTCGGTGTCACAATACAACGAAATTGGAGGCATTGGACTCGGCCATAGATCTATGTCTAACAACATATTTCTAATCCAATCAGCCTCTTGTCCAGCTTGTGCCAAAGCTATGAACTCAGATTCCATGGTAGAGTGAGAGATTATTGTCTGTTTCTTGCTTGCCCAAGAAACAGCCCGGCAAGAGTGAAAACCCACCCACTTGTGGATTTATTATCTCCCACGCTAGTTATCCAACTCGCGTCTGAGTACCCTTCCAACACACTAGGGAATTTGTTATAGAACAAACTAAAGCTAATAGTTCTCTAAAGGTACCCAAGTACCCTACTAATAGCTTTCCAATGATCAGCATTGGGACTGCTCGTGTATCTGCTAAGTTTTGAAACTGCAAAGGAAATATCTGGTCTAGTGCAATGCATTGCGTACATAAGGCTGCCAATAGCACTTGCATACTCAAGCTGTGCAATAGCTCTACCAGTATTTTCTTTAAGTTTCAGTCCGTTGTCAAACGGAGTATTCACCTCCTTGATCTCAAGGTCATTAAACTTAGTCAGAACTTTCTCAATATAGTGAGATTGGTTTAGTGAAAAACCCCCACTATGTTTTTTAACTTTAATGCCTAAAATAGTATCTACTTCACCTAAGTCTTTCATCTTAAAGACCGAGGATAAATACTTTTTAGTCTCGTTTACTCCAATCATATTCGTCTCGATGATTAACATATCATCGACATATAGACAGACTATCACCATATAGTCAGTCGTACTTTTGGAATAAATGCACCTGTCAGCATTGTTATACTTGAATCCGAATTTCAAGATAGCAGTGTCAAACTTCTCATGCCACTGTTTTGGTGCTTGTTTTAGACCATACAGAGATTTTACTAACTTACACACTTTGTTTTCTATTCCCACACTTTGTTTTCTGTTCCCGGTGCTACAAAACCCTCAGGTTGTTCCATATAGATTTCTTCTTTTAAATTTCCATTTAAAAAAGCTGTCTTTACGTCCATTTGATGAACAAACAGATCGTAAAGAGAGGCTAAGGCAAGAAGAATTCTAATGGAAGTAACTCGAGCCACCGGTGCATAAGTGTCAAAGTAGTCAATCCCTTCTACTTGTCTAAACCCTTTGGCAACTAATCTAGCTTTAAAAGCTGATATAGTGCCGTCAGTGTTTCGTTTTCTTCTAAATACCCACTTGCACCCAATGGGTTTAGAACCACGAGGTAAGTCTGCTAATACCCAAGTATTATTACCCAAGATCGAATCCATTTCATCGTTCACAGCTTCCTTCCAGAATGAAGCATCTCGAGAAGCCATAGCTTCTGAAAATGTTTTAGGATCCGTCTCAAGTGAAAATACAAACGGTATTTCACTTACCACTTTATTATCCTGGTCCCCCTCCACCAAGAGCAATAAAGCCTCAGAAGAGATAAAGTCTTTGTCTAGGCTTTTCTCTTTTCTTGCTCTAGTACTCCTTCTAGGCTCAATTGGTTGTGTAGGAATATTATTTTCCTCAACCGGCCTTATAGGACCTCTAGGCTCAATTTGGGATGACTCAGAATCATTTTCAACATCTTTTGAAAATGTATTTTCGAAGAATTCAACATCCCTGGACTCAGATATCACATTAGACTCCAAATCAAGAAGTCTATAAGTCTTGCTATTAAGAGCATACCCAATGAACACACTTTTAATAGCTCTGGATCCTAACTTAGTCCGTTTGGGATCAGGAACCCGAAAATAAGCCACACACCCCCACACTTTAAAATAACTTATGTTGGGTTTTCTGCCTTTCCATATTTCATAGGGACTAGACTCCACAACAGTACTAGGCATCCTATTTAGAATATGGCACACAGACAGAAGGGCTTCACCCCATAAGTTGTGAGGTAAATTTGCATGATTTAACATGCAATTTATCATGTCCAGAAAGGTACGATTTTTCCTTTCAGCTACACCGTTCTGCTGGGGTGTATAACCGGCAGTTGTTTGATGTATGATACCACTTTCTTCGCAAAGTGTATCAAAAGCATTCAGATAATATTCCATGCCTCGATTAGAACGTAGAACCTTAATCTTCTTCTCAAGTTGGGTTTCTACTTCTGATTTGTATTTCACAAAAGAACTAAGAGCTTCATCTTTAGTTCTTAACAAATACACATAGCAAAAACGACTAACATCATCAATAAAAGTAATAAAATACCTTTTACCACCTCTAGTTAAAATTCCATTTAACTCACAAATATCAGTATGAATTAAATCTAATATTTGTGATTCTCTTTTAACACTTGGAAAAGGCTTTCTTACAATTTTTGATTTTGCACAAATTTCACACTTTTCAAGTTCGTTTTTACCAATATCAATTAATCCCATTGCATGCATATTTTTCAAATTCTTTGCACTAACATGTCCTAATCGACTATGCCATAAAGAAATTGAAGAAATCATGTAAGCAGAAACAAGATTCATATTATTGATAGACATCTTATACATCCCATTACAAGCATAG
The DNA here is from genome assembly GCA_037501455.1 of Lantana camara. Classification (NCBI taxonomy): domain Eukaryota; kingdom Viridiplantae; phylum Streptophyta; class Magnoliopsida; order Lamiales; family Verbenaceae; genus Lantana; species Lantana camara. The sequence goes on along the minus strand of CM074863.1, from coordinate 19,646,055 downwards.
CCTTTTCCAACAAATTCACCATTTTTCATGATGATGACTTTGCCAGATTCAACAGAAATCTTAAAACCTTTCTTGTCTAACAAATCAACAGAAATTAAACTTTTCCTAACATCTGGTACAAACAAGACATTAATCAAAGTTAATTTCTTTCCGGAGGTAAAGTTGAGCTCGACAGATCCTTTGCCTCCAACAATGGCTTTGGAGTTATTTCCCATCTGAACCTCTTGCCCAACAGTTTCTTCAAAGGTCTTGAAAAGCCTTCGATCGTTGCAAATGTGAACGGTAGCTCCAGAATCTAACCACCAGCCAGAAAGTTCACTTGCCATGTTGATTTCAGAAATCATAGCCACATCGAGGCTAAGATCAGTCACCATGGCAACTAGGTTCTCCTAAACCATGTTTGCAACTCCGGATCCACTCTTCCGTTGTGGGTATTCTCTCGCATAATGTCCTGTTTCTCCACAAACATGGCACTTGCCTTTTCTTTTGTTAGCAGCAGTAGAATGTTTAGGCTTCTGTATGGTTTTCTTAAATTGTCCAGAATTCTTTTTAACACCGAAATGTTTTTTTTTAGAAGAATTTCCAGATTCAACAAAGTTCACACTCGATTGTCCTTGAACCAAATTCTTTCCATCGCGTTTCCGAGCCTCCTCTTCAATACGCAGATGTCTTTGAATTTGTTCCAAGGACAAATCCTCAGATTTATGCATCAAACGCTTTGCATAATCTTTCCAAGCTGGAGGAAGTTTTGCAATGATTGCACCAACCTGGAATGTCTCTGGAAGGACAATTTTAACCATTCTGAGTTTGTTAACGATTACTTGGAGCTCATGCACTTGCTCCAGAATCGGTTTGTTGTCAACCATCTTGAAATCCAAATATTTAGAAACTAAATATTTGTTAGTACCTTCTTCCTCAGCTTTGTATTTGTATTCCAAGGCCTCCCACAGCTCTCTAGGCGACTTCACGTTTGTGTATAGATCATACAGCCTGTCAGAAAGCGTGTTGAGGATGTGACCACGAGCCAACTCTTCATCTTCAGCCCTTTTCCTCCTTTGTTGTTGAAGAGTCTCTACGATCTCCTGATGGATCTGCACAGCATTCCTGGAAGGACCTGTTGCTGCAATGTTGGGAGGAGCAGCAACTCCTGTTGTCGGAGGATTGGCAGGAGGTGCACCACCGGCGTCAGTGGTTGGTGGATCCAAATCAACAGGCTGCTGGGGAGCAGGAGGATCTTCTGGAATTGGTGGCAGGCTGGGATCCAGAACATAGGCCAGCTTCAAAACGGTAAGCAGGAACTTCATCTTGTCTTGCCAGCGGCTGAAATTGTTTCCATCGAAGCGATCCAATTTCTGCTGGTTCATGATACGGAAGGATTCTGATTCCATCTTCACACGAATTAACACTTTAAGATTGTTGAGAAAATGGAAGAAATGGAATCAGAATGACACGGGTAGTCCCTGTCCTTAAAGTGTTAATCGTCCCTACTCTCTGAGTTTGCTAAAGGTTGCAGACGATTTACTTTTAGGATATATGTCAAGCTGAAAAAGATGAATTCAAACAATAGCAATTTGCCAGAATTCAGGTGAATTTTTGCTGTATATTTTCAGGTGTTGGATTGTCTATTTATAGGCGTCAGGAGTTTGCCAGGTTTAAATGTGGGAATTTGAATAGGTCAAATTCAGGTGTTAATGGCCTGAATTACACCCCTTTTAATGCCCACTACCTGACTGTTACATCCCTCAACGGATCTGACTGTTGAATCAGATTCGGATGTACCTAGACATCCCTCAGCGGATGTACTTGGACATTGGTTCGTAATTTGAATTTTGGACTAAATCAGACCGACTCTGGCTCAAAAAGTAAGGCTCTGGGCTCGGAGGCGAGGCTCCAAGCTCCTAGCGACGATGCGTACGTGCGAAGTGCAAAGTGCGCCATCAAACGCCACATTCGCCCATGCCCGGCCCCTGCCCCGTGCCCGTGCGCGCGCGGGCGGTGCGGTGCACCGCACCGCGTGTGAGCCCATTAGTCCTCTCTTGGGTCCCATAATTTAATAACACATACAGCATTATAATATATAAAGCTGTCTGCTTGGTGTTATTTTTCCAATGTGGGACACAATAACCAATGCACATTTTCCAAACAACCTTTGATATACCTTTGCACAATTATTGATTAATTCTCCAACAATTAATCATATATATATATATTAATTCTCCAACAATTAATTGTGTTTATGCACAGCATATTCAACAGGGGAAATGATAGGAATAAAAACGAGTCGATCCGATTCGAGAAAATCTCAGACTTAGGTTGGAGGCTGATGAGTTGAGTCGAGACTTGGTTCGACTCGTAAAGCTTGCAAGACGAAACCAAGTTGTAAACTTCTTATTCACACTTAGGGGGTCCGAGAGCCCCCCTTATAACCAACCATAAAACCAAGCGTACAAATACAAATGCATGATCCAACGATCAAACATCACATGAAAGCAAAAATGCCCAATAAAGTAAACAACATAACAACAGCAAAAAGGGCCATTAACATAAAGACGATCCCTCATACTATCCGACATTATCAATTAAAATTTTGTGTACAATATGGTCTGCTACATTTAAAGTGACCACCAACGGATAACTCGGAATTTCACCGTCCCGTGGTGGCACCAACACAAAATTCCTTTCACTAAAAGTGATGCAATGATCTAGCCATTCCTCGTGGGCACGTGCATCACCTCTTTAGGTCCATAAAGATCTCTACCCGCCTTAGGTATGGTGTATTTTCGAGCCTGGTGGATCCCCCAACAATCATGTTGATCTCGTCTCCGTAAGGAAGATTATAGGGGTTGGGGTCTTGATTCTTCTAGAAAGGCTGCTTTTGAACCATTTGGTTTTCTGGTGAAGGGGATTTATCCCTCAGCTCGAGAGCCAAACGAGCATTGTTGTCAATCTTCTTGATGAGTTCTTGAAGATGCCTTCATTTGATCAATCTTTCGATTTTATTGCGGAGAGCGCAACATTCAGTTTATGTGACCCCATTGCAAGTAGAAGTTGCAATTTTTGTTGGAGTCCCTATTCTTCTGCGTCTCTTTGATGGCTTTGGGCTTCTTCAGGAATTTTCTGTCCATTATCTCATAAACCTCCTCAATGGAATGGTCGAGGGTGTAAATGGTTTCTTGGCTCCACTTCGTGATGGTTGCTCATGTTTCTGTTTACGGTCGGCTTTGAGAGGTCGAGCAGCTTCATGGCGAGCGGGGTGGTCACTCCTTCTGGGAGGAGTATGCTGGGGAAATTGCATCTCCTCAGGCCTCATCCAGCTTCATTCAATCTCCTGGATTTCGCCCAAGGATTAAGGCGTAAACAAAATCATTTGATCCGTGCACTTGTGGTTGTAGAGTTCACGGTAAAGCATTTGGGTAAGCAGGTCGATTATGGGGTCATTGTCGTGGATGACTGCTTTGGCGAAGCGGACAAAGAACTCTCGCAGAGTCTTGTTTTCCCTCTGCACGATGTTGTAGAGATAGGTTAGGGAAGGTTCTCGCCATCCATCGAGGAGAACTGATCCAAAAATTTCTTGATAAACTCCATATAAAAAGGGATACTATGGGACTTAAGCCTCGAGAATTAGTCTTGGGTTGCACCCTCGAACGTGGTCACGAAAACTTTGGTCCAGATAAGCTCGGAATGCTGAAAAAGGCTGATCTTCATCTCAAAGAAGTCATATGCTTCTCGGGGTCCATGGTCCCGTTGTAGATGTTAAGGTTGTTGGGAACCTTATCAATGACAGTGTCGTCAATGATCTCATCATTGAAAAGGGATTGGGGTTCCCTCTCACTTCTGTAGTGTCGAGCGGGTTGGTTCGCTCGAGCTTCTTGTTGGGTTGCTGGCGGAGGTTGTTGTTGGCCTAGACATTAAAAGATAATTGACCAATTAAGCAAATAAACACAAATAAAATCAATAATAGAACATAGCCACGGGAATAATAATAATCATGCAGTCTAGTGTCTGAATCATTGTTGAACAAGTACTCAGGTTTTCACAATCCTAATCACGAATATATATACAGGTTCTTCTCAAAGTTAAGCACGTATGCTTACTTAAATGTAACAAGCGCTCTTGCTGTCAGTTCTCCCTTAACTAACCCAAACAAACAAAATTAGTGCATAGACAGTAATGACTCGACTTACACTGGGTAATGTGATTGCTTAACTCTAAGCATTATGCAATTAAATTCCAAAATCATAAGCAACCTCTCGATTCGTCGAGAATTTTTATAATCATGCTAAAGTTGCGAAAGCTCTAATATGTAATTAAAAAAAAATTCATAACATACCATAAAGTTCATTCAAACATATCATCAATACAAAATTTCACAATTATCATTCCCTCAATAAGGGATTTAGCTACTCGTAATAATTAAATCTGAAACAACACCAACGTATAAACTAAAAGAATTCATATTCATCAACATAAGAATTTGTAGCAAAGTTTTGAACAATGGAATTAAAACAAAGAAATTGTTCGTATAAAATTTATATTATATTTTAAATTATTTCCAATAATTGAAATCATAGTATCGTATAGGCAAGTTCACGAACAATCTCAATTAGACGGCTCGATAAGCTTGAAATTGAGCTGAATCTCATAAATTTCTTAATGAGCTTGAAATTGAATTTGAAATTATAAGCTCCACTTACTCGAGTTCGAACTCGAACCGAAGTTCTTTTAGAAAAAACTTGGATTTTTAATAGCTCATGACTCAGATTCTACTTGTTACACCCTAACTAGAAATGCCTCATGATCTCCCGATTGCGGTTTCGTTGGTGGCAAAATAGCACGCGGATGGGTTAATCTTGTTCTCACTCCTCTGTTGTGAGCAATCTTTAAAATCTCTCAATCAGGAAATTAGCCGACTTTATATTAATATTAAGATTGTCCATACGTATGACTCTTGTAATTTTCACTCTTATTAACTTGCGATAATTAAGGTTTAGTACCCAATAATTTTTTTGGCCACTCCTTCGGTTTTCGTGTTCTATTGGAAGGAAAAGTAAGATATATAATTTTATTTGTTCAATCATGAAATTGAATTGGTCAATTGTGGAGTATATATATATATATATGTACTGCAGATCTATATATATATATATATATAGAAATTTACGCCTTACTACCTTAATTACAATTTACAAGCAGTCCATCTAAATCGAAAAATTATATTAGTTATTAATTTTTTAGCACCGTTTGGGATCTCTGACATCCGCTAGCATTTCATGCGTTGTTAAATTTGTAATTTATAGGGATTTTTTTGTTTATATGGGTAGACTTTAGGGGTGATTTTGTAATTTTAATCATATATTCAATTTGATACTCATATAAACTGTAAGGAGCATAAGTATACTTTTACAAGTTCTGTTAGTAGTCTCAGACCAAACAAAACTACAGAGACTAAATATAATTTTCTAATCTAGATAAACTGCTTTTTAATTAAGCCTAATTACAATACAGTCGGATGAAAATTAACTTTCATATATATAAATATATATATGCAATAAATTAATCTTTTTTCTTGTTGAAGTGTCCATGGCAAACCCAAATTGACCACTGACTGCCCGTATAACGTGGACGGCAGACGTATCAACAATTCCAATTATTGAGAGTCAGAGAGAGGACTTAAAAACGCGTGTTTACTTCATATTTATTTGCAATGTTAGAATCACATGCCATGCCTAATTATATATTGACGAGATCGAAGCTGCCTGCATGAAGCATGCATGCATGCACGATATGGACAACTAAATTAATAATTATCAAAGAATTATATCTCTTTAATTGTTTCCACGTAATTACAACTTAGAAGTCTGAAATCTGAATCCTGAAGTAACCAAGCCCATCGGCCCTAGGTTCAGAATTCCTCCTTATTCCTTCGCCATATATGGAAGCTGTTCAAAAAAAGACCAAAAATAAAAAATAAAAATCAAGAATAATTCCATCATTGAGTTACGAACGAATGGATTCAATCACTGTCGGGATCAATATCCTCATGAGCCCAAGGATACTCGTTACGCACGGCCTCCTCTTCCTCCTCCGTGAAATCGTTCTCCACCCTGAACGTTTTCCTCACCCATTTCACGCTTTTGTTCTTCATCGTATCCGCGATCTTCATCGACACCGCCCTCAATAGATCCTTGATGTTCATGTAATTCGCCGCCACGGTCAGATCAAACAGTTTCGTCATCTCCAGGTCTTTAAGGAACTCCGCATGGAACTTGTCCCTCTCGTCCTCCGTGTTGGGCACCTTCACCCGCTCGTTGAGGTAGCTGATGACTTTTGCCAGGGTTTTTCCGTCGACGATGGGGAGAGGGATGACGCCGCTTACGCAGTCGTCTTCCACCATGTTGTTGAGGGTCTCGGCAAACGAGGCTGCATCGGAGAGGATCGTGAATTCCTCGCCGTCGCAGCTCTTTAGGGTTAGGGTTACGGGCTCCTTCTCGGCTGGTTTTTCCTGTTCGGACCCCATTTTCTGTGTGTGGAAAGTGATTGGAGTTGTTTTGAATGTTGTATACAGAGAGTGAGTGAAAGGAGGAGTTGGGAAGGGTGGTGTGTATTTATAGTTTTGGGTGGGTGGTTTTAAATTTTTGGGATATATAATAATAATGTATTGACAAAAATAGGAATGGAGGGTGAAATGTGTAATTATTTAAGTATGCTAAATGACGGGCATGTTTTCATTTTAAGATTAGTTGAAAAGATGGGATTCTTGATTTGGGTAAAAGTTCAATTTTGCACTATTATGTGTTACTATTACTTTTGGTACCATAATTTATTCTAAGTTTAAATCTACAACCAAACCTTTTCACTTATCCCTCTCTCTCCTTTGCTACTCTACTCATCTCTAGTATTTGATTTTTGATACTATAAGTTTCAATGTCAGATCGCATATAAGTTATGGATCGAATCACGTCTCGGACTACTTAAATGTACAGTTATCCAAAGTAATGATATTTGTATACTCAAATATTCGAATACGAGATTTCTAATTAAAATACTAGCATTTTGCAAAACCTCTAAACCGTACCATTTAATGGTGTTACTGTAAGTTTTAGTATAATAATACATTTTAAAACTTATTGTATCAAGTTTGAGACGAATACAAATCCATGTAACTTCTTAAAGGCTAAGATTATAAAATTTATATGCCGTGCGAAATATGACGCAAATTGGAACTTCTGGTAGCAAATTTGATATATATGAAAAGTATGGTGCGGAAAATAAAATTAGGTCAAGTTTATAGTGTCAAAAATGATATTTACCTGATACATGCTTTCTTTTAAATTAAATATATTCTGGAGTTATCAAACAAGCACAAAAATTCTAAAAAAAAAAAAAATCAAAGATGAAAATAGAAAAAAAAATAGCAATATAAAATATAAATAAAACAAAAGAATTTTGTAATGACAATTTTGTACTCCCCACAATAGAAAAAGGATAAAAACTTATTGAAAATCGTACACAACATACTAAAAATTTTAGACTAGATTCGATTTAAGCGCAATTAACAAAGAATTGTGTAGTTTTGCTTGGTTTTAGGGTACGAAAGCGTCAACGGGACAAGGGAATTTAATTTGAATATTATGTTAATGAGAAAAAATTGCCCCAAAAGACTCGGAATCCTCTAAGAGTCTAGAAATGTCAAAGCATGTTCAAGAGTTCTTAAAATAGAAAGGAAGAATAATATAATGTAGAGTAACTGTAGTTAGGTATATTTTTTATACCTTTTGTTTTTTAAAATCAGTTAGCAAAACTGTGTGGAGTTTACTAAAAAAAACCCTCATTTATTACGATAGATTCAAATCATACAAAATATCAATCCAAATGTCCATAATGATGAAAAACATATAGAAATACCTACAAAAATAGTTAAAATTCTTTTGTTTTGGAAATTATACTTCCAAGTTCCAACCCTTTCGTTAGCTAATGGATTACAAACTCTTTTGGCTTTGATAGAATCTCACTATTGTTCTATTAAAAATTTGTATATAATTCTTGATAATATGTGAAAATGATTTATCGACACAATCAGAGCATCAAACTTATACTTATAGGATCATGATCATCTACACTATTAAAAATTTTGAAATTAAGGGAAATAATTTCAAACTCTGGTGAAAGTAAAGCAATAAGGGAGACAATTTAGATGTGGGTTAATTTATATTAAAAATAATTATAAAATATATATAACATGAAAATTAATTTAATGTATTTAGTAAAAATAAAAATCCGACCTGCCGGATTCGAACCAGCGACCTAAGGATAACAGCAACACACTACAGTCCTCCGCTCTACCAACTGAGCTAAGGTCGGTTTGAATGCTGGTTATATTACTAATTTATTTTGGTCTATATTTTTGTTTTGTTTTTTTTGGTTTGGTATTATTTTTGTTTTGTGCATTACGCAAATCTTTCCTTGTTACTTTCGTTTTAAACTTATTTACATCTAACTCCAGATAGAGTTTTTAAATAACAAAAGACTCCCACATTTACATTTATTAATATTGGACATCAAATGAATTTTAAAATTATAAATAACCACTATCCATTAAAAGAGTTATTTAAAAACTCTTGTATTCATTTGAGATCTAAATGTAAAAACTCAATTTTGAGGATGTTATATATTTTAAAAAATCATTTAGATTAAAATTTTGCACGAAATTATCAAAAATTCTAACGGAAAAGGGGTTATTTGTAATTTTAAAATTCATTTGGGTGTCCCATGTTATTTAATCTAAATATGAGAGTGTTTTGTTATTTAAAAACTCATTTGGGGTCTATCTTTCTTCGACCACCTTCTTTTTTCTTCTCTTCTAATTTTTCTTTCCTTATATTAAATAAGTTTAAAATTAAGTATTAAAGTATTTAATAAGTTTATATATTTTCACCGCTCAAACCAGTTGAATTACCACATATCATGTATACCACTCTCTGAAAAACTTAGCTCTTTTTTAACGAGTATGTAATTGAATAGAAGGAACTCATTCATTTTTAATCAAGTGTCAGGGGTTACTGATTTTGGGTATGAAACAATCTTAAATCTCTTAATTGGTTGTTTCATCCTATGAGATGCCTACAATTCAGTGAGAAAGATTAATTACTATAGTCGACGGTGGATATTTTGGTCTTAAAAGAAAAAAAAAAAAAAAAAGAGACTTAGCTCCTTTTATTTTACCTGAAACGCCATCCTTCGCATTAATGTAATAAGAAAGTGCCTGAAAAACTAGATCGAACATTATTAATTACCGTTAAGTGACTTAATTTTCCGTTTGAATTTGAGGTCCATTTACTTAATGACAAGCTTGGGTTAAAAGCCCACACTATTTATAAACTATAGTCCAATGAATCGCACCTCTAGTTAACACTCCTGAAGTAATTAAATTAGAATGAATCTTACTTAGGACTAGTCTACTTGGGCAGTTGGTAATCCAATTGGATTGTGCTCATGTGGAGAAGCTTCAAATCAATATTTAACAAACATATTTAAAAATACGCGAAAAGAATTTTTGTTACCAAAATTTTGCGCCTTTTTTAACTTATTATCTCAACATATTTTTTAATGTTTATATTTATACTATAGCGTCATCTAAACTATTTTTAATAATTTTGGTTAATGATGGGGCCCTACCCACCTAGGATACGTGGTCAGCCCTAAAGGAGTTAGAATGACACACAACTAACTTATGACGAGCTGTGTGAGGAGCTCGCTGTATGAGCTCGCTCTGTTACGTTCGCTCCTCGGGCATGACGAGCTGTACGTGGAGCTCGCTGGATACGTTCGCTCCTCGGACTCTATTTACGGAAGGACACTTAGATAGTTACGAACTTCACATTATGACTTGATGGAGAAGGGAAGGAGTCCTGAGGATAGAGACGAAAGAAGACGAAGTGATAAGATAGAATCCAATACGGAATCGGAGATGTAGTAAACCCTAATGGGACTCCGGGTTTATATAAGGAGGAGTTTAGTCACTATGAAAACAGAACACAATATACGAGAGAAAAAGAGAGAAAGAGATAGATAGGTTCGGCGAGTACTCATCATTGGCGCCGTCTGTGGAAACGAAAAACTTTTTCGTTCCTTTTTTAGTACTGGTCGAGTTTTATTTTCTTCTTTGCAGGAAGATGACGAGGGAACATATCAACCAAGTATTGGACCAGATTGATCAAATAATGGCGAACAATCGCGGAGATGGTGGTAGCGGAAAGATCGATTATGCTACCCCTAAGAACATGAAACAAAAAGACGTTTAGGGGGAGGAAAGTCAGACACTAGCCGTACTGCCTGCTAATATGACGATGGATCAGCTCCGGGCTCTGGTGGAGATGATTGTTGAAAAGCGAGAAGCTCGGGCAGGAGCTAGCCATACTAGAAGCCATCGGAGAACGGTGGGAGATGAGGCCGACACCACGGCCAAGGGAAAGCAAACAGAGGTACCTCATATTGATCTGGAAGACAACTCTGAAGACAAGGACTACTATGAGGAGAACGATCAAACAACAATCCAGACGACATCAAGAAACAAAGGCCCGGTTAATAGAGGGACTAATAACTGGGAAGAACAGATGCAGGATATGGCAAAAATGATAGAGGAGATGAGGAAGAATTTGCAAGGCCCTACGCCTGAAAAGAAAAAAGGAAGCGCATTCACAGAAAAAGTCTTAGAAGAAGACCTCCCGTATAACTTTAGGTCGGTGCAGGTGGCGGATTATGATGGAACGGGGGACCCTGTAGAACATATAAGCGAATTCGAGCATGTAGCAATGTTACATAAGCTGTCGGACAGGATCAAGTGTCGAGTGTTCGTAACAACACTCAAAGGGCCGGCTCGTCGATGGTTTTCATTGTTACCTCCGAACGTAATAAGTTGTTTCGAGGATTTCTGTAGATTATTCACGAACCAGTTTGCTAGCTCCCTTCACTATAAAAGGAACGCGATTAGTTTGTTCACAATAAAACAAGGGGTCGGAGAACCACTTCGCGCTTACGTACAGAGGTTTAACAGATAAGCCTTGGATGTACCTTTTATGTCACAGGAGGTCAAGGCGAGTGCTTTCACTCAAGGTTTACAAGGCGGTGAGTTCTTTCAATCGTTAGCACTAGACCCAGTGACCGATTTTGACGACCTACTGAGACGAGCTGGGAGATACATAAACTTAGAGGAGGCGTTGGCCGCGAAAAAGGCAGCTATTGGAGAGGTTAGCAGGAAGAGAGGAATTCAGGAGACATTCCAACCAAGAGAATTGAGCAAGAGAGACGGAGTAGGGAATCGCAAGTTCGCAAAGTACGATTCATACGTGAGTTTAAAGAAAACACCGCATGTTATCCTAACAACGATCAAGCAATTGGAGGGGTTCCGGTGGCCGCGGACCCGAGCACCAACACCAAAACGGCCTCCGTCAGACACTTTCTGTGAATATCATAATGAGTACGGGCACCAAACAGATCGCTGTGGACATCTGAAGGACGAAATCGAGAGGCTGGTGCGGGAAGGAAAAATACCAGAACTGGTGGAAGAAAAGATTAAGTCCGAAGGAAATAAGGATATGCAGACAGATGGAAGAAGACGAGCAGAGATAAACGAGCAACAGGAGGAGCCTCAGGTTCGAGGGGTAATTCAGATGATTGTTGGGGGACCTACTGATGGAGATTCGCAGCGAGCCAGGAAAGCATATGCCCGGATAACGAATAAGGAGGAAATGTTATCGGTATACCTAGATAACACTCCGCAGATTCATTTTGGTCCAGAAGACTTGATAGGAGTACAACAACCCCATAATGATGCACTCGTTATCACGGCAATAATTGCACATCACCAGGTATCAAGAGTTTTGGTGGATGGAGGTAGCTCGGTGGACGTGTTGTTCCTAAATGCCTTTCAGCAAATAGATATTGGAACAGTGCAGTTGGGGACGGTCAACACAGCTTTATATGGTTTCGGAGGTAAAATGGTGGAGCCTATCGGAGAAATCACATTGTCAATGGCTCTAGGAAGGGGGGATCATGTGAAAACAAGACAAGTCAAATTCATGGTGGTCGATGTGCCTTCCTCGTATAATGCGTTATTAGGGCGATCGGCTTTGACGTTATTCGAGACCATCGCTTCACCTTACCATCTGAAATTAAAATATCCTGTCGGAAATGAGGTTGGAGAAGTACGGGGAGATCAAGTCGCAGAGCGGAGGTACTACGTAGAGGCAATTAAAAAGGAGAAGCGAAAATACGAGCCCATTAATCTGAGCTCGGGTGGCGAGCTTAGTGGAATGAAACGACGGGCAGAAGACGCGAAAACTATGGAACCAGAAGGTGAACTGATGACCATTGAGTTGGTACCAGGGGATCCAACCAAGACGACCAGGATCGGCGGGCAGCTCCCTGAGGAGGTGCGGGAAACATTGGCAGCGATGCTACGAGCAAATGTGGATGTGTTCGCCTTCGGTACGCATGATTTGGTAGGACTGGATAGGAGCATTGCTGAGCATCGCTTGAATGTCAAACAAGGGGTACGACCAGTGAAGCATAAGAAGCGGCATTTCGGGCCTGAGAAGGATGCAATTATCCAAGCTGAGATTGCAAAATTACTCCAAGCAGGACACATCAGAGAAATCCAATTCCCTGAATGGTTATCCAATGTGGTGCTTGTACCTAAACCTGGGGGCAAGTGGCACGCATGCATTGATTTCAGAGACTTGAATAAAGCATGTCCGAAAGACTTTTACCCATTGCTAAGGATTGATCAGCTCGTGGATTCAACAGCAGGTTGCGAGCTGTTAAGCATGATGGATGCATCTCAAGGGTACCACCAAATACCATTAGCTCGCGAAGATTGGAATAAAGTAAGTTTCATAACCTCCACTGGTACATACTGTTATATTGTTATGCCATTCGGTTTGAAGAATGCAGGTACCACGTACCAACGAATGGTGGATAAGATTTTCAAATCCCAGATCGGAAGAAACATAGAGATTTATGTTGACGACATGCTAGTAAAAAGCAAATTTAAACACGAGCATGTCAAGGATTTGGAAGAAACATTCCGGACACTGCGACAACCTAAACTGAAGCTTAACCCTTCAAAATGCGTATTCGCTGTGCAAGGGGGAAAATTTTTAGGATACCTAGTAACAGAGCGCGGCATTGAGGCAAATCCGGAAAAGATAGAGGCCATCACTCACATGCGAGCACCACGAACCATACATAAAGTTCAAAGGCTAGCAGGAAGACTAGCAGCCACTGGTAGATTCGTGGCCAAATCAGCAGAACGAGGGCGACCATTCTTCAAAATACTTAAGAAAAAAAGATTTGAATGAAGTAATGAGGCCGAGGAAGCTTTTCAGGAACTCAAAGAACACCTCACACGGTTGCCCCTCTTGTCGAAACCAGTGGAGACCGAACCCTTGATACTATACCTGGCTGTCGACAAAGGGGCAGTTAGTTCAGTTCTCATTACGGAGGTTGGTGGCGAGCAGAAGCCGGTATATTACGTCAGCAAGGTTCTAACAGATACAGAAACTAGATATACCGAGCTTGAAAAAGGGGCACTCGCACTCGTAATCATAGCTCGCGGTCTGCGACCTTATTTCTTATCACACGCCATTATAGTCCGTACCGACATTCAGCTGAAACAGGTCTTGACTCGGGCAGAATATTTGGGTCGTCTTGTTAAGTGGGTAATCGAACTGAGCGAATATGATATTACATATGAACCAAGACGAGCTATCAAGGGACAAGCATTGGCTGACTTTGTGATCGAGTTCACAGAGCGAGCAGAGAAAGTTAACTGGTGGAAGTTATGGGTTGATGGATCATCAGGTCCTGGTGGCAGCGGGGCAAGAGTAGTACTACAACCACCGGACGACGACGACATGGAATTCGCAATGAAAATTAACTATCCGGCATCAAACAATAAAGCCGAATACGAGGCACTTATAGCAGGTATGAAAACGACAATTGGAGCTGGAGCTTGCCGAATCCGGGCATTATCGGATTCAAAGTTGATAGTCAATCAGGTTAATGGCGAGTACGAGGTCAGAGATGAACGTATGAAGGCGTATGTAGCACAGGTCCATGAATTGAGGGAACAACTATCAGATTTTTGTCTCGAAAAGAATAGATCGCGAACAGAATGAGAAGGCGGATGCCCTGGCCAAGCTCGCAAGCTCCTTGGGGGATTGCCTTATTAAGAAGATAACTGTCTTGGATAGACGAGAGTATGAGGGGGAATTAATTATGGAGATCGATCACAAGTGACGAAGATTGGCGGACACCATATTTGGCCTTCTTAGCAGGCAGGTCAAATACGGGGCTTACGATTAAGCAGGCGGCTCGGTATGGAGAGCTGAATGGGAAATTATACAAGAAGAGATATTCGAACCTATGGTTGAAATGTGTAACACAGCGAGAAGGTCGAGACATAATACGAGAAATTCACGAAGGAAGCTGTGGTGGCCATGAGGGAGGAAGGATTTTGGCCAGCAAAGCTTTACGAGCAGGGTACTATTGGCCCTCTATGCGAACAGATGCTTTGGAATTTGTGAAATCATGCCACTCTTGTCAAGTTCTTGGTTCAGCAGTGCGACAACCAACCGCTTACATGCACACGATGAGTTCACCGTGTCAGTTCGCAATGTGGGGTATCGATTTAGTTGGACCCATGCCGAGGTCATCAAGCCAGAAGTGTTTCATCATCGTGGCCATCGACTATTTTACGAAATGGGTTGAGGCGGACGCTTTGGCTCGAATTACTGAAAATGATGTTATTAAATTCTTATGGAAAAATATTTGCAGTCGTTTTGGCATTCCCCGGATACTAATATCTGATAATGGCACGCAGTTTGTAGGTAACAAGGTTCGGGCATGGTGTGAGAAACGGGAGATCCAGCAGAATCCAGCTTCGGTAGCACATCCACAGACAAATGGCCAAGTGGAGGTGACAAATCGAACAATCATACGAGGAATAAATGCCAAATTAGAGAAACACGGGGGAAAATGGACAGACGAGCTACTACATGTCCTGTGGGCATATCGGACATCCCCGCAACGAGCTACTGGAGAGTCACCGTTTAGCATGGTGTACAGAACGGAAGCAGTAATATCAATAGATATTATGGGTAACTCGCACAGGATAGACACATACAATCCTGAGGAGAATGAACGTTTACTGGCGGATTCATTGGATCTCATCGAGGAACATAGAGAGCTCGCACATCTTCGCAAAGCTCGCTATAAAGCGAAAATCAGAGCAGCTTTTGATAAGACAGTTCGACCACGGGAGTTTGAGCCAGGAGATTTGGTACTTAAGCGAGCAAAAGTCTCTGGAGGAGTAGGCAAACTGGAGCGAGCATCGGATGGATCATATGTGGTCACAAGGGTATTAATGAGAGGAGCATATAAAATTGTAGAAGAAGACGCCGATGGAGAGCGAACAGAATTGCCACGGGCGTGGAACGCCCAACACTTTAAGAAATACTACGTTTAAGAAAGCAGCGCGGTTGCACTCTTTTCCTTGTTAAGGCTTTTTTCCCACAAGGTTTTCTCTTTGCAAGATTTTTAACGAGGCAACATAACGCGGATTAGGTAGTAGCAGTTTACTTTTCTTTCCCTAATGATTGTCAGTCAGTTTAGTTTTCCTTTCAATAATGATTATCATTTTGTAACTTCACCAGATATGGCTATAAGATGATATCTTTTTGCATATTATATTGTTTGAAAAATCCTGTAGCAAACAGGCAATCACCAGCTCGCGTGATTGGGAAATCCTAATGCAATTCAGGTGGCGAGAGCCGAAAAAGACAACACGAACATGATCTCCATGATAACAAAATCTTTGGATATCGCAAGTACTTGATTTACGAATTGCAAAAGTAAATAAGGATGATTTGTCTGGATACACAGCGAAACATAGCGAGATAAATCCTTCTACAGAAATTTGCAAATAGAGTTTAACCCCAACAGTTTCACAGGGATTCAGATAATTTCTTGATTCATACTACCAAAAAAAAACAAAAACAATAACAACCGGATATGTTTGGACAAGGTTTTGATAGTGTTGGGGACATACCCTAGAACGCCATCAGATAGAATGGATTTGAAAAGTCTTAGAAGACTTCTGGACAATGATCACATACTTAATCCGAAAGCGATAATACCCTATCTAACGGATGGTTCCTACATGCCTTCTTCCCTTGGCACGACGAATTCAGCGTCACCCAAGGGGTCTTCGGGAGGGGGCGGAGTGTTTGGTGGCATGACAATTGGGTCCGGGAGATTTTCCAGACCTTCATCGCGATTCACGTATTCAACCAGATTTGATGGTGTCAGTAGATTGCCAGCTGCTAATGCTGTCTCCACTTGGGAGCGACATATGACAAAACCTTGATGATAATACGCGAGAGCCTCGGTTGCCATCTTCGCGAGCTCATCCTTGGCGTTTTTATTCTCTAGATCACGAACTTGCATTGCCTTTTTCAGCTCGGAGATCTCCTGTAACGCGTGATCCCGCTCTTGCACAAGAAATTGCTTTTGTTCCTCCAACTCCTTATCTCGACTTCTACTTGCAAGAATTTCAGCTTCCAATTCAATAACCCTTCTTTGCCAGGCCTGATTTGCGTCCCTTACGGCTGATAGCGTAGTATTTTTTTCCTGCACTTGGTTTTCCAGCTATGAGATTCGCTGATATAGTTCGGTACTTCCGAGGAGATCATCCACAATGCCATTGCTCAGAACTGATATCTATATTTGCAATACACGTGGAGATGTTCAATAATCCGGCAAAGATACGACTAGCAAAAATAGGATAAGAATACGACTAGTGTATTACCTTGGACGCTAATTTGATGAAAGAATTGGCCTTACTACGGGGTGACATGTTGTTCATCACCATTTGATCGCGAGCCGTAACACATTTGCGGAGACACTCTCTGCTTTGTTCCACATTGTTGCTCGCCAGGATAGAATCTGTGGCCGGGAGGCTGGGACTTGCGAGCAACGAGCTCATCACTGGCTGCGCGGATTGCTCGCGGCTGGAGGCGAGCTCCACCGACGTGCTGCCATCTCCAACGGCTGCGTTGGTTGCATCAACGACATCCATTTCATCGCCTGCCAATAAGGTCTCCTTGGAGTTCGCATTCGGGACGCTCTGCTCGGGAGCTAAGGTTTCGGAGGATGAGCTCGCCATGTTGGATGCGGTCTTATGCTTCTTTCCCTGAAATGGCCTCGTAGCACGGTTTTGTGCCAAAATCAATTTTCGAGCACCAGATAGCTGTGATTCCTCTGCATAAAGGAACGTGAATTCAGTTAAGAAGGTTTATATATACTTGGGTTTTATTTTCATTCATAACGGCAAAGCTCACCTAGAGGAGTTAGAAGTCGTCTGACGTCACGGCTGAGTTGATACTGTGCAAAGGCAATAGGATGATATAAGGATGCAAAGGTGAATCGACTAGCCCTAAGAATGGCGAGCTCTCGTTCATACGTACTTTCTCGAAGGCGAGGATTGGTTATCACTTTGTGGGGGTTGGCAAAGACAGGTTTAGAAGGGAACTCCCAGGGCTTTTGACACCTAATATATAAGAAATCGTGTGTCCAATGGGTGTTGTGAAATGAGCCAATATCTACTATGGATGGTTTTTTACGAGCGGCTATGTAAAACACCTCTAATTGCAATTTTATTTGGAAGAGGCCATCAAATAACTCTACCGTGGGCTCGATTTCACGATGACGACACGCTGCTATGAATCCAAGCAGAAATCTAATGGAATTTGGGTGAAATTGGTTCAAGGGGATTTCATACCGAGAGCTTATTTGTGCTAAAGTGGGATTAATGGGAAATCGAAGCCCAGCCACTAGTTGATCGTAAAAAAAGGCGAGGTAACCGTCTGTAGGGGGTTCATGGAACTTGGCTTCACTTTTAGGGAATACTAGCTCACAAGAAGATGGGATTTGACACAGCATACGAACACGATTTTCAATTGGGTTCTTGTCGATGGATTGAAGACCGTTGACAGTGGTGAATAGGAGGTACGATTCCGGCGAGATCTCCCCGGTGTTGGGGGATGATGAGGAAGCCATGGGGATTCACTATCTAGATGTTACTCATAACTGAGGAGGATAGAGAGTGATTACCTTTTTTCTTCGAGTTCGCTTCAACCATGGTGCCGATTCAAGAAACAGATACACTAGTGATATGAATTGATGGCCTGCTTTGAGGATGAAAGAGAGGGTTGGTTTTGTGTGAGGGATTTGGTTATCGATTCTGCAATTCGGAAGGATGGTTTTCCCTAATAAGGGGTGTGTGCTGTCACGTTTATAGGAGGAATTTATGGGGAAAATCTGTAATTTGGGTATTTTAAATTTTGAATTCCCGCCCCTCAACTTTTAAGGGGGAATTTGTTGTGATTCAGTAATCTGCCTTGCAAGGCGTCAGCAGGCCGAGCTCTGCATGATTTTTTCGGAATTCGGGGCGAGCTATCCGAGATTCATGCCTCGGCGCCAGCTCGCGCACCATGGCATTGGGGAGACTTCATAACGTAGTCGGCGAGCTGCGTGGCTTGCTTCAATGGGCGGATATTTTGGGGATAATGGAGAGCTGCTGCTGCTCGTCGCAAAATTGGGTTTTGCTCGCTGTTCGGCTGGGTGCTCGAGCACCTTGCGAATCTTGTTTGCGCAAGCTGTCGATCTAGCTGACGGGGTGCATTACGTTGATGGGACGGGGTCCCATAGCTTCAGATGGCGATTCATAGTTGCTTCAATCTGTGTGCTGGGCAGTGTATATCTCGTTTCGGAGCATCCGGGCCCTGGGCATATTGTTGCTCGCCGCTGCCCCCTGCCGAGTTAGGGGGATAACGGTTATCGGATGGCAGAGTTAGGGGGATAACGGTTATCGGATGGCGAGTTGATTGCTCGCCGATTGCTCTTGGGTCTTAGGATTCATACATTGGGTGCGGTCTCGTGGTGAGCTGGATGCTCGCTTGGGCATGCGGGATATGCGTGCCATGGCCGGGTGGTGGTGATTAGAGAGTCTTTGTTGTCTCTTGGTTGACTGAGATATTCTTATTTCTGTGTATTGCGAGCTGTTTGTCAATAACGGTGATAGGGGAATTTATGGTGTATTGTGGAATTTTCAAATTGGGTTGGATGTAGGCAGAGGAGATAAGCGGCAAATTAATCATATGGATGCTTGAAAGCTGTTTGTTAAAATGACCACAACGAATCTATTTTGCACAATATCATGGCATTAATTGATTTACTTCTTCATACTGATATCGACTACTTTTGGATGGATGTTTGTGCTGGTTTGTTTTTGTATGAATGACTCTATGCCAATGATTTTTGTTGGTATTATCCCTGTTTCTTTGAGTTGTTGTCTTTCCCTCCTACGTTGGGCATAATGGGGGACGTTTTTTTTCGTAGATAAATATGAATGCTAAGATAGGCATAGGCCTCACAGCTCAGGATGCCATAATTGCGTTTCTGTATTTCGATTTCGCCATATCCGGGGTTGTACGGGGGCCTTCTCCTGGGTGATGCGCTTATGTCATTCTTCTTCCGTGACTCCCCTTGCTGCTTTTCCGCTAAATGAATCACCCTTACCTTGCTGTCTGGCTGGCCACAATTAAATTAATCCGGGCTAGGCACGGATACCTATCCCGGACTTACGGGGGGAGTAGTGATGGGGCCCTACCCACCTAGGACACGTGGCCAGCCCTAAAGGAGTTAGAATGACACACAACTAACTTATGACGAGCTGTGTGAGGAGCTCGCTGTATGAGCTCGCTCTGTTACGTTCGCTCCTCGGGCATGACGAGCTGTACGTGGAGCTCGCTGGATACGTTCGCTCCTCGGACTCTATTTACGGAAGGACACTTAGATAGTTACGAACTTCACATTATGACTTGATGGAGAAGGGAAGGAGTCCCGATGATAGAGACGAAAGAAGACGAAGTGATAAGATAGAATCCAATACGGAATCGGAGACGTAGTAAACCCTAATGGGACTCCGGGTTTATATAAGGAGGAGTTTAGTCACTATGAAAACAGAACACAATATACGAGAGAAAAAGAGAGAAAGAGATAGATAGGTTCAGCGAGTACTCATCAGTTAAAAAAATATGTTACGTGACATATTTATATAATATACACATCAGTTGTATTTTCACCAAAATTACTAAAAAAATTTAGATAGCGATATGTTATAAATGTAAGTATTGGATGATGGTATGCAATGTCGAGATGGAGACGATAAATGATAAAAAGTGATAAAGTTTAAATGAGAAAAAAAATCCTTTCCCCTTATGCTGCTTTTCTTGTCCTCTTCTTCTAATCAAGTTTAGGGAATTGTGTAATTAGTTTTTCATTATGCGGAAATAGCTGATTGAGTTGAACTTTTATACAAATTTGGAATTTTCATTTCCTACGTTTAAGACAGATATCTATCTACTACATTCACACCGAAGATTACAAAATTTAGGTTAATCAAAACTGCTAGGAAATATATCTACTACCTTCACACAGAATATTACAAACTTTTAAGTTAATCAAAATTAATTCTGTAAAAAATTGCCAGAAATTTTAGTGATTGATTTACAACAAATGAACTACAAGCATAATAAAAAGTTTCCATTCGGCTCGATCGACTCGCGAATCAACTCGATCCATAAATATCCCTATATAGACCAATGATTCTGACTCATCGGGTTTACTTCTTGTGTGTATATATTGTGAATTGACTCGGAGGAAAAACAAGAATTTGAATGTCTTATTTTTCCCTTTTTTGGGTTTAAGTTTGTTTGGAGTAATTCTAAAAAAATCATTGTATTTGTTGTTTTTTCTTGGGGCATTTGTTTTATTTTATTTTATTGACTTATTATTTATATGCTAATTTTGCGGTGAATTTATAAAATTGGTGGGTTTTTTTTTTTTGATATTATACTTTTGGTGTATTTTTTTTTGTATACTGTAACTTTGGTGTTTTCCTCTTTTTGAAAAAACGAAAATTGCAATACACAAAAAAAAAACACCAAAAATACAATATCAAAAAAAAAAATACACACTAAAATTTAAAAAAAACCTAATTTTGCTATTCTGTAGGTGTAGACGTGTAGTTACTTGGGAATTAAATTATTCATACTTTGTTAAGAGTCTGGAAATTAGAAAAATAATATCCAAATCAATTTGGTGGGCCCACTTAGAGAGATTCTTGTGATTCTATTTGAAACTTCATTAATCACAATGGGCAATTTTATGAATGGAGTAATTGATGAGTCCAGGGGCATAAGGTAGATTAGGTTGATGTGTCGCTCTGGCATTAGGGAATTTTACCTTGGCATTAGCAACAAGTCCATTTCTTTATGATATTATTATTGTCTAATTATTATCTAATCAAGTGTCTGATAAATTCTGACCTATAGTTTAATAGTTGTGGTTTTGATGTCGTTCAATTTATTGAGAGTAGAGACTATATGTCTTTTGTTCTTTCTTTTTTGAAAATTGAGACAGTATTTCTCGATGATGATTGAATATTGGTAGGAGAAATTTATATTAATTAATTATAACAAACTTGACGGAATTCGAATTTTATCGATGAATTAACAATAGATGTAAACACTTAATCATCTAAAACTTTATTAAGAAGGAAGATATGAATTTCGCAGAAGACGATTGTAGAGTCTTCCAAATAAAATATATGATACAAAATTTGAAGAATGAAAAACTGAACTTTTTTTTTTTTAATATTTTTCTTTCATTTCCTTTGTTCTTTTTTCCATCTCTTTATGAGTTATTAGTTATTACCTTGGTGTGCTTTTATAATTACGCTCTTATTTTATACTTTAATTTATTTATTTATATTAATTTTAAATATTTCGATTAATTATTACACTTGCATAGATTGAATAAGCAAAACTTTAGCAATTTATTTATATTTTATGAATATATATTTTACTAATTGTGAATAACTTTAATTTAAATATATATATTTAAATAAATTTGGAGTTTAATTGGACTCGATATCAATTAAATTAAAAAATATATTTTTTGATTCCTTTTATAATTTAAAAAATATTTGAAGATGGTATTGTGAAAATTAAGAGACAATCTTGCTTTATTTGAAAAATAATATTAAGCATGATTTTGATTATTGTTATACTTAAATAAAAAAAATTAATTGAAGGCTAGTACGTATTTTAATCTGTTTAGTTATTTTGTTTGAAATTGTGGCCGGAAGATGACCCAAATGATAAATTTAAATCAATTAAAAATATAATTATTATTTTGAATTTATAATAAAAATATATGTAATTCAATTTTTTCCCCATAATGGAATATAGAAAAAAAAATATAAATTACAGATCCAGCTATTCCCATATCAAATACAAATTACGTGCACTACTTAATTAATTAATATTCTGTAACACCTCAACAATAGTACAATTTCCGGTATGCATAGTTCCCCATATAGGCAATCAAATTCATGGTGCACCTTATTCTTGCAATTCATCCGTTTATAGATCACCGCGGATTTGAATCTCCTGTTTCAGTTACGTATTTTATCTCTTATTTTATTAATTCACACACATTAAATGTATTAATCGACGATCTAGATTATAAAAGAGAAATTTTTGATTTTTTTCAAATCACAATTATTTTTTCCTCATAATCTCAATCATTCATCAGTACGCGTAACATATGCATATAAGTAAAATAAGAGATGAATACCAAACTGAAACACGAGATCCGAACCCCGATCGACACATCCAAGATCTTACGAAACTTTATTGAAAAAATGTTTGATACTCATCTATCCCACTGATAGTAAGATTTGATTCCACGCATATTTCCAAATACACCCACTGTAATTTGCTCGTATTGACCTAATAATTAATAAGTACTTATTTTGTCAACAGTTAAAAAGTTTTGAAACTTAGGCGTAGCCCTTTAACTGTACAGAATTACTGTAGGTGAACTGTTCTTGATAGCTTGTGCCATTTCACTACTATATATTTGGATAAGTTGATGTAATCATGTATAAATCTAGTACCAATTCAACCAAAAACTTGATTCATTTGTATGGCAGTTATTCATGCTAGAAGTTCTAGATTTTTACCGCAAATGGCAACCTTATCATGTCAGTGTTCCACAATTTTAATTAAAATATTGTATTTTAATTTTTAAATACATAATTATCATCAATGAATTTTTTTTACATTTAATAATTTCGCATATGCCAAGGCCCCAACCCCATAATAAGTGAGATACTTAAAAAGAAGGGATAATTTTTTTTTTTTTAATTACCTGAACTATCGACGTTTTTATACTTCCACATTCAAATTAAGTTTCATTGCATTCCGTTATCCCTACTTCGTGTTTTTACCAAAAAAAACCCATATTTGCTTGACTTTTGATGGTTTCGATAACCTGAATAGTAAACACGTGATGCACACATAACTTAATAAGGATAAATTTACCATTTTATGAGTTATCAAGGAATTTTTTTTGTTCTTATTAAAGCTATCTACGAATGACGTGTTAGACACCACCAAAACTACTAAAATTTAGTTGAAGATGGTTTTTTACCAAACACACTAAATTCTAAATATGGATGATGGTATATAATAAATGCAAAGTAAGTACATCAATATATATGGAGATTTAATTTGAATGCAAAAATATAAAAATATCTATATAATAATAATTTTTTTATCATTATAAAGTAAAAAAGAAAGAGCAAATCTTTATTTTAAGTTCCCATGTACCCATTTATGGCAGCAGGCAGCACTCCTCCTTAATAGCAGACAAATATCACTGCTATAACAATAAAGTAGTACCGTATGTAAGTTGATTGTTGACTGAATGTTATTGTATCCATTATCCAATTTGTCCTGCTTCAAGAATTTCTGGAATTAGCACTTTTTGGCTTTCCTCAAGAAGCAAAGCAACCCCATTCCCCACCCCATAATTTGTTCTTTTTTTCAACTCTCTGTCCTCACTTGTCAAACAAACCCCACTTTGGCCTCATTTTCATCAGCTTTCTCCCCAACAAGAATTTAGATTCTTCTTCTCTTTGTGAAAAAGAATAAAGGGTTGTTTTTGGTACTGGTAACGCTGCTACGTAGCAGAGTTTCTGGGTAAGATTCTTTATGGGAATTTTATCCGCTCCTAGTAATTTTTGTGATGATTTTTTCGTTTTCTCTGGCTGCTTTGATTCAAGGATTGGTTTGAATGCTCTCCATGTTTCTCAATTGCTGAGAAATGTGGAGAGATTTTTAGGGCTACTTCGTTTGCTGTTTCCAGGATGGTGTGTCTCAACAGTTGACTTTGTTTGGTTGCGTTCCTTATTGCTATTGTTCGTTAATTTTGAATTAACTGCCTTACTTTCGTATTTTGGGAATTGAGTACGCTGCTTGGTGAAATGAATTGAGTATGATTCTTGGCTAAATGGGTTTTGATTACCTTATCGAGTTAAGAGTATAGAGTTTTGCCTAGGGGCATCAAAAACTTTGTTGTTGTAGAAAAAGAATACTCGAGTATTTTTGTTATTATATGGATTGAAATGGATTATGATCAATCACATATTTTGCCAATTGGGGAGAACTAGCTCAAATGAGTGGGGTTTATAATGCTCGTTGTCTAGAGGTAAATGCTTTTGTTCTATGATTGGAGGTATGTGATTGACTAGATGTAATTTTGCAGTTATCAGTTTTAGTGAACAATGAATAGATTTGTCACTCATATCAAGATATATTAACCGTGAGATATGAAGTTATGCATAAGCAAGTGGTGTTCGTAGGTATACATATATATTACGTCTATATATCTAAGTGAGAACTCTCTATAAAATGTAAATACCTGTCTTCTGAGTCGGGTGTCAATTTGGCTTCTTAAATAGGCGAAATGATGAAAGAGCTATGGGATAATATAAGATCTTGAAATTTGACATTGAAGATTGCACTTTTATTTCACCGTAATATTCTCCAAGAATGTTAGCTTTAACATTAGTCAATTATCTGCCTTAAGATTGTATTCCCTGTTATTTGTCGTTCTATGTCTTCCTTATCAAATGTCTCTCAACTCATTAATTGAAAACTACAGTTCTTACATGCACATTTCCCGATACAAACTGTTGATGAGAGTAGGAATACTTAATGGTTTTTATGAACTCTTCTGTCGTTTGCTAAGAAGTGCACGAACCTTCATTATGCTTTAGTCCAGATCATAGAGATCCCCCCTAAGGATTGCCCTATGATAATTACATCCCTTGAAGTTGTTCTCTTTGCAGTTATACTCATGTGATTTAGCTAAAATATTAAAAAAATGTCCTAACACGGAAACTTAGGTTGCCGAAACACTAATTACTGACATTATGTTGCTGGTAAACCTAAACAGCTCAAGGTAACCTCTTAAAGGAGGTTATTGTACGTAATTAGTTGATTGATTCCCTATATGATTGTAGAAATTGTAACAGTGCTCAATAAGAAATAGGACATAAGTTGATGACTGCAATTTCAAAAACCTAAGAGTACCTTTAATTACAGGAATTGGATTTTTGTTTATTATTCTTATATCATCATTTCTGTTGAGCCACCTAAATTCTATGCTTGGTTTCTTAAAATTTTGTAAGGAAAAGAGAATGCTCGAGACAAGGAGACATAAATAAAAAAGAAATTCAGAATCCTCAAGTTGTGTGTTTTTAAAAGGAAATTGTGCGGAAAATGACTTTTTTCCCCAAATTGAAGAATAATGATGAGGATTGATTAGTAGAAGTAAATTAAGTGATGAAGTGGAATGGAAACGAATAGGTGAGTTGTGAACATGATATATTATAAGCATGAGAGTGAGTTTTTCCTCGTCTTTTCTTGCTCTTTTCCTACTTGATATTTTACTGTCAATTTCCTCATCAATTTCTTTTCCTTTCCTCCCTAAATTCTTTGAACTAAATATAGCGTAAATATCTGGTTCCACTTGTAAGGTGGTAGCAAATGTTAGGGGTAGCAGATGTAATTTTCCAAACGTCAGGGGTACCTTACGCCAACTTAAAGGGACGTCTCTGTAATCATCCCTAAGACAAAATATATGATCTAAACTGACTATTCTTATACTCAGGAGAGCAGTTGGATCCATTTTTCAGTAGACTCAAATAAGAATCATCACTACTATAATGGCAACTGAAAGCCCCATCAGGATATTGGAAGGGACGGACAGATGGCGAAGCCTGAAGCAGTCGTCAAGGTATGAACTATCATCTGCGAAAAAGGCAATCGAGGGTTTGGATTTGTTCCTTAAAGATCAACGGTTCCAAAGCCTTGAAAAGGATGTGATACCAAGCCGAAGTGAAAGTGCTCCCCCAAGCATGGAAGGTTCTTTAGCAGCAATCGAGAATATCTTTTCTCTAAGGAGTTCAGTTATGACTCCTGATACTGGTTCAGACAAAAGGTCAAGTGGGCCTCTTAACTTATCTATGACCAAGAACAACCTTCCTGCTCATGAGGAAGAGTCTGAGGATGATCAATCCTCTGAACAGAGTTTGTCCGTGTCTCTGAAGAAAGCTTCTTTGTTGGACCCAACACAGGTAAAAAAAATTATTTCTTGGAGTAGAAAAAGGTCTTTAGACATGAGTTTAGGATAGTATATTGGGAAAATTACACTTGACATACCCTTAGATTTGGCCTAATTACAGAAACTTCTCCTGAGTTTTGAAAAATTACAATAACTTCCCTTGTCAAAGAATTTACATTACATCTGATAGATGAACTTTGATGATGCCATCTTGAACTTTTTATGAATACCTTAATTTTCCCTTGTGACTTACTGTTCATTGCTTAATTTAAAGCTTGTGATTATAATAACATGCATCAGGTTATGCCAGGGGAAGTTTTTGTAATTAGATAAACATTAGGGTGTGCCAATGTAGATATCCCTAATATATTTTCTCTGAAGATTTGTACTTTTCTCTAGAGATAAAAAATATATGAATAACCTAGTTCTTCTGCATTTTTGCTTGCTTGGGAGGATTTGTGTCACATTTATTGGAAAGAGAAAAATGCTAAAATTGTAAACTAAAAGTGCCAATTGCAGGAAGATTCGTACCATGCTCCATCACCTTCGTACAATACAGAAGGGGATTTAAATGCAGTAAAAGTTGACGAGCAGGAAAGGAATATCAACATATTTAGCTCTTCAAATTTGGGGTCTTATAAATTTAACAAGAGTGAGCAAGTAGTACCCCAGAATAACGCTCAAAGCTCTAACTCTCAGATTATATATCCAGTAATAAGTAGTGCATACAGTAATAATCCGAACCAGTTCCAATATGGTCCTTCAAATGTTTCAACATCAGTGGTTCGACCAATACCTCCACTATATGCTACTGCTTTTGTGACACCACCAAATTCATTCTATCCCAATCTACAATTATTCACTCCACAGTACAGTGTGGGTGGATATAATTTTAACTCTACTGTTTTGCCCTCTTATCTTGCTGGACATCCCCATCAAGGTCCCATCTTTGATGGAGTTTCTAATGGAGGAAGCGTTCATGGATATGATGTACATAATCTTCTTAAGTCTTATGGTCAAGCTGGAGTTCCTTGGCAGCCTCCTTTCCATATGCAGTATTTCCAGCCTCCTGTGCGTGATTCCTACAGTCGTTTCAATCATCAAGCATCGAAAGAAGGTGCTATTGAGAACCAAGTGAGTTCTCATGATTCGAGAAAGGGGGCTGAGTATAAACCTCAACAATATTCAGGTGGGACCCATAACAATTTGAATTTGAAAAGAGGGAATATTTCGAGTCATTATTATTTTGGAAGCCCAAGAAACAACGGGAATATTTCTCAGTCTCCTATTAAAGCAAACGATTTGAATCCATCATATTCTTTTCTTGAAGAATTGAAATCTGGTAAAGGTCAACGATTTGAGCTGTCAGATATCTTGGGACATATTGTTGAGTTCAGGTAAAAGAAATATTTATGTAGATTTTTTTCCTACCCCGTTTTTTTTTTGTTCTCTGAAAGGACTGATGTGTTCTGATTTGGACTACAGTGTTGATCAACATGGGAGTAGATTCATTCAGCAGAAGCTGGAAAGTTGCAATATTGAAGCGAAAGCATCTGTATTTAAGGAAGTTGTTCCTCATGCTTCCAAACTAATGACTGATGTTTTTGGAAACTATGTTATTCAGAAGGTGCAGTAATTCTTGGAATTAACTCGCTAACTTTACTTCACTCATTCATGATTGTTCATTTATTTCATTTTTCTTTTTTCTTTGCTTATCAATGCCTGATTGTTCAGCTTTTTGAATATGGAAATCCGGAGCAAAGGAAGTACCTTGCAGATCAACTTGAAGGTCAAATCTTGCCATTAAGTTTGCAGATGTATGGGTGTCGTGTAATTCAAAAGGTAAAATCTTCATTTATCTTATATTCTTATTTCTCCTTTCAGTTAGTAATTTGACTCCACTCGAAATTGTTCCTCCTGTCGTGTAGGCTCTTGATGTTATTGATTTAGAACAAAAGGCAAGGCTTGTAAAAGAGCTTGATGGACATGTAATAAGATGTGTTCGTGACCAAAACGGGAATCATGTTATACAGAAATGTATTGAGAGTATTCCTGCAGATGATATTCATTTCATTATTTCTTCTTTTCATGGTCAAGTTGCAATGCTTTCAATGCATCCATATGGTTGCCGTGTCATACAGGTAAGTTCATGTAGTTTAAGATCAATTCATTAGTTTTTCATAAAGAAAATCATATATATATAGCCCCTAAAGTTTTACATAAGCATCATTATAGTTTCTCATGTTCATACTTTAACTTTACTTTCCCTAAAGTTAATATATTGTTAAAACCATATTTGTGATACTTATCACTCCTGAATTTTAGGAAATAAATATCACTACTACGAAAACTAAATATTTAACTTTAGGGGCCATAAAGTTAAAATTTAAACACTAGGATTTTAATGATACTTAAATGAAACTATATGTACTACATATGTGGTTTTCCCTTTTAATTATAGAAGTTGATGTCTTATGCTTTTTGGAATTATAGAGGGTCCTGGAGCATTGCAATGGTGATATTCACACACAATTCATAGTGGATGAGATTTTGGCTTCCGTTTGCTTGCTCGCTCAAGACCAATATGGAAATTATGTTACACAGGTTTCTCTCTTTCTTTAAACCACACAATTACTCCCTCAAGTTTGGGATTAGAATCATTTTAGTCCCTGCTCTTTACATTGTTGATTTTTTTTCAAGTTAGCTCGTTTGTCAGGTTCTTAAAGGTAAAATGGTCAACTTAAATTGATTTACAGTTATTACTCTGAATCCTGTTTTCAGTTCAAAACGTTTAATACTATAAATTAATAAAATCAAACGATTGATTAGAAGTTGTATCGCAATGCCGGATGTATTAAAGTTCTCATGGCTCCTTCAAATTAAATATGAACTATAGTTGTTGCAAGTTGCTGATTGGATGATTATTATACTTACTTTTTTGACTATTGACAGCATGTGCTGGAGAGGGGGAAACCTCGTGAAAGGAGGGAAATCATTGAGAAATTGGGTGGATCCGTAGTACAACTCAGCCAACACAAATTTGCATCAAACGTTATTGAAAAATGTTTGGAGTACAGTGATTCTACTTCAAGAGGGGTGCTGATAAAGGAGATTATAGGTGATGCTGATAAGAATGATAATTTTTTGGTAAGTTAGTTTGAACCTCAAATTATGACCTGTTTTTGAGCTTCGTTGTTATGCAATCTATATATTTTTTCTGTGGTTTTTTGTAAATTTAATATTGTTTTTTTCTTGTGATTTTATTGTTACGTTGTAGATCATGATGAAAGATCAGTATGCAAATTATGTGATTCAGAAGATTGTAGAAAAATGTTCCGGTGAGCAGCGAGAAGTATTGCTTGGTTTGATGAGAAACCATATAAGTGCTTTAAAGAAATATACATATGGGAAACACATTGTTGCTCGATTTGAGCAATTATATGGAGATGGTATGTTTTCTCCTTTTGCTTGCGTTTTACATATTTAGAGGGTGATTGGCCGAGCTTTATAAGCTCCTTTAAAATAAGTTGGAGAATACAACTATCTAAAATCTTAACACATTCCTCTTCTGTTTAATCATATTAAATTATTAATTGTATAATTTTCGTTACTAATATCTTATAAGCTCATCATCTTATTTTTATTCAAAAACTGTGAGAGCTTACTTTTCAAATAAGATCCAACCTCTATAAGTTCCAAAAACTTGTTATAAGATGTGAGAGCTTATAAGCTTCTTAAAACAAGCATTTAGCCGAAGACCCTCTAGGAGGGTGTTCGGCTTAGCTTATGAACTCTTTAAAAAAAAAACTTTTAAGTTGCTTGGTAAATCTTTTTAAAGGAAACTTATAAGCTCCTAAAATATGTTCGTTCAAAATGAGTTGGGAAACACAAAGATATTGCTAAGATCTTGAAATCTTTGACGCGTTCGTTACATTTTAACCATACATCTATAAGTTAATTATCTTATTTCATCCAAAAACTTTAAGATGTTAGAATTGAAATTCGACCAGACACCTTATAAGTTCCAAATAAGCTCTTGAAAGTAAGCTTTATTCAAACTCCTTATTTTTTTACCTATTGTTAGTCTTTAATCTTTCGTAGTTACAAAATTCTCCCATCTAAGTTCCTGCATTGAGAAACCTTGAGGGATTTTGTATATATAAATTTTGCTCTTTTGTTGGACTCATAAATTTTGATATTAGTACATCGTAAAAGGTGGATTTCTAATGTTTTTATAGTTAAAAGGGGTTTTTTGTAATATATGGAATAATATGTTATTGCTCTAGAGAATTATGAAGTATTTTTAAATCGAAATGACAATCTATTTGAGATTTTTGTTCGAAGTATTTTTTTAGTCGAAATGATAATCCATTTCACATTTCTTGTTCTTTCATCAGAAATCAGAACATCGGGATCATAATGCTGAGGGCTTTGAATTCTTGGCAAGTGATTCATCAACTATCTTTTTCTTTTTCCTTTTTTTTATTCCTCCCATTTATCTGCTCACTTTCCCCTTTCAGGAGCTTCAGCCTCTGCTTCTGCTTCTGCGGGAGATGATTGCAATATGTATAGTTTAGAAAATTGTACAAAAGGTAGAATGTTATTACTGATAATCTGGATTTCTTTATAGGGTGTTGGATCATGAAGGATGTAGTTGACGCTTGTTGTAAATTATTCCATTGTGACATTTTATATTGAAAATTGCTTATCATATAATATTAAATCTGATAATTCTGATTATTTTACCCTTCTCCTTTCTGCTTCTTACTTGAACCTTGTGATTTTGATTTGGTTGTAAGACGAAAGGAATCAAAAATATATATCTGTGGCTGATTTTTGGCCCCATAAATGTTCTCCAGGACAGGTACAAGTGTTTTTTAAGCCATGACACTGATTTTCTCTTTGCAAAATGAAGCTTTTAGAACTTGCCAGTGAATCATAGATTCTAAGTTACAGGAATTATTTAAAGGTTTCGAACTCCTGAACTCTTAGAGAGAGAGATAAATTCGTCTCTTGTGATCTAGTTAGTCACTACTAAATTAAGACCGCTTGGGTGTTATACGCGTAAATTGAATTCAATTTTACTAATTAATATAGTTCATATTTACTGAATTAGATGATAATAATTTTATTTGTCAATTATTTCAGTTGATAATTGATGTGTCTCTGAAAGAAGCAATCTTGAAAACCTATGGAGAGATGCTGATAATAGCAGAAGAAAATCTAATTGACACTACCAATTTTACATACCACATCATACGCATAACTAGTAAGTAGTAATTAACAATTCATTTTTTACATGCGAATACGAATCACAAACTTCCTCACCAAAAAAAAAAAAAAAAAAACAAAAAGAAAAAGAAAGACACACCACAAACTTATCATAATAACTTTTTTTTTTCCTTTTTTTTTTAAAACACACATCCCAAGTGATTAGAGGGATTGTTTTCGAGAAAAAACCCTCAAACCATTTGATCAAATCTATCATAATAACTCTTTGACATTGAAAAATTATACAAATCTCTTAGCCACAAGATAGAGTGGATCTTTCTTTTGCAATGTCACGCCAGACAAAGTACCTGACGTGGGCCAATCCGGGACCGACACATAACAACACGTGGGCCATTACCAGCCTGCCACGTGGAGTAAAGGACCGGTCAAAGGTGCCACGCAAGCCTCCCAATCGGTCACCTCAACAGCGAATCCTTCAAGAAGGTAAGTGCTGACCATTCAACCGAATCGACCCGACTATCCTCAAGACCAGTCGAGACACAATCGACCAAGTCCAACGTAAGTCGGCAGAAACTCGATCGTGTTGTCACTAGGTCGAATTTAGGTCGACCCTCCCTGGACCCACTCCGCCGTTTCAAGCATTTAATGAGGCCTGACAGGCCGTACGGAGCAGGTGACGCATTTAATGCGCCTGCAGGTTGCACTCTACAGGTAATCATTACCCCAGTAGGTATAAATACCCCCTCCATAAATGCCAATTACACACACAACTACCGCATTCAAAGCGCATAAATCACTCGATAAGCTCTCAGCTACTCGATACTAACTTGAGCGTCGGAGTGCCGACAAAGGGGACCACCCCGCCCTGTCCTTTGTCGGTCCGAAGCTCACGTTTGTTGCTTCTTCTAGGTCAACTCCATCTCGAGCTCTACCACGTCAACAAATTCTAAGTGGTCAAGGTCAACTATTTCGAGACACATCACCAATCCGAAATTCGACACGATCATTTTGGCGCCGTCTGTGGGAACTCGAGCAAGAAGTCGAAGAGTAATGGAGCTACGCAGTCATCGCACTCTGGGAGGTGACGACCATGGTACGGAGGTCCAAAACAGGGCGGACGGACCGAGTCAAACCCAGGGACGACCTACAGTCGAGAATAGAGCCGCCTCTATTCCCATGGTCTATGCGACCCCAGATTTGGACGCCTACCTCGAAAGATGTCAAGCCGAGGCAGTAGCAGCGACGGCTGAGGGCAGAGCCCCGGTCTTCCCGGAGAAACCTCGGGCAGGCCCGGCCGTCCCGCCGCCAGGACAGTATTCGTACTACTGTGGGCTTCCCGCGCTTTATGGGTATCTACCCCCTCCCACTTGGGGGTATCAACCCGGCCCAGTGGTGTACCATCAGGATCCCTACGGCATGCCCCCACCGCCTGGTCAAAACCAGTGGCAAGGGGCAGGTCGAGGGCCACAACAGACCGAGGTGTTACCTCCGGACCAAGAGGCCGAGTCGGCTCGCCGCCATGATAAGCGCCCAATCGATCCAGAACCTCAGGGGGCGGGGTCAAAGTCTAAAAGAAAGGAGGGAGAGCGTAGGACCGCCCGAGGATCGAAGGATGCAAGGAGGTCGAGGAGCCCATCTCACCATGAGGAAGAGCAGCGGCCGAAAAATTCCAGAGTGTTCGACCGTCTAGGGGCTAGGGCCTCCCCTGAAGCCCCCAGGTTGTCGAACTGGGGATTCCCCGTTGGGCGAAAGGATTTGAGACACCGCTTACCTCAGAGAGGAGATTCCCCTCAACGATCCCGACAAGGTAAGACTCCCTCATGGGTCGATGATGACGAGGAGATATCCTATAGCAATCGTTCACCTCCATCCAAAAGAAGGCCGACTCATCAATACCGGAGCTCCCGCGAAGTACGATCCCCCTTTTGTGAAGGGATTTTGGTAGCCATGGCTGCGGATAAGATGCCCACCAACCTCCCGACATATAATGGCGTGTCCGACCCCGAGCGACACGTCGACCGATTTGAGATCGAAATAAGTATGTTCGACCATTCGCCAGATGTCAGGGCCAAGATCTTTGCCACCATTCTCGTCGAGTCAGCCCAGGACTGGTTCTCAAGGCTAGCTCCGAGAAGTATTCGCTCTTACGATGAGTTGGTGGAGCGCTTCATTGCCCACTTCTCCTCCGTGAAGGGCGACAAGTTGCCGGCCACTTATCTTTATAACATCGTGCAGAGGGAAGACGAGACTCTGAGAGATTTCTTCACTCGATTCTCTCGAGCGGCAGTGTAAGTTCAATCTCCGAGTATGGACATGGTAATACCCACGATCCATGCCGTTTTAAGAGACCGAGAGTGTGCCCGACACATCGTCCGGAAAAACCCCGCCTCGATATCCAAATTGCTTGATATCGCCTCCTCCTGGATGAGAGTGGAAGAGGTCGAGTTGGCTCAAAAGGGAGCCTCGAGTCGGAAGTCGGAAGCCTTCCGGCCGCACAAAGGCGAGCCCAGGAAGGACCTGAAGGGCCGAGTCGACCATATCCCCGGGAGCAGCTCTAAAAAGCATTACACGCCCTTAAATCGGTCGATTGAGGAGATTTACAACATCTCCAATAAAAAGCTGTTCAAGAATCCCAAGGCCATAAAGGAAACTCAGAAGAACAGGGATTCGGGAAAGTTTTGCCATTTCCATCGACAATCCGGACACAATACTTTAGAATGCTTCGCTCTGCGGGATGAAATCGAGAGATTGATCAGAGGGGGGGAGCTCCAAGAATTCGTCAAAAATCTCGACGAGTTGGCCACCAGAGCTGACGACCGAAGTCCGGCCCGACGTAGGGAGGCGAAACCGCCGACTGAGAGGGATGACCATAACCTCCCCTGCCTTGGTCGAATCGATATGATCGCAGGCGGGCCAGTTGGGGGTGATACGAAAACTGCCCGAAAGAGGACCCAGAGAGAAGCCCAGAGAAGCTACTACGGCCCCCATGAGGTGATGGAGATCGAGCCGGGTAGGAGCTGGGTAGATCAGGATATTAGCTTTAACAATAAGGACCTAGTCGGCATGCCACCACGGGAAGACGATATGCCTAGTTGTCCGATGGTGGTTACGCTCGACATGGCCAACTATGCTGTATCCAAAACCCTTGTTGATAATGGAAGCTCTGTAAATATTATTTATCTCTCGACTCTAAATCATATGAATCTGGCTAAAAGTTTGAACCTGGAGCCTCTCAAAACTCCTTTAACCGGATTTGGAGGGTCCGAAGTATATCCCAAGGGTCGACTCCGATTGATCACCTCCATGGGAACGCTCCCTAAGAGGTCGACTCTCGAACTGGAGTATTTGGTTGTCGATCAGCCGTCGGCTTATAACATCATTTTAGGAAGACCTGGTTTAATTGACTTTAGGGCAGTTATCTCAACTTACCATCAATTGATTAAACTCCTAACCCCTAATGGAATAGGAGAATTGAGATGCGATGTGCCCGCCATGGCCTGGGCCTGTTACTCAGTCTCCATGGAAAAGGTAAAGCTACCCAATCGCCGGGTCGTCCCTATTCTGGGCCTACCCGACGGGGAAGAAGATGAGATCGAGAACCTGGAAGCCACCAGCGACGAGCCTATCCGCAAGTCGAAGAAAGCTAAGAAGAAGCAGAAAGTCTTGGATAATCGACTCGAGTCATCAACCCAGACGGTGGAAGTCGAGCTCCTTCCAGGGCAGAGAGAGAAGATCACCCATGTCGGGCTTCCCGAACCAGGAAGGGAGCACGAACAGGTACTCCTAATCCAATTTCTTCAGGAGAACGCGGATGTCTTTGCGTGGAGTGCCAACGATTTGGTGGGTGTCGACCCTTCCGTGATCATGCATCACCTCAATGTCTACCCATCCTTCAAACCAATCAAACAGCGGCTGCGAACCCAGAGCGTCAGAAGAAATGAGATAATCGAGGAAGAGGTGAACAAGTTGTTGGACGCCGGATACATCACGCCCGCCACGTATGTCGATTGGCTTTGCAATGTGGTTCTAGTGGCCAAGTCAGGGGGAAAGTGGCGCATGTGCAACGACTTTACTGATCTAAACAGAGCATGCCCCAAGGACCCATATCCCCTCCCTAATATCGACCAACTGGTCGACTCGACCGCGGGGTGCGAGCTAATGAGTATGATGGATGCCTTTCAAGGCTACTATCAAATCTTCATGGCACCCGAGGACGAGGATAAGACCGCCTTTATAGTGGTGAAGGACGTTTATTGCTTCCGAGTGATGCCCTTCGGACTTAAAAATGCGGGGGCTACATATCAGAGGCTGGTCAACCGAATCTTCGGGGAAGAGATCGGTAAAACCATGGAGGTGTATGTCGACGATATGATTGTAAGGTCGACACGGTCGAGCGATCACCTCGAAGACCTGACACGGGCGTTCAAACTGCTTAAGCAGTATAACCTGAAGCTCAACCCGAACAAATGCACCTTCGGGGTGTCCGGAGGGAAATTCCTTGGGTATATGGTTAGCCAGAGAGGGATCGAGGCAAACCCCGAGAAGAGCAGTGCTGTTCGCAACCTTTCCAGCCCGAAAACGATTCGAGAGGTACAATGTTTGGTTGGTCGAATTATTTCCCTTAACAGGTTTATTTCCAGGTCGGCCGAGAAGAACCTTCCATTTTTCAAAATCCTGAGGAATGTTAAAGAATTCAAGTGGACCGAGGAATGTAACCAAGCCTTCGAGGCGTTGAAAAGATACCTTGAGTCACCTCCACTCCTAGCCAAGCCGGAACAGGGAGAAGTTTTGTACCTCTATATAGCCGTGTCGGCCGAAGTGATCAGCTCGGTCTTGGTCGCTGTGAGGGAGAGGAAGCACATGCCGATCTACTATGTTAGCAAAATTCTACACGGAGCGGAGACACGATATTTGGAAATCGAAAAGTTCGCCCTTGCGCTTGTACACACAGCCCGAAAGCTGAAGCCGTATTTTCAGGCCCACAAGATCGTCGTGCTCACTGATCAACCCCTCAGGCAGGTGTTGTCCAAACCGGATAGTTCGGGTCGGCTGGTTAAGTGGTCTGTCGAATTGGGTCAGTATGACTTATCCTACCAACCGAGGTTAGCATACCAAGCCCAAGTCTTAGCTGACTTTTTGATCGAGAAGCAATCCCTGGTCCCACCTGGGAAAAATGCGTGTCATTGGACGTTATCCGTCGAAGGCTCATCGACCTCATCTGGCGGGGGTGCAGGAGTGTCATTGAGAAGTACTGACGGCGATGAGCTCGACTTCGCCATCTGTCTAGACTTCCCCGCCACGAACAACGAGGCCGAGTACGAGGCGCTCCTAGCAGGTATGAGAATCGCCAGAGAACAAGGCATTGATCGCCTGGCGGCTCTAACCGACTCACAGTTGGTGGCGAGCCAATATGCCGGCTCTTATGAGGCGAGGGAGGAATCGATGGCCAAATACTTGCAGAAAGTCAAAGAATGAGCTGCGAAATTCAAAAACTTTAGGCTCGAGCAAATACCTAGAGAAGAGAATGAGAGAGCAGATGTCCTTTCCAAAGTGGCCAATGGACTCAGGGGAACGAGGGATAGGTCGATCACTTTCCTCACGAACACCGCTCGATCAATCAAGGAAGAAGGAAATTCGGTGCTCAGCATCGACCCCATCGAGCCATGTTGGTTAGACGACTTGGTCCTACATCTAAGGGACCGTTTCTTGCCCGAAAACAAAACGGAGAGGCGTCAATTGATAGCCCGGGCGGCAAGCTACTCACTCAGCCCGGAGGGCATGCTGTTCAAGAGATCTGTTAGGGAGCCGGCCAAGAGGTGTCTACGACCCTCCCAAGCCAAGGAGGTTCTCGAAGAGGTACACGCCGGATCCTGCGGAAACCACGCGGGAGGCCGAATACTCGCTAAGAAGGTATCTCGAGCCGGCTACTACTGGCCGACCCTTCTGCGAGATTCGATCGATCTGGTAAAGAAATATCATAGCTGCCAAAAACATTCGAACCTCACCCACCAACATCCGAAGGAAATGACCCCGATCGACATAGCATGGCCTTTCGATTAATGGGGAATTGACATTGTCAAGCCCTTTCCCCTCGCCCCGAGATAACAATAATTCGTCATTGTCTGCGTGGAGTATTTCTCTGGGTCGAGGCAGCGCCTATTCCTAGGATCACCCATACAGTGATGACTCGATTTCTATGGAAAAACATCATATGCCGATTCGGGGTGCCAAGGACCTTGATTTGCGATAATGGCCCCCAATTCCGAAGCAAAATGTTCAAGAGTTATTGTTCCAAATACGGCATCAGCTTGCGTTTCACTTCGGTAGGCCACCCTCAAGCCAATGGCCAAACCGAAGTCACCAACCGGACGATCGTGCAGAACCTGAAGACCCGACTCGACGGGAGCAAAGGAGCTTGGGCCGAGGAACTTGATGGCGTCTTATGGGCATATCGAACCACCCCTCGTACTGCCACAGGAGAAACCCCATTTTCAATGGTCTATGGTTCCGAGGCGGTGATCCCCGCCGAGCTGACACACCAAACCGATAGGGTTTCTCATTATCAACTCGACCGCAATCAAGAGAATCACCAGTTCGACTTGGACATGATCAAAGAAGTGAGAGATCGGGCATTCCGACGGATGCAGCAATATCGAGCTGCGATGACTAGAAGCTAGAATAAAAAGGTCCTCCATCGAGTTTTCCGAGTCGGTGATCTCGTCCTGAAACGAGTCGATGTTGTGAGACACGTCGGGAAACTCGACGCCAACTGGGAGGGTCCTCTCCGAATTTCCAAGGTCGGGAAAAACCACGCCTACCATCTCGAAGAATTGAGTGGCGACCCCGTACCTCGATCATGGAACGCCCACAACCTTAGAATGTTTTACGTTTGAAAAGATGTAAACTCCAATGTGTCAATCAATAAAATCGAGATAATTCTTTCGACTGTTATACTCTTGACGGGTTAAATAGTCTGTGTCATCGAGTTTT
This sequence comes from Lantana camara, assembly GCA_037501455.1. NCBI lineage: Eukaryota > Viridiplantae > Streptophyta > Magnoliopsida > Lamiales > Verbenaceae > Lantana > Lantana camara. The sequence goes on along the minus strand of CM074863.1, from coordinate 19,607,235 downwards.
AAGCTGTTACACCCTCGACGGGTTAAACAGCCCGGCCATCTCTTAGAATCGACTTGAATGTTTGCTATTATTTGGTGACAGTTCAATCTAAGAGATCTATAAGTTTAATTCGAACATGCGTACTCGATAATGCTAATTCGAAGAATAACCATAAACAAATTTCATTAAAATTTGGGTGATTACATTTGGATTTTACAATGGGAACGCTCGTCGACCACCACAGTTCGACTTGGTACATGAAATTAAACAGAAAGGGGAGATTACAGACAAAAACAATGCAGAAGTCGGAGGGCCTAGTCGAGCTCTTCAACGGAGGGAGTGTTCGCGGGTTTCTCGAAGAAGAGCTCTGGGAATACCCGGGCATGATTCAGAACCATGGGGTCCACCCCCTGGGGCATTTGACTCTCATCTTCCTCGGGTCCGCCGACTAAAGACTTGGCCAGTGGGATAGCGAATCCGAACTCGTGCTTCGACCAATCCTCCTCGGGGTCTTCCTCAATGTGCGGGGGCGGGGGCCGAGGATCTGGGCACATAAGGCCAATCTTACTCGTGTCATAGTCGACCGGAACGAGCCCCTCGGCACGGCATTGGGCCAGGCATAGATCGAACCCTTCCTTCAAATCCGATAGCCCAAAGGTAGCGGTCGACCTCTTATAGGCTGCCGACTTCATGAATCGGTAGGCCCCAAATCGCTCCGAATCGGCCACGATCTGATCGTATATCCGCTGGCACCAGTCGATAGCCGCTCGTGCACCTTTCACTTGCCCCTTTCCTCCCCCTTTCCGAAAGAAGAAAGTACCTTTGAGGACTCTTCATCGAGCTTCTTGTGGGCCTCGAGCAACTCCACTTTTTTTGCCTCCAGTTGCTTTTTGGTCTCGACAAGGGCCGTTTCCGCTTTCTCCTTCGCCAACTCTGCTACCTTCGCGCTGGAGCTGAGACTCGCCTTCTCGGTCTCGAGATCCAACACCTTCCTCTTCAAGATCTCGACCTCCGAGTCGATCCCAGCCTTGGCCTCCAAGTGCGCCCTCCCTTCCTTGTAGATTTGGGCACTCCGACTCATGTGATAAATGTCCTGAGCCAGCTGCAACATGGGAATAAAGAGATTCAGCAATCAAATTCCAGTCGAAGCAAAAGGCCTTTCAAATTGAATCAAAGTAGTGAGGAGGGTTAGTTCGTTACCCCGAGAACTTTCACGGCCGCCGACATTTCCTGCTCGACCTCGGACATCTTCCACCTCGCTTCGTGGTCGGCCGAAATTTGACAGCAGTGGTAGACCGCCCCAGCAGCACGGTTGTCCCGAGGAATCGACCCAATGCGTTGAGGCTTATCGTCGTCCCCAATTAACTTGTAACCCCCGGGAAGGTGTGGTTCGGAAATTTTGAGCATTTTGAAGAAGTCGGAGATGTCACCCTCCGGGGGGTGGAACGGAAGATGCGACACCCTTATGGCCTCGGAAGAAAATGGGGCCGGTATTTTCTCGGTGCCCGAAGGAGTCGAGGGAAGGGAGCCGGTTGAAATCGTGACCCTCGATTGGCTGCCCCCCACATGATCGGTGTCCCTCGCCTGCTTGGGGGCAGGCACACCTTTTGAGTCCCTCTCCTTCCTCGAGCGTTTTCTCTCGAGCTCAGAGATGGGGGCTTTCTCCTTCCTCTTTAAGGTCTGGGGGGCAGGCGACTGACTCGTCTCGACGTCTGTTCGATCTGCCGGCCTCGAAAGGATGGCGTCCACTGTTTTGTGGGGCTGTGCCACCTCGGTCGCCTTTGCTATGGCATGCCGAACCACGAGCTCCTCCATGTCGGCCCTTATCTTTGCCAATCGACTCATTATCACTTTATCTGCAAAAAAGGAGAGACTCAGGATTAGAATCGACTTGAGGGTTGCAAAATTCAGAAGGTGACAACAAGCAAATAAATAAGTCTACTCGGTCGCCCGTTTTACCCGGGTCGAATGTCCGACTGGCGATCCCGGGGGCTAAGCCGAAGTCGACCAGGACCTTATCCTCAATCAGCCTTTTGCAATCGAATTGCCCGAGGGATAACATATCTCGAATGAAGGTGTTCGACCAACGAGTAGCTGCAGTCGGCAATGTCGGGCTAGGCCTCCAACACCACATTCTGTTCCAAAGATGTGGCGACTCGCTCTCGACATATACAAACTGCTGCTTCCAGGTATGCCCGTTTGAAGAGGTCGGCGATGTCGTGAGCTTACGTTTCTATTTAAATGACAACTGCATGAAACCATAGCCCGATCCAGACTTCTCCTTGGTCACGCTCACATTGAAGAGGTCCTTGGCCACTCCAAGCATATGGACCCCAAAATACTTCATAAGTACTCGAATCCCGTTGAGCATCGCGTAACCATTCGGCATCAGTTGGACCGGGCTGATGTTCAGGTGATTCAAGATGTCGAGGATGTCGTGATCTATTGGAATCCGAAACCCGGCTTGAACCATTTTCCAGGTTACAGTTATGCAGTTAGTCGGGGGGTCAGTCATGGTTTCACCCCATCGAGGTCGAATTATACTGTACCCTCCTAATTCTATATCCCCTCCAAACAAGATTTTCCTAAAATTCTCAAACATCTTGGCCGATACCTTGCTATCGACCAATCTGGGGTCCTTGTCCAAAATTCGATCGGGGGATTTCCTACCATATGGGATGTGTATAACACCCTCATCCTGGCTCTCCAAAGTCGACGGCCCCGCACCTCCTGCTCGGCTCGAATATTCGGACCCTAGAGTCATCCCCACAGGGGGTATTGTTGTTATGGGCTCTGTCGAGGTTACAGGACCTAAAGGTGAGATCGACTGCCTATCATCCGAGCCCCCCGACTCCTCCGGCTCATTTGCCTCACCCGAGGCCTGGGACCTAACCGATTCCTCCCCGCTCGAGGACGAGGAGAGAGAATTAATCTCGTCCCGAGGGCCAGGAATTTTATCCAATAAGTCTGAACTAGTCGAGGTAGAAGAAGACATCCCACTGCTCAATAATGCTTCGACCGGTTTCCCTTGAATTCCGCCTTCTCCTTGAAACAAGGATCAAGGATTTGGGTGTCAGGGGGCGAGTCGAACGTTTTTCGAGATGGGGATCTTCTCACTCGATTACGGACTCTCGAATGAATGGAAAATAAAGAAATTGAAGCAATAAGAGGGAAATAAGCTAAGTCGAGGAAGCTTACCAGAAAAATTCGTTGTTGACTTGATCGACTCGAAAACTCTGGTTGCTTTACTCGAAAAGCTCTAAAGAACTCGAAACGCTCTGAAAATTTCTAAAAAGTGAAGGGAAGAAATGAAGACCTCAAGGGGCTATTTATAGGGGTTACCTTGGGCGGGAAAATCGAAGGCGAACCGTCGCCATCATTACGCCTGGGGGCCCACTTCTCGAAATCCGAAAGGACGCCACCACGTCATCATGGCACCGCCTTTCCGGGGACTAATGACGTGGGCCAATCCGGGACCGACACGTAACAACACGTGGGCCAGTACCAGCCTGCCACATGGAGTAAAGGACCGGTCAAAGGTGCCACGCAAGCCTCCCAATCGGTCACCTCAACGGCGAATCCTTCAAGAAGGTAAGTGCTGACCATTCAACCGAATCGACCCGACTATCCTCAAGACCAGTCGAGACACAATCGACCAAGTCCAACGTAAGTCGGCAGAAACTCGATCGTATTGTCACTAGTTCGAATTTAGGTCGACCCTCCCTGGACCCACTCCGCCGTTTTAAGCATTTAATGAGGCCTGACAGGCCGTACGGAGCAGGTGACGCATTTAATGCGCCTGCAGGTTGCACTGTACAGGTAATCATTACCCCAGTAGGTATAAATACCCTCTCCATAAATGCCAATTACACACACAACTACCGCATTCAAAGCGCATAAATCACTCGATAAGCTCTCAGCTACTCGATACTAACTTGAGTGTCGAAGTGCCGACAAAGGGGACCACCCCACTCTGTCCTTTGTCGGTCCGAAGGTCACGTTTGTTGCTTCTTCTAGGTCAACTCCATCTCGAGCTCTACCACGTCAACAAATTCTAAGTGGTCAAGGTCAACTATTTCGAGACACATCACCAATCCGAAATTCGACACGATCAGTACCAATATCAACATTTTCTTTGTCCACACCATGAGGCAGTTCCCAATCAAAGAGGTAAAGAAGATTGGCAACCACAATTTCCACCGTCGCCAATGCCATATTCATTCCAGGGCAAACCCTCCTCCCAGCTCCAAACGGTATAAGCCCAAAATCTAGTCCCTTAAAATCCATAACAACTTCTTTGCCACCGGCCAAGAACCTCTCTGGCATAAATTCGTTCGGATTCTCCCACAACTCAGGATCTTTACTTATGGCATATGCGTTCACATGGACTAGCGTTTTTGCAGGGATTTCGTATCCGTCAATGGAGCATGCGTGCATGGTTTCTCGAGGGACGAGGAGGGGTAAAGGAGTATAGATCCGCAAAGCTTCCTTTATTACGGCGTGGAAGTATGGAAGTGCCGCGGGATTGATGTCCTCTTCTTCTATAATGTGTTTGTTTCCCAGAGACGGCGCTAGACATCTGAGCTCTGTTTGTACTTTTTCCAGGGCATTTGGATTCTTGATAAGTCTGGTCATCGCCCATATGATCGTCGTGGCTATAGTATCCGTGGAAGCGAAATAAACATAGTCGTGCTCATTTCGTACCTCTCCCCGAACCCCACCCTGCATATAGTCATGCTCGTCAGAAATATGATTTTCTCGGTTAGGTTGATAATCTCCCCTCTAGAAGCTTTCTCCGAGATCCCCTCCACCAATCTCGACACCTCGTCCTCACGAACGGGTCTGTATGATCTGACTCGAGTCGAACTCAGCAGATGCAGCGTGCAGGTCTTCATCATCTCCCGCCAGTAGTCGCTGAAGGGGGTGAACGCGATGTCGAAGCCTTCGTAGGAGACTTTTCTCATCCCGATGAGAGGAGGGCGGCTGCAGAAGGTGAGATCGTGGGTTTTGAGTATTTGTTCGGCCATTTTAGAGGAGTTGGCGACGAGAACTGGTCTGGAACCGAATTTCATGTAGACTAAGGGGACATACTTTTGGGAGAGACGCCGGAAGTATTCGTAGGGGTGTGTCCCGTCGTTGAGTTGGTGTAATATTCCGATCAAGGGGAGGCCGGGAGGGCCCGGCGGGAGGTTTCTGGGTTTCTTTCTTTTGAAGAATGTTAAAAGGATTAAGGGAAGGAGAATGAGGAAGAAGGAAATGAGTGCATCCGCCATTGTTGTTTTGTTTTGAGGAGGATAATGCTTTGTGTAGTGGTTAAGCGTTTGGTTATATACAGAATCAGTCAGGGCAGTACAGAATGTCTGTCACCGCCATGCTGGTAATAAATGGTTGACGTTTATCCAACAAAACCCGAAAACTTCCATATTGAAGCTGACGCTTCAACCAATTTCAAATCGCATCAATACATATATAAAACTTATTTACAAAGTTGATTTCTTAATTTAATCTTAATAACTTTTTATATCAAAAAACCAAGATAAAATAAATAACTCTGGACACTGGTTTATGCCCATTTATTTTAACTAGTAACTAGCACACATTCTATTCGTGTGCAAATAATAAAATTATAATTATTTAAACTTATATTAAATTAAATTTTTTATGTTAATATTTATTTTATAATTACTTTTAATATAATAAAAAATTTAAAAGATAATACAAAATAAAAATTAGAAAATATGAGGAAAGAATAAACATATATAATAAAAAGAATGAGACTAAGGCGAGAGAAAAGAAAAAAAAGTTAAGAGATAAGTACATGAGAACATGTTGAGAGAGAGATAAAAAAAAATAGAAAAATAAAATAATTTTAGATTCCAAGAGACCATAGCGGTTAATCTAAGGGTCTCTCATAGTATAGATTAAGTAACGAATGAGAAATTATATATATATAACTAGAGTCCCCACACTTAATAATATGTGTATAAAATAAAAATATAGGTAATTTAACGATATGATTATACTCCTATAATATAAAGTTGTTAACTTATTAAAATTTTGATAAGTTATAAATAATTTGTATAACAAAAATAAAATCATCGCTATAAGAAAATAACCGAAAACCGATGGAAAATTCTGTCGGTTTTTTCAACTGAAAACCGACATAATTCCAACGGAATACCCACGGTAAAAAAAAAATTGCATTCCAATAGAAAAGTCGTTGGAATTCCATCGAAAAATTTGACTAAAAATTTCACTAAAAATTCCAACGGAATTCCGTCAGAAATATTGGCGCAAGTTTAAAAAAATTGTTGATACGCTGTATATTTATGGATTTATTCAGTTCTTAATTATTATTTTCTCTCCCATATTTTGGTTTAATTGTGCAAATTGAACTGATTTACATTTCTCTTTAGTATACGTGAGCTTGCCAAGACTTTGGATATTTGTGACAGCAATCGAGTGGAATGGCTAAAAGAAGCAAGATGTGGGCTTCAGGGGAAAGAGGATTTTAGCCTACTAATTAATTCCCAACCACGTTTAAATCTCGAAGTAAAGGCCCATGCATTATTTTGGAGAGGGAGCCTAATTATTTGGTTGGCCACGTTTGGAAAAAGATCCACAAGTTCAAGCCCTGATTTTTGATAAAGAATTATAGGAGTTACAAATATTCAGCACGTTTTGGGGGGGGGGGGGGTTATTAGGACCGGAGTTAGTGGCCATTGATTATCTTTTAACGTGGAGAAGAAGTGGGGAAAGCATTCAACACCCCTTTGCACTCTATATAGCACGACAACAGCTGGAAATGAGGGGACACGCTCTCATTCTCATACACAAAAGCACGCAGCAGGGGAAGAGATTTCAGCCATCACTAGTTTATTCCTTTCTTCCTTGTTTCATTGAAATACTATGTTTTCCTATTCATATTCGATTAGTTTTGTTATGAGTAGCTAATTTACCTTTTAGTTGGGATTTTCCAAACATGCATTAGGTTGTGTGAGATAATTTATTTTGGGTTGATTAATTCAAGTTATCCATTTTATTTCCGGTTTCATGATATTGTGCTTTGTCTTATTCTTTGATTTAAGAGCTCGAATCTTAGAATACCAACTCACATATAGCTAGTTAATTTATTTGGTGGTGATAACCGGATAGTTAACGAAGTAGCAATCAACGCTAGGGCATAAGGCTTGTCTGAATTTGTGTTGTGGAATAATTTGGTCTAATTAGGCGAGGTAGGAGTTTCTACTTAGTCGGTTAGGGTTAGTGTTTCTTTAGTACGTAAAGCAATTATCCGGTTGAATCTTAGAAGGAGTTTCTGATAGGGTTATCGGTTAATTAGGGGAGGACTATTAGGAGTTTCTTCTAATCGTTCTAAAAAGTAAGAAGAAACGAGGGAGCCTAAGGTAACTGGTAACTATAGCTAGCCTAATGAGAAATTAATCAGCCTGTCCATGATCATAGTCTGATGCATGCGTAGGAAAATCCCGGCTATTTGTCATCCATTGAATTTATCCAGTTTTGATCCGAGTTTCAATTTAATTCAGTTAATTAATCGTTTGCTTAAATAGTTTAATTTTAGTTAAATCAAAATCTCAAACCCCCCCCCCCCCCCCCCCCATTTTACTTGTTTATTGCATTTTCTTAGCATATTAAAGGATACAAGATTCATCCAATTCTCGTGGATCGACACCCATTGCCACTATTTTACAATTTAATTGTATGCAATACTTGGGGTTTATTTTTGGTGGTCTCGACAGCCATCAATTGTGCCCAAAAAAAAAAAAAAACAACGAAGAAATTCCATCGGCTTTTTTGTTTTGTTCATAAAAAAAAAAAAAAAAAACAACAGAATTTTTTCGTTGATTCTCCATTGGAATTTTCAACGAAATAAAAACTTCAACGAAAAACCCACGAAAAATTCCGTTGGTTTTTTTGTTTTGTTCATAAAAAAAAACCAATGGAAAATTTTCTTTTGTTTTTTTATTTTGTTCATAAACAACAGAAATTTTCCGTTGGTTTACAAATATTCCAACGGAAAACACATGGAAAATTCTGTCGGTCTTTTTTTTTTTTGGGTTAGAATTTTTCAATCAAATTTAATTAGAAAAGTATGATTATAATTAATGAAATCAATTATATATTTAAAAATGATATAATATACTATAAATTATTAATACGATATTTATATAACTTTAACTATATACATTATTAATTAAAACACAAAAGTTTATATGCGAACAATTTTAATATGATATCTCCATAAATACGATTATATTTAATTCAAATAATCATATATTTAAAATTTTATATTTTAAACTAATAACAAAAAAGTATTTAAATAATTAATTGAAATTAGTGTATAAATATATTAAAAGACATAATATTAATAAGAAGGAATTTGTCCAAGTTGGTTAGGGAGTCATTATTCTTTCTTGGTGACCGGAGTTCGAATCTCGTTTTGTGTCTATGTAATTTTATGTAATTTTAGAATTTAATTCTATTTATTGTTGTAATTGAATATGTTCTGTGTCTATATAATTGTACGATTTAAATTTAGGATTTAATTGTATTTTTTGTTGTAATTGAATATTCATGCTTGGCTACTGTTCGTTCTGAAGTTGTACTTTATGTAATTTTAGGATTTTTCTTTGTAATCTTGTTCTGTGTCTATGTAATTTTAGGATTTAATTTTATTTATTGTTGTAATTGAATATTCATGCTTGGCTACTGTTCATTCTGAAGTTGTATTTTATGTAATTTTAGGATTTTTCTTTGTACTTTATGTAAATTCTTATGATTGATTCTTTTTGTTTGAAACTACGTTAATAAATTGGTTGATAATGTTTTCTCTATTTTATCTATGGAAATGAAGTGCTTGTTTAGTTTGTTCCATTTTTTTTTGCTAAATGTGGTTATGAAGTTATTGTCCAGGTTGTTTCAATTTGTTTACTAAATTTGGTTATGAAATGTTTGTTCATGTTGTTTTCAACTATCGAGATCGTTTGAAGAAGATTTGTTATTTGTAGATTGTTTATATATCAGTGGATCTGTAATGAAATGTTTATTATTATTGGTTGGAATGAAATGAAATTTTTTGGTTGCGCTTGGATTGAAATCTTTGTCAGATCAGAGTGATAAACTGATGTTTTGTTGTTTTAGTTGGAAGAATTCAAGTTAGAACTAAATGTGCAGCTTATAGAGTAATTGAGTGGTAATGTGTAACTAATTAAATGCGTGATTTGTAGAGTAAATAAGAATTCGAGTTAGAACTAAATGTACAGCTTATAGAGTAATGAAGTGGTATTGTGTAACTAAATGCGTGATTTGTAGAGTAAATTAGAATTCAAGTTAGAACTAAATGTACAGCTTATAGGGTACTGGAGTACTGGTATTGTGTAACTAAATGTGTGATATGTAGAGTAAAAAGAATTCGAGTTAGAACTAAATGTTTAGCTTATAAAGTAATGGAGTACTGGTATTGTGGAACTAAATGCGTGATATGTAGAGTAAAAAGAATTCGAGTTAAAACTAAATGTGCAGCTTATAGAGTAATGAAATGGTATTGTGTAACTAAATGCGTGATCTGTAGAGTAAATAAGAATTCAAGTCAGAACTAATATATAGCTTATAGAGTAACGAAGTGGTATTGTATAACTAAATGCGTGATCTGTAGAGTAATATGACTTCTGTTAGTTATTCAAATGTTTGTTTTTCTAGTTAAAAAAAATAAAAAGAACTCAGCGTTGTATCAGAATAAAAATTAGTTTGTAGAGATTGTCGAGTAAGAATTATTTATTGTCAGAGGGGCTGATTGTTGGAATAGAAATCGCTGATGATTCTTTTTCGGGATTTCTGCCCGTCCAGATAGTTTGAGAGAGAAAGTACGCGGGATTAATCATAAGAATCACCGGAAAAGAATCACCGGTGATAATTTTTCCCATTTGTCGTTGGAAAAGAATTACCAGCGATTAGTTTTCTGTCAAGGAGAAAATCGGCAAAGAGATGAAGAAGACAAGGAACATGTGTGTCCTTCCTAAATTTAATAAGGGCATTATGCTACTTTTATAAGATTTGAGGGATTTACAAAAAATAAAAAGGGTAAGAGGGATCTAATATTATTATTATTATTTAAATTGAGGGATTTAGAATAAATTTTTTATCTTATTAGGAATCAATTATTAATTTACCATAAAAATATTACAATTTAAATTCCACCGTTAATTTTTGAACAAAAATGACAAGTGCACCTCACGTGCACTATCAGTGGAGTATACTACTACTTTTAAGTTTTACTAGTGAAACGAATCGTGCGTTGCACGTTTAACCTTTAGTTTATTTAAATAAGTTTGGTTATTATATTTATTAAATAAATTAAGGTACTGAAAGTATTCACATCATGTTTTTTTTTTCTCCCGATACGTGTTTAATCCAAGTTTTCCAAAGTTCGTGGAGTACATTTCACTAATAAAAAAATTAAAATTTTCATGGGTGCTTTTCAATATCCGTCATCCATTTCACCACCATGTTCGAGTCAATCTCCACATTATTCTTTGAGTAGTGTCCTCTTCCAAGCTAATGTCAAATCCCTCATGTAAACCCAATAATTCTGCCACATTTATTGAATATTTACGAAGATTCATAATGTATCCTAGCACTCATCTTTCGTTGTCATCTTGAATGACCTCCCTAACCGAATCCCTTATCAAATTTATTTCACGACTACTCAACGAATATTTTATTTTGCTTGTGTCTTTTGTCCTCACTAATTAATATTTAGGCATCAGATAACTCTTTTATGTGGCGAAAAATGACACTCTTAGACTTCACAATATTCTGATAGCTCCACCAGTTTCGTGCTTTCTCAAAATTTCAAAGCGTCAAAATTAAGATAATTCACTCTGAACATTCTGGTAATACGAGCTCGTTCGACCCTCACAATCCACGAAGATCAGTCTATGCATTAATAATCTTTTCCCACACCCAGAGTGCCAACAAATGACTTCTCAACACGCGGTCCAGATCTTCACATCCTGTGCAACATGTACATACATTACATCCCCCAAAATTCCAGTCATACTTCAGTACATTTATGAGCAAGCTATTGTGTTGGCAAAGCCACAAGAAAATTTTGAACTTCTGGGCCAAGGTGATTTTCAAGTCCATCTCCGATTTTCACATATGCCTCATTATCCATAAACAGACTATAGACCGTTTTATAGGAAAATTTATTGTTAACCAACCCAATACAGAGTTTCTAATCTCCATTATCATGCAGCGCAATTGGAACGCTAAGAATCTTAGTCATCTCTTTCTTGGCCAGTACTATCTATTTTCAGCTTATTAAGGTTCTAGTTTTTATCCGTGCCAATGAAATTACATACTATAATTAAGTTCTTTATCCTTCTCATTAATGTTATCTGCAATGATTTTGGTGAGTTTTCCTTATGATAATCATCTATCATTCCATACAGACACCTATTCCATAAATGTTTCCACCATCTGAGTGTTTCTATCAATCCCCTTCCATGTTCGAGAAGCTATAAGTTGAGGCTCGTGTCCAATGACACATAAGGTGCGAACAATACACGTGATTTGCTGAAGTTCAATTTGAGGGCCAATGTCTTGCAAAACACCTCAACCACACAACGGACGCACATCGCTCCATTCATAGTAGATTTGCAAATCAAGTGAGAGATGTGAGGGTCTTTCTGACATACCATAATTGACTTTCAATGTCCGATTGAAATAGCCTTCTCAATCATATATGAAATGCCCCAACCACACTTTAAATACATTTTGTTCAATCTACAGTAGTTTTAGCTCCTAATATTATATTGTTCGTAAAAAGCAAGTGTGAGATGTGATCTCTGACGTACCTTAATTAGCTTCTAGTGTCCGGTTAAAATATCCTCCTAAATCATATACGTAAGTTGTTCCATGTAGAGTACAAATAAATAAGGCGAGAGTGATTACCTTAACTAATGCCACACATCCATAGATCCTCGGTCGGTTTACTATTCCACAAAATCTCCGGTTCTATCCCCTCCATTTTGCTCTACTGATATCGATGATTTTTGTATGGAATTTGAAGAAAGTTAGATTTTCTTTAGAACATTTCACTGAGCTTTGTTGTATCCTTTTCAAGATTAATTTTCAGCACTATCCCTTTTTTTTTCTTTTTTTGTAGTGATGTATCATTCATAACACTTTTTGAAGCATCAAGATATTGTAATGGGTGTCTCGATCGAGAAAAACACTATTCTGGTTTGGGCTCACAATTTTTTTGATATATGGCTTAAACGGGGTATAATCATATTCATGATCATTTTGAGCAATACGTTACACAACGTAATGGGCCGAATCTTGTTTAAATTTTTGGAGAATTAACTTTCAAAATCAGATAAATAAACGTCTGATAAGCCTTCTTGGGAATTGATATCTCTCTATGCAATTATTGATGAATTTCACCACCGCGTCTCTTACTATATCCTAATAGGTTTGAAAAAAGTAGGCTCAAAATAATAGGTGATGTGGGGATTATAATGGATAGCTCTTTGTACAGGTGCATCCCACCTTATCATTGGTGCAAGCTAATACCAACACTCATCACCTTTTCGATAGTATATCCACTGAATAGTTTGGTGTAGTACTCCCAAATGTGTGCTTTAGTTGGTCATTATTGGTTACTCATTCATCTTCTCGTTATGGTTGAGTGAAGCCTCTTTCTTCTCGTTATGGTTGAGAGATGAAAGAAACGTTTATATTTATCCCTAAATTAGATTCAATTAATTCTCAAGTCTTAAAACTAAATAATCTCTTCTTCTTGTAATAGTTAGTTATATCCTGTCGTCAATTATTTCTCCAAATCTTTCGAATATTTACATTAATTTCTCATACATAATGCTCTAGAATTTTTTTATAAATTTATTTTTTTTTTCGCTTTTTCGCACACATTGAAAACTGTTCAATGATCATTGTTCTAGAGCAATGACCCAAAGTCCTATATTTAACACTTTGTCATGTCCTTTATAAATATATTTGTAAATTTCACAATTGTCACTCTAAGAAAATCCCGATGTTAATGTGAGAATTATAACTTAATAAGAGATATGGATTATAAGGTACTACAAATTGGTTATAAAGTTGTTTATTGCGATCTTGGACCATCAGTGCGATTCTTCTCCTTCCACAGATCGGATATCCATCTTTACCTTGTGTTCTGTTTTCATAATATGAACATGAGTAACGATATTTACATTCTCCATCCATCATACAAAAATTATTTAAGTTATTTCATCTACATGATTTATGCACCATGTGTTTTATAACTCACTCATAAAGTTGGGGATTCTTTTCCTAATAAAAAAATTTTACACAAAAAATTGATCAAGTTGATTGTGTGCTATAATTTTATATTTTAACCCAAAAACTATCAAAATATGAGCATATGACAACCATTTCTTTTGAAACTTGATTGTATGAATATGTCCAACCACATTTTCAGAAATCTCCTTACTGAATAAGTGATATTTTAAATTTTGTAACTTTTCTCAAAAAATTTGTGACGTCTTTCAAATCATGATCACGAAATGATACAATTAACAACTGATCATTGAGTGACATCATTATTGAATTAAAATATTATTTGGGTTTGTCCTTAATTTGGTATGTGCGTCAATATATATCAAACTCAACTATTTTTTCTTTTAACTAACTATTTTTTATCTCTTTTTAATTCTCTATTTGCTATTGATCTTGCATTCTATTTTTTTATTTATATTTCTCTAACGAACATTATTTAAGATTTATATTAATATTTTACTATTTATTTTATATATATAGTAGAAATAATTAAAAGAGCAATTTAATATAAAAAACTTAAGGAATGTTTAATTGAACACCATAAAAATAATTTATAAAATTAAATTATATCTTATTTTTACATGCACACATATTAAGTTTCCTTAGAATTCTTAATTTAAAGTAATTTTGGTCTAACGATCTGTAATTCTAAATTGTGGTATATATTAAATGTAAGAAATCAGAAACCCTATTTATACTATTTATTATATATAGACTATGTTAATTATCCTATCTAAATAAAATTTACACATTTAATTTATATTTTATTATATAAACTAATGAAATATTATATTGTTAATTATATTTAGATAATTATAATTATATTAATATTAGTTAATTGAAAATTATTTTATATAAATTATTCAATTAGATTATTTTGATAATTAGATATGTTTATATAATTATAATATGATTATAATTAAAGAAAGTTTATGAACTTAGATAATTAGAATTATGGAGTTATATAATTAGAATTACATTAGGATTGATTTATTGAAACTTATCTTATTTAACTCATTCAATTTAGATCATATTTTATTTTAATTAATTATCAAATTTTATTAAAATTATAAAGTGAATTAATTTAATGTTTTCCAATTCGTTAGATATATCTTATTATAACATTTTAAATTAAAAAATAGACAACTTATATTATAAGCTTTGAATACAATTAACTAATATATTAATAGGGTTAATTACAGATAACTCCCACGGGAGTATTAGAAACTATAACTTGTGATCCTCTTGGTCAAACAATTACACATACACCCATTAAGGAGTTTGAAAATTACACAAAACACCAATGAATTAAGGTTCTTTTAAATATTTTATGACATCATCAAAATTTTAACTTGATTTCCCTATTTTGACCCTTCATTTACTATATATTTGAATTAGTATTGAAAATTTAAATTTAATAAATTAAATCATTAATTAATATAAAATAATATGATTTTGTCATCTTAAATATTAAATTATATATACAGAAAATCTAAATTTAATGGGTTAAATATAATATTAGAAAACGTAATATATATATATATATATATATATATATATATATATATAAAGTGATAATATATAATTAATATATATATAATAATGTAATATTTATATATGTTATATATCATACATATTACATATCAGTATGTATGAATATATATGTATATTGGCGTGTTATATATATACGTATGAATGAATATATGTATTGCCGTGCGGTGGTGGTGTAATTAATATATATATACATAAATATTACTTTATTATATATATCTATTATTTATTATAACTCTATATCACATCATTTTTGATGGGGTCAAAATACGATCGTCCCACGTTAGGACACGTGGCATCACCGAGATGATGACATCTGTCTCCCCAAGGTTGCACCCATCAGTTCACGAGCGCTAAGCCCAACAAGCGCAATCCTTCTTCATGAGTTAAGCCCAACGAGCGCTGTCACTCTCACGAGCGTCCTTCATACTAAATGATTGGCACGCCCACATGCCAAGGGAGCCCTCTTCGAGCGTCACATTCCCTCAGAGTGGCCTCCCCTTTGGCTCGTCACTTGAACTGGAGCCTTCATTCCCCCCAGCCGATATCCTGGCTTCCAATACTCTAGGTTGTCACGAGCGCGCTCTCAAGCCCTCGTTACCAACCACCCAAATGGCTCTCTGACACAACGTACATGCCCGCGCACCTGCCATGGTTGCCAGCACCAACTTTTGGCCGCTTTTGCAGAAGATTCCTCCTAGGTTTCTCTCTCACGGCGCCACGTGTTAGGGCAACATTCGGCCAGGACCACTTGAGGCAAATGACCAAAGGGCCCTTGACCCTCAACTATAAATAGCTAAAGTCATCTTCTACACTGGTAAGCATTCTTCATCACTGAAACTGTGACTGAACTTACGTTTCTTCAGACCTTGAACTGACTTGAGCGTCGGAGAGCCAAACTGGGTATCACCCCCAGTTCCCCTAGCTTGGCCTTCTGACTTTTATTGTGCTTGTCCCAACAGGTAGAACCCCCTTTCTCATCTCCGGCGAATCTCCGGTGGTTTCCTCCACAAATATAAATCGTAAAGTGATCGGATTCGGACCCTCACATTTCTGAACCCATCACTTTTGGCGCCGTCTGTGGGAAACCGTTTCTCTATCCCTTTCTTTCTTTTTGTTGGTAGAAGAGCAAGCACACTCTTACCTTTTCCAGCCATGGTCGCTACAAGGTCTGGAGCCGTGGGAGGAGGAGATAACGCCTCCCAGGATGCCAATATCATTATTCCCTCCACCACTACTGGTGGAGCCCCGCCTCCTTCCGTCACCGTTGGTGGAGCACCTCCCGCCGCAGGAGTGACTCCACAAGCAGAGTCTTCAATACCTCCACCTACACCGCCGGTACTGCCGATTCCCGCCGCCGCTGGAGGAGTCTCTCTCTCTGCTCCTCCACAGCCTGCTCAGAACCCATGGGTCCATCCCCAGATGAACCTCGGAGTGCAGGGTTACATGATGCCCCCACCCGGATATACCCTCACTCCGACCGTTATGATGCCGCCGGTCCAGCCGTATCATGCTGGCCAGATCCAGCTCCCGGTGGTGGTCCCCAGGGAGATTGAAGGAGTGGAGTTACCTCCACTAACCACCCAGCAGTTGAGGGCTCTCTATGCCCAGTGTGAGGTTCAGGCGGCCCAGGGAGCATGGGAGAGGTTCCACTCCATGTACTTTCCCTCTGGGCAGGCCACTCAAGTTGCTGCCCCTTTGGGCGGACAACAAAATTTCCCCCTCAGAGAAGCCGAGGCTGTCCTGAGGGCACAACCGCCACCACCACCAGCCAGAGAAGTGCCCCAGCAGGAGGGCAACGAGCGTCCCTCCATGGGCAGGAATAAAGAGCCCACAGAACGAGTGAACGAGAATGAAGGAGACTCTCATGTCTCCAGAAGAGGGTCACGAGCCCCCAGACAAGGGGACAAACAAGGAGACGTGAATCCTGACATCCTCGCGGCTGTGCAAGACCAGCTGCAGGATTTAAAGGATATTGTGGGACAGCTCTCACGAGGGCGATCAACTCAGATCTCCCCCAGTCGGGATGAACGGGTTGACGCCAGAAGCACCCGTACCAAGGACCCCCCACCAAAGGTCCCCCGCCGCAAGGAGCCGGAGGAAAACTTCGGCACGTATGAGTACCACCCGTTGGCGAGGGGCTCGCCCCTCGTGGAGGAAGTTTTGATGGCCCAAGCAGGCATGGCCAAAATCCCCACTTCCATCAACCGTTACGACGGGACAACTGATCCAGCTGAGCACTTGGATCATTTTTTGCATCTTATGCACCTTTACGAGCATTCCAGCAACTATTGGGCGAAAGTCTTCGTCACTTCCTTGGTAGGAATGACTCAGGAGTGGTACAAACGGCTGCCGCCGCGCTCGATTCACTCATATGAAGAGCTGGCTCATGCTTTCCTCAACCACTTCAATTCTTTGAAAGCGCCAGTCACCGCACCTACTGCCCTGTACAATGTGGTGCAAGGCAAGAGCGAATCTCTGCGCTCGTTCTTCGCCCGCTTCAACAAGGAGATCTTACAGGTGGAGAGGCCTTCAATGGATTTCTTGATCCTAGTGCTCTTTCAGGCTGTGGATCACAAGCAGTATGTGAGCAAGAAATTTGCCGACGCCATTGTGGAAAGGAGGCCTGGGACCCTCATGGCCTTAAGAGAAGTAGCCGAGCCGCTCTTTGCGCTCGAAGACATGTATGGGACGAATGGTCCCCGGCATCAAAGTCCGGCCAGGAACGAGCGACCCCATCACGAGCGGGGACGGGACGTGGCCATCAAGAAGGAGCGCCCTCAAGAGCACAGAAGGTCGTCACCACCCCCTCGTCGATTCGAGCGAATCCCGCTCACCAGGCCGAATTCAGAAGTCTACAACCTCTCCGATAAAAAGCTCTTTAAGAGACCCATCAAGATGAGGGAAACGGACTCGCTCAGGCGCTCGAACAAATACTGCGCATTCCACAAGCAGAGGGGGCACGACACGGATGAGTGCCGGCAGTTGGAAGCTGAGATTCAGAGGCTCGTCGCAGGGGGCCACCTGAAGGAATTTGTCCGGGTGCTCGAGCGTTACGATGAACGCTGCAACGAGCGCGCTGGAGGAAGAAGGAGGAGTCCGTCCCGATCGAAAAGCCCAAGGGGTAGGGGACCTCCTGAAAGCAGCAGCCGTCGGGGCAATAAAGGAAAAGCCCCTGAGCAAGAAAACGAACCTTTCGCAGTCATAAATATGATTGCAGGAGGCTCGTCAGGAGGGGATTCCAACGCCTCCCGGCGGAGGTATGTCCGGAGCTACAACCAACGCCCAGCAGTGCCTAAACCCATCTATGCCATCCAGAGTCCAAGCGCTCAACGGTCAAGAGAGAATGATGTAATAGGCTTCGATGATAGGGATTTAGAGCACATTGTAACACCCCATAGGGAGGGTATAACCTCCGATTGCCCCATGGTGGTTAGTGTAGATGTTCATAATCATGTTGTAAAAAGGGTGTTGGTGGATAGTGGAAGCTCCGTTAATGTTTTGCCTTATTCTACGTTTTTAAAGATGAAGGCTGACCTTCCGCTCGAGCCTCTCAAAACAGCCCTCATTGGCTTTGGAGGCTCTGAAGTTGTCCCACGAGGGCAAATTCGCCTAGCTACTTCGTTCGGCCGAGCCCCTCAGCGCAAAACACTATTGATAACTTACGCAGTGGTGGAGATCGACATTCCTTATAACATAATAATGGGGCGCCCTGCCCTCGTGGATTTTAAAGCCATCATCTCCACCTACCACCAGAAGATTAAATTCCCTACCTCCGAGGGCGTGGGAGAAATACTGTGCAATGTACGAGAGGCTTGAGAATGTTACATGCTGTCCCTTAGAAAGCCTAAAGCGGAGAAAACCTTTCAAATTGGTTCCACCAAGAAGCCAGTGGATTTTCCCAATCTAAATGAGGACAGCCCAGCACGAAAAAGGGCGAAATTGAACAAGAAGAAGAACAAAAAGCAGAGGGGAGACAACGTGGAAAATCCCCTCGAAAGTGCACCACCAGGGACCGTTGGTGGATCGTCCTCAGAAGGAGACGAGCCAGGAGAGGGTGAACCAGCACCCGGTGACCGTTTGACAGGAAAGAAGAGGGCGCTCGAACTTCCTCGCTCTGAGATAAGGATCGAACCCTCGGAGAAGTTCCTTACCATTGAGCTGGAGCCCGGAAACAAGGATAAGACTACTCAGATAGGATCTAACCTCTCAGGGCCTTCTCAGATTATGATGATTGACTTCCTCAGGGAAAACAGTGATGTATTTGCGTGGAAAGCCTCCGACCTCACAGGGATTGACCCGAGCGTCATTGTCCATAGGCTTAATGTGGATCCCTCTTTCAAACCCATCAAGCAGAAAAAGCGGGATGTACATGGCTTTCGAAAGAAAGTCATTGAAGAGGAAGTTAATAAACTCCTGGAGGCTCAATATATCGAGCCCATCTTGTACCCGGAATGGTTGTGTAATGTCGTTTTGGTACCCAAGAGCGCGAATAAATGGCGCATGTGCAACGATTTCACTGATCTCAACAAGGCCTGCCCTAAAGATCCTTACCCGCTGCCCCGGATTGACCAATTGGTGGATTCGACCGCTGGCTGCGAGCTCATGAGCATGATGGACGCTTTCCAGGGATACTATCAGATCTTTATGGCCCCAGAAGACCGCCCCAAAACCTCGTTTGTTGTCCATCTGGGGGTGTATTGCTTCTTAGTCATGCCTTTCGGACTCAAGAACGCCGGAGCTACGTATCAACGGCTCGTCAACAAGATGTTTGAAAGAGAAATTGGAAGGTCCATGGAGGTTTACGTGGATGATATGATTGTCAAAAGCGAGCGCAAGGATTCCCACTTGGAAGATCTCAAGCGCACTTTTTCAATCTTGCGTCAGTATGGGATGAAGTTGAACCCTTCGAAGTGCACCTTTGGAGTACAAGGGGGAAAGTTCTTAGGGTACATGGTCAGTCAGAGGGGAATTGAGGCCAATCCGGAGAAGATCAAGGCCATATTGGAAATCCCCTCCCCTCGAAATTTGCGGGAAGTGCAAGTCCTAGTAGGCAAAATCATCTCGTTGAACAGATTTATTTCGCGCTCGGCGGACAGGAACCTTCCCTTCTTCAAAATTTTGAGGAACGCACGTAACTTTGCTTGGACAGAAGAATGCCAAAGGGCGCTGCAAGATATGAAGGCGTACTTATCGAGCGCACCACTGCTGACTAAGCCCGTCGAAGGTGAGAGATTATTTATGTATCTTTCAGTTTCTTCCGAGGCCACAAACGCTGTTCTGATCGCTGTACGGGAGCGGAAACATTTACCTGTCTATTATCTGAGCAAAACATTGCAAGGAGCCGAAAAGAAGTATTTGGAGATTGAGAAATTCGCGTTTGCTCTTATTAACGCCTCAAGAAGGCTAAGGCCTTACTTTCAAGCGCACTCCATAACGGTTCTCACCGACCAACCCTTGAAGCAAGTGTTGTCCAAACCAGATGTGTCTGGAAGATTAATCAAATGGGCCATCGAATTGAGCCAGTTCGACTTATGTTTCGAGCCCAGGACCGCGGTACAGGCTCAGGTTGTAGCTGATTTATTGGTCGAACGCTTTGGCTTAGAGCCCACCGTTGCGGAGAATGAGGGGTTATGGGTACTGCACACGGATGGTTCCTCAACCTCTCAAGGGGGAGGAGTAGGAGTGGCCCTCAGAAACCCCGATGGGATTGAGCTGGACTTTGCAATCAAGCTGGATTTCCAAGTCACTAATAACGAAGCAGAGTATGAAGCCCTCGTGCAAGGATTGAATATTGCTTTTTAGAATGGAGCATCCAGAATTACCGCTTATGTGGATTCACAGCTAATTGCGAGTCAGATTGAAGGAACTTATGAAGCTCGAGAAACCACCATGGTACAGTACTTAAGTAAAGCCAGAGAAATCATTGGGAAGTTCAAGGAATTTCATCTACTTCAAGTGCCGCGAGGAGAAAACGAGCGTGCGGACGCTCTGTCAAAGTTTGCATCAGCTTTGGAGGGCACTTCCGAGCGTTCTGTTACGTTCCTTAGAACTGAGGAACCTTTGATCAAGGAAAGGGTCGCCACCAAGATAATCGCCATGATCGATCCAAACGAGCCCTGTTGGCTGGACGACATCGTCGTTTTCCTTAGGGATGGAATTCCCCCCACTAACAAGGTGGAAGCTAGGAAAGTCCGAGGTAAGGCCCCTCGTTTCGCTTTGGATCCCGAGGGGAGGTTATTCAAGAAATCATTCCAAGGACCCCCAATGAGATGCCTGAGGCCCTCGCAGGCGAAGGAGACGCTTGAACTCATCCACAATGGAAGCTGTGGGAATCATTCCGGAGGGCGTATCTTGGCAAAAAAGGTTCTGAGAAGTGGGTTTTATTGGCCTACAGTACTCCAAGATGCCATTGAATTTTCGAGAAAGTGCCCTAAGTGCCAATTTCATTCAAATCTCCCTCAATTGCCGGCCGTGCAGATGATCCCAATAGACATCTCTTGGCCTTTTGACCAGTGGGGAATAGACATCGTGGGCCCCTTGCCCATGGCTGTGGGACAAAAGAAGTTTGTCATTTTAGCCGTCGACTACTTCACCAAGTGGGCCGAGGCCGAAGCCGTTGCAAAAATCACTTTCAGGGTTGTGAGGGACTTCATTTGGAAAAATATCATTTGCAGGTACGGCATACCAAGGGTGCTCATTTCTGACAACGGATCCCAGTTCATAGCAGCTGACACACGAGAATGGTGTTCTGAGTTGGGGATCGAGCAGCGATTTACCTCTGTAGGACACCCTCAAGCCAATGGGCAAGCAGAAGTTACCAACAGGATTATCTTGCAACATCTGAAAACCATGCTCGAGAGCAAGAAAAGCGAATGGGCTGAAGAGCTGCAAGGAGCGCTTTGGGCTTATCGCACTACCCCACGAGCGGCCACGGGGGAAACACCTTACGCGCTCGTTTATGGATCAGAAGCAATGATACCGGCGGAGATAGTAAACGAATCCGCTCGAGTCGGCTATTTCGAGCCTCAGCTCAACGATGGCAACAGGAGCTTGGAGTTGGACTTGCTGGATGAAAGGAGAGATAAAGCCTGGGCTAAGATCCACCATTATAAAGCCTCTGTGGCCCAACAGTACAACAAGCGTGTAAGGGAAAGAACTTTCCAGCTAGGAGACTTGGTTTCGAAGAAAGTGGAAGTGTCTAGGCACGTGGGGAAATTAGACCCCAATTGGGAAGGCCCATTCAAGGTCGTACAACTCAGGGCTAACAACACTTACACCCTGGAGACACTTCAAGGTGAGCGCTTGCCTCGCCCTTGGAACGCATGTAACCTCCGGCGGTTTTATGTTTAAAAGCTCTTTGTAAACCCTGATGTAACAACCCTCTTTGACGGGTTCTATGTACTTCCAATCACAAGTAAACGGTAACATAATCTTTTTAATTTCGCTAATACTCCTGTTTCTTTGGTTGCTTGAATGGATAAGTCCCACGTCCCTCGTCTTTGCGAGCGTGGTTGGCAACCCATTCCAATATGTATGCTGTTATCTCGTATGGGTTACGCTTGCCAGCACTCTACTCCACATGGGGGGACGCCCTCATAAGGATAGACTGGTTACGCTCACAACCAATTAGGCGAATTGGAAGAAGATTATGAAGAAAATCCTAGTAGGCCTTGGCTGTTTCTTAAAACGCCTTGCGCTCGAAAACGGGATCTCCTACAAGAGCAAATCCTAGTAGGCCTTGGCCGTTTCTTATAACGCCTTGCGCTCGAAAATAGGATTTCCTGCAGAGCCAGAAATACGACAAGAGCCAGAGCGCTCGAACGATGGCCTCAGGATCAAGAAGGTATTGCACAAGTCTTGAACGAGGGCAACCACTCAGTAAGACCCTCGCACACACTCAAGACTTAGCAAAATCCCCCAAGGGCGGAAGGAATGTCACAAGTCTTGAACGAGGGCAGCCTCTCCATAAGACCCTCGTATATACTCAAGACTCAGCCAAATTTTTAAGAGCAAAAACAAAATTTATATAAGTCTTGAGTGGGGGGCAATCTCACAATAAGACCCTCACGATCGCTCAAGACTTAGACAAATTTTCAAGGCTTATGACAAAGGCAAAAATTTATACAAGTCTTGAGTGGGGGGGCAATCTCATAATAAGACCCTCACGATCGCTCAAGACTTAGACAAATTTTCAAAGATTTACAGAAGTTAACAAAATTTCTCAAAGTTCTAAAGGCTTATCAGAGAAATAAAACATCCACAGAGTATGCTACACACAGTCTTATTATTACAAGATTTGTTCCAGCAAGCTCTAAGTAAGAGTTCTGATTCGTAAATGAACAAAAGAACAAAGTCATGGAGAATAGAATATATATTCATTGCACAAAAATATTACAAGATAAGGGCTCAAAGGCCACTGAACATTGTTTCAAAAGAAGGGAAAAAAGGCATTAAAACAGGAAAATACAGAGGAAAGTCTCAGGCAGCTGGAGCAATGTCTTCATCAACGATCACCAGTATGTTTTGGGCCACGGGGCCGTGAACTGGGCCCTCAGGCTCTTGCGGTTGGGCTTGGGGATCGTCGGGCTCGTTGACAGCAGGAACGGGAACGTTGGCACCCTCGGCGGCTGGGACAGGGGCATCCTCCATGATAGGCTCTTGAGGCTCATCTTCAAGGTCATTATCTTGAGCGGATTGAGCAGCATCCCCTTCCCGATGAGCGTCCGTGTACTCATCTTGGATCAGTTTAACCAAGAATTCGTACTCCATCTCAGCGATGGCGTCCGCGGGGTCGTTGGGGTCCTCATCCACTTCCTCACAACGCTCGTTGAACATGAGCCCCGTGCCTTCTGCTCCCTTCATAGCTGGGTCAGTTAACCCCTTGTGGATGCCCTGCTCCACTGCCAAGTTGAAGGCATTCTGGGCCTCATCCAGGCAGTGCAACGAGGCTGCGAAGTTGAAGGCCTTTGAATGGAAGAATTTGATAAGGGCCTCCTTGTTCGCACGCTCCAGACTCCGAGGCCACTCGCTCACGGCGTCGTTGAATTTCCTCTCGGCCTCCAGAGCCCTCGCCTTCCAGCTTTCCCGCTCGGTCTCTGCCTTCCTGCAGCGCTCATCAGCCCGGGCCAACTGGTCGCTCAAGCCGCTTCGAGCGCTCTCTACCGCCTGGAAATCCTCCCTCAGTTTTCCCAACTCTTCCTCCGTTTTGTTGTACAAATCCTTGAGGGATTCATACTTTGCAATCTCAGCGTCCAGCTCCGCTTGAATCGGAGCCGGATCGTTGGAACGAGCCATCTTCTTATACTTGGCTTTGCGGTCAGCATAGATGGACGCTCGCATTTGTACATTTCGGAGCCGGGGAAGAACTTGCTGCATAAGTTGGAGGAAAGGGAAGTGTTAGCAAAAAAAAAAAAAAAAAAAAAAAAAAAAAAATGCTAACTTACAGAAATTAGCAAAGAAAGCAAGGAGTTAAGACTTACGGAGATTAGTGCGTGGGCCGCATCATAGGTCACCTTCTCCACAGGCTCGCTGAAGAGATGCCGGTGGTCCACCGAGAACTGGGCCTTGCTGTAAAGATTCTCGGTGACAGCTTGAGCGAGCGTGCCAGGCCTCAGCAGAACTGGCCCACCGTCGGGAGCACCTGAGAAGTCTCTGTCCCCTCGTCGGGAGAACTCCCAAAAGTGTTCCTCCTCTGAAGAGGAAGTATCTCCTTCGCCCTTGGGGCCCTCGGCCACCTGCTTGCCCTTACCTCTTATTGCCGCTGAATCGGGCATCCTCTTCCTCTTGCGAGAAGGCCCACTGGCGCTCTGTGGGGCCTCGGCTATGGCCAGGGTGGTTATTGGCCTCGTTTGTTCTGTGGCCAGAGGGGGTTGAACGTCTCCCGCTCGTTCTGTAGCCAATCGCCTCCTGGTCTCTCTGTTGGCCAGTCTACTCTCCCCCCGGCCACGAGGGGGTTGGACCTCTGGAATAGCGCTCGAACTAGCGCCCTGGCTACCGCTACGAGCGTCCCCGCGATTGCTACGATTGCGAGGGCGCTGTTGCTCGCGCTGTTGGTCCCCTTGTTGGGCTTGGTTTCTGTTGGCATGAGCGAAGCGTGTGGCTTGTCTGATTCCTCCTGCCATTTCTATTATAGCAACTCCTGCAAAAGTGGAAGGTACAAGGGTTATAAATCCTTAAAAAGAATTGTTAAACGTGCAAATTACAAGTACAGAAAAACGGTTAGTATTCATTCCTATCTAAAGTTAGTTCCCTAAGAATCTAACTGTCTCTCTCTATATCACGAGCCGGAGGGTTGTCAAGGTAATAAGGGTCGTCGGAAAGACCACACAGGAACATGAGTTCCGCATCGTCTATCTAATCTTTCGCTTGAATGAGGTGGCCCTCGTCCCTCAGGGTTGCTGCCAGGCTCTTGGCCCAATCTTTGGGTAGTGCGGGCGGCAAGCGGCTCTTTGTAAACGAGCCCCATTGCGTGGGCACCCCAAAGCCCTCCTCTGTTGGAGCCTTGACGAAGATAAACTTCTCCTTCCAATCGGGGCCATAAGTGCTCGAGGGCGAGTTGATCAGTTTCATATGTGCCTTCGCCTGAACGTAGTAAAAACCGGCCTCGGGAGATGAACGAGAGGAGCTAACTACTTGAAAGAGGGCGTTGAAGTTCCGCAAGAAGGGCTCGTAACCCATGCTCCTCATCAGAATCACAAAGCAGGTTAATAGAGTCAAGCCGTTGGGCACGATTTGTGATGGACAGAGGCCCAGATCATTCAACAAGTGAGCCATCGAGATCGAGATAGGGAACCTCAAGCCTCCTGAACTCACTGTGTCCACGTATACAGCCATTTCCCCAGGAGGTGGATTATTAGCACGCTCGTGGTTTTCTGGGATTCTCCACGTATACCGCTCGTCCCAGTAAATGGGCGCCATCATCGTTTTCACGTCTCCCACGGTAACTGTGCTGGGAGTCTCATCGGGCGTGCGCTCGGTAGCCTGGTAACCTGATCCTTCACCCTCATTAGGCCCTCTGGATTTCTGGGATTTCTTGCTTTTTCCCTTATCACGGGCTCTTTCTGAAGGCCCGGTTATGGCTTCAGCTACTGGAAGCGGGTTTGCGACGGCCACAGTCACGGTATGGCGGTGGGGATGGGTGGCACTCTGAGTTATGGGGAGAACAACCCCTTGCCTCTCTGCCTCCATTACCAGATTCATCTCCTCAAAGAGAGGATCCACTCCGCCAGGATTCCTATCCTCCATGGCCATCACTGCCGCCCCCAACTCCTCATCTCTAGGGGAATCGGGGGAAGAGAAACTCTCAGTGGCCATTTCATTGATTTCACGGGCAAATTCCTCAACATGTTGGTCAGCCATGGCAGAAGCTGAGATTTGGGAGAAATTCAGTCTCGGTTAGACAATGGGGTTTTCTTGGAAAGAGATTAGGGTTTCCTCAAGGAGAAAAATCTAAGGGGTTATGAAATCCTAAAGTCTGAATCTAAAGTTAGCAGAGTTAGAAAATTACGCTGGAAGTTTACCTTGAAGGTTTCTGAGAAAATCTGGGAGAAAGGTTGAAGATGCTCTAAGAACTGGTGTGCGAGAGAATTCTTTTTGCAAAGGATGCTTGGAAGTTTAGAATGCGTAAAGAGTAGCAAGATTTCAGAATCCCACATTTATAGGGATGGGAGTTGGTACCTTTTTCGGCAATGAATTCAAAATGGTAATCATTTCCCGCCTGGGAAACCGCCCACTTTATGGAACCGTCACATGCTTCCCCATGCTCACGCGCCCCACGCGCACCCGCATTTAATGCTCTGACGTTTCGAGTGCTTCAGAATAGTACAACATTTAATGCGGAAGTGTTACGAGCGGTCAGTTGAAAAGACCGCATTTATAGCGCAACCAGAAGAAAAATTGCTCAACACGCCAAGCCTTACACGAGCGCTATGTGCAAGAGATAGAGCGTGTCAAAATTCTACAGTCCTTATCACTAAGGACTACAGAATTGGGGGGCAAAATGATGGGGTCAAAATACGATCGTCCCACGTTAGGACACGTGGCATCACCGAGATGATGACATCTGTCTCCCCAAGGTTGCACCCATCAGTTCACGAGCGCTAAGCCCAACAAGCGCAATCCTTCTTCATGAGTTAAGCCCAACGAGCGCTGTCACTCTCACGAGCGTCCTTCATACTAAATGATTGGCACGCCCACGTGCCAAGGGAGCCCTCTTCGAGCGTCACATTCCCTCAGAGTGGCCTCCCCTTTGGCTCGTCACTTGAACTGAAGCCTTCATTCCCCCCAGCCGATATCCTGGCTTCCAATACTCTAGGTTGTCACGAGCGCGCTCTCAAGCCCTCGTTACCAACCACCCAAATGGCTCTCTGACACAACGTACATGCCCGCGCACCTGCCACTGTTGCCAGCACCAACTTTTGGCCGCTTTTGCAGAAGATTCCTCCTAGGTTTCTCTCTCACGGCGCCACGTGTTAGGGCAACATTCGGCCAGGACCACTTGAGGCAAATGACCAAAGGGCCCTTGACCCTCAACTATAAATAGCTAAAGTCATCTTCTACACTGGTAAGCATTCTTCATCACTGAAACTGTGACTGAACTTACGTTTCTTCAGACCTTGAACTGACTTGAGCGTCGGAGAGCCAAACTGGGTATCACCCCCAGTTCCCCCAGCTTGGCCTTCTGACTTTTATTGTGCTTGTCCCAACAGGTAGAACCCCCTTTCTCATCTCCGGCGAATCTCCGGTGGTTTCCTCCACAAATACAAATCGTAAAGTGATCAGATTCGGACCCTCACATTTCTGAACCCATCAATTTTCTAAATATTATATTTAACCCATTAAATTCATATTTATTATATATAATTTAATATTTGAAATGATAAATCATGTCATCTCATATTAATTGATGATTTAATTTATTAAATTTAGATTTTTAATACCAATCTAGATATAGTTAGGAATAATTATTAAAATAAAAATTGTTATACTAAATGAATGGGTAAAATAGGAAAATCAAGTAAAAGTTTGATGATGTCATCAAAAATTTAAAAGAACCCTAATTTATGGGTGTTTTGTGTAACTTTCAAACTCCTCAATGGGTGTATATGTAATTGTTTGACTAAGAGGGTCACAAGTTGTAATTGTAATTGTTTGACTAAGAGGGTCACAAGTTGTAATTTCTAATACTCCCATGGGGTCTATACGTAATTAACCCTATATTAATATTAAAACAGTCCTTGTTAAACTATATATATATTTTTTAAGTTAAAAAAGTTTTAATTCTACCAAGAGTCCTATTATAAGTTAATAAGTACTTTTTAAATATAGTTAAATTAATAATTTATAATATGTAATTACATAGTTATCCCTAACTAATAGTTATTCATATAATTACTATGAGGGTATTTTAGGCGATCCGTATTTTGTAAGAAACAACTCGCATAGATTATGCGGAATGCTACCAGAAGTAACAATCTTTCTTCCCAAAAAAAAAAAAAAAAAAAAAAGAAAGAAAGAAAGAAAAAAAAGACAAACCACATACTTATCATATATAATAACACATGACATTGAACTATGTAAACCTCTTAGCCACAAGATAGAGTGGATCTTTCTTATGCAATGTTACGCCAGACAAAGTATCAATATCGATACCTTCGTTGTTCACACCATGAGGAAGTTCCCAATCAAAGAGGTAAAGAAGATTGGCAAGAACAATTTCCACCGTCGCCAACGCCATTGTCATTCCTGGGCAAACCCTCCTCCCAGCTCCGAACGGCGTAAGCCCAAAATCTTGACCCTTGAAATCCATGACAACTTCTTTGCCATCGGCCAAGAATCTCTCCGGCATAAATTCGTTCGGATTCTCCCACAACTCGGGATCTTTACTTATGGCCCATGCGTTCACATGGACTAGTGTTTTTGCAGGGATTTCATACCCGTCAATGGTGCATGCGTGCATTGTTTCGCGAGGGACGAGGAGGGGTAAAGGAGTATAGAGCCGCAGAGCTTCCTTTATTACGGCGTGGAAGTACGGAAGTGCGGTGGCGTTGATGTTCTCTTCTTCTAACATGTGTTTGTTTCCCACAGACGCCGCTAGGCATCTGAGCTCTGCTTGTACTTTTTCCAGGGCATTTGGATTCTTGATAAGTGCGGTCATCACCCATATGATCGTCGTGGCAATAGTATCCGTGGAACCGAAATAAACATTCTGCAATATTTACCATAAGATAATGGAAAATTATAATTAATGCGCCAAACTGGAATGGAGAATTTAACTTCAGCGCAAATTGCAAGTTAAGGCAGACTTAGAGGTGGGGCTGGCGGCTGGCCGGGGCATTAACCCCCACCCCCACCCCCTCCCCGACGCCCCGAAGAAAACTTTTGTAGTTCTTAAATTTATTTTTAACTTCTTTAAAAAAAATAAAAAATTTATTTTGAACTTGATTTAAAAAAAAATATATCTTTTGAATTGGTCCCCCTCCCCCACCCAAAAAAAATAAAATTCTTAATTCATGTGATTCAAAAAGTAAATCTTCTTTTTCAAAATTTTGAGAAAACTTTGGAGATTTAACATTACCCTAAAAATGACCCACGAAATATTCGGTTAGAATAAAATACCATTTTAAAAAAAAAAAATACACACCCGAGTGGTTCGAACTCGAGTTATTGTCCTGCAAAAAGGTTCGAACTCGAGTGACCAAAGAAATATTCGGTTAGAATAAAACAACAATTTTTTTAGTTCGAACTCGAGTCATTATCCTGAAAAAAGGTTCAAACTCGAGTGACCAAAGAAATATTTGGTAAGAATAAACCAACATTTTTTTTTTTAAATATACACCCGAGTGGTTCGAACTCGAGTCATTATCCTGAAAAAAGATTCGAACTCGAGTCATTGTCCTGGAGAAAGAATTCGTTAACCGCTTGAACCAACCCCAATTGATTAGTAAAACAACATGAATGACCAAAACAATTCAAATCCCTCTGGCCACTTGGGGTGTGTGCGTAAAAAAAAAAAAAAAACAAAAAAAAAAACAAAAAACATGAATGGCCAAAATAAGGAAAAATAATATTTAGGTTACATGACACGAATTTTGTGTCTATTATTATGATATATAATACTTTGAATCTCCTCTTTTAAGTTTTTATTTATCTCATAATTCATTCACATACATATATAAGCCACGTATGTAAATAGGCTGTCCAAATAAGAAGAGAGAAATAATTGTGAAATGAAAAAAAATTTAAAGATCTCTCTTCTAATTTGGACTGCCTATTTATACATGTGGCATGTGTATGTGAATAAAATAAAAATCTGAATCAAGATATATACATACAAATGAATATGGACAAGAAACCATTATGATAAATATACAGAACGCTTGGTGAAATGAAATGGTCCACACCTATAATGTATGGACACGGATATTTGCAATAAATATGTAAATCTTCAAAAAAATACACCCCTTTAATGTTTCAATCTGGTATTTTTAGAGTATTTACAATTTTTTTTTAGAATATTTATACATGTATTAGAAATTATATCATAAACTTTTCAAACCAGAGATACTTTTTAATATCACCTAATCTAGCTAAGTGGTAAAAAAATTTATTTCACCAGATATATATTTTTCATTCATGAAGGATGTATGCAGTAACAATTACCATAAGAACTGCTTTGATATGATCCAAAGGAAGATCGAAAGCACTCCCCTGATTTTCTTGTCTGAGCTTCAACAAGATATCCACCACATCTCCCTCCATCGATTTAGGCCTATCCTTGCTCCCATGCTCATCAATAAGCCTTTGATAGAACAAATCCCATTTCTTAACAATCCTATCAAGCTCATCAATCTTTCCCGTCACTTTATCAACCCAACCAAGCCACGGAAAATAATCCGTGAAATAAAACGCCGACAAAGACTCCTGAAGCTCCCGTATAATAAGGTTGAACTCCTTGATGTCGCCGCTGCCCGTTTCATACCTCTTCCCGAACCCCACCCTGCATATAGTCATGCTCGTCAGAAATATGATTTTCTCGGTTAGGTTGATAATCTCCCCTCTAGAAGCTTTCTCCGAGATCCCCTCCACCAATCTCGACACCTCGTCCTCACGAACGGGTCGGTATGATCTGACTCGAGTCGAACTCAGCAGATGCAGCGTGCAGGTCTTCCTCATCTCCCGCCAGTAGTCGCTGAAGGGGGCGAACGCGATGTCAAAGCCTTCGTAGGAGACTTTTCTCATCCCGAGGAGAGGAGGGCCGCTGCAGAAGGTGAGATCGTGGGTTTTGAGTATTTGTTCGGCCATTTTAGAGGAGTTGGCGACGAGAACTGGTCTGGAGACTGGAACCGAATTTCATGTAGACTAAGGGGCCGTATTTTTGGGAGAGACCCCGGAAGTATTCGTGGGGGTGTGTCCCGTCGTTGAGTTGGTGGAATATTCCGATCAAGGGGAGTCCGGGAGGGCCCGACGGGAGGTTTCGGGCTTTCTTTCTTTTGAGGAATGTTAAAAGGATTAAGGGAAGGAGAATGAGGAAGAAGGAAATGAGTGCATCCGCCATTGTTGTTTTGTTTTGAGGATGATAATGCTCTGTGTTTGGTTATATACAGAATCAGTCAGGGCAGTGCAGAATGTCTGTGACCGCCATGTTGGTAATAAATGGTTGACGTTTATCCAACATAACCCAAAAACTTCCATATTGAAGCTAACGCTTCAACCAATTTCAAATCGCATCGCATCAATACATATATAAAACTTATTTACAAAGTTGATTTCTTAATTTAATTCTTAATAACTTTTATATAAAAAAAACAATTATTTTCAAGATAAAATAAATATCCCTGCCCATTTATTTTAATTAACTAAAGGATGAGAAATTATATATAACTAGAGTCCCCACACTTAATGTGTGTATAAAATAAAAATATATGGTAATTTAACAATACGATTATACTCCTATAATAAAGTTGTAAACTTATTAAATTTTTGATAAGTTACAAATAATTTGTGTAACAAAAATAAAACCATAATAAAATAATAGAAAACTATTGAGCCAAATAACTAAGAGAAAGAAAAAAAAAAAGTAAGAGAAAGAGAACAAAAGAAGTGAAGAAAACAAATGTGGAATAATAGGAAGAGGAGCGATATAAAAAACGAAAGAAAATATAATTTAATTAATTTTGTATTTGAATTTTGAAGTGACAATTTATAATAGAGAAGAAAATCTAAAAATAGTTAACACGGTCTCCAACTTTATATAATCTATACTATTATCTATACTATTATATTAAGCGTCAGGGTTAGAGAGAAACCGCTTTGGTGTCTTCGACTCTTTTTTTTCTACCCCTAAACTCTTTTCTTTTCTTTTTTTCTGCGTGTGGACTCTTTTCTTTTCTTATTATTATTATTTATTTATTTTATCATTCCAATAACGTAATATTCTCAATTTCTCTTTTCTCTCTCATTATATTATTTTTTTTAATAATTCCTTTATATCTATACTATTCTATACTAATCGCTTGGTCTTTTGGACTCTTTTCTTTTCCTTTTATTTTATTTATTTTTTTCATCCGTTGTATTTTCTTACATTCATTTTTTTTTCTATTATTTATTTATTTATTTATTTACCATTCTAATATATTCATAACTTCTCTTTTTCTCTTTACTCACTTTAATTTTTTTTTTCTTTATGTATAAATTTTATCTTTTTTTTTTTCATTTATCTGTT
Source organism: Lantana camara (assembly GCA_037501455.1). Classification (NCBI taxonomy): domain Eukaryota; kingdom Viridiplantae; phylum Streptophyta; class Magnoliopsida; order Lamiales; family Verbenaceae; genus Lantana; species Lantana camara. Next base: position 19,574,615 of record CM074863.1, on the reverse strand, counting down.
TAGAATTTTTATTCACGTATTTTATCAGTTATCAACTTAAAATTTTAATCTTAATCTTAAGATATTTTAATCTTAATTTTAATCTTTTTCACATATTTTATGATATTGGTCATCTCTTTAAATTTAAAATCTTAATTTTATTTCTCTATATTTAGAATCTTAATTTTTTATTTGCACACACGTAGAGTGTGCAGAGTTGCTAGTATTACATTAAGCGAGAGAGGCAAATAGTAACCGCTTAGTCTCTTGGACTCTTTTCTTTTCTTTTTTTTTTTTATTTTTTTCATCGGTTGTCTTCTCTTATATTCTTTATTTTATTTTATTTTATTTATCACTCCAATATCTTTATAACTTCTCTTTTATCTCACCCCACTTTAATTATTTTTCCTTTTTTTAATGTATAAAGTTTATATTTTTCTTCTCATTTATGTGCTTAGAAGTTTTATTCACATATTTTTTTTATCAAATTAGAATTTTAATGGCTATTGATCATCTCCTTAAACTTAAAATCTTAATTTTACCTTTTTATACTTAGAATCTTAATTTTTTATTTGCACACACGTTAGAGTGTGCAGAGTTACTAGTAGTATATATTAAGATTTGATTGATATTACCTTTTGAACTCTACATAACACACCATATTTACTCATTAACCCATGATTAGCAAATCACCTTTTAATTAAGATACAAACACAAATCACAATTTTTCTTTAAAAACTTTACTTCAAAAAAGACAATAGCCATTACGAGCACTATTGACACTACCCCCCCCCCCCCCCCCCCCCAAAAAAAAAAAAAAAAAAAGACTACGTAACTAACAATTCATTTTTACGAAGATAAATCACAACTTTCTTCCAGAAAGAAAAGAAGAAAAGAAAAAAAACAGACAGATCACAAACTTACATATTATAATAATTCATGACATCGAAAAACTATATAAACCTCTTAGCCACAAGATTGAGTGGATTTTTTTTATGCAGTGTCATGCCAGGCAAAATATCACAATCAACATCTTCTTTCTTCACCCCACGAGGAAGTTCCCAATCGAAGAGATAAAGAAGATTAGCAAGCACAATTTCCACCGTGGCCAATGCCATCGTCATTCCAGGGCAAACCCTCCTCCCAGCTCCAAACGGTATAAGACCAAAATCTTGTCCCTTAAAATCCAAAATAACATCTTTGCCACCAGCCAAGAATCTCTCCGGTATAAATTCGTTCGGATTCTCCCACAACTCGGGATCTTTACCTATGGCCCATGCGTTCACATGGACTAGTGTTTTTGCAGGGATTTCATACCCGTCAATGGTGCATGCGTGCATGGTTTCGCGAGGGACAAGGAGGGGTATGGTGGAATAGAGCCGCAAAGCTTCCTTTATTATGGCGTGGAAGTATGGAAGTTTTGCGGAGTTGATGTCCTCTTCTTCTAACATGTGTTTGTTTTCCACAGACGGCGTTAGTGATCTGAGTTCTGCTTGTACTTTTCGCAGGACGTTTGAATTCTTGATGAGTGCGGTCATGACCCATATGATCGTTGTGGCTATGGTATCCGTGGAAGCGAAATAAACATTCTGCGCTTTTTGCAATAAGATAATGGAAAATTATTAATCCACCAAATCGGAATAGAGAATTAGGAAAAGTAAAATTCCGCGGCATTAAAACAAAATAAATGACCAAAATTAGGAAAAGTAAAATTCAGGGTTTTTTACATGACACAGATTTTGTGCTTTTAATAATGAATTAACTCCAAAATTAACTTTGTGTTAATTAAAAAAACAAATAAACAAAACCTTGTGATATAAAATGTTGTCTAAAAGATCCTATGTAATATTCTTTTTACACACCACCCCTTAGCTTAATTTGATCAACGTAAAAATGTGTTACGCCTAATTTATCCTTATATTTTATTTGCCCTTACCTTTTACTTAAATCGATCCTGAATTGTTCCTCATTTTTTCAAGGAAAAGAACATACAAGAAAGAGGAATACTTAAATTAAAAATTTTATAATTTACAAATTATACTCTTAAATTATATTTTCATATTTGTTAAAATTTATAATATATATGTATATATATAAATGAACAAACACATAAGGTGCTTTGAGGAAATTTTCATATGACAAGATTTTCTTTTTATAGTTTCGCCTAACACTAGGGTTTTCCATGCAAATTTTCCCCTATAATAATTCATGATGCTTTGACACATAAAAAAATAAGAAAAAATGCAAATTCGGAACACTATCTACCCTTAAATTACATTTTTGGGACAATATTTTTTTCGGACAACAAATGTGAGCCACTAAGTAAAAAAATATGTCAATTTGAGGACAAAATTCGCCAGGAGACTTTACACGTGATATTTTTAGTGACATGCCCACGAAAAACGTGACTATTTAATAAATAGTTAATACCATGGTCGCCAATTGGGTATCCACATCATAATTTAACAATTATTTCATTTAATAAAATAAATAAACATTTACTGATTTACACAAGTTTGTAGGGAAATTTTTATGCTACACTTTTACCCCTTTTCCAAGAACCTTAAATTACAACGTTAGAAACCTAAATTCATAATTTCTCACAATAGATTATTGTATTCCGTAATATCATATTTCCTATTTTTATTGACTTCTCCCGATTCGATATATAATATATAGACTTGGAAAAATTCTACCACCCTTTTGTCATGTGTATTTTCTTTTCCTTTTTTTTTTTTTTGACGCTTTTCTTAATTTCCAATAAATATTTTAATTGAATGAGGAATAATTACGAATTTCCACTATTGCTTGTAATTGTGTTTATTTTGTGTGTTATATTATGATGTGGTTATCCAATTGGCGTCCATGGTATTATCTTTTTATTAGATAGTCTCGTTTTTTGTGACCATGCCATTAAAAATGCCACATGTAAAGTCTTTTGGAGAATTCATAGCTGTTTTCGGCAAATTTTGTCCTCAAATTGATACATTTTTTAACTTAGTGGTTCACATTTTTCGTCGAAAAAAAAAAATTGTTCCAACAATGCAATTTAGGGATAGATAGTGTCCCAAATTTGTATTTTTCCAAAAAAAATATGAATACAAATATGATTCGGATACGACGGTGTAATTGTTTTTTAAATTTATATGCATCCAAGAGGTGTCCCATACTTATCGAATGCATGTAGACACGTCAAAATAATACTTTTAAAAGTATTCTTACACATAGATTAAGATAAATATACAAAACGTACTTATATATGTCAGTAAATTGAAATGGTCCATCAGAAATTTGTAGCTTGTTAATACTTCTTGTTTTCCTTTCCAAAAAAGAAAAAAAAATAAAAAATTCTTGTTTTAGAAAATACTCTATAATTCTTAACATTTATAATAAATTTATAAAGCTTAATTCGGAAAGTACATCCAGTTAAGGTTTCAATAGGGTTTCTTTTAGTAATTACTTATTATGGTAACTTTTTAAAAAAGATAGATTACTTAATTTGTAATATATGGTCTATCTAAAGTTCTAAACAATTTATTTCACCATATATATATAGTAACAATTACCATTAGAACTGCTTTGATGTGATCCAAAGGAAAATCAAAACCTCCCTGTTTCTCTTGTCTGAGCTTGAGCATGATATCCACCACATCTCCCTCCATCGACTTGGGCCTATCTTTGCTCCCATGCTCATCAATAAGCCTTTGATAGAACAAATCCCATTTCTTGACAATCCTATCAAGCTCATCAATCTTTCCCGTTACTTTATCAACCCAACCAAGCCACGGAAAATAATCCGCGAAATAGAACGCCGACAACGCCGTCTGAAACTCACGTATAATAAGGTTGAACTCCTTGCTCTCGCCGCTGCCCATTTCGTACCTCTTCCCAAACGCCACCCTGCATATAGTCGTGCTCGTCAGAAACACAATTTTCTCGGTTAGGTTGATGTTCTCTCCTTTCGAAGCTGCTTCCGAGATCCCCTGCACCAATCTCGACACCTCGTCCTCGCGAACTGGTCGGTATGATCTGACTCGATTCGCACTCAGCAGATTCAGCATGCAGATCTTCCTCATCTCCCGCCAGTAGTCGCTGTAGGGGGCGAACGCGATGTCGAAGCATTCGTAGGAGAGTTTTCTCATCGCGAGGAGAGGCGGGCGGCTGCAGAAGCTGAGATCGTGTGTTTTGAGAATCTGTTCAGCCATTTTGGAGGAGTTGGCGACGAGGACTGGTCTCGAACCGAATTTCATGTAGATTAAGGGGCCGTATTTTTGGGAGAGTCGCTGGAAGTATTCGTGGAGAGGTGTCCCGTCGGTAAGTTGGTGGAATATTCCGATCAACGGGAGGCCGGTGGGTCCCGGGGGGAGGTTTTTAGGTTTCTTTCTTTGAAGGAATATTGAAAGGATTATGGGAAGGAGGATGAGGAAGAAGGGAATGAGTGCATCCGCCATTGTTGATTTGTTTTGAGAAGGAGAATGCTGTGTGAATTGGTGGAGGGGTTTTAGTTATGTACAGAATCAGTCGGGGCAATGCAGAATGTCTGTATAGCCATAAACCAGGCTGGTAATAAATAGAAGACGTTTATTTGTTGTTTTATGATCAATTTTTTTTATTTATTGGAGTTGAGTAAGCTGCTTGTGGGCCAAGGTATTACATTTGGTATGAATAAAATTTTAAATATAACTAATTATTTATTAAAAAATCAGTATTATTGAAATTAGAAAATAGGAAACTAAGTGTCTGAATAAAATAAAATATATTTTAAATAAGTTAAAAGAAAATAAGGTTTTATTTATTTTTGATTTCCCAATTATTCCAATAAGATTTGAACCCGTGACTTATATATTCACATGTGCAAACACTTACCATTTAAAATAAGATTGGGTAGAGAGAAAACTAAGGAGATATATTTTACAAATTATTTGATTAATGGAGAAGGGAGAGCGAAATTTGGAATTTGAGCAGTGGAATCTGACCATGAAATCTTAAATGAATTCCATATAATTAAATCAAGTTCAAACCTTGGTCGTCGAATGAAATCTGAAGGTGAATGAAAGAAAAAAAAATATTTTAATTATGATTTGTTTTTTGGGTTCTATGGTCCATTTTCATGGATCGATTAGGTCAGATCACTTAGGTTTAAATCTCTTTTTATTGATTGCTACAATAAAATATAGTTTCAGCAACCACAGGTGAGGGTGGCTAAAAGCAAGAAAATATCACTGATAATTTAGCAACTAAATACAATTGGTAACCGGTGGTCACAACAGGGTATATATATATTTTTTAAATGATCCTATAGTAAATACAATTTTTTTCTAAACACACATCCCAAGTGGCTAGCAAAATTCGAATTTGGGTCATTATATTAGAGAAAGAACCTTTGAGTCATTTGGATCAATTCTTATTGGCAAAAGGACATCATAAGAGAAAAGGTCACAACTAGGTACTTACTAAAAGTAAGCCGTGATCATTTATTGACTTGATTGCTATGTAATTTTCAACAACCATCCAAAAGTGGTCATTAAAAGTATATCTATAAGCAACCAAATTTTTAGTCCTTGATATAGAATTCTATGGTGGCTATAACCTTGACATGGTCCGTAAAAAGTATATGGACCTTAAATCTAGCCACCAAATGATGTTTTGTGGGTACATGTATACATTTAGCACCAATTTTTTTTCGTCACTAAGAATTTGGTTGCTAAAACCAGATTTTCTTGTAGTAATGGTAGTTACATTCCTATGGACACGAACTCAAAATTTTTAATTAAGTTAGTATAGTGTCGAATCGCTAAAATAAATTATTTTTTAGTATTTAATTATGAATTAATTTCATCTTAAATAACAGTTCAATTATGAATCAATTTTATCTTAATCCAAGTGCACATCCTGTTGCGGCGGAACAGATGAATAATAGGGTGATTAGGAAATGGGAGAAACCAAATCCGGCGTGGGTGAAATTGAACTTTGATGGTGCGGTCTTTAAAGATGCTAATGCTATCAGCATCGGTGTTGAAGCGAGGGACTCGGATGGTAAGTGTATTGGTTGGGAAACATTCACTTTCGGCTAGCACGAGAATTTGGCTGGCATAACATAATTCTGGAAGGCCACAATGCACTAGTACTACAAAGAATGCAGCAAACAGAAGATTGTTCTGGCTTAGGGAATATTTTCCTTGATATCAAATCCATTTGCTCTAGTTTTGGTGGTTGTCGTTTTTTTTTATTATTAGGCGTGGTACGAATATGGTCAGCCACAATTTAGCTCGTCATGCGACTTCGACTTGTGTTGGTGCTTTTGACATTTCGTTGTTTGCTTCGAACTTTGTTGATTTAGATTTGTAATAAATTGGTCCGCTTCGGACCCTCCTTTCTTAAAAAAAAAAAATAACAGTTCAATTATTGGAGAAAACTGAATATGATTGTTATACGAGTTCCCGATAAAGGATATATAGGGCGACCGTAAGTTGCCCTCATCAAGGGCAACTCAAGAATTAAAATATTTTTATGGCAATAAAAGAGTATCAACCTTTTTAAAGGCTCAAATTTAGTGGATTTGTGTCAAGAGAATAAACCCGCGTCACTGTTCCCTTGCATTGAGGTTTGTACAAAATTGACAATTTCGATAAGGACTTATACACAATGTGTGCTTTATAAATATATACGTACATATATATATAGAGAGGGAGAGAAACGTTTGGACAAATTGATGATCATTGTTTTCTTCATTATTTTTCTTTCCTTTTTACTTTATAAGAATGATTGAATTAATAGTATACACATATGAATTTGTCACATTAAAGATAATATTTAAGTATAACTGTAATAATTGTGGTTCATATTGTTTGAGTAGATATAATCTATATATCTTATAAAAACACCTAAGTTTCTTACAAAATATAGATCGCCTAAAATAACCTCATAATAATTATATAAATAATTATTAGTTAAGGATAATTATGTAAATACATATTATAAATTATTAATTTACCAATATCTAAAAAGTACTTATTAATTTATAATAGGACTCTTGGTATAATTAAAACTTCTTCAACTTACCAAAAAAAGAAACATAGTTCAACAAGGATTGCTTTAATATTAATATATTAATTAATTATATTCAAAATTTATAATATAAGTTGTCCATTTTTTAATTTTAAGGCCTATAATTTAAAATGTTATAATAAGATATATCTAACAAATTGATTCACTTTATAATTTCAATAAATTTTGGTAATTATGTAAAATAAAATATAATTTAAATTGAATGATGTTACATAAGACAATTTTCAATAAATCAATCCTAATGTAATTCTAATTATTTAAGTCCATAATTCTAATTACCTAAGTTCATAAACTTTGTTAAATTATAATCATGCTATAATTGTATAAACTTATCTAATTAATAAAATAATATAATTCAATGATATACATAAAATATTTTTTAATAAATTAATGAATGTTAATGTAATAATTTTCAATTAACTAATACTAATATAATTATAATTATCTAATTTTAATTAATCATATAATCTTCCTTTAGTTTATACAATCAAATATAAATTAAATGCATAAATATTATTTAGATAGGATGATTAACATAATCTATATATATTAAAAAGTACAAATAGCATTTTTGATTTCTTACGACTTAATTTACCATAATTTAGAATTGCAGGTCGTCAAACCAGAGTTACTTTAAATTAAGAATTTTAAGGAGACTCAATATATGTGTATGTAAAAATAAGATATAATATAATTTTATAAATTATTTTTATAATGTTCAATTAAACATTCCTTGAGTTTTTTATATAAATATACACTTTTTACTTATTTCTACTACATACATAAAATAAATAAATAATATAAATCTTAAATAATGTTCATTAGAAAAATATAAATAAAAAATAGAATCCAAGATCAAATGAGAGAATAAAAAAGAGATAAAGAATAATTAGTTAAAAGAAAGAATTACTTGATTTTAATGTATATACAAACGCATACCTAAATTAATGAACAATCCAAATAATATTTTTTATTTGATTTAATAATGATGTCACTCTGTTATCAAATTTTCATCTGCAAATGAAGTTCTTTCACATGAAAAGGAATGCAATTATTTATTAATTTTGTTATGTTTTACTTAGTGATCAGTTGTTAATCGTATCATTTATTGTTCATAATTTAAAAGACATCACGAGTTTTTTGGGAAAAGTAGCAGGATTTCAAAAATATCAATTATTCAAAAATGAGATTTCTAGAAAGGTGGTTGCACATATTCATGCAATCGAGTTTCAAAAGAAATGGTTGACACATGCTCATATTTTGATAATTTTGGAGTCAAAATATAAAATTACAATACACGATCAACTTGATCAATTTATCTGTGTTGAATTTTTTGACTAAGGAAAGAATCTCAAACTTTATGAGTTAGTTATGGAACACATGGCGCATGAATCATGTGGATAAAAGAACTTAAATAATTTTTATATGATGGATGGAGAATATAAATATCATTACTCATGTTCATATTACGAAAACACAATACAAAGTAAAAATGGATATCTGGTCTGTGGAAGGAGAAGAATCAGAGTGATGGGCCAAGTTCACAATACACAACTTTATAACCAATATGTAGTACCTTATAACCCATATCTATTATTAAGTTATATTTCTCAATTAACATCGAGATTTTTCTTAGAGTGACAACTGTGAAATATCTTTACAAATATATTTACAAAGGATATGACAAAGTGAGAATAAATATCGCATAGAGTGGTAAAAAAAATTCCGAAGATTTGATTAAACAATTTGAAAATGCTAGATTGGGTTTTAGCTCAAGAAAAAATATGGAGAACTTTTGAATTTAATTTGAATGAGATTGAGCTAGCAATTACCAATTTAGATCAATATCATCAAAAACAGCACTACATGACTTATTGACCGAATCAAAATTTGAAAAATATTTTGACTTGGGATCACTGCTCTAGAATAATGGTCATTAAACAATCTTTAATGTGCTCGAAAAGCGAAAAAGGCAACCAAAAAAATTTAGAAAAAATTTCTAGAGCATTATATATGAGACAAGCAGAGATAAATATTCGAAAGATTTGAAAAAAGAAGTGATGACAGAATATAACAAACTATTGCAACAAGAAGAGATTATTTAGTTTTAAGAGTAAAGAATTAATTGGCTCCAATTCAGTGATAAACATAAACGTTCCTTTGATCCCTCAACCATAACGAGAAGAAAGAGGAACTAGATAAACGCTCACATAATAGGTGACGAATGGGTAACAAATAATGATCAACTAAAGCAACACACTTGAGAGTACTAAGTACTATTCAGTGGAGATATTATCGAAGAGGTGATGACTCTAGGTATTAGCTTGCACCAATGAACACTAAGGTGGCAGTGAAAACTTGGAAAAAACGACCTGTAATGAGGAAATCTTGAGGGTAGTGAAGAGCATGCACCCGTACAAAGCACTGGAAGCAGATGGTTTCCAAGCCTATTTTTTTTCAAACCTATTAGGATATAGTAGGAGACGTAGTGAAATTTATCAATGATTGTATGGAGAGAGAATCAATTCCCAAGAAGGCTTATCAAACGTTTGTTTGTCTGATTTTGAAAGTTAATTCTCCAGAAAAATAAAAGAGATTCGGTTCATTACGTTGTGTAACGTATTGCTCAAAATGATCACCAAGATGATTATACTTTGTTTAAACCGTATATAAAATAAATTATGACCCCAAACTAGAATAGCTAACGTATTGCTCAAAATGATCACCAAGATGATTATACTTCGTTTAAGTCGTATATCAAATAAATTGTGAGCCCAAACCAAAATAGCTTCATTCCAGGTTGAGACACCCATTACAATATCTTACTACTTCAAGAAGTGTTACGAATGCTACATCACTCCAATGACAAAAAAAGGGGTATGGTGCTTAAATTGAATCTTGAAAAGGCATTAGGCAAAGTTCGGTGGAGTTTTCTAAAGCTTTCTTCAAATTCCCGATGAAAATCATCAATATTAGTATGAGCAGAATGAAGGGGACACAACTAGAGGTTTTATGGAATGGTGAACCGATAGAGACTATATTGGCATTAGATAAGGCAATCATTCTCGCCTTATTTATTTGTACTCTGTATGGAATAACTTACGTATATGACTGAGGAGGTCATTTTAGTCGGACACTGGCAGCTAATTACAGTATGTCAGAGAGGTCCTCACATCTCGCACTTGCTTTCTACGAACAACATAATGTTGGGAGCTAAAGATACCGTGGATGGGGCGAAGTGCATTTACAGTGTGGTTGAGGCATTTCACAAGGAGTTGGACCTCAAACTAAACTTCAGCAAATCACATGTGTTGTTTACACCTTATATGTCAAATGATTTAAAGCAACAGGTTAATAGAATTTTGGGCATGTAAAGTACAGACAACTTAATGAATTATTTGGGGGTGCAGAAGAACTTTGGCCGAAACTATAATGAATATTTCTCGATTGTGATTAAGTGAGTCGAAAAATACCTCAGGGATAGAAAGCCAAAACGACAAACCTTACCGGATGAATAACACTTATTCTGGGCACCACGAGCTCAATCCCCATCTACTACATGCACACAAATTGGTTCTCCAATCACACGTAAAAAGACTTAATCGACTTAAATACAATTTTTTTTAGTCGACTCATATAACAAGGAAATGGACCCATCTTGTAGGGTGGAAGAAGGTGGTTAGAAAGAAGAAAGAAGGTAAATTGGGTCTTAGAAATGCCCAAAAAAAAGATATAGCGATACTCGCTAAATGGGATGGAGAATGCTCAATAAGGAGATGATGGTGTGAAACTAGATACATAAGAAAAAATATTTAAAAGGGGATGACATTCTTGAACATAAGCCCCAACTTATGGCTTCGTGAGCATGAAAGGGGATAGTTAGAAGCACTTGGATGGTGGAACCATTTTATAAATGGAAGATCGGGAACGGTGAATGGACATCTTTATGGAATGATAGATGGTTATCATAATGAAACTAGCGGACATCTTTAGAGATAACATTCATGGGGAGGATAAAGATCTTATTGTATGTAATCTCATTGACATAGATAAAAACTGAAACCTGGATAAGGTGAAAACAATACTGCTCAAGGAGGTGGTGGATGAGATACTTAGTGTCCTAATCGCGCTACATGATAACGGGGATAAGAGAGTCTAGAATGGGTTAACTAAAGATAAATTCTCCTATATAATGACTATACTCTACTTATGGTGTCAGATGAGACATGCGAGAAAAATTGAAAATGAACTTGGAAATTACCTTGGCCCTAAAAGTTCATGATTTTTCTATAGCTTTGCTAATACGATAGCTTTCTCACAAATGTATTGAAGTATGATAGAAAATTTGTGGAAAATGATGTATGTACGCACTGTTGTACGGGATATGAATATGTGGACCACTTGCTGAGAAGTTTTCCATTCGCACTTTGGGTGTGGGAGAAGATTGTTGATACACAAACTTGAAGAAATCTTCGTGGCTTGCGAGTGTCAAACAGGCTCAAAGAGAGCTTTAATAGCCAAATTCTAAGCAATATATTCCTAGAATATCTTCGGTGGTTTGTCTTGATCTTGATACTTTTGAATCTTTGAAAAGCATGGAACTGATGGAGGTATCAAAATTTTATGAATCGTAGAAGAGTCACTCTTCGCCACATAAAAGAATTATCTAAGACCTTAGTACTAATCAGTGAGGACAAAGGTGTAGGCAAAAGAAAATCTACACTTAGTTGTCTTGGGATAAACCCGAGAAGTGATGGGTAAAACTAAACTTGGTTGGAAGCTTTTATAACCACACCAACAATGCTTGGCCAGGGGCATCATTCGAGATAACAACTAAAGATGAGTTCTAGGATATGCTCTGGATCTTGGTATAGTTTCAATAATGTAGCATAGTTATTAGGCTTACTTAAAGGATTAACACTAGCTTGGGAGAGACGCTTTTTGAAGATTAATGTGGAGATTGATTCGAAGACGATCGTGAAATGGATAACAATGAAGGATATTGAAAAGAAGCTAATGAGAAATGTAATATTTGATTGGCCAAATTTACTCCAAAAGTCTTGGGAAACTTGGATCAAATAAATCTCGAGATAATGAAACATAATGACAGATAAATTAGCGAGGACAAGTCACAAGGTTTAAGATGGTTACTGCGTCTAGAATGCTCTGCCGACAAAACTAGATGAGTTTTAATTTGAGACTGCTTTTCTTGTGTTGGGTTGCTTCATTTAGGAACAAATATATATATATATATATATATATATATATATATATATATGATTTGACGTATAAATAGTGCAAAATAAATAATATTAGTTATATTTTGTTTACTATACAATATATATATATATATATTGTAACAAATCCTTCTTATGGTACGAAACCTGTAAAAAATGCAATATATCAATATAAACATTTGAAAAGGGTGTTTCCTATTGAAAGTGCAATGATGAAAATATAAAATCTATACAAAGTAATATAAAAATATCGAACCATCAATAAGTATATTTTTGAATTAATAATAGGTACAAAATGAAACTAAATATTATACATCATATTATTTGAGGAGTACATAAATTGCTCAATCGAGAGTTAAATTAATTTTCATAAAATATTATTTCTTTAATACTTTATAAATAAATAAATTATTAAAAGCTCTATTAATATTTTATATAATTAAATTACTAACAATTTTAATTGTTTAAGGAGAATATAGCTCAAAATATTATAGGGAACTTAATTTACAAGTATCCACAGAGTTTTGTTTTGTCACTGCAATCGAATAGTAAAAGTTATCAATTGAAAATTGCATGAGGTAGGTGCAATGTACTTAAAAAAGTATAATCCAAGATGTCAACAAAAATCAAAATAGAAATACTCATTAAATCAAATTACAATTATGGAGAAGAAGATGGAGATTTGAGAAAGTGGATAATATTGAAAATGATAATATGTCAAGCCCACGGTTTTGAGATATGAATATTTAGTGCAAGGTAATTATACTAAAATTGATGATAAATATCAAAAGTTACAATATCTCAAGATTATGAAATAAAATAGAAAGAGAAAAACAATGCTCCCATTTTAAATGATGGAATCGAGGTCGGAAATATGGGGAAAAAAAATAGGTGCAAAAATTATAATTTTGAAAGTGAATATAACTTTTAGATTTTGAATGACGATAAAAAGATTTTGCAAAACTTCATAAAAAAACTAAAAATAAATTAAAAAAGTAAACAATATAAGGAATAAAATACATATAGTTAATATGGCATTTTATATGATCTCTTAAATTTTTGTCTATATTCTTTTATATATGTTTTTTTATTTATTGAATATATTTAAAAGTTATAAACTATTACTTATACTTAAAAGTTAGAACTATTTGGACAAATTAATATTATACACTTTAAATATTTTGTTTTATGTAATAATATAGTTTCAAATATTTTTATTATTTATTTATTTACATGTTTCTCTACTTCGAATTTTTATATACTTATTGTACATAATTTGAAAGAGAGATCTCATATAAATATTTTTGTATATGTTACTATTCAAAATTAAATGGTTCATTAAAAATATTATTATATTTATTTAATCAAACTAGATATTTTTAATATCTTAATTTATTCAATAAATATAATAACTAAATTTATTTAAATAAATTAAATGATAAACGTGCAACGCACGTTGATTTGACTAGTATATATAAAAGTATGAAAGTGATTATTCGTGGTGGATTCTGTTACAAGCATATATTTTCAATGAATCAATTTGAGAGAAGAATGAAAACCAACCAGTTATGGGATTTAAGCCTCATTTTGTAAATGGATGGGTCCTTCATATCATTAATGGCTGATAGCTTCGTGATGGTAGTGTTCATTACTGCAACTACCAAATGACTCGGGTTTTGGATTTCTTATTTTGGATTTATGTTTCATTTCTCGTTTCATTTACCTAAGCACGTTAATACTTAATATTGTATGTACAGAAAATCGAGATTAGAAGAGATATTCTTAAAATTTTTTTTTCCTAAAGCATAATTATTTGTCTTTCATTATTTTGACAGTATATTAATACACTATTTGACGAGTATAGATAGATGAAACAAAAGGTGAAATACAAACATGAAAGTTTGAAACAAAGATTCAAAACCATGACTCATTGTAACCCACTTGCATTAATGTAAGAACTCACAACTCCTTTTTTACATTTTTTGTCCTAATTTCCACAAATTGCTAGATTTACACTTCTTTTTCTTCCATTACCAAAAATAGCTAGGTGAACATGCAATACTTTTTGCATACATTATTTTATAAAATTCAATTGGGTTATAGGATCCATGGAACATACCTGTAACCTGTTAGATTCGTAAGCATGTCGATTTATAGCGTATTTTCTGCAAATTTATCTTGGAAAATAGTTGGTGTTAATATGACAAATACTGATTGCTGTGTTCTAAGTCTTAGATTAATCTTTCTTAAATTCTTAGAATTACCCGTTACACGATGCTATTCATCACCCAAAAATCTGAACTAAACTTGGAACCTTGAAATTGTTGAAATATGGCTTGGGTATGATAGCGTATGAAAGTCGTTAGACGACAAACACCAATTGATTAAATCTATAAGGATGTTATTAGAGGTTATATCTATATTTTTGAACCAATTTCCTAAATATGAGCCATTAAATTGGCGACATATAAATTAATAAAAATTTCGAAACAATTAGGATTTACCTATGCTAGTGTTTTTTTTCCCTCATCATTATACTAGCTTAGTTTTTCTTTTTCTTTTTTTTATTTTTAACACGCATTCTCAAGTGGAATTATTTTTTTTATTTTTAACACATACCTCAAAGTGAGTTTCAAACTTGAGTCATTAATTTAGAAAAAAAACCACTTAGATCAATCTCTATTTTTGTGTGTATCATTAGTTGGTACACAACTATCATAATAAAAAGAATTTTGTCAGTCAGTTATCCGGGCCAATTCCAATCCATAATGATGTATTAAAAATTTAAAACAAAAATGGACAAATTGCTTACATGGGCTGATTCAATAAACCCAATATGCTCAATACGTTGGGTTAGAACAGAGTGGACTGATTCAAATAGTTGTATGCTTAGAGCTTTCTTAAATGTTTTCATGGCCCAACAATTAATACTTAAGATTAGTTTATAATAATTAGGTAAAGATGCAAATTTGATCCTATAAGTTTGTAATTTTGGTAATTTAATTCTGTCCATTTTAAAATTTTGTAATTAAATTCTATAAGTTTATAATTTTGATCCTGTTTGTTTCGAAATTCGCAATTAAGTTATGTAAGTTTTAAAATTTTGCAATTTATGTCCGAATTCAGACTATGCGGGCCATACCTGAATTCAGATTGAGATAAACCCTTTTTTGTTTGGGCTGTTCCCATGCACGTAAACCGGAATATCTCACTTCATGTCCTGAACTGAAATAAGTACGTAAAGATCTTCTTGGGAACGTAGTCGTCCGTCTCTAGTTTGCCGGTTGATAAGATTTTTTAGATTAACTAACTAGTTGGGTTGATTTAGCTATTCTTTTCTATTTAAAAGGAGTCAACTGTCTAAGCGAATCACCTCTTATAGGCTCCCTAGACGACACGACATTTTTGTTCAAATATAATTATGTTTTTTTATTTACATTTTCTTTTATTAGATACGTCATATGTATAATAATTTTTTTTTATACAAGTCAGATATTTTTATCATGTCATCCCGCCAAATCAGAAAAGAAATAAGTCATGTGACAAATTTCGACAACTAATAAATTTTCCTATGAAAATCGGACCTAAATTACAAAATTTTAGAATTTACCGGACTTAATTACAAATTTCGAAACAGATATGACCAAAAACCAAAATTACAAACTTACAGAACTTAATTACAAATTTTGAAACGGACATGACTAAATTATCAAAATTACAAATTTATAAAACCAAATTTACATTTTTTCCTAATGATTAAGTAAACATTGGTATTTCCTCAAATCCCATTTTTTGGGAATTTTGTTAAATTCATGTCCAGACAATTGTAATAAATTTTAACCCCATGTGAACATAGTTTTTATGTAATTTTATGTTTCAAATTTGTCTTTTTTTACTCTCAAAATTAATAGCCTGACGTAAAATTAGAAATTAGTGTGGTTGGTGTTAAGAACCTTTTGGTTGGCTGATCTTATGAGATCAAGAATTACTTAGAGGTGGTTTTACTCTTCTAAATAATTTATAAGTTGTTTAAGATCGATTATAAGTACTCATATCTAACAAACTTTTCATTAACTTGCTAAAATAAGATCTTAAAATCTCGTGAAAGAACTTCTGAAATAAATTAACGTTGAGATATACATACTTTTTTTAACATTTTTAAGCACTTGCCCTTTTTTTTCTACCACATCAATTTAACAATCTTCATCACTAATATCATATAAAATTCATAGTTTTATTTTGGATTAATTCCAGATAACTCTTCATCCTGTGAGATTTAATGCGTTTTGCCACCTATCTATTCAGTTTGAGCGATTACTCCCTAACCTTTTTAAAATGTAGCACTTAACCTTTTTTCAGCATATTGATGTGAGATACCATTGGATTCGAAATGTTTTAAATTTTATGTTGATTAAACTTAAAAATTTTCACACCGATAACAATAGTGCTGATATGTTGATAAAGATATTTAATCGTGAGAAATTTGAGGTTTGTGTTGGGAAGATTGATCTCAAGTTTGAGTGATTATATGATGGTGTGTCTTCTTCCTCATGTGACTTGGAGAGGGAGATTTATTGGATCTAGTCCACAAATAAAGCTTTTGTTGGCCCAAATTAAAATAAAACACATATGATTCAAATAGGTTTCGTCTTTAAATTACTAGAATTTTCGGCACTTTTTTTTTGCACGAGGAAAAAACCTCAATAGAAATAGAGAATTTTTCTGCACAATTTTGTGAGAAGATTTTTAGGTGACAGTTTTTTTAAGTGAATGATCGGGAGGTCATTTGTGATCTAATTGAGTTGAATTTTGGACAAGAAGTTTTTAACACATCCAACTTTAAGCTGAATGGTGAAAATCGGAATTGGAACACTTTAAATCGGGTTTTTGGATCGGGAATAGTAATGCGAGTTTTTGACTTAATTATTTTTGTGTTTTTTCTTATTTTATTGTTCTAGTTCGATTTTTAGAGAGTCGGTTTTTGGTTTGTTTTTAGAATTGTTTTTATTATTGTTGAACTACTGTAATTTTGCCTCGTATTTTAGTATATATTTGTTTTTGGGTCTTGTACACCCCGCAACTTTTACCTTTTGATTTGAAAGGATTTTTCACATTAAAAATATCATATTTTTATTGTCTGATTATTTTATATTCATAGGTATACTTGACTGATTGATTATTAATTATTTGTAGAGAAAGATTTTGATTTTGGTTGCGTACCCTTAACGTTTTAGTTATTTCTTTCCTATCAATGTCATTATCACATATCTTACGCACGTTTTTGGATTAGTATCACTATCAGCATGGAAGAAGCAAAGAAGAATAATGCATGCATTCAACACCATAAAATACACCGGCCAGACTTTCAATACACTGGATCTGAATAAACATCCAAGAAATTTAATGGTAAATTAATTTCCCTCCCTCTATTTTGTAAAAGGCACTTTCTTTTTTAATTTCATTTCCAATTCCACACCATCACAAATAGCAAAAGCATAAAAAAAATTAGACAAGGAAAAATTACAGATAACTAAAATCAACGGGAAAAATGCAAAAAAAAAAAAAAAAAATACCAACCAACACTCACTAGTATTTTTGGGATATTTTTATTAACGACGACAAAAAAAGACTTCAACTTTCAAAATGTGTTAATTTAAGGGCAAATTGCACCGAAAATTGCCAAGTCATCACCGGAAGGTGCTTACATGTCGAAATTGATGATATGACATTAAAACCCTTGCCACATAAGCTACATTTGTTTGACATGGAATTCAATTAATACTCTTGCCACGTCATTCATTATTTTCTTTTTAGTTACACTATATTTATTTAATATGAATAACTATAAAAAAGCTATACTTTATATTTTTAATTAGAAATTAATTAAACACTTAATTAAGTATTATATTATTTTAATATCTTAAATTATATTTTATATATCTAATTAGTAAATAATTAGTAAATTAGTAAATAATTGAATACTTAACATGTCATAAATGCCCTTAATTATCGTATAATATATATACATAAGAATCTATATATATACACACACATTAGTTATAAATGAATTCACAAATTAAACTAAAATCCAAATTACTTAATCTCAATTTATATTAGAAACAAATTTTAATTTGTTAAAAAGAAAAACTTTTCATCATCTTCTCCTTCATAGTTCACTTCACACCACTACCGCACTCGGTTTCTTCCAAAACCACCACCGTCACCGTCATCATACCACCAACATCAACTTTCTTCGCACCACCATCATCACCCCGGCAAGCTAATGAGTAGCAAACGTACTGGACTCGCAAGGAACATCTGCCATAGTTGCTACTCTACCAGCTGTAAAAAAAATTTTTTTAGCAAACAGCACCAAACTTTGAACGTCAAGACCATTTTTCTCGGCCTATTCTTTACTTTGGTTCCACCAAAGCGCCCATACATAGGTCGCAAATCGATCGCCATCCTCTTTTGAAAACGAACCCAACACCCTTATAATCCACTCTTCTCCACTACCACGCCAATTGCCCACAACACTCCATGGAAAATGCAATAACGCCCAAAACTGTCTGCCTACAGGACACAAAAGAAACACGTTCTCTAGTGATTCTGAGTTCGTCTTGCATCATGGGCATACCACCTCAATTAGACTCCACCGTCTTACCAAAGCCTCTCCACAGGGCAATGACTCGGGACATAATCTCCAAAGGAATAGCATGTCACTCGTTTATGCGAAATGCGTATTAGTTATTTACTAGTACAAACCTAATTGACATTATGAGTTATACATGCTATCGTTCTCACAGTCAAATTAACATAACTACCTTACGTACGAAGACAAATGACGACCTTATTTAAACCATAACATTGATTGATAAATCGTAAAACTATACAAACCTCTTTGCTACGAGGCAGAGTGGATTTTTCTTATACAAGGTCGGGCCAGGCAAAATGTCATTATCAACATCTTCTTTGCTCACACCATGAGGAAGTTCCCAATCAAAGAGGTAAAGAAGATTGGCAACCACAATTTCCACCGTCGCCAATGCCATTGTTGCTCCAAGGCAAGCCCTCCTTCCAGCTCCAAAAGGTATAAAACCAAAATCTTGTCCCTTGAAATCCATAACAACATTTTCACCATCGACCAAAAATCTTTCGGGTATAAATTCGTTTGGTTTCTCCCACACCTCCGGATCTCTACTTATGGCCCATGCGTTCACATAGACTAGTGTTTTTGCTGGTATTTCGTATCCATCAATGGTGCATGGTTGATTGGTTTCACGGGGAGCGAGGAGGGGTGCCGTAGAGTAGAGCCGCATTGCTTCCTTTATTACGGCGTGGAAGTATGGAAGTGCGGCCGCGTTGATGTCCTCTTCTTCTAACATGTGTTTGTTTTCCGCGGATGGCGTTAGAGATCTAAGCTCTGCTTGGGCTTTGGTCAAGGCAGTTGGATTCTTGATGAGTGCTACCATTATCCAAATGATTGTTGTGGCTATGGTATCCGTAGATGCAAAATACACATTCTGCATTGTTTATCATAAGATGATGTATGGGAAATTATTCAAGAACCAGATTGAAATGAAGAATTCCAAATTACTGAAAGAAAAATGGAAAAGAGCACATTTTTGTTTTAATCTGAAATACTCTTTATAGTTCCTAAGGTTCATGAGAAATTCCACCACCAAGAACCTCCCCACATTAGTACAGAGAGTCGATTCGTGCCCTCTTAAAAATTCGAGCTCATTTTTTACCAACTGCATATACCTTAAAATTTTTAGTCCAAACCTCATCGATCATAACTATAGAAGAATATTTTATACTTATTGTGTAATTGATGTAAAGTTTAATAAAACAAATTAATTAAAAAACAAGCATAACATACTTATCCATATTATCGGACTGTTTCGGCAGGCGGCAGCAGGTGTGGATTAGAATCTTTCCAATTAAGTACAAACATATGTAAGTATAAATGACATTTATTAAAAATAAAAAGCACATTAAATGTGAATTACCATTAGCATCGCTTTGATATGATCCAAGAGAAGACGAAAAGAAGCCTGGTTCTCTTGTCTGAGCTGCAGCATAATATCCAGTACATCTCCCTCCATCGGCTTGGGCCTATCCTCGCAGCAATGCTCGTCGATTAGCTTCTGGTAGAACAAATCCCATTTCTTGAAAATCCTATCAAGCTCACCAATCTTTCCCATCACCCTATCAACCCAACCAAGCCATGGAAAATAATCCGTGAAATAAAACGCCATCACAGCAGTTTGAAATTCCCGTATAATATGGTTGAACTCCTCGCTTTCACCACTCCCCATTTCATATCTCTTCCCAAACGCCACTCTGCAGATGGTCGTGCTCATCAGAAACACGATTTTCTCAGTCAGATTGATGGTTTCCTGTCTCGAAGCTTCTTCCGAGATCCTCTGCACCAACTGCGACACTTCGTCTTCGCGAATGGGGCGGAACGATTTGACTCGGGTCGAACTCAGCAGATGCAACACGCAGATTTTTCTCATCTCTCGCCAGTTATCATTATAGGGCGCAAATGCGATGTCGGAGCCTTCGTACGAGACTTTTCTCAGGCCGAGCAGCGGCGGGCGGCTGCAGAAGGCTAGATCTTGGGTTTTGAGAATTTGCTCCGCCATTTTGGGGGAATTGGCGACAAGAACTGCTCTGGAACCGAATTTCATGTAAACTAAGGGGCCGTGGTTTTGGGAGAGTTGCCGGAAGTATTCGTGGAGGGGTGTCCCGTCGGTGATCTGGTGGAATATTCCGATCAACGGGAGGCCGGCAGGGCCCGGCGGGATGTTTTTGGGTTTCTTTCTTAGTTTGTTTAGAAACGCCGAGAAGATTATGGGAAGGAGGAAGAAGGGGAGAATTAATACTGTGTTCGCCATTGTCGTTTTGCAACTGAGAGAGGTGCTCTCTGAACTCTGAAGCAGTGGAACGCTTGCTTATACTATGTATAGACAAACAAGGCAATGCACAGGTTCAAAACTTTAAATTATTATTAGAGCAAATTACATTTTTGGTCCCATAGGATTGGGCGATTTGCAATTTTGGTCCCACTCTTTTAAAAAGTGACAATTTTGGTCCCGTAGGTTTTAATTTTGTTACAATTTTGGTCCCAACCGTTAAATGACGGACGGAAACTGTTAAATGTATTTATCGATGCGAAGTCAAACACAATTCTTGACAAGAAAATTCACAAAGAGGCAGCTGTAGCCCAGCGGTAGCGAGGCTCTTTCCTCTATGAGAGGTCTCAGGTTCGAACCTGGGCAAAACAACTTATTTTTTGTCAAATAATTATTATGTTAATATTATTATAAATAAATATTTTAAATAATATTTAATAAATATTAAATAATATTATATTTATTTTAACATAATAATTACACGCACATAATATATAAATAAAAATATTATGTGTATAAATATTCTACTAAATTACAAATATATATCATAGCTTAAAAAATATTTTAACATAATGATATATTATATTTTTATTTTAACTTAATAATATAATTATATTATTTTATTATTAAAATTTATTTATATTTTAACATAATAATATAATATATAAATACATAATATACATTTTATACGTATATATATTATATATTATATATATTAATATTATATATATATGTACATATTAATGTGTATAATATATAATATAATATATAAATACATAATATTTAATATATATAGTTTATAAATATTATTTTGTATAAATACAAAATATACATTTTAAATGTATATATATATTATATAAATATATATATATATATATATATATATATATATGTATATATTAATTTATATAATATATAGTAAATATAATATATTATTATGTTAAAATATTTTTAAATTATAATATTATTTAATATATTTATTTAATATTTATTAAAATATTTATAATTTAATATATTTATTAAATTTTATTTAAAATATTTATTTAAAATATAAATATATTTCTATGTTAAAATAAAAATATAATATATTATCATGTTAAAATAAATATAATATTATTTAATATATTTATTAAAATATTTATTATTTAATATATTTATATATACACGTAATAATATATATAATATATGTACTATAATATATATGTGTATATTATATATAAATATATAATATTACTTGTATATATATAATATATGTACTATATATTATATACACTAATATATATATATATATATATATATATATATATATATATATATATATATATATATATTTAATATTAATATATAAAATATATATTATGTATTTATAAAAAATAATACTTATATACTTTATGTATTAAATATGATATATTAATATATCATATACGTGTAATAATATGTTAAAACATAAATTAATTTTAATAATAATATAATAATATATTTATATTATATTATTATTAAAATTAAAATATATTTAAGCATATAATTGTTTGAGGAAAAAAAATGGTAATGGCGTGGGTTTGAACCCATTACCCTTGGCTTGGAACAAAACGCCCTAACCAACTGGGCTACGAATTTCATTAGGATTTTTTTGTTAATTATTTTATTTGACTTTTCTCACATTTAACGGTTTCCGTCCGCCATTTAACGGTTGGGACCAAAATTGTCACAAATTGAAACCTACGGGACCAAAATTGTCACTTTTGAAAACAGTGGGACCAAAATTGCAAATCGCCCAATCCTATGGGACCAAAAATATAATTTGCTCTTATTATTATTATTTTTTTAATCAATCGAAACGTCAAACTATTGAAAAAGTAATAAATCACATGCCAAAAATATCTGCTGCTACAGTACGGCTCGTACTTCGCAGTAGTTGGGAACGTTTTTTATATTGTTGTTTTCTTTTTATTTTATATATCAATTATATAACAATTTTAAAGTGTTACTTTCTTTTCTAATATTAATTTAATTAAATTAATATTAAATTTAAAATTATATATGATGATAGGATCTATTATGAGCCAAAAGTTCATAAAAAGTTAAAGTGTTATGTGGCCACGCCAATGAGTTTTCCAAATATTCATAAGTCGTAACGATCAATAGTTTCCCAACTTTTTACTTCAGTCATACTATCACTCCTGCCAAAGCGCACAATCATGTTTTTAAAATTTTATTTTTTCAAACTCTATTTAATAAGTAAAAGTTAAAATGAATGTCAAAGTTATAAAGAATTATAGTAGTAAAAACAATGCGTGTTTGGGAAAAAAAAATGTGTTTACGGAAAAAAGTTGTTTATCATTTTTAATTTATGAAAGTTACTAATTTATGACGGAATACTTTGAAACATTTGTAGGTATTATAATATGATTTAAGTATTATATTGCTATAAAAGTTACGGATATTTAGAGTTAAATCCTAAATAAAACTTGAATTTTAGTATACTCCCCGTTCCAATAAAGTTTTTAGTTAACTCCCTAATTGTTCTCAAATAACCTAATTATTCTTCGTTTAGCTATATTGTTGAATAACACGAGAATTCCTCAAAATTTAGATATAGTTCTAAAATTACATAATGTTATACTTCATATTCAAAGACAAGTTCTTTATTTAATAAATAACGGTCGCGTAGCACAATAATTCCTTAAAATTTATATTTAATGTTTCAAAATTCAAATTTGAATGCTTCATAGTAAAAGAAAAGTTCTTCATTTAATATCTAAGGGTTACATAATACAATAATTCTTTAATATTTAGATATAATTCTACAAATTCAAATATAAATACTTCATATTAAGAAAAAAAAAATTCTTCATTAAGTCATTCAATTACCAATTGCTAAATAATACAATAGTTCTTCAAAATGCATATATTATTCCACAAATGTATAAGTTTTTTTTTTCGGTCCACCAGACGCCAGACGGCGCAGCAAATGTATAAGTGAATACTTCATATTAAAATAAAAAATTTTCATTCAATAACAAACTATTGCGTATCTCAATAATTCTTCAAATTTTAAATATAATTTTACAAACTCAAGTGCCAATACTTCATATTAAGAAAATTAAATAGATAATTTATAGTAATAGGGAACAAACTAAAAATTTATTTGAATCGGGAAGTGAACTAAAAAATTTTAGTCAAACATGGAGTTTACTCAAAAGCTCCGAAAAAATTATTATAATTTTACATGAAATTATTTATAATTAATCAAATATGAAATTATTCTATATATACCTATATTGATAAATTTATAAAAATTAAGAATAGAGAAGAGATATACCTCGTAATTGCAGATTTTTAGTTACAAAATTTTTTGAAATTAGGAAATTTTGATTAGAGAAAAAAAAAAGAATAGATATAAGGAATAGAAAAGGGAAAGATGTAATGAACGTTTGTATTTGTATGTAAAAGGTTAATTTAAGAATATTAATGTTTTAGTAAGGATATTATTGTCAAAACAGAATTTTAAATAAATGTAGAAAACCGTATAATTTATTAGCAGAATCCAAAACATGCCCTCACTACTTCTGGATTCTGCTTAAATTAAGCAGAAGTTGATTTTTCAAACACTTAAAAACGGCTGAAAATAAACCTTTATCTCATATCTCAAAACTGTTCTCTTAAAGCTTCCAATCTCATCTTTTCACTATAACACCACAGAGAACTCAATGTTAACAAGGAGCATTGCACACCCTTGGAACTCCCATTTCTCAAAATCACAATCAAAATATTCAAAACATCAATATACTTCACCATTCCTTGCCGTCCTAGTTTACATTTTTCCAGTAGCCCCAAAACCTCCATTGACCGTTCAAGGCTTGAATTGGCATTCTGGATTGAACGGGGCTTGCTCGGTACTGAATTTGCTCAAATCCTATTATCAATGTAAGCAAAACGTGAACAAAGCAATGGCTGCTTCTTGAAAGAACAGCATGGAGGAGAGAAAGTTGAGAGAATAATAAAGGGAGTAAAAGGTTTAGAAGTAAATTAGGGTTGAATTCTAATTTTCTGTCCAAATTGGGTCTAATAACGATGACTAACGAGTTAAATGTTTGGTTTTCGATCAACCATTAGTCAAATAACAGAAAAGGTAATGACGGGCTAACGTTGAAATATTTTAAATTATGAGGGATTATTGAAATTTTTGTAATGATTGAACTCAAAGACAGATTTAAACTATTCTACGGAACAAAAAGTGAGATTTTCTCACTCTTTTTATGGTGAATGCTGAGTTTTGACTTCTGAGTTACAACTTGAGTTATGGTCAATGCGTAACCATTTGTGACTCAAAATATTGGCTTTTATTCCTTAGAATTTTATACTAGAATGCTCGACAGCTCTGATAGTTCGTACTATAAGTTATATTGTATTTTTTATTTTTCGAAATCGGAATTGCCGAATTGGGCTTGGGCTCGGGATCGGGCTCTAAAAAATCAGCTTGAGTTCGACTTGCAAGCCGATGAGTCACAAGAGGGAAGTTTCGGGTTCGGCTCGCAGTAAGTTTCAGGCTAGTTGAGCCAAGCCAATGAGCCACTAAAAAATCCATCAAAACAATCTATCTACTTTGATTAATTTGGTCAGATAGGAATCTATATGTTCATATGTATACCTAAAGCAGACACAAGAAATGAAACGAAACTTTGAGATTAAGATCACAACAGACCAAAAAGCATGGCAAAAGAATCAAATTAAAAATCTAATTTCTAATAAATATATATTTACAAAATTTAGAATTTCTCTATTTGGCATGGCTGGTGGTAGCGTTCTTGAATCTGCAGGAGGTGGTGGTGGTGGTGACGCATGGGAAGCTGCAACGGTGGTGGTGGCAGAAACATTAAAACCATTTGCGGAGGCAAAACTCTAGCAGAAACATTAAAACCATTTGCGGAGGCAAAACTCTAGTGTGAGAAGAAGAGGGTGGTGGTGTCCGAAATTTGGCGTGGGAAGCGGGCAGGGCAGCTATGTTTTTGTTAGAGTTTAGGGTTCTGTTCTTTCCTTATGTCTTTATTTTGTTGGGGGCACACCTGATAAGCATGTTCCGACAAAAGGGTGAGGCCCTGTTTGCTGCAAGATGAGCGAACAGGAGTTGAGCAGGATAAACATAAGGGAGTTCCTTCGATGCGGAGGGAACTGAGGCGAAGTAGGAGGAGGGAATGAATGTTTATCACAATTAGGAATAAAATAGATAGAGGAGTGTCTCGATCTCTTTAGAGTAGTCGGAACATAAACAATAATTAAGTAGAGTTAAGAAGGAATTCAGGATAAATCAAAGGGAGAGGATCCTGAAGCTCAACTATACATAAGGGGTTAGAATAATAGAAGGACAGAACAAAACAAAGAGAGGATAGAATAATAGTATATTTACTTAGCTTGCGAGCTTCGAGCAACCAAATAAGAGGTTCGGAAATTGCACTTGTCTCGCCTCGCCATTCTTGAACTCAAGTCCAAAACTTTTTCGAGCCATTTTAATTAATCTAAAATATAATTAAAACTATTCACTTGATTAAATATATACATATATGGTCGTTAGTTGACTCTTTGAAATATAATTTGATAAGTTACATTTAATATTTTTCGTAATTCTTAACTTTTGTCAATTTGAAATCAATTTCTACGGAATATCAAGTTTCACCGAATCTCGTTTATACTAGTCCAACATTTATAAGTTTAGTGTCTTAAATTTTTTAACATGATGTAAAAAATGGTTTTTGTAGTGTTGCCATGTGATTGACATGCATAAAATTGAGAAAAAATGAGATGTTCGTTGGAATTTATTTTAAAATTACCAAAAGTTAGAAGTTAATATGATCACAAAATCTAGTCAAATTATTATTCGAAAAGATAAATTTGTAACGTGTTCCAATTTTGAAATATTCCGACAATAATTATAATCAGATCAAAATTGGAAGAGTGGAACTGTGGAACTATATATATTCTTTTTCTTAGACAATTAAATACGTTTAGTGGGTACTGCCGTACTGTGACATGGTGATGCCAAACTGAAATTGTAGTTTGACAGCTTATATATTATTCCCCAAGCCGTATCTTATCAGTTATCAATTATCATCCCCTTTCTAGTTATTTTTCTTTCTCTATTTTGACGCTGACCGATGGCCCTTCTCTCTCTCTATTTATATATAATTATATATTATATGCACTTTTGTTGTTTCTATTTATATTTTAATTTCATTAGTCATACTAAACAATTACGGTGTTTGCATATAAGCTAGGCGTGTTTTTTACATTCGTACTTTAAAGTCACATCTGTGGGGAACTAATCAAAGAATAAGTTCTAACGTCACCACAAGATCGAAAATCAAGAAAGTAGAACACTACCGCAACGTATACAGATATAGTGGGGAACTAATCAAGAATATGTTGTAATGTCACCCAAGATCGAAAAACAAGAAAATAGAACACAACCATCAAGAATATGTTCTAATGTCACCCAAGATCAAAAAACAAGAAAATAGAATTAACAAAACCTCAACGTATACAGATTCAGTGAGGAACTAATCAAGAATATGTTTTAATGTCACACCAAGATCGAAAAACAAGAAAATAGGACACAACCTCAACGTATACAGATACAGTGGGGAACTAATCAAGAATATGTTCTAATGTCACCCCAAGATCGAAAATATAGCAACAAAGAAAAGAAATATTCAACAAAACAGTAGTAACGCTACAACTCCTTCTGGGTTTTATCTCCACTCTCCAGTCTTCACGTCGTCGTCGGTAGGCTGAGTAAATCTCACATGTCGCCCCCATTTGGATCACCGGCATTTCGGTGGCCGCCGCTCAAAGTTGCAGGTTCAGCCTTCGTAATCCTTGCGCAAGCAGTTTTATGCCACACCGATTCGGCAATCCACAAAGAATACGCATGCAAGAACAGACCCATCCCTAGGGATGGCAATGAGCCGGGTCTGGGCCAGACCCGCCCCGTGACGGGTCCAGACCCGGCGGACTGAGACCCGATTGGTGGTGGGTCCAGAACCGGTGGACCCGATGGACCCGGCAGACCCGGTGGGTCTAATATTGGACCCGTTGGACCCGGGTCCAGATCCGGACCCGTTTGACCCATTTATTAATTTTTGGTCCGTTTAATTTGTTTTTTATCTGATTAATACATTTTTGATACATTTAACCCATTTTTGATACTATAATAGTTTCAATTTGTAAACTTTTTCATATTTATATAAAACGAGGCTGCAATTAACAATTGTATTAAGTATTGTTATACTTATTTCATGTTGGGCTTTTTCAATTTGTAATGTTTTGATATAGAGTGACACGAAGTAGCGGGAAATATCAAAGATTGAACAAACAGTTAAGAGAGAGAATCTCTGCAATTTGGAAAATGTTTTTTTTAATGGTTATTATTTTCCCATGCTAAACTAAATTTCTGGTATTGGTGGAGTTATTAATTTGGTAAAATTTTCACATATCACATTCGCATGGTCTTTGAACCCAAACAAGTTGTATTGTATTATCCCATACAAAATTCAACCTTTAGTCCCACTCTTCATATTTCTTTCATTTTTTATTCACCATATGTCAATTAAATTAAATTTTTGACAAGGAACTTAATAAACAAGAACCCGTTTATTTATGTTAAATGCACAGTTTGGTAATTAGTTCCATATATATGATAAATGCACAATTTAAGAATTTAAATCAGTAGCGCTTATAGTAATTAGTTTGATAAATTTTTGTAATAAATACTTAGACTTCTATGGTATGTACTTAAATTTCCAATGGAAACTAGCAATTCTAGGCAACATGTGAGGAACGAATGTGCAACTGCAACCTTTTAAATTATATGAGGTATTCTAACGTGAATATGACTATTTTTATTATTGTAGGCCAAGATCGAAGGAAATAAATCAAAATTTTAAAAATTAAGTTATTCAGCCAAGGATTATTAAGAAAAAGGAAAAAGAATGGCCACAAGAATAATTACAAGAAAAAATAAATTAATTAACGAGGTAATAATAAAGATGGAAACATAAGACAAGATTAAATTTAATTATTCTATATTTATGTTCTGAATGAATCTCTTGCATCATTAAACACGTAATAAGAATTCCACCTCACGTAATAACATATATATGGAACTGTGCATTTAACAATTAAATTAAATTTATCAAGGGAAATTTTTTATTTATTTATTTATTTAAGGGCCGGGTCCGGGTCCAGACCCGTTAAGGACCCGATACTCACGGGGTCCATTTTTCCGGGTCCAGACCCGACCCAGGACCCAATGGGGCGGGTTTGAAGCGGATCTGGCGGGGCGGGTCCGGGTCCAGACCCGGCCCAATTGCCATCCCTAGGCCATCCCTCAGCATGGAATCGGCGGTTGTTAGCTCTTCGTACGTCTTGCATTTCGCGTAATCAGACTCAAGTGTGAGTGTTGTCATCGTGGTTCTTGAAAGTTATATCTGTGGGGACACAGGGATCGGATTTTAATATTTTATAATTTATAGTTTGTTTGTTGGGCACCGGAGTATAATATTTTATAATTTGTTTGTTGGGCCGAGAGAAATTAAACGACAGTCCAAGCCCAATTCCTTGGAAACTAGCCCAACAAGCATCATACGGCAGTTGCAGTTGACAACCAATAAATTCCAAACCCTAACCCTAGAACTCGATTTCCGCCGAATTCACACAACACAACAAGTGACAACAATCGCCCAATCACAGAGAAAATGGGAGTTTTCACCTTCGTCTGCAAAGGATCCGGCTCCGAATGGTCGGCTAAGCAGCTCAAAGGCGACCTCGAGGCTTCAGCCGACTGCACTTACGACCTTCAGCGTAAGCTCGTCCAAGCCGCTCTCGCAGCGGACTCCTCCGGCGCCGTTCAGTCCTCATTTTCCTACGTCACCCCTTCCTCCGCCGTTTTCCAGGTTCTTACGAGTCTGCGATTTCAGTCTCTTAATTTATTTTCGTAATTGCAGTGGATCTGATTGCGGTTCCATTGGCAGGTGATTGTTGGCGGTAGTGGTGCGTTCGTTGGTGGCGGTGGAGGAGCACCTGCAGCTTCTGGCGGCGCCGGCGCCGGCGCGGCTGCTGAGGCACCTGCGGCTGAGGAGAAGAAGGAAGAGAAGGAGGAGAGTGACGATGACATGGGTTTCTCACTTTTTGATTAGGTGACGTGAAATCATTTATTTGACAGTTATCCGATTACGGGTTTTGATTTTACAGTTTTGGTGAGTTCTTTCTCTGATCAAGTGGTGGGATTCAAATTGTCCAATGATTTTGTTGTTTTAGTGGATCTGCCATTCCATTTTGAAGTTCTGGCTATTCTTGGGACTCATTTCTGCTTCAGTGGCGGTCTTCGAATCTTGTTTACCTTTATACGCTTTAGCACTTATCCTTTGGAATTTAAAATTCAATGCCCGATTTTTGAATCTTGGTTACTTTAGTACCCAATTTTAACATTCAGTGGATGAAGCTGATGCAACAACCATGTTCAGAGAGGGACGGAGAAATGGAGACACAGAATTTGTTCATAAAAACCTCATGTGTATGTCAAGTGTGACACTTTGACCGGAAAATTCCGACGAAAAAAGTGAATAAGATTCGAAGACCGTTCAATGCTGTTCCAGTACAAAAGCTTTAAACTTTATTAGAAAAAAAACTTGAAAGTTAGGTTAAGCTTATATCATAATCCAGGACTTGGAGTATGGCGCGGCAATATTACATGCCCTGAAAATGGTTTTGCCCCGATCCTCCATATCATACACATGGACATTTCTGTCGGACCGCTCATAATATATTGAGTTTCTCATCAAACCTGATTTCTCGGTGCACAACAACGACATGCCCCCAGAACGAGCAAGGAAGATGGCACGGTCCCCGATACTTTTCAATTCTTCGCACTCATTTAGTTTAAAAATACGAAAATATGCAGCTTCTCTTCCGGAATGTGGATAACAAGTCATGTGTACTAACAAAAATTCGTTACAAGAATACTCAACTAGGTAATCACGAAAGAAATACAAGTCCGGATGGGACCATCTTATCTGAATTTGGCAAGGTCTTCCCCGGTCGTTTCTCAATTCCCTAAGGACAAGCTCTTGCCCAACGAAATCAACCTCAACAAACGTAAATAAATCAAGAGATGTCTTCCTGTACGAATATATTTTTCCATTTAAACTCGTTGCTTGATAACCAAGGTAATTCCTTGGTTTCTGCATGAACATTTCATCCCCAAGCCGACAATAAAAGATAGAATCGAACCCAAGGATCAAAACACGACAATCCGCAGTGTCCGTGGGTGGTGGCTTAGACAAAACGCATTGACCAGTGATATCGGGCTCAATATCTATCCGCGGGAGTTGAAGTCTGTGCTGTGGTGATGAAGGGTTCAAAAGATAACAATCCAGTGGATGTTTGGTAAATGGTAATGAATAACCAACCATAGGAAGTCTGCGATACCTGCTTCATGTGGAATTCTGGAATATTTCTTTCGAAATACTTTTGTTTTGATGTGCTGTAAAAAGTATGGATATGTAGATTCTTCGGATGAGATACCAATAGCCATGGCTGAGGCTCATCAGGATCTACGGGAAGGCAAGAAAACAAATCCTCCATCGACAGGCTTCAATTTAAATTAATTATTTCTCACACTGAAATTGATCTGAATTAACATTGTGGTATCATATTTAATGAGGTGAATATCGATTTCTAATGGGATTAGATTTCCTGTCCCAATTAAACTATATGGAGAGACTCGTCTCGTGAGTCGTGTCCCAATTAATTAAACTTGTACGTTTCGATGTTGAAAAAGTCCTGTTTCGTATTATGTCACTACTTACTAGGAAAGTGTTTCTATTTTTAAAGAAAAAAGAAATTTATTCGATTAGGAATAGGAAAACTATTTTTATTCGGTTAGGAATAAGGAAACTACTCACTAATTAAATATTCTCGTGTTTCGTTAAATATATTGCCCTTCCGCGCTTCACAATTATTCAAACAATATTTTCCATTTTTCGCAGGCTAGGTATGAATTTCAATTAAAGAATCACGGGAAAGAAGTTAATTTGGATCTGCCATTTCTTTTTCTTTCTTCTTTTTAGATAACACAAAAGAGAAAAGCAGACAAAGATGGTGGATTGTTTTGATGTTCCTCCGGAGGTTTGGAGTTTGATATTATCACAGCTGTTTTTCAACGACCGTCATAATTTCAGATTGGTTTGCAAGTCCTGGTATTCGATTTTGCCGGTTAAGCCACTGTTGCCGCCGCCGGTGAATTCGCCTGACTCCGATTCCCCATGCCTCATGTACTCCCTAAATAGCACCACGTCCTGGAAATTTTACCATTCGCGCCACAATGAGTTTTACTCCTTGGATTTCCCTGAGCTGATGATGGATGCTCAAATCTACTTTTCCAGGTCTGAATGGCTCCTAATGGCACTTTATTTTTCTTTAATCCCTTCACGAAAGAAAAAATTGAACTCCCCCCGATTACTGATTCTTTCATGTGGGCGTGTTTCACCTCTTCACCAACTTCATCAGATTGTTATGTTTGTGGACTTTATTTCGTAAGCGGTTACGGGTATATGAATTTTGGACTTATTAAAGTTGGAGATGAAGATTGGAAATCGGAGAAGTGTCGTCAGGAACACATTTTTCCGATATCGAATTGTGGCCCAGTTTTCCATGGGGGAATGTACTATTTGGTGGACTATGAAGCAAGAGAAATCGGTACATTTGATCCAAGAAAAGATGAAAACCAATGGACACAATTTCGTGCTGAAATAGTTGAGGAAGAAGAGGAGAATGAATTGACGGATGAAGAAGAGGAGGAGACTGAAATAGTTTTGACGAAGAAGAAGAGGAGGAACTCTTGTGAGAGTTACGTGGCAGAAGTGGATGGAGAAATATGGGGTGTATTTGTCACAACAGATGATAGACGAGTTAGTGTTAAGAAGTTGGATTTAACCGAAATGCGTTGGAAGAAGCTCCATAGCTTGGGGAACAAATGTTTATATGTTAGTCCATACGGTTCTTTTGCCGAGACCTGTGCTATTAGTGGAATGGCCAACAAGATATATTTCAGCAAGTTTTATGGCAAGAGCGGCATTATGTATTCTTTGACCACCGGAATGTATCACTCGGTTGCAGGTGATTTTGCTAGCGAAGTAGCTGGCGGGCTGAAACATGTGGATTATGGTGTTTGGATTAACAACTCTCTTCATTAAATTTTTGCGGAGTAATGAATTTAGAATTATGGTGTTTGAACTTTGAATTATTGATAGAGTCCACCAATGAAAAATGTGATGTGATTCTTTTCTTTGTGTTTGGTTTAAGGCCGTATTATTTGCGGATGAATCAATTTAGGATTATGGTGTTTGAATTATTGATATAACTCACCAATTAAAAATGTATTCTTTTCTCCGAGTTTGGTTTAAGGTATTTCATGGCATGCTTGTCAAAAAGTTCCTCGACCTCGTCTGCTAACTTCAAAGCCATGTCTGAGCTGAGAATGTCGTGCGTGTTGGATTCGTTAGAAGAATGTGTACTCCCAAGTTCTTTGCCCTGCAGTTGATCGCTCTCCCAGTAAGATAAGTTAGTTCAATTTCAATTGATTTTTCTATTTCACCAGATTTTGGACTGTGAAATTTCCAATCCTGCTCCACATTTGTGCTGCTCCTAACAAAATCTCCATCTATTGTCAAACATAACATAAAAATTAATAGTGGATGGTTAAATAGTTAAGGGATAATGTAAAACCTTCAAAATACTCCTAAAATTACCAATGCTAGCTGGAGCCATTTGTGAGGTATTCTTGCATTTATTGCAACTGTCAGGGACTATATATAATGTAGTTTGATAACTAGACGGGTTAATTTGTAATTTTACCAACCCCGAGGGGTGGTAAATGTAATTTGCCTTAATTTTCATGAAGTTTGACAAATGTACCATGGAGAAAAATCGGGTAAGATTTTCTGTTATTTTTTTTGCTTCATCTCCTACTTTATTTATATACATACCAAAAGTGTATTCATGATCGGTTGAGATATGGAGGAAAAGATAATTGTGTTATAAAAAAAATTTAAAATAATCTCTATCCAAATCTCAATTGTCCAGTAATACACTTGGCGTGTGTAGGTGGATGAAGCATGCAGGAGATATAGCAAAAAACTATAGCCGCACTTAAAAGTACTGTATGGATAACCTTTTTTTTTTGTAGTGTATACATGGCTCGAGCAGCCAACATAGCAGATACGTATTTTCATAGGTTTATTAAATGGTTCTTATGCCCTTCATCACACATCTTCGAGCGCACTGTAAATTAGGGTTAACGAATTATCCTTAAGAATATATATTATAGACTCAAAAATAATTATGTGAAAAAAAATTAGACAAATAATTAACTATTTGTAGCTAATACTTGCATGAGCCCCCAGTAATATGGTAGAAGAGAAATTGAATAAGCAAGGTTTTTATAATTAAGTGGTATTCATGCAAAATACTCTACCTCTATTAGCATGGGGACCTGCCAGATTGTTGAAAATTTTTCGTTAAAACATTATTTTTCTATAATATTTCATTTGAATTGCAAGAATATATTGATATAATTCTCATTTAAGCTCACCTGGATACAGAGTTGAATGTCGAGCAATACAACCTTATATAAGGGTGATAAGATGATGTTTCTTATTACAGAAAGAAAACGGTGACAATTTGTCTTATTACTAGGTCTTATATCTGTAAGAAGTTAACTTGTGATGCAATGAAGAAATTTACCAGGAGGAGAAGAATAATGAATAATGATGGTTTGTACTTCAAAATAAGAGTACCCTTTGGCAACAAGTGAGAGAATGAATAAGTACCCACAACTACGGCCATTGATGAGTCATCGACTCTCCTCCGCCCTCGTCTCTTCCCCAACACCGTGTTGAATCTCCTTCATCCTTGTCTCCTCCCCATCACTAGCTACTGTCCTCAGTTAAAACTTAGAATTTAGACTTTGGGAGAATTTTCTATATTCCATTGATTTCAAAGTACCTTACGATTACAACAGAGGCTACAATAAATAGGATACAAATACCAACAAAAAAGGAAACAAGATATATACAGACGTGATTATCTAAATCCCGCTAAATCAGGGATTTCTCCAAATCCTAACCGTAATCTCCAACACTCCCCCTCAAGTTGACTGTGGGATCACACACATTCAACTTGTTTAGAACACTTGAGAACACTCTCTCGGTTACAGCTTTAGTGAGGATGTCCGCCAATTGATCTTCTGATCGTACAAAAGGAAGAGTCACGACCCCACTTTCAAGTTTCTCTTTAATGAAATGTCTGTCCACTTCTATATGTTTCGTCCGGTCATGCTGAACCGGATTCTCTGAAATACTTATAGCTGCTCTATTATCACACCATAAACGACACTTCTCTTTCACAGAAAAACCAAGCTCCTCAAGTAACTTTCGTAGCCACAAAACTTCTGTCAATCCTCATGCAACTCCCCTAAACTCAGCCTCTGCACTGGAAAGAGCAACCACCTTCTGCTTCTTGCTTTTCCATGTGACGAGATTTCCTCCAACCATGGTAAAGTACCTGTGACACCCCGCTCGTCTGACGTGTAAGGTACGCCACGTTTTAACCTTTTAATGTGTTTAATTGTGTGATTTTATTTTTCGTGGCCCTGTTTTGAACTCTTTTAGAGTTTAGGGGCCCCTTTGTAATTTTCTCTTTTTAGGGGTTTTTCGGTCACTTCGCGTTAGGTCGAGATTTTGACCTCTTTGACCCCTTCAACGCGTCCGGGGCGGCGAAACGAGTCCGTAGACTCTAAGTTTGCCCAATTCGGATGTCGTTAGCTCGTTCGTTTGATCGTTTTTGCGTACGAGGACCCGAGATATATACCCCGGATCCCCGTTTTGCGTGCCAAAAGATCAGATCTCAGCTGCAGCGTCTTCCTCCAGCGATCCGTCACTGTTCACACGCAGTGGAGGTGTGTTTACACACACATGCTCGTTCTCCCTCGTTTCTCGACGGAATTCGACGAATCAATAGTGGAAATTTATTAGCTCGACGAGCCCGTCACGATGGTACAAGAATCTCGACCAACCGATGAGCGACGGCGACGGAATCGGCGATTTTCAGTAGCGCAGGCGAAGGGTGGCGGAGCCGCCACTTTGGCGGCCATTCGCGGCGTTTTCCGGCGAGCACCGATCGACACGCGCCACCTACCCAGTCAGAAGTGGTCCCTGCGCATCGGATGACGTTAGCGGCGCGGCCAACGGCCACCGGACGGCGGCGCACGCGCCGCCTGAAGCTCACGCCGCCGCCGTGTGAACAGTGTCACGGCGGCGCTCCGGCGACCTTTTCCGACCAAGGTGGTGGTTCCGGCGTCGTGGTGGCGGCAGAAACTTCGGAGCTCAACGGGGGCCTTTTCCGGCCATCTTTTGGCCTCGGGCCCTTCACGAAAGTTGTTCGGAACGACGAGAACTAGTGAACCCCATTTGCTTGACTCCAGATTTTGCCGTTTGGCGGCGGCTGAACGGCGGCCGGTCACTATTCCGGCGGCTCCGGCAGCGGCGTTCCGGCGGGCTTCGGACAGCTCGTTCGCCTCGTTGTGGTGAGTCCATCACCACTTTCCGTTCGTCAATCGGACACTCGGTTTATTTTCTAGGAATTTATTTGTGTATTTGGGACTTATTTGAATTAATTGTTTAAATGTAAATTAATTGCTATATGTTTGAATTGTTGATCGAAATGAATTCCATTGTGTATGAAATCATGTATGATATGAAATGTGATAAGTATGGACTTTGTATTTTGTAAATTGAACCCCCGACTTGTTGATTTTGCTCCTTGGTTAGTCTAGAGGGGGTGTTTGTGTAAATTTGAATAAAGTAGGAATTTGTTTAATTTGAATTAATAGACCTTAATAATGAAATCTTAAATGTAATGTATGAATTGAATATGTAACGTATGAATTTAATGAACTTAGTTTGATTAGAATTTGCCTTACATGAAATATGAAACAGGCTATTATGATTTATTTGATTTGTGAGCTACGTGAATTTGTATGAATTGTTTTGTGTGAGGAATGAAATAATATGAAATGCACTGCGTGAATTTGCATGAAATGAATTGATATGAAATGATATGAACGTGCCTTAATGTGTTGGTTTTGCATATAATTTATATGAATTTGAATCCTGCTTATGTGAGTACATCATTTAAGTGCTTGAGCATTGCCGTGCGTATATGTGGTTCATTCATGTGTCTAAGTCTTGTTCCGGTGTTCAGTTTGTCCAGGTACACCCGGGGTGGTGTTTTGTCGGCCGTGTTGATTCCGGGGTGGATCAAGCGTCTTGTCTTCGGCCTCTTCGGTGTAAGGTGAGGTTAGGATATAGTTACACCTTATTTCAATGTGCTCGGTTTTGATTGCATGTGATTCAATAAGCCTTATATGTATATAACTAAATGTGAAGTATGTATTTGTTGAATATGTCATGAGTTTGGAAGTATGTTAAGCAATGTACAGGCCTATGTATGCCTCTGTGAGCTGATTTGTTATGTTTTGTTATGTTTTGCCACGCGAAGCTATGCTTCTAACCGTATACTTCTCATGAGCCAAGTTTGGCAAGGACCGAGTTTGACTGAAACGGAAAGTGGTATGTATATATGTATAAGTTCGGTCTGTCTGTCTCTGTTGTAGCGGGTTATGATATGATTTGTATGTTGGGCCCCGGAGCTATGGGTAAGGAACCCTCGGGACGGTATAGGGCCGTCGAGGTTCGGCCTGTGCGTAGTCTCCATCCGATATATCACACGCGACCCCTGGGAGTTTGGGAAGGTGTGATATTTCGATGCCTTCGGCGTAAAAACCGGGGAGGGCACGATGTGGGTTCGCTACCCCGCGTGAGTCTGCTATGGATGGTTTGGGCGTATACACCCTTCCATCACTGGAGTTGAGGATGATATGTTATGATATGTATGTAAGTTTTCTGCTTTGTTTCTGATATGATATGTCTGAGGAGTTTGGGAGTGTCTGAGCTCGTACCCGCCGAGTTCTCTATTATGTATATGTTCGGTTAAAGTTCGTGAAACAGGGATAGATTCTAAATTAAGTTAAAAGTTGAGGGTTTATAAGTTGCCGTGTTTTGATTAAAGTTATTCAATTATCCTATATGTATATATCACGGGAAAATGCTTTGGTATGAAAAACCTGTCCCTGAGTTCATGAACATTATGACTTTTGTATCTGCTTTGCTCTACTATATATATAGTGTGCGTGTGTTAACCCCCTCACACAGTCGAGTTAAGACTGACCCCTCCCCTCTTTTGTTTAGTTTGTAGGTTTTGCTCGGGTTTCGTGCTAGGCGGAGTATGTCAGTCAGTTGGAGTCTGTTTTCGAGTCTTTGTTTTGTTTTAGGTTGTCATACATCTGCATTTCAGTACTTATGATTTTTGTATAAATTACGTATATGTTGAATTTGAATTATGATACGGATTGATATGAAGATTTCGGGACAGATTAGGACAGGTTTGCTCTGTTTAGTTGAACCCGTTGGATTTATGATCATTGTTTGATTCGGGATTAGGTATTTATGCTAGTTGAACCCGTCAACTGCTTTTTGAATGTTTGATTTTTGCATGGCTTACTTTCTTGCTTCCGCATGCTTGCAGCTTGGTTTTGTTTGTTCAGGGTAAGTTCCGCCTAGCTTAGGTGTGAGTCTGTCAGTCTCCCGTTCGCCACTGTTTGGCTCATGTACGGACCCTCCATTTCGTATGTGGATCGGACTGTGGTGCGGGGGATGTGGTGACCCACCGTGCGGGTGCTACATCCTTAAGTGGTATCAGAGCTACCAGGTTCAGAACCGGTGCTCTGGAGTCGTGTCGTGTCAGTTTAGGTCGGACGGCATAGGAATACTTGTGCATTGTATTCGCCTGATGTAAAAATTTGACTTCTCTGTATGAATTTGTCTGAGTTTATGTGATTGTGTGCACACTATGATTACGATTTTTGTAAAATTATTATTGTTACGATTAAATTTTATTAAATTACGTGTTGCATCTTCATTACTTAAGTGTTCTTAATTGCTTTCATTACTTGACATACCCATGTACTAACCCACATGCATAGATACTTGGTCCATTTGTGAATTACAGGGTGTTGGCTCGATAACAAAATTGAAGTTGATCGTGACAACACTTTCCACTTCTACAAAATTATGAAGGAGGATTTGAAACTCTCATCTTCTGACTACTTGGATGAAAAGCAAATGGACCTCTACAAGAATTTATAACAAGGAATGAATGCTACTGCTATAAAAACGGGTATTATGCATACATGGCACGTGCATCATGCATTGGAGTAAATTTTAATTATTTTGGATATTGTTCTACGTGCTTGACTGCTTCCTTTGCTGGATATGAGTGCACTCCATTCACATCCCTAACCCCACATGCATTAGCTTCGTGGTTGTACTTTAGGTGTTCTCCTACCTGATCCACTACTTGCTGTCTTGGTCGAAGCAACGTTTGAATTCGAACAGGGTTTGACCAGAAATATACAGTCGAGCCAATAGCTTCAAGATAGGGTGAATGCATGTAAGATAGAATGTTGGGTTGTGGTCAATCTTTCTACACGATGCGATGCTCATAGCCTCATAAATGATTTGATGAAAGTCGGGGTATTTCTAGATCCAAGCTGAATTGTCGTGATGTGGGATTACTTGAAAGACAGGAAATAACAAATGGGAATGATAAAGAAAAGTAAAGAAATTCTGGGTGGATTTCGGCCGATCATGTATAAACAAATGGATGAAAAACAAAAAGGGGAGTTCATTTAATTCTACGAACTCCTAGAGAGTGAACTAAGGAAGTTTGATTAAAGTGACAACCATGAAGAAGACTCGGGAAACAATCGAAGAGTAATTACTAAAGAAAATACAGAATGCTAATTCCATGAGCGTAGAAGACTTCAGGTTCAAGAAATCGTACTTCCAAGCCGTGGAAATGTCCAAGTGATGCTAGATAATTCTGAAGATAAGAAGACCGTGGGGAAAAACAAGAAATCTTTTAACTATTAAGTTGCTTTCAGGATATGTACTTACTACTTGGAGGTACTCGGGAGTAACATGGTTTATAAGAAAGTCAGCATTTCTAACTCTGGAAGGGGTAAGGTGACAATGAAGAGATCAAGACACTTGTATCATTCAGAGAATTCCAAGCAGGAAATCGGGTTACTATTATAAAGACACTCACCAGAGTAGTTACACTTACAAAAAAAAAAAAAAAAAAAAAGGGGGAAAATTGTGCAAGCAATGGAATTTTGTGCCGAGGTCATTGAAGATCAACTCCACCAAATATTGAGGGTAAGGTCATCTTTTACAACGACGGTGTACTAAGCAAGGCGGTGTAAAGAGTCTTCATTTATTTCTCCATGATTGTCCTGAGAGATTTCACATTTGAAAGAAATGGTAATTTCCGAGAACCGAGGATCCTATTGGGATTTCAAGAGATTACACGGATTACTATACCCCGAGAATCAAGTGAGACGATCCAAGATCAGTTGAGTACCCGAGAATCTGTAGGAATACTAAAGAATGCAAGTTTGAACGGGAAGTTGGAACTATGGCCAGTTAAGGAGTTGATTAACCTCTCAAGTTAAAGAAATTGCCAACCTCGACTCCACTACTACGGTGAACGGTACACTGAGTATTCATGGCATTTGCACACATACATTTCATAAGTAATTGTATTTTATTTTATTCTGCTTGACTATGTGACAACGTGTAATGTTTGATGTTACTCGATTGTAATAACGTGACTAACTGCTTTAAATTTCATAACTTAAAATTTGTTGTTGTTGTGAATTTTTGTAAACTAAATGGATTACTTGCTTGTGTGAACTATCCGTACTTCAGTGCTTATGATTACTTTGGTTAATCACTAAACCTTCATGCACCTACAAGCATATTGTGATTTTACTTTACAGAGATTCCATCGCGATATCCCCCTTGAGTTGAGCATGGATGATGAGTTTATACTCTAGGGACACCGATATCAGTTGTGATAAGGTACACCAAACATGCATCACATGTTTTGCATCCAGTGCTACTTTAATGTGTGTATGTATGAATGCTGTATAAGTGAACTTGTGTGCTAGAGAGTTGTTGAGATCTCTCTCTATTTGCGTGTTAGGGAGATGTGGGATTCTCCCTATTTATGTGATAGAAAGATGTTGGATTCTTTCTAATTATGTGAGCAAGAGATGTTGGATTCTCTTGGAGTTAGATGTTTGGGAGATGTTGGATTCTCTCGAATCTAGGGTTTGAGAAATGCTGGATTTTCTCA
This sequence comes from Lantana camara, assembly GCA_037501455.1. Classification (NCBI taxonomy): domain Eukaryota; kingdom Viridiplantae; phylum Streptophyta; class Magnoliopsida; order Lamiales; family Verbenaceae; genus Lantana; species Lantana camara. Next base: position 19,533,040 of record CM074863.1, on the reverse strand, counting down.
AACTAGAATGTTTGGAAGATGTGGAAGTCTGCCAGACCTAGGTTGAGAGACGGGGCTCTCTCGATTACGTGGTTGAGAGACGGGGTTCTCTCAATTCTGTGCCTGAGAGACGGGGTTCTCTCCTTTGATGTGCTGGGGAGACGGGGCTCTCTCTCTTGCGTGCTGAGAGATGGGATTCTCTCATGTTTGTCGCGGTTGAGCTTTGGGTGCAGTGGCCTAGTGGGGGATCGAACGAGTCTGAAGCGACCAAGTCAAGTGTTTGAACAAACCTCTGTGACTACGGAACTCTACAGGGAGTTGATGCAATCAGTGGGAATAAACTTCACCGCCAGGGCTATGACTCTACACGATTTTAGGAGATGGATTGAAGTATTCCAGTTTGAAGCTTTACGACTCCGTAATAGGACCTGAGGACAGGTCCCTTTTGAAGGAGGGGAGATTGTGACACCCCGCTCGTCTGACGTGTAAGGTACGCCACGTTTTAACCTTTTAATGTGTTTAATTGTGTGATTTTATTTTTCGTGGCCCTGTTTTGAACTCTTTTAGAGTTTAGGGGCCCCTTTGTAATTTTCTCTTTTTAGGGGTTTTTCGGTCACTTCGCGTTAGGTCGAGATTTTGACCTCTTTGACCCCTTCAACGCGTCCGGGGCGGCGAAACGAGTCCGTAGACTCTAAGTTTGCCCAATTCGGATGTCGTTAGCTCGTTCGTTTGATCGTTTTTGCGTACGAGGACCCGAGATATATACCCCGGATCCCCGTTTTGCGTGCCAAAAGATCAGATCTCAGCTGCAGCGTCTTCCTCCAGCGATCCGTCACTGTTCACACGCAGTGGAGGTGTGTTTACACACACATGCTCGTTCTCCCTCGTTTCTCGACGGAATTCGACGAATCAATAGTGGAAATTTATTAGCTCGACGAGCCCGTCACGATGGTACAAGAATCTCGGCCAACCGATGAGCGACGGCGACGGAATCGGCGATTTTCAGTAGCGCAGGCGAAGGGTGGCGGAGCCGCCACTTTGGCGGCCATTCGCGGCGTTTTCCGGCGAGCACCGATCGACACGCGCCACCTACCCAGTCAGAAGTGGTCCCTGCGCATCGGATGACGTTAGCGGCGCGGCCAACGGCCACCGGACGGCGGCGCACGCGCCGCCTGAAGCTCACGCCGCCGCCGTGTGAACAGTGTCACGGCGGCGCTCCGGCGACCTTTTCCGACCAAGGTGGTGGTTCCGGCGTCGTGGTGGCGGCAGAAACTTCGGAGCTCAACGGGGGCCTTTTTCGGCCATCTTTTGGCCTCGGGCCCTTCACGAAAGTTGTTCGGAACGACGAGAACTAGTGAACCCCATTTGCTTGACTCCAGATTTTGCCGTTTGGCGGCGGCTGAACGGCGGCCGGTCACTATTCCGGTGGCTCCGGCAGCGGCGTTCCGGCGGGCTTCGGACAGCTCGTTCGCCTCGTTGTGGTGAGTCCATCACCACTTTCCGTTCGTCAATCGGACACTCGGTTTATTTTCTAGGAATTTATTTGTGTATTTGGGACTTATTTGAATTAATTGTTTAAATGTAAATTAATTGCTATATGTTTGAATTGTTGATCGAAATGAATTCCATTGTGTATGAAATCATGTATGATATGAAATGTGATAAGTATGGACTTTGTATTTTGTAAATTGAACCCCCGACTTGTTGATTTTGCTCCTTGGTTAGTCTAGAGGGGGTGTTTGTGTAAATTTGAATAAAGTAGGAATTTGTTTAATTTGAATTAATAGACCTTAATAATGAAATCTTAAATGTAATGTATGAATTGAATATGTAACGTATGAATTTAATGAACTTAGTTTGATTAGAATTTGACTTACATGAAATATGAAACAGGCTATTATGATTTATTTGATTTGTGAGCTACGTGAATTTGTATGAATTGTTTTGTGTGAGGAATGAAATAATATGAAATGCACTGCGTGAATTTGCATGAAATGAATTGATATGAAATGATATGAACGTGCCTTAATGTGTTGGTTTTGCATATAATTTATATGAATTTGAATCCTGCTTATGTGAGTACATCATTTAAGTGCTTGAGCATTGCCGTGCGTATATGTGGTTCATTCATGTGTCTAAGTCTTGTTCCGGTGTTCAGTTTGTCCAGGTACACCCGGGGTGGTGTTTTGTCGGCCGTGTTGATTCCGGGGTGGATCAAGCGTCTTGTCTTCGGCCTCTTCGGTGTAAGGTGAGGTTAGGATATAGTTACACCTTATTTCAATGTGCTCGGTTTTGATTGCATGTGATTCAATAAGCCTTATATGTATATAACTAAATGTGAAGTATGTATTTGTTGAATATGTCATGAGTTTGGAAGTATGTTAAGCAATGTACAGGCCTATGTATGCCTCTGTGAGCTGATTTGTTATGTTTTGTTATGTTTTGCCACGCGAAGCTATGCTTCTAACCGTATACTTCTCATGAGCCAAGTTTGGCAAGGACCGAGTTTGACTGAAACGGAAAGTGGTATGTATATATGTATAAGTTCGGTCTGTCTGTCTCTGTTGTAGCGGGTTATGATATGATTTGTATGTTGGGCCCCGGAGCTATGGGTAAGGAACCCTCGGGACGGTATAGGGCCGTCGAGGTTCGGCCTGTGCGTAGTCTCCATCCGATATATCACACGCGACCCCTGGGAGTTTGGGAAGGTGTGATATTTCGATGCCTTCGGCGTAAAAACCGGGGAGGGCACGATGTGGGTTCGCTACCCCGCGTGAGTCTGCTATGGATGGTTTGGGCGTATACACCCTTCCATCACTGGAGTTGAGGATGATATGTTATGATATGTATGTAAGTTTTCTGCTTTGTTTCTGATATGATATGTCTGAGGAGTTTGGGAGTGTCTGAGCTCGTACCCGCCGAGTTCTCTATTATGTATATGTTCGGTTAAAGTTCGTGAAACAGGGATAGATTCTAAATTAAGTTAAAAGTTGAGGGTTTATAAGTTGCCGTGTTTTGATTAAAGTTATTCAATTATCCTATATGTATATATCACGGGAAAATGCTTTGGTATGAAAAACCTGTCCCTGAGTTCATGAACATTATGACTTTTGTATCTGCTTTGCTCTACTATATATATAGTGTGCGTGTGTTAACCCCCTCACACAGTCGAGTTAAGACTGACCCCTCCCCTCTTTTGTTTAGTTTGTAGGTTTTGCTCGGGTTTCGTGCTAGGCGGAGTATGTCAGTCAGTTGGAGTCTGTTTTCGAGTCTTTGTTTTGTTTTAGGTTGTCATACATCTGCATTTCAGTACTTATGATTTTTGTATAAATTACGTATATGTTGAATTTGAATTATGATACGGATTGATATGAAGATTTCGGGACAGATTAGGACAGGTTTGCTCTGTTTAGTTGAACCCGTTGGATTTATGATCATTGTTTGATTCGGGATTAGGTATTTATGCTAGTTGAACCCGTCAACTGCTTTTTGAATGTTTGATTTTTGCATGGCTTACTTTCTTGCTTCCGCATGCTTGCAGCTTGGTTTTGTTTGTTCAGGGTAAGTTCCGCCTAGCTTAGGTGTGAGTCTGTCAGTCTCCCGTTCGCCACTGTTTGGCTCATGTACGGACCCTCCATTTCGTATGTGGATCGGACTGTGGTGCGGGGGATGTGGTGACCCACCGTGCGGGTGCTACAGTACCCTGAGGTGAAACGTCGATCATCCTGATTTCCTGCCCAGTCTGCATCTGTGTAGGCCTCAATAGATAGATTGGCGTGTTTTTGAAACAAAACCCCTCTTCCAGGCGATCCTTTGAGATTTCTAACAATCCTGAGTGCTGCCTCCATATGATCACGCTGTGGTCGGTGCATGAACTGACTCAATACACCCACTGCATAGGCAATGTCTGGCCTAGTAGGGGATAAGTAGATCAGCTTCCCAATGAGATGTTGGTATCGGCCTCGATCCACTATTTCTGCCTCGTCTGTGATCTTCAGTACATGATTAACCACAATAGGAGTCTCCGCTGGTTTGCTGTCAAGTGGTCCCGTCTCTGCTAATAGATCAAGTACATACTTCCGTTGGGAAATAAAGATTCCCCGCCTCGACCTAAGTACCTCAATTCCTAAGAAGTACTTTAACTCCCCCAAATCTTTCCTTTCAAACTCCTCAAACAGATTTGTCCTCAATTGCTTAATTTCCTCAAGATCATTCCCAGTGATGATCATATCGTCCACATAAATGATAAGAAAGGTTACTAGCTCACCCCTTCTCTTAAAGAACAAAGTATGGTCCGAATTACTCTGTTTGAACCCATACTTTCTCGTAGCAACTGTAAATCTTCCAAACCAGGCTCTTGGAGACTGCTTAAGCCCATAGAGTGCTCTCTTCAACCTGCATACTTCCCCATCACAAAACTGTTCAGAGAATCCTGGTGGAGGTTCCATGTACACCTCCTCTTCCAACTTACCATGTAGGTAGGCATTTTTTACGTCAAACTGATGCAACGGCCAATCCTGATTAGCTGCTATTGAGAAAACTACTTTGATAGTGTCAATCTTAGCAACTGGAGAAAACGTCTCTGAATAATCCACTCCGTACATCTATGTATACCCCTTGGCTACCAACTTAGCCTTGTACCGCTCAATGGACCCATCGGATCGATGTTTGATGGTGAACACGCATCTGCAACCTACTGGTCTCTTTCCTGGTACTAATCTACACTTTTCCCAAGTCATGTTCTTTTCAAGGGCCATCATTTCTGTTTTCATGGCCAACTTCCACTCATCTTTCTTCTGAGCTTCTTCAACTGTTCTAGGAAGCACATCACCGTAGACTGCTGTTGAGTATGCTCTAGCTGTCACTGTTAGCTTTCCCTGTGCATAATCAGCTACCGGATACTGAGATTTTCTGGGTTCATACTCTGGTTCATACCTCCTTGGAGGCACTCCCCGATTACTCCTTGGTGGAAGGATATTCCGGTGACTTCCCGTGGGCTCCCCCTGAACTTGTCTTTCCTATTCCTGTACTTCTTCCTGAACCTGTCTTTCTGAATCTTGTAATTCCTCCATGTGCAGATTATCAATAGTACCAACAGTATTATTATCAAATGAGGAAGTTTCAAGGGGTACCTCAGGAACATTCAGTGGTTCGGATCCTGGGACTGGTGCTGACACGAGGGGCTGAACTGTGGGAGAAGTGTGCTCGGTGGTCCCGCCTACTGGGTCTTTTGGGTCCGGATCTGGCATAGTGGAGTATGACACCCAACTTAGTGGATCTATAGACTGCTCCCCCTGACCGCTAGGTTGGGTGTGGTAGAAGAACTCGGTTTCTAGGAAGTTACAGTTCATGGTGGTGTACATGCGTCGTGTGGACGGGTGATAACAACGATACCCTTTTTGATTGACTCCATACCCAACAAAGACACATTTAACTGAACACGGATCAAATTTAGTACGTTCCTGTTTAGGGATATGAACAAAGACTGAACACCCAAAGACACGAGGCTGCAGAGTCAGAGGTGTGGGAACACTAACATATCTAGAGAGTTCTGAGAGAGGTGTCTTAAGATTAAGAATCTTAGTGGGCAGTCTATTGAGAAGGTAGACAGCTGTGGCAATAGCTTCAGGCCAGAAGGACTTAGGAACACCTGCATCAAACATAATGGCCCTAGCGATTTCAAGGATGATCCTATTTTTACGTTCAGCAACCCCATTTTGTTCAGGTGTATGAGCACAGGTGGTTTGGTGAACAAGCCCCTTTTCTGAGAAAAACTGTTTAAAGCTGGAATTAACATACTCCTTCCCCCCCCAAAAAAAAAAAATTATCTGACCGAAGGATCTGTATTTGGGCATTAAACTGAGTTTGGACCATGTTATAAAATTGGACAAACTTAGAAAAAACGTCTGATTTATGTTTCAAAAAGTATATCCAAGTCATGCGCGAGCAATCACCAACAAATAAAACAAAGAAACGGAAACCAGAGTGAGAACCCGTATATGGAGTTGGGCCCCAGACATCTGAATGTATCAGGAAAAAAACTGTATTCACACGGGTTCCAGAATAGTGATATGACTGTTTATGACTCTTGGCTAGAATGCAAGTTTCACAGGATAACTGACTCTGACTTCTAGACGGAAAAATACTTGGAAAAAGTAAATGCAAATAGCTAACCGATGGGCGACCTAACCGACGATGTCATAGCCACTGCTACCTCTCAACGGTCCCGTGAGCCAACGCTGCAGTTCCGTGTTGAGCCACATCATCCACATAGTACAACCCATCACGTTCAGTTCCACACCCAATCACTTTCCCCGACTGAATATCCTGCAAAAGACAGAAACCAGAATAGATCACTACAACGCAATTTAATTCTCGGGTAACATGACTAACTGAAAGCAACTTGCAGGATAAACTGGGAACATATAAACAATTTTTCAAGGTTAAGGAAGGAGATATATCGATCGTTCCGGTGCCCTGAACTGACAATAGATCCCCGTTAGCACACTGAATAGCTGGTCTCGTAGACTTTGACACTGTAATTAAGTCATTATGGTTAAAAGTCATGGTATCGGTGGCCCCGCAATCAAGGATCCACTCGGCTGGCTTGGGTCCTTGGGTTATATAGGCACTTCCGCATTTTGGAGGATTATTCTGAGTTTCCACCAAACTTGGGGGGCCATTCTGTAAAGAATTAAAAAATTGGGGACCAATCTGAACTTTCTCCAAACTTTGGGAACCAATCTGCAAAAGGTCGGAACTTTGGGGACCACATTGACTGCCATCATAACCCGGGGGACCATACTGAAATTAATTATTTATAGGGGGTTGGGTTTGCAAATCCCCAACCCTAATATCTCAGTTTGTGGCCATTTCATTGATTTTATCCGCTGCATCCCATTTCTCTGCATAATCGAGAGAAACACCAATCTCTCTCGCCGCCATCATCTCTTGGCCTCCATCTGGTCTTCCGATAACCGGCGGCACTGGATTCGCCGTAGGCGACCTCCGCTAGTATTTGGTTATTGGTGGCTTCCGCTGAATCTCGGTTGCCGTTGTCTGCTACTGAGAAATCGCCGCCTGTGACGACTGGAAAAGCTTCGCTGGTGTACCAGTACGCGATTGAGTCCTGAAGCCCGGCGGAGCTGAGTTCGCCGCCGGCATCGCGAGTGCTGCTGCTGCATAACCTGTTTCCGCCGGTGGTCTGTGCACTCAGTTTACGAGGCCTGGTGGCACTGGGGTCGCCGCCGGCTTCTCGAACGCATAGCCTATCCGCAGTTCTTCCGCTCTGTCCTTGCTGGTGACGGCGGCGATGGCGGCACTTCTTTTGTTGCCCCAGTCGTTGCAGCACTGATGAACAGATCTGACGCTGCTAGGAGAACAGATCTGACGCGATGATGATGCCGGCTCTAGTGGTGGCTGGTCTGAGCGCGGTTTGGAAAAAATTCCCCCGTTTTTGGTCATGGTGGTAAATGATGAGCCCGGAAAAATCGTCGGAAGGCTGTGGACGATAATCCTGCTCTGATACCAAGTTAAAACTTAGAATTTAGACTTTGGGAGAATTTTCTATATTCCATTGATTTCAATGTACCTTACGATTACAACAGAGGCTACAATAAATAGGATACAAATACCAACAAAAAAGGAAACAAGATATATACAGACGTGATTATCTAAATCCCGCTAAATCAGGGATTCCTCCAAATCCTAACCGTAATCTCCAACATCCTCATCAAATCTTAAGGTATTCGGGTTTTTTGGAGTTGGAACTTTTTCTTTCTAGGTCCCAGGGGGTGTGTGTGTGTGTGGAGTTGTAGGTGAGCTGGGTGGTCATGGTGTGATTTGTGGGTTTGCTGGGTTGGAACCTGGTGGTAGGGGTGGCTATGGCGCACGTGAGGCGGTGGCAGTGGTAGAGAGGTACAACTCTGATGGATTATGAGAGGCGAGACTTTCTCTTCTTGGTCGAAAACAAGCTGAATTTGCTCGGTCTCTTCAACTACCTGCACTCGTCTCTCTTCTAACTTTTTCTTTTTGGCCGTCGACATGGATGACATCTCCTTTGAGTGCTCGGGATCGACTATATCATTGTCCCAGAACTCGTTAGCAGTTAGAACGGGAACTACCTGTTTGTTGCGAAATTTCAATTTCTCCATTAATATCATGAAGTAGCAGGTCCAGGAGGTGGGCACATCGCATCTCCCTGGCCATAGGTCGGGATTATGGCCTAGAAGTCGACTCTCCCTGGCCTTCCAAAGATGATGTTGTAGGTCGAGGGCATGTCAACCACTAGATATTTGACTTCTACTACTAAAACGTTCTAATGCAATATTTATATCTTATTATGTATGTAGTACAAATTTTTGGGGAGTAAAATAAAAATCTCCAAACTGATGGGGAGTTATTTGCAACTGCCTCTTTTATTCTCAACTAATTTCTGAATTATATAGTGATATAAATAATTATGGCTAAAAATTAGATATGCATGCTAGATGATTACAATTTACACCAAGTCATAAAAATGCTATCTTCGCCCATTTCATGCCATTGTTATGGTGTTGGAACGACAGAAGCATGAAAAGAGTTATAAAAGTCTGAATTATAAATTGAAATATTAGATCAGATTTATATACCTGATCTAGACACTTAAACTCCCCACAAAGTGATTTTTCAACTAATAAATTACATAGAATTTGAACAAATTAATCCACTCTTAAAATTCAAAGAAAATTGTAGAAATACAAATTAACTTTCGGAAGATGATCATTCAGGCTTATAATATGATTGATTGATCCTCGATTAAAGATGATTATCTCTAGGAAAATCAAATTTCCGAGTAAAGATAGAGCATTAAATAGTTAAACTACACCAAACTGTTAAGTTCCACTATTTTATGGTAAAAGATGCTCTTCATGTGTGATCATAAATGAATAAGCAACCATACTAGTTACTAAGAAGCTATTGCTAAGAAATGCCCATTAAAATTGGACGACAACTTTGGTAAGCACAAGAGGAGAGGATCCCAGAGTAGGAGACTTCAGTATATAATAGAGCATAGATGGAGCTTATAAACTCATCATCAAAAGAAGAATTAGGTAATCCACGACTTTAAATTATTCCTATACGTACATAAAAATAATTTTAAATTTGATTCTATTATATACATGTTGATATATATACCGTATTCTTGTAGCCATGCTATCTTAAGATCAATTAGCTGCTCCATTTTTCAACACGAGAATAGCTCATCTATACTAACTAATTAAACTTTCAGTGAAAATGAGAGATCGGGATGTGCCTCTACAACCTTGAAACTGAAATTGAAATTTCTTGATTTGACTTGTATTCAGTGAGTACAAAGCCAATTGAGATTCATCGGTTTCTACCATTAACCACTCATTCCTCCAACAGAAAAAGGGACGATTGAATGCGGGAAAAGGTGCTATTACAAATTCTTTCGTCCATGACTCCGTGATACCATATTCCTTCAGATGGAACCACCTCCATGGTGAAGAAGAGCCAGACACATGTTTAAGACCACTAGACCTTGATGCTTTCCACAGGTAATTGGGAAATGCTCAGTACGTACATCAAACGCAAGGATATTAGCCATACCAGGTGGTCGTTTAATTTCAATATCTCCTGTGCACCAATGAAATGCGCCATTGAAGAAGACCTCAAATTATTTGTTTATCCTAGAATAATCAAAGCATTGTTTTCACCAACTCCCCAATTAACTAAAAATCCCTTCGAGAATCTCTCCATGATTTAAGTAATTGCATTAAACACGAAAGAAATATCAATTCTAACCAACATAGCATCTGCTTCGTTCAGTTGGACTATAATTCCCATAATACAGTTAGACATCATTAATATTTTAATGCTAATCGTCACAAATATCGCATACTAAATTAACACTATCGAGTATAAGTGTATAACCAATGACTATATGTATATTACCCAACTCCAACTCCACGCAATTGGAAAATCAAATTATACACAATAACAAATAAAAAAGAAAAAATATGAATATTATAAGGTGAAAGTTAAACCCGTTTAGATCTCACGATGTTCGAAAATAAATTTTGAGTTCCAACTAGAAAATAAATTAGCTACTAATCGTTCCTATGAATTGATCCATTGGAATTGAAGAATGTCGGAATCCACAATTAAATCCTAGAATTTCCAAATATTTGCAATGTCTGTCTGGTTTTCTCTGAAAAATCAATTTATGATCGAAAATGTCTACATGACTGTCCAATTTATATCGATGGCATGGCAGAGAGGTAGACATTTCCGGCACGTATTGATTTCCAAAAAAAAACCGGACATACTTTACAAATTTTTTAAAGTTATCGGACATATGTACAGAGTTTACCAACAACTGAATGAATTGAGGTCAGAGAAATATATATATACCTGCAAACTATATACGCCGTAGTTGTACTAGCTCACTTAATTCTTTCACAAGCTGTGTTAGACCTTGTACAATACAGATGCGACTTCTGCAAACAAAGAGACACTAAAGAAAGTTGAAAGGGCGATTAGCTGTGTGGTTTTAGCACTGACATAATGTCCTAATCAAATGTAGTACACACCGTATTCCCTTAAGACTGTGTGTGGTTGTGAACAAACATTTTGATCAATTAATCTGAAACTGAAGCTCCAGAATAAGACCAAAAGCAAACTAGGCCTCAAGTCGATGTTGAGGTGAGATTGTAAGTACAGATACAGATTATATGATAGAGAATGCAAGACATCTCTAGCATGGAAAAATATAATTCTTAGGGCATAGCACAAGCAGCGCTCGCCTCTCACTCCCATTTGATCCAAAGAAGATGTTAAAGAATTCATAGCAAATAAAAAAGAGATTACAAACTCAAATTTCAAATTCCCTTTAAAAATCATAAATCCTTTAATCACACTTATAAGTTACAAGCACAAGCCATCCAAAGAACAATAAAACGGTCCTCTAAGGAGAGCTATGCAAAACATAGACACTTTAAAAATCCTCAAACCAATTTCCAAACCAGACATACACATAGTAAAACAAATAAAAATTATCGGACAAACATATGAAGATGCCAAAAAAAGGGGCACCAAACATCAAATTCCTCTTTGCTCTCCGAAACAAAAGAAGCTTTCAGTATATATCCGAAGCTAACTCCACTCCCCTGCAATCAAATGGTCCATCTTTTTGATTTCCTTCTTCTTCACATCATAATAGTCGAGACTCTCTTGCTTAGCATCCATAAATATTTTCCCATCCCGATAATCCAATGGGACAATAAAATTCATCACATCATTAGTATATGCATTCATATCTATACTATACTCTCTCTCCCATCTATGATTCTCCAAATCCTTTAAAACCCATATATCTATAGTCGAAGGACGTGCCATATTATCCACCAAACACAATTTCCCGCCTAATTCCACCAATGACCACGCCCCATGAGGGTCCCAACAACCTTCGGGAGGAGAAACCGTTCCAAAGTCTTCCTTTTCAAGATCAAAAAACACAATGGCCTCATCGCCCGACTGATTTTACTCGTCCCAAATCATCCAATAGAAGGCATTTTCAACCAATACGCCCCACCCACGAACAATGAAGGGACAATTTATGTCTAGAACCTTCCATTCACAATCTTGCCCATTTTTCAACCTCAAAACCTCACAGCCAATGTCATAATCCACATCTATATCCAAACTCCTATCAAATAAATGCACCAAAATATATTCATCCCTCTCTTCCACATAACCCACACCGGCATTTACCTCGCCCGAAGTACAACAACTTGCCTCGGGTAATTTCATCATCAATTGGGTACTAGGGTTACAAGCGTAAAACCCACTCTCACTCACAAAGCAAACTAGATCCCACTTGGAAGGCAGCATTTCAATGTTCTTCTCGTTGTCGTGTAGATACAACGAGAACTCCAGATTTTTGCTAGACCCATCAAGGTTTAGAGCGGTGAGATCGATCCTGGTGCAATCTTTGACGTGGGTCTCTTCTAAAAGTGGAATCTTTTTTACCAAGAGTATGTTTGGGCTGCGCAAACAGAGGTCTCGATGCATGGAAATGAAGTATGGATCTGTAATTAAGTTAAGCCATTCCCTTGAAACACATTTGAACTTACCAAGGGAACTTACAGGGAGCTTGGCGAGGATGTTGACGACCAGATCAGTGGGAAGCGTGGGGTTCAACATCTGCTCCGAAACGGCGTCGTCTTGGGGCGATGATGGTGGAGACAACTTCATCTTTCTTTGCTTGTTGAGAGAGAAGAAGAATCAATATCAATTGTGCGTCCTCAGCAGTCGCACATTTTCAGTCAGTGTGCAGTGTGAGAGAGAAGAAAGGAAGACGCGTTCTTGTTTTGGAATTTTGGGTAAAGTCGGTTTGTTTGGCACTTTCGTATGGGTCCGAATGGCAATTGGCATCTATTTCCATGGAAATGTTATTTTACAGCCACAGGAATACAACTTTTTCTTCTAGCCACCAAACTATTACTCTCTTTTATTTATTTATCTATTTATTATTTTTGGACCAAACTACATTACTTTGGAAAATAAAGGGTGTGGTTTGAAAATGCCTTTGCAAAATCCTAATTTTTCATAAATTTTCCTATTTAAACGATGTTAAATTAATGTTTTTCCATGCTTTTATTTTTCTAAATTTCTTAACCACTTGAGCTTAATTCTTGGAATTATTGACCAACACTCTCTCTTCTCTTCTTTCTCTATTGCGATAGAAAAGTACAGAGAAATAAGACGAGAATAACACCAATTTTTCGGCTACTGGTGGAACGACGACGAAGATAGTGTATTGGGAAGGTTCACAACGGGTAGTGGTCAGCACGGTGTTCTTATAACTATCTTGGATGGAAGTGGGGTGCTTCTAGGCTTGTTTGACATGGGGATGCTATTAACGATGAAAAATTGATGAGATATTGTTAGAAATTTGGATATTTGAGACTGACACGGGTATTCTTTATCCATAAAATTTTCATCGAGCCCACTTTTGAAAATATACTTTAGATTGCAATCGATACACTTTCAAGATATATGTCAAGTTCTGTTCGTTAAATAAATTTAATTTTGGGAGATAATACTTCTTTGAGAATTAGGTGAGGTTTTGTTGTGTATACCATGAGCTCAGGGGAATATATTAGTACGAACCAAATAATTGGTTAATTGATGAAGTTAGTGGAGTGAATTAATTACAGCATCAATAGATTGTTAGTGGTCTCAAAATTAATTTATAGATTACTGTTTTTAACTCAACAGTTACACTCAACTTACTCCAATAACCAAATTTCCAATTATTGGATTAAATTGAGTCGAATTCAATCCACAAAATAAGCGTCGGGCTTAGAGATAGAGCTTCGAGTTCCTAGCGACCGGAGTACTAAAGAAAATATAGAATGAAGTATCCAAAATTTTTTTTTTTTTGGTCGACCAAGAGCAGCACACAGGGACTAAGACCCTCCTCCTTCGTCTCTCCAATTCTTCAGCTCAACAGGCTCTTCATTCCAAGTTACCACATCCTCGCGGAGCTGGTGTCCCAATCTAGCAAGAAAGTCTGCGTGACCATTGCCATACCTGCCCACATGATTCAAAGTGATTTCCCATGGCTTTCTCATGAGAGTTCTGCAGTCTTCTACCACGTTGCGATAGGCATGATGTTCAACATCTCATTCTTTCACTAAGTTCACAACCGTTATGGAATCGCATTCCACCTCGATTTTACCAACTCGCCGTTCCCACGCGAATTTCAGGCCCTCCCTAAGCCCTAGCAGTTCGGCCAGAACTATGGGCACATCACCACACTTCATTGCAAACCCCCCAAGTCATGCTCCCGTTTCATCTCTAATGAGTCCCCCGGCTACCGCCGTTTGCAGGTTCTCCAGCCTGCTTCCGTCCGTGTTGAGTTTAACCCACCCCGATGCAGGTTTGGTCCAAGTAACCTAGGTTCGTTGAATAACTTTTCTCCATTTTTTCGTTTCCAGCTGGACTATATCATTTGCCAACAGGAGCGCTTTCTTGAGGGTAGCGGTGGGTTGTTCCCGCCTGTGCTGGAATTCCCACAAGTTCCTTGCCTTCCAGATGCACCAGCATGTAGCCACAAAGATGTTACTCCAGCTGGCCCCAAGATTGTTATTGGTCCGTAGGCGAGCCTTTATGTCAGTTTTAAACCAATTTTCCCTAACCGAACCGTAGAACCTTTCCAGGTCATTCCTATGAACGATAAGCTCCCACACTCTTCTCGAGAAAGGACAAAGCTTCAGGACTTGTTGGATATCTTCGCAGGCCGAATCGCACCGATTGCAGGCGGCGCTATCCCCAATGCTCCGATCCAGCCTTAGAGAATTTGTCATAAGGCTACTATGCTAAATCAACCACACAAAGAACCTCAGCTTGTTGGGGAGTTGTTGTTTCCAGATCCATCCCCACTCATTTCCAATTGTGTCGGCACTGTCTCTCTGTATGTTATAAGCTTCTTTACATGTGAACACACCTGTATTAGTGCCCCTCCAAATTGGTTTGTCCCGCACAGCCCTGTTGAAAGGTAGTGGTACAGCGTTGATCTCCCGCATGATGTCTGGCGGAAGCGGAGTCTTCAAACGATCAAAACACCAGCCTCCACTCTCACTAATGATAGAGGTTACTTTCAGGTGATCATCTTCAGAGTGAATTTTCCCTTGGAGCCTATCCCTGAGTCTTCCACCTTTGCTCCAAGCGTCATCCCAAAGTGAAACGGTTCTGCCATCACCAATTCTCCAACCCAAACCCTCTTTCATCTTATGGACACTCCTCACAATGCCCTTCCAAGCCCGAGATGTGTTCGGTCTCGGCTGGTGCTCCCATATATCATCTCCTTTAAGATACTTTGATTCGAATATCTTCCCCCAGGAGGATTCTTCTCTCATCGCTATTTTCCAACCCGACTTGGCTAGCATTGCAATGTTATTTTTTCGGGCCTCTCTTATCCCTAGTCCCCCCATCTCCTTACTTTTTATAACCTTATCCCAACCCACGAGGTACGTTTTCTTCTTCGAGATGTCCAACGACCAAATGAAACTCCGATTAATCTGATCCAACCTGTTACAGATGGAGCTAGGGATTCAGTTGGTGTGCATGTGGTATACCGGTATGGAAGTCATCACAGACTGCACCAAAATGACCCGTCCCGCTAAATTCAAACTTTTTGCTTTCCAGCTGCTGAGTTTGTTCTCAACCCTTTCAATAATGTGGGCAAAAAACTCTCTTTTATTTCGGCCCCCTCCCAACTTAACATTGAGATATTTCCCAAGATCCTTAGTCTCATCAATACCCACTGTGCTCGTGATCGCCCTACGATAGCTTTGTGGAGTCTTGGTACTGAACATGACCTTTGATTTAGCCTTGTTGATTCTAAGGCCTGAAGCTTCGCAAAAGCGTTTGACAACATCTTTGATGATTGTCGCATTTTTAGTATTGGCTTTTGCTGTCATGATGATATCGTCTGCAAAGAGCAGGTGGGAAACTTTCGGACCCCCATGACAAACCGGAATAGGTTCCCAAGTGCCATTCTCAACAGCTTCCTCAATGAGATAAGAGAGGCGTTTGATGCACATAACAAACAAATATGGCGACAGGGGGTCACCTTGTCGTATCCCACAGGTCGGGGCAATAGGATTTGTGGGTTCTCCATTCCACAAGATGCGCGACTTAACACATTTCACACTACTCATAATCAAGTTGATGGTGGTCGTCGGTAAACCAAAGAAAGCCAACGTTTCTTGCATGAAATCCCATTCAATTTTATCATAAGCCTTCTCAAGATCAATTTTAAAAACCATACCTCCATGTTTCTTTTTGGATTTGTAAAGTGTGTCCAGGAGCTCCTGCATAACCAAAATGTTGTCGTGTGTACTTCTCTTTGGGATAAAGCTGCTTTGATACGGGCCAATAAGTTCAGAAATATGTGGCTTCAAGCGCAGCACAAGCGTCTTCGTTAACAGTTTCAAAATCACGTTACAAAGAGCAATCGGGCGGAATTCACTAGCATCCTTGGGGTTGGGCGTCTTCGGGATGAGACAGATATAAGCCGGTCCCATTTCGTCGTAGACAGAGCCTTTATTGAAACACTCCACCATCAGTTTATGGATGTCTTCACCAACCGTGTCCCAATTTTTCTGGTAGAAATAGGCTTGGAATCCCGGGCCCGGCGCTTTGTAGGGATTCATGGAGCGGAGGACTTTAGTGCTTTCTTCCATCGATGGTTCCATAGAGAAGGCGTCCCTCGCTTCCGTTCGCAGTTGACGTTGGAATCCGCTGCGAGGAAGTGTAATTCTTGTCGGACTCCCTCCCGATGTAAACAGAGTTGAGAAGAAGGAAGTAACGTGATCCTGCAATTTGAGTTAATCAGAGGTTCACTCCCCGTCGACCTTTAGGGTCTCAATCCGATTTCACTTCCTTCTGCAGAGAGTTGAGAGGTGAAAAAACCTTGTGTTTTTATCCCCCAAAGCCAACCAATTTACTCTCGATTTCTGGAACCATAGGGCCTCTTCCTGTTGAAGGGTAAGGTTATATTCCACAATGAGTTCCTGTTTGAGTCCTTGTAGGTGTGCATGTAGTGACGGGGACGCTATTCGTTGCATCCCTTCTATCCGGGCTAAGAGTTCTTTCTTGCGTTTAAAGATGCTGCCAAACACCTTGCGGTTCCATTTTTTCAGGGCATGGGGTAAACGTTTCAGATTAACCAAAGCTCCCGCTTCCTTCAACCATTCATTCTCAATCAAGGCTTTGCAGCTCGGATCCGTGTCCCACGCAATCTCAAACCGGAACGGTTTCTCCATAATGACTGTCTCCGTGATTGTGTTGACTAAGATAGGGTTATGGTCGGAATGGAGTCTTGGTAGTACTCGTACACTATGGTCAAGGAATTTAATAGTCCAGTCAGAGTTGTCAATGGCTCGATCGAGCCTTTCCCTGACTCTTCGGCCACCCGTTACTGTGCCCGTCCAGGTGAACTTCGGTCCCGTTGCACCCAAATCCATAAGGTTACATCTGTCAAGGTTTGCTTTAAAGCGTTCGCATCTGTTCCAATTTACTGCCCGTCCTCTGCTTTTCTCACTCGGATACAAGATGTCATTGAAATCCCCTAGAAGTAGCCATGGCATACCATGCGTTTCCCCGAATTCCTCCAGTGTATTCCAGAGATCGTCCCACCGCCGTACCATAGGGCTTGCATAGACGCCGATGATGAGCTAATCCTCCCCAATTGCGTTCTGGATTAGAGCGTGTACCGACTGGAAAGTGGAGCCCAATATCTTAATACTGACATTGGTGTCATTCCAAAGCATCCACACACCCCCCTCGCGACCATTGGTAGGGGCACGGAAGGCACTATTGAAACCCAAATGTGTTGAGATGTCCTCAGCTCGGCTGTCCGAGACTTTTGTTTCAAGCAAAAATACTATGTCAGGGTGATAGGCTGACTGCATATTCTGGAGATGACGTCTACACTCCTCGTTCCCCGCTCCTTGACAATTCCACGATATTATCTTCATGGGAAAGTTGTGGGTATGCGTGTGACCCCTACTGGCGGGTCCAACCATTCTCTTCGCCATTCAAATTGGCGTCTCGGTCTTCCATCATCATTGAGGTTTCTCCTAAGGTACTATCTCCTCCTTTCAAACTGCGCTCGCTCGGGTTAGGCTCTAAGGCGAAGGTTGTTCCGAAACTGTTGTCATCAGGCGAGAAGAGGTTGTTGTAATAGGATTCTTCAACATACCCCGAGCCTTCTTGCTGTGCGGCATCAGTCATCCCAGTCATGCGCCATCTTTCCAATGGGATGCGTCGCCGATCAACCTTCCAACCCTCAGTATCTCTTGGGCTTTAGAGCTCTAAATTGGTCTGCATCGCAGCAATCGGATTGTGGTAGGCTCGTATCTGGTTCTGGGCCATAGCGTTGGTCCTGTCGCTTAACGGATTTCGTGTGCCACTGGGCACTTTGCGGCCTGACTTGCTACTCTTACTGGGCTAAAAGAATGGCCCACCAACCTGTGTAGAATCACTATTAGGGACCTTGGATGAATCTCTTGCTGGTACGACATTAATGTTGCCCCCCGCGATTTCCTCCCACGATTTTGTTTCCAATCTTCCTTCCCTCTCCGTATCAAATCCCTGCTGATCAGGCGCATCCTAGTCCATATCCGCTATGATCTCGTAGCGGTTATTGCGCCGCTGATTAGCGTCTCTAGTCGTGGATGGCGCCCTAGCCGTAACTGGCGTATTCTTCACGCCGCCGACGGGACGACCACCCCTTCCCTTCTTGGCAATCATCCAGCTCCCGTACATTGGGTTCTTCGTCTTTTCCGGCAAGGCAGTGTCTGGCTGTTCCGCTGTTTCCCCCTTCTCCGCTTGGTTCGCCGCGGCATCCCCACCACTCTTCTCGGGGCACTGATTTATCCGATGGCCCACACGGCCACAATGGAAGCAGATGGCCGGGAGATTCTCATATTCGATTGGGTAGAGCATGTCGTCCACCTCCACGGCACTGCGTAGCGGTTTGTTAAGGTCGATTTGGACACAAGCTCGCGCGTATTTTCCTTTAGCACCCCAATAAGTGTTCTTATCGATTTTAATCGGCGTCCCGACAGCACGGGCGACATACCACATCATTTCTTCTTTGTAGTATTCTATGAACATCTCTGGAATTCGTATCCATGTGATGGCTGTCGTGATGCGGTCTTTCGAGGCCTGGAACTTCGGCATCCATTTGCGAACGACAAGATAATGCCCAGAGATGACCCATGGCCCCTCCGTGAGGATGTAGGAGGCCTTTTCCTTGTCCATCAGTTTGAGTATGTAGCACCCGTGTCCCAATTCGACGAGGTTAAAACCTCCGTGCAAATTCCATAGCTTCTCAATCCGGGTGGAGAGCAAGTTAACATTGACACTTCGCCCCAAGATCCGTAGGATCAGCGTGTCACGCAGGCAGCTTGGAGTGACTCGCGGTAATCTTCATCGATGATTATTCGTGGATATGGGTGTTCCGGAGACGGCTCAATGATGCGGATCTTGTCAAGGTTTTCCATGGTGGATTCACAGAATTTCACATCCTCCAAATTCCAGCCGGTGAGCGATTCCAGATAGGAGTTATTGACTGTGTCCCTCGGAGGATCTAGATTAGTGACCTCCATTGCTGCTTCACTTGTTGCCAGCGCATCGTTCGTGACCGTCTTCTTGAATTTTCTGGTGCTTCTTCTCGTTTGGTCGAATTCTTTACTAGAGAGAGGCGGAAAGTTTTCTCCCCCTAGAGCCATTAGGTGTTAATTGTAGCTACGAAAATTTAAAGAAATGATGAATGAAGTATCCAAATGTAAACTAATAAATTATAATAGTAACAGATGTCATGATAAGTTGGCAAACTGAAACATCATTCCTAAAATACTTCCTAAATAAGTTTCCATGCGATTTTTCCCAACTCTAAGTGCTACAATTTCTTATTTACAATAGTTTGAAGTTGAATGAGTCAAATATAGTAGCGCATCGTGGAGTTTTAGCTCTTAATTTTTCAAAAATAAGTTAACTGAAAACATTTTGAATCTGAATTTCAGCCCATATATGCAGAAGTTTGAACTCTAATGCATTATAATTCACGCACACTTTTAATATATAATTTTATTTATTATATCTTAGCGGACATCAATTATATGATAAATAAAAAATTTAATATCATTTTGTACATATCATCTCATGATCATATTTCTCGTATTCATGTCTCTATCCATAATTCATGCATCACACCACATATGCAAAATATCATATACGAAACAACATGCAAGGTTTATTTTAAATCTTAAATACGGCATGTGAAATTCCAAGTTCAACATTCAACACTTAGTTTAAATCTTTAAATATAGAATATCTCCAAAAGAAATTAATTTTCAACCCAAACACAAACAATCAATCCAAAATCATAATTTTTTACAGTGAATTCGCGCCTGAGTTACCATGAATTTTTAATCTAAATTTATTATTTTTGTGTTGGTTTTGTATTGATTTACCATGTGGTGTTAGAAATTATCACCCCTGAATTAGATCGAACCAAAAAATGAGCTAGAAATTTCCAAACTACATAAATAGAACATGCACCCAGAGTTCTCTTTTATATTGAAGATTTGTAACTAATTTACTTTAGTTGAAATGAATTGATTGGGTAGTTACCATGCCATTTTCTAAGTTTACTTTAATTGGGATAGGTCATTGTGGGGAAGTTCTTGCATGCACTAGGTGTGGCCTCGGTGCATGCATCTCCCATTCTTTTAATATTTTTTTTTTTTGATTTTTTTTAATCTTTTATTTTGATTTTTTGGAATAAAAAATTGAGAGGTGTATACATCAAAATCTATATTCGATGCATACAAGAATTTTCCCAGGCATTGTGTAAAGGCAAGGCCCGGTACATTTAATAGAAACGAATAGATTATATTGCAACCAAAAAGAGTAGTTGTTATTTTACCTACCGGAACAAATAACTTTTTTACCCATTATATTTTTGCAAAAATTTAGCAAAGGGTATTTATGACTTTTTCATCTATTATGAGTGAGTTGCAATAAAATTATATTACCAAAATAAAAATAAAAAGATACAATAAATAGTCCATAAGCTATGTTATTTGAACACTAGACAAGTTTAGCAAAAACTTAATCTATAAACAACTCAATCTAATTGAATTGGTGTCAATTAATGTAAACTAGTCTTTGGGCTTGGAGTGCTAATTTAAGAGTTCTTACTTCTTAGATATTCAATAAACCTCAAGTCAACTCTTTTTTTTTCTTCAAAATCGATCTCATCTGTGAAGTCATCCAACCACGAGCACATCACTGTATTTTTTGAGATTTCAAATAAAAATAAGGAAAAAATCTATCTGATTATGCTCACGTTCGGTTTAATTACAGTTTGATCTTTATTCTTTACGTATTCATCATGTAATTCCTAAATTTTATATTTCGTTCAAAAATTTTAACATTCATTAGGGTTCATTAGGTTGGTCAAATGTCATTCTCACAAAAAAGTACAGGGATTGTTTTGTTATTAAATAAACTGTTGGGATGAATTTATAATAAATTCAAGGGTAATTTAGGAATGACAACTTATCAACCTAACGGACGTCAAAAATCTTAAACGGAATGTAAATTTAGGGATTACATAGTAAAATACACAAAGAATATAAACTTGATTGTAATTCGATAAGATCTAAGGATAATTAGATGTAATTTTTTCCAAAAACAAAGGCATAACTTTGTGCTATATTTTTATAAGAGTCCGTCTGAATTTTTTTTTTTTTTTTTAATAATAAAATTAGAATTATTTTCAAACTTTTTACATAACAAATATGCTTTATTTTTTCCGTGACAATCTCTTTCCAATAAAAAATTGAAGAATACGCGTTGAATAGAACAAATTCTGTAAGACCCACGACCCATCTAGATGTTCTTATTTAGAAAATTCTTTAATACAAGAATCGTAAGATTCATAAAGATGTCTAAGAAATAAAAAATATAATATAAGATAACTTAAGTAATAAGTAATAATATTAAAAATATTTTGTATCTTTAAGTCCAACGATGGGCATGAAATAATAATATCTTGACAACTGTATTCCTTTGTCACAAGCGCTTGTGGTTCAGAAACCCTCAGATTTCAGAATTATCATTTGCCGATTTGCGTGAATTGGCTATACATTATTAACACATCAATCCCGATATTTAATTATAACTTTTGCGATATTATTATTATTATTATTATTATTATTATTATTTTTCAAAAACGGGCCGAAGCCCCTTATTCGTGGCGCATCCCAAGTATTATTGCAATTCGAACCAAAAGATTTACAAAAGAGTTTTTAGACCTTAAGCAAACTAACTAAAAAGAAAATAACAAAGTCCAAAAATAACTAGGACTAAAAAATAAAATAACAAAAAAAATAATATCCTAAGTCGGCACCAAAACAAAATCAAGAGAAATTAATTGTGAATTTGTGATGTAATTGCACCTAAAGTTTTATTTATTAATTTTTATATAAGAATGTTACTTGTGCGGAATTTAAATAAGGAACTCATTAGGATGCTGAGTAGAAGAGAATTTAGATACTGACCGAAAAAGAGAGGAGAATTTAGCTACAAGAAAATTTAGATATATGCCTTGAATAAATTGTGAAAATTCTCCATTAGTTTTATATCAGCTAAGAATAAAACAAGATGAAATATAAGGAGTATATATGCTAGTAAAAGGGTTCGGGATCTCTTATTTTAATCTCTACCATCTATTAATATGTTTGACGTGTGTATATGAATGGAATAGAATATGAAATGTAATTTTAAAACAGGAGGGATAGCCTCTCTAAATTATTTTACCTTTATTATATGCATATACACTATATCTTTACTCAAAAAATGGTTACTTTTTTAAAAGAATTATAATTTGTTATTATTCACATTTTAGATTTGAATAGGCCCTTGGGGATGTTCAAGGTTTAGAATATCGAATTAATTACAAATATTTTTTTTTAAAGTTCATTTCATGACTAGAGTTTGACGAGCTGGTTTTTTGGGAGCTTGAATTGGATTTTTTAGCCAAACTCGGCTCGATTCAACTTGAAACACACCCCGTAATTAGAAGCTTATTCTTTATTTATATATGTTGATTTTCCTTTATTTTATTTGCATGAGAATGTCATTTATTTGATAATATCTCAAAGTAGACTTCTATAAAAGTTGTAATAATACAACATTAACATCTTTTGCACTTTACGAAATATAACCAGTTAACAACTTATGATATTTCTTTATGTATAAATATTAAGTAGAAAATCATTTAGTTAAAATAAATATCAATTCAAACTAAATATTCTTATTGTAAAAAATGTACGTGAATATTAAAAAAATAACCCCTTATTTATTGAAAATATTACAAATTCATCCAAGAACTTCCGTATTTGAAAATGTGGATGCCATGCTAACATCAATATTCTCCATCCATTTAACTTATCGAAATAGTACCATATAACTATCACCAAAAACCTTAGAATATTTTTCATAATTACTAAAGGTTCAACATTGACTGATTATATTATAAGAGACGAATATTACTTAAATTTTTAAGTAGTCAAAAATTTAAAATAAACTCCTTAAAAAAGAGCTTAGAGAAAATTTTACTTATCGTTGGATTCGAATCCAATTAAATTTGGGAAAAGAACTTTACTAGTCGTGCAACTCTTTGAAGGAACTTTACTTAAAACAAGGTCTTGCCTATTTAATTTGTTAGCCAAGTGTAGATGTCTCAAGATATATGTCTTCATCAAAGAGATCACATGCCGACATGAGCATGACAACGTTTCTGGTGGTGTAATTTACGTTGATTGTTTGTTGTGGCTTATAAAAGGACAATCTTGTCCCGAACTGGGTTCTCTGGTGGAAGATTAACGAAAATTAAGCACTTTTGCAATAAAAATCTCTGCTTTTACTTTATAATCAGATTCCCATTTTCATTTTCGCTTTCTCTTTCTATATTTCACCCTTTTTCGTTTTCGAAACAACGAAAGATCCATCCTTGGTCATTTCTGACCGAGAAACGAGGTTGATAATTGTTGCCTCCACCCACTAGACGGAAGGAACAGAGGAGACGCGGGCACCCACCAAATTGAAAGAAAAGGTGAAGATTCTAATCTGACAGGACAACCCATTTCCTGAAGAATCTAGATTTCTGTCAAGGGGTTAACTTTTTGCGCAATTTACATCATAATATACGCATTTAAATCTGTGGTCACGCGAATATTGCCAAGAAACAGAAAGGGTGTTCGTCTTTCTCACGTCATATTCGAATATTTATGTGTGTTGATTATATGTGGACGCGCTTTCGTTGATTTCCTGAATTTTCTTGGGATTGTCGACGACCCATCTGCAGCTTTTTGGCAGGTTAATTTATAATTTGTAATTTCTTTTTGGTTCGGATCGTTTGGGAAGGGTTGATTTTGGTATGTGTAGTGCGTATCTGTTAGATTAGGACGTCTGGGTGGGTGGGTCGTGTGGCCGTGAAGCATATGATGTGTTCGATGATTTGCCTGTTCAGATTTGCGGCTCTGATCTGAATTGGGTGTCTTGTTGATGATTGTAATAAGATCCTTAAATCGTTTACGCAGATCTTCTGTAATTTTTATTCTTCAATTTCCTGCTCTTCCTTGAACGTAAATTTGACCTTTCTTCTATGTTTCCTCTATCCCCAATTGGGTATTTGATTTGAATTTGAATGATTTGGAGATATAGATTTCAAAAAATCCATAGTATATTCATATACTGTGAGAAATTTAATCCATCAAACATAGAATGATGGGAAAAAATGGCACATGGTATTGCAGGATTTCCTTTTTTTTTTTTCCTGGATAATTGGTAAATCAAGATTTAACACAACTGCTACATGATTGAAAAGTTCTGAAACTTTTAAATTTATCTCCTTTTATGTAAGTTTGAAGTACTGTTGCTCATTTTGGGTTTCATAATTTCAGGGGTGTGTCTCCTCTTTCACTGATTACAAAATCCAATTAACGGGCCCGGAGTACATAAGGAATTATATTCCAGATGGATTTGGAGAGCAGCAGTTGGATAAAAGATGGAGTTTATTACTACCCCCATCTGTTTGGTGGTATAATGATAACTTGTGCACTTCTCAGTTTTTCCACAAGCTACTTTGGTATGATTAGTGTTCCAACAATGCCCCACCTTAATGTTTTCCATAAGAAAAAATCTGCAAAAAAGCGTGCTCGTGTGTACATGGATGGATGTTTTGATCTGATGCATTATGGGCATGCAAATGCATTGAGACAAGCAAAGGCACTGGGAGATGAATTGGTTGTTGGAGTTGTGAGTGATGAAGAGATTGTAGCCAATAAAGGCCCACCTGTTTTGTCTATGGAAGAGAGGTATAATTTCATATTCTGTATTTTCATCATTCTCGCACTATGTAGATCTTGAAATTGGTTTAAGTTCTGGATTTGGAA
This sequence comes from Lantana camara, assembly GCA_037501455.1. Lineage (NCBI taxonomy): Eukaryota > Viridiplantae > Streptophyta > Magnoliopsida > Lamiales > Verbenaceae > Lantana > Lantana camara. The sequence goes on along the minus strand of CM074863.1, from coordinate 19,508,015 downwards.
CATAAACTATTAGATGTACTTCTCGATTTAGAGACAATGTTTGTTTTCTAGGTAACTATATACATACTCACCTCTACATTTTTCCATCTAATATATTGTTGTTTTTGTTTTTCCCCCCATAAAGGTCCATGAAATTATTATCTTGTGTTCATTTTTATGCTTTTATCTTTTTCTTGCATTATTTTTCTTGGTACAAAATCTACGGCATTTTGGATGTTCATGTTTCTTGTAATTTCTATATGCAACCCTGTCTGTCCTATTTTTCTAATCTCCTTAACACTATGGCAACACAAGTTGTATAAAGTGATCTACTAAGTTGAAGGTTGGCTAATGTTTGCTTTTTACCTTAAATTTTGGGTTGAGTCCTCAACAACCAATAGGGATTTTGTAGTTCTTGTCTAATTTTGATTCTCTCTCTTGTCAGACTAACGCTTGTTAGTGGGTTGAAATGGGTGGATGAAGTCATTCCAAACGCGCCCTATGAGATTACAGAAGAGTTTATGTATAGACTCTTCAATGAACATAAGATTGACTATATTATACATGGTGATGATCCTTGCCTTCTTCCTGATGGAAGTGATGCATATGCTCTTGCAAAGAAAGTTGGTCGTTACAAACAGATCAAACGTACTGAAGGAGTCTCGAGCACAGATATTGTAGGTACTGTATTCCTCTTACTCTATTTACTTGTGTCAAAATTTGAAATAAGAAAAAAGTTTATCAAATAATCAATTGTCTGCACATTTATATGCATGTTTCATTTTGGAAAGGAGTTAATTTCACCCAACGTCCTGTATTGTGGCTAATGAGCATGCCGAACCTTGTGATTAAAAGAATCTTATAAAATTTGCATCAAAATACATGCATTTTACTGTATAATTTCATTTTGGCTTTCAAATTTTATATTTGTCCTTTTCTTCTTTAAAGAAGGTACCTTGGTGCACGTTTATAGTTGTCTTGAATACAAGTCAAAAGCAAGGGGCTGTGACCAATCTTTAAGTTTGACAGGGTGCTTTATGAGATTTTTTTTAATCACAGGGTTTTATGATTATTAGCCATAACACTGGGGGGTTGGTGGAATTAACTCTTTTGGAAATTTGTACTTTTATATACATGTTTTACTTTCAGCACATTGAAAGTATAAGCTATTTATTTATTCTTCTTCTTATCATTGTAAGTGTGTTAGGAGAGTAAGTTGTATGTTTTTCTTTAGTTATTCTTTTGATGTTTAATCTGATTATATACTTTTGTAAGGTGAGGTTTATAAAAATCTTGTAATGTTCGTAAAAAATCAAGTTATCACATTTTTATTCACTGGTTGCATATGGCTGTCATATTATACAACTATGTCATCATCTTAATTGTTTCAATAATATTTATGCAGGAAGGATCCTCGCCGGTATGAAGGATGATAAATCTGACAAAATATCATCAGAATTGAATCAAGCTCAGAGCAAAAAATCTCTAGCTAATGGTGGACCTGTATCTCATTTTCTACCTACTTCAAGAAGAATTGTTCAATTTTCAAATGACAAGGTATTTTCAATTGTGAACATCTTTAACATTAATGAATCTGCTGTCCGTCGACCAAAGTAGGTGTCTTACAAACTTGTTATGTATAAACTTTGGAATTATTGCATGGTGTCATTATTTTAAAAATTCTGTCCAGATGAAAAATGATATTTACCATTGCATTAACTCATGAAATATTCGAGTTCATTTCATATGCCATAATGGGCCGTCACTTGATACATTGATCTTGCTCACATGATGTCACTACTGCAGATAGATTAGGAAGACATTCTAATTTTTATGAACTTATAAGTCAAAAAATTTATTGATAGTTTATTCCCTCATCTAGGTAAAACTAAATCTTCTTTTGTTTAACCTTTTATTAAACTCCTCCTTTTATTCAATTTCAGGGTCCTGGCCCAAATTCTCGTGTCGTTTACATTGATGGCGCGTTTGACCTTTTTCATGCTGGACATGTGGAGGTATTATTGTACATCTGTTATCAAGATTTTATATTTTACCTCTTCATTTACTTTTGACTCTTTTCATTGTGGAAGTCTTATTTGATATGAAATATTTTTTGTGAATCTGCAGATTCTAAAGCGTGCCCGACAACTTGGAGATTTTCTTCTTGTTGGCATTTATGATGACCAGACTGTTCGGTATGACTTCTTGATCTCTATTGTGATGATCAATGATCTTCAAATATTAGAGAAGTTACTATAAGTTAGAACATTCTGAATTTCTCTTTTGCAGTGGGCTCCGGGGAAGTAATTTACCACTTATGAATCTCCACGAACGCAGCCTTAGTGTGTTGGCATCTCGTTATGTGGATGAGGTCATTATTGGCGCACCACTCGAAGTTACCAAAGATATGGTAAGTTATGATTATATTCATGAGTATAGGAATATCAGACTAATTTTAGACTTGATTTTGGTGTTACTGACAATTTTCAACATCTGCTAGTTTATCTAATTTTTTGCGATGTCAGATTACAACTTTCAACATATCTCTGGTCGTGCATGGAACGATTGCTGAGAGTAATCCTCTCGAGGATGTAAGTTGAGAAGTTATTGCAATGTTGCTAATGCATGACGAATTGTTTATAATTTATATGTTAAATATGTTGGCTTTTTTCCAATATGCAGGGGAAATCAGATCCTTACGCGGTGCCGAAAAGTATGGGGATATTCCAAACACTTCAGAGCCCAAAAAAAATCACTACCACTTCCATTGCCGAGAGGATTATTGCCAATCATGAGATTTATCTGGTATTCAATTTTGACCCTTGGCTCATCTTTTAATCATTTACCTGAATAAATGTTTTACTTTTTTTGGTAATAATATCATTCGTCTCACAACTTAGTCCTTGTTCAGTTCTAGCCCGTATTAAACGATTTACGTTTCATCTGGATCAACGAGTTTAGATGGATATTATCTCTAAGATGCCTTTTGGGCCCTTTCAAAGAAAAACTTCATTAGTCCAAAGAAAAACACGCATTATAGTCCAAACACGCATTTGTATTTGTCATTTTTCAAACCTTAGTGAAAGTTTGCGTCACTAGGCCAAATCTCAGGATATGTCAATATGATCATCCCTTACAAATTATCACGATTAGTCCCTTCGTCTCCTATTTGTGTCTCAACCCTTCGTACTTTTCCATTTTTTCATGAACAATCCATATTTCCGTTCTCAAAAACTTGCATACGAATGATTCTACCGTTCTTCCATTTTGCAGAAACGAAATGCGAAGAAAGAAGCAAGTGAAAAGAAATATTACGCAGAAAAGAAGTACGTATCCGCCGACTGAACAAATTGAAATTCTTTGTCTACTAGGAAATTTGACTGAGTTATCTTCCTCTTTAGGTGACTTCCAATATTATTTTTTTCAAGGGGTGTTCGATTGATCCCCTTTAATTTTGTTCTTTGTAATCTTTTATGGAAGAAGGCCAAGGCAGGATAGAGTACAATTAGACGCCTTGGTTAGATGTAGGCGTATTACTTCCTGCATTTTTATTCAAGTTTATATAGTAAACAACTTAGAACTTTTTTCCTTTTTGTTTTTTTCATTTTACCATTGGTCTTGTAAATTAGCCTGATATGGACCTGTTATCACTGTACCTTAGCACTTGATTCCATTTTAGGTCTTTGATGTCATATATGTAGTAATTTATATTTTGCGTCAATTGCACTAGTCGTCTGGTTCCCATAGTTGTATTTTTCGATTATTTTTTCTGGTTGGTTCGAAACCTATGGCGAGTCGAGAAGGTCCGACCTTGATCTTAGACTTGCGGTCGAGCCAATACTTTAGTCATTAATTTGAGCCGAGCTGGGTTGAGATGGGTCAAGTCGAGCATGATCTTAGACTCCCAAGTTCGAACTCTATTGTTCGTGGCTCATCGTATTCGAGCTCGAATAGTTAACAAGGTTTGAATCATTGAATAATTAGATAAGTATGATGAACCAGATTAACTAATATAAGCATTAATTTGTGAGTTCTCCAAGGTTTCCCCTGCATTATTGCTGGGGGGAAAATTAACATATTTGTAACGAAAGAAAAATGGAGGATTAATAGCCAAGAACCGGATAAATGAAGGGCTGGAAAATAGGCTGAACATTAACTAAAGTAATGCAATTATTTTAAGGAGAGTAATTGTTGCAGAGATTTTTAATCGCCCATCTGAGAGAATAGAAACTTTCATCACTGTCATCTACTACTGCCACCATCACTTTCATCTTCTTCTCCTCCGCCGCCGCACTCGTCTCCAGACTAGTATTTGTCTCCCTCGAGACAGTATTTTTTACCCACACCACCAAAGACGAAGTCAGGATTTAGTATAAAAGGGAGCGAAAATTTTAATTTGGAGGGAAAAAATTAAAAATATTCCGAAAAAATATATATAATTTTAGGGGGGCGGAGGCCGTCCCATGCGCCCGCCCCCAATGTTTTTGATATATTTTATTTTTCTAACATAAAATAGAATGGTATTTTTAAAATTAAATAATTTAATGTAAACTAAAATTTTGCCACCTATAAAATTGGATTGAATTTTAACGTGTGCAATTAGATTCCAGGCAAAAGGAATATTAAATTACTTAAATGTACCATACAATTTTATTAAAAAAAATAAAATATAACAAAATCGTCGAATTGATAACACGCTAAACTATAATTTTCTCTTACGTTTACATCTGTCCTCCATGCAACAAGAAACATCCAATTCAACATGCAATACAAGTACTCATCTCAATTCTCACCCCACCAAAACATCTATATCTTTTTTGGGATTTGCTTTTTCCGTCCATAACTTGTCAGCACTTTTCCAGAAACAACTAAAGAAATGGAGGAAGCTGGCGGCGGCACGGCGGAGGTGATGAATGTTTTGGTGGCGATTGACGACAGCGATGAGAGCTTTTACGCTCTGCAATGGGCACTTGATAAGATCTTGAAGAACACATCTCCAACGAAAGAGGCGGGCGAGCAGGAATCTTCTAAGGTGATCACCATAGTTAATGTGGTGGAGCCTTTGCCTCGCTACGCCTTCCCCGGTGGATATGGTTTGTTTTTTTTTTTTTTTTAATCCTACAATCATAAGTTATATAATTATTGGGGCAAACCAAAATTAATCTTCAATCTTGGTAAATTTGTAAATTATTCCTTCAAGTTCTTTGTTTGTTGCTAACTTTCATTAAACTTTATTAATTTGTGAAATTGTGTTAAAAATATATATATATTTTTTACCTGCCTTGTTTGAGGCTTTAAACTGTATGTACAGCGATGGACTGTAAGAGAAGATGCTATTGTCGTGGTATCTTAACTTACTGTAATTAAAAAATCGACTAATTGTTAGCTTAAATAACGACTAGAAGATATGTTGAATAATTAATTATTTCATCGAATTTTGGACAGTATATTTAATTCTAATTAAATTCTTGAATTATTTTGTGAAAATATTAATTAGTCTACTTTAATTTGTTGGTTGGTGTAAGGAGTGGTGGAATCAGCAAGCAAATCCCAAGAGCAGAATGCTGCGAGAATCCTCTCACGAGCTTTTGAAATGTGCAGGGATTGTTCAGTATGTTCACTTCCACTCCTGATCTGCTTTCTTTCTTTCTTTCCTTTAATTAATTTCTTTTTTTGTGTTTAATATTCCAATAATATCTTTGGCATTTTAATTAATTATAATTAATTGATGCAGTTGAAGGCAAAAACACTAATTCTAGAGGGTGATCCAAAGGAAAGAATTTGCTGTGCTGTAGAAGAGATGAACATAAATCTTCTCGTTGTGGGCAGCCGTGGACTGGGCCAAATTAAGAGGTTCATAATTTGCTAGCTAGCTTTATTAATTTTTTTTTTTTTAAATACATGCACACCCAAGTAGGATTCGAAATTCGAAAACTCATTAACCACTTGGATTGATCCCTATCGGTTAATTCGTTTAGATTAGTATTGTCAGGATAATTGAAATAATCTATATGTTTTGTACTAATTTTTCAGGGCGTTTCTGGGAAGTGTGAGCGATTACTGCGCCCACCATGCAAAGTGTGCGGTTCTGGTGGTAAAGCCACCGCCCAAGAAAGCTTCCTCTTGAATCTTGATCATGATATATACTATATAGGCATATAAGACGTATTCTCATGGAAGTCGAAAGAAAGAAAGCTAGTAGACAGTAAACTGAATCTCTCTTAGGGTGATCAATTGAGCTGTTTGCCAATAATGGTGTTGTGAATGCGAATAATGCTAGCTGTTGGTTTCATGTATTATTATTATTGTCTACAGTCGGTGATAATTAGAACGTAACATTATATATCATATGGTTTCATTTATTATATATTGTCCACTTAATCTGTCTCTAATAAGTTGGAACAGTATTATATTTATTCTGTGATTGGTACTTTCATCTTATTATATTCAGTAAGAGAGAATTATAATTTTGAAACACCAATTACCGCATGGCATGGCCAAACCTGCACTAAGCACGGTTCAAATACCGCATTTTTCCTGACGTGGCCAAACCACTAACGACAACTCAAATACCACCTTTTACTTGTATTTCTAAGTCTATTTAATTTATATATTTGTATTTTTATCGGACAAGCATAATCAATTATTATATTATCTATTTTGTGTTAATACTAGTGTTCTTTTATAACTCATAAATACAAATTATACTATATATTAAATATCAAATACGGTCTAAGAATCGCCCGGGAGAAACGATAGGAGAGAATTGAAATTGAGTGCGATTCTAAGGTGGTGGTGGATATGATCAGCACTGCAGCCACAAACGACGACCACCCGTTGGGGCTTATTATCGAGGGTTGCCGCAGCCTTATGCGCAAACCTTGGCAGAGCAGAATTAAACATGTTAAGCGGGAGTGCAACAATTTAGCTGATCAAATTGGCCAAGCTTGGCCAGAAGATGAATGAAGATTTCTGCACTTGGGACTATATGCCGGAAGAGTTAAAGAAGTAACTGGTGGCTTGGGCCACCTCTGGAGCACCAAAAAAACAAAAAAATTAAATATCAAATACATATTATTTCTATTTGTACACACAAATACATATATATATATATTTATCGGCCAATACTTGCCTACAGCCTACTTCACACGGTTATATCATACCAAAAATATAAATAGCCAGCTATTAACTTAGATGATGTATTACATCTCAAAGCAAAGTAGAAGTTTAGGGCTTGTAATTCGTTTCACCTATAGGATATACTTCCACACTTACACAAGCCCCGACAAGTCACAATAACCATCCAACACTACTTAAATTACAACTTACAACAAATTAAATTGCAAAAAACACTAGAGTTACTTGCAAATCACACTTTCCTACCCACAAATCCTTCATTTCCAGCCAAGATCAAGTACTTGTCCTTCCTTGTAAGCCTTGTGCAAGTAAACCCTAACTCTTTGGCAATCAAACTTTGGACCAAATTAGCCTGTTGATACTTCCAAGTTTCCGAATCACCCCCACTCTCACCTCCACCTACACGTACCTTGTTCAAGAAATGGACAGAATAGCTAGGTCTCGGATTCATGAGAAAGAACAAAGGATCCAAGCTCTTCAACCCACCCGCCGTTGTCCCATGAAACATGCTAACTTGACAATCCAGCGCAACAGGAAATACCTTCTCGCTTATTTCCGTGAACAAAGGACTGAACCTGAGCAGATAAGGTTCCCTGCATGTGGTGCCCTCAGGGCAAACGACTAGGTTGCCCTGGCTCAACAGATCATGCATCAGCTTCGAATCTTGCTCTCTGTCCCTCATCAGCCGGACAGTTTTTATCGGTGAAAGAATCTCCGACACCCTACTTAAACTATACACCACCGCACTTAAATTAGGAGCCCTAAGACAATACGAGAGTATTAAGGGATCAAGCAATGTTCTGTGATTGCAAACATACAACACTCCCTTTTGATCTTTTGAAGGGTTTTCAAAGTTTTCAGGCTTGAGAGACTTGAGCCGTCCTCCAAGTAAGCGAAGGATGGTAAGTTTAAGGTCAGATGGCAATATTGTAGACAAAGCAACCACAATTCGAATAATTCCAAGAATGAATCCCATGGGGAGCCACATGAACATAACTAGTGTAGCCAAATAAGTTGGCCTGAAAGCCAATCTTCCATCGTGAAATATGAGTGGCTTAGGATATAAGTTCTTGGGAAGCTGATGCCAATTCCTTCTTTCCTGTTCACTCACCATGTAAATCTCCTGTTGCATGTCCAATATTGATATTAGTAATTAGTATCATTCGAAAAGGGTTATTTATCTTTGTAAGTACATATTTTGGGCTAACTTCTATACGTAATTCGGTGTAAGTAAAGATTAAAAAAAAAAAAGTCTTCTTTAACTTCAAGATCATGCGATATCCTCCTATTTTTGTTTGGTATTTTATCGAAAGTGATAGAGAAAAATTTTCGAATGAACTCATTAGTATATATGTTAAGTTAATTGGTGTCATGGTGAATATTAATTATGTTGATAAAATAATTTAATCTAATTTCAATCTTTGCAATATATATACTTTTCACTTATCTAAAACATTATTATTTTGTTGTGCACTGACGAGTTTTGTCTCATAATAATAATAATAATAATAATTATTATTATTATTATTATTAAATTCAATATGAATGAAAAGTATAGTAGTTACTCTCGAAAAACAAAAGTAAAAAATAAAAATAAAAATCAGATTGAGCAAAATTAACCTATATATATACTGTGCACAAGTATTTGTTGGCAAACATTCATAGTATTATATATTTACCTTGCAGTTTGAAAAGCACTCGGAATCAAACGATTTCCTGAAGCAGCTAACTCCAACGACATGACTTCCACTCATTTTCACAGCTTCATCGACGCCATTACTATCCCTTCTTTCTTCCATCAACCCCACAAAATAGCCACAAAACACTTTCAAATCTTTCCCAACTACAAAATCCACTTCCAAATAATCTTTCAGAAAGCTCTCAACCATCACATGAGGCAAATCACTAACGGCCACTTTAATCTTGCCTCTTCTCAGCACCTCAAAGCTCTCCTTACCAACATCCTCCAAGAAAAACTTGGGCAAAACAGCCCTACCTCCGACAAATCGATCTTTTTTCAGCCCGAGAAAGCAAACCATTACCATAATCTTTAACGCTACACTTTCGCGACAAAGAGCGACTAAAGGGTAAAGGATGAAGAGAATGAGTGCCCTTACTATGCCACCAGCTTCAAAAGCCACCAGCATGAAGTAAGGGAAGAGAGATGATGATCTGAGTAGAACTTTTTCGGCGTGGAAGATGAGAGTGTGTTTATCTAGGTCTGATTTCTGACGAAGAGAATGGAATTTTTGGAACCCACAGAGAGATTGATTCCTTTTCTGAGAAATTCTAAAATGCTTTTGGAGAAGTATGGAGAGAAAGAGGGCAAGTTTTTTGAAAGATAATATGGCCATGATTAAGGGAAACATAGTTTGCATGGGAAGTGAAGTCTGAAGAGTAGTCTGTCTCGTATTGATGATTTGGTTGAAGAATCTAGGAACTATATATATAGATGTTGAGCGTGTGAGATTTGTTATATATGGATAAGTTTTACATAAAGACACTATAAAATGGGAACGTAATTAATAATATTTTGAGGCTTGAGCTGGTTGGCCACTCGTTATTTTAACTATATATTTCTTTGAAGTTTCCAAAGAAACCCATACATGACTAGGTCAACTATTTCTCAAGGATATTAGTTTGGTGAATGTTCGCAAGATTTTCTTGCTTAGTGAAGCTAAAATATTCTCTAGAATTTAGTAGAAGTTATGTACAATACATTGGAATAATAAGATTGACGAGGGTTTGGTTGAAAGAGTGAAATTTTTTTTAAAAAAACAAAAGGTTGCTTGTTTTGATCAGAAAAGAAATTCGAAGGCACTTGTATTTTTATTTTTATTTTTGGTGGAACTTGTATTTAATTAGAAAGCTTTAATTTAATTATGAAAATAAGCAAGAATTGAGATGCCCATATTAGAAAATTTCTAAATCAATTTCCCTATGACTGAATCCAACTAATCATGAAACTGATTTATTATATTTGTATTTGATTTATCATTCTCGTTTGCGTCTAAGATCTACATCACTAACATGGTTTGATCGAATTGAGTTTGAAGTTTAAACCCAGTACCCTAAATTCACTTGATTTTGGATACTTCTAATTTATACAAGTTTTGATTTTCCAACCCTCCAAACTACATATAAAAACAAACAAAGAAAGGTTGTCTTGAACTGAAGTGTTATTTATTATAGTAATATAGATGCAAATGGATTATTACAACATAACTGAACCCAAATTTTAAATTATTTTAGGCTCGAACTCAACTTAAAGGTTTTCGTTTTTCCTTTAAAATATAACGTGGCAAAGACCGTCTGACCAATAAAAAAAAAATTCTTAGCAAAATCATATAATTAAATCTAGTTTTTGTTATTTTATAGTGGCCCTATCAAATTAATCGGCGGTTGCTATTTCGTATTTACTTAGTGACCAACCAAATTAGTTTTATTTCTTTTTCTTTTCTTTGAGATGCCTACATAATTAGTCACCAAGTAATTAGTTAACCGCTCAGTATTGTTTTTGTATATATATTTTCTTATGGGTTAGAGTCTTCGAGACAAATTGGAGTACTAAGGTCAATTAATAGTAGCTATATATGTATCCAGGACTCAAACACAAACCATTTTTAATTGCAGCGACCATGAGATACTGGTCGTCGTAAATTCTTATAACTTTGGTCGATTAATTGTTGGTAATATGGCACGCTACCATTTACAGCTGAGCATTATTGGTTGGTAAGAAAAGAATGTATTTTTAATCGAACTCCAGCAATCAGGGTATATAGAGAGAGTTATTATATGCTAAGAAATTATGTTAGGTCAATATTAACAAGTTGAATCTCAATATATATAATTGCAGAGTCAAAAGTATATGGTTCCAACTTGAAACAAAATAACAATCGGTACAAGTCTAGGTCCCAAATTTGTACATACTATATGTCTCATTTATTTGTATGGAAAAACTTGGTATATAACCAATGTGGTGCCCATATATTAAGAAGTTGAATTATGAATTAACACACTTACAGACCTTATCTTAAGAAGTTAAGTCATCAATTAATACACTTCAAACCTATGGTCCCAAATTGACCAATTTAAGGATTTACATGCGAAAACTATAAAATGGCTAATATAGTACGTAATCAATAGTGCCAGAAGTTTATTAAACACTATAAACTAAAAAAAAAGATACATGACGAGGGAATGGTGGTTCAATGAAACATACTCGTCAATTCCTAACCAAATATTAGGTGTTCAGATCTTATAATCACTTAATCTACTTTTTGATGTGCTTATACGATTTAACCAAGGAAGTCACTTTAGACGATGGAGATGTCTGTGATGGAGTTCTAAGTTGCGTACAATGGTATATGGTCTATATATTGACAAAAAATTAATATTACATATTGAAAATTCTATTTTTATCATTAAATTTGTTATTATAAGGGCCCGCATGAGTAAAGAAGCGTTTGATGAGATTCAAAAAGGTCGGTTGAAAAGTGTGAATTATATAAATTTGATAAGGCCTAATTAATTAAGAGAAAGAAATGTAGGAATGCATGCATGCATCCATCTTCAATTAAATTGGTGAATATGGGCAAGTGAAGTATGCATCATGGGACTACACCGACACAGTCGAGCAACCAGCAAATAATAAATCTCATCTCAGCTTCAAACACCGTATAATAATACTTATTTACGCCGCGTACAGCTGCACTGTTCAAAGAATTCAAGTATTTAAATATATTATATATACATTCTAAATATACCTATATATTATTTTTACATCTACACCCCTCGTGAGATTGGGTAATTACAACTCGTACCCCCTTAAATGAAAATATTACACAACCCACCCTTCCAAGTTTGAAAAATTACAAATGAATCCAACCAAGTTGGATTTTGCACGATTTTTTTTTTTTAATTAAATTGATTATATTTCACCACTAATTGAGGGGAAAAAAAAAGTCATTATGAATATCAATTTACAAACGAATTATGTGTTGATTCTCCAAAAACGTAGTAAATTACGTGTCTGTCACTTGAGAATGATGTGTGGGTTGTTTTGAGAAACTAATTAGTAGTGAGATATAGTTAATTCAAGAATGATTTTGGCAAAAATCCAACAGGAATGGGTTCGTTTGTAATTTTCCAAACTTAGAATGGTAGATTGTGTAATATGATCATCTAATAAGGTACGAGTTGTAATTATCCAATCTCGCAGAGGTGCAAATGTATATATATATATATTTGAGAAGAGGGTTTATGTCTTCTCAATTCTTGTAGGGTTTATTTCTTTAAGATGTGAGATCCGAGTCATGGGCGCACTCTCCCTCATGTGTCTTTTTCAAAGTAAATAGAAGAAACAAGAAAAGGGTTTGATCGTTATTTTGCGAAGACGATGAAATTTAATTTTATCCAAATAGTTCATGGATAATTACTAAATTGATGACAATGAAGAATAGGGGATCTTAATGATATTGAAATTTCAAATTTGTTTCTCCATCACTTCGGAAGATTTTTTTTAAAAAAAAAATCAAGTACTTCCACTGTCACTGCAATAAATTATAAGCACTAAAATAAAGATACTTTATATCCAATTGTACTTTAAATTTTTAGAAGTTTTTGTAATCGAAGATCAGATTCAAGTATATTAATTCTTTTTTAATCTAATTAATTAATCATCCTGCAAAATATGGTTAGCTGGAACTACTTTTTTCTTGTTGAAATAGTGTATTAAAATTTTAAATTTTCATCGAGTTTCTTACGTGTTTTCTAACATATTGAACTGTTTAGGATTGCACAGGTTGGTGAGAGTGTTAAACTTAGGAGAACTCATAGTTTTGGGAAAGAATTAATCTCTTATTTCTGTAAAATACTGACTCTAGGTACAGGCACATAAATACAATATAGGGCTAAACTAAGAAAGGAAATAAGATCAATCATAGCTAATTACACGATCTCCTAATATACATTTTCCTAATGTCTACACTCCCCCTCAAGTTATAAAGTCGGATCACCGATTTGTAACTTGCCTAAAACTTCACCAAATATCCTTCCATTTACTGCCTTGGTCAATATGTCCGCGAGCTGATCTTCTGACCTCACATACGGCAGCTCAATGACTCCCCCTTCAATTTTCTCTTTGATGAAATGTCTGTCTACCTCAACGTGTTTCGTACGATCATGCTGCACGGGATTCTCAGATATGCTGATCGCCGCCCGATTGTCGCACATGAGTCTACACTTTCTTGTAGGAGGGATGCCCATCTCTGTGAGCAACTTCCTAAGCCAAAGGATTTCTGCTACGCCGCGTGCAACCCCTCGGAATTCCGCTTCTGCGCTCGAAAGAGCTACCACCTTCTGTTTCTTACTTTTCCATGTCACGACATTACCCCCGACCAATGTAAAGTAGCCAGAGGTCGACCTTCGATCATTAGGATTCCCTGCCCAGTCTGCATCTGTATAGGCCTCAATCTCCAAGTGCCCATTCTTCTGAAAAACGACCCCTCTCCCAGGGCATCCTTTTAAATATCTACACACTCTGAGAGCCGCTTCCATATGTGCTTTCTGTGGCCTGTGCATGAACTGGCTTAGCACCCCCACTGCGTAAGCGATATCTGGCCTGGTGTGGGATAGATATATCAATTTCCCTACCAGATGTTGGTATTGTGACCTTTCCACCTCTTCTGCTTCTTCTTCAATTCTCAAACCATGATTAACAACCATCGGGGTATCTGCTGGTTTACATTCCAATAACCCCGTCTCAGCTAGTACATCCAGAACATACTTCCTTTGTGAAATGTAAATCCCCCTTTTAGAGCGTAATACTTCTATCCCGAGAAAGTACTTCAGTGGCCCTAAATCCTTCATCTCGAATTCTTGAAATAAATTCCCTCTGAGCTGTGTAATTTCCTCCTGGTCATCCCCTGTGATAACCATATCGTCGACATAAATAATCAAACACGTTACCAGCTCTCCTCGCCTCTTAATGAATAACGTATGATCTGAATTGCTCTGGTGATAGCCATACTTTTTCATAGCTGTTGAGAACCTCCCAAACCATGCTCGAGGTGACTGCTTTAACCCATACAATGACTTCTTCAACTTACACACTTCCCTACTGCTGAACTTCCCGGTAAACCCAGGGGGGTGGATCCATATATATTTCCTCCTGAAGATCCCCGTGCAGAAAGGCATTCTTAACGTCGAACTAATGTAGATGCCAATCTCTGTTCGCTGCTACAGAAAACAACACCCTGATGGTGTCTATCTTCGCTACGGGTGAGAAAGTTTCCGAGTAATCAATCCCGTACGTCTGAGTATACCCTTTCGCCACTAGCCTCGCCTTGTACCTTTCAATACTACCATCTGCCCGATGTTTCACTGTAAACACCCAACGGCAACCAACTATTCGCTTTCCCTCAGGTATGGTACACTTTTCCCATGTTCCACTTTTTTCTAACGCCTCCATTTCTACCTCCATTGCCTTGACCCACTTCTCATCCTTAAGTGCCTCTTCCACTCTGTTGGGAATTCTGACGGACTGAATGGCACTTGTATGAGCAAGAACTTGTGGGCTCACGTTCTTCCTGACCATATTGGCTACCGGGTACCTCGGGTTCCGACCAACATGGTCTGGCTCATATCTTTTTTGAGGAATGCCTCTCGTGGAACGTAGAGGCAACGCATATCTCTCTGTACCCCTGTCACCACCACTTTCGTTCTCCCCCTGTTCCTCACTACTCCCTGTACTGTTATCATCATAGGGAATAACAGGAATTGAACTACGAACTGTTTTACTTACCTCAGGAGTATTCGCCGGATGGATGATGGAGTTGTCAGGGCTCGTGGATTGTACCATGGGAGGTGGTGACTCGGTGGTCCCGCCTACTGGCTCTGTTAGAACTGTGTCAGGCCAACGAAGTGGTGGTACCCCACTTAGTGGATCCTGCTGCTGGTGCTGCTGACTCTCCCCCTGACCACTGAGTGGGGTGGTAAAATAGTACTCTGTCTCTACAAAATCACAGTCCATGGTGGTGTAAAGCTGACGGGAAGTAGGATTGAAGCACCTATACCCTTTCTGATAAACCCCATACCCCACAAAAACACATTTGACCGAACAAGGGTCTAGTTTGGTACGAGTACTCTTAGGAAGATGAACAAAGACAGAACACCCAAATACCCGAGGAGATAAGGTTAGAACGGAGGGTATCCTAACTTGTTTGGCAAGACACTGTAAATGAGTTTCAAAGTTTAGGGGTTTGGAAGGGAGGCGGTTAACTAAGTAGACAGAGGATGCTACTACTTCTGGCCAGAGGTATTGAGGACAATGGGACTCAATGAGAAGTGCTCTGGACATTTCTAAGAGTTGGCGGTTACGTCGTTCAGCTATCCCATTTTGTTGAGGGGTATGAGGGCAAGATGTCTGATGAATTATCCCATGATCACCAAAGAACTGCTTAAGAGTAGAGTTTACATATTCCCCCCCATTATCAGACCGGAGTACTTGAATGTGGGTTTTAAACTGAGTGCGTACCATATGATAAAAATCAGTGAATTTAGATGAAACTTCAGCTTTATTTTTTAGAAAATAAACCCAGGTCATTCGAGAACAATCATCAATGAACAAAACAAAATACTTAAAGCCATGAGTTGATGCAGTGTTCGGGGCAGGACCCCATACATCAGAATGAACAAGCGAAAAAACAGTACTAGATCTAGAACTTGACACTGGATATGACTGTCGATGACTCTTAGCTAACGCACAAGTCTCACAATTAAACTGACAATCTTTCGGAAAAAACTTAGGAAACAATAACTGAAGGTACCCTGATGAGGCATGTCCTAACCGACGGTGCCACAACCACTGTTGACGGTTCACTGTTCCGTGAGCAAGCGCTGCAGTTCCATGTTGAGTCACCTCGTTGACATAGTACAATCCGCGTTCCTCAGTACCACGCCCAATCACCTTCCCCGAACGAATATCCTGCAGTAAGCAAAATGAGGGAAACATTAGCAACATGCAGTTTAACTGTTTTGTAACTTGACTGATAGAAAGTAGCTTGCAGGATAAGCTTGGAACATAGAGACAATTTTTTAATTTTAAATTTGGGGACACTGTCACAGTCCCGGCCCCCTGAACATCCAAGATACCACCACTGGCATTCACAATCCCATCTTTTGGAGAGTTCGTGCAATTTTCTAAATCGGAGGGGTCATATGTCATCGTATCTGTAGCCCCGCAATCAAAAATCCATCGGGATTTAGGAATATTAGAGGACATCCGGGCTTGGAGTGCGGTACCTGTCTCAATTACATTGGAGTCCCGTATACAATTTTGGGAATTTAAAAAACTGTTGCTACTAGAAATACATGGAGGGACTGAAATTAAAGAATTTGAAACTACAGGGGTGAAATTAGAAGGGGGAGGAATCTGAAAGGCATAAGTTGATGAGGGGCAGGATGGTAATTCCCATCCATGCCCCATACCTAAAAACGCAGCACCCTTGTCTCCCCCATTTTCATCCGCCGCTACTGCTGGGATTTCTGCTCCTCCACTTCTGTTCTCGGTCACCCCATCTCCTCCGCCGGCGGCGACTGACGCCGTGCCGTAGGCCGGTGCTGTGTTATCCCGGCGGCGACTTCTCCACCCATCGGGCCATCCAATTATCTCATAACACCCTTCGATTGAGTGCCCTATGCGCCTGCACTTCGCGCACTGAGGCGGTCCGCTATGGGCGGCGGAGTTGCTCCCACCGCCACCTGTTGTGGTATTTCCGCCGCTATTCGCGTTCCATCGTGGTGCCGCCGGCCCAAGCCTTGGCGGCCCTGTTCCTCGCGCATCCGGTTTCTTCCCGCGACCCACACCTGTTCGTCCGGAGCCCTGTTTTCCAGCAAGTAGGCCGGCTCCGATTCCTGTGTCCGATGCCGATGATGAGCTCCGACCACCCAAAATATCTCTCCGGTTCCCTTCTCGTCGTATGGTGGCATAGGCCTTCTCAACCGTGGGCAACGGGTCTTCTTTCAGTAGATCCCGTTGTTCCGATTCATATCTATCGTCAATCCCGGCGAGAAACTGGAACAATTGGGTGTCGGACCTGAGGCGATTGAAGGCTGTAATATCACGATCACAGGCCATCGGGTTTGGTTGCCGAATTTCGATCTCGCGCCAGATGCGTTGGAGATTGCTGTAATACGTCTCGATGCTATCGGAACCCTGTTTCATGTTGTTTGCCCTGACTGTAAGATCAAAAATCTGTAGGCCATCGCTGCTTTGAGAGTATGTGGAATTTAGGCCATCCCACAGTGTTTTGGCCGATGGATATTCCGCGAATAGGGTCACTAATTCTGGTTCCATATTGTGTAATAGCCATGTACAGACTATGAGGTCCGTCTGTTCCCATTTAGCGTACTCTGGAGAACCCGTGGCTGGGGGTGGTGGATTCCCGGTGAGATGGCTCAACTTTCCCCTCCCTCCGATTTCCATCTTCATTAGTCGTGACCAGAGGGAGTAATTAAACTGATTCAGTTTTATGTTGATTGAAACGGATTGGGGCACTTGGTGATGGTTTTGACTGATTTGGGGTTGTGATTGTAGGTTGCTGAGTATGCTGGCTAGTTGTGTGGCAAGGGATTCGCCGGACTGTTGCGGTCCCATGCTGGTGCTGCTGTTGCTATCGTCGGCCATGGCCGGGAAAGGTGCGGTAGATGATGAGCAAGGATCGGATCCAATTATTGGATCGTCACCCGCTCTGATACCATGTTAAACTTAGGAGAACTCATAGTTTTGGGAAAGAATTAATCTCTTATTTCTGTAAAATACTGACTCTAGGTACAGGCACATAAATACAATATAGGGCTAAACTAAGAAAGGAAATAAGATCAATCATAGCTAATTACACGATCTCCTAATATACACTTTCCTAATGTCTACAGAGAGTACCCACGTTGGCATTTTAGGCCACGTGGCAGCTGATAAGGGGCCAACGTGAACAGATAATTCCTTTTCTTGATGTGTTTTGGAGCTTCAATGCTGCTCATTTTTCATTGCAGTAAGTTTTTATTAATGTTTGCTATAACATATCTTAATGTTAATTAATGAGATTTAAATCAATGTTTATGCTAAAGGTTTCCTCTAGAGTTGGTGACTTTATGGAAACTGGATGCAAATGCTTCTGCAAGTGTGAAATTGCTGGATTCGATAAAATTATTTTATTTTTTTATTTATTAAGGATTTATGAATTTTTCTTAATTTTCGATTTCTTGGTTCAAAAAGGTGCAGTTAGTTGTTGTGGTATTGAGCAGATGGAATTTATCCTAGCGTGTGATGCATGAATACGAATACGACACAATACGGATAGGGCGACACATATGTTTTCTTGAATTTTTCACGTGAGGAGAGTCGAACACGATGATTTGAAAGCTAAACCGGTGATCTGAAATTATAGGGAATTCCAATTTCTTCTCCATGATATTTCTTTGTTATGATACTTGAACATCATTAACATCAGTTATCTATTGAAAAAAGAAGGCGTTGTTGCATCATTTGGTGACAACTTTGGCTACACTCGAGGACGGTTGGACCACTCAGAAGGTTTTTCACTTGATGAACTTCACTGTGAATGGAAGTCTGGAGAAGAATTTCTCGAGTACTTCTATCCATTCCATCAATTCTCAATTCTTCGTTTGTCTTTAGTTCGTGGGATTACAAATTGCTTATGTCAAAAATTGTAGAAGATTACTAATATTACCTTTCTATGCTTCAAAATATAATAAACGATCAGACATTATTTTTATGTATGTAGAGTTTATCGAACTCAAACCCGGATTGAACCGAGCTGAATTTCGATTTTCGAGCTAGAAAAAGGGGGGCAGGGAGGAGAGGGGGTGTCTACTTTAACTTCTACCTATATACATACCAAATTTAGTGTCAATAAAGAGATACTTGGCAGAGAATGACAAAGAAAAATGAATTGCGACTATCCAAATATTATGGATAATAAATGTTTGCCCTTAATTAATTCGAAATATATAAAAAATGGAGACACATACATATATATTATTCAATTTAGATCCAGTAGAGAAAGTGGTCGTCAATATAATCAATATTAATTACATATAAATTAAAATCAATTATACTTAAGTCTCTCTTCTAGTGATATGATTTCCCCTTGGTTTTCCCTTTTTAGGGATTACATATTTTCATTAAAATTTTGATACCAATAGCGAGACTCAGCAAACTAATGAATATGCAATCATCAACCCTTGGAAAATTTCTCAAACTAATTCATATAGAACTACTTACATACCCCAAACTTCTAACGATAACACGTGTTAGACATCCGAATTGCTAAATCCAACAAGAAAATCTTACTTTGTAAGTTGCTTTCACTTTGTTAAGGTGAAAAAAAAAAAAAATCACCGCACTAATGATGAGATGCTCTAGCACTAGACGGCAAAATCGTAGTAAAATTTAATTCCCAGTAGAACCTATATCTGCCTATGCTCACGGTTTCCCAAAAGAAGTTTTTTGCATTTACTTTCACCGAGGGAATTACTCTTGTCAATTTGAATTCCACAATAGCAAAATTACATTTAGCCACATTAGAAGCACAGGACATTACATAACCATTAGAATTTCTGCATTTTGATCATGAACAATGGCAAAACACTAACAAACTTCTCATTTCAAGGCCTAGCAAAAATCCTCCCCCCAAAAATACTTACCTCAATTTCCAAACCTCCGTCATGCAAGTACAGAAAACACAGTAATATTACCATATCCTCTTTAAACTAAGCAAATTAATATTTACCGAGACCAAAAAATTGGTGTTGCAGCGTTGCAAGGAAGCTGTGGAATCAAGCAGTGTTGCTGCTGCCATTGATGTAAACCTTCGCCTAAACTAGTCCCACCATTCTTATGGATATCTTCAACATCCATCATCTCACAATTACCACCTTCAGAAGGACGTTTGCCGGGTTTTGGGACACAAGGAACTACAGCAACACGGCTAGAGCTCCAATCCTCTGAACCGGCATTCTCGTTGTTGTTAGCTAGTTTCCAAGAATTTGATTGGCTTACTTGACCTACGTACAATATACGAACCGGTTACTTGATTTTTGACAAATCCAACAAAAAATAAACAGTATTCAAGAAAATGGGAATATGAACTCGAGCCCACAAATTTATGCAAAATGAAAAGTTAAAAACCAACTATAGGAAGAATTTAGACTTACTTTTCAACCCTGAGATCAGACTGGGGTTAATGGAGAGTGAGAAACTGGAAGAGGATTGCAATGACGGAACCACAGTTACCCTCTCTTCGTTCTCAGGCACATTTGGTAATTCTTCAATATTCAAACTCCCTGATTGATTGCTAGTGAACCTCTGTTTTTGGGCCAAAGATTGCTCAGGCGTTAAAGGAACTTCCAATTCCTCTTCCTCTAGTATTGTGGGCAGGTCGACATTCTACACGTGGATTTGATTTGATAATCAAAATTACAGCATTCAATAAAGTTGCATTACAATCTTGTTTTAACGGAACAGAAATCTGGAAACCCAAAAATAAAAATCACCAGCACAGCAATAGAAACCACAGAAATCAGAAAAATGCAATCATATATCCAACACTAAACGGGAGGTTACTAGTACTACAATCATGTCAAGAAAACTAAGGGAAGACTGTAAAATTGTATTACCAGCCTTCTGATTTTTCTGGCGGGAGGGGAGAGGGAAAACTCTGAGAAGTCATAACTGACATCTTGGAGGTCTTTCCTCTTCAACTTCATCTGGAATTAAACCCAAAAGCGAGAGCAGGGAAAGAGAGCACAAACAATAATGGCAGCAACGAAACCCTAGAGTGAAGATTGCTGTGGATTTGAAGGATGAAAACCTCATTGTGGAAAAGGCGCCATTTGTGCTGTTTTCACTTTTCAGTGTGCTTTCCCGGGACAATTTCATTTTCTTTTGAAAAATAATTAAGGGTTATTAAATTAAATATAACGATTTACTCTCGGTAATGTGGGATAAATCCCCAATTGGGCATCATATTTTTACTTTACTCCCCATTTTGATAAAATGTCGTGTAATTTTCACATAATGTAATACTAAAACGTCCTAATATAGTATTTATATCCTATTATGTTGTATAATTTTATGAAGAGTAAAGTAAAAATATTTCAAACTGATGGAAAGTTATTTCAAACGGCCCCTTTACCCCCTTAGCCAAATATATCCGTAAAACCAAAGAATGAAGTTTTCTTGTTTTTAGTTGATAGTGTGTCAATTTTATAGATTACAGCTATGATGCACAGATACAAATACAACGACACGGATATAACACGATAGGTATATGATGACACGGATCTTTTGTTTAATTTTTCATGTGAAAAATATCGGACACAATATCCAACAAAACAAAATTATATTTTTAAAAATATCCGTACATTAGAAGTTTATCGGTATGGATATATTTTCCCTCGTCATAGTGCTTTTATTATTCTATAAGAAAAACGACAGACATTAGGTTCTTTTCATGGTCTAGGAACTATTAAAATGAGCTAATTATATCAACAAATAAAATACAAGTAGGTAGCTCTCACATCAAAGAAAATGAAAAGAGAACTACTTTATTGAATTACCCATGTTCCCTTCAAAATCCTCAGCTGCATGATTTTTAGAAGGCTTGAATTTCTTTTCTTTGAAGCTCAACACTAAGTACTGTGATCAGGGACAGGGGAGAGAAGAAGAATAATAGAAGAATAGCTAAGCAAAGGGTACAAATTGGCATCAAGAAAATGAGCATACTGTGCAACAGCCATCTCTCTTTGCTTCTGAGTAATAACATCATCGTAAAGGAAATCGAACGGTGCTGCCTTTCCCGTGTCCACCAACGGCTCCCACCTGTAACCGGGCCGTTCCGGTAAAGCAACGGTCACAGCTACGTGACTAGCATTGAACCCTATGTACAATTCCCCCTTCACTGAGTCAATCTGCCAACACAAATCCATCGTCGATGGTCGTTAAAAGAAAATGTGAAATGAGAAAATTGGCAACGCTATGTTGCATTCGGACGAGGGATGGAGTTAGAAATTATGGGTTTTTGTCAAATAATATGCCTTTATGGAGAGTTTGGTTTTATATAATACGTTCTTACCAGTGTGAATGCCACATATCGACTTGTATCAGACCAATCGGGGGTCAATGGAGCATGGCCATGCCATTGCAGCCGCTCTGCTGTTGGGAAGTCGTTTAAGCCAAGTGACTCACATTCGCTGTCGATGAAAAAGTAATATAACAACATTAATGGATATTCACACTACAATATCATGAAATTTGACTTAATTACACAAATATACCCTGAGGTTTGAGAAACTACAATAATTTCCCAATCAAAAAATTATGTAACTTCTGGATCACGAATTTTTATAACATACTATCTATATTTCCTGTGAATGGCGTATTTTGCACTTCAAACTTACTGATCAATATATAACGTGAATTGATGACCATAATAGCACGTGTTAGGCCCAACCTCATGCTTAGGGGAACTTCGCTGAATTAAGACAAACCTCAGGATATGCTAGTGTAATTATATATATAATAACAACTAATAGAACATCATTTGATGAGCAACCTTTTAGTAGAAGTTCAATAAAAATTAAATTAAGGTGGGAGGGTGCATACTGCCGGAACTTTGTCATGAGGCTGCAAAATCTGAGGAAATCTGATGAGGCCTCTTCCATCTTATCCCACTGAAAGTAGTTTATCTGAAGATGGTGAAGTTGAAGATTGTTCGAATTTTCAGAATGAAGAGAGAAAGAGAGTATAAATTTGATATTGAGTTTCAAGAAGGGAGGATTACAAAATTGTCATGGCAATATGTGTTGTTATTCCCTCCTTTCGTATGCCCATACTCATCCCCCATGTAGAACATTGGAACACCCTGAGAATCATCACAATGAAGTTTTGTGGAAAAAGAAGAGCATACAATAAACAAACCAAAAGGAAATGGATATTTTGAATTCTCATATTTCAAAGGAAATTCATCTTACTTGGGAAACCATGAGACACAGGAAAAAATTTCTCATTTGGCGTCTTCTCAATTTCTTCACAGAAATACTCACAAATTCGCCCTCCTACCCGAATGAAGAACAATAAACTGATTATAATCTGAAGTTAAAGTTACAAGAATAAGAGTAATCAAACGTGGATACATGAAATGGAAAATTAATAACAATAATAAATTGCCTGGCCACAATTCCAACTATTATTGTGATTTTCACCGTCGTTGTTGTCTTCGCCATTAGCCAGGTTGTGCTTGTCGTTGTATGTAACTAAATCAGCCAAGGTAAAGCCATCATGGGCACAAACAAAATTCACACTGTTCCAAGGTTTCCTTCCACCTTCCTGATTCAGATCAATGATGAGTTTTGACAGAATGTGCATTAAGATATGTAGCATTCTATAAACATTTGATGTAATGATGTGTGGTCCAATAAAACATAAAGCAAAAATATTTTAAAAGAAAACATATGGATAACATCAAGAATCACAATCACATTGATGATCAAGCAATCTGCATTGAGATACCTGGTATAAATTAGGGCTTCCACAGAGACATTCAGCAAAAGCCCCGGCAAACCCATCAGTACCCTTGATAAATTGCCTTACCACATCACGGTACTGAAGAAAAAAAAGAAAAAGGAAAAAAGAGTATGCTTCAAATTGGATTATAGGAATTTAAGATGTATGTAGAAACATGAAGTAAAATAGAAAGGACATTAACATTGATTATAATAAGGCAAATTTCTTTGAAACCACAGCCTACATTATCCTTCTTTCAATGTAATTATGGGTATCAGAACTTGTCACACAAACAAATATATACAACAGAAGTCATGAGAATATAATAAGACAATGTGCTGGAAATCAACCCTTATTTGGAATCAAATAGTGGAAAGAATTGCAGGATTTTGATGGTCACTAATCTAGAACATAATAAGAAGACAATTTTAGTGAGTGAAAGAAAGTTGGCAAGTAAGATGTTTAAGAGCTGATTGACCACCAAGATATTTCAAGGTTGGAAAAGGTTAAATGAAAAGAAAGAATGAAGTTGTTTAAGACAAACTTCTAGTATATTTAGATCAGCATAATAAATTTCTTAGAAAGGAAAATGGTCTCCCAAAGTACACCATTTGATGAGAAAAACATCTATAAGTTAATCTGAGCATGATTCAACAAGAAACTTCTGCCGAGATTCTGAGAAGTGAGAACTAGGATAGAATAGAAAGTATAAGCTTGGATGCGCATAAATGCATATATATATATATATATATTTCTACTAACCTTCCCATTCCATTCTGACCAAATACCCCAATGAGGAAATGAGCCGACTTGATAAAGGCCTCCACAGTCCCAAGCTTCAGCAATAAGCTTACCAAGAAAGAAAGGAATCTCAGTCTAATCTCTCTTTCACAAACATAGATGGAGAAGTACGGACAGGCAGCTTACTGTTCTAACAGAAAAGCTGGAGGGAGAGAGAGGGAGAGAGTACTAGATACCTTTACTCCATGGAGTATGGGGTCGTTGCTGATCATGTCAAGTAGTGGGGGACTACTGAGAGGAGTTCCAGTAGTGAGCATCTCACCTTCATTTGCACTGCCATATACATTTACAGCATCCCACAAACTGAATAGACCAAAAATCAGAATCAGCATTAGTTAGGAGAAATCATGTGAGGAAGATGATACAATAACTAACCTGCTACTCCTTGTCATGATTGAACCAAGATCAAACCGAAAGCCATCCACATGCATTTCTGTTACCCAGTATCTGATCAAGAATCACAACTAAGCAAAATAAATAAATATCAAATGTTTTGATGTGAGTTGAATTGATACTGAAAACATGAAAAGAAATATAGAAATACAAATTCAATAATGATCAAAGCATAAAATTGGAAATCTTTGATATTGTCATAGTTAAATTTCAGTAAGTGCTATCCTCGCATGCATTCGCATCAAGCAGAAAATAAAGTTTTCAGACAATTGGAATTTCACAATATTATTATGTAGGAGATAACAGATAAAATAGACATTTCCTATAAACTCGATGACTGCTCCAACTTGTAGTGACAACTTCTCAGTAAAATGTCATGAGACTGACGAGAGAAAAAAACATTTTTATTTTCTGTGGGTAGGACAGGCAAAAGTATTATGATCCATTTCAAAGATACAAGATAAAATAGAGAATAAATTCTACACCAAAAAGCTTTCAGAATTACATAAGTTTCTAAGTAATTCTACCTCAAGCAGTCCAAAATAAATTGCCGTACAATGGGATGATTGCAGTTGAAGGTGTTCCCACAACCTGAATAATTGTAGTATTCACCCTGAAATTTTAGACAGATTTAGCCTATTCGTACAGGAAAATATGTATCATAATTCTTATCATCACTACAAAATCTTAAACCTTAGCTCATGTTATTAGAACAACAAAAACGGGCATACCTTAGGTGCAAGCATATAAAATACACTATTGTCAAGACCCCTAAATGATAATATGGGACCATTTTCATTCCCTTCTGCAGTGTGATTGAAAACAACATCCATAACCACCTGTTGCATAAAAACAGGCAAATAATTAAACAAAAATATTTGAATAGCCAATCATGGTTAAGGAGAAATTTACCTCGATCCCTCTTTTATGTGCTTCTCTAACAAGATATTTAAAGTCATTCACCGCACCAACACCATAATTACCAATACCCGTAGAAGAATATCTTGCCATTGGTGAAAAGTAATTGATTGTGGAATACCCCCAAAAGTTCATCCTGGAAATTCAAAAATCGTGGTACAAAATTAAATGACCGCTACCTGAAATCATACCACCATGAAGCTTTTTGCATTCATAAGACTATTCGTAATTTTTCACAAATACAGTAACTTTTCAAGTAGATAAATAAACTTATACAAATTTATCCAATCACTGATGACTTTATAAATAAATAACTACAACATAAAAAATAAAATAAAAAAAAGAAGAGTTGCAAGAACACCTTGTAGCAGCAAATACACTGTCAATTATGAATTAAAATCTGAAATATGATTCTAAATTAAGTTATGATTAGGTTTTGGACGTTATCCTGAATATATCATGCAACTATTCCAATATGCTGATATATTAATCTAAGCTACAAAAAGTTTACCACGAACATTTAGAAAGAGAGAGAGGTCAAACTTACTTGTAGTCACCCAAGACAGAGTTGTAGCTATAGTACTCCAATTCATTGAATTCATGGCATGGCATTAGTTCAATGCAGTTGATACCTAGTTTCTGCAGAAGTGCGTAGCAACAAGCAAATTTATATGAAAATTGAATATTAATCATCACAAATAAATATGGAATAAGAATTCTCTTAATGACCATATATTGACAACACATTTTAAAAGCTACAAGCAAGAGGTTTAACAGCTTAGCTCTTCCAAACCAGCAATTTTATGTAACATGGAGAACTTTTGTTGAGCATGTAGCTTGACCGCATTAAGTTCATTTACTTAGTTGTAAACCTTTAAATGTTTACAAAATAAAACATGTTTACCTTATAATGTGTTCTATTTATGGTCTAATACTGCAAGTATTTTTATCGCAAACCAATTCGAAAGTTTACCCAAAAAAAAAAAAAAAAAAGACAAAAATTCAGACCTTCACGTAATCAAGTTTCTCCACCACTCCAAAGTAGGTGCCAGGAAATTTGGAATTGCTCGACTCATGCTTTGAAAATCCACGGACGTGCATTTCATAGATAACCAGATCTCTTTGTGGCAACTTTAGAGGCAAATCTCCTTCCCAGTCAAACTAAAAGACCAAAAAATAAAAAACGAAAATGAGTCCAGAATCATTTAAGCACCTCATGGGAAAGTAGACAGCATGATCTTTAACATATGTTTTGGTTGAAAATATAAATCTCTGTTTTAAGGAAGGTATTCCAGACCATAATATGATGTTACAGGGAAAGTAATCCAGGAAGCAGGCAGCTAAAGGGACTGGTTTCATCTAAATAATGAATTCAAAAGAAAAAAGACTAATAAAGCTTAAATTTTCTCTGTCAAACTTAATCACTAATAAAACAACACAAGCTGACACCAATTTGCCTAAACATTTTAAGTAAGGTTTCCAGCATCGTTGTGCATAATATATAACAGATATAGTTTAGTAAGACCCATATTCCGGTAGAGAAATTTCACGAACATCTATATATGCCATAGGTTGAAACTGTAGTTTTCAGTGTTCTACAACATTGCTGCAATTCATCAAATACCTCGTCAATACTAGAGGGCACCAAACCCGCCATCTGAGGCCAACAATCCTCATCAGGTCCTAAAGCACCATATTCCCCTCTGCCCACAACAGCCTACATTGTAGGCCAGAAAAATTATAATAATGTAATAGTTGGCAAAACCAAATAGAACTTAAAATAAAATAAAAACAAAACTGCATGATGGTTCTTCATCCTCTTCTTTGCCCTAAGCTGCTTACCTTTGCATAAGGATCAATCAATATTTTGGAAGAATCGAAGTAGAGTCCATCCTCAGGGGAGAAACTCCCATCAAATCTGTAGCCATAGACCATATCTTCAAAGTCTCCTTTCAAAAACACATGCCATACATCACCTGTTTTATTAATCAGTGGATTTAGAGCTATCTCTTCACTTACTTTTTTCTGCAACCAAAAAAACAGAAAATCCAAAGTAAAGAAAACGCATTTAAAACCAATAGCAATTCTTTTCTTTTTAATCTCCCATGGCCGTGCTAACCAACCTAGAAAATTCAACAACAAAAACAGGAATAGAGAAATCACAATCATATACAAATTCTGAACTTCAGGCGAGAAATTCTCAAATTTTAACTAAAAACAAAACACAAAGCAACAATAGGAGAAGGATCCCTTTACCTCGGGTAAGTCAGAAAGAGCGATCAAGCATAGAGAAGCGGATGAGGCATTGCTCGAAAAAACCGAGAAATTGACACCGCCGTCTCTCGACGTGGCACCGAACGGCGTGGGGTCACCAGAAAACACCTCGAAACGCCGCGCCCTCGGCGGAGGCTTCTCGACCACCACCGCGGTCTCCGCGTCACCCCTTTCCCTCGCATTGCTCAATACTACAAAAGGGTCCACATTTCTTCCATTGTCTCCGAAGGATTTACACGGAATTCCAACAATTAATTCGTTTCTCCGGCATTTCAGATACTTCTTGGAAGTGAAATTCGACGGATAGTGCTTCGGGATTGAAGAACGCTGAAGCAATTGCAACTCCATTTCACAAAAGTGGACTCAAAAGCGGGAGTTTCGAGGAACTGAATGACTCTCGAAGCACATTTTGGAAAGCAGAGTGGAATGTGGCAGAGGAAAGAAAGACTGATCTTTGAGTTGCGAGACTCTATGATATGCTCAAATATCTCATCAGTAACAGATTTTTGAGAGTCGTTGTCGAAAAAAGTTCCATAATTGTTGAACGACAAAATATTTTAAAACTTACCATAAATGTGTTGTGTACAGTACATTTCAATAGATTTGGGTTATTGCCCTCATAAAAAGTGATGTAGCTCCGCAGTAAAAATGACAAGTTTATCTCTTGAAGAAATGCAAAAAAAGGATATTGGTTTTATGTGTTTTGATATTTTTGTGAATATTAGAGTTGATTAAATGGATTGTTTGAGTAGGGGTGTGCTCCAAATCGTGTTGGCTCACAATAGGACCAACCAAGCTCAACTCGGGTTCGAACTCGAATGAATTATATTGTATTTCTCTTCATTTTGTGTAAATACCTCAGCAACAACGTACATTTCTATATTACTTTCTAAATCTCTTTTAATTTTAAATTTTTATTTACAATTGATGGATTTTACGCCTTCAAGCAATATGATAAGTTCTCATACGTCGTGCTTCACACCCAAAACAAAAAGGAGGGAGTTACGTCTGAGTTAAACTTGGAGAGGAAGTCTTCTTTCGTTTCTGGACCGTGAAGTAATTGTCCTTCATGGATTAATTTCCTCATTCATAGCGTCTATCCACTTTTGAGAGTTAGAACTTCTCATGGCTTGACGGAAATTGATTTGATCATTTTCCATCATTTCAATGTCAACTTCATGTTTTTAGAGAAATGTGTTAGAATACCATAAGTATGGTATAGTTGACTTTCGGGATTTTCTCCCTAGTTAACTCTTACCCTGATTTGTAGAGATTACGTTAGGCTTACATATATGTGTGTAAGTGTTTATAGTTGGGATATACTGTAATCATTCTTACAATACAATGAATACAAAAAACAAAACTTCCTCCGGATACCATGTTTTAACATGGTATCAGAGCCAACGGTGATCCTTTGGGATTCAGGATTAACATCATCGTCCCTACCAATCTCAACCCTAAAAGCCAAACATCAACCATAGCCAAACCTGCACATCAAAATCACGATGTCAACATCCACAGAAAAAGACCACAGCCTTGCAATTCAAACAGCAAACCTGCTGACAAATAACAACCAAGCAATGGTGCCCAACTCGGAAAATCTGTTCATCGGGATTAAACTAAACGGGGACAATTACCCAGTATGGGCACGCCTAATGAAAATGGCGATCGGAGGCAGAGGCGGCCCCTCGCACTTAACCGGAGTTCCTCCGGCCCCTGAAACAACAAACCCAAAATTCGATCAATGGGAACAGATCGATCAAAACGTGTTTACCTGGATAATTCAAAATCTGGAGCCAAATCTCATCAATAACGTCCTTCAGTACCCAATCGCGAAGGAGTTATGGGACGGTCTCGCCACCACCTACGGCAGCGGTGGAGACCCGCTCCAACTATTCGATTTACACCGAAGAGTGACACCCAACGACAGGGGCAAGACAGCCTCGAGGATTTTTGGAATAAACTCCAAACCATATGGATGGCTATTGACAGAAAGCAACCAAACCCCATGAAATGCCCTGAAGACATCAAAGCCTTCAACCTCATAACACAAGAACAGCGATTGTATCAGTTCCTCACCGGAATTGATGAAAAATACGAGTCAATCTGCAAAGACATTCTGAAACAAGACCCCAAACCAGCGGTTGAATCCGCCTACGCTACTGTGCAGAGAGAAGCAGCCCGTATTCAGATTTTGAAGATGGGGATTGGCGGCGATGGAGACTCCGGATTACAGGGGTCTGGTTCAGGGTTTATGGCAAGAAAGGAAAAGCGCAGACGGAGCTATGGGCGCTCAGAAGGCGGCCGTGCCGACGGCGGCAATCGCCGATCATCACCACGCGAGGACAAATCGGGCCTGGTGTGCGGTAACTGTGGAAAACCGAGGCACACAACTGAACAGTGCTTCGAAATTATAGGATTCCCAGAATGGTGGGAAGGCCAGCGGAAAAGCGCCACCGGAGCGGCGGCGAAAGGCGGCAACAGACGGGCTAACGTCGCGGTAGGCGACGGAGGTAGCTGCCAGAAAACAGGGGAGGCGGTGGTAGGCGTCGTCCAGGGAGACGCCCGTACCACGACGATAGAAATTGATCGTGCTAACGCCACCTGGGTCTCCGGCGGCGGCGGCGCAATCCCAGGGAACAGAAATGGCAAGTCTGGAGAAGAAGAAGGAAACAGCGGCGAACCCTTACGAGGTATAGGGTTTGGGGGTAATGACCCAAACCCTAATTTGGCTTCTTATGTTAATGCTCCCCTCATTCCCTATAAATTGCAAGTTGGCCCCCCTATTTCTGAAAATGTACAAACTGGTCACAGCACTCTTAATACTTGCGGATTTCACACAAAACCAAATCCCTTCAAGTTTCACAACGGATTTTTGACTGTGGGGCAACAGATTGTATGACTTATGACCCAACAGACATTCTTGATCCCATAAATCCGAGACAATCATATATTGCAACTGCAAGTGGGGACAAGGTTTCGGTTGAAAAGGAGGGCACTGTCTCTATTGCTCCAAATCTGACATTAAAAAACTGTCTTTATGTTCCGTCACTATCTTGCAAATTAGTGTCTGTTAGCCAATTGACAAAGGAATTGAATTGCGTGGTTCTCATATATCCTCATTTCTGCATTGTACAGGACATTCATACGAAGGAGATCATTGGGCGTGGTACTGAGCGTGGTGGGTTATATTATGTTGATGAAGTCAAACCGCAGTCCAAAGCTCTTCTTTCGCAAGGATCGGGAAACACACAATTCTGGCTCTGGCATAGACGACTTGGACATCCATCACTTGGGTATTTAAATATGTTATTTCCTTCTATGTGTCAGAACAATCAGTATTTGGATTTTACATGTCAAACGTGTCTGTCTGCCAAAAGTCATCGAACTTCTTTTAAGTCGAATAATACTCGTGTTGAGTCTGTTTTTTCCTTAGTACATTCGGATGTTTGGGGACCAGCCCCGGTGACTAATCAGAATCAATATCGATACTTTGTGCTGTTTATTGATGACTTCTCTCGTGTTACATGGGTGTATTTTCTGCAAAATAAATCAGATGTTTTTGGTACCTTTGTGGCTTTCTGTAATATGGTACAAACGCAGTTTGACAAGAAAGTTAAAATCCTTCGATCAGATAATGGCCGGGAATATATGAACCATGACATGCACAGTTTTTTCCAGAAACAGGGCATTATCCATCAAACTTCTTGCCCCAATACCCCTCAACAAAACGGAGTTTCTGAGCGCAAAAACAGGACCATACTTGAAATGACACGTGCTTTACTTACTGAAGCCAGTGTCCCACAACACTTTTGGCCTGAAGCCGTTAGTACCACAGTCTATCTCACCAACAGATTGCCCACTAAAATCCTGGATCATAAAACTCCTCTTTTAATCCTTCAAACTCAAACCTCAATACCACCACATCTCACTTTGCCACCTCGCATCTTTGGGTGTACGGTTTTTACACATATTCCTAAGACTGATCGAACTAAGTTGGACACTTGTGTAGAGAAATGTGTATTTATGGGGTATGCTCCGAATCAGAAGGGATACAGGTGTTACAATCCCCGAACCCGACGGTTCCTTATCACTATGGACTGTAATTTTGTTGAAACTGAGTATTTTTACCTGTCCCAGCACAGTGATCAGGGGGAGATCCATAGTGACAGATCTCTGAGCTGGTTGACCTATACTGATCTGATTGGTACACCACCACCACCTACCTCCGAAAATCTCAGTACCACGTCCACGCCCAGTGATCATCCTCCGCATGATGTCCAAAATGAGGTAACTAATTCTCCTCCACTTTCTGTTGTCATTCATGATAATATTGATGTACCAAATGATCCTGATGCTGTGACCGAGAATGCAGAAACTCACAGGTACAATCTGCCAGCAAGAAGTACCAGAGG
This sequence comes from Lantana camara, assembly GCA_037501455.1. Classification (NCBI taxonomy): domain Eukaryota; kingdom Viridiplantae; phylum Streptophyta; class Magnoliopsida; order Lamiales; family Verbenaceae; genus Lantana; species Lantana camara. The sequence goes on along the minus strand of CM074863.1, from coordinate 19,475,513 downwards.
GATTCCCCCACACAGGTTTTCACCTGATCATACATCCCGATCATCCAAATATCCTGTGGGAAACATGGTCAGGGGGAGTTTGTCCCACGAAGCAAAGGCTTTTCTGAGCAGTCTGTACAAAGAAGAAATTCCTCGAACCGTACAAGAGGCTAAACAGAATAGAGAGTGGCAGAAAGCCATGGAAGTTGAAATGGAGGCATTGGCAAAGAATGAGACGTGGGAAAAGTGCCAGTTGCCTGAAGGAAAAAAATCGGTTGGCTGCCGGTGGGTCTTTACGGTCAAACATAAAGCTGATGGCTCTGTGGAAAGGTATAAGGCTCGACTGGTTGCGAAAGGGTACACCCAGACGTTTGGGATTGACTATTCTGAGACTTTCTCACCAGTGGCGAAACTTGACACTGTTCGAGTGCTGCTGTCTGTAGCAGCTAATAAGGATTGGCCCCTTCATCAGTTTGACGTCAAAAATACCTTTCTGCATGGGGATTTGAATGAGGAAGTCTACATGGAACCCCCACCTGGGTTTACTGATGAGTTTGGCCAGAAAGAGGTGTGCAGACTCCGAAAAGCACTGTATGGACTCAAGCAGTCACCTCGAGCATGGTTTGGCAGATTTACTCTAGCTATGCAGCGCCACGGATATGTCCAAAGCAACTCTGATCACACCCTGTTCCTGAAGAAACGAGGAGACTTGATCACATGCTTAATCATTTATGTCGATGACATGATTATAACAGGCAGTGACAAGGAAGAAATGGAGAACCTCAAGGAAAACTTGTTTAGAGAGTTCGAAATGAAAAATCTTGGAGGGTTAAAGTACTTCTTAGGCATTGAAGTCCTTCGTTCACAGAAGGGAATATTTATTTCTCAGAGGAAGTACATTCTGGATCTATTGGCAGAAACCGGGCTAGTGGATTGCAAGCCCGTGGATACTCCGATACAAGTAAACCACAGACTCAGGATAAATGAGAGTGGAGAAAAGACAGACAAGGAGCGATATCAGAGATTGGTTGGGAAGCTGATCTACCTTTCGCACACGTGACCCGACATTGCATATTCAGTTGGCATTGTGAGCCAATTCATGCACCAGCCACAGAAAGAACACATGGAAGCAGTGATCCGTATCATCAGGTATCTTAAAGGTACTGTAGGAACAGGGATTATGTTCGGGAGACATGGTCATCTTAACATTGAGGCCTACACTGACGCAGATTGGGCAGGAAATCCCAAATGACCGCAGGTCCACATCTGGGTTTGTTACACTTGTTGGTGGAAATATGGTCACATGGAGGAGCAAAAAACAGAAGGTTGTAGCACTCTCGAGTGCTGAAGCTGAATTCAGAGGAATAGCTAAAGGGGTCACTGAGCTAATTTGGCTCAGAAAACTGATGACAGAAATTGGCATGGAACCAGAAGGCCCAAGTCCTCTGAGGTGTGATAACAAAGCTGCTATTAGCATTTCAGAGAATCCGGTGCAGCATGATAGAACGAAGCACGTGGAAGTTGATCGACACTTCATTAAGGAAAAGCTGGAAGACGGCGTGATCACTATCCCTTTTGTGAGGTCCGAAGACCAGTTAGCTGACATACTTATAAAGGTTGTCACAAGTCAGATCTTTCAATCAGCACTATGCAAGCTAAGGATTGGGGATTCCATCACTTAGCTTGAGGGGGAGTGTTAGAATATCATAAGTATGGTATAGTTGACTTTCGGGATTTTCTCCTTAGTTAACTCTTACCCTGATTTGTAGAGATTGCGTTAGGCTTACATATATGTGTGCAAGTGTGTATAGTTGGGATATACTGTAATCATTCTTACAATACAATGAATACAAAAAAACAAAACTTCTTCCGGATACCATGTTTTAACAAAATGTAATATACTTATCTGAATTTGCATTTTTCCTCTCTATAGTGGATCTCCTCAATAGCAAAGGTTTTTGAGGGTGTAGAGTTTGTTTCTTTGAAATAATTTCTTGAGGTTGATCAAGAGGTTGAATAACATTGTCTTTATTAGAAGTTGCTTCTTGAACAATGTGAGGTATAGAAAACTATTTCTAATTATTGTTAATAGCAATTAGATGAACATCAATATGTTCCACCAGACTCGTAGACCTTTGGCTTAGCAAAGTGATATCATAGTGGCCCGACAATCACAGGAATCAAGTGTTACGCATGTAAAAACTACCTTTTGAACCTACGGAAGATATTACAATGTTTGTGGGAACCATTTCTTGAACTTATAAGAGCCCCTCTACAATCCTAATTCATACAAACTGCTCATAACCAATGAAATTCCTTTCAGACACTAATTTACACCCAATTATCACATTACAAATTATCCATAGTTTTAGGGATGACTCTTTTCTCTAGAGAAAAAAATAAAAGCATTTAGATGGGCAGAGTGAAATTGGCGTAGGTTATACTTCAACGTTCAACCAACAGCAAGGTTTACGTGCTACTTTGCTGCCCATTCACATACTTCTTGCAGCTGCGCAGCGTGCAAATTGCAAGTTGTCATTGTTTCCAGATAATTTTACAGCATAAGAAGGACTTGCATGGTTATACTAAAAGTGCAACATTTTATCCATTCAACTATATGAATTGTTAAATATTAACATAAAGTTGAGTGTGGAACTGGATTCCATTAAAGTTCACAAAACTATTTAAACTAGTAGTGGACGAGACCTTAAGCTATGGAATAAAAAGTGATAATTTCCCAATAATAATTCAGATTATATTCATTTATCTTGATGCGTGGATAAGTATCAGAAATGGGCTTGAATTTTATTTTTTTTATTTTATTGGTGATTTGATCCAAATGTATTTTTACACACCCCAAGATACTTTATACTGGGGATATATTTTGGCCCAAACAATTTTGAGTCCATTCTGAATTACTAATCTGTCAATTCTGCGGCCCACCAGAGTGCTTCTACTTGCGGCAAAATACCAAGCAGAACGGTGTTTACCTAGTTCACTTCAAAAATTAACGGTTGAGGAACATATTCAAAAGGAGCTAACAACCCCAAAAACCCTGTGTCATGCGAAATAATCACAAAAAACCCTAACAAAAAAAAAGTACTTTAAAAAACTCTCTGTTTTTTAAAACGGGGAATTTGAGAAAACTCCCCAATTGGGGGGTCAAATTTCTTTTAGCTCCCTATTTTCAAAAATGATGTATTAAAACTCAAGAATCGTGTATCTAAAACCCCAAATGATGTATTTGAAATATAAGGAAAAAAATCATGTATCTAAATCCCAGAATCGTGTATATAAATCCCAGAATCGTGTATCTAAAACCCCAAATGATGTATTTAAAAATGGGGAGCAAACTCAAAATTTTTCAACTCATGGGGAGTTTTCTCAAAACCCCCCTTTTTAAAATAAACTCATCGCCCCCTAACCCCATTTGGTCAACGAAAAAGTGTAAAATCCCCATAATACCCTTATATACTGTAGCAATTATATAAATATATATACATATAATATATATACTTATTTAATATCTCAAAATACATATTAATAAATTAATAAAAATAGTATATATATAATAATATATATATGTATATATACAGATAATACATATGAATAATTTTATATATATATATTAATAAATAAACATTATTTTTTAATAGTATTATTATATAATATACATTTTACTAGATACATATTATTTAAAAATAATAATAATAATATATCATATATTATATGTATGTAGCATATTATATATATTATATGATATATCATAATATAATAAAAATATATATTAATAAAAAATTATTTTATCATAATGAATAAAAAAATATATAAAATATAATATATTATTATGCAAATATTGCATTATATTATACGTATATATATAAATAACACATATTAATAATTATATATATATATATATATATATATATATTAATAAATAAACATTATTTTTTAATAGTATTATTATATAATATACATTTTACTAGATACATATTATTTAAAAATAGTATATATATATATATATATATATATATATATATATATATATATATATATAAACTTATTTAATATATAAAAATACATATAAATATTTTAATTATAATATAAATATAATTATATATTATATTATCATAATGTATTTTAATTTGATATATATTTTTTAATTCTAATTAAATATTTTATTGATGAATAAATTATATATATAAACTCTTAAATATTATACATTATATTTATGCTTAATATATATAATTCAAATTTACTAAAAATATTAATATATATATATATATATATATATTTGTAAATGTATTTTACATATGAATTATGTTTATATATATATATGATATTATATATACGTATATGCATATAGATACATCATCTTCTTCCTATCCAAACCCAGAAGCGCCACCGCCGCCGCCCAATGCCCAGCAGCAGCCGCCGCCTCTCCTTCTCTCTACCTCGACCTCCACCGTGTCTCTTTCTCTCCACCTCCACCACCGAACGCCGCCGCCGTCTCTCCACCTTCAGTCACCGAAACACCATCGCCGCCGCTGGATCTGTTTCTCTACCTCCACCGCCACCCTGGGTTAGCCTCACGCCAACTTCACCCAGACCACGCCGCCGCCGTTGAGTACTTCTTCTTCTTCCTCGCTCCAACCCACACGCAGACCCACCGCCGCCCAATGCCCATTTGCTCCGCCGCCTCCTCTTCCGCGTCCGGACAAGCAGATCCGCCGCCCCTCCACCCCGACGAGCACCCAAATGCCGCCTTATCTTTCTTCCCTCAGGTTCGCCCCTAAATTCAAGTATGTGTGTGTAGATCTGAGTTTCAATTTGAGTTGATGTGTGGCGTAGATCTAAATTCAATTTTGGGTGATTTGTTCGTGGTGGTCGTCGTTGTTGTGGTGGTGTATGGTAGGTGGCGGTGGCGGTGGCGGTGAAGGGGATGGCCACTAGAGGTTGGGGACGACGACGATGATATTGTCTGATAGGGTTTGCAGGGATTCATTTTACAAACACAGGGTTTTCCACGATAGATTATGAAAACATAGGGTATTTGGTAAAAATTTAGCCAATTATATTAAAAGATTCTCAAGAGGGGTATATAAGTTATTTTACACCTCAAAAGTGGCAGAAAACGCTATCATATTTGCAGTCAACGCGCGTGAATTGCACCGCCTGGTTTCAGGGTTTTATTTGCATACTTTAAAAAACATAAGGTTTTTTAAAGTATTTTTTTTTTGTCGGGGTGTTTAGTAATACATTCAAATTACACGAGGTAGCTGGGTGACATTTACCCTATTCAAAAGTTTTTTTTTTTTTTGAAGTGAGATATTTGATTCACACCCGTTAATACGAAGAGAAAGAGAGTCGGATTAAAACTAACATAATTCTCAATTCTTAAGCATTTTTATTTTGTCAACTAAAAAGTGGTTTATTTTGGGTTTTATATGTATGAAGCGAGGAAAGATGGTCCAACACCAAAAATGGGGAGCTAACTAAAATTATGAATCTCATTTGGGGAGTGAACAGAAATAAATTTGAAAATTGGAAGCTAACTAAAAATTGAGTCCACATTTGAGAACTTTTCCCTAATTCCCCGTTAACTTATTAGGAAGAAACAAAATTTAGATGTCCATTTAAAGAATTAGGACTCCCCTTGAGGCTTGAGGCTTGAGGGCATTGTACTTTATCCTTGATGCTGCTATCTTGGCTAAGTTGCCTAATTAGTCACAATTTAGGGGGAAAAATATCAAAACAAAAATAATAATTTCCTTAATACATTTTTTATTTTTTGTACTTGGAAGTTTGGAATGATCCTTGTGAATTTAGTTACTGTACATATGTGCGTGCCTGGAGAATCATAGAAAATGGGGGAAAATAACAATCAGAAAAAAACAAGCTTTTGAGTAACGAACATGGAAATTAAAAAATAAAGAAAGAAATTAATTAAAAATAATAAAGGTCAAGGTTGCTCGACAATAATGGCAATAATTAAAGTGGAATTTAATTTTAATAAATTGTGATTAGTGGAAGCCGACGCCCTGGCATCAGTCATCACACATACAGATGGTACTTATTCGTACGTAAAACGTCATTATGGATTTATCGGCTCACGCCTGCTCTATATATATGTACAAATAAATAATGCAACTTTATGAAAATTAATTACTAACTATTTTGTTTTCTTATTCGTAAATAAAATGTAAAAGAAAATTTGTTTAAGAACCAACTTGTCATGTAAACTAATCAAAGTAGCTTGTAGATGCTGTAATATGGTATAATGTACGGAATAATTATGTCTTTTTTTTTTAAAAAAATTCAGATGTACATGTAATTAAATCAGGTCATTAAGTAAATTTCGGATTCTTAATCTCGTAGATAATTAAGTAAGTTCATTTCTTATAATGTATAATGCACCGACACTTCTTAAAAATATTATTTTATCATGTTGTCGTATCGTATCGGACATTATGTCTGATGTGTGAACGTAATATTGAAATATTACGTTATTAATGTTTGATATTACTTGATAAATCATCGTATATATCCATATTTTGTTGTATTAGTATTCTCATATCCGTATCCGTACATCATAACTTATAATCCAATTAGAAACCATTAGACCAAACCTCATTAAATTTTCTTGGCCTCATCATCACTCATCTCATCTCTTCAATATCATCTTTCTATATATTTGCCATTCAATAATGCATTTTGATTATATCTTATTCTGCATGCATATCAATTATTTCTTGGACCGTATATTATTTCTATTTACCTATTTAATTCATTAAGATAAGGTTTTTATATCAAATAATTAAATGTATGTTATCAATGTAACTATCTGCTATATATTTAAGGAGTTTATTTAAAGACGAACTCATCAGTTCGCACTAAGCAAATTTAATTGTTCGATCCCCTTATAATATCAATTTAATAATTCATACTTCTGGGCCTCTGGCGTTGAACGTCGGGCTAGATGAACACCATCACAAATCCATACAAATAAATAGAAATAGGTAGAAGTACTAATTAGATAGTTATTTAGTGAATCTATACATCGAAGAGGATATAATGTTTTCACAAAAGATACATACATATATTAAGTAAAGATGCATCATTTATATTGTTGTATGTTTATTCTGTGGAATCTCATGACTCCTAAAATAAGCAATGAGCCAAGTACATTTTAATCGCCGAAAGCAGTACTTCCACTTAAGTTTTAAACCTTAAATTAAAAGTATTCTTAGCAACATTCTTTATAAGGAATAAACCTTATTTTAATTTCCTTTTTTCCTAAAACAATAATTTTAATTTGTATAATATATGCCCTAAGTTTGGACAATTTTTGTCTTAATTGGAACATAATATTAAACATGTTTTCTTATGGGCTCGTAGAGAACATTAATTCGCTGCGAAAATAATGAAAAAAAAGGTAATGATAGTGAGAGGAAATAAAGTGATATTAAAAGTTATAGCCGGAAAAGAAGAGGGTGTGTGGTCCTATGTATCTTATTTCGTCACGAGTTTAGTATAATAATTTTCATCCCTAATAATAAAACAATGTTAAATAGTTTGAATTGAACTAATTAAAGTAGCGGCACCACGGTGACGACAATTAAAAAATATTAACAGGTCAGAATTTAACTCGAATTGGATTTGAAACATTAAAATATTCGTTAGATAAAAAGATTTGATAAATAACATTGGATTATAAAAATATGTAATGCGACGGATACATATGAAATTAAATTTTTTGATCAGTTCAACTAAATCAGTAGAAACAAATCATGCGACACAAATCAAAATATCCATAGAACCAACGTGAGTTGAGATTGTAAAATTAACAAAATATATAATAATGTCTCATGTCGAACAAGAATCTAAACAAGAGCAATAAAACAAACATTCTCAATAATGTTACCAATAGCCAACTAATTCTTGTCACTGAACCGCAATTTGAGGATGCATGTGATTTGTGCAGTCGTCTTCCACCAACACATCTCCACCAGAAATCCTTAGCCAACGTAATTGTTGAGAGGGTCACCCAGGTCTCCGCGCCGCGAGCCCAGGTTTGGCCACTCCACATCTCCTATTCGTCTCCCCCGCCCAACACAATCCCTTGCATCGGTCCTCGCCACCACTCCAATACCAATGGTACGGCCCGAGCTGAATAGTGCTCCGTCAAAGTTGATTTTGATAACTCTCATCGATCGGTGGCTTCAACCATTTGTTAGGCCCGATGCAAAGGTGGTGGTCCATCGTCTCGAACAACTTTGCTACCGAGCAAAGAAAACCCTCTATATTCGACCAAATTAGCCAGACAATAATTGCAAGTTCAGCAATGCCCGATGCTCAGAGGTTTTCAAATGCCAGCAGAAGGCCTTGCCGGATCCCATCACCCAATTTACCCACTACTAACCACAAAAAGGCTGAAACAATTTAACATTTATATAAAATCAATTTAAACTCAATTAATATATGTACCCGATATATATGCATTAAAATGGCAATAACTGCTCGTAAAAATTTAATCACCAAGATTTAAAAGTCCCTAGTACAATATATTAATGAGATTTATCACATAACTAGCATATGCCCCGTGCGATGCACAGTATTGATAATAATATAACTTATAATATTATTTAGGGTTAATTACATCTAAACCTCTTCCGAGTTTAGTATATTACAATTAGACCCCTGTTAGTTATTTTATTACAGTTTGACCCCTTTTAAAATTTCGAAATTACTAAACGGTGAAGAAAAGGTACGATTCCCTTAAATATTTCACTTTATATTCCAAATAATTGCGTTATATTCCAAATAATTGTGAAATGACCATTATGTTTGGTTCTAAGATCATGTTTTATAAAAGTAGGAAAAAAAAATCAAGTCTTTTTAGAATAAATAAATGGTTAAACAAACAATTATTTCACAATTATTTGGAATATTCCGTGAAATATTTAACGAAATTGTATCTTTTCTTCACCGTTATGTAATTTTGAAATTTTAGAAGGGGTCAAACTGTAATAAAATGACTAACAGGGGTCCAATTGTGATATACTAAACTCGGAAGGGGTCTAGATGTAATTAACCCTATTATTTATGAATCTTGTAAACTAAAATAATTTAAAATAAATAATTTAATCATATACAATGAAAAACATTCTATATAATACATATTTTTATAACTAATAAATAAATTGCCGCTAAGTATTTATTTATTATAATTTTATTTAAGTATTAAGTAGAGACGTTGTAAAAGAAAAATACTTTCAGAAAAAATATATAATTATCATCCAGCTCTGAAAAATAATAATAATAATAATATAAAATGAAGTGTTGAAATTGTATAAATATCACATCCTTTTTATATATAAAATATGATAATTTACAAAAATAAAAACAACTCTTACCTTAAGAGATTAACCCCAGAATTGCGAAATCTTTTTAGACCCGGCAAGAATTTCAAACATTATTGATCTTTTCAACGAATCGAATTGCAACTTGATATTCTAAAATAAATTAATTCAAAAAATAAGATTAAATTAATACAATTAAACTTTGAATTAATTTTCTAAAAAAAAAAAAATCATACCTTATGAGATTGAGCCAAAAATCTTGAAACTCTTTTAAACTCTTTCTGGGATTTTAAACTTTGTCAGCCTCATTAAGAAATCAAACTAAAATCTCAAATATGATAATTTATAAAAACAAAAACAACTCGTACCTTAAAATATTGAGTAAAAAATTAATGTAACCGATGGACATTTTACTAGTTTGCTCTCATGTATCGTAACATATAAATCTAAAATAACGTATTTAAAAAAAATTCTAACATTATACCAATTTATAACATTAATAAATATAATTAATGTGAAAATATACACATAATAACTTATATAGTTAAAATTGTATTTCTAGTAAATATTTATTAACAATATAAATTAAGTAGTTAAAATTTTATATTTATAATAAATGAACAATCTCATACATTATTTGTATTTTTAAGTTGTTCGGTAAGCTTTCTATACAGTACCTTGCATCATTGAAACACATACAGATGTTGGTGCCCCGAGATCATTGTTGTTTTCCAATGGAAACGTACTGGGTACAAAAACTTCATCTTCTAACTCCGAAAATTCACATTCTTGACCCTCTAATTGGTAGTACGTAATGTTATGATAGATATATAAAAGTGCTTTAATTTAAAATAAAAAATGAATTGTGGCAAATTAACATAAAATACATACTCTGTAAGTTAGAGCCATGCTCCTCAGGTCGATTCATATGTGCCCGAGCTATATTTGTACAACCATGCTCATAAATAGATGTACCGGTTATAGCTACTTGATTGTGTGGAATATCAATAATATGAGATTTTTGAACTACAATACTCCGATCAACACCTAATATACATAAAAAAAAATCATTAAACCAACAAAATAAAAGGTTGAAATTAAAATAAAAATTATATATAAAAGAAGAAATATTACGATTTGTAGTTTCCACACATCCTCTTGCATCAACTTGACTTTTATCTCAAATAATTCTATGTTCATCGATAATGTGATCTATGAATATAATAGTATACATTTGCAAAATAAGTGAACATATATAACTAAATAATATGATCAATGCCTAAAAAATTAAATTATACCGAGTAAAATAGGAACAAAACAGAGTCTTTGTGAATTGAATTGCTCATGACCACCACCACCAGCTTGTACTTCCCCTATATTGAATAAGTATAAATATTATAATGTATGGCAAAAGAAGTAATCACAATTCAATAAAATATATATCAAAATTCAATAAATATACACCAATATATATGTAAAATATTAATGAGGAGCATATCATTCGAAATAATCTAACCATCACGCATTAAATCAGTTGTGTGAGATGATGACCCTCATCTTGAACGTGTCGATGTTCCTCGGACTATTCGCCTGCCTCTTGATTGTGGGCTTTAGATATTACAATCGCATACTTCGCTTGGAGAGTTATTACGGAGTCCGGATAAAAATTGATATTCTGTCTGTAATCGTGCCAAACGTTCGGCCACTAAACCTTCATTTACTCCTCTAAGTCGTTTAATATATAAATCTTTCTTTCTACTCAATCGTGAAAGCTTGTAACTAGTTTGATTGTTATTCATTTTATCCCTGCTCAAAATAAAATAGATAGTTGAATTTATTTGACCTAAATTAGATATTACAAAAATATCACTTTTCGTAACTATTTGCATCGCATAAGTATAAAATAAAGCGGCCGTGTGATTTCTAATGTAATTATAATTACAACATTTTCTAATGGTACTAAATTTTTTTGGAATTCTATTTAGTTCTGCTATTAGTTCATAATTTGATAAATTATTTTCAATTTAAAATTAATACAATTCTAGCCAAGAGTTCTATCCTACAAACCTTAATCACGACATCAACCTCATAAACATAAAAGAAAGCGGTTATTAAAACCTTAATCATAGCATCAACATTTTCCCGTCAACATGACATCGACATTTTCGCATCAACATGGCATCGACAACAGGAAATAATCAAGTATTGTCTAAGCATTATTTTTTCATTTTAAAATTTTCATCAATAATATATTTTAATAATATCAATACAAAATCGGTTTGCATCTTCATATTTTAAAATGAATTAATTCAAAATTAGTCAAAATATTCTAAAACTAATGAATTTAGAATATAAGATTAAACCTATACAATTAACAAAAACAAAAACAAAAATAATTCGTACCTTATGAAATTGATCCGGAAATCTTGAAAGTTCTTTAAACCTCGTTAACCTCATCAAGATTTTCAAACTTCATCAGTTCTGTCAAGGAATTAAATTGCTACTTGATATCCTAAGGAAAATAATTAATTCAAAATATAAGATTCAAATAATATAATTAAACTTTAAATTAATTCGTTTGTTGAATACCATATTTTAAATTTTCAAATATGATAATTTATAAAAATAAAAATAATTCGTACCTTAAGAGATTGAGTCAGAAATCACAAAAAATTTTGAACTTCCTCAGCCTCATCGGGGATTTCAAACTTGAAAAATCTCACCAAGAACTCGAATTATAATTTAACATTCTATAAGTTTTGTTATAGTTTTTTGTTTTTGTTTTTTTTTTGTTTTTAATTTTTTTATGGATATCTTTTTAACCTAATTAATAATAGTAATAAAGATCTCTCAAATTATGGAATGGATGCCCTACTAGATATATAAAAGTTCTCAACTTAAACTTTATTGACGTAAGTTTCGTTAATTATAATAATAATATTAAATACTAACCCAATTATGGGGTGGATGTCAATTAAGTCTCCTTAATTATGGGTGCTAAACACATATAAAATTTATATATTCCTTTCTTAAATATAGATATCTAATTTTTTTTTTTTAAATCCTTACATGGAAAGTATATTATGAATCTTGCCAAAGATAATTATTTTCTTTAATTACTATTTATTTTCATAATAAAATATTATACAAAATAAAGATCAACCTATCACATTTTTTTTTATCTAATTTAAAATCTCAAAAAAACAACAAAATTACACATCATAAAAAATACACAAAAAAGTCAAACATGATTTTCAAATATATAATAGTATAGATATAGATATAGATTAGTTCAATTACATACTAAATTAAACACAGCAAATTAAAGCTATATATTATGAGCTAGATTATCCTACAACCAGAAACAGATTACAAAATCTTTTTATAAAATAAAATAAAATTGCATGTGCTCTTCAAAATAATTTATCTGGACTTATATAACCTTCCACGTAGTACAACAAATTATTTTCATTTCCTTTAAAAATTAACTCAACATATGGTTGGAGTTGGACCGAGTTGGCTGTTGCCTCATCATAATTAACTAGCATAAACCCCGTGCGATGCACGAAAATTATTTCAATATTATTTTTTATTGATATTTTTCTTCAAAAAAGAAAAAAAATGATCGATAGAAAAAAATATTTTTTTTTCACTTCATGCAGAGATAAGAGAGACAGAAAACATTTGCATGTTTTATATTTTATTTAAAAATTAAATCACACAATAAAGGTAAGAAATATATGGATACTTTCACTCTTGTTGATAGTTATTTAGGATATTTACCTATTTTGATGCTATGTATTCAATCTAAGGATATTAAAGATAAAAAAAGAAAAATGACATAAACAAAAATTTTAAAAAGTAATAAGGTTAAAAGACATCATAATATCATTCTTCATGTAAACTATACGAAATATTAGAATCGAAAGAATACTAAGTATATAATTTCTTTTTTGGTGAAAAACCACGTATATAAATGCATTCAAGAGGATAAAAATTATAAAATAAAAATAAAACAATGTAAAATACTTTGATTGATAAATCTATAAATGCAATGAAAATGATAAATGTAAAGGTCGGAGAAAAACTACAAAAATCTTAAAATGAAATAAGAAATATAGAAAAAGGTTAATATATGTATCTAAGAATATAAAACCTATCAAGATGGAAACTTAAAGATAAGAAAAGAAAACCGACATGAACAAAGATTTAAAAAAGTAATAAGGTTAAAAGGCATTAAAATATCATTTTTCGTGTAAACTATATGAAATATTATAATTCAAAGAATGCTACGTATATAATTTCTTTTTTTGGTGAAAAGCTACACATATAAATGCATTCAAGAAGATAAAAATTATAAAATAAAAATAAAACGATGTAAAATACTTTGATTGATAAATTTCAAAATGTAATGAGAATGATAAATGTAAAGGTCGGAGAAGAACTAAAAAAAAAATCTTAAAATTGCAATAAGAAATATAAAAAGGTTAATATATGTATCTAAGAATATAAGACCTGTCAAGATTGAAACTTAAATCATTAAAAATGAGTAAAAGAATGTAAAACTCATAAAACTATAAAATAATGGCTTTCAAAATCTTAAGAAAATCTTCAACATAATAAAAAAAAAAGTAGTAAATCAATTAAATGTATAGGAATTAAAAAGTGAAATTCCAACCTATCAAAAAATACCAATTTATTCTTAGAATTTCATTACAAATGGATTATTATTCACCGTTAACTGTGTTTATTCTTCAATTTATTTTTCAAGATATAGAGTTCAGCAATCAAAACTTTTTTTACTTTCTTAAACATATTAAATAATGGATTTTAGTTATGGAAGAAATAATATTTTAAACTATAAAAGCTTGAAGAAAAAATCTCAAATTTTGACAGTTACCATAAATAATAAAGTTTTTAGCTAAGATAACTATGATTATTGCTTAAATTAAGGGATTTCATGTCATCAAAAAAAAAAAAAAAAAAGGGATTCCATAAACATTATTTTAAATTTGATTAATAGTTTAAATATTTCTTCTAATAAAATAATATAAATTTTTTAAAAGTCACCATTTGATCATAATTGAACTAATTATGGTTTAAAAACATTCGTCTAAATATATAATTTGATTTTTAAAAGAAAAGAAATATTTGACCAATACGATATATAAAGACTCAACATCCAAAAGATGTTGCCCTTAACTCTTAACAAAGGAAAATTTTGACCAAAACTAATATGGAAAAATCCATAATACTTGAATTAAAGTTATTAATTATTTTCTTCATCCAAAAGATGTCGCCCTTAAAGACTCAAAATTAAATATAAACCTTTAAATAAGATTTAAAAAGATATTTATTATTTTAAAAGATGATTAATGATGGTTTCCCAACTACACTAAAAAACATCTATTTAAATTCAGATATATGTATAGATATATATATCAAACACCGAAATAATATAAAACATAAAAAAAGGTATTATTATTTCATAATTAATAATATGGTGAAGATGGACAAAATAAGAATTTAAAAACCACAAACTTAAAATAAGATAAACTGAAATACACTTAAAAAGATATGAAAAATGCGTAGAATTTAGAAAAAAAATAGGGCGAAGAAAAAATAAGTATATATATTTATTTATTTATTTATTTTGTTCTATATCAAATTAATGAATTCAACATACATCTCTCCATTTTATAGAAAAACACCTTTCAAAATAAAAGTTCATAGAACAAAATCAAATCGTTCAGAATAAGATTCACATCGACTAAACCCACAAGAAGTAAATTAAGTCCCAAAGGATCTTAAAAAGTCCAATTTATAACTCTCAATAGGCATATGAACCATCACTTTGTTCATCTTCTCTCTCCGGAGAAAGATCACGTGACAACAACATTTTCTGCATAAAATTGTATCCCTCCTGGCCAATAGATTCGTTCTCGGTGATGATGAAGTAGGCCAACATCGGATAATGGCCAACATAAAATACATAACTATCTTGATGGATGTTCACCGCCCTTTCAAATCGAGTCAATTCGACATGGCCAGTGCCGGCATACCTGGCCTGCAAGTGCTCGAGCTAGGAGTTGATGTTAAACCTGTCACTAAGCTCCTGAATAACAATAAGTTAATTACATCAAAATAATCATGAACGATTATATATAAACAAAAAGAAAAACAGATTGACATAACTGAAAGAAAAAATATAAATATCGAATAATTAACCTAAAAGGTTAAATAACAACAATAATCTACTATGAAAAAAAAAATCAAAACACATAATTTAACAACACAATGAAGGAACACATGCGAGAAAAAAATTGTTTGTTAAAGAGAGAGAGAGAGAGTAATATAATAAAGTGAGTAGTATAAAAGATGAATGAAAAAGAAAGAAGTACGTCTCATTTTATAATGTAGGATAAATAAATATTTTGTAATTATGTAAAAATATTACTATGTATAAAATCAATCAGCATTAATTATGATTTTCAAAATTTGAAATCATATAGTGACAAAAAATTAGGTATGGATTGGTAGATAATTATTTACATTTATAGATTAGATTTCATCCAAATTTATTTATATGTGTATATATAAATAATGCATTCCAAATAAATAAATTAATAATAATTTTCTTAAGTAATTAAAAGAATTTGAAGTTAAATGAATTAATTTTTCAAATTAATAAATAGTATAGCATTTAGTTCGTATTCCATATTTTAATATATAAAAATTTTAATTCATTTAATTTAATTACCACATTTTGGAATGATCATGCATAGAATTTCCTTTTTCTTTTTTCAAATGATTTAGACAAAATGTAAGGGATTAATTATATTCACAGTAATAGTGGATAATTAGGATAAATAAATATCAATTTATAACTCATAAAAGAATTAATAATAAAATTATATCAAAAAAGAAAACAATTCTATTTGGTCAAAATTGCATGGTTAAAGTCAAATATCGTTATTAAATATATAATGATATATTTAATAACGATATAAATTTATTAAGTATTAATTTTAGATTTAAAAAAATTAATTAATTTGATGGAGTAAGTTAATTAATTTGTGTCAATTATATATATATATATATATTAACTATTAACTTTAGATTTAAAAAAATTAATTAATTTGATGGAGTAATTTAAGAAACTTAATTAATTCTTTGTATTTTGTAATGTTTGAATTTAAATTTAAAATTGTAGTGATTTTTTTTATGGAAATTGTATCCGTGATTTAAGTAATTAGTCATTAAAATTAATTTAATAAATTTATAGAAATATCAAATACATGAAAATAATATTAACCTTATTTAATTAATAGAAATATCAAAATTAATTTCATTTGGTCAAACTTACCAAGATTAATTATTTTCCTTAGTTACTACTTTTTTTTTAAATAATATACAAAATAAAGGTAAGCCAATCACTGATTTTTTTTATGGAAATTGTATCCGTGACTTAAGTAATTAACCATTAAAATTAATTTAATAAATTTATAGAAATATCAAATACATGAATATAATATTAACCTTACTTAATTAATAGAAATATCAAAATTAATTCCATTCGGTCAAACTTGCCAAGATTAATTATTTTCCTTAGTTACTATTTTTTTTTTCACTTATTTTTATAAAAAAATAATATACAAAATAAAGATAAGCCAATCATATTTTTTTCTATCTAATTAAAAACTTCAAAAAAACCACAAAATTCCACGTCATCAAAATGTACAATAAAAAGTCAAACATCGTTATCAAATATATAATAGTATAGATAATATTAACCTTACTTAATTAATAGAAATATCAAAATTAATTCCATTCGGTCAAACTTGCCAAGATTAATTATTTTCCTTAGTTACTATTTTTTTTTTTCACTTATTTTTATAAAAAAATAATATACAAAATAAAGATAAGCCAATCATATTTTTTCTATCTAATTAAAAACTTCAAAAAAACCACAAAATTCCACGTCATCAAAATGTACAATAAAAAGTCAAACATCGTTATCAAATATATAATAGTATAGATACATTCCAATTTTATCGGATAAATCAATAACTCTGCAAATCAATTAATGAATATTTTTCATTTGTATTTGGATTTTATTTTCTCATTCCATCTAACTTTTTTCATTTCATTAGGGGAGAGCTCTTTTATATCTAAATGGTTTGATCCAATTTATACCTATAAAAATACACTACAAAAATAAGAAAAAGAAAGTAATTTTTTTCTTTAATCGACTAACACAACCGTAGGTTATCATCGAAATCCTACATCGTATATAACCAACCAAATCAACCACATTAACATACAAGTGTGTGTGACTTATATTTTCATAAATGATAGAAATAATTACAAAATATCCTAACATTTGTTTAAAAATAATAATAACTTTGAAAAATTACAAAAAAACACCCTCAATAAGGTTTTTTTTTTTTTTTGTAAATTTTCGGAATATTATTTCATAATTTTTATTTTTAGATGTCGGATTATTTTTTCTCAACTATGAAATACATTTTTGTAATTAATTAAATCTTAAGGAGATATTCATAATTATTCCTATACGGGAACTACACACAAAATTTAATGTTGCCAACGCGGAATAAAAAGCAAACAGAGATAGTCACTTCAACTAACAAAGATTGACAGAATTATCTCCTCCATTTGCGCCCGAATTGCCTAGACAACTCATTCCCATCGCTTAAAGCAACTTGCTTCCCATGTAATGCAATGACTAACTTTTTCTCTCTTCCCTTCTTAAAAAGAAAATAAAATGTTTTAACGGATAATTCTTCAAAACTCCCCAAGTGATAAGTGAAATTCTCTTTCACTCCCCAATTTTGAAAAAGTTCCCTTTCATTTCTCAATTGAAAAACACAATCTTTCTTTACTCCCCATTTTGTCAGAATGTTGTACCCGAACTCAGGAATCGCATACCTAAATCACCAAATGACATATCCGAGTCGAGCAGAGCCCCTTGAGTCTTGGCTCCCGGCTCGCGAGCCTATATATTTAATTAAAAAATAATATTTTAATTTTTATATATATAAATATTTTATTAATGTATAATAATATATATATATATATTTATTAAATTTTATACAAAATGAATAAAAAAGTAATATAGTTAGTATATATATTCATTTAATATATATTATTATATATAAAAATATATTAAATTATTAAAAAAACTAATTTTTTTTATCAAAAATAATATAATATGGACGAGTCTCGAGTCTTGGTCGAGCCGAGCCCAAGCCAGGAAAAGGCGCCAAGGCTCGGCTTGTTGCCATCCCTACTTTCACCCAACCCTTCACCTATGTCATAAATTTGCATAATTGCTTGCAAATTCCCCCTTTATATGCAATCGGAGTAGGGATTGACTTGAGCAATTAAATGGTAATCCAAAGAGTGTCAAATTTCCACTCCTTTTTTATTTAATTATAGAATCCTTTGGTTTGTTATCACATTTTCTATAGGTGTAATTTTAGCACCAACTTTTTTCTATCAGATCCGCATAACGAAAAGACGGGGGATTACGATTATTTAAAATAGAGTAATAAATTAAATAACAAATATAATAATTTGTCATTATAATTGGTTGAGCAGAATTTGTCTTAAAATGTTCCCGCATTTTATATATTATATATTTCTTTTTTATTATAAACACAGATACAAAAATATAAATATAATGCGATACGAGAAGACAAATAATTTTTATGTAATAGATGTTATACATAATATTCAATACAAATATTTTTTGTATGTGATATAATATCTAATATAAGTATTTAATTTGACATGATACTGAGTGCATTTTAAAATAATATTTTTAGGAACGCATAAATATCATCCTATATAAACCAATATACATGATGTTAGTGCTGGAAAAAGACGTTTAAATAAATGGAGAATCAATGAGAAAGAAAGTGTATTAACTCCAAGAATGAACACTTCAATAATTTCCATTTCACCTTTTGAAAAGTAATATTACATAATTTGAATGATGGAGATAATTTCTCTATCGCAAACCACTTTCTTCTTCCTCGTCAACTTCATCATCATGTCAGTCAATCACAATTCACAGCTCCTAAAACAGCCAAAATAGAAAAGAAAAGAGAAGAAAATTCTGACATCTCTTTGAGCAGCCAAGCCAAGCCAAGCAAGCACACCACCATTAAAACTCTGGCCTCAAGGATGTACTCAGAATAATCCAAAAACTAAAAAAAATGGAGAAATGGACCACATCCCCTGCTCCAGAAACTAAATCTACCAAATTAATTAGAACAAGGAAGGAGAGATTTGTTTTCAGTTTGAGAGCTTCAAACCCTGGCCTTAGGCAGCAATGGCGTGAAGGAATGGGACGAAGATTCTTTACACGATGACTGATCAACGCACTCCAAACTCACTTCGGAAATCATTTCCAGGAACTCGTCCAATCCAAGCGCGCAGAATTTCTCCTCGTCTTCCTCAAGGAACCGCACTATTTCCCTGAAGAAATCCGGTTCGCAGGGCAGGGCAAGACCGCCGGTGGTCCGGAAACCGAACTCCTCCTCCGCCTGGTGCAGGAGGGCGACGAAGACTGGGAGGTTGAGGAACCGCGTCGGAATGACGAATCGCGTCCGGTCGGGGCCGACGTAGACGGCGAGGGAACCGGAGGGGGTTCGGCGGTCGGGTTCGTCGGAATCGGAGGAGGAGTAACAGCGGCGGCGCGTGAGGCTCTTGTTTTTCCAGCGTTGGACGACTTGCCTCAGGCGTACGATTTGGGTGATCATGTTCACCTTCTTAATGGCTGAGGCCATCGTTCTTCACGACGCTGGAGAGAGAGAGAGGAGTGAAGAGAGGCAGTTAAAGTGGTGCAGAGAGAGAAGAATACTGAATTCAATTGAGTTGTGTTGTGTTTGTGTTGTTACAGGTCTCGAATGGCTAAACTAGCCTTGCAAACACAATTACCAAAATATCCCTCATCTTTCTATTTTTTTATTTTATTTTTTGGCCTTTTCAATTAATTAGAATTCTACCGCCAAACGGTGGAATTTAGACGAATCCTGATCTGATTAGAAGTTTCGTGTTCTGGCACCGAAGAAGTCTCGTATTTGAATTTCTAAAAATATAATTACTCATCAATAAGGAAAGTTCCATACCTAAATAGACGGATTCAACTTAAATCTAAATAAATAAGTTATAGATAATAATAATTAGAGTCGTGAACGAGGGATTATATAATAAAAATAGAAATAATTATATCTGACTGTCATGTATTTAGACCTAATTACAATGCAATTCATCATTAGAGAAATTACATTTTAGTCCCTAATTTTGGGAAGCGTTTGTGGTCCCTAGGTTTCCGTTATGACATTTCAAAAATTCCCTTGATTTGTTGTTAAATTCATCATTTGTTGAGATTGTTTTGTTTATATTTATAAACTTTAGGGTGATTTTGTAATTTTGGTCATATATTCAATATAACACTCATAAAACCGTTAGAGGCATAAGTATACTTCTACAAATTTTGTTAAGGGACCTCAGACCAAACAAGATTTATAGGGACTAAAATATAATTTTTCGATAATGATGAACTGCGTTGTAATTAAGCTAAATACAGGGTAGTTAGATGTAAATCACCCATAAAAATAATATTCGTGTGTTTGTCACATGTACCTCCAAAATAAAATTGGGTTTCCAAACTTACAAAGCTATGTTAAAATAATTTTTGGTCTAATTATGTAACTTTTGTTGGTAAATTTTGCAGTGGTTCTGTTTACATGTTAGTTAACATAAAGTGAGAATAATCTATCTATACTATTATATATTTGAAAACCACATTTGACTATTTGACTTTTTGTGCATTTTGATGATGTGGAATTTTGTAATTTTTAATCAAATAAAAAATATGATTGGTTGATTTTTATTTTATTATGAAAGTAAGTAATAACTAAGGAAAATAATTATATTTGGCAAGTTTGACTGAATGATATTTTGTGTTTTAGATTTTCAATAAATAGAAAAAATATAATTGGCTTATTTTTATTTTGTATATTATTTTATCATGAAAATAAATAGTAATTAAGAAAAATAATTATCTTTGACGAAATTCATAATGTACTTTTTTATGTGTACTTTTTTTATAATATGTAATTCTTGGAATTAGTTTTAATATTTAAAAAGATTATTATTGGTAGTTCCAAAATAAATCTTTTTTTATTTGATATAAATTCATTATTAATTATTTTATGAGATATAAATTAATTTTTATTTATCCTAATCATCAATTATAAAATAAATTCAATAGTTTTAATTGAGTATCAATATAATTAATCTCTTAAAAGTGAATTAATTATAGTTGCTTAAATTACTCCATCCAATTAATTAATTTTTTTAAAATTAAAATTAATACTTAATAAATTTATATCTATATCTATATCTATATCTAAATCTAAATCTATCTATATCTATATATACTATAATATATAGGAAGGGTGTGTTTGACCCTAATTGAATTAATTTTGATTAAATGAAATTTTTGATTTTTTTGAGATTTTTAATTAAACTTAAAAATTATGATTGGTTAATGGTAATTAAATTAATTTACTTATTTAGAAATTTTATAAATTCCTTAATTTTTGGAAATTATTCTTAATTAAAGTATCAATTTATGGTAAATTTATTTTGAATGCATAAATCTAGGAAAATATATTTTAATTTCAATTCAAATACAACTCATAAAATTAATTTCAAAACCCAAAATTCAAATACAACTCATAAAATTTAATATTTTTTTCTTTTTTTTTTCTTTTAAAAATACAACTAATTCATTGATTGATACTATTTCCCTTTTGAATATTTATAGGTGGACATAATTGAACTTAATTAGGATAAAATTTTTCAGTTTTTCTTACTTATGAAATTAACCAAAATTATATAAAGATATTAATACTAAACCCTACCATTATTCATGACAAAAATTTTCTCATTCATATACAATTAGATTTGTATATATGAAGAACTCACAACCCATTGACCACAAAAATTAGTTGGCTATTTCTCAGGATCTCTCTCTACCAAGGTAGAATGGATATTGATTATTTGAGATCATTTCTTATGTTTCTTATTTCAACTTTTGATCAACATAAAGGCTTTATTTCAATGGCATATAAAGTCCAGAACTTTAGATTAAACCCTCAATTCTATATATTATCGTACATAAATTTTCCAATAATGTTAAAGATAACTTAAAATAACATTCCTCAAATTCACATTAATACTCTTTATTTTTTCATCTAATTTATGTATCCCCACTGAAAATTTTCTATTAAAGTGGTAGATATATCTCCTCATGATCACAAGAAAATAACCTATGGAATTGAGCTTGGTGCAATCAACGTAAGTAGATTAACTAAACAAAAAATAGTACTATTATGTAAGGTTTATTACCAGTTTTTCATTGACGTTGATTAATTATAGGTTTGGAGTATTTGCACCATGGTTGCCATACACCAATGATCCATTGAGATATCAATCTGCCAACATTTTGTTGACAAATTGTCGTGAAGCATAAATACTATGGTTGCTAATATATTATTTGGTGGGGTATTTGCATCATCTTTTTTTTTTTTTTTTTTTTTTTTTTTTTTTTTTGTGTTAGTATTATTATTTGCATCGATCATGGTTGCACCATAGTTTGGAAATAATTTGAATATTTCTGTTAGAGATTTTATACTTAATTTTCTTTTTAAACTAAAAAATTTCACCATTTTCTTCTCATATATCTTATTTAAAAGTTTGAACAATATTCATATCCCAACAATTTGTTTGTACTTATTAATTTAGAGATTTTTTTAACTTTCAAGATACAACGACATCAGTAATGGTCAGACTCCAACTATATTCACACATAGAATGTTTGTTCTCTGATTGTATAATTATTTGGTATTTTTTTAATGTGTGATAATAATAGGCGATTTTTCATTAATTACAATTTCTCTAATCTTTATATAAAATATTTTATATTTTTTTCATTAATAGTCTCTAGGTTCTTCTTCTTATTTTTTAGTTTATAGTTTGTATCGATGCTCTTATTTTTTTGATCGATGCTCTTATATCAATATTATCGATGCTCAAGCACCTAAAGTCATAAGGTAATTTCATAATAAAATATGTATATCATAATTTTTTTCTTCATCTTCCGATAAAGAAATACTTCCTTTTCAACTTTTGTTGAAGAACCAATTGTAAG
Source organism: Lantana camara (assembly GCA_037501455.1). Taxonomy (NCBI): domain Eukaryota; kingdom Viridiplantae; phylum Streptophyta; class Magnoliopsida; order Lamiales; family Verbenaceae; genus Lantana; species Lantana camara. The sequence continues at coordinate 19,451,924 of CM074863.1, read as the reverse complement.
AAGGTCTTTTATGAACCAAAAGGTAAGATTTTTTCCTTCCATATCCACGACGTATTTTTATTTCAATTTATGGTATTTATTTGTATACGAAATTTTAATTTTTTTCCTCTGTTTTAAGGTTTTGTTCAAGTTCCAGCAATGAGAAGGTAATTATATATATATATATATATATGTTTAGTATTATAGTTTTACTATAATTTTTTTCTCCATATCTTTAATAGGGAAATATTTTCTTTTGAAATTTTGTTCAAGTACCGATTGTGAAAAGGTAATTTTATACATTGATTTGTTCAATGATAATTATGTATTTATATCTATGTAATTATTGTTATTAGCATATTACCCATGTGATCTTTATTTTTTGTCTCAAAATATTTATTATCATATTCGGTATTTATAATTTCATTACATTTGTATTTCAATTGTTTCATTAATTAATTTATGGCTTACTAAGGATTTTATTATATTTACTGTTTCTTCAATCTAAATAATTTACTTGAACATTAACTACATTATGTTTGTGTTAGTCATTTTTGTGTTATTTTGTATGTTTGATTTATATGTGTAATAATTAATCGACTAGAATTATATATTTTTATCTTTGTTATTAAATTTCGCGTAGTGAACTAATATATTTATAGCTAATATTATAAATTAGGTACTATATATTATTACCGTGCATAGCACGGGGCATACGCTAGTTTATTTAAATGCCAAAATTTAACATTTTTGTTGGAGTTCTAATAAAAATTAACACTAACTTAACACATTTATTATAAGCTTCCCAACCAACACATGCAATTGCCTTCCTTTTCTTTTTGTTTTTATACTATTTTTTTTTTTTCAATTAGCAACGCATACTATACTCAATTATAGTGACTAACTTCCTTCGTTGAAGTGTAAATCATTTTCTCCATACTGAAATCAATTAAGTAATTGAACTAGTATGTACCCCGTGCTATGCACGGAAACAGTAACAGTATATAATGCATCTAACATAATATAATAATTTGAGTATAATAATAATAAATATCTTTAATTATTTTCATGAGTCCAACATTATATTTATTTTGTAAAAGAAACAATCTTTCGAAAAGATGGAAGCACTCTTCAGACCAATCAATGATTAGAACAAAATTCATCGTGCATCGAACATCTAATCTTACGAAATTCGGTAGTACGGGAATGATAAATGTGAAAACGCGCCCTTTAAAAGAACTTATATAATTTTTCGCTATTTTCCTAAAAATAATGAAGGGGTAAACATATGTAAATATGTTAAAATTCAATAAATATAAAATTTTATTATACCTTTTCTTGCAAGATCTTGAAATAAATAGTCTTGTCGCGAAATATATATTCAGCCTGCTTGTTTAGTGATTTTAAGTTAATCGTACCACTTTTGTCTTTTACCCTCAAATATACACGAAATCTACATTAAAAAATATATATATATTGTTTGCATCAAATAAACTTTTATAATGAATAAATACATATCTGAAAAAGATTACCTGATAGTGGCATTAACAACGTCGTTGCAACTAATGCATATCATTTATCCTGAATAAGGTATGCAACCACTCTGGTAATGATTGCAGGTTGTATACCATAATTTATCACAATTTATTTTCTCAATTCATAATTCTATTAACATACAATGAATTGGACATTTAAAAGTTTCAAAAAAAAAAAATGTGAATATTTATCGTTAACAAAAGAATTAAATTAAATATCACATATTTGGATAAGAATAGTAAGAAAAGAAAGAAAGAAATATATATATATATATATATATATATATATATATTTCTGTGTAGAGTACAAATAAATAAAAATTATTTACGTGTGGATATATACAAATAATTTGTATTAAAAATTATTTTTGTACTCTAAATATACAAATAATCTATATTAAAAAAATTAATACATAATATATAAATTATTCTTGAACAAATTAATAATATGTGTACAAATTACCTCTTTACTGATAGGTACTTGAACAAAACTTCAGAAGAAGATAATTCTGTGTTAAAACACGGAGGAAAAACTATAAATTAATATATAAGTAAATACCACAATATATTAAAATACAAATGTATTGTAAATGTGCAAGAAAAAAACACACTACTAATTCATAAATTGTCATTAAAATTATATATATACACAAAAAATTACCTTTCACACACAACGCACTTGGACAACAGCTTCACAAGGATATAATTCTCTATCAAAAAATCAAGAAAAATCATAAAATCAAAAAACACATACACACAATACATAAATTATCACTGAACAAAAATACATATAAAATTATTGTGTCACATATGCTATCTGAAAAGAAAAAAGAGACGAAAAAATTATGAATTAGCATACAATAGATACCTTAAACAATTAAAATATAAATATATTGTGAATCATTATAATCATAATTTATGATATACGGTGCAAAAACAGATTCAATAATTAAAGAAGAGATTACCTGAGTTGTATTGAAAGTTTGTGCCAAAAGTAACATTATAAAACTAATGTCGTATATAAGCTTCGTGCCAACTACATCTCTATATATAAAAGTCTTTGTGCAGGTTAATTAATGATTTGGCTTAATTATATAGCTTAATATTAGTTTAGATTTATAAATTAGTAACGGTAACAATTTATATAATTATATGGCTTAATTATGTCGTGCATATCCCGCTTAATTATATGACTTAATTATAGCATGGATTATAAATTAGTAATAGTAACAATTTATATAATTATATGGCTTAATTATACCGTGCATATCCCAATAAATTAGAATTATAAATTTACCTATAAAATTCTTGACATAAATTGATATTAATTGAGGTTTTTTATATTTATGGGATTAATATCTCAATTAGTGGGATTGAGTAAATAATTTAAAAAGTTGACAAAAATAAAATGATATTAGTTGACTTTTCTAAATTTATGATATTAATGTCTTAATTAGTGGAATTTAGTAAATAATTAAAATATTAAATAGGTTGAAAAATTAATTGACCAATGAAATAATTTTTAAAGAATAAAAATATTTAAAAAATCATAAAATTCTTAAATGGAGCATAGATTAAGGGGTTTTCATTCATTTATTTAGTTAGCAAATTAAATCCTTTATTATGGGCAACTCAATAATAGTACAAATAATGAATATGACAAATTTATGTAATTAATGTGCCCTTTTTCCGGGTTTTGAAAATTAAAATTTACAAATTAACATAGTTCCACATCATCAATAATTATACCGTGCATATCCCAATAAATTAGAATTATAAATTTACCTGTAAAATTCTTGACATAAATTGATATTAATTGAGGTTTTCTATATTTATGGGATTAATATCTCAATTAGTGGGATTGAGTAAATAATTTGAAAAGTTTTCATAAATAAAATGATATTAGTTAACTTTTCCAAATTTATGATATTAATGTCTTAATTAGTGGAATTTAGTAAATAATTAAAATATTAAATAGGTTGAAAATTTAATTGACCAATGAAATAATTTTTAAAGAATAAAAATGTTAAAAAATCATAAAATTCTTAAATGGAGCATAGATTAAGGGGTTTTCATTCATTTATTTATTTAGCAAACTAAATCCTTTATTATGGGCAACTCAATAATAGTACAAATAATGAATATGACAAATTTTTGTAATTAATGTGCCATTTTTCCGGGTTTTGAAAATTAAAATTTACAAATTAACATAGTTCCACATCATCAATAATTATACCGTGCATATCCCAATAAATTAGAATTATAAATTTACCTGTAAAATTCTTGAGATAAATTGATATTAATTGAGGTTTTCTATATTTATGGGATTAATATCTCAATTAGTGGGATTGAGTAAATAATTTGAAAAGTTGACATAAATAAAATGATATTAGTTGACTTTTCCAAATTTATGATATTAATGTCTTAATTAGTGGAATTTAGTAAATAATTAAAATATTAAATAGGTTGAAAAATTAATTGACCAATGAAATAATTTTTAAAGTTTAATATAATAAGTATTAATTTTAAGTTTGAAAAAAATTAATTAATTGGATGGAGTAATTTAAGCAATTAATTAATTAATTCACTTTTAGGAGATTAATTATATTGACACTCAATTAAAACTTTTGAATTTATTTTATAATTGATGATTAGGATAAATAAAAATTAATTTATATCTCGTAAAATAATTAATAGTGAGTTTATATCAAATAAGAAAAGATTTATTTTGGAAATATCAATAATAATCTTTTTAAATATAAAAATAATTCGAAATTCTAAGAATTATACATTATAAAAAAAAGTACACATAAAAAATTACATTATGAATTTTTTCAAAAATAATTATTTTTCTTAATTATTATTTATTTTCAGGATAAAATAATATACAAAAATAAAATGCGCCAATCATATTTTTATTATTTATTGAAAATCTAAAAAAACACAAAATATCATTTAGTCAACCTTGTCAAAGATAATTATTTTTCTTATTTATTACTGCCTTTCATAATAAAATAAAATCAACCAATCACATTTTTTTATTTGATTAAAAATTCCAAAAAAACCACAAAATGCCACATCATCAAAATGCACAAAAAGTCAAATAGTCAAATATGGTTTTCAAATATATAATAGTATAGATAAGCACGATGAGAAGGGGCATACAACGTATATTATTACATGCAACCGACTTCGTTAATTCAATTATATATAGGTCGTTTCCATCATATTGAGATCGAGATGATTGAATAAGCACGATGACAAAAAAGTAAATAAAGTATGAATAGACAATTAATTATTATAACTAACTCTACTTACTGAATTATACATTGTTTCCTCTCTATTATTTGATGCCTTGTTTGGTTCTTCTATCAATAGAAACGATTACCTAAAATTGAAATCAGCACATTTTAAATCCCAAATATTATGGAGTCTCTTCAATCTTTTTCCCATCTTCTTGTTGATTGATATCTACAATTATTTTTTTATTTCTATTTAGATAAGTTTTAGTAATTAATGAATTAAACTACAATTAGATTGCACTTAATCAAGCTTTTTGAAAAGAAAAGGAAAGACATCGTATATTGACACTCCAAAACATATTACTAATTCGACATGATTCCATATTAATTAATTGAAAGTTTATCGATTAGACAATATGGGTTCATGCTAATAATTAAATTAATATGGAATCTTCAACACTTGTTAGACATATATATGTTGCAAATTAATTCTATAGCGTGGTTTTCCAATATACGATTAAATAAATATATCCATTTGGATCAAGTGGAGTTGGATTGAATAATATCAAGTGAAGTTAGATATTCAATATATTCCTACTAGCATAAGCACCGTGTCATGCACAAAATTATATTAATATAATTAATGTATCGCACGAAAATTATATTAATATGCGATGCATGAAATTAGATTAATATGATCAATGTATAGTACGGAAATTATATTAATATAATTAATGTGGATCGATATAGGTAAGATTACATACAAGTCTAAAAATACAAGCTAGTAGATTTGTCACTATATAACTACCAAAACTTCATACTTCCTCATGTTTGAGGCCATGTAAGTAACTTGATAAGAAAGGTGATGATTTGATCGTTTTATTAATGTAAGTCTAAAAATGTCACAAAAAAAAAAAAAAAAAAAGAATAAGACACACATCAATATTTATAGTTAGCTAGATAAAATATATACTAATTAAAGATGACTTCATATCTCTAAATTTTGATGAAAAAAAACATTTAATGTATGACTCATGACCCATATAGATTTTATATATGTATATATAATGATACAAAAGTTTTAAGCAATAAATATTAAATTGGTATTGATATTAACATCTGATCTGTTTAAATATCAGTTTGATACATTGGTTATCCGTATGTGATATTATATTGAAATATATACGTATACACACACACATATGTGTTCTATAATAGTTTTATTAAGTGCTAAGTAAATTTTTTAATACATTTATTAATGGAGAAACTTAAACTTTAATAGTGACCATATATTTATTTTAAATATTATTAGAAAATAATATAAGTAACATTAATAATGTTATTAATAAAATTATTATATTTTAAATCAATTTTTTAATAGAATATATAATTCCACCATATTTATACATTCACTAAAAAATAAAAATATTTCTCCTTTTTTCTAAAATGGATACATTGAAAGTTACATAATTATTAAACAACTTATATGATAAATAAATAATTGAAAATTCAATTAAAAATCTAAATTATATAATTAAATAATTTATGTTAGAATGAATAGTTAAAATCCAGTTCAAATCTAATATACTTTTGAATTCGGTGTATATCTGCCTAAAAAGGATATTTTTCGAATCCGTTTTGAAAGGATATTATTCGTATCCATCCGAATTATAAACGGATAAAAATATGATAATCATACATAAGGATACTATTTGTATCCATCCGAATTATAAACGGATAAAAATATAATAATTATACATTCGATCCGTTTAATATCCATTTATGTCTCTAATTATAGCATCCTACTCGTAAATACTCAACTCCAGCTTGTAATAATAAGCTGTTTTGCACTAAGACCCTATACAGTGATTCCAAAAAACAAAAAAAAAGGTGTCACACAAAGACCAAATAAGATTTAACTAATTACAAACTGTAGGCGTTAAATTAATTTTGTTTGAAACTTGTTATCTTCAACAATTTTGAAGTCAAATGAACGAGGGACGAATCTTCAACCACAAGGGTTATGTCAGAGGAATTTCCGAGACACAAACAAATCGAAATTAGTGAAATTGTTAATGAAATTAATTGAGGTTGAACTATTATTAAATATGGATACGGAACCGAGGGCTAAATTGTCAATTTAGTCCCATATGATTGGTCCCTCGTCAATTTAGTTCCGTGCTTTTGGAATAATTCAATTTAGTCTCAAATCCTAAAATTCTCAACCAATGTGGTCCCAAATACTAACGGACGTTAGAAAACTAACGAAATTGACCATTTGACACGCTGATTTAGAGTTTGGAGGGTAAAAAACAGAACCCTAGCACATCCAATTTACTCATTCATACTTCCCCCAAATATTTTACCATTTCTTTTACAAAAAACCCTAGGAGCCCGCCTCCGATTTTCTTCGATTTGTGAAGAAATTTCCAAAATTTCTCCACAATAATACTCTCACATGTTTATTACCGTCCAGAAACTTGGTCAATCCCCTTAGTTTTCTAACGTCCGTTAGCATTTGGGACCATATTGGTTGAGAATTTTAGGATTTGGGACTAAATTGAATTATTCCAAAAGCACGGGACTAAATTAGCGAGAGGCCAATCTTGTGGGACTAAATTGATAATTTGGCCGGAACCGATCTATATTGCGAATAGACCTTCAACCAGTTGGTGCTAGTGCACGATATCCCAATTGAACTCATGCCCTAAATGTAGAAATTGGGGATTTTTCTGTACGTTAGAAAACCCTAGCAAAAATTAGAGCAAGGAGGGGACATAAGAGTGAATTATTCTTAGAAAAATTACATTTACTAAAAACGTAATCAACCATATCAAACGTAAAATTAAGTCCATCAATGTGAACTCGACTTTCACAATATCATGTGTCAAGCATTATATTACTTGATATTAACAAAACCTAATTTGATATATCTAAATAACCTAAATAAAAATAAACAAAATTTCAACTCAAAAATTAAACTTGCATGGGTTATGCTCTCTTATTATATTAATTCGAAAACATGTTTTTTTCTTCTCCTAGTGAAATTTTTTTTATTTTTTATTTTTTATTTTTTGTCCTATTGAAACATGTTGACTATATGTATTACTTTTCGGAGAAAAAAAAAAAAAAAAAAGACTATTTATAATCCAAAGTAATTAATTTCCGTGATTCGTGAGTGAGGACACAAAAATTCGTGACAAAGACTCGATGCTAATTAATTACTATATAATATAATAAATTATGATGTAGCATTCTAAGCATTGCCCTTTAGCATCCAATGTTGTAATCATTGATAATTATTTTATTTCATTAACTTTTTTTTTTCTCCCAAAAAAGCGTCAGCAACGAGACCAAACATTTGAAAGCTTTAATTTAAGTCAAGGAAGTCAAAAAGTTATTTTGTAGTTTTCTTTCTTTTATTTTAGAGACAATTGTTGGTGGCTAATTACACTAACATACCCTCATGCTTTATTACACAAGGGAAACTATCAAAAATTACAAAATACCCTATAACTAGCATAAACCTCGTGCGATGCACGGAAATTATTTCAATATTATTTTTTATTGACATTTTTCTTCAAAAAAGAAAAAAAATGATCGATAGAAAAAAATATTTTTAAATTTTTTTTTTCACTTCATGCAGAGATAAGAGAGACAGAAAACATTTGCATGTTTTATATTTTATTTAAAAATTAAATCACACAATAAAGGTAAGAAATATATGGATACTTTCACTCTTGTTGATAGTTATTTAGGATATTTACCTATTTTGATGCTATGTATTCAATCTAAGGATATTAAAGATAAAAAAAGAAAAATGACATAAACAAAAATTTTAAAAAGTAATAAGGTTAAAAGACATCATAATATCATTCTTCATGTAAACTATACGAAATATTAGAATCGAAAGAATACTAAGTATATAATTTCTTTTTTGGTGAAAAACCACGTATATAAATGCATTCAAGAGGATAAAAATTTTAAAATAAAAATAAAACAATGTAAAATACTTTGATTGATAAATCTATAAATGCAATGAAAATGATAAATGTAAAGGTCGGAGAAAAACTACAAAAATCTTAAAATGAAATAAGAAATATAGAAAAAGGTTAATATATGTATCTAAGAATATAAAACCTATCAAGATGGAAACTTAAAGATAAGAAAAGAAAACCGACATGAACAAAGATTTAAAAAAGTAATAAGGTTAAAAGGCATTAAAATATCATTTTTCGTGTAAACTATATGAAATATTATAATTCAAAGAATGCTACGTATATAATTTCTTTTTTTGGTGAAAAGCTACACATATAAATGCATTCAAGAAGATAAAAATTATAAAATAAAAATAAAACGATGTAAAATACTTTGATTGATAAATTTCAAAATGTAATGAGAATGATAAATGTAAAGGTCGGAGAAGAACTAAAAAAAAAATCTTAAAATTGCAATAAGAAATATAAAAAGGTTAATATATGTATCTAAGAATATAAGACCTGTCAAGATTGAAACTTAAATCATTAAAAATGAGTAAAAGAATATAAAACTCATAAAACTATAAAATAATGGCTTTCAAAATCTTAAGAAAATCTTCAACATAATAAAAAAAAAAGTAGTAAATCAATTAAATGTATAGGAATTAAAAAGTGAAATTCCAACCTATCAAAAAATACCAATTTATTCTTAGAATTTCATTACAAATGGATTATTATTCACCGTTAACTGTGTTTATTCTTCAATTTATTTTTCAAGATATAGAGTTCAGCAATCAAAACTTTTTTTACTTTCTTAAACATATTAAATAATGGATTTTAGTTATGGAAGAAATAATATTTTAAACTATAAAAGCTTGAAGAAAAAATCTCAAATTTTGACAGTTACCATAAATAATAAAGTTTTTAGCTAAGATAACTATGATTATTGCTTAAATTAAGGGATTCCATGTCATCAAAAAAAAAAAAAAAAAAAGGGATTCCATAAACATTATTTTAAATTTGATTAATAGTTTAAATATTTCTTCTAATAAAATAATATAAATTTTTAAAAAGTCACCATTTGATCATAATTGAACTAATTATGGTTTAAAAACATTCGTCTAAATATATAATTTGATTTTTAAAAGAAAAGAAATATTTGACCAATATGATATATAAAGACTCAACATCCAAAAGATGTTGCCCTTAACTCTTAACAAAGGAAAATTTTGACCAAAACTAATATGGAAAAATCCATAATACTTGAATTAAAGTTATTAATTATTTTCTTCATCCAAAAGATGTCGCCCTTAAAGACTCAAAATTAAATATAAACCTTTAAATAAGATTTAAAAAGATATTTATTATTTTAAAAGATGATTAATGATGGTTTCCCAACTACACTAAAAAACATCTATTTAAATTCAGATATATATATAGATATATATATCAAACACCGAAATAACATAAAACATAAAAAAAGGTATTATTATTTCATAATTAATAATATGGTGAAGATGGACAAAATAAGAATTTAAAAACCACAAACTTAAAATAAGATAAACTGAAATACACTTAAAAAGATATGAAAAATGCGTAGAATTTAGAAAAAAAATAGGGCGAAGAAAAAATAAGTATATATATATATTTATTTATTTATTTTGTTCTATATCAAATTAATGAATTCAACATACATCTCTCCATTTTATAGAAAAACACCTTTCAAAATAAAAGTTCATAGAACAAAATCAAATCGTTCAGAATAAGATTCACATCGACTAAACCCACAAGAAGTAAATTAAGTCCCAAAGGATCTTAAAAAGTCCAATTTATAACTCTCAATAGGCATATGAACCATCACTTTGTTCATCTTCTCTCTCCGGAGAAAGATCACGTGACAACAACATTTTCTGCATAAAATTGTATCCCTCCTGGCCAATAGATTCGTTCTCGGTGATGATGAAGTAGGCCAACATCGGATAATGGCCAACATAAAATGCATAACTATCTTGATGGATGTTCACCGCCCTTTCAAATCGAGTCAATTCGACATGGCCAGTGCCGGCATACCTGGCCTGCAAGTGCTCGAGCTAGGAGTTGATGTTAAACCTGTCACTAAGCTCCTGAATAACAATAAGTTAATTACATCAAAATAATCATGAACGATTATATATAAACAAAAAGAAAAACAGATTGACAAAACTGAAAGAAAAAATATAAATATCGAATAATTAACCTAAAAGGTTAAATAACAACAATAATCTACTATGAAAAAAAAAAATCAAAACACATAATTTAACAACACAATGAAGGAACACATGCGAGAAAAAAATTGTTTGTTAAAGAGAGAGAGAGAGAGTAATATAATAAAGTGAGTAATATAAAAGATGAATGAAAAAGGAAGAAGTACGTCTCATTTTATAATGTAGGATAAATAAATATTTTGTAATTATGTAAAAATATTACTATGTATATGTAACGCCCCGATTTCCGGATGAACAGGTAAGCACGCCACGTGTGCGTTTTGAGCGTAGGTTTATTTTATTTCTTTAATTTTATAATATATTCTTACGTGGCATTCATATTCTTGTAAAATTCATGAAACATTACTTATATTAATTCTTTGAACTCTTATTATTGCAAATATTATTTCATGGCACGAAAAATATTTGTTGCATGAAACTGATACCGAGAGTATTTTAAATTACCAAATTGTCCCTAAAAATGTATTTCCAAAACTTTGGGGACTTAATTGCATGAACTTTTAGGACCAAATTTATCATATTTAAAACCCCATATACTCGATTGCATAACTTAAACAATTCAAGGATTAATTGGCAAATTAGCATATTTCACACTTTTCAAAAATGGGATGTATCGGTATAAGGCTTCCTTAAGCTTCCTTGAACAATTTCATCAAAAATATTTCCCAACTTATTCACTCTCTCTCTCGGTATCAAGAAGCAAGGAGAAGGAAGAGATTTTTCATTTCAATCATCAAGATTTCAAGAAGTGTTCCAAGGAATTAGGAGATCATCATCATCATCATCCACTTTCTTCATTTCTTTCATTTTCAAGGTTGGTTTGCATGGAAGTGATGATTTTGATCATGTTTGTATAGGATAGGGTTTGAGCTTGAGGTGCTAGATGAATTAGGTGTTGTGCAAAGCATGATTCAATGATCATATCATGAGTTATTGCATGATTTCTAGCTTGAAATTTAGGATATTTGGCATGAGTGATCAAGTTTGATCATGTACATGAAACCTTGAAAGCTTGAAGATATAGCATGTTTTATGGGTTTAAATGTCATATTAGTGTTTATTGAACATGTATGCATCATATTCCCAGAAATTATTGCATTTGGGGTTCAAAAATGGATTTTGTTGCTTTGTTGTGCCATTGCCGAGAGCTTCCCCTGTTTCTGCTCTGTTTTTCCAGTTGCAGAAACTGGGAACGACCGTTCCCAGCCCCAAGGCTTAGTGGGAACGGGCGTTCCCATTTCTTTTCAAATAAAAGGGCGGCCGACCACGGGAACGGCCGTTCCCATTTTGGCCTTGGGGCCGGAAGGGCCGTTCCCGGCTAGGCGCGTTTTAAAAAGGGAAAAACGTTGGCGCGCTTTGGGGTTGCATGGGAACGACCGTTCCCATTTTACAAAAGGAACCGGAACGGCCGTTCCCACCTGGACATGCAGAACAAAAGTTTCTGCATAAAATTACGAAATTAGCCCCTCGATCCAACGACTTCTTTGACCCCGAATTGCTATAATATGTACTAATATGATGTGAAACGACATGTTATCATACCACATTGCATTTTCATGGTCGTCTCGACACATTTCCGCCGTTCGTCCTATTTTGGTCATTTTAGGTCATGTCTCACGAAGGTACATCGTATTTGCACAGGTCACGAGGGCGTGGACGGGGAGCAAGCTCCTTAGAACACTCCGTTATTTTATTTTGCAAGAAAGGTGAGGTTTTGTTTTGGTAAAACGAACCCTATAACCCTTATGTGCTCGTTTTCGGCCAAAACCTATTACACTTATAAACGTTTTCAAAGTGATAAATATTTCAAGCAAGAAAGTATTGATTGTCATGATTTTCAAGCAAGTTTGGCGAGTACATGATTGCACGTGGGCCCGAGGGTAATTCTTGAGCCAACCGGGAAAGCAAGGGCTGACGGGTAACTCCTGAATTATCCTCACATTGTTGGGATCACCCCCGAAGCCACTAGGAGATTAGTGGTGGAAGGAGTTCCGTGTCTAGAGGGTCATGTCCTCTACACACACCATGTCGTGGATAGTCGAGCCTTGCAAACTCGCTATCACCCGGAGGAAGAAGGAGACTGGGGATTAATCCGGCATGTCGGGTTATCCTCGGGTTATTGCATGATTTCAAGCATGAAATTGTTTATGTGAGCACTAATTAAATTGCATGATCACGTAATTATCAAGCAAGCAAGCATGATCACGTATTGTTCACGATTGGGAGTTCGGTTGGAGAATGCCCTTGCTCGCCGGGGCCACATGTTCATGATATTGACAAGCATGATTAAATAAACGTGTTAAAATGGTTGGTTGTAATCTCGGGCAAAGATTAACTTCTTGAATTACATATCTATTTTTATGCTAAAGTCTTCACCCGAGGCTACAACTTGCATGTGATGTGTGATATATATATTACTGCCCCTCACTCAGTCTTCGGTAGACTGATGCTCCACTTTTCAGGTACACTTTGAGCGTGGTCGTGCTAGGCGGGTGTTCGGTCGTCTTTTGCATCCTCACGAGTCTAGTACCTTTCATGTATAGTACTTTGAGACATTTCATGTTATGATAGTATTGTCACGTTTTGAATACTTAATGATGTATCTTGTTCAAATATGATAATGTATTGATAGTTAATGGGTACCTATATGTATCTATGTAATAAATATGGTACCTATATATATATATAAATAACTTTATTGCTTCCGCTTTTCTATACATGTTTGTTTTGATTATGTTGGGGAGAGTGTCCCGCCTAGCTCGTCATTTTTATTGTCACCCGTTCGCTGTGGTCTTGATTTATGTATGAACTATCCATTTCATACGTGGATCGAGGCTATAGTGCGGGGGATGTGGCACCTTGGGGCTTAGGGTGCTACATCTACAGGTGGTATCAGAGCCCGGTTGCAAAACCGAGGTTCTCGAGTCGTGTCCAGTCAGTCTAGGTCGCACGACATAGGATTATGTGGTACTTGGGAGTCTGCATTGGGTTGACTTGCCTGAATTATTTATTCCTTGCATTAATTGAGCTACTTGATCTTCCTTGAACGTGTGCTACTTGATAGTATGGAAACTATATGCACACATTTGCATTTATTGATCAAGCCATGCATGTTTAGTGATCTGATTTCAGGATGGAGCACGACAGACGTTCCAGTGACCGATCCTCGAGGCACAGGCATCATCACCGCCGACATCATCGCCGCGAGAGATCACCACCTCCTCCACCTGCTCAGGCACAGCCCCAGGATTTCATGAATGCAGTAGTGGGGCTAATTGATCAGAGGTTACAGGAAAGGGTACCTCCACCACCACCTCCAGCACAAGTAGCACCTCCGGAGAACCCCATTTCTGCTATTTTGCGAGAGTTTCAGAATCAGCGTCCCCCGAAGTTTTATAAGGGAGACGATATACAGGCAGAGATGTGGTTAAAGGAGATCGAGAGGATATGGCAGCTTATTCCTTGTGACAGTCAGGAGAAGGCTCGTTGCACCCTCACTCTTATTCAGGGCGAGGCCTACTCCTGGTGGGAGAGCACTCAGATTGTTCTGGAGGCAGCCGGGACCGAGATTACCTGGGAGGTCTTTGCACGGGAGTTCAGAAACAAGTATATTCCTCCAGCTTCCCGTACCCGCAGGTTAAGGGAGTTTACAGAATTAAAGCAGGGAGGCAGGTCCGTGGGTCAGTATATCACCGAGTTCGAGAGGCTTTCTCGCTATGCACCTAACATAGCGAATGATGACTTTCACAAGGCGATGCAGTTCGTTCAGGGGTTGAGGCCGGACATCCAGGATGCGCTGAAAGCAGCTAATACTAGCACCTGGGCAAAAGCTACAGCAAAAGCCCTAAAAGTTGAAGATTCCGATAGTGCTAGGAGGGCTACTCAGCGAGCAGGACAGGCTTCAGGCTCGAGATCAGGCCAGGGATCGAGCGCAGGAAAAAGGCCGATGGTTTACTCTGCACCTCCAGCACAGAGGGACTCTGGGAAGAAGTTTAAGACTACAGGATCGTCACAGAAGGGTGTAGGGCCGTTACTGAGAGGTCCGAGAGCTCCAGCACCACCCCAGCCACCTCAGAAACCGGGATGTAGATGGTGTGGACATCCTACGCACACCTATGATAACTGCAGACGCCGGTTAGGGTTATGTTTGATCTGTGGGAGTAACGAGCACCTGGTTGACGGCTGTTCGGATCGTCAGGATCCACCACCTGCAGGACCGAGGCCGCTGGTGAGGGCTCGAGCTTATGCACTCGCTGGAGAGGAGCAGGATGCAGAGATAGACCCCGCCGCGGTAGTTGAAGGTATTATTTGCATTCATGGCACGAACATCCATACATTATTTGATCCGGGAGCTACACACTCCTTTCTTGCGCATTCTATTGCTATTACCTTGTCTTTGCCTGCTATGTGTACTTCTGTGCGCTATATAGTTAGTACTCCTTTCGGTAGTAGGCGAGAGACGGATCAGGTCTACAGGGATGTTCCAGTTGTGATTGAAGGCAGGAAATTTCTGACCGACTTTATTGTGATGCCAATGGAGAGATACGGGGCTATTCTGGGGATGGATTGGCTTTACAGACATTGTGCTACTGTGGATTGTCGGGCTAAGAAGGTTCAGTTGGGTTCAGAGGTTGTTACGGGCTGTACTTCGAAGACCGTACCCCTACTTTCGTTTTCAGAGGCTCAGAGATTAGTCAGAGACAGGGCTACAGGGTTCATTGCCTATATTCTGAACAAGCCAAGAGATCAGGTGAAGTTAGAGGACACCGAGGTAGTAAAGGAATTTCCCGAGGTATTTCCAGAGAAATTGGATTCCTTGCCTCCTGAACGAGAGATTGAATTTGTGATCGATCTTTTTCCGAATGCTGAGCCGTATTCAAAGACTCCGTACCGGATGGCTCCAGCCGAGTTGAAAGAATTAAAAGTCCAGCTGGAAGCCTTGTTGGAAGTTGGGTATATTCGGCCAAGTTCTTCGCCGTGGGGAGCACCGGTGTTGTTTGTCAAGAAAAAGGACGGGACTTTAAGAATGTGCATCGATTACAGAGAGTTGAACCGGATGACTATCAAGAACAAGTATCCCCTCCCACATATCGAGGAGTTATTCGATATACTTCAGGGTTCCAAGGTTTATTCAAAATTGGATTTAAGACAGGGATACTATCAGCTGCGAATCCGAGCAGAGGATATTCCTAAGACAGGATTCAATACTCGGTACGGGCACTACGAGTTCGTGGTTATGCCATTTGGATTAACTAACGCCCCTGCAGCTTTTATGGATATGATGCACCGGATATTCAGGCCTTTCCTCGACAAGTTCGTGGTAATATTTATTGATGATATTCTGGTTTTCTCAAAATCAGTCGAGGAGCACGCGAGACATCTCAGGCTCGTTCTTCAGACTCTGAAAGAGCATCAGTTGTTTGCTAAGTTCAGCAAGTGTGAATTTTGGATCGATCGGGTTTCCTTCTTGGGGCATGTGATTTCAGGAAAAGGGTTGGAAGTCGATCCCTCGAAAATCGAAGCCGTGCTCAAGTGGGAGAAACCAAAGAATGCCTCGGAGATTAGAAGCTTCTTGGGATTGGCCGGTTATTACAGGAGATTCGTTCAGGACTTCTCCAAGATTGCGGCACCGTTAACCCGGTTGACAAAGAAGGATGTTAAGTTTGTCTGGGACGAGAAGTGTGATCAAAGCTTTAATTTTCTGAAAGAAAAGTTAGTCTCAGCTCCGGTATTAACTTTACCCGAGGGTTCAGAGGAATATGCAGTGTATACTGATGCTTCTAAAGAAGGCTTAGGTTGTGTTTTGACTCAGAAAGGAAAAGTGATCGCTTATGCTTCCCGAAAGCTAAAGGAGTATGAAAGGAATTATCCGACACACGACCTAGAGCTTGCAGCCGTGATCTTTGCTCTCGGGAAATGGAGACATTATCTTTACGGGACTTCCTTTGAGATCTTTACCGACCACAAGAGCCTCCAGTATTTATTCACACAGAAGGATTTGAATATGAGGCAACGGCGTTGGATGGAAAAGTTGGAAGACTATGATTGTACAATTAAATACCATCCCGGGAAAGCCAATGTGGTCGCCGATGCACTTAGCAGGAAGGCGAGTGTATCGAGTTTGGAAATAAAGGAAAGTGAGGAAGTTGTCCCGATTGTGTTAAAGGCTCGGGTTTCTAATATCACAGTTCAGCCGGAATTAAAGCATCAGTTATTTGAGGCTCAGAATAGGGATCCGGAAGTGCAGAAGCTCGCAAGTAAAGCTAAGGATGACCCGGAGAGTCCGTTTGGGTTTGATGAGACCGGGTTGCTTCGGTTTAAGAACAGAGTAGTAGTACCTGAAGAGTTGAGACGGGTCCTACTTGAAGAAGCTCACAAGTCAGCCTACTCGATCCACCCAGGAGGAAATAAGATGTACAAGGATTTGAAACAATATTATTGGTGGAACGGTGAAAAGAGACGTGGCAGAATACGTGAAACATTGCTTGACTTGTCAGAAAGTGAAAGCTGAGCATCAAAAACCCGCGGGACTTCTACAACCGTTACCTATTCCCAAGTGGAAGTGGGAACAAGTAACGATGGACTTTGTTTCCGGATTACCGAAGGTTAAAGGCGGGTTTGATGGAATTTGGGTAATCGTGGATAGATTTACAAAGTCTGCTCACTTTCTACCGGTTCGGATGTCCTATAAGATCCCGAAGTTGGCTGAGATCTATAACAAAGAGATTATTCGACTTCATGGTATTCCGGTGAGCATAGTCTCAGACCGAGACCCGAGGTTTACTTCTAAGTTGTGGCAAGAGTTGCAGGCCGTTTTGGGAACGAAACTTAAGTTCAGTACAGCATTTCACCCTCAAACAGACGGCCAAACTGAAAGACTAATCAGGTATTTGGAAGATCTTCTTCGGGCTTGCGCGATGGATTTTCAGCACTCGTTGTCAGAACAGCTTCCCTTGATCGAATTTGCTTACAATAATAGCTTTCAGGCTTCGATCGGGATGGCTCCTTACGAGTTACTTTATGGAAGAAAGTGCCGATCTCCATTGTTCTTCGACTTGGAAGAATGGAAATGGTCGAAACAGGAAGGGGTAAAGAGAGGTGAAAGATTCGAAAGGCCTTCCAAAGTCGTCCAAGCTATGATTGAAAAGGTTCAAACGATTCAACAACGGATGAAAGCCGCGCAAGATAGGCAAAAGAGCTATGCTGATAAGCGCCGAAGAGATCTGGAATTCGAAGTGGGTGACCGGGTATTCTTGAAGGTGTCACCAAGGAAAGGTTTCACCCGGATCGGGAAAGGAGGAAAACTTAATCCACGCTACCTAGGTCCGTTTGAGATTCTTGAAAGAATAGGCGAGGTAGCCTATCGCTTGGACCTACCACCGAGTCTTACGGGGATTCATAACGTATTTCATGTTTCACAACTAAGGAAATATTACCCCGATGAGACTACGATTCTCCCCGTGGAAGAAGTTGAATTGGAACCGAATTTGACGTTTGTTCAGAGGCCGGTTAAGATAATGGATCGGAAATTTCAAGAGTTGAGAAACCGGAGAATTCCCCTGGTTAAAGTGTTGTGGAGAAGCGATAAAACCGAAGAAGCTACGTGGGAAACAGAAGATAAAATGAAACGGTTCCACCCGGAGATGTTCGAGCAAGACTAGAGAATCTGGGGACCAGATTCTTCTAAGGGGGGGAGAGTTGTAATGCCCCGATTTCCGGATGAACAGGTAAGCACGCCACGTGTGCGTTTTGAGCGTAGGTTTATTTTATTTCTTTAATTTTATAATATATTCTTACGTGGCATTCATATTCTTGTAAAATTCATGAAACATTACTTATATTAATTCTTTGAACTCTTATTATTGCAAATATTATTTCATGGCACGAAAAATATTTGTTGCATGAAACTGATACCGAGAGTATTTTAAATTACCAAATTGTCCCTAAAAATGTATTTCCAAAACTTTGGGGACTTAATTGCATGAACTTTTAGGACCAAATTGATCATATTTAAAACCCCATATACTCGATTGCATAACTTAAACAATTCAAGGATTAATTGGCAAATTAGCATATTTCACACTTTTCAAAAATGGGATGTATCGGTATAAGGCTTCCTTAAGCTTCCTTGAACAATTTCATCAAAAATATTTCCCAACTTATTCACTCTCTCTCTCGGTATCAAGAAGCAAGGAGAAGGAAGAGATTTTTCATTTCAATCATCAAGATTTCAAGAAGTGTTCCAAGGAATTAGGAGATCATCATCATCATCATCCACTTTCTTCATTTCTTTCATTTTCAAGGTTGGTTTGCATGGAAGTGATGATTTTGATCATGTTTGTATAGGATAGGGTTTGAGCTTGAGGTGCTAGATGAATTAGGTGTTGTGCAAAGCATGATTCAATGATCATATTATGAGTTATTGCATGATTTCTAGCTTGAAATTTAGGATATTTGGCATGAGTGATCAAGTTTGATCATGTACATGAAACCTTGAAAGCTTGAAGATATAGCATGTTTTATGGGTTTAAATGTCATATTAGTGTTTATTGAACATGTATGCATCATATTCCCAGAAATTGTTGCATTTGGGGTTCAAAAATGGATTTTGTTGCTTTGTTGTGCCATTGCCGAGAGCTTCCCCTGTTTCTGCTCTGTTTTTCCAGTTGCAGAAACTGGGAACGACCGTTCCCAGCCCCAAGGCTTAGTGGGAACGGGCGTTCCCATTTCTTTTCAAATAAAAGGGCGGCCGACCACGGGAACGGCCGTTCCCATTTTGGCCTTGGGGCCGGAAGGGCCGTTCCCGGCTAGGCGCGTTTTAAAAAGGGAAAAACGTTGGCGCGCTTTGGGGTTGCATGGGAACGACCGTTCCCATTTTACAAAAGGAACCGGAACGGCCGTTCCCACCTGGACATGCAGAACAAAAGTTTCTGCATAAAATTACGAAATTAGCCCCTCGATCCAACGACTTCTTTGACCCCGAATTGCTATAATATGTACTAATATGATGTGAAACGACATGTTATCATACCACATTGCATTTTCATGGTCGTCTCGACACATTTCCGCCGTTCGTCCTATTTTGGTCATTTTAGGTCATGTCTCACGAAGGTACATCGTATTTGCACAGGTCACGAGGGCGTGGACGGGGAGCAAGCTCCTTAGAACACTCCGTTATTTTATTTTGCAAGAAAGGTGAGGTTTTGTTTTGGTAAAACGAACCCTATAACCCTTATGTGCTCGTTTTCGGCCAAAACCTATTACACTTATAAACGTTTTCAAAGTGATAAATATTTCAAGCAAGAAAGTATTGATTGTCATGATTTTCAAGCAAGTTTGGCGAGTACATGATTGCACGTGGGCCCGAGGGTAATTCTTGAGCCAACCGGGAAAGCAAGGGCTGACGGGTAACTCCTGAATTATCCTCACATTGTTGGGATCACCCCCGAAGCCACTAGGAGATTAGTGGTGGAAGGAGTTCCGTGTCTAGAGGGTCATGTCCTCTACACACACCATGTCGTGGATAGTCGAGCCTTGCAAACTCGCTATCACCCGGAGGAAGAAGGAGACTGGGGATTAATCCGGCATGTCGGGTTATCCTCGGGTTATTGCATGATTTCAAGCATGAAATTGTTTATGTGAGCACTAATTAAATTGCATGATCACGTAATTATCAAGCAAGCAAGCATGATCACGTATTGTTCACGATTGGGAGTTCGGTTGGAGAATGCCCTTGCTCGCCGGGGCCACATGTTCATGATATTGACAAGCATGATTAAATAAACGTGTTAAAATGGTTGGTTGTAATCTCGGGCAAAGATTAACTTCTTGAATTACATATCTATTTTTATGCTAAAGTCTTCACCCGAGGCTACAACTTGCATGTGATGTGTGATATATATATTACTGCCCCTCACTCAGTCTTCGGTAGACTGATGCTCCACTTTTCAGGTACACTTTGAGCGTGGTCGTGCTAGGCGGGTGTTCGGTCGTCTTTTGCATCCTCACGAGTCTAGTACCTTTCATGTATAGTACTTTGAGACATTTCATGTTATGATAGTATTGTCAAGTTTTGAATACTTAATGATGTATCTTGTTCAAATATGATAATGTATTGATAGTTAATGGGTACCTATATGTATCTATGTAATAAATATGGTACCTATATATATATAAATAACTTTATTGCTTCCGCTTTTCTATACATGTTTGTTTTGATTATGTTGGGGAGAGTGTCCCGCCTAGCTCGTCATTTTTATTGTCACCCGTTCGCTGTGGTCTTGATTTATGTATGAACTATCCATTTCATACGTGGATCGAGACTATAGTGCGGGGGATGTGGCGCCTTGGGGCTTAGGGTGCTACAGTATAAAATCAATCAGCATTAATTATGATTTTCAAAATTTGAAATCATATAGTGACAAAAAATTAGGTATGGATTGGTAGATAATTATTTACATTTATAGATTAGATTTCATCCAAATTTATTTATATGTGTATATATAAATAATGCATTCCAAATAAATAAATTAATAATAATTTTCTTAAGTAATTAAAAGAATTTGAAGTTAAATGAATTAATTTTTCAAATTAATAAATAGTATAGCATTTAGTTCGTATTCCATATTTTAATATATAAAAATTTTAATTCATTTAATTTAATTACCACATTTTGGAATGATCATGCATAGAATTTCCTTTTTCTTTTTTCAAATGATTTAGACAAACAGTAAGGGATTAATTATATTCACAGTAATAGTGGATAATTAGGATAAATAAATATCAATTTACAACTCATAAAAGAATTAATAATAAAATTATATCAAAAAAGAAAACAATTCTATTTGGTCAAAATTGCATGGTTAAAGTCAAATATCGTTATTAAATATATAATGATATATTTAATAACGATATAAATTTATTAAGTATTAATTTTAGATTTAAAAAAATTAATTAATTTGATGGAGTAAGTTAATTAATTTGTGTCAATTATATATATATATATATATTAACTATTAACTTTAGATTTAAAAAAATTAATTAATTTGATGGAGTAATTTAAGAAACTTAATTAATTCTTTGTATTTTGTAATGTTTGAATTTAAATTTAAAATTGTAGTGATTTTTTTTATGGAAATTGTATCCGTGATTTAAGTAATTAGCCATTAAAATTAATTTAATAAATTTATAGAAATATCAAATACATGAATATAATATTAACCTTATTTAATTAATAGAAATATCAAAATTAATTTCATTTGGTCAAACTTACCAAGATTAATTATTTTCCTTAGTTACTACTTTTTTTTTAAATAATATACAAAATAAAGGTAAGCCAATCACTGATTTTTTTTTATGGAAATTGTATCCGTGACTTAAGTAATTAACCATTAAAATTAATTTAATAAATTTATAGAAATATCAAATACATGAATATAATATTAACCTTACTTAATTAATAGAAATATCAAAATTAATTCCATTCGGTCAAACTTGCCAAGATTAATTATTTTCCTTAGTTACTATTTTTTTTTCACTTATTTTTATAAAAAAATAATATACAAAATAAAGATAAGCCAATCATATTTTTTCTATCTAATTAAAAACTTCAAAAAAATCACAAAATTCCACATCATCAAAATGTACAATAAGAAGTCAAACATCGTTATCAAATATATAATAGTATAGATTTGAACTAACCCATATTATCATATTCTTGAATTTCAATTTTTTTTTTTATTTTTTTACGAATTAAACCAAGGTATCAACCGTCGACTATAATAACTAATTCTCTCGTTGAATTGTAGGCACCTCGGATGATAAGACAGTTGGGTAGGAGAAGTTGGGTAGGAGATTTCAATTTGAATATTGGTTGTGCTTATTAAGGGTAAAATATTATATTCAAAAAGATTTGATGACACCATCAAAATTCATTGATTCAAGTGTTGATCTATATATAATGTATGGATATGGATATGACAAGATATAAATATGGTAATACAATTTTTTTATTTTGTAATTTTCTAAGTGATAGGTATCCGACATGACACAACACAATAAAATAATATTTTTAGAAGTGTTGGTGCAATATTAAATTGAGAACTTTCTCGTAACTCAAATTTTAAAAAAGTTTATGTAATAAATATAATTAAACCTCTGGATATGTCAGTGTAATTCTTGGTCGCTTTATTTTACTCAAGACCCCAATTCTTCTATAAACATTTATGCATCATCAATTTTAAATAGCTACTACTGTTTAGGATATCTGCACTATACAGTATTTTATTTACAAAGCACAGCCTCCAAAGTATGCATACAAATTTCATGCATATATTAATAAATTTCATATACATAAAAACTCACATAAAAAATACTACATAAATTACTTTCTTAAATTATCATCAATCATTTCATTGCTTATAACGGGCCCAAATTGTTGTTTCATTACGAATATGTAATGATTAATCTTTTTTTATTTTATCCTCATCGTTTTTCTTTCGAATTCGAATACCACAAAAACCCTAATATGGGAACGATCCCTGATTTAATTATTTTATTCACAAGACAGCCAGACAGGTTTAAATCCCAAATCATATTTAAAAGACAAGCCGAAGTTTGGTTGTATTGTTTAATCTATGATCGAATACTGTGAGATACAGTCAAATTCTTGAATATTACTATCTAAGTAAAGGTACAGAATCTAAGTGAAAATATAAAACATTTAATCACCAAGGACAAATGCAGATCTGGATTTTGAAGTGTGTAAATTCCTTGCATGTGGGATTACTGCAACTGCATTACAGTTATATGATTAAGTGATTTAGTCAAAAAGCCAACCCTAAATCAAGCTAATGAGGCTCTTTCACATGCTTAAAGATTCACAATCTCCTTGGGATTATAAGTTTCCTAATTTAATTAATCTCTGCCTATAATGTATCGAATAAGATTACATTAATAAGGCCTCAATTAATATATATATATATATATCTAACTACCCTATATTTCGGCCTAATTACAACGCAATCCATCATTAATAGAAAATTACATTTCCATCCCTAACTTTGAGAACCGTTTGTGGTCCGTAGGATTCCGTTATGTCATTCCAAAAATACCCCTGATTTGTTGTTAAATTCATAATTTGTATGGATTGTTTTGTTTATATTTGTAAACTTTAGGGATGATTTTGTAATTTCGATTATATATTCAATGTAACACTCATAAAACCGTCAGGGGAATAAGTGTATTTTTATAAATTCCGTTAAAGAACCTCAGACCAAACAAGATTTATAGGGACTAAAATGTAATTTCCTGATAATAATAGATTACATTGTAATTAGGCCTATATGCAGGGTAGTTGGATGTAAATATCCCAATATATATATATATATATATATATATATGCAGGGGATGAAATGCATTTGGGTTCGAATCACTTTGTACACTCATATATACATGTTAAATATTATGTGTCTTTAATATCCCACATTGAAAGTTGAAGAGTCATTGGGAATATCAAAAACGTATAATAGGTGTTTGAAAAAACTGTGACTCTTAGAATCCCACATTGAAGAAATACTAAAAATGATACAACTTTATATATTAAAGTGGTGAATACATTATTAAATTTGTGGAACTCAAGAGAGGGTTAATGGGCTCACACGCGGTGCGGTGCACCGCAATGCCCGAGCCTGAGCACAGGCTCGGGCATGGGGCCGTGGGCTTGGGCGATTGTGGCATTTGATGGCGCACTTTGCACTTCGCATGTAGCGCCCCAAACGGAAGGCACCACATCCCCCACACCGAGACCCGACCCGTATATGAAATGGTAGGTCCATACACGTGCCAAGTCACGGCGAACGGGGACTCACACACTCGCTATGCTAGGTGGGAGCTAACTCTTGGAACCAAGTAGGCAAATCCATCCAAAATATGAATGCACATGCGGAAAGGTCAAACACAATATAAGCAGCATGTGGCGGGTTCAACTAACATAGATGCCTAGTCCCGAAATTTCAAACATAAATCATAAATCATAAATCATAAAACATAAGTCACGGGTTCAATCTATCCCTAGAAGCCTGTCTCGAATCAATGTATCATAATCATAACAGGTTACATTATTCAAGATAACCTATTCAAATTACAAAATGCGTGTAAAATGACTCCGACTTAACCACAGGACTCGACAGACTCAAAATCCCGCCTAGCGCTCCCAAACCTGCATGACAACTGAAAACAAAGCCGGGTTCAGTCTAAAAGAGACTGGTGGATATAAAAAAACAGGGATTAATATCATACTAATACATAATTTATAAGCACACACGCATGTAAGTCATTGTAACACCCCAAAACAGTGGATGCCACATCCCCCGCACTGAGACCCAGACCCGATCACGAAATGGGAAGTCCATGACCGAACCCGAATCAAAGCGAACGGGAGACCAACTCACGCACTAGGCTAGGCGGATCTAACTCGACAAACTCAGAGCGCGGAAGCAAAATAAAACATTCAACATTAGATAGCGGGAGCAATTAAAACAACATGCAGAACAGGTGACGGGTTCAACTAGCATAGATACCTAATCCCGAATATCAATTCATAATCCAACATAACATCCAGTATAAGTTATGTCACAATATCTAATAACATCCAAATACGAAACATAAATACATAACCGAAGAATGTATGCGACAAAAGTGCCCTAACGCAAACTAGACTGACATGTGTGACTCAGAAGACCCACATCCGCCTAGCTCAAGCCAAAAGATAACCGGCAACTAAAAGATAAAATGAGGGGGGTTAGTCCACTAACTGAGTGAGGGGGCTAATGCACACCCACAGTATATATATAAGGAGCATAGCACAGAATAAATGGATGGACTCATGAACCGAGGATAGGTGTTGCATACCAAAACATTTCGAAAGAACCCAAATAGATATAGATATAAGTTTAGAAACCATTTTTCAGAATAACTCTATCCTGATTCATAATTCCATAACGTAACATAATCAACTGCTCGGCGAGTACGAGCTTCCAACCTCAACTCCTCATAACATAGCAAAACAGAAATAACATACCAACCTCAACTCCGGGTGATGGTAGGGTTGCGCGACCCTAACCATCCATACGGTCGAGGGGAGTGCTGATGCTACTCACACCCTCAGGACTCCGTTTCCAAACCAAACCTCCTGGTGGGTCCCGGTAGATCCTCTTCATACAGATGGAGACTACGCACAGGTATAACCCCGACGGCCCGATACCGTCCCGGGGGCTCCTTACCCGTAGCTCCTGGGCCCCATAACATAACAGAACATAACATATACCAACTTTCATGGCAATCTCGCTACATAATCATAACATAACTTAACTTTTTGAAACAGCTTACATATGCCTCAAAAACTGGTTTTTATATATATATTCCTACGCTGCAGGGATATAGCCCGAAGGCACCCGCCCACGCAGGACACACACACGTACATTCCCACGCTGCAGGGATATAGCCCGAAGGCACCCGCCCACGCACTACAAAAAAAATCATTTTTTGTGACAATTTTTAATGACGAAAAATAACATTGTCACAATAGATTACATTATAGCGACAATATATATTTTTGTCGCCAGCATATAAATTTTATGTGACAAATATTTTAAATGTCACATAAAACTTTATTTTATGTGACAAAATATAATATTTGTCACAGAAGGATGAGATATATGTCACGCCAAATAGGACAATGTATGGTGACAAACTTCTTGAGCTCATGTGACGAGCGCTTTGTCATATAAATGCCATATATGTGACAAATTCCTTTTTTGTCACAAAAGATTCACATAATATTTTATTATTCTATAAATTATTTAATTGTGATAAATTGTAATAGTCGTTACACTGATACGATAACGTGACAACATTACTTGTATCACAATAGGTCGTTTGTGGTGACGAAATCAAAATTTGTCATGTAAAATATTTTTATTTTATATAAATGTTTTTGTTGTGACAGATCCTCATTGTCACTATAGAAATACAATATAATGGCAAACGTTACTTGTATCACATATAGATGCCCAACTGACGTTGTTGTAGTGACAAATTTTTGGCTATGATGACGAAAAGTATGCACATATATGACAAAATGTTTGTCACATTAGAACATATTGTTGTGACAAAAATATTTGTCATAATAAGTTGTCATGTGGTTGAGCCTTTCGTGACAAATCAAATTGTAGTGACAATATGTATACGCTATTGTGACAACAATTTTGTCACAAGAACAGAGTTTTTCGTGACAAATACACTTTTGTCACAAACCTTTTGTGACAAACATAGAAATTGTCGCCCAGGACTTTATACGACGGGCCTATCGCGACAGCAACTGTGACAAAAAAAATAGTCACAATAGATCTATTGTGACAAAATTTTCATGTCTCGCGACAAAATATTTTGTCACAAAAAACTATTTTTTTTGTAGTGACGCAGGACACACACATAAAGTCATAAACATATCATATCCAACACATATTTAATCGTATATATAGTATATAATCGCATACGGGGATTGAAATCATCATATTGGGGTCATAGGTCGTTTAACTATACAAAATCCTAAACCTCAACTGTGAAGCGACAAGATACGAGAACCGAGGAGACAGTGCACTTGATTGGGTTGTCTCCGCCCTGGAGATCACTGACGAAAAAGGAAACACAAAGTACTTATGAGTAGGGATGTAAACGAGCCGAGCCGAGCCGAGCCGAGCCGTTTTTTGTAGGTTCGAGCTCGGGCTTCAAAAAATTGGCTCGGGCTTGGCTTGCGAGCCTACGAGCCATCCAAAATGTGGCTTGGGTTCGGCTCGCAGAGCCGAGCCACGAGCCAATAGAAAAAAACACCTCAATTACGCGTTTCCTTCAACATGTTTTGGTCAGATCTAGATCTGAACTTCTGAAGTATCAAAAAGAAACCTAGATCTATCATCTATCAGATCCAACGCATCAAACAGAAATAAAAAAGGACTCAATTAAAATCAAACCCTAAAGCCTTGGAAAAAAATAAAATCCTCTGATGCCAAAGCCTAAATTGATTTCTAATACATATCTACATACAAATTTAGAAATATGATTCAAAGACCTTCAAACTTTGAATTTTGGAATCCCTCCGTCGGTGGTGTGCGAGTGGTGGTGGCGATCTTGAAGTAGCAAGAGATGGTAACCTGGTTGTGGTGGCGGCGGCGTCTGAAGCGAGGTGGTTCTCGCAGGCGGTGGTGGTTGCGAACAGGAAGATGCAGCGGTGGTTGTTGTTCTCGCCGGCGGCGGTGGTTGTGAACGGGAAGTTGCAGCGGTGATTGTGGCAGAAATATTAAACGCAGGAGCAGTTGGAGAAGATAGAGGGATGTTTGGACCGTGGAGGCAGAAATCTGGTGGGAAGCGATGACTGATGGAGGTGGCGTGAGATGGTGGCCGGCGAGGGGAAGCGGCACTTATTTTTTTTAGGGTTTTTCTTCTTTGTTGTCTGAGGTTTGTTTATCATTTAATAGGAACAAAATTGGGGTTAATATATTCTCATATACATTTAATATATATATGCAAGTCTGTGTGTGTGCGTATATATAAATATACAACATATATATGTATATGTATATGTTATATTATATATAATATATTTTATTTTATTTTTATAACTAAGCTTGCGAGCCGCTCGCGAGCCTCGAACAGCAAATAGAAGGGCTCGGGCTTGGTTCGAATAACACACGGCTCGGCTTGGCTCGCGGATTCCAAACCCAAGCCCGAGCTTTCTCCGAGCTTGCTTGTGAAGCTCGCGAGCAAGCTCAGCTCAATTACATCCCTACTTATGAGACAAGACTCAGACATGAACCAAATAGGACGCACGGCAGTAGCACAAGGCGATGTGAGATGGCATGGAACAATATGATATGTATACGAGGAATATAGGATAATATGATATGTCATGGAAATGTTTATGTGCACAAACAACATCAAACTTACAATTCAATTACTCCGATGCTTAAACTCAATTTAATTCAAATTATAAGAATTCATTCCTAATTAATTATTAATTCCTTCATGAAATCGCACGTTTCTAACCATAAACACTAACTGTATAAATAATCAAATATTGTTACCCAACTCCAGCATTGATCAGTGGTGCAGATTATGAACAATAAACACAATTGCAATTACACACAACCGTCTATTAACTTATACTATACGAAATAAATAAGAGTCAAATTGTCATTCCCAATTACAAGATAACTACGTTGTGCACTAATTACTACAACAACATCAAGTGCAAATTGAAACAGGATACCAATTCCCAACTCAAATAATGACCCAACTTATTAAAATGTGTACCAAGCATTTACAAACATCATACATGCACACCTAACCCTCAATTACAAGCATAAATTAATATACATAAATATATCATATACCCAGGTTGCACGCACACAACACACTCACAAAACACAAATCTTAAGATTTCAATTATAACTTAATAGTATGCATACTCAATTATATATATATATATATAACATTACTCACGCATACACACAACAACACAAGACCATTTAACAATATATGAATATAATAATTCACCCATTACTTAGCATGGTAAATTAATTAATACGACCTTACATTAATTATACAATTAACCAAATTCACTCGTTATACTTCGGTTACCCATAATCAATTTAAATTAGACCAAGCCACTTAAATTACACATTTAGAAGCAAGGTTTATACACCAACAAAACAACAATTTCGAGAATCCAACCACTAATTTCACAAGGATTAACAACATACAGCTACCAATTGATACAAACATCTCATCATTTAACTTAATTAACACACAGGTATGCTCAAAGAAACAACAATAACATCACAGTTATACAATAGGCTGGAACTCGTAGGGCAAGAAATCATAAGAACTCAAGTTGAAATCTGATTGACTGATAAAACCAATCCACCTAAGTAGTTCATAGTACACTTACAATTTGAAATTCAAAAAACTAAACGATTGAAACGGAAATCTAAATTAGATAAGAAATTACTTAAAAGGAACGAGGAAAAATGGGTTTACAATTCGAATAGGAGGAGCAGAGCTGAGACGAAATGAAGGCGGTGGTTGACTGTGTCGTGGCTGGAGTAAGTGGCACCGGAGATAGCGGGGCGTCTGTTCCCGGTGGCTGTTGCTGGACCTAGTGGTGGTTAAGGGCTGGCCGTCATTTCTCTATCTCTGACGGAGGGGAAGAAGAGGGGTTGCACTGCTGGGGGCGGAGATGGCGGTAATGGGTGGTGGCGACTGAGTTGGCGAAGGTGGTGGTTCGCTGGCGGCGGAAGGGGTTTCTGATTCAGCTCAGATCTGGTGAGCAAGGGCGGCGTTGGATGGTGGCTTGTGGCGGAGACTGACCTTCTTCCTTATAGCAGGAGGCGACAGGCTGGAGTGGCGGAGGTAGGGCTGAGTCGCCGCTGCTGCTGAGTTCGTGATGAGAGAAGAGAAGAGGAGGATCGGTTGGCGGCGCTGAAACACGGCGGAGCAACTCTGCCGCTGCTGATGCTGAAGACGAAGGGGGAAGAAAGGCTTCACAGTGGCGAAGGCTGAGTCGCGGCGGAACTTGGTGGTGGATCTGTTCTCGCTACTGCTGAGTGCGTATGGGGATGAAGAGAGGAGAGGCTGTCGGTGCTTGAGGTGGTTGGTGGCGGAGTGGTGGCGGAAGAAGGCTTGCAGGTGGTGGGGGTTGGCACAGCAACTGCTGCGCTGCAGCTGCTCCAAGCCGAAAGGGAGGAAGAAGAAATGAAGAAAGCTGCTAGGGTTTCGGTGTATTAGAAGATCATTTCTTTCGAAATTGCAATTTAGTCCTTCGAGAATTTAAGTGGTGCGATTCAATCCTCCAGTTTCCAAAAAGATCAATTAAGTCCAATTAGAGATTTGATAATTATAAAGGCAGCCCCCAGGCTTAAAGATAAGGTCCAATTAAGCCCAATCATCGAAATTAATAAATTAGGAAGCGAGTCCCAAACAATTAGACAAAGTTCAATCAAGTCTTTAACTTTATAAAACTACAAATTAACCCACATAATTTAAATTAAAGAGCAAATAGTTATTAAACACTTATTTCAATTAAGTCCACTTATTTTCATAAGTATGCAATTGAGTCAAATAAACAATTAAGAAGTTAATAAATCAATTCAGTTATGTGCAAGGTTGAATAAATAACGTTCTAATCGTACGAAAACGACCTCGTATCTTGCTCCGAAAATGCGGGGTGTTACAGTCATAATCCCGTATGAGGTTTTGAAACATTTCCCAAGTGGGTGTAAACAAGAAAAACAACGTCCGGGATTACAACCATCAATTCATTCTTTCATTTCATTCGTGAGGCTAAAACGTGAGCCCGGCGAGTGGGCAAAATCTCCAACCTTCACCTCGTGTGTACACATATTCCTTCATTCATTACGATCATGCAACAATCAATCATTCGTTCGTTCATTCAATCATTCAATCATTATCATTCATTCATTCAAAATATTTACTCCTTTTTCCTACGGTTAGAAACGCGTCTACCATGCGCAGCGGAAGATATTGTCCTGGTGGACCATGGGCGAACCCATGCCACTAACAGGTTTTGTTCCTTCCGATGGTGTAACCGGTGCCCCCGGGGGCCCGGGGGGGAGGGGGGTCATCCAGGAGAACGCGTCTCTCAATCAATACGGCTAGTGGGGGTCCATGAAGCCCCAAAATCCCGGTTCCCCTTCCTCGCCAACTCCTAATTACGAGTCCGATTTCGCCGTTGTTCATGGTGGGACTAGTACGCGGGATCACCGTCGGTCCTTGCCTCCCCGGATAACCACATGCATCAAGTCTCCCGTGCGTTCATTCATGCTCTCGCCAAAATCATTCGATGGGGATACATAAAGAAAAAGGGTTTTACGTTCAAAATCATTTACTCTTGAAAAGACTCGATATATATATATATATATAATACTTTGACTTAAAACTTTCACGTTGGATATATCGGGTCGATTCATATCTAATAGAAGAGAAACCCACCTGTTACACCTTACCGTACACCAAAAGGAAAAGAAGACTTGAGGTATCCTATGAACCCGACATCTCCGCCCTGGAGAAAACTGACAAAAGACAATACAATGCACTCATCAGACTTAAGACTCCAAATGAACCATATGTGACGCACGACAATGCAATGAATATGATATGAAGTGTCTAAGAGATAATAACATATTATGAAGATGTCCTTGTGCACAATTTATACATTAGAAGCACATAAACAAGTAATTCATCCAAGTTCGATCAATACATGAAGGTTTCATATTCATTCGTTCCATATCTTTCATATTTCATATCGAATCAATTCATAGCTTTCACATAGCGATCACAACACATACTTTAACATGTAAACAATTCATATGAATCATAAGAGAAGGTAGAAATTATCAATTAAGGTTCCCGAATGAAGCACCGAAACATGCATGCACGTTATGGAGCATTGAAGTCATATTAAATCCTAGCTCGCATAATTCACGTTAAACGAATCCATAAATTTCATACATCAAGCATAACACACCATAAAACGTGTTGACAATGCACACATATCATAAAAGGATCAAATAAATATCACACGAGGCAAGGGAACGAAGTTTTCATCCATGCATGCACGTAGGAGAACAAATGGAGCATGTCTTATCATATAAGCGTATAAAATCACCGAAAATTATATAATAATTCATAACGAAACACATAACATGATATACAACAAGTTAACAACACATATTAATCATAAACAAGTTAAATGGGTCATGCAATTCACAAACAAAGCGACAAAACAACGAACAACGAAGAAAAACGTCTAGGTTGAACAAGGCACCTCGAAATCCTTCAAAAATGGGGTCACGGCCACGACCCAAATCAGGCATAATTTGGTCACGGCCACGACCACCTCCTCCAGCCTACTCCTAACTAGAAACAAAGCTATTTTTGGGTCGCGACCGCTACCAGAAAAACACATAACTCGATCGCGGCCGCGACTCCTCGCGACAATAGGCCTGGAGTCCGAAAAACAGCCCCAAAACTAACTAAAACTCATGCCAAACCATGCAAAAATCAAAGGGACACAAAAAGGTAAGTTAAGGCAACATATTATCACTCATTTCATGCCAAATTCTGGGCCAAAGATCATGCAAGAAGTGAAGGAAGGAGCAAGACATAAATCATCATATATCTTCATGCCAAAACTTCAAGAACAACCATGCTAGCTCAAAAATTCCTTAACCAACTTATAAAATCAGTTCAAATCAATACTCATATATGTCTTAGGCTCCATTAGGTTGCATAAAATCCAAAGAATTCAGATGAGATCACCCAAAATTCATCAATAGCTCTTAACCCTTACTATTCATCCATTTCATCAAAGCATGTTCATTTCTCAAAGGAATTCAACAATTAAGGTGTCAAATTAAAGAAGAGAGGATGGAGAACACAATCATAAACATACCTTTCCAATTTGGAGTGATTTGGTGAGGTATTGAGCTCAAAAAGGAAGAAAGTGAATAGTATTCTTTCTCTTCTCACAAGGGATCTCGGTTTGCTGCTCCTTTTGGCTTCTCTTGATCAATGAAATGAAATGAGAGGTAATATGGCTGATTAAGGGTTAATTTTGGGTCATGTGGGTCCAAACCTTACTCAATTTGGTTAAGTATAGCTCAAGATATGGTTAAAATGGTGAGAGGTGGTCATTTAGGCGGATGAAGGATATTTCGGGCAAAATTCGAGGGTCCAAACGGGTTTAGAAAAATAAGAGGTTTGGTTCATTGAACCCGGATCGTTGATACGAGTCCAACGGAGTTGACGAAACTCGAATCCGAGTTCCCGAGCTCAAGATATGCTGCCCGGAACCAGAGGTGCGCTAAATGCCCTTAGCCCCCGACTTGATCCCGTTCCCGAAATAAAATTCAAAAACATAACAAACGAGTCCGAAAACATGAAAAGAGCACATAGACATGTTCATAATACATAAATTTCCAACATATCAAATTTACACAAAAATCGAAAATTAAGTCGTATAAGAACGGCACGCAATCATATCACGCAAGAACATAACGTTCAAAATTTCACAAAAGTTCATTCAAATAATTCATATATCCAAAGAGTTTCAAACTATATAAAAATAAAACAAATAGCTACATAATTAAAATAAATTAAATGCGCAAATACTTATCACATACGTCATACCCGCACGACTGAAAAGTTGGAGCATTACATCGCACGTACGCATCATTGTTTGGAGCCTCGCCTCCGAGCCCAGCGCCTATCTTTTTGTGCCAAATTATTCAGAATTTCGCTAGGAGCTTGGAGCCTCGCCTTTGAGCCCAAAGCCTATCTTTTTGGGTCAAATTCATTCGAAATTAACCCTAAATTAGCCCAGCAATTTGAATATGTCTGTTGAGTGGCTAATTATAACAGAAAATCGCTAGGAGCTTGGAGCCTCGCCTCCGAGCCCAGAGCCTATCTTTTTGGGCCAAATTCATTCGAAATTAACCCTAAATTAGCCCAGCAATTTGAATATGTTTGTTGAGTGGCTAATTGGAAAAGTCAAGAGAATTAAGCCACAAATAAATTCAGGGGCCACTAACAGCCCATTGATGCTGAATTAATTCTCCAATAACCATAATTCAAATTGGTTCGTTTTTAACACCTGAAATCTTTATATACAAACTTCTTGAGCTGAAAAGTACACACAACACTCATCAGATTTCTTGTGCAGTGCTATCACACGAAATCATCCTCTCTAAAAAAGCTTGACATATATCCTGGAAGTGTATCGCCTGAAACCTTTAACACACTTCCCAAAAAGTTAGGGGCGATAAAAACTTTAAGGATAGGGAATACCCGTGTCTAGCTTCATCCATTGCCCAAAAATTTTTAACATATCATTGGTAGGCAGAGATTCATGCGTGGTACTCCAATTCGATTCAAACTCATAATTATATTGGATGAATGTATTCGTGCGTACTTGTTTACTATGGGTAGAAAGAGTTTCACACATATTAGTGTTTTGATTGATTCGAGCTGGTAATTGTATTGGATGGATGTATTTGTGTTCGAGTCTTTGTATTGTGTTTCATTGGATTCGGAGCCATAATTGTGTTGGATCAATGTATTCATGTCAAAGTCCTTGTATACGTGTCTACTTGTAATAAAGAGAGTTTCGCGCATTAACGTTGAGATCCGATTCGAGCCCAAATGATATATAACTAAAAATATATAGATATATTTGCCGAATATATTGACTTTTTACAAGATTGAAAACGTAGTAGAAACTTTGTACTTGAGTTGATTATATTCTTGTGGGAATGTGCGGGAGTAGGAAAATCGTTGTGGAGTCACATGGAACACTCCATATTTAATATGATCAGTTATGAAATGAAGACTTATGGTATTTGAGATTCAAAATTTATTTATTTATTTTTTTGCCAAAACAACACCTTGCGAAACGGAGTTTTACTTTTATCTACTTTTATATTCGTCTCGTCTAACTGTTTGAGAGGCCTTGGAATCCTGCAAATGTAATATGAAAAATCTCTTTATGCAAATTTAGTTATATTTTCTCTATTGAGTTTGTGAATTAAATCCTAATTATTCAGCTTTTTTTGTAATTGTGAAATATGAATTCACCAATAATCAATTGAATGTTAGGTTCGAACATAAATTGAATGATGCATATTTGATTCGTGACGTTGGGCATAAATCAATTTGTTTATTGAGTAGACATATGCCTATAAAACATATATAATCCAAAGAACCTTTTTTCGAGGGTGTAAACTTTAAAATTTACATAATTAATACTATTATATTAAGTGGGAGTAGGCGGACTAAAATAATAATAATAATAATAAGCTAGAGATTCCTAGAATAAGGGTTTCGGTGTCTTGGACTTACAACATGCTGATTTTAGGTTATTGTTTAATTCTTTTTTTTTTTTTTTTTGTCTGACTTCACTTCAATTTTTTTAATTATATTTTTATATTTTTTCTTTTTTTAATTTTTATTTTAACTATTATATTTTAATGGGTTCATTCTTGAAGATAACATCCCGAGTTCGAATTCTGCTTGGGTGTACGCGTGTTTTAAAAAAATTAATTTTTTTTTGGATTAATTTAATATTGACGTGGCATAGATCCACTTTCCCACGTGGTCTTGTCACATCGCGACATCTGTCCTTTCGACAGGGTCGATACACTCGACCATATCAATCGACGCCCAATTAACCTTCTTCATACTTTTACTGCTCTGCCCCTCGATCAACTGGCATGCCCCACCATCGATCCACTGCCCTCGGTACATCGCTCTCGACCATTATCGAGTCTATGGCGGCCCAATCCACTATCTTCTACTAGTTGGATGGAGACACGTCGACGCGGTAACTTCTCTCTCCTTATCCTATATAAAGACTCTCATTTATTACACCGGCAAGCTTTTTCACCTACCGTATTTACTGCACCTCACAGTCGATACACACAGTTCGATTTTGACTTGAGCTTCGGAGTATCAACCTGGGTATCACCCCCACCTTCCGCGAGTTAGCCTCGAGCTCACTTTTCCTTTCATCCTTCTCAGATTCCGCGCAGACAGTGGCGGCTTCCCCTTCAACAAATTTAAGTGTTCGACCAGATTAGTAGATCGACCTAGCATCGGAAATTTGGCTCGATCAAATATTATCTTAATTTATTTATAAAAAATTATAATTATATATATTAAAAATAGTTATAAAATAAATATTAATATTAAGAATTTAATGTAATATATATTTTAATAATAATAATTTTCTTATTTACACATATGCAAAATTACTAATTACAACAAGAACGAACACTTTGGTTTGGTGGCCATAAAAGTGGAGTTTGAGGAAACAATTGGGCCTAGACTGTGGGCTGCAATGTCAATGTGCTTTCAATTAGTTTCATTGTTTTCTAGACGAATTTGCCCCTATATGATACTTGCGATTTTTATAGTAATTTGTTTCATAAGATACAATAACTACTTTTGGAAATAGTAATTATACAGATTATGAGAATTATAATTTTAAAATATTTAGAACTAGCGTATGCCCTGTGCTATGCACGGTAATAATATATAGTATCTAATTTATAATATTAGCTATAAATATATTAGTTCACTATGCGAAATTTAATAACAAAGATAAAAATATATAATTCTAGTCGATTAATTATTACACATATAAATCAAACATACAAAATAACACAAAAATGACTAACACAAACATAATGTAGTTAATGTTCAAGTAAATTATTTAGATTGAAGAAACAGTAAATATAATAAAATCCTTAGTAAGCCATAAATTAATTAATGAAACAATTGAAATACAAATGTAATGAAATTATAAATACCGAATATGATAATAAATATTTTGAGACAAAAAATAAAGATCACATGGGTAATATGCTAATAACAATAATTATATAGATATAAATACATAATTATCATTGAACAAATCAATGTATAAAATTACCTTTTCACAATCGGTACTTGAACAAAATTTCAAAAGAAAATATTTCCCTATTAAAGATATGGAGAAAAAAATTATAGTTTCAAAGATATATATAAATAATACATATTTTATTATTCAACGAAAATATGTATAAAATTACCTTCTGACCTTAGGTGCTTGAGCATAAGATCCAATAAGGTATTTCTCTATCAAAAAATGGAAAAAAAACTATAATACTAAACATATATATATATATATATATATATATAATTACCTTCTCATTACTGGAACTTGAACAAAACCTTAAAACAGAGGAAAAAAATTAAAATTTCGTATACAAATAAATACCATAAATTGAAATAAAAATACGTCGTGGATATGGAAGGAAAAAATCTTACCTTTTGGTTCATAAAACAATTGGTTCTTCAACAAAAGTTGAAAAGGAAGTATTTCTTTATCAGAAGATGAAGAAAAAAATTATGATATACATATTTTATTATGAAATTACCTTATGACTTTAGGTGCTTGAGCATCGATAATATTGATATAAGAGCATCGATCAAAAAAATAAGAGCATCGATACAAACTATAAACTAAAAAATAAGAAGAAGAACCTAGAGACTATTAATGAAAAAAATATAAAATATTTTATATAAAGATTAGAGAAATTGTAATTAATGAAAAATCGCCTATTATTATCACACATTAAAAAAATACCAAATAATTATGCAATCAGAGAACAAACATTCTATGTGTGAATATAGTTGGAGTCTGACCATTACTGATGTCGTTGTATCTTGAAAGTTAAAAAAATCTATAAATTAATAAGTACAAACAAATTGTTGGGATATGAATATTGT
The DNA here is from genome assembly GCA_037501455.1 of Lantana camara. Taxonomy (NCBI): domain Eukaryota; kingdom Viridiplantae; phylum Streptophyta; class Magnoliopsida; order Lamiales; family Verbenaceae; genus Lantana; species Lantana camara. The sequence continues at coordinate 19,413,525 of CM074863.1, read as the reverse complement.
TCAAACTTTTAAATAAGATATATGAGAAGAAAATGGTGAAATTTTGTAGTTTAAAAAGAAAATTAAGTATAAAATCTCTAACAGAAATATTCAAATTATTTCCAAACTATGGTGCAACCATGATCGATGCAAATAATAATACTAACAAAAAAAAAAAAAAAAAAAAAAAAAGATGATGCAAATACCCCACCAAATAATATATTAGCAACCATAGTATTTATGCTTCACGATCATTTGTCAACAAAATGTTGGCAGATTGATATCTCAATGGATCATTGGTGTATGGCAACCATGGTGCAAATACTCCAAACCTATAATTAATCAACGTCAATGAAAAACTGGTAATAAACCTTACATAATAATACTATTTTTTGTTTAGTTAATCTACTTACGTTGATTGCACCAAGCTCAATTCCATAGGTTATTTTCTTGTGATCACGAGGAGATATATCTACCACTTTAATAGAAAATTTTCAGTGGGGATACATAAATTAGATGAAAAAATAAAGAGTATTAATGTGAATTTGAGGAATGTTATTTTAAGTTATCTTTAACATTATTGGAAAATTTATGTACGATAACATATAGAATTGAGGGTTTAATCTAAAATTCTGGACTTTATATGCCATTGAAATAAAGCCTTTATGTTGATCAAAAGTTGAAATAAGAAACATAAGAAATGATCTCAAATAATCAATATCCATTCTACCTTGGTAGAGAGAGATCCTGAGAAATAGTCAACTAATTTTTGTGGTCAATGGGTTGTGAGTTCTTCATATATACAAATCTAATTGTATATGAATGAGAAAATTTTTGTCATGAATAATGGTAGGGTTTAGTATTAATATCTTTATATAATTTTGGTTAATTTCATAAGTAAGAAAAACTGAAAAATTTTATCCTAATTAAGTTCAATTATGTCCACCTATAAATATTCAAAAGGGAAATAGTATCAATCAATGAATTAGTTGTATTTTTAAAAGAAAAAAAAAGAAAAAAATATTAAATTTTATGAGTTGTATTTGAATTTTGGGTTTTGAAATTAATTTTATGAGTTGTATTTGAATTGAAATTAAAATATATTTTCCTAGATTTATGCATTCAAAATAAATTTACCATAAATTGATACTTTAATTAAGAATAATTTCCAAAAATTAAGGAATTTATAAAATTTCTAAATAAGTAAATTAATTTAATTACCATTAACCAATCATAATTTTTAAGTTTAATTAAAAATCTCAAAAAAATCAAAAATTTCATTTAATCAAAATTAATTCAATTAGGGTCAAACACACCCTTCCTATATATTATAGTATATATAGATATAGATAGATTTAGATTTAGATATAGATATAGATATAGATATAAATTTATTAAGTATTAATTTTAATTTTGAAAAAATTAATTAATTGGATGGAGTAATTTAAGCAACTATAATTAATTCACTTTTAAGAGATTAATTATATTGACACTCAATTAAAACTATTGAATTTATTTTATAATTGATGATTAGGATAAATAAAAATTAATTTATATCTCATAAAATAATTAATAATGAATTTATATCAAATAAAAAAAGATTTATTTTGGAACTACCAATAATAATCTTTTTAAATATTAAAACTAATTCCAAGAATTACACATTATAAAAAAAGTACACATAAAAAAGTGCATTATGAATTTCGTCAAAGATAATTATTTTTCTTAATTACTATTTATTTTCATGATAAAATAATATACAAAATAAAAATAAGCCAATTATATTTTTTCTATTTATTGAAAATCTAAAACACAAAATATCATTCAGTCAAACTTGCCAAATATAATTATTTTCCTTAGTTATTACTTACTTTCATAATAAAATAAAAATCAACCAATCATATTTTTATTTGATTAAAAATCTCAAAAAAACCACAAAATTCCACATCATCAAAATGCACAAAAAATCAAATAGTCAAATGTGGTTTTCAAATATATAATAGTATAGATTCTCGATGCAAAGATTCCTGAAAAATTATGCATTTGTTTTGGCAAAGATCACTTAAGAAAATAAAACGATTTTTTTTTCCTTGTAGGAGAGTTTTTTTCCTCTCTGGTGAGAGTTATTTTTGGCATAGTATCTTTCTTCTTGTGAATCTTTCAAATATGAGCATTCCGGCAATACATTTAGAATTGGCCACTTTTAAGTCATCAAAGATAATTTTGTTTGCCAACTATTATATCGGACACGTGCATTAACATCTGTCACGATCTTTCATTAACTTTTTAGGATTTGAGATTAACTTATCAAAAAATAAAGGAATAGGACTTTTAAAATATTGTTCGACAAGGGAAAAAAAAAATCTAAATTTTACGAGTTTAAAAAAGTAATCTTCTCTGAGCGATAATTAGTGAAGTTCAAAATTTGATGACTAATAATAAATTTAATTAACTTTTTGGTCCATATAAATTTAATTAACCGTAAACGGTAAAATGCGTTTTTTTTTATAACAGAAACGGTAAAATGAGTTGAGGCGTTGCAAAAGATACAAGTATACTTGGCAATGATTGCATCCAGATTATGATTGTGCTGTTGGGAGGAGGAAAACGAAATCAGAGCATAATCAAGTTAGCATGATGCTTCAACCACAAATCTTTTCTTGGTTTACTCCACAAATGTATTTTCTTCAACTCTAATCTTCTCTCTCTCTCTCTCTCTCTCCCTAGCAAGCACAATCACGCGTGTATAGGAGGGAGCCCAGTTCAAGAACTGCGTTAGAATTGGAAAAGCGTTTGATCTCATTTTCGGAGGATGGAGTTGGATGCAATGTCTTGGCCTTCTGAATCAGAGGTAGATCTTGATCCGCCATTGCTACAGATTGCAATGTCTGTTTTCTAAGTGTCAGTTTGGGGGGATTCAGTAATGGCGGTTTGAAGAACGGTTGTGGGAGTGAATTTAAACGGAGAATTATCGGAGTTCATTTTACCTGAATTTTTGGGTTTTAATTGCAATTTTCAATGAACTTTAAGATAGTAGCGGCAAAATGTGAATGTAGAAATGCGGGAAAATTGCTGGCCAGTTGAGCCGTATGAATGGATTTTCTTTTATATTTTGGATTCTGTTTCTGCGTTTTACTTTACCGAGTGGAATGAGCACATCTGTTTTATGCTTATTTTCTTGGATTTTCTTGAATTGTAATTGCAATTTTCAATGAACTTGAGATAGTACCGACACAATGTGAATGTAGAAATGCGGGAAACTTCATGGCCAGTTAGAGCCGTATGAATGGATTTTCTTTCTCTTTTGGATTCTGTTGTTTTACTTTACCGAGTAGAATGAGCACATCTGTTTTATGCTTATTGGATATGAAAATTCTGGTAACTTTTTCGAGTAGGATTGGAATACTTAAAGCTTTTCTGGAAAATCACTTACGAAAAGCATCGTGTGCATATTAGTGCTAGAATGATTAGTTTGTATAAGTCATTGGCTTTTCCTTTTGCTGTTAATTGACTTTGCATTTTATCCCTTCAGTTTTGATGGTTGTTATGCATAATATCCTTGTTAACTATGCTGGTGAAAGTAGTTGCATTATAAGATGTTTTTGGGTTCACTTTTATGTCCGTTTTGTGTTGGCAAATTTAACCTTATATGTTTCTGTTGCAGTTGAATGTAATCAGAACAAAGGTTGCAGAGATGTCTGGTCGAGATTCTAAGGAGGTCAGAGTCGTTGTATCCCCCTATAGGATTTGTCCACTTGGAGCTCATATTGACCATCAGGTGTGTGCTTTCCATCTAATTTTGAGCATTGATCAGATCATATGAACTCCAAATGTAAAGTGGTTCAGGTTATTATCCATGCTTCTTTTCTGAGAGATTGCTGTTTACCATGTCTGATATAAACAAGTAGCTTTGGGCATTGTTGTAATGCTGCCATGCGACTCTAGCTAGTAAGAAATTTGGTTAGGTTTATTATGTTTTCAGACATCACTATTTGTTGCCTAGTACCCCTATACCGATCAATGTTGTATGCTATATGTGATAGATCCTTGACTATCAATTTTGTGATTTTGTATTTTGATAATTGACTTAATTATTCTTTTGCGACTGGATATAGAGATTGTTTTGTAATTTCTGTTTCTCAAATTCTATTATTGTTACAGGGCGGAATCGTTTCAGCTCTTACGATCAATAAGGGTATACTTCTTGGCTTTGTTCCATCCAATGATTTCCAGGTATGCGTCTTTCTCAAAATATTGTAATATCTTGGGAATTCAGATCAGAACTATAACATGTGTTAGTATTAATCAGTTTCATAATGAAGAAAGTGCAAGAGATCCTTGTGAGGCTTCATAGATGAGAAGTTGCCTGACAGAGGAACTTCGTGTATTGATTTAGTTTTATTTTTCTGTAGGTTCTAATACATTCAGGACAATTTCGAGGAGAAGTTAGGTTCAGGTGATCACATGATTCTAGAAAAATTGTGCTATGATTGAGGTTGCCATGTTAGTTTTATCATTTAATTTGGCCAAACATTGTGGTCCTGTACTTGAAGTTTGTCTAAGAGTATTTCTTCTGTTATGGCTTATGTATTTAGCTTATCTTAGTGGCACTTGGAGGCTTACCATTTCTCATGATGCTTTTAAATGATGAGAAATGCTGGCCTGAGCTAGGTCACATTTTCAAGGATTCCAGGGAAATGTGTTTCGTGAATTTTATTTTGGGAAATATGAGAAAATTGAGTGTTTGGTTTTATTTCGAGGGAGTCATGTGGTATATGTTGTCATATCAAATATATATATATATTGATTTACTTTAATATAATAATGAAACTCCAAAATGCTGGGAGTTTCTGCTGTCAAGAATCAACAGTGTTGAAAGTCCCTCCAGTTGATTACAAAAGCAATTTTTGACCTGAGAACGAATTGAAAAAGTGACGATCTAGAATTTATTTGAAATATCAATACTGTGCTCATGTGTGTTATCTAGTTTACTATCATAGAGTTTTTAGTACAAACACATTCTTTTGTTCTTCTTCTCTGAGAGATAACAAGAGTGACTGAGGTATGAAGCTTTTGGAACTCATGGAACATATCTTTTTCTTGTGATGCTTTTGGCTCCGCAGTGTAGATGAAAAACAACTACCTGGAAATGCTGCCAAAGTAAATGACTCAAATCACGTAAATGCTTCTTCCGATCCACAAGAAGAATGTAGCTGGGGAAACTATGCCAGAGGAGCACTCTATGCATTAAAAAAGAGTGGGAAACATATAGAACGGGTATATTTTTTCCCTAGGCTCTTTTTAATTATTTGATGCTTTAATGTTGTATTCGAGGTCAATTTTATTGGAAAGAAATGCCATTTTGAATTCTATAAATAACCATATTAGTGAACTCAAACTTTGCTAGGAGTACTGCATTGATAAGCCCTTTGTTAACAAAATAAAAGCTCACATTCAGATATTAGCAATGTGGAAAGGTTTCAAGACTTAAAACGTGGTTTCATTTTAATATTGACATTTGCTTTGTGCAAATTCTGAAATCATCTGCATTGGTGGATCATTCTGGGGAATAATATCGATTCAGCATTGCTTTGATTTTGCAAGTTAATGCCCTTTAATATTCTATAAATATTTCTCCTTATACCAATTGTGAACATGCAGGGCATTATAGGATTTATCTGTGGTGCTAAGGGGCTAGACAGTTCAGGCCTTAGCTCTTCGGCAGCTGTAAGTATACGTCTCTCCTTCTAGTTTGCAGATTCCAGATATCGCCACAGATGATAGGCTTTGAGCCTTCTAATATAAATCAAAGTTCATACAAATCATAATATTAATAAATTAATCTTTAGTTACTGTTATGACAGTTCCAAGGATGTGGTGAGATCAATATGCCATTTTGCTGTCGTATCGATTACATATTTAATTTGTTTTTCAAACATGATACATTTCATTTAATGACTGATGCATTCGGGTATTCAATTCCTCATGTTAAAAGGACCTCCTGCAATTTTGTAAACGCCAAGTTTTGTCTTGAACATTTGTAGGTTGTACTGCTCAGCTTTGTTGTTTTTCTTATGTGATCTTCTCTTGTTTAACAGGTTGGCGTGGCATATCTGCTGGCTTTTGAAAGTGCAAATGAACTTAAAATATCCCCTACAGATAATATTGAGTATGATAGGTATGAAATTTTGGCACTCTTAATAACGACCACAACTCTCCCAATCAATTGTGTATAAAGAATGTGGCAACAATATTCCATACATTCAAAAGGAAAGAAGCCCGTATCTTATTTGGATGAATCAAAATCACATCAACGATCATAAAAAGAAGGGATCTGCAAGAATTTTACCTTTGGAAAAGTTCACAAGTCTAATTAGATACTTTTTCAGAAATTACTTTGTGATGGTTCTTGAGTTATAATCTATATCAAAATTGTTTTCTCTGGCACTTGAAATTTATGGAGTTTGCATTTTCCGACCAAATTGGAATCAGAATGTAGGAATATATGTGGGCAATCTCCTCCGTAATATGTATATCCGCTAGTGTAGTTTTGCTGATTCTTTTACCTTTTCCGTGAAATGATAGTATTATATTAAATCTTAAAATTTTGGTCGTTAAGTTGTTTAAATTCTTCAGTCTTCACTGTAACCAAAGAAAACCCGCTCTTTTTGGACCATGAGAAGTGAGATATTATTTCGATACTATTTCCAGTTTGATAGAGCATCTTTTTTTCGTTTTATCTTTTCCTTTCCTAATTTTATTGTGTGATGTCATTTAATTCATCTTCTTTCTCCACCTTTTAGCTGCATGAAAATTAGAATATTTGTCTGTCCCTTTCGGAACCCATTCATATTTTGATCACACTTCTCCGAACATGCAGGTTAATTGAAAATGAATATTTAGGTCTTAAAAATGGCATATTGGATCAATCAGCCATACTGCTTTCCAGTTATGGCTGTTTAACTCGTATGAATTGCAAGGTATTTGTTTATTTTCAACCTTGTCATTTTCCAAACTGCACTGCTTTATTTGGTTTATATCAGCAGCATACTAATGCCAAAAATGCTATGCTGGACATTTTGCTAGTCTCCTTAACTTGCTATTTCTTAGATGTGGAAGCATCTTTGAATTTTTACACTGTGGCTCATGGTTTTTTTGGCTCCAATATTAGAAATCCATGGACAGCTAGGTCCTTGATTGTAGAAGATCCACAAATTTATGTTAAGACATAACCCATGAATTCAGGAGGAAAATTAAGATAGTCCTGCCTCCTGAGGAATCCATAACTGTGGTCTAATAGCTAAAGCATACCATTTTAGTTGTAATTGTGGTCGACCATTTAACAAGGGATAGTGTCTCCTTCACATTGGCATGCTTATCTGCCCTGAACTTCCAGATAAGTTATCAGTTCAAAAGCACATGTTTGCTAGTAGTCTGATTCATTTCATTTTGACATCCTTTTTCAATTTGTTTGTCTTTGATCGAGTCAGATTGTGCTTTAAGTTGTTATTCCCTTTCATGTAGAGACTTCTTTCTCAGGCTGATCTTTCTGCGCAGACCAAAAAACACGAACTTATACCTTGTCGTGAATTGGATGGAAATCATGAAAGTGAGAAGAAGAAATTCAAGATACTACTGGCGTTTTCAGGCTTGAAGCAGGCTTTGACAACAAATCCTGGCTATAATAGCCGAGTTGCAGAGTGCCAAGAGGCTGCAAAAATTCTGCTTCAGTAAGACCCATTTCACCGAATTGTCCTTTTTACCCTGCTTATTTGTCTAGTATGGAAGAAAATTGAAGCATTTCCTACCGATGAACATTAACTAATGCAGGATTTTCAACTTTGTGAGAGGAATGTAATTCAGTGTACAGACAATAGAGGATTAGTGCTTGTCTCAAACAATTGATTTGACTTCTTTTTCCGTGAAGTTGGATCAGGCATCAATGAATAAATTAAACCTCTTCTATAAAATGGCGCTATTTAGTTGAGTGAACGAAGTGATACATTCTGCCCTTGAGTTAGGAGAGTTTTATAAATTCAGGGCAGATAATTATATGAGATAAAAGGACTAACTTGTCAGATGATTGAGCAGTCATTTTGGTCTCTTTTTTTGTTGATTTCTTTTCCTTGTTTCAGCGGCGGCAGGGGGTTGTACACCACTGATATTACCTATTAGAATATTGAATTTTCACTCAGCCAAAAGAATTTTGTGTTCATGTGCATATTGGAAGGGGTAGGTTGCACATGGGCCAGTTCTAAGTTCAACCTAAATCAATCATTCCTTTTAATGAGAAAAGAAGTTAAGCCCTCGATGAAGTATTAATTATAGACAACATGGATATTGTTATTTCCATAACATTCAGAAGAAGGAACATAGCTCTTTTGTACGTCGCTTATCCTTTCTAGCTATATGCTGAAGTTGCTTATACTACTTGCTTATTTGATTCTTTAACTGGTAGTTACTGGTACTTGGTTAATATGGTTTTTTTGTCTATTTCTTGTTTGATTTTAAGGATAGTTACACGGGCACGCCTTGATGAGCTAATTAACAACTTCCCCAACTTCCCGAGGGTTGAGAAATTACATAAACCTCTGTAATACCCTACAGTTTGGTCTAATGGATGCTCTTGTAGTCATTAAGTCAAATATTGACCGTGAATGACGAGGACAAAATAGAGTATTCATAAAAATTAGTGATGAATTTGTCAAATTCATTGATCTTGATGTGATGTAAATTCATAGATAGGGGGAGTTTTTGTAGTTTCTCAAAACCCAGGGGAAGTTTATGAATAGGCCAAAGCTCAGAGTACTCCTGTGTAATTATCCCTTGATTCTATAAGTAGAACCTAATTGCTGAAAATCAAAATTACGTGAGAACTATTAATCACTTATCATGGAAATATTAGTGGTATTTTATTTTTCAGTAGACTCTGGATGGAAAGCAACTACATGTTAATTTTCTTATGTTTTTTCCCCACGAATTCTGGTTAATTACAGGGCCTCTGGAAATGAAGGGCTCGAGCCTCTCCTTTCTAACGGTACTTGAAATGCTTTTCTCAGTTTCGGATGTTTATACAATAGTCATCTCGGTTTCTGAATATACGTTGAACTTGCAACAGTTGAACCAGAAGCTTATGAGCAGCACAAGGTGCGTTCTTGTCTGCCGTTGTGAAGTGAGATTTGGATAGCCATACTTCTCTTCTAGGAAACTTTGTACGACATGGTTTAGTATATTGAATGCATTACTTCGACTCATATGGTCAATCTGTGTTAAATTTAGAATTATAAGTTCAGCTAAATGCATATACCTGAATAGTTGGACCATAATTTCCATCCTTTTACTTTCACTTTAAAGTAAATGTTTACAAATTCCTTGCAGTCCAAATTAGATCCCCTCCTTGCCAGAAGAGCGGAGCACTATTTCTCCGAGAACAAGAGAGTCTTGAAGGGTATCACTGTTCTCCCTCAAACAATTATGCTAATCTTTTTTCGTATAGTATTGTTTTATACTCGTTTTTAATTCAAGGGCTTGAGGCTTGGGGTTCCCGAAACCTGAAGGAGTTTGGAAAGCTTATATCAGAATCTGGCTTGAGTTCTATCAAGAATTATGAAAGTGGTATGAGTTTCTACGAATTCGTCCTTCATTTCAGTTTCCCTAACATCACTTGTTTTGAAATTTCCTATGCTGTATTAAAAGGTTGTGAACCACTCATTCAACTGTATGAGATCCTTCTGAAAGCTCCGGGAGTGTATGGAGCTCGTTTCAGTGGGGCTGGATTCCGTGGCTGTTGTATAGCTTTCGTGGATGCTGATACGGCTTTAGAAGCTGCAGCTTTCATCAGGGAAGAATATCCGAAGCTCCAGCCTGAGCTAGCAAGCCACCTTGATCAAGAAGGGATGGTCATGATATGTGAAGCAGGTGATTGTGCTCGGATTATCTGAACCGGGTTCACACTGCCGAATTATGATGTATAACGAATAAAAGTTTAAATTCTTTTGATTCGTTCGATTGGGGCTCGGCGTATTTGTACACAAGTTCGATTGTTCCATTTGTGCTCTGTAGTATTTGTACACAAATTCAATTGTCAGAATATACTATATAGTGAAGGCGCAAAATGTAGCTACATTGTTATTGAAACTATGAATCAGGAAACTCCGACATCTATTACACGAGTTTTTTGGTGTAATTCCGACCTACTTACACAATTTTTTGGGTTTGAGAAATTACGAAAACTACGGCTAGAGAACGTCACATCTAAGTGGGTGCAATGTATCTTCTATTTTTTGAATACCTAATTAGTCTATTGTATTTTTATTCAGGACTATAACAGAGTTAGAGGATATGCCAGATAAATTTTTGATAATTCTTCACTTGTCCAATTTTTATAACCATGCAATAGAGCGCACGTTGGGGAAAATTTTATAATTTCTCAACGTAATTAAATCAAACTTCAAAGTATGTTAATATACTTACCTCAGTATAAATTTGTTCTAACCCCTGTAAAATTGAATTGTTCGAAGTTCAAACCCCACCTGTTATAATGCACGGACACTCTCTGCACAAATACTTTTAAAACTATTGTTTTAGAAAGTGTTAGATAGGTGAGATTAAACTATTTTATCGGTTTTAATATCACTTAATTTTCTATTAGTTATGAAAGATTATAGATTTTGGGCTAAGCGCGTAAATCTCTGGCCCGCGCGTAACCCCTCTTTTGGGTTGCGATTAACCGAGATTAGTATTTTAACACATTATTCTCATTTTTATTTCTCAATTTTATTCCTACTATTTGCTCTTTACACTAAACAATTCCTTTTTTTAGAATTCTCCCGTAGTGAGATTCTTCATTCTCTCTCTAAAGATAATGTATTATCCTAAATATCCTTCACTATGAACAAATCGGTGTTATGATAAACTTTTTATTTTCTATTTCGATTGAATCGTATATATATTACTTTTTTAATTGAATAAAAATTGTAGTTATAGTAAAAGGATAAAAATGTAAAAATATCTTAAGAACACTTTAATCAGAAAATTGTGTTTCTATTACTGAATTAGCTTCTAGCTAATTGCATATATCAAACGGTAAATTAAGATAACCTAATCTTGCTTATTTTTTATTTAAAAAGCCCAAATTAAATTAACTCAAATTAACTTAGAAAAACTAATCTCACCCATCAAACACTCTTTTACTGTATCGTGTCGGATACTCATATTCGATACTCCTCATTCAGAAAATTAAAAAATAATTCGTCTAGTTATATTTCGTATCCATGCATTTTAACCCACCCATATAATATCCATGCATTTTAACCCACACATATAAGATGGAAGTTACCTCAGTTTCTACTACCAAAATCTCTCTTGATTGGCATTTAAACAATTAAATCAGTCACATAGCCTAGTTTTGAAGGTTTACATTATCACACCATCACCTAAATTTTTGGTTCGTACTTTGTATGTATTTTATTTAGTTTCATGGACTGTATATTTCAGAATCGAGACGTTTTGATGTTTGCTCGACGGTGACAACAATCAAAATTCAATCCGAGGAGTGAAAAACTCCAAGAATCAAAAACCACAGATTAAGCTGTTGCAAGGTTTAGTTAGCTACAAAAATATTACAAGCATGTGTTAACGGTATTACATATCCAGAGGGGGAACTCGAGCACAAAAATGGAAAGGGTATGGAAACAGAAGGGCTTCAGTGCATATGCCATCACAGAACAAAATATGATACGAAGTTACCAACATCTCTAGCTACGCGATTTCAAGTTTTAGGCTTCTTTTGAGAGGAAGAAGCTCCGGACTCAGACTTGCGTTTGATATTTAAGAAGTGCTCCACCTGCCGCACAATATCGACATTTTTTAGGAGAGAACATAAACAAGATCAAGCATATAGCATTACAACGATGCAAGATCTAAAAAGTCTGAACACAGTTTGTCAAGCAGCAAGATTTTCTTTTCAACATCCAAAAGTTCCTAAAAAAGTTAAATTTTCCTAGAAAGCTGTGGAACCATGACAACTCTGCCCCAAGGAGATTCCAGCATTTACCCATTTTGGATGGCACCCAGACGATTAGATATTTGCCATAAAAATACACAAAATGTGCTAATATCAGGATCATTTAGTTAATGTGGAGAAATAACACCCAGTTTGTGAAAGAATTTTTCCTGTGGCCCCCATTTCTTTTCCTGTTGGTTCGGGGGGTTCTGAAACAAAACTTGCAACTACACAGGCCTAACAATACTAAAAACTAAATTACTTGAAAACAGGGAAAAAAAAGGTAATCTTGAGGAGTGAGGACACTAACCTTCTTATCACCAAGCATAGGAGTTAGGCCTCCAGCAAGGTCCTTCTCCACAGTTGCAAATCCACTTCTGGGGTCACTGCTTTGCCTGCATTATGTACAACTACACCATATCAACTGTGGGCAATGATGCAATTTATGTTACATCTAAGGGAAATAATTTTGATAGACATTGTTAACTAAATGCAAGCAGAAGTATGAACATGTGCTGTAAGTTATGTTCGGGGTGCCAGAATTCCAATCCAGTTATACCATCCAAATCTTTATCATCAGCTGTTGTCATTTTATATTATCTTCAACAGAGTTTGGAAATATATGAATATGACACAGATAGTCAGATAGTAATGAAAATGAAGAGAGAGATACACTGGATCATACCCTGGTTTAACATGCCCACTTAAGACAAGATAAGGTGTTTGTAGTTTAGCTTGTGTTTCCCTCATTCTCTCCGCTGACAGGGATGGTGTGTCTGCATTTTTCATCTGCTTTACCTTTAGTTCCTCCTGATATTGACGTATGCGCTTTTCTTGTTTCATTTTTCCAGGTCCCTTTCCATGGAACTTGTGTGAAAGCAGTCGAAAGGCCTCTTTTGGTGTCAACTGTTGCAAAGGAGAAGTGTTTCAGTAAGCAATAAAACTTTAGATTGGTTTTAAAAAATTATGCATAAAATTTGGCATAATACAATTTCACAATAATGGTATTAGCAAATTGATAATAAGTCTAATGACTAAAATTACAAGTATGCAGCATAACCTCATCAAAACTTAAATTATTATAAGTAATGAATCATAAAAAAAAAAAAAAACACTTACAATTCGTCCATACTCATCTGTCCTCTCAATGCGTATTTCCTTCTTTCCATCATTTTCATAAATGCCAACAAGTTTGCTCTTTTTCTTGTCCATGTTTCGACCACCCCATTCTACAGTTTCTTTGAGTGTTCCCCTGTCTTTCAGAAGTTTGAGAACACCAGCTAGACCTTTCCCGACAGAAGATTCATGAATTGTCTCATCTGGAACAACATCCTCCTCTTCCTCCTTCGAGGAAGGCTCATCTGTCATGGTTTCATTTACCTCGCTCCAGCCACCATCTTCAATATCCTTCATTTCATGATCAGATGTGCTTGGTGCTGCCACATCTTCCTCCATGAAAACATCTTCACCCCCAGGTTTTTTCTCTTCTGAGAGAGTAGAGAAAACATCATCACTATTACTCTAAGCACACAGGAATATAATGCGATTAACAGTAAAAGGACAAGAATTCAAAATGATTGTGTATAATGATGGGATAAAATTAAGAGTCAGATTATTGTGTATAAGAATGAAGAGCATGGAGAAAGGGGAAACAAAACAGCAAAAGTTGCAGAACTTCAATCAGTGCTTACCTTCATCAAGCTGCAGACCCCAGACAAATTCTTCCATCTCTGTGAAGACAACCTTGTTCTCTTGCTGATCTCCAGAACCTGAATTTGGATTGTCAACTGATGAATCATTGGCGGATGAAGCAGCGAGCAGGTCTATAACCTGCTGACCAGGTTTGTCTTCCTCTTCTTGCTTTCTCAAGGCTATTTTTCTAGCCCTCTCCAACGATTTACGGAGCTCATCATCCTCATCATCAAAAGCAGGAGTATCATCATCTTCTTCTGTCTGTTTGCTATGTGCTTGCTCCTGTCTAAGTGCTTTGGATGCCTCTTCCGCTTTAGCATATGCTGACTGGAAAGCATTTCTTCTCTTTTCATCCTCAATCCTGTCCTGTTCTTCCTTAAGATTTTGCCTTCTCCCATTATTTCGGGAACCGAGATCTTCAGCACCCAATCCAGCAGATATAGCCTCTGCTTCAAGTGCAGCTATGTCCAACTTCTCCTTCTTCCTCAAAGACTTCTTTTTCTTTGGCTTTTTGAATTTCATCATTTCTTCTTGTGTATAATAATCTGTTGATACCTTACCAGTTGAGGTGAGATCTTCAACTTTTGGGCTTGCAGAAACACCTTGAATTCGTTTCCGCAGCTGCCATGCATTAGAGAGCCAAAATTACTAGCATAATTCTAACTTTATTACTAAAGTAGTTATAGTATGCTTAGACATAAACACGTACCTCTTCCAATTTCCTTTCTGCTTCACCTGTGAACTGTCCTCTTGAATCAAGAGTTACTCCCTGTAAGTAAAACCAAGAAGTAAATCGAGACATACTCACACATACCCGAAGAGAACATCCAAGATAAAAGAACCAAAATGTACCTCATCTGCCAAAGGATCATCATACTGAGGAAGCATTCTTTTCTCAGCACCAGGTTCATCATTGAACCTAATAAAACCAAACAAAAGGAGGAGGATGAGTTATATGAGGGTCATTTAATTTTAGGGTAATCAATGTTATAGTTAGGTTAATCTTACTTGTCATCATAAACACCAGTTCTCTTCTTTGCAGCCTTATAAGCCTCATTCCTTCTCTTCTGCTCTCCAATCTCCACATTTTCAAGCATATCAACCTCTGGTATATACAATTTTAACGTCACCTTAGGAAATCTGAGTCCAGAAACATAACCGAGAGGATGAAAAAACTGGACAGTGAACAGACTATTGAAAAAGGAAAACGGTTAACTAGCTTACCTTGGTTAATGTCCCCATCAGCAAGTATGCTTTGATCTTTGAGCGTCAAAACAACTGCCCCGCCTTCAAGTACTTTGTCAATCCCATGAAGTACTTTGACACCCCCCAAGTCTACTGCCATTAAGCATTCAATTCATTAATGAATTTTCATTTGGTAAACATTCCCAGCAAACTTAGCCACATTCAGAACACTCTCACAAGAAATATAATTAGCAAATCATATTCAACAGAATTGATTTAGTAAAGATGTAATCATGAGAAAACATAAAAAGTTGGGGGCTCCATATACTTGCTGAAACATTAGATGGCACTAAAGTTTCTTCATATGAAAATTAGTACCGGAGCAGAACTGCTGACAAAAAGGAATATGTCTGGGGAAACATTAAGCAGGGTGAAAGTTTCTTAATATGTATGCAGCAGAGTTTTCTCAACATACCTTTTTGGTGTCCCTCATCATCACTTTCTTCTTCATTCATGTTGTCCTGTTACAAGAAAAGGAATATGTAATCATAAGTTTATAATGATCATTCATTAAACTGAAAAAATTAAAAGAATCATTTCACATTATTTTGAGATGCAAAACTGTATAAACATCAACATTTAGACAATAACCTGCTCCTCGAAAATTTTAGAAAGCTGTAGAGCTTTCTCCTTTTCCGCATTCCTTTTTTCTTCAATCTTTCTGCTCTTGTTTACCCAAGATAAAACTTCAGAAGACCCTTCAGATGATTTTACCAATCTCTCTTCTCTCATTCTGTTAATAGAGCAAACATTCAATATCAATTTATTACCGACTTACCATGCAGCATGTTTTAAACAGAAAAATGAGGAATTCTTCACAATGAAACATACAAAGATAAAGCAGTTTTTTACACAGCAAGTCAAAAGTAACTGAGGGATCTTAAAAATTAACTAGTGGAAGTTAACTTACTTAGAAATGCGTTCCTCTATCTCCGATGCTGATTGGCGAGATCCAGCAACCTCAATCTCGGCTTTCTCATGGTGCTTGAGAACTTTGGAGTCATTCTCACCATCAGGGTTCTCCATTCGCTCCTTCAAAGGCTGATTATCATGAGAATGATCATCTCCATCCATATCCTTGCTTCTATCATGCCTCTCACCCTTCTCTTTGTAACTATCTCTACTTTTCTCCCTGGCCCTGTCCTTTTGTTGATCGATATGCTTTTCTTTTTCTCTATCTCGTTCCTTCCCTTTCTCTCTCTCAGTTGTCTCTTTAGCTCTATCTCGACCATCTTCTTTTTCTCCCTCCCTATCTCTGTGCTTTTCTCGCTCCCTAACTTTCACTCTATCCCTTTCTTTTTCCTTGTCTTTATCCTTATCTCTGCTCTTCTCTTTACCCCTCTCTTTATCTCGTCCTCTCTCACCATCTTTCTCCAGCTCTCTCTCCCTCTCCCGGTCTCGCACCTTCTCCTTAACCCGGTCCCGATCCTTCCGTTCTTTTTCTCTCTCCTTTTCTCCATGCTTCTCACGATCAGCTTCCTTCTCCCGTACTCTATCCCGGGGCTTATCCTTTTCTCGCTCATCTCTGTCATCCTTTTTCCTATCCCTACTCCTGTGCTCTTTCTCCTCCTTTCGCCCACTACTTCTACTCTTATCTTTGCTTCGATGCCTCCCTGATTCACGTACTTCACCAGATTCATTCTCTTTCAAATCATCATATTCTCCCGTCCACCTCTCCTTCACAGGTGTATCATCCTGATCGCATGGCTCAACACTTCTCCCACGCCTAGATTCAGCCAAATCTGCTCCCATTGCGAACAAGAGCAGATGTCTGTCCGTCAAATCTAATCTCTGCAACTTCAAATAACACGCACAAATTTAAAGAAACTATCAAATTATATCATTGACCACAATAATCATAAGCATCAACACTATTATAAATAATGCAGTATATCCATTACAAACCAACTTTCAAACGAAGAAGCAGCTAGGGTAAGACAAAAATTGGCAACACAATAACCCAACTCACGAACAATAAACCCATATTTTCATTCAATCGTGGCAGGAGTTTAACGAAATTTCAAAGGGGTTGCCTACCATAAGAAAAGGACACAAACAGACAAAGATGATTAGGGTGGAAACCGACTTAGTTACAGAATCAAGGGAAGTAAAAAAAAAAAAGAAAATCACATATGAACCTCTCTTACAAATTTCAGATAATTGCCCCAATTTCATTCCTACATAACCAAATTCATAATAGAAACAGGGGCATAGACTTGGCGTGTCATCAGAAAGAACACGATCGAATAATAAAAATTGAGTTAAACGCGCAAATTCGTATTCCAATCAAGAAAACCACGCACCTTCAAATAACAATCGTCTCTTAATGGTTTTCCCGCTTCCTAGAACCGCTCGTGATGAGGGCCGGAGACTGCAGAATTGGGGCAGAAATATAAGAATGGAATTGTGGAAGACGAAAGGCGAGAGAAAATATATAATTTATGTTAATCAATTAGATTTATAGGGCTCGTGGATTGGGCTTGGGCTTCGGCTGTCATTCCTAAATACTAACTTGAGGCCCATTTTTATTTTTGTTGGGTCTTGTTCGAAGAGGTTGGATCAGATCAGACTACTCTATACTGGCTGTCAACGGGTCGGATTCGGATCAGATCTTCTTATCGGATTCGGATAGGATTTGGATTCATTAATACTAAGTCCGTATGTTAACGGATCAGATCAGATCCGATAAAAGATCCGACCCGATTAATAATAAAATTTAATTTTTTTATAAATAAATAAATAAAAAAATATAAATATATAATATTTAACAAATAATAATTACTTGATGAATTCTTTAATGGTTTTGTGTATATGCATTTAAAATAGGTTAATTTAAGATTTTTAATAAAGAAAAACATATTTTTTAGAATAAATAATTTAAATTTTATTATTATTTATAGTGAACATATGTGAGATTTTTAATTTTAATTATTCTATTTAATATTCTTTACTAATAAAATAATTAATTTAATAAAATATTACAAAAAAGTCGAATTCGAATCTTTAACGGATTGGATTTCTTAATTCCATATCCGGTCCATTTATTTCGGATAACGAATATTTATAATCGGATATGATCCATCGAACTTTTTTATCGGACGGATATGATAAAATTCGGATCGGATTCGAATCGAATTCGGATTAAAATCCGCCCTATTGACAGCCCTACTCTATACTATTATATTAAGTGAGATACCTATTTGTATCATGGACTCTAAATTTTTTTTTTTTTTTTTTTATTGATTTTTTTCATCCGACTTTATCTCTTATAAGTTTTCCTAACTTCTTTTTTCTGTCTCATTATTTTTCTTGTTAATTTCTCTTTTTTTGTCACCGTTTGCATTCTTTTTATTTTCTTTTTTATATAATTTTTATTACTTTTCACTTATATTTTAAATTTTTATATTTACTAATATAATATTCTCTTATACTACCTATTCATTTATTTATTAGTGATTATATTAAAAATAATTATAGAATATATATGTAATACAAAAAATAATTTTAATATATTTATATAATAATTATTTTTCATTTGCACATGCGTAAAATGTGCAAAATTGCTAGTTATGAATAATGCATGGACACTTCTAAAAGTATTATTTTATTGTGTCTTGTCGTATTCGACACCGTGTTCAACAAAGAAAAAGAAAAGAAAAACTATGCAAAAATACTCATTGTAAATTCCGTAAAAATTGATTTAGTAAAAATAAGAGTTTATTTTAGTAATCGAAATTATGGGAAAAACTAATATTTCTTGAGGTGATGAATTAAATTATTAATAATAATGATTAGGGGTTTCCCATTTGACAATTAGTCAAAATGCTAATCGTTATTGAACCACAAGGACTAGGTTTCAATTCGGTAAAAATTGAATTTTTTTACTTCGATTTTGGTTAAAAAACGAAAAATCGAAGTTGGAAAAATAATAAGAAAAATGAAGAAAATATTTTAAAAAACTCCAAAACAGAAATCAATCCGTAGAAATTCCCAAATATGGGAAATCTAAACCTAAAGAAGCAAAGATACATTAATTGCCAATGCTACGGTTTAAGTGAGGAAAAACCGGTGGCTTAGCGTCGGCAACCGGTGAAGTTTTAAAGGACGAACGGTTTTACCATTTCAACTTGAGATATTTTCTATTTAGGACAAAAATTTTTAGTTTCTCACATTTAGAGAACTGTAAAGCATTACTGATATATACAAATTTCTAACTTTAATATATTGGAGAATAGTTAATGCAAATCCGATATGCGAATTATAACATTATCAACAAAATTAGTTATAATCATGGCTAGTAATAATTGGATTGAATATGGAAACAGGCAGGCTGAAGGTGAAATTTTTGTATTTTATAATATTTATTAAATTTATTATTTAATTATATATATAAAATACTAATGCAGATGCTAAAAATTAAAATTCAAGATATGTGTCATTTTATTTTATTTTATTTTTAAAGAAAGCTCAAATCTTTTGAAGGTGATGAGGCCCAAAATCACACTCGGATCAACGCCGTATACGTGTCATCATCTACAAACCTAGAGCTTGGACGCTCGCATTACCGGGCTCGCGGAACAACCCAGCCCATTCACTTGTTGACTAATCCAGGCCCATGCGCCTCGGTTCACTATTCGAGCGGGTGGTTCAGGCTGTCAAACCCGACGCTCGTGCTACGGTCCCTCAAATCCACCCTTCCTGGGGAAACACTCCACGAGGGCTCCTCCCTCTCTTACGCTTGAGTATTTGACGCTCGTGGGTCATCTACCAGATGAAACCCTCTCGTGCACCCCTTCGAGCGTCACCCTTGCTAGGGTAAGATCTGCCCCAAGAGAGGCATCCATACGCCTGCATGATAGATCTTGAGCCTCCAAGCGCACGACTCTCCAACAACCTCTGACACAGTGGCAGTGCGCACCCCATACCTGACACGCCGCCCACTCTCAGGGCCATCACTTTCATACCATCACAGATTGCCACGTGTTAGGGCAACACAGGTTTGGGACCACTTGGTCAAAATACCCAAAGCACCCTCACCCCTAACATATAAATAGGAAGAAACCCATGCTTTCTTCCTCAAGTCATCTTCTTGACAATACACTGCACTCTGAAAAATTGGGCACAACTTCCTCCATTTTCTTCTTCCCAAGCTCTGCGTTACACTCACCTCAGCTGCATCTTTATCGCCCTTGCACTCTTGGTGTTATCCTACTGGAAGAACCCACGCTCAAAAGGAAACCCAGTTCATGAGGCTCAAACGTCTGTGATGGTCTTCTCTTTCCTAAATAAATCTTAAAGTGTTTGGTGTTAAAGCAACCTTCTAAGTTCCTGCACTATCATTTTTGGCGCCGTCTGTGGGAAACCATCATCTGCATCTTCATCTTCTTCAGATTCTTCCTCTTTGAGCTATTGAACAGTAACACCAGCAGCTCGCATCATGGTGACAGCTACCAGATCTGGGATTTTGGACAACAGGGGTGCTTTGCCGCCTGTTAATGAAAAAAACATGGAGAACAACTCCCCTGCCGGGGGTGCAATCCCACCAGTAGTTGCGAGTGGAGCGGGAGACAAAGAAACTGTTGTTGGAACTCTCCCTGCCGGAGGAAATGCTGATGGAGGGACTAGCTCCATTGTTCCACCAGCAACGCTCCTTCCCACCGCCACTGCTACCAATCCCGCTGTCTATCCCATGGCTATGCCACCGCCGGGGTATGGTTACATGCAGCCTGGGATAATGCCCAGCATGGTGCCCATGATTCAACCGTACCAAGGGGCTATCTACACCTTCCGATTTCCATTCCTGCTAAAATCCAAGGAGTGGAAATGCCTCAAATGACCCGACAACAACTTCAGGCGCTCTACACTCAGTGCGAGATGCAGGCTGCTCAGAACGCCTGGAATCACTTCCATTCTACCTACTTCCCCACGAGCGTAGGAGCTTAGATGGCTCCCCCAATGGGGGGGCTCCAGATTCATCTGCTGAATGCGGCCCAAAATATGTTAAGGGCCCATCCACCTCCGCCACTACCAGCTCAGGATAATGAGGCCCCGCCGAGGGTCCCACACGCACAGCAGCCTGTCGAAAAGGAAAGAGCCCCTCAGAATGAGGGAGCTGAGAATGAGGAGGTCCAGTCGAGGGCCACTGGGAGGGCAAGCCACAAAGGTGTCGGCGACCCTCAACTTGCCGCTGTATAAGATCAACTCAATGGACTCCAGAATATCGTGGAACAGCTCTCTCGAGCGCGGTCTCAAATCCCTCATGCTGGGGATGAGAGGTCCAAAGCCAGAGACGCTCACAATCCATGCAACCAGCTTCCTCGCCGGCGGAGAGAGGAGGACTCCGAGGAACATGATTTTGAGGGCGGGAACTACAGGCCCTTGACAGGCGGTTTACCCCTCATCGACGAAGTCTTGATGACCCCCGCGGGAAATGGCAAAATCCCCACGTTCGTCAACCGGTACGATGGAACAACCGATCCGACCGAGCACCTGGATCACTTTGTGCACTTGATACACTTGTACGAGCATCCCAGCCATTATTGGGCCAAGGTTTTTGTCACCTCACTCATTGGGATGGCTCAGGAATGGTACAAGAAACTCCCCCCTTGCTCAATTCGAGGGTATAACGATTTGACCGAAGCTTTCTTGAGCCACTTCAACTCTTTGAAGGCACCAGCTCCTGCCGCCACGGCCCTTTACAGCCTCGTGCAAGGACTGAACGAGACTCTTAGGTCCTTCATGGGCAGATTCAACAAAGAGGTCTTATTGGTGGAAAGACCCTCGATGGATTTCGTGAGTCACATCCTGTTTGGAGCCATCAACTCAAAGAACTATGTTAGCGAGGAGTTTGCTGAGGAAGTGGCCAAAAAGAAGCCCCGCTCCTTGACAAAATTGAGAGACATTGCGGATTCCTACTTCACCCTCGAAGACATGTACATTGCAAGGGCCCAGAAGCTTTCCAGTGCCCCACGGGCTGATAGGATTCAACAGGACAAGGGGGAAGCCCACAAGAACCGCCGTCGTAGTCCCCCTCCCGCTCGAAGGAACTCTCCTCCTCCCCGCAGGTTCGAGCGCATCCCTCTTAACAGATCCATTGTTGAGGTCTATTCTATGGCGGACAAAAAATTGTTTAAGAGACCGTCCAAGATGAGGGAAACCGAGGCTAAAAATGCTCGGGAAAATACTGTGCCTTGCGAAACCACAAGCCCAAACAGATCATCCAAGCCTACGGAGCCACAAGCCCAAACAGACCATCCAATGTTAAAGAGGCTTGAACAAGCCACAAACCTTGCGAAGAGGTACTGCACAATGTTAAAGAGGCTTGAGAATGCTACATCCTTTCCCTTCGAAGCCACAAGCCCAAACAGACCATCCAAGCAGGTTCCACCAAAAAGTCAGTCAACTTCCCAAAATTAGATGAGGATGGTCCCGGGCGTAAGAGGGCCAAACTCTACAAGAAGAAAAACAAAAAGAAGACCTCGAGCGAGCGCCAGCCTACGGAGGACGGCCCACCTGGGGCCGTCGAAGGATCCTCCTCCGACGACAAAGGTAATAGGCCCTCGGATGCGAATAATGATAGGCTTACTAGGAAAAAGGGCGCTCGAGGCTCCGCGGCCCGAAATTCGCATTGAACCCATTGAGAAGTTCCTGACCATTGAATTGGAACCCAGGAATCCAGATAAGACCACCCAGATTGGCTCAAACCTCGACGAACCCTCTCAGATCATGATGATCGATTTTCTCTGAGAAAACCTCGACGTATTCGCCTGGAAGGCTTCCGATCTCACTGGAATAGATCCGAGCGTCATCGTCCACAGGCTCAACGTGGATCCAACCTTCAAACCCATCAAACAGAAGAAGAGGGACGTCCATAGGTTCCGAAGGCAAGTCATCGATGAGGAAGTCAATAAGCTCCTAGAGGCTCAATACATTGAAGAGATCTTATACCCGAAATGGCTCTGTAACGTTGTTCTCGTGCCCAAGAGCGCTAATAAATGGCGCATGTGCAATGACTTCACAGACCTCAACAAGGCATGCCCAAAGGATCCATACCCTCCGCCGAGGATCGACCAATTGGTGGATTCGACTGCTGGATATGAACTTATGAGTATATGGATTCCTTCCAAGGGTATTATCAGATCTTCATGGCACCCGAGGATCACCCAAAAATCTCGTTCGTGGTCCATGTGGGCGTCTATTGTTTCAGGGTTATGCCGTTTGGACTCAAGAACGCAAGGGCAACCTATCAACACCTCGTCAATAGAATGTTCGAGCGTGAAATTGGAAAGTCCATGGAGGTATATGTGGATGACATGATTGTCAAGAGCGAGCGCTAGTATTTCCATCTGGAGGATCTCAGGCGAACATTCGGCATCCTTCGTCATTATAGTATGAAATTGAACTCTTCCAAGTGCACATTTGGCGTTCGCGGATGGGGGGTGGTAAGTTCTTGGGGTACATGGTTAGCCAGCGAGGCATAGAGGCCAATCCGGAGAAGATTAAAGCGATCCTAGATATTCCCTCCCCTCAAAATGTGAGAGAGGTCCAGGTGCTAGTGGGAAAGGTCATTTCGTTAAACAGATTTATTTCCCGCTCGGCAGATAGGAACTTGCCTTTCTTCAAAATCTTGCGCAACGCTCGTAACTTCACTTGGAGCGAAGAATGTGAGAAAGCCTTGCATGACATGAAGGCTTACCTCTCTAGTGCCCCACTGCTGACCAAGCCTAACCCAGGGAAAAACCTGTTCATTTACCTTTTCATCTCCTCAGAAGCCACGAGCGCAGTCCTCGTAGCTGTTCACGAGCGAAAGCATCTGCCGGTGTATTACTTAAGCAAGACCTTACAGGGGGCGAAGAAAAGATATATGGAGATAGAGAAATTTACCTTTGCGCTCGTTAATGCCTCCCGAAGGTTAAGACCATATTTCCAAGCTCACTCCATCACAGTGCTCACAGACCAACCCCTCAAATAGGTGCTTACGAAATCGGATGTCTCAGGAAGATTAATCAAATGGTCAATTGAACTCAGCTAATTCGACATCACTTTCGAGCCTCGCACAGCGATACAGGCTCAGGCAGTGGCAGACCTATTAGTGGAGCGCTTCAACCTGGATACTGTGCCCTCGGTGGAAGAGGGGATACGGCTTTTGCACACAGATGGCTCCTCGACCTCACAAGGGGAGGGGGAGGAGCCGGGGGGACCCTCAGAGACTCTCAAGGCATTGAAGTAGATTATGCAATCAAACTAGCGTTCCAAGTCACCAACAATGAGGCAGAATATGAGGCTCTAGTCCAAGGGCTCAGGATAGCCCTTCAAAATGGCGCCGCTCGGGTCACTGCATATGTTGACTCCCAGTTGATTGCAAGCCAAATTGATGGCACTTATGAGGCTCGAGAAGCCACAATGGTACAGTACCTGGCGAGTGCTAAGGAAGTGATCTCCAAATTCAAAGAGTTCCATCTGTTGCAAATCCCGAGAATGAAAAACGAGCGTGCGGATGCTATTTCCAAGTTTGCATCTGCCCTGGAAGATTCCTGCGAGCGTTCAGTTACATTCCTCAGAATGGAGAAGCCACTGATTCGCGAGATGGGACCCTCGGGTGAAGTGAGCATGATCGATCCCTCCGAGCTTTGTTGGCTCGATGACATCATTAGGTTCCTGAGGGATGGAACCTGCTCGAGCGATAAAGTGGAAGCACGGAAGGTTAGGAGTAAGGCCCCTGGCTTCTCTCTTGACAGAAATGGTCGATTGTTCAAGCGGTCTTTCGAGGGTCCACCATTAAGGTGCCTGAGACCCTCGCAAGCCAAGAAAGTGTTAGAACATATGCACAATGGAAGTTGTGGGAGCCACTCTGGCGGTCGAATTTTGGCTAAGAAAGTATTAAGAAGTGGGTTTTACTGGCCTTCGCTACTGCATGATGCTATCATCTACTCCAAGAAATGCCCTAAGTGCCAGTTTCATTCCAACACCCTTCAACTGCCGACAACCCAAATGATCCCTATTGATGTTTCATAGCCCTTCGACCAATGGGGCATCGATATAATGGGGCCCCTTCCAATGGCTGTCGGACAAAAAAAATTTGTACTCCTCGCTGTGGACTATTTCACCAAGTGGGCCGAAGCTGAAGCGGTCGCAAAGATAACGTTCAAAGTGGTGAGGGACTTCATTTGGAAGAACATCATCTGCAGATATGGCATCCCGAGAGTGCTCATCTCAGATAACGGTTCCCAATCCATCACCGCTGACATGCGAGATTGGTGCTACGAACTGGGGATTGAGCAACGCTTCACTTCCGTAGGCCACCCTCAGGCCAACGGTTAAGCTGAGGTGACCAACCGAACCATACTTCAGCATCTAAAAACAATGCTCGAGAGTAAAAAGGGTGAATGGACAGAAGAACTTCAAGGAGCCCTTTGGGCATACCGTACTACCCCACGAGCGGTAACGGGAGAAACCCCCTATTCCCTCGTGTATGGTTCCGAGGCCATGATACCTGCGAAAGTTGCTCAAGAGTCCGCACGCGTTGCCTATTTCGAGCCTGCAACCAACGACACTAATTGGACGCTCGAATTGGATTTGCTAAATGAGAGAAGAAATGCTGCTTGGGCTCGTATCCACAAATACATGGCGACCGTAGCCCACCAGTATAATAAACGCGTCAAAGAAAGGACCTTCCAGTTGGGGACTTGGTCCTCAAAAAAGTTGAAGTTTCTAAACATGTAGGTAAGTTGGACCCCAATTGGAAAGACCCCTTCAAAGTCATTCAGGTACACGCGAACAATGCCTACCTGCTAGAGACTTTGCAAGGTGAGCGTCTCCCTAGACCGTGGAATGCATGTAACCTTAGACGGTTCTACGTATAAACGTCAACCTTTGTAATTGCCCGCTCATGGCACTTTGTACTTTCTTTTGACAGAAAGCATGGCAGTCGTTATTATTAATTGCAAGTATAACAGTAAGCATTTTACCAATTATTATTTGTCATTGACTTGCTTTTTCCTTAATTTATGACTTGAGTATTCAATTGTGTCGAACGGCTTGATGACCACCCAATCTGTTTCCAAATAAACGCTATCCGTGTGTCGAGAACCCTCCGCATCAAATAGTTTAACGCTCGAAAGCACGTAAACCCTAAGAATGAGCGTGTCAAAAAGGTGGGATGCTAAATGCTTAATTTGCACCAACTGGGTGTCGATCACCCCAGTTCGCGCTCGTAAACCCCCAATGACCCTTATCCTCTTAGGTATGAGTACGCTCGTAAATAGCTAATGTTGGGCTAATCCTCTTATGGATACCTAAGTACAAAGCTAACGTTACAGCCACGCTCGCTTTAATCCCATACTTAGCAAATCCTACAGTTGATTTCTATGTTCACTCAAGCTATTGGGACGCTCAGATTCGAAATGTGTATCACACGTTTAAGGCCAATACTTAGCTAAATCCTTAGTGAATTTCTAAGTTCAAGTTCGAGCCTCATTATGAACATGTCCAGGGTACCCTTAAAGGAACGCCCTCGCGCCCCTATATTCCTCTCACAAGTGTTCACATACTCCTGAGTCCAAATTTTGAGTTTAGATGCGGAATATGGCCAGTGTACCCTCGTAAGGAACACCCACGCGCCCATATATTCCCCTCACAAATGTTCGAGTATTTCTAAGTCCTAATCTTAAAATCTATGATGGAAGACAGGCAGGGTACCCTGAAAGGAAACACCCTCGTGCTCGTACATTACCATTGCAGACATTTAAACATCAGCAAAAACAAGAATAGACAGATAAAGTTCAGCATTAATATTGGAAGAAATCAAGCTTCATTGGCGGAAACTTTATCACAAGCAAAATAGACAGCAAGTTCGAGCGCACCGCCAAAAGTACTGTGATCAAATACAGAAATTAAATGTTCTTAACAAGAGAGGAAGTAAACAGAGTAGAATTTGGGGGGTACATGAGAAGCATCACTGGGCTTGGCTCTCAGGCTCTGGAGGGGCAGTTGAGAGGGGAACTGGGGCCAGCACATCGGCGTTAGAAGTTTGAGCATCGTCGGGATCCTTGCCATCTTGAGCATCGACGGTGATACCATCGTCTTCTATGCAAAGGGGCTCGGGGTTTATGGGGTTGGCGGCCATGAAGTCTCTCTGAAGCATCATCACTAGCTCATCGTACTCCGGCTCTGTCAAGCTGTCTGATGGGTCCCCTGTGCGGACAATTGGCTCCAAATTTTCATCTAAGTCCTTGCGCAGGCGCTCATCAGTCCGAGCGCTCTCAGGTGCCATTCCCAATTTCACTATTTGGCCCACCGCCTTCCAGAAGAATCTCTGGGCGTTATCAAAATATTGGAGGTTGGCCGCAAAAGCGAATGCTTTGGAGCGCACGAATCTCAACACTGTCTCCCATGCAATCTTCGACTCCTGTAACACCCCGAAGGGGGCCACAACCCCACACCGTCGTACCTCTCAAGTGGCTAGGAGACCTAGCACCCAAGAAGCACGCCGGCGAACGGACAAAACATTACAAGATCAGAGTACTAGAAGAAAACATCGCAGCAGAAATATAGGCAATTTAAAACTTTTGGAAACAATAACAAGGATACAAGAGGCTAAGCTTATTAAAGCCTAACAGAACAATACAATAACAACAAGTGCGTGGAATTCAAGATGGTTCAAAAGAACCTGACCAAAAGAGTACAACAGAAGATTTCCTATGCTTCAAGGTACCAACCAACCAGCTAACGCAGAACCTGAAACCATGAGGTTAGAAAACGGGACAGAGGTATTAGTCAAAGGGACTAAGCGAGGCATAACTTTGGAAACATATAAATACTTAAAACTTTAGACTTTTTAGAAAAGGTTTTACTTCAAAACGGTACTTTAATACTGAATTTCAAAACTTTACTTTAACATTTTATTTCAGAACGGAACTTCAAAACATTACTTTGGAACAGGATTTTCAAGAAAGCACACACATGCGCACACATCAGAGTTTCCGGTTCATATATACTTTACAAAACGGGAATAAGGTATTGGGTATATTTTTCAAAATATGAACCAGTCTTTAAAAACAGAATTTGCCCGCAAGCTAGGCGTTCTCCAACCTTTACTCCAAAAAACATTAATAGAGTTGGTATCGAGACCGGGTAGGATCCCGATACCCATAATCACATGCACCACCCTTTTTCCTCCAATTGTCGCGCCCAGGGAGTTATCACGCGGTGACGTAAACAGGAATGGGTGGAATTACATTCACCTCTCCCGACCTTCGATGTGGAATAACCAACCTCCGATTAAACCATCATCAAGGTCTGTACGACGGCTAGTATCATAGTAGCCATTGGCGCACGCCTCCCGGTCTACTACTCAACCATACCGTCAGGGCCCAACAAGACAGTATATCCAAAGCTTGCATTGTCCAAAATTTCAGAAGTGCATAAAGCACACACAATCCAGAAACTAAACGTTGATCAGAACAGAACTCTAAATCATTACTCATTGCTCGTTAATCAAAACGGTACAACTTTAAACAAATGGAATATCAGAAAACATTATCTTTAAACAAAACAGAGTATCTTTAAAATGAAACAGTGCCCTAAGAAAGGAAACGTTTATCTTTGAAAACAAGGATCTTTAAAACCTTTAGGGATTGTTTTCAAACGTTTTGCATACATACATATTTTCATGGTTCCAGTTGAAAATAGATTTAAACCTCACCTACAGAAAATGGTATTATGCAATAATACCGGAGCCTCAGTATATCCAAACATCACCTGTAAGTGGTGAATAACTATAAGTTTCTATACTCAAACCATATAGTCACAGAAACACGTTCAAACCGCCTCAAAACATTCAATAGCACATAATCTGTATCATATGATCAGGGCAAAACTTTATCGAAGCATGTCATAACCTGTAACGAAATCTCATGGTAAAATCTGATAATCATTAATACCATAATACATCATAAAAGCATGATCGAGTTCAAGTAATAAATCACATAATTGATAAGAAAGAACATTGCTCAAGAAGGATCACCCTTATCAGAAAAAGAATTCAGGCAAATGATTAATCTTACACGAAAGATTATAACGTAAAATCAAATATCACGCTTAGGATTCTGAAACAACTTCAATTGAGTAAGAGTTTGGTTTGAAAAGCTTAATTTTGATTCCCGATTTTGAAAATTTGTGAAAAAGGCTTTTGCCGTTGAATCCGTCTCGTCAAAATGAGTTTATAGATGAAATTCAAAGTTGGCTAAAAGTCAACTCGAAAAGCCAAACTAAAAAAGTCAACTCAGAAATCAACTGAAAAGGTCAACTCGGAAGTCAGCTGAAAAAGTCAACGCCGTAAAGTCAACACTGGAAAGTCAACGGACAAAGTTTCTATTCCGGTCAAAGTTACTGTTCACGTATATGGTATTTGTACAGTATTTAGACGGTATTTGTACGAAGGTACATATAGTATTAATACAAAAATACATTTGGTACTTATACGAAAATACTTTAAGTATTTATACTAAAATACATTTGGTATTTGTACAAAAATACATACCGTATTATACGTAGGAAAACTAATATGTATACGTATTTTGTACATGTATACTATAACTTATATCAATTGGTTAAGGTTACAATTAATAAATCATGAAACAATTAAAACTATAGGTTATAAATTATATTTCATGTAACATGTATCATAATTAAATCATATATCATATTAAATTACCTAAGTATAAACAAATTATAATTAAATGTAACATGTAACATATTAATTCATGACATAATTAAATCATGTAACATTTAATTTATAAACTATAAATTATTAAACAATTAAACCCATATACTATAATCTAAACAATTATATAGCTAGCATGAAATTAGGGCATGATATAAACACATAACTTATACACAAAACAAAGCATATAATAATCTAAAATATAACAATACTAAAACCTAAAACTAAAATATAAATAAAATCATAAATTAAAACGTAAATTAAAACGTAAATAAAACAAAAAAATAAAAAGAAAACTTACCTCTTTAGATGAAATCGGCAGTCAGTGAACAAAGGAAAATGACTGATCCCAAGCACCTTATTTATAGGTATAATGAGGGGCTAATCATCAATTAATAATTGTGGTAGGGACTTAGACGGGGCACTATGTATAATTATTGATAATAAATAAGATTTTCTCTAAAATTAAATATAAAATGGTAGAAAAAGGGTATTTAGGTCATTTTACCTTCAAACGAGTAGTTACAAGAATGGAAAAAGTGTTCAAAGTTCAGGAAATAAAATTTCCTTCGAAACGACTGCACATATGTCAAAATCGGACTTACGGTTTAAAAGTTTTAATTCGCGAAATGAATAGTAACTTATTTCGTTAAACGTTTTCGTTTACTACTCGAGCTAGGGTCAAAATTAGGGTTTAAAAAACATACCAAAATTCATGAAATAATTCAAGGGTCATTTTAAGTATAATATTGAGGGGTAAAAGGTGTACCGATCAAAAGTTCGTTTCGGCGATGAATAGTAACTTTAAAAGAAAATCCTAAATTGCTTCAAAAATTCATAAAAGGTTCTCGGAACTTGGAAAACAAGTTTGAATGATTAGAAATCATGAGTTTTGATCCTTTAAAAATTCTATTGACAAAACGGAGTAGTAGTGGCTCGGGAAATGAATAGTATTTTAGGATTTCGGCGCCAAATTTCCCTCGAAATAACATAATATCACAAAAGAGCACGTATTTCACTTAAAGATGCAATGTATGAAGTATTTTAAATATGGATCAAGATCTATAAACGCTTTTACGATACTCTTAGCTTACCGTTTACGACACTCTTAGCTTACCGTTTACGACCACCCCCTGATCCGGGCTATTACAACTCCAGACCAGCTACCTTCTCCTACAAATCAACAAGATTCTTCTTAGCTACCTCGTTCTGCCTCGTACTCTCGGCCAATTTCTCGCCAAGCTCCCCATTGGCAACCCTCAGTTGGTCACGCTCCTCCTTGAGCTTTTTGTGATGCTCGTCCAAGGCCAAATAAGCATCGTCGGATGCCTTCAGGGACTCCCTCAACTTCCCCTGCTCAAGCTCAGGCGTGGTTAGCTGAGCACATACATTATTATAGTCCACCTGCAGTTGACCAGGGTCAGAAATCCGCAGCAGCCTCTTATACTTGGCCTTGTGTTCAGAGTAGGCCTGCGCTCGTCCCTGTAAGTTTTTCAGCCTCGGGATCACTTCCTGAAAGGCCAAGAGCAAAAGTTACTGTCAGAGGTAAAAACGAAAAGGATTGGAACTTCGCAAAGGAATTTGAAGTCTCACCGTCAAGAGAGCGTGGCAGGCATCATCCGCAACCCGCGCGGCGCCACGCTCATTTAATTTGTCATGATCGCCGGAGAATTGAAGCTTACTGACAATCCCCGCGACCAGGTTGCTGGTGGCTGCGCTCTTCCTCAAAAGGACTGGGCCATCCCTCCTCGGGAGTCTATAACGACCGTCCCCCTCGCATCCGATCTTCCAGAAGTCCTCATCTTCTGATGATGAGGTATTACCACCCTCGTCACGAGGGCCCACAACCACTTCTTTCCTCTTACCGATGATGGGAACAGAGTCAGGCAATCTAAGTGCGGAGACCAAAAGGAAATTGAAAGGTAATGAAATCATGAGTGTTGGAGAGAATGTCTCCGCTGTTTTACAAAAGAAATTACCTCCTAAGTGCGGAGACCAAGGTATGTTTTCAATTCCATGTAAAATTGGCAAGACTGAGATTAAGACAACAATGTGTGATTTGGATGCGCCCATTAATATTATGCCTCTATCTATTTATTCGTCACTGAATCTTGGTCCTTTGAAAGATACAGGTGTCATAATTCAGTTCGCTGATCGATCTATTGTATATCCAGATGGAGTATTAGAGGACGTACTCGTGCAAGTTGATGGATTAGTCTTTCCAGCTGATTTTTATGTGATTTATATGGAGGATGAAAGTTCTTTGAGTACTTCTGATATTTTACTTGGGCGACCTTTTCTCAGTACTGCTAATGCTAAAATAGATGTTCAAGAAGATTTATTGACTCTAGAATTTGATGGTGATATTGCAAAATTTAATATTTATGAGTCAAGTAAAGATCCTAATGAATCATCTAATGTGTTAAGTGTTGATGTGATTGAAAACCCAAGTAATGAAATTTTTGAGCCTAATAATGTGGAAAAGCTAAGTTTTGAATCCCTTCAAAATTTAGTAGTTGAAAATTTTGAGAGTAAGCCGAAACAGGTTGGTTTGCATGATGATATCTATGATATGGTTATTCCATTAGAGCATGTTAGACCTTTGAATAAAAAGGCTCCGAATTTGAAACTACTTGATGACTTGGCTAATTTAAATTCTTTCATTTTGCAGGCACCTATTGAGGAATTCAAGAAGTTTTTGGATAATCTGATTTATGCTTTCAAAGGAGGAGGAAAATTTATAGATTCAAAGCCTACCCAAGCTGAATTCCTGGATGAGCAATTTTTCGAGATACGTGACCATAAGACGTGGCCACGCTCTATGGTCACGCGCTGGTATGCTGATATTATTGATTATTTAACTACTACCTTTCTCAGATCTCATATCTTTTTCGAGTTCAGGAATCTTAGTGATCGGGGTAAATATTTTTATAAATGGTTGACGGAGTCTTTGATGAGGAAGTATCAAGTCATGTTGCGAACCTCCACGACTTACCATCCCCAATCTAGAGGCCGTAATGGGCTAGAAGAGTCAGCTCCACACAGTAGAGGGGATTTGTATGGAGGGTGTACCTCCATTTGAGTAGCACTTTAACAAGTCTTGTCGAGCCTAAGACATTAAATAAGGGCGCTATTGGGAGGCAACCCAAGTTTTGGCGGTTTAGGCGCCTTTTTCTTCCCTCAGTTTCTTTTTCTTTTGTTTTTTTTCGGTTCTCGTGGTGTTTGTGTTGATTTTCTGCCCTTTTCTATCTTGCAGGAGCGCGTAACTTGGCCCAGATAGTGCAGATATGCTGCTGATAACTGCTGTCAATTTTCTGCTAACATGACCCTTAAGCGTGACCACGCCTAACACCCACGCCACTTCCAGAATTTCAAATTAAATGGGAAATTTACAAACCCAGACGCCCTACTCCCCAACCTGAACTTCAGGGAAGTCCTCTTTACTCTAGATCTTGATTTTTCTTATGCCTTGAGGACAATGCATGATTTAAGTGTGGGGGGATTAGGTCTACTAGTGATAAAATTGAATTTTTTTTGAAATTTTTGTTTTGTGGCTGAATTTTTGATTTTACTTAAAACTTGAGGATATTGATAATTATGGATATTTTGCCCCCATTTTGAATGCTTTCTATTAGGTTTGATTGTTGAATTTTGGTAGAACGAGTTAGGCTTATTGAATGCATGAAATTTGTGTGAAATTTGATGAATTAGTATAATCTTATACCCTCATTTTTCGCGCACCATTGAACGAATTAATGTGCTTTGTTTAGATAGAAAAGTCTTTGATTTTCAATTAGGTCTAAAAGTTGATTAGAATGCATCTTAACTCCCTTCGAGGCGAAATTTTTAGTTAACGATTGATTTGGGAAGTGACTTAGGCGATCGTTGTCGGTGGTAAGCCTTTTCTTGATCTTTTCACAAATAAAGTTATCCTGTTTGACCCCGCTGAGCCTGAATGTTGTGCAAAATTTCTTCTTAGCCACATTACAAGCCGAGGCACAACATTATTTTCCTACCCTACTTTGAATCACACCTTGCTTGCTCATTTTGGGTTTGAATTTTTTAAATGTCTTCGGCTCCTTTGTATTCTCCCTTGTGCTTGAATTTTGAGAAAGTGATAAGCAATGTTGAAAATATAGAAAGAAAAGAGATGCTATGAAAGAAAAAGGGAAAAAGAAGTCAAAAGAAAGAGAAAAAATGAGCAGAAAAAAAAAAAAAAAAAAAAAAGAAGTGAAAGAGTGTTTGATATGGAAAGGAGGGAAATTAGTTGTAAGGCAAAATTAGGGAGTCCGGTAGATGAAAAGGGAATTACCACTGGTTTTATTGAAAAGTGTGTAAGCTTTGTGTGTTAGCCACTAAATTCCAAAATTTCCTAACCTTTACCCCAAGCCTTACATTACAAGCTCG
The DNA here is from genome assembly GCA_037501455.1 of Lantana camara. Classification (NCBI taxonomy): domain Eukaryota; kingdom Viridiplantae; phylum Streptophyta; class Magnoliopsida; order Lamiales; family Verbenaceae; genus Lantana; species Lantana camara. The sequence continues at coordinate 19,379,476 of CM074863.1, read as the reverse complement.
AAAGACCTATCGATCTCGAGTCATGAGTTAACTACATTAGTGGAGATTGGAGTGAAGGATGCATTCGAAATTGATAATTGGTACTTAGGCGAGAATCATAGACTAATCAATCTAGTCTTTGTACATTCTTCTGTTCAATCCACACTACATTATATGAGGGTATGCTATTTATACTAATTTGTTGGATTTTGTGCAATTGAGTAGTGTGTTGATGAGCTAGACTTGTTTAGGCGAGAATCCAATGATTGCCTTTGTGATTGTGTTTGATGGGTATTATTCCCATTTAATTTTCATGATTCCTCGAGGACGAGTAATGGGCAAGTGTGGGGGGATTTGATAACTCGTTAATTTGTCATTTTTCCAATTAAATTTTACCCCGAATTGTGCTTTACTTGATACTATCTTGAAAGAAATTGATGCTTGGTGGTTTTATTGCAGAATCGGGACTTGAATACGAAATTGCAACGAAATTGGTGCGAATTTAATCGTTTCATGAAGAAATTTTGGTAAAAGCCGGACTTACTGCATCGTTGACTTGTTGAGTAATTTATTGTGATGAAATTGGGAAGCTACGTTGAAATGCATGCATGCACTAGTAATTGGATATAAGTGCTAAAGTGATTTTAGAATGTTAGTGGGTTGAACTCTTTTGGCCATGCGTGAATTGCATGCTTGACTTATTTGAGAGGGCCTAATTTACTGCACTTGGAAGTTGGAAGTAATTGGGAAATTTGGGTTGCATGCATGGAGTTAGTTTGGCCCAGTTGCTTTGTTGTAGGCCATGTTTGGAATTATGGGCTGTGCTTCTACTTGGGAATTAATGTGAGTGGGCCCGGGACTGTTAATTCTTGGAGAGCAAGAATTAAGTCCAATTTGGACAAGGATTTGGAGCCCGATTTGCATGAGGTCTAGAATTCTAATTTTGAGACAAGACTTGGGTTATATATTAATGCTTCGGATAGTAGCTTAGAGAAAAAATCACGTAACACTTTCACGCAGAGCTTCCGAGCAAGATTTGGGACAATATTTTCACGCACATCGAGGAGCCAACTTCGACATCACGAGTTCTTCGTTCTTAGTTTAATTCTTTCGTTTTGTTTTTAGTTTTATTTATGTTAAAGAATTCCTCCGTTATTGTTTTTATGAATTTTAGTAGCTAAGTTCTTAATTATCTAGTTAGGGATTAAGATTCGATATTGGATATTGTGAGACCTAAACGTTTTTATCAATTCATGTTTATTTAGGCATTTATCTTATCTCCGTGTTTCGTGTTTATTGTGATTAGGCAATTTCGGGATAGTGCACGATCTCTAGGTTGTTTAATTTGCATATAGCCAATCTTGATGCTTGAAGTGTAGTAAAGTTGATTGATAATTTGTGGTAAATTAGTGACAGGGTCTTAGCGATAACATTCCTCGTTCACTAAGGGATTTGATAATCTAATTTAAATCTTGCGTGTGTCACGACTTGGTTGATTAGGGTTGGTGTTTTTATGGTTCTTAATGCTGCGAATTCATTAAATCCTGTCGAGTGTCTCTAGGGGTTGTGAATTTGTTAGGGAAGATAACTGTCGAGTGTCTCTAGGTTATCCGATTAATTAAGTAAAAACGAGGTTGAGTCGAGTGTCTCTATCAACTATAGCCAATCTGTCTGAATAACTTGAATTTATCCTTGAGTCAATGATCAATATAACAATTCGAATCGAATATCCCTGGCTAGGTAATTTTCCCTCTGATTGATTTAATCCTACGTGATCTTACTTGTTTAGTTTTAGTTAGCTTTTTAATTCTTGTTATTTATTTTAATCGCATACTTAGGTTAGAATAACTCAAAAACCCCCCTTTCAATTATTGCTTTTCGTGAATTCTTTGCAATTGTTAGAAATAAATCAACCAGTCTCTGTGGATCGACCCTGTTTGCACTATACTCTGTGTTTAGTCGTTGAATAGGTTTTACATTTATTTTTGACGGATTCGACACCTGTCATCGTCATATATTTGTTAAATGCATATTATATTTTATTATTTTCATAAATAAAAATTAAATACTATTAATCACGTTGAAAATTTAATAAATTATATTAAATATATTATATATTTAAAAAACATGTTCAAAATATTATTTTATTTATAAAATTTTATAAATTCAAATATTTTATAAAGAACGAATTTTGATATTTATTTTTAAATGTCAAAAAATATATTAAATATAATAAATAATTAATACATAATCTATGCATGAATAAAATAATAGTATATATATATATATATATCCCAAACTCACTCTCGCACTCACATATATATAGTAGATATAGTAAATGTCATATATATAATACGTTTGATATAAAATAGTAATCATAGTAATAATATATTTATATATAAAAATATATACTTACTCAAAACAAAAAATTTAAAATATATATTTAATATAAAAATATTTGTAATTATATACTATTATTATTATTATTAATGAAATAAGTTTAAAATTTTTATTTCATTCCTAACTTTATTACTTGGCGTACCAATCATAGCAATGCCATAATAAAATCATTCCATTCCTTTGTTCATTCCATTACAAAGTTCATTCCTTTCCTATCTCATTCCATTCATGGATACCAATCATGCCGTTATATGCTTTCTTGTAAACATTATCAAAAGAACTTAATTCTAAGTATTCTAAGAACTATCCAGAACGAGATATCCAAGAACTTAATTCTAAGTATTCTTGATTCCCAAAACGTGAACAGAATAATTGTAATTTGTTTGATTCCAATCTTATCAGAGAAAATTTGTTGTTTGATTAGACTAATCAGTAATCAATGGAAGTTCTTTGCATCTTTCTTTCATGAAACCGTATCTTTGATTCCCATGTGACAAATTCTTTTCTTGACTGTATCTCAATAACCGAAGACATTAATCAATAATTTTAGAATGACTACTTATGAAAAGAAAGTACTTTTTGTTAAAAAAAAAAAAAAGAAAAGAGAGTACTTTTTATGTTTTACAATTTAGTTAGTGCGAAGTTAAATTTTTTTATAATTAGTGAAAGTATTGGAAAATCATGATCTTATGAATAGAGTAATTGGTTGGAATTTGAGAGAATTAATGCTCTTATATGAAATTTGTGCGGTACTCAGAAAAATTGAAATGAAAAATCAAATAAAGAAAAAGAAATCATTAGTACAATGGACAACTTTAGTTCGAACCTAGTTCAGTCAAGTTGGTATAATGAGGGTGTGAGTTTTTTTTATACTTATCGTTGTATGTGAAAATTTTGAAAAATAATAAATTAAATAACAAGTATATTATAATTGATTGAATTCGATTGAATTGAGTGTGAGGTAAAGAATTTTGTTAGTAAGATAACATAATAGCCAAAAAAAAAAAAAAAAAAAAGATCACTTTAATTTATGAGAATATGTCACATTATTAAATTGCCATTTATATTCATAGGGTTGCCACGAAATGTTGGTCATGACAAACATCATTTTTTGGTGGCAATTTGTATTTTCTTGCATGCTAAATCTGACTACCTATGATGTACGGATATGAACACGACGATACAGACACAAGATGATATGGATTTTTTTTTTGAATTTCCCATGTGAGGAGTGTCAGATACGGTATCCGATACAACACGATATGGTAAAATAATATTTTTTAAAGTGTCCGTGCATCATAGCTAACTACTTATGGAGAGTGTAACGAATATTCTTTTTCTTTTCTGACATGGATTTTTAAGTTCTTGTGGCATATAATTTATTAAATAATGATGTATCATAAAAGTAACTAACATCCTAACCACCAAAACCCAATAAAATTAAATAGCAGATAGAATGTTTTTACCTTTCAATTAGAGAGAGCCCAATTGATAGAAACGTTCGGAACAATTGGATTTGATCGCCCAAAGCAAGTTTTTGGTATACCCAACAATGTCTTATATGGAAATTCACCTGGTCAAGACATGTTTTAGCAGTTGAGAAAAGAGGGGGATAAAAAGGGGAGTTCAAATTTGAACCATGGAGATAATCTTCCCCACTTTTTTTCAGAATTTCAAATAACCATGATGGTCTATCTAACTTGAATTTTGATATGGATTCCAATAAACGCGTTACCAGACCTTTCTTATCCGCGATTTTCGTAGCCAAATAATGTTAATTGAATTGACCCTTTCTTCCCAGGGTTTCCCTCAATCCATGAATGGAGAGTGGTCACTTATTGCTTTTTTCAATCGTCAAAGAAAGATAAAAATGAAAATAATGCTCGAAGAATGAACCCTTTGTTGGGGCTATCCTTTTAGCTCTTCACCCGTTCGTCTATTTGTGTGAAATAGCCTTAACTATTGGGATAACGAACGATAATATTGTTGATTGATTTTCGCTTTCTAAATAGACTAACTGGAAGCCAGTAATTTAGTATCTGACCGATTGGCTGGCTGATAGGCTGCTTCATTATAAAAGTGGGAAAAGTCATTTTTTTGGAGTCTAATTACAATTTGATTGTTCTACATTCATAAGTTCTAATATTATCAAATTATCACACTACTGTTCTCACCAACGCTCTCCAACACAATTCGCTCTCATTCTTCTTTTATTTTTCATCATTTATCGTCATTTACATTATTCGTTATAGCTTACTTTAAATTATATTGTTTGTCTTCATTGAACACTTACTGGCTTAATTCAATCGAGTGTTAATCCTTGGTTTGCAGGTCTACCCAGTACCCCCCACACGAATTTGGTTTTTTTTTTTTTTGGACAACTCGAAACCCATCTACAGATTTAATGATGACGTCATAATTTTGGTGTGCATCAAATAATTCTCCCTTCAACAAAATTTCATTTAATAATGTAAATAAGTATATGATGCTTCTTATATGATTAATATGTTTTTATAAATTTACATTAGTTACTACATAATAATTATAAAATATATTCTTCTTATTGTGCTGGTTTGAGTAGAATAATGAAAGTGAAATTTTCTCATCATTTATGATAATATATAAGATGTATTATTTAAGATAGTATAAGATATCAGAACTAACTTAAAATATGCATCAATTAGATGTAATATAATTATGATCGCTCAAAATATGAATCATTTGTCACTCATGACTCACCTAGCCTCGTTCATTTGCTAGAAATACTTTTAGGCAGATTTTAGCCAAATAAAATCTACAACAGTTACATTTACTATTTATTAGGGTCGGATGGTTATAAAAAAAATATCAAATTTCCAATTACATCCTTATTAAAGTATGGATGTTCTAGCATGAAATCTCAAGATTCATACAGTAATTATTGAGGCCGAAATAGTTTGTTTGTAAATACACCAAATTTTAGAAACTGTAAATATAATTCAACCTAATTTATACAATATCTGGTTTAACAAATTACTATAATATTTCAAGTGGTGTTAATCCAGTCAATACTTTCTTCTAAGTGAAATTCTAAGAGTCACAAATACGGATAGTAAAGAGGAATCATGCAAAAGTAAGAACTCAGGAGGAGACCAAGTAAACCTTAGTTGGACTATTATCTATATCTATATATCTTATAAAAGCACGAATAGTTTCTTACAAAATACGGATCGCCTAAAATATCCTCACAACAATTACTTCAATAATTATTAGTCAAGGATAATAATGTAAATACATGTTATAGATTATTAGTTAATTATATTTAAAAAGCACATATTAACATAAAATAGGACTCTTTGTAGAAGTAAAATTTCTCCAATTTACCTAGAAAAGATATATAGTTCAACAAGGATTGTTTTAATATTACTATATTAATTAATTGTATTCAAATTTTATATTATAAGTTGTCTATTTTTTTAATTTTATGGCCTATAATTTAAAATGTTATAATAAGATATATCTAATGAATTGAAAAACAACAAATTGATTCACTTTATTTTAATAAATTTTTGTAATTATGTAAAATAAAATATTATTTAGATAAGTTACATAAAATAATTTTCAATAAATCAAGCATAATGTAAGTCTAATTATATAAGTCCATAGTTCTATTTATCTAAATCAATAAACTTTCTTAAAATATAATCATATTATAATTCTATAAATTTATCTAATTAACAAAATAATATAATTTAATGATTTATATAAAATATTTTTCAATAAATTAATTAATCCTAATGTAATATTTTTAATTAACTAATACTAATATAATTTTAATTATTTAAATTTAATTAACCATATAATCTTCCTTTAGTTTATATGATAAAATATAAACTAAATACTTCAAAGCACGAATAGCGTTTTTGGTTTCTTAATTCTATAATTTTAATTAATTGTATTCAAATTTTATAATATAAGTTGCCTGTTTTTTAATTTTGAGGCCTATAATTTAAAATTTTATAATAAGATATATCTAATGAATTGAAAAACAACAAATTGATTCACTTTATAAAATTTTGTAATTATGTAAAATAAAATATTATTTAAATAAGTTACATAGAATAACTTTCAATAAATCAATCATAATGTAAGTCTAATTATATAAGTCCATAGTTCTAATTATCTAAATCCATATCTTAAATTATAATCATATTATAATTCTATAAACTTATCTAATTAACAAAATAATATAATTTATGATTTACATAAAATATTTTTCAATAAATTAATTAATCCTAATGTAATAATTTTTATAACTAATACTAATATAATTTTAATTATCTAAATCCAACTAACCATATAATCTTCCTTTAGTTTATATGATAGAATATAAACTAAATACTTCAAAACACGAATAGCGTTTTTGGTTTCTTAATTCTACAATTTAGAATTGTAGGTTCTCAGACCAAAGTTACTTTAAATTAAGAATACTAAGAAAACTCAATATGTGTGCATATAAAAATAAGATATAAACTAATTTTATACATAATTTTTACAATATTCGATTAAACATTTATATAAACATACTCTTTTAATTATTTCTACTATATATATAAAATCAATTATAAAAAAAATAAACATAAATCTGAAATAATACTCACTAGAAGATTACAAATAAAAAAATAGAATGCAAGATCAAATGACAAAGAGAATATAAAAAAGAGATAAATTAAATAAAAAAGAAATAAAGAATAGTTGGTTTAAAAAAAAGAATTACTTGATTTTAATGTATATACACATGCATACCAAAATTAAGAACGACTTGAAATATCTTCACAAATATATGTGAGAATTAATATAGCGTAATGGTAACAAAATTTCGAAGATTAGATTAAAAATTTCAAGATGTTAGATTGGTTGTCAGTTCAAGAAAGATATGGAATTTTTTTTAATTTAAACTAAATGAGATTGATCCAATAGTTATCAATTTATTTTTACATTCTCCAAAGTAGCAATATACAACTTATTGGCCGAATTTAAACTTGAAGGACATTTTGAATTGGGATCATTGCTCAGAAACAATGGTTCTTGAACAGTTTTCAATATGCTCGAAAAGCAAAAAAATAAAATAAAAATACAAAGAATTTCTAAAGCATTATGCATGAGACAAACAAGGTAAATATTCAAATGATTTGGAGGAAGAATTGAGGGCAGAATATAACAAACTATGGCAACAAAAAGTGATTATTTGGCTTTAAGAGTTGAGAATTAATTAGCTCAAATTTAGGGATAAACAAACAAGTTTCTTTTATCTGTCAGCCATAATGAGAAGAAGAAGGAATCAGATGAATGCTCTGAAAATAGACAATGAATAAGCAACCAACAAAGATTATCAGGTGTGTATTTGTCTAATTTCAAAAATTAACACTCTACAAAAAAAAAAAAAAAGAGTTTTAGCCCATTACGTTGTGCAACATATTTCTCAAATTAATACTCACTAGAAGAATACAAATAAAAAAATAGAATGCAAGATCAAATGACAAAGAGAATATAAAAAAGAGATAAATTAAATAAAAAAGAGATAAAGAATAGTTGGTTAAAAAAAAGGATTACTTGATTTTAATGTATATGCATATGCATACCAAAATTAAGAACGACTGTGAAATATCTTTAGAAATATATGTGAGAATTAATAAAGCGTAATGGTAACAAAATTTTGAAGATTAGATTAAAATTTTCAATATGTTAGATTTGGTGTGAGTTCAAGAAACGATATGAAATTTTTTTTAGTTTAATATAAATGAGATTGATTTAATAGTTATCAATTTATTTTTACATTCTCCAAAGTAGCAATATACAACTTATTGACCGAATCAAAATTTGAAGGACATTTTGACTTGGGATCATTGCCTAAAAACAATGGTTCTTGAATAGTTTTCAATGTGCTCGAAAAGCAAAAAAAAACAAAAAACAAAAAACAAAAATACAAAGAATTTCTAAAGCATTATACATGATACACACAAGGTAAATATTCAAATGATTTGGAGGAAGAATTGAGGGCAGAATATAATAAACTATTGCAACAAAAAGAGATTATTTGGTTTAAGAGTTGAGAATTAATTGGCTCAAATTTAGGGATAAACAAACAAGTTTCTTTCATCTGTCAGCCATAATGAGAAGAAGAAGGAATCAGATGAATGCTCTGAAAATAGACAATGAATGAGCAACCAACAAAGATTATCGGGTGTTTATTTGTCTAATTTCAAAAATTAATGCTCGACAAAAATAAACGAGTTTTATCCAATTACGTTGTGCAACATATTGCTCAAAATAATCACCAAGATGATTATACTTCGTTTAAACCGTATATTAAAAAAATTGCGGGATCGAACTAGAATAGCTTCATTCCCGACCAAGGCACCTATTACAATATTTTGATGCCTGAATAAGTGTTACGAATGCTACATCACTCCAACGATAAAAAAGGGGCATGGTGCTGAAATTGAATATTGAAACAGCGTACGAAAAAACCCAGTGGAATTTCTAAAAAGACTTTTAACTTTCTTCAAATTCCCGACGAAAATCATCAATATCATTATGAGCAGAATGTAGCGGATACAATCGGAGATTCTATAGAATGGTGAACCAACGGAGGTTGTACGGATGTGTGGCATTAGATAAGGTAATCACGTTCGTTTTATTTGTTTGTAATATGCATGGAACAACTTACATATATAATTGAAGAGACCATTTCGGCCGGACCTGGAAGCCAATTATGGTATATTAGATAAGCTCTTACATGATCTCACACTTGCCTTTTGCGGACGACTTAATATTGGGAGTCAAACCTATCGTGGATGGAGCAAACTGCATTAAAAGTGTGGTTGAGACGTTTTGCAAGGAGTTGGGCCTCAAATTAAACTTATACAAATCACATGTGTTGTTTGCACCTTATATGACAAATGATTTAAAGCAGTAGGTTAGTAGAATTCTGGGTATGGAAAATACAGACAACTTAAGGAACTATTTGGGGGGTACAAATGAACTTTAGTTGTAATTATAATGAGCATTTCCCGATTGTGATTAATAGAGTCGAAAAGCATCTCTTGGGATAGAAAGCCAAAATGACAAATATTTGTTGAAGAATGACACTTATTAAGTCCATCACTATCTCGATCTCCATCAACCACATGCACACAAATTGGCTCCCTAATCAGATGTACGATAAACTTGATCCACTCAAGCACAACTTTCTTTAGGCGATTAATATAACAAGGAACGAACCCATCTTGTAGAGTGAAAGAAGGTGACTGCAAAGAAGTAAGAATGTGGATTGGGTTTTAGAGAAACCCAAAAGAAAATATAGTGATCCTAACTAAAACGGGATGAAGAATGCTTAACAAGGAGATGGCGTTATACATCAAAAAAATATTTAAAAAGGGATAACATTCTTGATCGAATATAAGCCTCGACTTATGGGTTTCCCGAGCATGGAAGGGGATAGTTAAAAACATTTGGATGGTGGAACCATTTTAAAAATGGAGGATTGGGAACGGTGAAGGGACATCTTTATGGAATGATAGATGGTTATCACAAGGTAAACTGACGGACATCTTTGGAGATAACATTTATGAGGAGGATAAAGATCTTATGGAATGTAATCTCATTGGAAAAGATAAAAATTGAAACCTAAATAAGTTGAAAACATCACCGTCCAAAGAGGTGGTGAATGAGGTACTTAGTATCCTAACACGCTGCATGATAATGGAGATAAGAGAGAATGAATTGTGTCAACTAAAGATAAATTCTCCTATAAAATGACAATACTCTACTTTATGGCGTCGGATGAGACATGCAAGAAAAAACTTTAAAGGTAATTTTCACCCCAAAAATTCAAGATTTTCCTGTGGCTTTGCCACTATGATAGCTTGCTTACAAATGTATTAGAGTATGATAGAAAATTTAGGGAAAACTTGCGAGTGTCGGATGGGCTCAAAGAGAGCTTTAGTAGCAAAATACTGAGTAATATGCTCCTAAAATATCCTGGGTGGGTTGCGTTGATCTTGACGCTCTAAAATTTTTGGAAAACATGGAACCGATGGAGCTATCAAAATGTTATGAAGCTTAGAAATGTTATTATTCGCCACATAAAAGAGTTATCTACGACCTTAGTAATAATCAATAAGAACACAAAACACAGGCAAAAGAAAATCTGCACTTAGTTGTCGTGAAATAAATTCGAGAAGTGATGGGTAAAACTAAAATCGGATTGAAGCTTTTATAACTACACCAACAGGGACATCATTCGAGATGGCAATTGGAGATGAATGCTAGGATATATATGTTACGAGTCTTGGTATAGTTTCAATAATGTAGCAAAGTTATTGAACTTACCTAAAAGATTAAAACTAACTTTGGAGAGATACTTTTCAAAAATTAATGTGGAGATTGATTTGGAGACGGTCGTTAAATGAATAACAATGAAGGATACTCAAAAACAACTAATGAGAAATGTAATATTTGATTGGCGAAGGTTACTCCAAAGATTTTGAGAAACTTTGATTAAATAAATCTCGAGAGAAAGAAACATGATGATGGATAAATTGGCGAGGATAGGTCATAAGGTTCAAGATGGTTATTGCTGCTAGGATGTTCTCATTCTTGAACATAAGCTTCCACTTATGGCTTCCTGAGCATGCAAGGGGATAGTTAGAACCAGTTGAATGGACGTCTCTATGGAATGATAGATGGTTATCACAAGCAAACTAGCGGACATCTTTGGAGATAAGATTCATGAGAAGGATAAAGATCTGATGATATGTAATCCACTGCACAAATAAAAACTGAAACTTACATAAGTTGAAAACGTTATTGCCTAAGGAGGTGGTGGATGAGATACTTAATGTCCTAATTGCATTGCATGATAACGGAGATAAGAGAGTTTTGATTGGGTCAACTAACGACAAATTGTCCTATAAATCGGTTATAGTCTACTTATGGTGTCGGATGAGACAAGGGAGAAAAATTGGAAATGAGTTTGAAAATTACTTTGTCCCCAAAAGTTTAAGATTTTCTTGTGGCTTGCTAACATGATAGCTTGCTTATGAATGTACTGAAATATGACAAAAAATTTAGAAAAAGTGATGTATGTACACGCTGCTATATAGGACATGAATATGTGGACTACATGCTCAGAAGTTGTCTATTCGCACTTCGGGTGTCAGATAAGATTATTGATGCACAAACTGAACGAAATTTCCATGGCATGCGAGTGTCGAACGGTCTCAAAGAGAGCTTTTATAACAAAACTCAGAGTAATATGTTATCTGATTATCATGCATGGATTGTCTTGATCTTGACGCTTTAAAATCTTTGAAAAATATGGAACCGATGGAGCTATCAAAATGTTATGAAACTTAGAAGTTCCACTCTTCGTCACATAAAAGAGTTAATGAAACCTCAACACTAATTAGTGTGGACAAAAAATACAGATAAAAGAAAAATATGCACTGAGTTATCGTGGAATAAACCTGAGAAAGGATTGGTGAAACTAAACTCTGAGGTGAGCTTTTATAACCAGGGGAATCATTTGAGATGACAGGGCCGTCATTCTAGACGACAGCTGAATATGGGTGTTAGGATACGCTATGGATATTAGTAGAGTTTAAATAATATAGTGGATTTATTGAGCTTACGCGGAGTATTAACACTAACTTGGGAAAGACACTTTTCGATGACTAAAGTGGGTATTGACTCGAAGATGGTAATGAAATGGATAACAATGAAGGATATTGAAATGGAACAAATGAGAAATGTAATTTAATTGATAAAGTTTACTCCAAAGGCCATATGAAAGTTGAATTAAATAAATCTCTAGAAAAAGAAACTAACATGATGACCGATAAACTGATGAGAATAGGTCATAAGTTTCAAGATGATTACTACGTTTAGGATGATCTACCGGCAAAATTGGGTGATCTTTTAGGTTTTGTTCTATATTTTTCACGTGTCTTTTCATTTTATTAAATATATTTGAAAGTTATGAACTATTACTTATGCTTAAAAGCGAGAATTATTTGGCCAAATTACTATACACTTAAATATATATTTTTTTATATAATAACAAAATTTCAAATATTTTTATTGCTTATTTATTTGGATGTTCTCTACTTCGAATTTCTACTTATCGTAGATGATTTGAAAGAGAAATTTCATATAAATATTTTTGTATGTGTATATTTATTTAATCAAAATAAATATTTTTAATCTCTTAATTTGTTCAATAAATATAATAACTAAATTTATTTAAAAAAATTAAATGATAAACGTGCAACGCACGTTCACCTCACTAGTTCTATAAAAGAGGATCGTAGGTTAACACACAAGTTAGGTGAAGACACGAGAAAAAAGAAAGGTAGGGAGTAGATTGGGTGGATACTTTTCAATAGTATATGTTAATAAATAACCAACATATTTTGCATTATAATTTGACAATTTATTACTAGCCCTAGGCAAGGGATACTTAAATTCTATAGACATATGAAAGGGAAACAAGCCAAAAAAAAAAAAAAAAGAAAGATAAACAAAATCACCAAACGAATTCTTTTATCCAAACATCTAAGTTTCTCACCATATGATTTTGATATTTGTGAGCTGCACTAAATTGATTCTAAATACAAGATAAAAATCTTTATTCCATTATTAAGTTTGAAGTTCTTTCGCTAAGTTTTAGCCTCTTAGGAGATGTAGTTTTCAGCTCATTTTTATTCACGTTTAACACTCAAGAAACTAGAAAAGCATTATCCTTGTGAAGTACATTTCTGACATATATTCTCTAATATCCCACTTAATCAGGAATGCAATCGGAATTTTTATTAATAGGGATCGAATTTATTAAGAAAATTACACGCATCGACATATATTCTCTAATATCCCACTTAATCAGGAAACCAATCTGTTGAAGTTCACTTCCAACCCTTTAGTTGCTGAAGCTACGGCAGCTCTCTCTGCGGCCTACCTTGGACGTGACTTTGGTTGGAGAAAGGTTGTGATCGAAGGTGATTGTCTGAATGTGATTAACCAACTTCAGAGCTCTGAGGCGGACCTGTCGGATATTGGTAACATTATTGCAGACATTAAATCCATTTGCTCTGCCTTCACTTGCGTTAAGTTCTCTTTTGTTCGTCGTGGCACCAATAAAGTGGCCCATACTATTGCTAGAAATGCAGCTTCGGCTTGCGTTGGTTCTTTTGATATTCCTGTTGTTGCTTTACGTTTCGTGGACGATGATTTGATGTAATCGGCCTTCGGGCCGCCCCTCGTCAAAAAAAAAAAAAAAAAAAAAAAAAAAATTGTGAATTTCGGGAAATTTTCGGTTAAGAGAAAAGGGGCCTCAATTAATAAGTGCGTGGATGTTTTTATTAATTTTTACATTTATTTATATAACTCTGAGTCGGGTTAAATTATCTAAAAAATATTTCTATTTTTCCCTTGTAGCTTTCTCTGTTTCCTTTTTCTCTCGATTTCTCTTTCTAATCAAATAACACAAAATTATTTTCACTATGCACCTATCCTTTTATATGTCAACAACTTATATTGCATGAGCAAGGATAGAGACATGATACAAATGCAAGAATAGTGAATTTCAAAAATTATAAGAGGCAACATGACTGTATAATATATTATTCAATAATTGACCAAAAAACAAATCTCATAATAACTTAAGAAATACTAAATCGCTTGATCTAACTTGAAAAATATGAAGCATATATTTGAATATTCATAACCGAAGATAAGTAAATTAAACTATACTAAAAATTATGAGGAAAAAAAATCTAAATGTCCTTATATTATAGTCAACAATCTATTATATTTTTTTTTCCTGATGACATTACACCCTATTCTAGTGGGATTCTGAGGCAACTACCACGTTGCCAGTTGTAACGTTCAAATCATTTTATGAGAATGTATTAATTACTTCGAAATATGCAGGTTTAAGAAGTCATTATTTAAAATATTATAGGTATCATCACTCCAAAATTAAGTGTACTATAATTATCATCACTCCAAGATATATGGAACACTCATCACTCACCTCATTCATTTGCTAGAAATGCTTAATTTTAGGCTAATAAAATCGTGAATTAGATCTACTATTTACTTTTTAGAATTTCCCATGTCAAAACAAAGTGAAATCATATTTGATATCTAACACGATACAATACAATAAAATAATATTTTATAAAAGTTCTTATATCAGAGACTATTTTGATGAGACATAAAAACGCGCTCGTATCAGAGCCGTCCACGTGTCGCCACTCGCCAGCTGAGAAGATTGGACACTCGCATCGATGGGCTCGCGGGCCAACCCAACCCACTTGCTTACTTACTAATACAGGCCCATGGGCCTCGGCCAACTATTCGAGTAAAGGGCTCAAGCTGCCAAATTGACGCTCACACTACGGCCCTCAGAGCAATCCTTTCCAAGGGGACCTGCCCTTCGACGCTCGCATAGTTGACGCTCGTGGGTCCTCTGCCGGGGAGACCCCGCGTACGTCACTTCGAGCGTCACTCACGCTCGGGTATAATCTACCCCCTTAAGAGACACCCGTATGACTGCAAGGCTGGTCTTGAGCTTCCATAGCGCACGATCCTCGTCAACAACTTCTGACACAGCGGCTGTGCGCACCGCGCACCTGACATGCCGCCCGCTTTTCAGAGCCATCACTCTCACGCCACCGCAAGCTACCACGTGTTAGGGCAACACAGGTTTGGGACCACCTGGTCAAATTACCCAATCTACCCTCACCCCTAACATATAAATAGGGAAAAACACACGCTTTCTTCCCCAAGCCATCTTCTTCACACACATCATACTGGGCATATTTTCCTCCATTTTACTGCATTTTACTGCATCTTCTCAAGCTCTGTAACATTTTCACCACAGTCGTTTCATCCTCACGTCTTGTATACTTTAGTGTTATCCTAGCTGGAGGAACCCACGCTCATAAGGAAACCTAGTTCCTGAGGCTCTAACGCCTGTGATGGTCTTCCCTTCTACAAACAAGTTCTAAAGTGATTGGTGTTTAAATCCTTTACAAGTTTCTGCACCATCATTTTTGGCGCCGTCTGTGGGAAACTCCATCGTTACCTTTTTTAGATCTTCGTTTACTTCTTCCTTCTTGAGCTAGTTGAGACATAACACCAATATTAGCCATCATGGTTACTGCAACAAGATCCAGAGCTCTGGAGAACAGGAACGCTCTTCCTCCTGTCAATGAGGAAAACGCTGAGAACCACACCCCCGCCGGAGGTACGCCCCCACCTATTGCCGAAAATACTGAGGCAGCCGCTGCAACTCTCCCCCCCGGTGGAAATGGGGCAGGGGGATCTGGCTCTGTTCCGCCACCCCCGGCCCTCATCCCCAATGTCCCAGTCTCCCATCCCGGAATGTACTCCATGGCTATGCCGCCAGCAGGATATGCCTACATGCAGCCCGGAATGATGCCCGGAGTGGTACCAGACATGGTGTCCTTCGTACCTCCGTACCAGGTTGGAACGCTGCAAATCCCTGTGTCCTTGCCAGAGGAGATTCAAGGGGTAGAGGCGCCTCAGTTAACCCAGCAACAACTTCAGGCGTTATACGCGCAATGTGAGGTACATGCAGCACAGAAGGCATGGACGCATTTCACTTCTGTGTACTTCCCCTCGGGCGCGGGGGCTCAGATGGCAGCACCTCTGGGAGGAATACAGATTTGTCCCCTAACGGCGGCCCAGAATGTACTGTGAGCCCAGCCACCACCACCACCTCCTGTGGTGGAAAATGATGCACCCCCGAGGGCGGATAAAGAAGGACACCCTCTGGAGAAGGAGAAAGCACATTCGGCAAGGGGCAATGATGAAGAGGTCCAATCGAGGGCCACGGAGAGCGCAAGCCGCAGAAATGTCGGCGACCCTCAATTGGCCGTAATGTAGGATCAGATTAAGGGACTCCAGGATGTGGTGGAGCAGCTCTCTCGAGCACGGACTCAAGCCCCACATGGCGGGGGCGAGATCCAGGACCAGAGACGCTCGCCGTCCACGCAGCCAAATTTCCCACCACCGGAGGGAAGCAAACTATGAGGAGTATGATCCCGAAGAGAGGGATTATAGGATCTTGACGGGCGATTCTCCCCTCATCGACGAGGTATTGATGACCCGCGCAGGGAAAGGCAAAATCCCCACGTCCGTTAACAGGTATGATGGGACCACTGATCCGGCCGAACATCTGGATCACTTTGTGCACCTCATGAACTTGTACGATCATCCGAGCAATTATTGGGCCAAAGTGTTTGTCACTTCCCTCATTGGAATGGCTCAGGACTGGTATAAGAAGCTTCCTCCGCGCTCAATCCGAGGGTATGCTGATCTGACAGACGCCTTCATAAGCCACATCAACTCCCTGAAGGCACCGGCCCCAGCCGCGACAGCTCTCTACAGCTTAGTCCAAGGGCCGAACGAGACGCTCAGGTCCTTCATGGGAAGGTTCAACAAGGAAATCCTGCTGGTGGAGAAGCCTTCGATGGATTTCTTGAGGCATGTACTTTTTGGGGCCATCAACATGAAGCATTATGTTAGCAAAGAATTTGTGGAAGAGTTGGCCAAGAAGAAGCCACGCTCGTTGATGGAAATCAGAGATATAGCGGACTCCTTCTTCACCCTCGAGGATATGTATATCTCGAGGGATCAGAAAATGGCGAATGCCCCTCGCCCCAGCAAAGCCCACGAGGAAAGAGGAGATTCTAACAGGGGTCACCGCCGCAGCCCCAATCCCCGCCCATCGAAATCTTTCGCCTCCGCATAAGCTCGAGCGTATCCCCCTTAACCATCCAATTACCGAAGTATATTCCATGGCGGACAAGAAGCTGTTCAAAAGACCGCCAAAGTTGAGGGAGACTGAGGCTCAGAAGCGCTCAGGAAAGTATTGCGTTTTTCATAAACAAAAGGGGCATGATACCAACGAGTGCCGCCAGTTGGAGAGCGAGATCCAGAGGCTTATTCCGAGGGGGCACCTCAAGGAGTTTGTTAAAGTGTTGGAAAGATATGATGAGCATTGTGCGGAACGAGCGCGTACTAAAGGAAGAAGCCGCTCACGCTCGAGAAGTCCTCGTCGCCATCACACAGAAACAAGCGACCGTGGCAAAGGGAAAGCTGCAGACATGGAGAACCAGCCCTTCGCGGTCATTCACATGATCGCTGGAGGGCCCTCGGGAGGTGATTCCAATGCCTCCCGGCACCGACACATTCGAAGTTATGACCAGCGATCATCCCTGCCCAAGCCTGTGCTCTCCGTTGATAGCTCATCACGCTCGAAAGAGAGTGACATGGTAGGATTCACAGAGAAAGATTTGGAACACATTGTAACACCCCATGGGATCGGTGAAACCTCTGACTGTCCCATGGTGGTTAGTTTAGACGTTCATAACCACGCTGTAAAGAGGGTCTTAATTGATAGTGGAAGCTCTGTGAACGTTCTCCCTTACTCAACGTTTCAAAAAATGAACATAATAAACATCCCCCTCGAACCCCTCAGAACAGCCCTCGTTGGCTTTGGGGGTTCCGAGATTGTCCCTCACGGACAGATTCGCTTGGCCACCTCTTTCGATCGCGCCCCACAGCGAAAAACTTTGAGAGCCCTCTACACGGTCGTCGAGGTGGACCTCCCCTACAATATCATCATTGGACGCCCGACCCTCGTGGACTTCAAGGCAGTAATCTCCACTTATCATCAGAAAGTCAAATTCCCCACTCCCGAGGGCACGGGTGAGGTTCTATGCAATGTCAAGGAGGCTTGGGAATGTTACGTCCTTTCCCTTCGAAGCCATAAGCCCAAACAAACCATCAGGCGGGATCCACCAAAAAGTCAGTTGACTTCCCCAAATTGGATGAGGATGGCCCGGAGCGCAAAAGGACCAAGTTGTATAAAAAGAAGAACTAAAAGAAGACCCCCAATGGAGCCCAGCGCCGGGAGGATGGGCCACTTGGGGCCGTCGAAGGATCTTCTTCCGAGTACGAGGGCGACAGGCCCTCGGGTGACGAAGGGGGTAGGCTTACTGGGAAGAAACGAGTGCTCGAGGCTCCAAGGCCCGAGGTTCGAATCGAGCCCGTCGAAAAGTTTTTGACCATTGAGTTAGAACCGGGGAATCCAGATAAAACCACCCAGATTGGCTCGAATCTCGATGATCCTTCACAGGTTATGATGATTGATTTTCTCCGAGAAAACCTCGATATATTCGCCTGGAAAGCTTCTGATCTCACTGGGATAGATCCGAGTGTCATAGTCCACTGGCTCAACGTGGACCCGGCCTTCAAGCCAGTTAAACAAAAGAAAAGGGACGTCCACGGTTTCAGAAGGCAAGTCATTGAAGAAGAAGTGGGTAAGCTCCTGGACGCTCAGTACATTGAGGAAATCTTATACCCGGAATGGCTTTATAATGTGGTGCTCGTTCCCAAGAGCGCCAACAAATGGCGTATGTGCAATGACTTCACGGACCTCAACAAGGCGTGCCCCAAAGACCCTTAACCCCTGCCGAGGATTGATCAGTTGGCAGACTCAACAGCGGGGTGCGAGCTCATGAGCATGATGGATGCCTTTCAAGGATATTATCAGATCTTCATGGCGCCCGAGGACCGCCCCAAAACCTCGTTCGTTGTGCAAGTAGGCGTTTATTGTTTCAAAGTCATGCCGTTCGGACTAAAAAATGCGGGAGCGACTTATCAACGCCTCGTCAACAGAATGTTCGAGCGCCAGATAGGAAAATCCATGGAAGTATATGTGGACGATATGATAGTCAAGAGCGAATGCCAGCATTCCCATCTAGAGGATCTCAAGCGAACTTTCAACGGCCTACGCCATTATAGAATGAAATTGAACCCATCCAAGTGCACATTTGGCGTTCGGGGTGGTAAATTTTTGGGATACATAGTCAGTCAACGAGGCATAGAGGCAAATCCGGAAAAGATTAAAGCGATTCGGGATATTCCCTCCCCTCGGAACGTGAGGGAGGTCCAAGTGCTGGTGGGGAAGATCATTTCGTTGAACAGGTTCATCTCCCGCTCGGCAGACAGGAACTTATCTGAAGACAGGAACTTACCTTTCTTCAGAATTTTGCGTAACGCTCGCAACTTCGCCTGGAGCGAAGAGTGTGAGAAGGCTTTGCAGGATATGAAGCAATACCTCACGAGCGCACCACTGTTGACCAAGCCTAGCCCTGGAAAAAGCTTGATTATTTACCTTTCAGTCTCTGCAGATGCTATGAGCGCTGTTCTAGTGGCGGTCCGCGAGCGTAAGCACATGCCGGTCTACTATTTGAGCAAAACTTTGCAAGGGGCGGAGAAGAGATATCTGGAGATAGAGAAATTCTCTTTTACGCTCGTTAATGCGTCCCGAAGGCTAAGACCTTATTTTCAGGCTCATTCTATCACAGTGCTTATAGACCAACCCCTCAAGCAGGTACTCGCAAAGCCAGACGTATCAGTGAGGTTAATCAAATGGTCCATTGAACTCAGTTAATTGGACATCACTTTCGAGCCTCGCACAGCGATACAGGCTCAGGCAGCGGCGGACTTATTAGTGGAGCAGTTCAATTTGGATGCAGGACCCCCAGTAGAAGAAGGGTTGTAGCTCCTGCACAGAGACGGCTCCTCGACCTCACAAGGCGGGGAGCCGGGGTGACCCTCAGAGACCATCACGGGACAGTTCCTGAGGCTCTAACGCCGGTGATGGTCTTCCCTTCGACAAACAAATTCTAAAGTGATTGGTGTTTAAATCCTTTACAAGTTTCTGCACCATCATATTTATAAGTATATGACAATTATAAAAGAATTGTTAAATGTACATTAACATTCCTAACCAACGGATATTTTGCATCAAAAATTAAATCTCAAATTTCGTATCATAATTTTTAATGCTTAAACAATTTATTTATAAATACACCAAATTTTAGAAACAGTAAATATATTTTACCCTATTTATACGATATTCCCGCTTTGGCTTTGCTAGAAAACTATAATATATGTTAATAAATAACCAACATATTTGGCCTTATAATTTTGGTAATTTGCTCCTATTAGGCCTAAGCGATCATCTTTAGGAATAGTCAGATTCTATATATAGATGAAAGAAAACAAATTCACTAAAGAATTCTAAATGGTCAAATTCATTCTTCGAATTTACGCATTTGTGTCCCAATAAACTCTTAAAACTTCTTTTTATTCATGTTAATTAACATTTTCTTTTATTCAAACATCTAAATTTCTCACCAAAAGATTTTGATATTTTTTATCTGCACTGAATTGTTTCCGGGTACAGAATAAGAATCTTTAATTCATTTGATGCGCACCAAAAATGCGACAACACTAAATTTATATGAATTAGTTTGGAATTACTTGATAAAAGAGGAAATTTGAGAAAGATAATGAGAAATAGAGACGTTTTATTGATTACTTCAGCCAGGAATGCCTCAGCATGCTTTCCTGATTAACCAAGACCGCCTGTCCCATTAGTCAGCTTTACTTGATCAATTTCTCAGCTTGACATTTCAGTTCTGCAAAAATCTGGGACTCTTTTTCCTCTTTTACGTTAAAGGACTAGAGCATTAAAGCTTATGAATCTTTTCAATTAATTTTCGTTTCGTTTCTCGTGCCTACAAGTACGACTCTTTGACTTCCGAGTAGGTATTGCTCTTTCTTCTATTTTTTCTTTAGTTTCCTGCACACTTTGAGATTTCAAAAGCATAGATAGTTTTTATCAAAGTTTTATTGACATAATTAAATGAACTCTGTACACCCTATGGGTTGATGTGTTTTTGTTATGATGACCAAAAGATCGAACTAGGCAACAGTCCTACCTGCTTGTCAGCTGGGTATTCTAGCGCATTAGATAAAAAAATAAGTTATTTATTTTAAATAAATAAAGTATAAAATTATCCAAAAATAGTTTGGATATTTTTAGCTCTCTTGAAAGTTGATTTGAATTTGAATTCAAAGTCAAAGTCAAATTACTTGATGATCAAGTAATAGGAGAGAGAGGGACCAAATCCTTACCCAACAAGGACTAGGTTCGGTCCTTCCCCTCCTATAAATAGGGGAGCTCGAGCTCCCCTTAGAGAGTAATTTTGATGATCTTTTGGTTCATGTGTTGAACACCTTCCCTTCTCCAAGATTAAATAAAACCCTAGGTTAAGCCTAAACACTAACTAGAGAACTAGCATCCTTACTAGTTAGATTGTGATCAAGTTGGTGGACTATCTCTAGAGAGCTTCAAGTTAGAAGTTTGAAGATTCGAGCTTTACCAAGGAGAGGGGATCAAGCCGCGAGAAGAGCGTTCTTGGGTGGCTTGAAACGCTTCAAGAAAGAATAAAAGAAAAGTAAGTTTTTTTTCTCTACGAATTTGGATACACGATTGCGAGTCCTAGGTCCTTTTGTTGGAAAATTTTTAAATTTCCGCTGCTTTTCTGATTCCGTTTTCCAACAAGTGGTATCAGAGCCACCTCGTTAATCGTGTTTCTGATTCGTCTCAATTATTCTGAATTTGGTAGAAATTCTTAGGCTTAGATGCAAATTAGGTATTCATGAGTTCTTTTAGAAAGCCTGAAATACGAAACTGTAATTTTTTTGAATTTCTAAAACTGTTTTCTCAAATCGTGTTTTTGAAAATCGTTTTAGTTGAAATTTATCTGAATCGAAATTTTTAATTTTGGATTGAATTGGTTTTGAGAAACCTAGACACGAAACAAACGCGTGGGATTGGGACGTGCCAAGGTGTAGCACGCCCCCAGCTCGCGCGCGCACAGCCGCCCAGCCCTCCCGTAACCGCGAGGGAGGCTCTCCCGCTTGCGCCTAGGCCCGCCTAGGCGCGCCCATTCGCCTGTCCCGCAATCGTGCTGGACAGCCGCCCGCATGCTCCCGCAACCGCGCGGGAGCACCCGCCCGGGATCGCCCGCAAGCGAGCAGCAGCATGCTGCGTGTGTTGCGCGCAGGGCGCGCGCCTAGCGCGCGATGCGGCGCGGTGAGCAACCGCTCGTTCTGGGTAGTTCTGGGGCCCATTTTCGTGTTTTCGGTCCGTAAAATCCCGATTTAATTTAATTTTAATTTTATCTTTTGAAATCAGTTTTGCTAAAATAAAATTATTTTAAATTTTGATTAAATTGGGATTTTTGTGAAATTGGTCGATTTAAATTTTGGAAAAATTGCAATCTTTATTTTCTGAAAATATTGAAAGAATAAAATTATTAATTTTCAGAAATTAATTGGAATTTTATTAGTTTATTGTTTTTCGGGTTTTATTGAAAAGGCTCTTGAATAAGAATTGCATCTAAGTCGTGCTTTAAGCTATTAGAGCTTAAAGCGAGAATTTTAATTTATTGGTTAAATTTAAATTCTTGCAATTTAAGCATGTTAAGTGATCATGGGTTTAGATCTATGTATGGTTTTAATTTATGCACATGGATGGTTTAAATTGGGGTTGGAGCCCTATAGTTGCGTTTTTCAATTGAGGTTGGAGCCTCACTTATGTGCGTACTGTTATGTGATTTATTATGTGGCTTTCCATATTACTGTTTTTGAGGCCGGGGTATGCCCCGTGTGATTGTCTATGGCCAATATGAAGATTGAGCCTTATTACTTTATGTCATTTTCTTTTAATTTGAGAGTAGAGATTAGTGGTGAGGTTTTATTTTCATTTTGGAGACAATGCACCCACGGAGTAAGATGGACCACATTCAAGTAACAAGGAGGCCCTAAGTGAAGACCCCTCAATATGTTAGGGAGGGGAATCTCAATTGTTAAATGTAATAGAGATAGGGCTCGTATTTTGTTACCGCTTTCTCTTATGTGATTTAAACTGTTTATGTGGCATGTATGTTAGAACTTGTGATTGTGGAGTGGCTCCCACATATCACGCATAAGATAGGTAGAACCCATGATCATTACATGTTAGTATCATGCTAGGACATGTTATCTGTTTATGTGCTTGTTTGAAATGCATTTAAGTGTACTTGCATTAATCAAGACTAATAAAATTGGATAGCATATATGTTGGTGAGGTCGAACCGGACAACTCTCCGGTTAATTCGAAAATTCCCATTAAATATTAAGCTAATTTTGAATAAATAGGTGTTTAATTCGAGATGCAAATTTTGAATTAAATTCCTAGCATTCCATCAATAGGTTTTAAGTTTAGTAAGTGAAGCTAGTTATTGTCCGCGAGTCGTGGGATAGCTAGTGGAGCTTATTAGTTCTTAGTTACCTAATTGATCATTTTAAATGGTCAATATTTCATGGTCAATTTTGGCAAGGGCGATGTCCGCGAGTCGTGGGTCGTTCGAACTAAGTTTTGATCATGATCTTATGATTGATGGGTCTAGGTTAACGCCTAAGTAAATATGGATGTCGCACGAGTCGTGGGTCCATATTGAAAGATAGGTGATGCAAAAACAATTACTAAGAGTTCTAAAGGTGTTAGAATTGGTAAGTCGTACCTACCTAGGGTTCTTACTTAGAATGTCCGCGAGTCGTGGGTTCGAGGTAAAATGCCTAGGATCTTAGTACCCATTGGGAAACGTGTTCCTCTTAGATCTTTGGGAATTATAGATTTTTGAAAAACAGTGGGAGCTACATTAGATTAAAGACCTTATCTTTTGTATATCGTTATAATTTAGCATGCTCACTAGTTCTCTATTTTACCATTTAAGTCGTAGATTGTTTTGAAATGACAACCAAAAACCCTCTTGTATCGATCCTCGAGTCAAACAAGTTGACTGGTCCCAACTATCCCATTGGGGAACGTGTTCCTCTTAGATCTTTGGGAATTATAGATTTTTGAAAAACAGTGGGAGCTACATTAGATTAAAGACCTTATCTTTTGTATATCGTTATAATTCAGCATGCTCACTAGTTCTCTGTTTTACCATTTAAGTCATAGATTCTGTGATTCTCTACGTGTTTTGAAATGGCAACTAAAAACCCTCTTGTATCGATCCTCGAGTCAAACAAGTTGACTGGTCCCAACTATTCTGATTGGCTGAGGAATCTAAAAATCATTTTAGATTCTGAGAAGAGAACTTATGTTCTCTTCGAAGGGGAGCCTAGTCCCGAAGGGGAGGCTCCCACTCGGGCCGAGCGGGATGCGATTCAGAAGTGGAAGGATGATAATCTCCAAGCCCGTTGCCTTATGTTGGCTAACATGTCTCCGTACTTACAAAGGCAACATGAGGCCATGGAATTCGATTGGGAGATTCACGACCACTTAGAGCAACTTTACCGCCCTCATGAACGTGTTACAAGGTATAACACTTCAAAGGAATTGTTCCACTTAAGAATGAGGGAAGGTTCAAGTGTCCATGAATATGGACTCAAGTTTTTTGCCCTTACTGAGAAACTTGCCTCCATGGACATGCCACTGAAAGATGAGCTTTCAGTGGATTTGTTGCTAGCCTCGCTCCCACCATCATTCAACCCATTTGTCCTTAACTTCAACATGAATCATGCCGATGCTACTGTAGCTGAGCTGAATAGTCAGCTTGTGACTGCTGAAAGCACGATCAAGAAGGACAATAAGGTTTTGATGGTGAATGCTCCATCTTTCTCTTCTGGGTCTTCTAAAGGTAAGGGGCTAAGGGCAAGAAAGCCCAAAAGAAGAAGAAGAAACCCCTTAGGCCCACTGGTGGCGTTACGAATGGGAAGGCCCAAAAGAAGAAGCGTGATCAGAAAGAGGATGTTTGCTTTCATTGTGGCAAAACGGGACATTGGAGGAGGAACTGCCCAGAGTACAAGGCTACTCTAAAGAAAGGTCTCTTTCTCGTTGAAATAAATCTTTCTATTAATTTTAGTTCTTGGGTACTTAATACCGGTTGTGGAACTCATATCTGTAATGATGTACAGATGCTAAGTGATGTTCAACAACTCAAAGAAGGAGAATGTGTCTTGAAGATCGGCGATGGCTCAAATGTTGAAGCTCGAGCTTTAGGCACAATTAGATTAGATTTAGGTAGTTTTGAGTTAGTCTTAAATAAAGTCCTTTATGTACCGAGCATTATTCGTAATATAATTTCAGTTCCAATATTAGATTGTGAAGGTTATGAAACTTATATTAAGAATGGTAAATATTTTATCAAACGGAACAACTCTTCCGTTCACATCGGTACTCTAAGTAATGAACTTTATCTAACTCAAAATATCAATATTATGAATATACAACGAGAAACGAAGCGTAAGAGAGATGACAAAGTTTTAGCTCCCTTATGGCACGCTAGATTAGGACACATTTCCAAGAACAGAATTAGCAAGATAAACACTTTAGGATCATTCTCCGAAAATGATCTCAAAGAGTTGACTTCTTGCGAATCCTGTCTCAAAGGAAAGATGTCCAAAGCTCCTTTTAAAGGGACTGTGGAACGTGCCTCTAAGATTTTGGATTTGATCCATTCTGATGTTTGTGGACCGCTTAGTGTGAGCACTAGAAACAATCATCAGTATTTCATAACCTTTACCGAAGACTTTAGTCGATATGGTTATGCATACTTAATGAAGTAAAAATCTGAAGCTTTTGAGAAATTCTTAGAATTTCAAAAGGAGGTTGAGAACCAAACTGGTCACAAGATCAAAGCACTTCGATCTGATCGAGGAGGCGAGTATCTTAGTGAAGAATTCCTTAGTCATCTCAAAGATAATGGGATTATCTCTCAGTGGACTCCTCCGGGAACTCCTCAGCTTAATGGAGTTTCTGAGAGAAGGAATCGAACCCTACTTGATATGGTTCGTTCCATGATGAGTTTCACTGACTTACCACCTTCTTTCGGGGGTTATGCCCTAGAAAGTGCAGCAAAGATTTTGAATCTAGTCCCCTCTAAGTCAGTTCCTAAAAACGCCCTATGAAATGTGGCATGGTAAAATCCCTAGTTATTCTTACTTAAGAATTTGGGGTTGTCCTGCTTACGTGAAGAGGACAGTGGGAGATAAGTTAGAATCTCGTTCTACCTTATGCTACTTTGTAGGTTATCCTAAGGAATCCATAGGATACTACTTCTATGATCAATCTGAGCAAAAGGTATTTGTTTCCAGAAATGCCACTTTTCTTGAGGAACCGTTCCTTAAAGAAAAGAAAGGCAAGATCATAGAATTAGAAGAAGTACAAAGTGAACCCACGCCACCCATTGAAGAAGCGTCCCACTCTGATCAACCACAACCAATCACAAATTTCGATACACATGAAAATCCTCCTCTAAGGCGTTCTGAACGCACTCCTAGACAGCCGGAGAGATGGTATGGATTCTTCCATGAAATCTCTCAAAAGGATAATGATCCTTTAACATATGAGGAAGCACTTTCAAATTCTGACTCTGAACAGTGGATAGAAGCCATGAAATCCGAAATGGATTCTATGAACTCCAACCAAGTTTGGACCTTGGTAGATTTGCCTGATGGGGTCAAACCCATAGGTTGCAAATGGATCTTTAAGAGAAAGCTTGGAGTTGATGGAAGCATTGCAGCCTACAAAGCAAGGTTGGTTGCAAAAGGATTCACTCAAAGACCCGGTGTGGACTTTGATGAAACTTTTTAGCCAGTTGCAATGCAAAAGTCTATTCGGATCATGCTTGCCATTGCTGCATATTATGACTATGAGATATGGCAAATGGATGTGAAAACTGTCTTTCTCAATGGTGACATTGATAAAGACATTTATATGGAACAACCCATAGGTTTCACATTCAGTGGGAGTGAGCAAAAGGTTTGTAAACTCCAAAGATCAATCTATGGATTGAAACAGGCTCCTAGGAATTGGAACATTCGATTTGATGAATCAGTCAAAGCATTTGGCTTCATTCAAATTTTGAATGAATCTTGTGTGTATAGAAAGGAATTGGAGACCTCAGTGCAATTCTTAGTACTTTATGTTGATGACATCCTCCTTATTGGGAATTCGAAGGATGACATGAAAGTGACTAAGTTATGGTTATCGAACCAATTCAAGATGAAAGATCTTGGTGATGCGTCCTATATCCTTGGAATTAAAATCTATCGAGATAGTTCTAGAAGGTTAATAGGACTATCACAGTCGATGTACATTGACAAAGTATTGAAGAGATTCAATATGGAGTCAGCAAAGGTTAAGAACCTTCCTATGAGTGTAGGAACATGTCTTTCCAAGAAGATGTGCCCTAAGACTAACCTTGAGAAGGAAAGAATGACTCATACACCTTATGCATCAGCAATAGGTAGCATAATGTATGCAATGTTATGTACTCGACCGGATGTGGCTTATGCACTTAGTGTAACAAGTCGTTTCCAATCTGACCCTGGAGATGGTCACTGGGCTGCCGTGAAGAATATTCTTAAGTACTTGAAAAGTACTAAAGATTTATTCTTAGTTTACGGAGGTCAGAAAGATCTTACTGTCGAAGGATACTGCGATGCAAGCTTTGCATCTGACTTAGATGATTTTAAGTCATTGTCAGGATACATTTTCTGCCTAAACGGCGGAGCAGTGAGTTGGAAGAGTTCCAAGCAAACTACCACTGCAGATTCGACCACTGAGGCCGAATACTTGGCTGCAAATGATGCAGCTAAGGAAGGTGTTTGGATTAGAAACTTCATTCAAGAGTTGAATGTTGTTCCTAGCATGAAAGACTCCATTACTGTGTTTTGTGACAACACTGGGGCGGTTGCTCAAGCGAGAGAACCAAGATCTCACCAACGGACCAAGCACATTATGAGAAAGTATCACCTAATCCGTGATATTATCAAAAGAGGAGATGTGCAAATTGAGTGGTCGCATCAGCAGAGAACGTGGCAGATCCACTTACTAAACCCCTTAGTCGTGAAGCTTTCCAAGGTCATCTTCAGAAGATGGGACTTAGAGTAGCTTTAGAATGGCTTTGACGGGCAAGTGGGAGATTGTTAGGAATAGTGCCCTAGAAAGCCGATTGTATATCTGCTTTGTGCTTTTCCTTATTATAATCACAGACAATCTTTGAATGATATAACGAATAAAGGCAACACTTCTTTATATGCTCTTGTTTGGTATGCGATTACTTTATCTGTGCATGTATGAGAACTCTCCTAATCCTAATGACTTTAGGACTCTACCATTTAGGTGAAATGGTTCATGAAACGAGCCCTATATCACATAAGTCATGATTAGTAAAATACTCCAAGCCGATGAGTCCTACCGACAGTGGGAGTGTCAACCTGACTCCTCTAAGGCTTGCTTGTGGGATCATGCCCTTAAGAAGGACCACCTTGTTTCATGGAGGTGCAAAGTGTATAGTTGATACGTGTGTGATACATGAGGGTGCTTACTTTAATAAGTAAGTTCACTGAGGTGCCCCGTGTGAGAAGATTCCTAAATGGGAAAGGAAGTTTCTATTTCAGGAAATGGAAACTTCCGGATTGGGAAATATCTCACGAGTCATTGATGTGACTAATTGATCCTTAGACTTGAGGTTCCTTGTCACTTTATGAGTTAACTCTGTAGTCTTAGGTATAAGCTTTAAAGGGTGTCTCCTTAGACAACTGATTCAAGGCTTATGCTGGGGCTGCACAAGTGATTCATGAGAGTGAATGAGAATCAAGAAAGGACCTACACTTGCATTTGCTAGGTGATCTCTTATTGTGTAAGTCATTCATATGCCATATGGAGTCCTTGGCTAAGGCAGTAGATCAAAACATCTGATTCAAGGCTTATGCTGGGGCTGCACAAGTGATTCATGAGAGTGAATGAGAATCAAGAAAGGACCTACACTTGCATTTGCAAGGTGATCTCTTATTGTGTAAGTCATTCATATGCCATATGGAGTCCTTGGCCAAGGCAGTAGATCAAAACATCAAGAAAAGGGTTTCTTGGATTGAGATCAAATGGATATGAAAATGCACTTAGCTTTAAGACCGGATTATTAGGGTTCTGATTAGTCCCTTACCCTAGATCTTGGTTGAGAGATAGTAAGTAGGAGGATTGTATCTCACATGAATCAATGACTTAAAGGTTCTGTCGAATCCGAACATTCCAATTCAGCTAGGGGTTAAACATCTGTTGCTAGACTATAGTCGTTTAATCTGTGGACTGATTAATTAATTAGTGAATTAATTAATTAGGGTCACTGCTAATTGAATTGAGAACCTAGAGGGTCACACACAACAACTTGGTTACATGAGTTGAGGCTTTAAAATGATTAAACGAGTTAATCGGGCCAAGAGGGTTCCACACGTGTGGATCACATGAGTGACACGTGTCCTTGTGACACGTGTCCCACACGTGTGTGTGTATATATATATATATATATATATTGTATATATATATATTAAATAATTAAATGTGTTAATTATTTAATAGACTTTGGTTTAATTTTGAATTAAAAAGAAAGTCTAATTTTGGAGAAAATAAAATAGTTAATTAATTATGAATTAATTAAGGGAAAATATCAATTTTGGTCCCATGGTTTAAGCTCATTTTCGAGTTTGGTCCCACGTTTAGTGACTCAGTCAATTATGGTCCCAAACTTCTAAATTTTAATCAAAATTGGTCCTTTAATCTAATTTATGCTAAGTGTTAGACTATAGAAGCATGCGAAAAGTGAACCCCAACCATACAGTCTCCGTCCTTTCCCAACCTAAATCTAAAATCACCACTACGACACGGCCTCCGTCCTTTAATAATGTAAAATTTGTATTATTTTGTTTGTTATTATTTAGATTTTTTATATTTAAGGTTAGGAATTTAAATTTTTTTTTTTTTTTTGGTCGAAAGGGATTTAATTTGTTGTATTCATTCCAATTATTTTTTTACTATCACTTAATTGATTTTTAATGATACTAATACTTTTAATTTATAATTTTAATATTCACTAGGAAATTTATAGTTATTTTTTTATTCTAAGATGGGGAGTTCATTTTGTTACATTATTTCCTATTATTTTTGTTAGTATCACTTAATTGATTTTTAATAATATTTTTATTTTTAATTTATTATTTTAATATTTAATGTAAAATTTATATTAATTATTATTATTACTATTATTTATATTTTTGTTTATTTAAGATTGTCTATTTTTTTTAAATTTTAAAGGCTAGGGTATATTTTATAAATGTAAACTAAAATTGGGGTAAAATTATAATAAATTGATAATTGTCTAACCATGTGTGTTGATGTCACGTACATCTTTTATCGATAATCTAATAGAAAATAGATTAGAAGACCAATTTTGATTAAAATTTAGAAGTTTGGGACTATAATTGACTGAATCACTAAACGTGGGACCAAACTCGAAAATGAGCATAAACCATGGGACCAAAAATGATATTTTCCCATTAATTAATTAGATAAAAAAACAAGTTATTTATTTTAAATAAATAAAGTATAAAATTATCCAAAAATAGTTTGGATATTTTTAGCTTTCTTGAAAGTTGATTTGAATTTGAATTCAAAGTCAAAGTCAAATTACTTGATGATCAAGTAATAGGAGAGAGAGGGACCAAATCCTTACCCAACAAGGACTAGGTTCGGTCCTCCCCCTCCTATAAATAGGGGAGCTCGAGAGTAATTTTGATGATCTTTTGGTTCATGCGTTGAACACCTTCCCTTCTCCAAGATTAAATAAAACCCTAGGTTAAGCCTAAACACTAACTAGAGAACTAGCATCCTTACTAGTTAGATTGTGATCAAGTTGGTGGACTATCTCTAGAGAGCTTCAAGTTAGAAGTTTGAAGATTCGAGCTTTACCAAGGAGAGGGGATCAAGCCGCGAGAAGAGCGTTCTTGGGTGGCTTGAAACGCTTCAAGAAAGAATAAAAGAAAAGTAAGTTTCTTTTCTCTACGAATTTGGATACACGATTGCGAGTCCTAGTGTAGCACCCGAGAGCGAGGTACCACATCCCCCGCACCATGACCCGGCCCGTATATGAAATGGATTTCCATACACGTGCTGAATCATAGCGAACGGGGACACACACACACACACACTAAGCCAGGCGGGACTAGCCTATCACTTAAACCCCAATAACCACAACAATCAGAGTAGCAGAATAACATGAAATGCGGAAGTAATAAATCATATACCGTAGATTGAGCTATATGCTCTAGGTACCAACAGCTATATCATATATCGAGCTATATGCTCTATGTACCAACATTTATATCCACGAAAGTTAAAATTCAATACCATTACGCTCCCAAATCAATATTCAACATATACATGCCATCACGGCCCAAAACAACATTTATATACAATAATTAAAAGTGCGAGTATGCAAGTGTAACACCAAAATACTAGAGCTAGAAGCGAATGCAAGACCTATGACTCGTATTCCCGCCTAGCTCCCTTGACACCTACACAAAACAACTGAAAACCAAACGGGTTCAGTCCAAAAGGGACTGCTGGGTATAAAACAGAGCATAAATAGTATATATGACGATAATTAAACAATCACATGCAAGCTATAATCCCAAGTGAGGTTTTTCAAAGAATTTCCCAAGTGGGTGAATAACAATCATCAAAAGGGATTATAACGAATCATTAACATTAGGTCATTAGTGGCCCGGCGAGTGGGCGTGCATTATCTCCAACCAACACCTCGTGTAAAACATTTAAACATTCTTTCATTCAGTCTGTTCATGCATTTCAATCTTGTGTGCACATTCATTAACATTTACACCTTCTTTCTCCGGGTTGGTGGCGGGTTTGCAAGGCCCATCCACCCATTCATTGACCAAAAGGGGAACATGACTCCCCAGATGGCGCTCAGCGTCCATTCCTCGCTAACTCCTAACGAGGTCCGGTTACGCCGTTAATTGGTGGAACTAGTGTGAAGGATCACCGTCGGCCCATGCCTCCCCGGATAGCCACTCACACTAAGTCCCTGGGCCCCATTCGTGCATAACATTCATTCTTTCTTTCTCGCCAAAACATTAGGTAGGATTTAGAAATTAAGGCTTTACGTTGTAAACATTTACTCTATGAAAATGACTCTATATATATATATACATTTTGGTCGAAAACTTTTCATGTTAAGGGTATTTATAGGGTCATATAGCTAAGTAGAAGAAAAACCCACAAATACGAACCATTCAAGCAAATCAAGCAAGAAAAAGAGACTTCCCAAGGCTGCCAATTCAAATGACACGGCCGTGTTGAGTTTCAAAGGGAAATGGACACGGCCGTATCCGAGGTTAAAATCAGAAAAAAAAACAAAGTCGAGGGCTTGACACGGCCGTGTTGAGTTTTCAAAGGATTTGGACACGATCGTGTCCGATTTTCTGAAAATATTTTTCCAAAGCCGAGAGCCTAACACGGCCGTGTCCATTTTCAGTTCAAAGCTGACACGGCCGTTTTGAAAGAAATAACAGAGCATCAGCTCTGTTACGCGAGGGAAAATCTTAAGGACAATAGGGCAGCCATCAAGAAGCTCTCCAACAACACTTAGACATGATTTTAATCCATATTATTCATATACAACATGCAACTCAAGTAAAAATACAAGAAGACATGCTTGGAATTGGCCATAACATCATCAAAATCCATGATCAACACACATGGAGCTTCAAGCTCCTCCAATGGCATATCATGCCCTACTCATCCAACCCTAAATTTAAACATGTAAAAATGATATAAAGCTTACAAGAATCATTTATCAAGCATCAAATCTCATCTTAACTCATGGAAACCAAAGATCAAACCAAACCCTCAAATCATGCTCATATATTCAAACACATGAATCCTCAACTTCTATCATGCCTCACTTAGATGAAAATATAGAGGAGGAGATGGAGGTTCTAAATCACCAATTACCTTGGAAGAAGATGGAGGATTGGTTAAGCTTGAGCTCAAAGCTTGGAGGACCAAAAATGGAGGGTTTCTTGGTTTCTCTTCCTTGCTATTGCCTTGGCTGATTTTGATCGATCAAAAATGGGAAGAAAAGGGTAGGAAATGCTGATATCTAGTGGAGAAATGGGTAGGGTACGGGTTGGTCCAAGTCCGGTTCGTTTAAGAAAAGGTTCAAACAAGTTATAAAATCGGGTTATGGAACGGTTCGTTGTCGAATGTTCAAATGATATCAAAAAGGTACAAGGTCATGTTCACAGGACAGGTAACGTCGAAACAAGTTCAACGCCGGTTACGGATCTCGATTTCGAGGTCCGGAGCTCAAGATATCGCGAAAACCGTTCAGGGTTGCCTATTATACGAATAGGTCCCTAAACTTTCAAAAAGTGGCAATTAAGCCCAAACTCAATTTCCAATTGAGTCCAAAACATTCAAATACATTACAATTAAATCCACGGATTACACGAAACACGTAATTTCATTCAGTTAGCACCATAATCACAAAATTCACATTTTCACAAGTTCGATCACATAGTCATAGCTCACATAGACACTCATAAGAAATTTTAAACAAATCAATCAAATTATAAACAAATTCAATTAACAAAATAGAATATAAAATCATATAATTAAATATAAATGCGCACGTAACACTTACCTGCATGTGTGAAAACTCGGGCCGTCACACCTAGGTCCTTTTGTTGGAAAATTTTTAAATTTCCGCTGCTTTTCTGATTCCGTTTTCCAACATTAATGTAAAAGAACACCAAAATTATTGGGCTTTGCAAAATCATCTTAAACACAGCCCATGTCAAGGCTTCAAATCATATCCATATACCATGCCACTTCACAATTTCATGCATACCACATACTAACAGTTCATTATCATATCAAACATCAATATTTCCAACATATGCACATTATCGATCTATTCATTCATAATAATAATAAAAAGAGAGATAAAGTAAGATGTTACTTATCGAGTGACGTTTCATTCCCTTTTTTTTTCAAGAATAGAATTTCCTTAAGTTTTGGATGTTTTGCACTCGTGGGAGTACTCCATTGGCTGTATTCTCGGATGAGCGTTCTTCCCCTTATCATCTTCATCGTACTCCATCAGCCTTTTGTGTCCGTCGCTCCTGGTTCTCTGTTTACTTTCTTCTTAATTCCTATTGTTGGCTCTTTCTTTGGCCATATTGATTAAGTGATCCTTTATCAAGATGATAAGAAAACGGGGCTAGGAAGCTTGTTTGGCTGCTCGTCAGGCAGGGAAGACTCCGCTTCATTCCTGCCTGCTGGCAGGAAAGTGCTTACAACTTTTCAGCTCAAGGTTGTTCTAGCTTGTCTTGGGGGCTCGCAGGGCGACATCGTCCTTTTTGAGTGCACCCTATCAGGGTTGTTCCCTTCTATTTCAGCGCTTACACCTCCTTGCAGGTTAACGTTAGATTTGGTGCTGACGCTACCTGTTGGTTGGTTCGGTCCCAACCCTACTTGAATGATAAGAGGGAGTTGTGTGGAACCTTCCTCCTTTCTTGGCTAGGGGTGGATGTTCGGGTCGGGGAATTCGGGACCCGTCCCGACCCGATTGGGTATTTTTCGATTGGGACGGGGAAATCGGGGTTTTCAATTTTTGGGACGGGTACCCAATCCCGATCAAAAATTTCGGGATCGGGATTCAAATTGCTACCCGATCGGGGAATTTAGGTACATTAAAAAAATTATATGTATTACATATATTATATATTTAATATGTAATAACTTATTTGATAATAATACCTGTATTTATGAAGTTAATATTTAATATACTGACTAATATTGCTTTCCGACAATATTTGATAATAATACCTGTATTTATGAAGTTAATATTTAATATACTTAAGAAGTTATGTACAATATTTTATCATAGTTTCGTATTAAGTAATATTTATTTTTTAAAAAGTTTAGCCCTTGTTGCAAGCTTTGAAAGAAGTTATATGTTGTTGCTTTTTAAGTTTAAAATTGATGGATAATAAATTAATAATTAATGAATTATTGCTTTTTGAGATTTAAAATTGTTATATCAATTACTATATATGATATATGTAATATACCGACCGATTGTTGTTTTTTAAGTTTTAAAAATTAAAATCATAGATTCTGACTTCTGTAATGGGAAATTAGGTATGGGGCATTGTAATGTTTAATATCCTATGCATTTTAATTTCAATGAAATTGGAAAATGAAAAGTAAAGCTATGTAATTGGAAGTTTGAAAATTAAAAAAAAATCAATAAATCAAAAAATGGCGGGCTCCCCGATCCCTTCCCAAAAAAGTCAATCGGATACCCGACTTTTTTGGGCTGGACCGGGATCCACTTTTTTCACCCCGATCCCGAATTTCGATTTTCCCGGCCCGTCCCCACCCCTATTCTTGGTCTTGGTTGAATGTCGTTCGCGCCTGGGTATCTGGACTGCTTCCTCCACCTTCCTGGAAAATCAGCACAGGTGGTGCTTGCACCTAGGTAGTAGGAGGGATTAGACTATCTCCACCTGACTGGGACGCTCTAGCTGGAAGAAGGGTGTCTTTTTCTGTTTTTTCAGTGTTCTCAAGCTTCTCTAATGGTGAAAGGTTTGAATTCGTATGCTTCGTGACCTGCCCTGAAACATTTGTCCTTGCTGGCAGTCCTGGTAGCAGCCCCGCCAGCGGTCCTTACCTGCCAACCTGCTACTCTTAATGGGACGACTCCCCCTGTGCGCTATGTTCTTCAGTGAACAGTTTCCCTGTCAATATCGGGAGGGCGCCCTCAGGTCTCCTCTCTGAGCCTTAACACTTGGACCGTTATTTCTTCATGATCCAGCAGCAGCGTTGTTTTGCACGTCCTGGTTACTTGGCGTTCCAGCGACCAAGAACTCTTCCACATCCTGATTAGTCAGTTTCCGACTGCCACGAGGCTCTGCATGTTTTGGGCATTTAGCATTCCGGTAACCAAGAGGTTTTTCTCGTCCTGCCTGGTCAGCGTTCCTACAGCTATGAGGTTGTGCACATCCTGGCAGCGTCCTTGCAGCCGCACGACTCAGCATTTCCTGGCAATCCAGCGTTCCGGCGGTTGCAAAGTTATGTTTCCGGAAGTTTTATTGATGGTTATTGAAGAAATACACAAGAAATTCTAAGAGCACAATGACAATATAAGGATACGTTAGTCAAAGATCAATTAGCCTTTTCCCTAAGGTTTTCTCTCCCTTTTTATAGCCTTTAGTTTGTTAGGAGTTGAGAAAAAGGTGGGGAGGTTATCCCCATTACTTTGAATTTAAATCTCTTCTTATCCCCCACTCTTCTCAATCACTTAGAATGTGCCCTAGATAAGTGGGGGCAGGCTGAACTCGTGTGGGTCAAATTCTCGACCCAATCGGGCAATTGGGTCAAAACATCCTATTGTTAATCTGCAATGTATACGCTCCTGTTGGAAGGTAGACCGTTACTGCCTACTACTTAGCCAAAGTTTGGACTTTTTGGGTCTTTTCATGGGTTGGGCCATAACTATTTTTAGGGTACATCACCATTGAAGTGCTATCCCTCAGAAATGTAATTTTCAGTTCCTTCTTAATAACGTTAAACACGTTCAACAAATTATAAAAGTATCATCAGTGACAATACGCAAAAGAATTGGAATGATGTCTGAATTTTGAAGGAAATTGATCTTCCTCGACTACAATGATGAACCATAATTTGTGACCACCAAATACTATAAGAAAACATACGGACTTCAAGAGAAATTTTACGAATAACCCGAGATATTTATTCGAAAATTATTATATTTAGCCCTATCAATGCTCTTCATATGAATGCGAATTCCTGCTGACGGACGAGAATCACGCTGATGCCCATCATCTTTATCTGGATGTCTGGGCGCCTCTACAAGAGGCCAGGTGGGGGTTCCTAGAGGTTTGATTAGCATGAGGGTTATGATATTTATGTCGACCTTATTTCTTATTTTTTCATCAATTTGACTGCTAGTAGCTTGTTCAGTTTTCATAGTAATTTTGCCTGTGTGAGACTTGATGTTATGTATTTTCATGGCATTCGAGCGTTAATAGCCTTGAAAATTCTTGAATCATGAACATTTGTATCTCGTTTCATTTTACACAACCATCACATTCTCACATGACATTGCATTCTATCCTGTGTGTTTTTGGAATTTTCAGCCTTTTATTTTGATCCTCTTTTATTGATTTGATTTAATATTAAGTCAAGCAATTTATTTCGACCATTTTTGCACATTTCTCATACTATATTGGCACGCAAATAAACTCAAGGGTTTATGGAAATTGGGAAAGACATTGAGGAATAAGTCCTAGTGGATATATATAAGGCAAGTCGATGGCTTAGTAATAATTAGTATTTATATTTACAAATAAATTGATAATAAATTTGAATTTCATCAAAAATAATTGAGAACTAATAATAATTTTCTTTAAAACAGTCCAATTAAAAGACCCGATTCTCATTTGTGGTAATTAGCAACCAAATTCACTTAAAAAAAATTCCATAATGCTATTATCTTTTAGCATATCACCTATTCAATTGTCTTTACAGAATTACGGGTATAATGGAGTACTTCAGATGGATTAAATTTTTTCCTCACAACTAAAGTGCTTTTGCTTTTGCTTTTGCTCTCGTCTGGGCACATTTTCCGACTTAATTTTTTGCCCCTCATGTTTATTAATCTCTATTGCACTCTGACGCAGGGACACAAACACAATTATACATACACATTACAATTGACATATATATTTTTTGAATTTCTCAAATGATAAGTTTTCACCAAATATCCGACAAATACAATCTGAATATGATGAAATAATATTTTTCAAAATAACATTAAATTAGAAATTATACAATACTCCTTAAATAATTTGTGATGCATTCTTTGAATCAATTTCCGCTTTTTTACCTTAGATTTGGCCTTTGGCAGCTGATTAGGGCATAATAAATTAATTTAAGGAAAGTTAAAATGCCTCGCACTATTGCAGCAGTGACAATGATCAGTCATTTTAGAATAAGCAAACGTTGGCAACTTTGGCCAATTTTTTATGATATCTTGAATACAAAAGTTTAAACCCATTTGAGGAAAGTAAAAATAGTAAAATTTTGGAGATATTATTCTTAAATATTAATTTATT
Source organism: Lantana camara (assembly GCA_037501455.1). Lineage (NCBI taxonomy): Eukaryota > Viridiplantae > Streptophyta > Magnoliopsida > Lamiales > Verbenaceae > Lantana > Lantana camara. The sequence continues at coordinate 19,341,109 of CM074863.1, read as the reverse complement.
ATATTTGAATTTTGTTTTAAAGATAATATTTAAGCAAGAAAGGCCAGTGCTAAGAACAATTCATGGCTGACATGGCATCATCACAGCCAGGTAGAGTGCATTTTTCGCACTAATAAGATGCTCCCTAATTCTAACCATACAAATGAAAGATAATTACCACCATATATTAATGTTTTAACAACAAGATTGGAAAATATTAAAAGAAAAAGAGATTTTCACATCTACACTTTATTGGAGATAGGATAGTTATAGCTCATTAATATTTAGATGAAAAAATTACAAATCCTTTTTTACGAGTTCAAAAGTAACAAATTGTCTAATGTAATTAGGGTTTAGATCAATATACAAGTGAAGTTATGTTCATGTAACCTTAACTGAAATTATAAATAAATGAGGAACCAAGCTACTTAAAATTTTCATTTAAGGGGAGATAAATTTTCTGAAATATTTATATCGAGTTTCTCTAATAAAATAATTTTTTTATTTTTTTAAAATTTTATTATTATTAAATTCAGAGGAACAAATAATTTGCCGACTATTTATCCAAATTTTAAAATGTTTCAAGTTGTTATTTGAATTGTGATAAAATTTTAAATTGTCATCTCAAGCCATTTGGATGTCATCTATACTATAATATATAGGAAGGGTGTATTTTGACCTAATTAAATCAATTTTGACCGAATACTAATTTTCAAGAATTTTATTTTTTTTAATTGCTAAATCATTTTAATGGTAAATTATTTTACATTAATTGCAATCGTAATTTTATTTTCTAAATAATTCAAATCTAATCTTAATTATATTCAAAATTAATTTTTAAATCTAGCGTATAATGTCTAAATTTAGATTTTAAACAATATATATATAAAATAACTATATTCAAAAATAATTTGTAAATCTAATTTTCAAAACCCGAAAAAGGAGCACATTGATTGCTAAATTTTCATATTCATCATTGATACTATTATAGAGTTGCCCATAATAAAGGATTTTAGTTTGCAAATAAATAAATAAATGAAAATCCCTTAATATATTTTCTAATTAAATTTTTCTCTAATTAGTTTTAAAATGGATTAAATTTCCTCTATAAATTCTATCATCACGTTCAAAATTATATGAGTTAGAGTTCCACTTCATGGTCAAGCAGAAGAAATTTTATGAAGAAAAATGAGACCATTTCAAATGTGAGAATGTTTTGTTAATTTTTTTAATTAAATTTATTTTTTGTTTTGTTTTTGTTATTTGTATTGTTTTTTTAATTATTCATTATTTTTTTATGATGTTTTGTTGATATTTTGGTTTGTGAATTTTCTTACACTTTTTATTCGATTCATAAATTTAGTATTTAATTTAGTTATGTTTTATGTTTTAATCTGTTTCATTGATAGTTTTCTTTTTTGTTTTTAAAACACACCCCAAGTGGTAAGAAGAATTCGAACCCGGGTCTTTGTCTTTAAAAAAAAAAACACACAAATCACTTAATCTATTTCGTTGATAGTTCTTTTAGTTTTATTTAAAAAGCATTTTTAATTAAATTTGATGAATTTAGATATATAATTTATTTTATTTTTATTTGAATTGTTATACTTTAAATATTTTTACTTCTTAATGTCATATTTTGTAACCTTAATTCTTAGTTCTATATTTTTTTTAAAGTTTTAATATATTTTATAATTTCAATTTATTAACTTATTTTTTCTTCGTATATTTCCGTAAAATTATGCATTGTTTATTAAATTTGAAGTAATTTATAATTTTCACCATAATGTCATTTTCTTGGTAATGCGATTTTTTTTTTTAATTTTCATTTTCATTTCTTTCATTTATTCTTCATATTTCGTTTATTAAACAGATAATTTTTGTATTTAATTCAATTATTTATTATTTGTTATACATGTTTTGTTTTATTTTTTGATTTGTAAATCTTCTTTAAAATAATTTTTTATTCGATTATTAAATTAACTATTTATATCGACAGGTTCATGTTTTAATTTGTTTTTTTGATAGTTTTTTTTTGGGGGGTTTTGATGTTTTGGTAATTTTTATTTAAATAATGCTTTCTTCTTCAATTTGAGGAATATAAATAATTCATTTTATTTTTATTTGAATTATCATACTTTAAATTATTCAAATTCTTACTATCATTTTATGCTTCAATATATTTATTGGTAATTTTTAATTTATTAACTAATTTTATTTCTTTATACAATTCTTAAGAATTATTGCATTATCTTTTTTTTTTAATTGTATTAAAATTATTTATAATTTACGTGATTTTCAAAATGTCTTTTTCCTTTGAAATCTGGTATTTTTATGTTCATTTTCTCTCTTTTTATTTATTTTTCATTTAGTTCATTGAAAAGTAATTTATTTAGTTAATTGATAACATATATTTATTTTTATATTGATATACTATTAAATAATAAGTACGCATTCATTTCTATTATTAGTTATTTATATTTGTGTATAAAATAATATTTTTATAAAATTAATATATATGTAGGTATTGATATGGATATTGTCTACAGCGATAAGTTTATTAACAAAATAAAAATTGGATTTGAAAGTAAATCATATAGTCTTTTTTACTAAACATGTTTGCATAGATTATTTTTTTATCCTTCAAGCTGAATAAAATTATACGAAACTATTATAGTTTATAACAATCATATTTAATATTATAAATTATATATTATATTACTAAAACCGTACATAGCACGGGGTATAGATTAGTTTAAAAGTATGACAGGGCAAAATTTGCTTTCTTTTGATCTCCATAAGTGTTTCTTTTTTTTATTTATAATTAATCCGATGGTGGCGGGAACTGTTTTTGGTGCAAAATGAATCCGGTTTTGATATTGAGATATATATATATATATATATATGGAAAGTACCGTGGGTAAATAAAACATTTTTATTAGGTTAATTATGGTCGACGTTATCTTCCATGCCCATAATAGGTCCAAATTATGATTATTAATTAATTGACACGTATATGAATATATATTACATTATCATCTGTAATAAATATAACAATCTGGCATCAATGCCCTTTCTTAGATGGGCTCGTGTATCTGTGTTTAGAAGATTATACGAAGTAATTAAATATTATTTTGTCATTAAAAATTTTAGGGAAAAAGCGATCAAACCCTATCACCTATGAATACCAACATGATCATACAAATACAATATGACACAATATAATAATACATATTTAACTTTTTAAAAAAAATTCACGTGAGAAATGACAAGAATATCCGATATAATATGATATCGCAAAATAATATTTTTAAAATCTCTGTGTATTAAAGGTCAAATCACAAATTTTTAGGAGAAAATCATACATAGTTAAGTTTAAGACGAAAACAAATCGAGTTAGTCATAAATTTTAAGGAGAAAATCATACATAGTTAAGTGAGTATTAGATAATCTTCCGCTCTAATGTACACACTTTCGAAAATCTATCATAAAGTGTTAGATTAAAAGAAAAAATAAATAAAATCTATGTTGGACACGTTTGGGGGGTGTGCCCAAACGACTTAGACACATCGGTTCATTTATATTTATCTATATCTACTTTAATGTACTTTTTTTTTCTGATTTTTGTAAAATTTAGGGATTTTATTAATTTTAATGATTGGAAAATGAAAAAAAAAAAAAATCAATCTCACTAATATTTTCTAAACATGTTTTTTATGTTTTGAGACAAAAGCATGGGGCAGTTTGAAATAACTGCCCATCAGTTTGGAGTATTTTTACTTTACTTCTTATGAAATTATATAACATAATAGGATATAAATACTGCATTAGAATATTTTAGTACTACATTTTGTATACAATATATTTTGAGAGATATTTTAAGTACTACATTATACAAAAATTATACGACATTTTACCAAAATAGGGAGTTAAGTAAAAATATGATGTCAAATTGAATATTTATCCCAAATTACCCGCAAAAAGATTCAATAACTTCAAAATATGTCAATTTAATAATAAATTATGCCGGAAACCGCTCAATCATTATTGAGGCCAGCTTACGTGGCACCAAATTAATGATATGATATTAATACCCTTGCCACATCATCTCCTTTAACATATGATTCATTATTTTCTATTTAGTTATAATATATTTGATGGTTCTGGAAATGGGTTCCTAATATGCAACCAATCACTTTAGAATTTGTATTAGGAATGGAAGACCATCACAGACTTAGAGCTTCAGGAACTGGGTTTCCAATTGAGCGTGGGTTCTTCCAGCTAGGATAACACCAGGAAAGAAAATGCAGTAAGGGTGCGGAAAATGGTGAAGTGTGCAGAGCTTGGAATGAATATGCAGCAATGGAGAAGATGTCCAGTTGTGTGTTTCAGTGTAGAAGATGACTTGGGGATGAAGGAGTGAAAATCCCCATATTTATACGTTGAGGACATGGGTATTTTAGTAATAGTGACCAAGTGGTCCCAATCCCAGTATTGCCCTAGACACGTGGTGGTTTGTGATGGTGTGAAAGTGACATTCCGAAAAGTTAGGGGAGTATCAGGTGGTGCGCGCATTACCTGGTGTCAGAGGCAGTTACAGAGCGGCAACACTAGCGCTAGGAGGCTCAAGATCTACCATGCAGGCGTACGGATGCCTGAGAGGGTCTCAATGATGACCTCACCCGAGCGTTTGTGACGCTCGAAGGGATGCACGAGAGGGGTTCCTCTGGCAGATCATCCACGAGCGTCAACTATTCGAGCATGAGACAGTAAGAACCCTCGCGAAGTGTTTCTTTGAGGGAAAGGGGGTAGGTCTTGGGGGACCATACCCCGAGCGCCAACGGGGTTTGAGTGGACAGATCCCCCTCTCGAGAAGTGGGTCGAGGCGCATGGGCTTGGATCAACGAGGCTAATAAGTGAAGGGGCTGGGTTATCTCACGAGCCCAGTAATGCGAGCGTCCAAGCTCTAGGGTCTTCAGATGATGACACGTGTACTGCTCGGATTCGAGCGTGATTTGGTCCCATCAATATTTATATATTATTAATAAATATAATGAAATTATTATACTTTAATTTTTAAATTAAAAATTAGTTAATTGATTAATTAATTCCATGTAATCAGGTATTAATATAAAAAAGAATTTACAAATATTTGTGAAAGAAACTCTTTCTTTATTTTTTGTCCAATCATGACCAAATTAGTTAAAATGGAACCAAAATTTCTGTTTGGCCGAAATCGACCGAATGCAACACTCCTAATTAGGACCAAACTAAACTACCCAAACTAAAATGGCAAGATATAAATATACGTCTGTCTAAAGTTAAATATTAAGAACTATAAACGCTCACCCTAATAATTATGACGACACAACTCTATATTACTAAATTATAAGAAACGTTAACTACTGAATATATTTATTTAATTGAATTATTCAATAAAATAATAGAAATTATTTTCTCAAAAAGTATATATAATGTAATTTATTCACCGATGATTTTCACATTATTACTTCATTATTTTCTATGAATAATATATATTTCTTTTTCTAGAGGCACTTACGGTAGCTCCAATTGGAAATATGTTAATTGGAATTATATATTTTTGGCAACCTTTTTTTTTTTTTTTAAACCGGTCCTCAAAGTCGAACTAGGGAGTGTCCCTTCAAAAAGGAATAAAAAGGTAATTTTTGGACGGCATTTTAATATTGCCTAAACCTTGACAACATATAATTAATTGTGATCAATTAAAACCTGGACATGGTACATCAATCATGACTTTGTGATATTATTTTACTTCCACCAACTAAAGTTTATAAGATCACCTTTCTCCATGCCAAATTTTAGCGTAAATCCTATTCGATTCAATTTCAATTAATTATATATTGTGTATATGTATTGTAGTTGTTATAATTTAGATGAATATTTTTTATAAAATTAATATCAATCACATAATAAATATGAAATACTTACTCATCTTTTAGTATAATAATTTAACTGAGTTAAATTCAAATTACATTACACTTGGCCCTTACACCATTTTGGCTCTCATTTCTCATAATGCAGAGAACACAACGCACTATATTCTCATGCCATTTTGATTTTTAGAGTGATTTATGCTCTATCTAAGTATATTATATTTAATTAGTAACTGATCACTCGATTTAAAATTATACCCTAAATATATGAAAAATATAAATCATCCATCAAATAATTTGATTGAGTTAAGTTCAACTTAAAATTTTCATTTAAAACTTAAATTACTAGAGTATATATGGCTCTTCCACCGACTTCGTTATCACTATTCTTTTCAAAACTATCAGATGATTTACCGTATTTAGCAAGTTCTAATTAGTATTATTTTAAAATAAATACGGAATAAAACCTTTTAATATGGGACAAGCTAAGCGCAAAATAGTTTTTAAATGCCACCAAATCATTAGAGAAGTGTAACTTGAAGCACATAATTCCTAAATAATAATTAGGACTTAACGCTTGAATTCTCACGTGATATATCATTTTGGTCAGTTATATATGAGGCAGGACCTCGACACAAACCCTACAATTTTGTTAGCGGATATCTAAAAAAAACTCATAAATAATAATAGTTCGTGTCATCAACTTGCCATAATTTTCTTAAGCAGAACTTCTTGTAATTTCAGTTACAAAATACACGGTATTGTTTCTTGACAAATATTCGCGGTCACTGAATTTTTCTATGTACAATTTAAAAAACATTGATAATTGATGAATATTAGGGTAATAACGTCGATGTATTATGAGTTTTAGTCTAATTATACAAATTTCACATTATATAACTTCTCAAATATCTGGCGAAATTTAATTGTGTGATTAATAAGTCGGAACCCAGCGGTGGAGACCGGAGAGTCTCATATTGAAATATTTAAATTATTAAATGTGATCAATATTGCAATATTCTGTTTTGGTAGGGATAATATTAGGAACATCTAGTTTATTGAACCGATAGCACCACTAACTTATGTCTTTGGTATAGAAAGAATAAAGAAATTGGTCCACACAGGCTGACAACCAACGCACAAATTCATATATATTTCACTTTCTTCTTCAGAGTCTATTGGATGCGTTGGAAAAATATTCATCATTTTCTTCAAATATTTTAGAAGTGGAAATATATATATATCTAGTGTTAAGATAGATAATATATATACATATACATACATACATATATATATTTCATTTTTCTAAAAAAAAGATATGTTTTTATTTTCACTCCTGTATTTTATATTTGATCAAACATTAAGTTGATTTTACAACAAAAAGATTAGCATATTTTTATCTACAAATTTAAAGTCAAACTTCATCTAGAATAGACAAACGGCTCTGATGATATTTTCAAAGTAATTATGACTAATTTGTAACTTTATTATTAAAACACAAAGTTCTTAAGCTATTAATTGCCTTTGTTATATTAAGGCTAAATATGAAGTAGATTAATTTGCATGTATGAATATAAATTAGATTTACTATTAAATGTCATGTAAATATATATAAGTCGCATTCGCATATATGTAATTTTTATTTAAAGACGATCAACATATATTTGGATTAAAGCGAATAAATTTAAATTTAAGTGTATTTTAATTGATTTTTGTGCATTAATTAAACTCGCATATTGTTTTAACTTAGAAAGTTAGAATGTTTCCTTATTACCATTGAATTTTAATAGAGAAATAAAGAAAGAACTTAAAGTTGTATTTGGAGTATATATAATTATATAACATATAATCATGAGGGTACGTATGGTTCAATAAAACAACTAATTTTTAACTAAATGTAAGGGTTTTGAATTCTGAATTTGGATGTGGACTAATTTTAGATCACGTAATCCAATCTTTATTTTACATTTGATATTAATGTCACATGTAGCATACCTGTATAAGTTATAAGTGCAAAATGTACCTATTTTGCCCAAATACAAATATCATTACTTGTTAGACCATAATTTAACACCTAATTTTAATAATATTTCAATATTCATTTATATAAATAGGCTTAATAGCATTTTTGTTCCTTTAACTAATGTCACATAGCAATTTTAGTCCAAACCTCTTTACAATTACCAATAAAGTATTATAACTAATAATTTTTTGCAATTTTAGTCCCTATTTTGCTGGAAAATTTTGAATTGACCAGAAATTGCCATGTGACATTTAAACTTGGGAGTATATTTTATTAAATTGCCATGTGCTACTTGACATGTAAGTTCTACAAAAAGGAACCATAATGTTAAGGCACGTAAAGAAGAAAAGATGGGAATTGTATTCATTGTTGTACCAACTCAGTACAAGGAGAGAAATATTTAACCTAATAATCCCTACAAGTCAGGGATTAGGGTATCTCATATAAAAGGAAAACTCTCCTAATTTACAGTCTATTTCCTAACACTCCCCCTCAAGCTATGTAATCGGATTCCCGATTCTTAGCTTGTCCAAAGTTGTCTTGAATATGTGCTCGGTAACAGCTTTTGTGAGAATGTCAGCTAGCTGGTCTTCAGACCTTACGAACGGAAGCTCAATGGTGCCATCTTCAATCTTCTCCTTTATGAAGTGCCTATCAACTTCCACATGCTTAGTTCTATCATGCTGCACAGGGTTCTCAGAAATACTGATTGCAGCCTTATTGTCACATTTTAACCGCCCGGGCTCTTCTGGAGTCATCCCAATTTCTGCCATTAGTTTCCTTAGCCAGATGATTTCGGTTACAGCCTTTGCAATCCCCCTGAATTCTGCTTCGGCGCTGGAAAGAGCTACGACTTTCTGCTTCTTACTCCTCCATGTTACCACATTTCCTCCGACAAGAGTAAAGAATCCTGAGGTGGACCGTCTGTCATTCGGGTTGCCAGCCCAATCAGCGTCAGTGTAAGCCTCAATCTTCAAGTGTCCATGCCTGCCAAACATGATCCCACTCCCTATGGAGCCTTTTAAGTACCTAATTATCCTTATCACTGCTTCCATATGGGCCTTCTGAGGTTGGTGCATGAATTGACTGACTATTCCTACAGCATAGGCGATGTCCGGCCTAGTGTGGGATAGGTAAATCAGTTTCCCAACCAACCGCTGATATCGTTCTCTTTCCACTAGCTTTCCATCCTCATTTATCCTGAATCGGTGGTTTATCTGAATTGGAGTATCCACTGGTTTGCAGTCTAGTAGCCCGGTCTCTGCTAAAAGATCTAGAACATACTTCTTTTGTGAAATAAAAATTCCTTGTTTGGATCGCATCACTTCTATCCCTAAGAAGTATTTCAGACCCCCTAGATCCTTCATCTCAAATTCCTTGAACAAATTCTCTTTAAGCTGCTCTATTTCCTCCTTATCACTTCCGGTGATGATCATATCATCCACATAGATGATCAGACAAGTTATCATGCCTTCCCGGTTCTTTAGAAATAGGGTGTGATCTGAGTTGCTTTGTCTGTATCCGTACTTTCTCATAGCTACAGTGAACCTTCCGAACCACGCACGCGGGGATTGTTTAAGCCCATACAATGCCTTTTTTAACCTGCAGACCTCATTTGTTCCGAAATTATCTGAGAAGCCTGGAGGAGCCTCCATATATACCTCGTCTGTTAGTTCCCCGTGCAGGAACGCATTCTTTACATCGAACTGATGTAATGGCCAATCCTGGTTAGCTGCCACTGAGAGAAGAACCCGCACCGTATCAAGTTTTGCTACTGGAGAGAACGCTGTAGCCTTTTCAGACAGGTTTATGAAGTGCCTATCAACTTCATAAGAATGCTGTAGCCTTTTCAGACAGGTTTCCCTTTACAATATTACCCACAGGGTATCTAGAAGACCGTGGTCTATGTTCAGGTGAATATCTTTGTGGGGGAACTCCCCTGGTACTTCTTTGTGGCAGCACATATTGGTGATCTTCTTCTGTAACACCTGTGACAGGGTTAACTGTATCTAGAACAACGGATTCAGAAATTGAAGAAGAAGGCATCGAGTCGGTTACCTCAACTTGGACATCATGCGGAGGCGGACAATTGGTGGTGGTACTGAGCTCGGTGATGCCTGGGACGGAGGATGGAAGAAGACCAGTATCAATAAGAAGACCATTATCGGAGTTAACTGAGTCACTGAGCCAGCATAGAGAGTCACTCGGACACTCCCCCTGAGCTCGATGCTGGGTATGAAAGTAGTACTCTGTTTCCAAGAACTCGCAGTCCATAGTCACATGAAGGCGTCGAGTGGTGGGGTTATAGCATCGATACCCCTTCTGATGAGGGGCGTAACCAACAAAGACACACTTGACGGCGCATGGTTCTAGTTTTGTTCTTCCGGCTTTGGGAATATGTACAAAGACGGAACATCCAAAGATCCGTGGTGGCATAGTGAGGGATGGTGGAATATCAGCTTGGGTTTGGAAGACAGAGAGAGGGGTTTGGTGGGATAGTATTTTTGTGGGTAGTCTATTGGTGAGGTAGGTGGCAGTGGCTACTGCTTCGGGCCAGAAATGCTGTGGGACTTTTGATTCTGTGAGCAGGGCTCGGGTCATCTCGAGAAGGGTTCTGTTCTTTCGTTCGACAACTCCATTCTGTTGGGGTGTGTTTGGGCAAGTGGTTTGGTGGATAATACCTTGTTTGGTTGTGAATTCTTTCATTTGCTGGTTAACATACTCTCGGCCATTGTCTGACCGGAGTACTTTGATTTTCCGGTTGAACTGAGTTTGAACCATGGTAGAGAATGCTATAAAAGTGTCACAGACCTCTGATTTGTGCTGAAGAAAGTATATCCATGTCATACGGGAAAAATCATCAATAAACAGCACAAAATAACGAAACCGATTGTTATTAGTAACCGGGGCCGGTCCCCAAACATCCGAATGCACTAAAGAAAAAACAGAATCAACCCGAGTGTTTATCGGTTTAAAAGTGGTTCTATGACTCTTTGCAATAGAACAAGTCTGACATGACAAATTTAAATGCTGATTATTCTGAAAAAGTGAGGGAAACAATAATCTCAGATACCCAACAGAGGGATGTCCAAGTCGCCTGTGCCAAAGCCAAACTTGTGTATCTGCAGTACCCTTTGATAAGAGACTTCGAGAGGGGTGTTCCAACTCATCCACGTAATACAGTCCGTCCCGCTCAGTACCACGCCCAATTATCTCCTTCGTATGAATGTCCTGTATCAGGCAAAAACGAGGATATATCAGGACCACGCAATCTAATTCACTTGTTACATGACTTAGAGATAACAATTTATAAGACAAGGACGGAACATAGAGGCAATTTCTCAATTTCAATCGTGGTGTTATATGGATTGTCCCTTCCCCCTTGACTTCCATTAGACCCCCATTAGCAGTTTGAATAGTAGATGTTTTCAGAGTGGTGGGTTCAAGTATATCAGAGGGGTCATATGTCATAGTATCTGTAGCCCCGCAATCAAAAACCCATTGTGATGATCTTCTAGGGTTGTTTTGTGAGGTGTCAAGAATAGAGGGGCCACTTTGCATATTATGAAATAATTGGGGCTGATTTGTGAATAGGGACAAAGGGGGGCTTTTAACTAAAAACAGCCTAGGGTTTGAGTCATTTGACTCAAACCCTTTACCTCCTATGATGTCTGTGTGTGGGGCGACGGCTGAAGCTCCAGCGGCGGCGGATGTTCCAGCTGCGGCAGCGATGTTGGCCCGCCGTTCTCCCGTTGTTCCTGCTGTTCCAGACGCCGTCACACCGGCGTCTCTTGGGTAGATGACGCCTGTGACGGCGTCGCCTCCTCCATTCACCGTTGCCCAGCCGCGATTCTGAGGATCTACGGCGGCGTTCGCTCGCCGCGGCCCACCACCGGCTGCGCGAGTTTTCTCCTTCTTGTTCCCTTCCCACCAGTCGGGAAATCCGATTAATTCGAAGCAACCTTCTTTCGTGTGCCTGGGTTTTCCACAGTGAGAGCACTGTAGCTCTGATTTATCCTCTTGCGGTGGGTTTCTCCGGCTATCGGTGCGCCTGTTCCCCTCTGGTTTCCGACCATTTCTGCCACCTTTCACCACCAGTCCAGTCCCAATGCCCGGTGATGAGAGACCTCCTTCGCCATCGGTTGCCGTCTGTAGGATTTGAAGACGGGCAGCCTCCCTCCGGATGGTGGCATAGGCGGTCTCAACTGAGGGCTTTGATTCAAGTTTCAGCAGATCCCTCATAATCGGATCGTATTTGTCATCAAGTCCGGTGAGAAATTGATATAACCGCTGTTCTTGTATGATTTGGTTGAAGGTTGTGATGTCTTCCGGACATTTCATGGGGTTCGGTTGTTTCCGGTCAATTGCCATCCAAATCCCTTGAAGATTATTCCAGAAATCTTCCAAACTTTCGAGGCCCTGTTTCTGTGTATTGGCTTTCCTGTGCAGATCGAACAGTTGGAGGGGGTCCGTTCCGCTACCGTACGTCGTTGGAAGACCATCCCAGAGAGTTTTCGCGTTCGGGTATTGCAACACGTTGTTTATTAAATTTGTTTCTATATTCTGTATGATCCATGTGAACACATTCTGATCTATTTGTTCCCATTGATCATATGTTGAATCGGTGGTGTTTGGTGCTGGTGGAATTCCGGTGAGGTGTGAGCGGCAGCCTCGTCCTCCGATTGCCATCTTCATCAATCGGGCCCAAACCGGGTAATTCTCATTGTTTAGTTTTATGCCTATTGAGAGGTTTTGAGGATTGGTAAAGGTTGGCTGTTGTTGCATATTGTTTCGCAACAAGTCTGTCAATTGAAGGGATAATTCAGTGTTTGGTTTTGGTTCTGTAGGGGTGGACATCTTGTTTCGATGTCAAAGGGTTCGGGAAAGGTTTTAGGACGATGATGTTGAGACTGAGTCCCAAGGATGCTTATCACTGCTCTGATGCCATGTTAAGGCACGTAAAGAAGAAAAGATGGGAATTGTATTCATTGTTGTACCAACTCAGTACAAGGAGAGAAATATTTAACCTAATAATCCCTACAAGTCAGGGATTAGGGTATCTCATATAAAAGGAAAACTCTCCTAAATTACAGTCTATTTCCTAACACATAAAAAAATGATATATAATTAATTTGTGTTCAAGAAGAATGTAAATTCAATATAATTTGTACGTAATTGCATAAAAATGTATAAATGCAGGAAATTTCAGATTAATTATCAATATTATAGAATTCCCAAAAGAAAAACCTTATTTATTATAGTATATAATTTACAGTTCAAAGTTGGTGCTATATTTATAGAATAATTTATTCTAATTACCATTGTATCCACACATGTTTAATCTTTCATATATATTTAAATATTACATTCAAGCATTTACAATATATATATTTTATAGATTGATTTGTAATTGAAATAAACAATATCTTATATAATTATATCCTTAAGAGTTTCATATGTTATATCAATATATTGTTATGTGGAATCATAATTACTTAATCCATTTATCCTTAATAACTAACACTAACACGTGGGCAGAAGGATAGTAATACAAATAGCATATTTCCACCCTGAATCTTGTTCGATCAAATCTATGTAGTGAGTGAGTGATTTAAACTATCAAACAAAATTTAAAAAGAATAATCAATCAATTATCATATGATTGTGTGTGACCAAATGTAGTTCATGGAGTTTGGATTAGAATTTTTCTAAATGAACATTAGGACCACCATACCTACCTCTTTTGAAACCCCATCCATGCACTCCACAATCTTGCAGCCTCTTTGTCTTTTCTAATTAGTCAGCCAATGGCGTTGAGATATATAGCAAGCAAGCAAAAGATGCACAGGGAAATCACACTAGCTGAATCTCCCAATAGCTTGTGTGCTAAGATGGCAGCTATAAATGCTCCACAAAATTTTCCATTTCTTCTCCACCACAAAACTCACACACCGCATCAAAATGACGAACTATGCTGATAATCCCATTGAGAATCAGAAGCTGAAGCAGATCTCCAGCTCCTTACGTGAAAAATTATCATGGCTGCACCAATCTCTTCGTTCTTTTCTTCTATCCCTCCTTCAAACCCTCATCTTTCAAGTAAATGCCTTCTACATCGAACTCAGCTATTTCCTCACCCTCTCCTTACTCGGTTTCTTGGCATTGAAAGCTTCGAAGCCGAGAATAAACCCCTCCTCGCTCAAAAATATTGATCTTTTTTACACCTCAGTGTCCTCCGTTACTGTTTCGAGCATGACCGCCATTGAAATGGAGACTTTCTCCAACGCCCAACTCGTTCTCATGACGATCATGATGTTTGTTGGTGGTGAAGTTTTCACCTCCATGGTTGGGCTTCTCTTTGCGGGGACCAAGAATATTTACAAAAAAGATAAGAATATAATTGCGAATAGTTCTAATCTTTCCGGCCCCGATACCGCACCCGAAAACACAGTTCCGGGCCAACCCGAAGAAGAGAAACCCGAAATGGGGGATAGATACCTGAAACAAAAATCTGTCAAGCTTTTGGCATATTTAGTTTCGGGTTATCTTGTAGTGTTCCATGTAGTCGGATCCACTTTGATATCCATTTATGTAAGCCTAATCCCGAGTGCCAGAAGAGTGCTGAGAAAAAAGGGTCTAAAGATTCAGACATTTTCCATATTTACAGCAGTTTCCACATTCGCAAATTGTGGTTTCGTCCCCACGAACGAAAACATGGTGGTTTTCAAGAGGAATTCGGGCCTGTTGCTGATCTTGATCCCTCAGATCTTAATGGGGAACACTTTGTACCCGGTTTTTCTACGTTTATCGATCTGGGCTGCGGAGAAAGTGACCAAAAGAGCTGAGTTTGGGTACATGTTGAAGAACTCGAGGGAGATGGGTTATGGGCATTTGATCTCTGGAGTGAGGTTTGTGTATTTGGGAGTGACTGTGTTAGGGTTGATAGTATTGCAGTTTGTGGTTTTCTGTGCTTTGGAGTGGAATTCGGAGGCAGTGAGTGCTGGTGTGAGTGGTTATGAGAAGTTTGTAGGGTCTGTGTTTCAGGTGGTGAACTCAAGGCACGCTGGTGAATCTGTGTTTGATCTTTCTGCCATGTCTCCTGCGATCTTGGTCATGTTTGTCATCATGATGTAAGTTCTCTCTCTATCTACACATTTATGCATTTAATTATATTAGTGATAATTGGCATGCATATGGTTGTTTCTGAAAATTCTATCTCAAATCCGACCTAATTCGTCAAACTCAACTAATTAATTAATCTTTTAAAAAAAAATTATCAAATACACGATAAGCGTAAGATATTCGTCCCGTATTATAATTCTAAACTTTACATATGCACGAATTTAGGACCCAAAGGCCAGAATTAGGTGAATCATTTTTTAACACTCAAAATATATATAGTATATAAAAATAACTTTGAAAGAAAAAAGATTACTGTTAGTCAAATATCCCTGATCATTTCCAAAGTGATTCCACGGCGGTGTATTAGAAAATTAAATTTTTGTAGCACATTTAAAAGAATCTTATTTTGGAATAAAATGAAGTCAAAAAATTAATTTGTTCCATAATATATTCTTCCTATCAAGTGGATGTATGACACCTGTATTTTAATTGAAGTGTGTTACTATATTCTAGGGTTGTGGAGTGTAGTTGATGCACAAAAATATGTATATTTATAACCAACTGATTTGATACCAATTGGGAGTGTAATTCAACTATAGCTTGTTGGTGCATATATATGTGGAGATAAACACCACATCTGTACCAAGAAAATAAAAACTTTTGTGCTGCACTCATTTCTGTCTACACAAATCAGAATTACCCTTTCTGTTCGTTGGGAAAAATTATAAATCTGATATATCAACTCGAACAATTCAATATTTTCAATATATTTTTATTTTTCGATAACAAAATAAGATCGTATCTTTAAAATCAAGCAATTACAAGCACATTTTTAACTGAAAACTAATTTTGTTCGCCGGAATTTACACGTGGAACACTTATAAAATCAGGTCGAGTTTTTTGTCCTATTTTATCGTTGAAAAATAAAATGTACCAAAAATGATAAATTAGTCGAGTGGACATACCAAATTTACGATTTTTCCCTCTTCTTGGGCACAATTTTCTAAATCGAAAGTAAAAGAAATTAAAATATGTTTCATCCCTGATTGCCTTATCAAACTCTATTCTCATATAAGAAGTGCAACTTGCATGCAAGTGCAATAAGTCGATTTGATCATATATTTATCTTTTCCGGGATAAAGTCGAGTGAGTAATCACGTAGCTTAGGTGCATGTGCATGTCTTTTTAAAACCTATAGTCACTCCCAACTTTTCTTGCTTAAATAAAAAACAATAGAATTGGAGAATGCAATATAATGCTTCACTTTCACTTCCTAATATTTTAAGAATTTAATTTCCAATTATATGTATCGTGGTACCACAAAACACGATAATTATTAAATCTTTCGGTTGACTTGTGGTAACAAAAGTTATCTATTTATGGAAATTTTTAACGCACACTATTAAGTTAGGTTTTGAATTTGTAATGGAATAATTAATAGTAGATTTGGAAAAAAACCAAAAAAGTAGAATCAAACAACTCAAATGCTCCACTACAATAACGTACACATTAATTAGTGGGTAGTTAATTTATAATTAAGTATATCTCTATCCGTGTGCATTTTGTGTCGATAAAGTTGGAGCATCTTATACAGACGGTTGCTTTTGAATATTTATTTATTTATTATGATCACACATGTACGTACATATTATTTTATTAACATCCACTTCCACTACTTTAAGAAATGCTTAAAAAAATTACCCCCTATCATGTTCTGATACTTATTTAAGAAACTAAGTCACGCCCCCAACTTCTCTCCAACATGTTGAATTAAAAAATAAATAAAAATTGATGGACGAACACTTGTAAAATATCATTTAGTCATATTGTGTCGTGTCATTTCAGATCAGACACTCATCTGTCGTATACTTATTTTGTAGGAAATTTAAAAAAAAAAAAAATCTATATGACGATCTCCGCTTATCATACACTTATTATGTTCCTATTAATTTACTAAGTAATTATCTAGATAACAAAGAATTAAATTAAATAAGAAAGATTAGTCGTCTAAACAATTGTAGCACAAAAATAAAATACATAATAACATCACAAACTAATCTCTCCAATTAACTAATGCTATTTGCTGCAGGTACCTTCCACCATATACCTCATATCTCCCAATAGAGGAAGCCGAAAGGAGTGAGTCTGAAAATAACAAAGGAAAAAAGAAGGGTTTTTGGGAAAAGATATTGCTCTCACAACTGAGCTATTTGTCCATATTCATCATTCTTATTTGCATCACAGAGAGACATAAGATGAAAAGGGACCCCCTCAACTTCAATGTGCTCAACATTGTCCTTGAAGTAATCAGGTGATCATCAATCTTGATTATTTGCCATTTTGAGCTAATTAAACAATGTTAATAAGTGAATATTTGCAAATTTGGAGCACTAAATAAAAAAGCACAAATTTCTATTTCCACACACTTTTTTTTTTTTTTTTTTTTCATTGCACGTTTGTCCTGTAATTAACCCCAAAAAGATAGCATTTTTGGGACTCCGGTATGCCCTTTTCCGGGGGTTACAGGGTTAATATGCAACCGGTCAAGAAAAAGTGTCAAAATAGCAATCTTTTTTTTTTTAAAAAATATATATATATATGCATACATCCCAATTAAGTGATTAGAAGAATTTCAAAATAACAACTTGGCTACACTTAGTATCCCAATTATGTAATTTTTAAGTGTTAATTATTATAAATAACGAGTGGTTTATTAATTTCTTTTTCATTTGTTCTCTATTTCAGTGCATATGGGAATGTGGGGTTTTCAGTTGGCTATAGCTGTGAAAGGCAAATAAACCCTAGCAGTGAATGCAGGGATGCATGGACGGGGTTCTCGGGAAGATGGAGTAATGAGGGAAAATTTGTGCTGATTGTGGTGATGTTCTTCGGAAGGTTGAAGAAATTTAACCTGAGAGGTGGTAGAGCTTGGAAGCTAGCTTAGTTATATATATATATATATATATATATATATATATATATATATATATTGTGTGTGTGTGTGTGTGTTTTATCACCAGTTGGTTGGTTAATGCAAATAGTTTAGCTTTAACCGGTGTTCATGATACCATGTATTGTATATACACAAGCTATTATCGTATGTGAAGTGTTAGATTGGAGTCTATAGGGATGTTATTGAATAAAAATCAATGGTTGAACAAGGTAAAATTGCGAAATCCTTCTTGCAATTATATATGTTATGTTAGTCTTGATCTTCTTCCTTTCCAACTTCACTTCATGTTTTGTTCTTTTATAGGCATCCATTTTGAGACTTACATATGTGTTTTATATATTAAATTCAAAACTACAATAGGATATATATACATATTACAACAATTAAATGTTATTTTAAGAATTTGATAATATGGATTTTATTTTATTTATTTATTTTTTAGTTTTATATGAACTTTAAGGAATTATAATGTTTTTATATGAAGAATTTTTCTTTGAATATGAAATATAAAATTATGTATTTGCTTAATTAAATATGAATTTTGAGAAATTATCAGTATTATTCAGCAATATTATTAAATGAAGGATCATTTTAAAATAATGGGAAGTTAAGGAAAATTAAAATTTTAAAATAGGGAGTTAACTAATTCTTTTTTTTTTTTTTGGAGAGTTTACCCCAAATTCAAATACCATTTAGGGAGTTAACTATAAATCCGTTATAATAATGTTATGCTTTGTTGTATTTTTTGTTATTGGATTATTTTTAAGCACTATTAATTAGATTTTAGACAATCAGCCTCTGAGTCATGTACACGTTAAAATTGGCCCGAATAAGAGACATATGGACCAATTTGGAGATTTTGCTTATTTTGGACAAAAATATTGGATGGAAATTACAAAAAAATTGAAATTGGAAGACAAAATTAAAAAAGACCGAAATCCAAAAATGTAAAAGTTACGTTTTGTCATGCTCGTAGAACATACAAATCTGAATTTTCAATTTTTTAGTGAATATCATAGCAACATGCATAGAAATGGGACGGAAAATGAAAAATAAGGATACAATTGAAATTCCAAAAGAATGTGTTTAGAACAAAATTGCGATAGATACCAGCCCCAAACTCAAGTTTTCTGCCGCCCAAGTAAACTAATTTATTTAATTTAACTTACATGTAAGAGCGCTAAAGTCAAAATTGACGATTACAAAATTTCTGCTTCCACATCTGATCCGCCTTCCGCGCACATTTCCTTGCTGCTGCATTAGATCGCAGCTCTTGAGTTCACTGCTTTGGCTGACAACAGGTCTCCGCCCAAATTCAGTTTTTCATCGTTTGGGTAAGCTTGCACCAACTATTTTCTACTACTCCTTGTCAAATTTTCCTTGCTGTTGCGTGCTAACGCCTTGTAAATCCACGGCAGCTTCTGTGAGAAACGTTTTTCACCGAGTAAACTTCTTCTTTGTTGAAATTCTCCAATAATTTCACTTGGGTCTTAATTGGGCGCCTTCATCTTTGACGATTTATATCAAATCGAAGACGTCCGTAGGTTTATTGTCAAGGTTTGTCCTTTTGCACGTATTTATATTGTATTTTGAGTCTAATTTCAGAAGTTTTATAGGTATTCTCCTGTCTGAAAGGATCCTTTTAGGTGCATGCCTGTAATTTTGTGTCCGGTATTGAACTCAATGGATAAAGCTTCCATCATTTGGTACTTCTGGATCAAATGAATTATATGTGGCTATTTTTTTTTTTCCGGCAGTGCAACAAGGTTTTTAGAATTTAAAAGAATGTGAAATTAGAAACCTTCTGTAAGAGGATTATCCATGCTTACTGGTAACTATGCGTTCTAAAGGTGCAACAGATGATTAATGCTCGCATTCTTGGTTAATTTGCTCCATTGGAGACATGTTCAACTCTATATATGAATCAGGGATTGTTTTTTGTTTATAAAGAACAATTTAAGACTCTAGTAAAGTCCGGTCTTTTCAGGTACAAATAGTTGGTTGGTGTTTTTAGTTTTTATTAACTTGTCAACTTCCATTGAGATTATATTAACCTCAATGTGAGCCGGGTGGGTAGGGAATTAAAGAGAATTATTAATGAATGAGGAACAGAGTTTGTTCCATTGAATCTATTAGAGGGCTTGTTCAATAGTTTTAATGTACCGCTGTCAGGCTGTGTTTCAGTTTCTCTGCAAAACCATTTTGTATCTTACTCACGAAGCAAATTTTAAATATGCAGATCGAGCCAATCCTAAGTGGAAATTTGCCTCCCGGATTTTATTCAAGTACTTGTCGCAGTGTGTAAGTTATCTGTGAA
This sequence comes from Lantana camara, assembly GCA_037501455.1. Taxonomy (NCBI): domain Eukaryota; kingdom Viridiplantae; phylum Streptophyta; class Magnoliopsida; order Lamiales; family Verbenaceae; genus Lantana; species Lantana camara. Next base: position 19,320,800 of record CM074863.1, on the reverse strand, counting down.
CTTTTGTCAGCCTTCATTTATTATTTCTTTCACATTTTGCTTTTCAAAAGTATTCCCGAATTGGCTTATTGTTTAGAATGATATTTGATTTCTTATGAAAATTTCATATTAACTGATAAAGATGCTTGAACCTTGATGTTAGAGGTTACAAACATGCAAGACAATATTGATTAGATTCAAGTTCAATTGCTACATGTTAATCTAGCTTTTAGAAATTACAGTTATAAAACATTTATCTTCCTAAATATAATATCATTATGAATATTATGGAAGCTGAATTGCAATGTTTTTCCTGAACTTGCGAAGTTTTTTCTTTCTATGACAACAGAACTAGAAGCCGTTAAGGAGAAGGAAGGCGAGGGTTTTATTAATAGAGGTAGAGGTAATTGTTTCAATTGAATCAAATTTATTAATTTAAAGAGTAAAAAAATAATAAATTTTCATTTCTATTGATCTTTTAAAGATGTTGTCCTCAAATCTTCCTAAAGCTACAACCATGACATGATTTTATGATTCTGGTTTTACTTTTATTTTTGCTGCTCATGAATAGCTGATATTTAGGCAGATTGCGATGTGGTCTATTAATGCATAATTTTGTTGTGTAGTTTTATTGAGAAAATAATATCATGACAAACATAAAATAATATTTCTGATTGGTCACCTATTAGCAGTAGAACAATTGATATGCTCCTTTTCAATCTCTAGATTTTGATTGTCTCTTGTTTGTTTAAGTTGTTTTGCTGGAACATTCTAAGAACATGCCTATGTAACTTTTGTTGGATAAAGATGGTAGTGGCAAAATGTTACAATTCTACATGATGAATTTATTTATTTGCTATTTAGCTTTAGAAACAGTATCTATGCTATGATTTGGTATTTTCTGATAATTCCTATTTGACTCCTTCTACTGACTGTTCTAGAATATGTGAAGGCTAGGAGTTTTGCTCATTTGTGTTGTAGATTGTTGGCACTTACGTTTTTGAGCTTCATAATAAATTTGTTTTTGCATCCAAGTTGCTATTGGACGTTGATGTCATCCATGGAAAAAATATTTGAGTTTGTGAATGTGTTTAGAAGATTTTTGAGTTTGTTCAATATGATTTTGTAGTCCATATTGTGAATGGATTTTTTGGCAAGGTAAATCGTTTTATCTACTTTATTTATTTCGACTTCCTTTTAATAACAAAGAAAAATTGCATTTATTAGAAAGTAAACAACTTACCTAAACCAAGTTGAAATTCAAGATTGTCTGTAGTTGATAACCTTCAATGTCAAAAATTCTTATTTCCATAAGTTGCTTCTATCATTAATATTCTCATCAAGTATAATATGAATTGTAAAAATTCAATAAACACCTCATTGACGGATTCTATTATGTTGTTTATGGTTATATACAAAATCTTAAATTAAGACTACAATGATTTATACATGTAGATGAGAATAAAACTGTTACGTGAAACTAATGTCTTATGGTTATATTTTTATAGTCGCGGCAGCTATTCTCCAATGTTTCATGGATAGTATGTCGCATTATATCTTAGTATGTGACTGTTTTTCCTTTCTTATTTCTGCAATTTGGTTATTGTATAAAATGTATGTTCTTTCTGCTGGATATAATATCCTTCTTTGTTTTTTAAAGATGAGGTATCAAGATGTAGAAGCTTATATTTATGATTTATATGTGTGTCTTAGTTTCAGACACACACATATAAAATACATAGTCTCGGTGTTAGCTTCTCTATGCATAGATTGAAGTATTCCAGACTGATTGTTGATCTTTTACATGGTTGTGGTTTATTTTTGCACTGAAAAGTGGGTTCGGTTTATATTAACCTCATTTGTTTTATTTTATTTGAAACTGGAAAATCGAGATCTTTATTTATGTTGTCTTTATGACTTGTATGTGTGTGTTTGTTTCATACTTATATGTTTTAGTAGTTTGGAACAGTTAATAAGCTTTGCCACTGGATAGTTGTTAATGCATCAGACTTTGTTTGTGTTTCAGTTGTATTAAGGTTGAAACTTAAAAGTTTTGTGCATATTACAAAAATCAGCCATAAAATTAGAATTTTTGAACGTGTCTAATGTAGTTGCTAAGATTCTCTTTATTCAATGGGTTAGAATCATTGTAATGTCAGTTTCTCAGACAAACTGCAGGCAAAGTTAAAAATCTTGCTAATACAGATTTTTTAGGCTGGGTTAAATAAGACCCAAAATTGTATGTTGTTTTTCCTCTTGCTAATTATTAAACCTTGGCATAAAATGCAAGTGAGTGAGAATTATTTTAATGTCAGTTTCTCATAAAATTTGCATACAAAGTTAAAAATATCCCCCTATACGTCTTGCCAATACAAAATTTTTAGGCTGGATTAAATAAGATCCAAAATAGGATATTGTTTTTCATGTTGCTGATTGTTAGACCTTAAAATTAGTTTATACTGATTGCAGTTGATTGCATGACTTTGGATCTAAACAAAGTTGATTTATTGTGCTCAATCCTTTCTAAAGGTTTGTTATCACTATATTTACACTTTTCATTATTACGTTAGTACATTTGTAGTTTTAGAATTCCCAGTATGGTTATCCTATGTTTTATTAAAATTTTATTAACTTATTGCAACTGTGAATACTACTCATGTAAATTTATTTTGTAATCATTCATTGGTGTGAAGGAGGTTTTTTTTTTTTTTTTGCCTAAAATAATATTGCATCTCTCTCTCTTTGTTTTTTTTTTTTTTTTTGAGATTTATTTATTTACTAAATTTTGTTGGACCAAAATCCATTTTATGTGAACTAACTGTCCAAAAATTATTTAATGTAGGATGATAAATTCTGGATCAAAGTTCAAGTAAGATTCACATATTAAAAAGTGTCGAACGTGCGGCTACCTTGATAGTCGTATAATTTTCACATGTTCGACTCAATATTTATAGGTTTCAAATTATGAAAATAATGATCCCATTATGCATGAAAGTAGGCGTTGCAACAACTAATTTCAATTCAAACATCTGATTAAAAATTTAACATAAAAAATTACACGTAGCCCCCATTTTGATTTACTAAATTACAATGAGCCCCCAAAGACATCATCAAGTTTTTAGTGATTTTGAGGGTTAAGTATAATAAATAAACTCCAGAGAGATAGTGTCTGTAATTATATCTAAAAGTGACTGATCTAATTTGGGGTCAAGTGTAATTAACCCTAATAAATATGTGAATATCTGGGCAATCTACTGAACTTTCAGACTTTTGATATCTTTGTAAATAGTAAATATATAAATATCTAGGCAACTTACTGAATTTTGAAATTCATGCTGATAACCCATTTTGTCAACATTTTTTAGGGGATAACTTTTATCCTTATAATTTTGTGTAACATTCTACAAAAAAAACTATGAATGCATAAAGGTTACAACAATTTATTTTTAGCTTTCATTATTCTAAACATTTCTAATTAATAAAGGATTTTGTATTTAGGTTGACGGGCACGACTACCGTGCCTCGCGCGGTAGCCTTCTTCCTAGTTTTAAGATATGTATACATTACAAAAATTTTAAAATAACAAATAAGCAAATTTAACTGAAGCTCATCACTCTTCAGCCCCCAATCATTCAATTTCAGAATATTACAAATCCCTACCGCAAATCCACCTTCAGCCTCCCTTGCGCCTCCACCGTCGAAGTCTCTAGCGCCACCCATCGCTTCCGAGACTCCACCATTCCGCCGCAACTCGAACCTATCCACCGCCAACCACTCCTCCAGTCTCTGCTTGAATTTTCACCTTTGGCAATAGGAAAATTGATTAGGGTATGTCAAAACATTTCATTTTTATTCCGACTTTCTTTATAATTCCCATGTCTGCTTATGGGCGTGTGATCTTAATTCCTCTTTTTCATCTCAAGTTCATTTATGCTAATTACTTCTAATTTGTTAGTTGAAAAGGGACATCAGTAATTCATTTGTGTGATTGTTTATATATCTGAATCGGGTGCTTCAATTAGTCTAAACCCAATTTGTGTGGTTTAGTCATGTAAATAGATTGCAATTATGTAGCATCAAGCTATAGCCAGTCAAGTGTTTGATGAAATGCCTGAATGAAGCTATAACCAGTCAAGTGTTTCCCTGCAGGTTTTGGTGCACTCTTTAAGCAATGGCGAAAGGTCTGATATGGGCTACTGCAGAGGACATGGCTAAGAACAGAGGCAGAATTCTATCCTTATACCGACAGATATTGAGGAGCCTTAATTCGCCGGATTTGCCACTTAATTTAGCAGCAAGACTAGCAAAAAAGGCAGAGGCAAAAGCCATTTTCATGGTGGGTTCTGAGGAACGATCCCTTCACAACATTCAAGATCTTGTCGACACTGCTGAGTATGCTCTCTCTATTCTGAAAAAGGGGGAAATCCCAAAACATATTCAATAAGTCAATAACAGAGAACAATTATATGAAATGATTTCATGTTCTTGACATATGTGTGTGATCCTTCTATCTAAACTATATACAAAGAATCAGTCTACTAGTGATTTGCTTGGAAACTAGAAAATATGAAAAAATAAGTTCTCAACTGTTTACTATCGACTGTAGTATAGTAACTACTCGGCTTGCTGGATTGTAGGCACTTTAAAAGATGAGAGAGCTAGTCAGGAGGTTTGTATCATACTGCAGCTATCTTAATATGAGGCCATAATATTAAGTAATTATGTGAAAAGTGAAAATTTTGAGCTTCCAAATTGAGTAGATGTTGCTACTGAACAATTAAATGGTTCATCTTCGATTCTGTTTCATCGGTTCTTATTGACAGGTAATAATAATTCTTGTGAGTTTCTTTTGAAGTGAATTATTATAAGTTCTTTAAATAACATGTTAAGAGCTTATATGTTCAAATAAGTCGTAAGACACCAAATTATTCTTAGCGCACTCCTTTTTGTCATATGAATTACATTAACATCATTAGTGGTTGGAGATTGCCAGAATATCATAAGTACGATAAATTCATCCGAAGGTGATCATGTGCGTTGGATACATTGCTCTCAGAGTTTAGGGGTTTGTTGCATCATTTTGAGTCCGTTTTCTTTTGTTTTGTTTTGTTTCGTCTGAGACTAATTATGTAGTTTATACACTTGTAAAAAATGCAGTTTTGGCTTGCGTAGGTTCAAGTGACATTCCGACTCTGGCAAAGTCTTTTGAACTTTCAAATCTTGTTGAGTAATTGAAGTTTCCCTTTTTAGCGTAAAAAATAAGCAATATCTTGCAAATTCATAATAATCTATTCAAATACTCCCATCTTATGAGCTCTAAGAAAACCCTTAGCCCCTTCACAAAAAAAGAAAACCCTTAGCCATGACATCCTTTTAAGTGAATGGTTGAATGTTCATAACGAAAAAGCTTCCCAACAATTTTTAGCAATTTTGATTGTGTCCGATAGTGATAACCATAACCGTACAGAAAGAACCATTAAGTTTTGTTGTGCACTGTGCAGTGATTCTATACTATGTTAGTCTAATTTGTAATCTCGTATTATGTTAATGTAATTAATAATTTCATATTTAAATTGAGAATCTAATAGCTCGTAGGAAAATTTTATATTTTAATACGCGTTAAATTAATAATAAAAAAAACTAATAAAGAAATAGAGGAAATAAGAGATCATTAGAAAGATAACCAACATGAGATTGAAATATATAGTCTTGGTTCAGTAAATATTGTAGATATTCAACAAGTAACCCAATTCTAAACGGCATTGTTTACAATGTTAAGCTAATCTTGACGTGACCATTTTCAAAATATATAAAGTAATCAATTATTTTTGGAGTTTAGTTGGATTTGTGTGTGAGCATTATTTCATCGAGTTAATAATTTTGATTTTTTTTTTTTTTTTGGAAAATATTTAGATTTTTTCCCTTAAAAATCTATTTACATTTTTAACATTGAAGATTTTACTTTTAAGTTGATAATAAAATAGTTGGTTCACTGATAAAATGATTTAGACCCTAGTAGAATAGGGTATTTGTAAATTTCAAAACCCATAGAGTTATAATGTATAAGATAGAATCAAATATGAGTTGTAATTATACTATTTATTAAAGGCCCTTCTAAAAAAAAAAAAAAAGATTCTTAAAAGTTATGATAAATAAAGAAAGAAAAAATGATAATGAGAGAAGAGCGATAGCATTGGGCATTGGTTTTGGGTTACGAATGTTTGCTGGTTTTGAGCTTTAAGTTCGTTCATTCATTTAACCGCTGGTTACGTAATTTAATAATTCTTCATTATACTAATTTAATTAAATATTTTAAAATTAAGGTTTCAAAAATATATTTATTATGAGTAAGAAGAATTTTAGATATAAGTGATTTGATCCAATTTTAAATATATAAATATAATACACTTATTATATATATATATTTTTTAGTTATGCGGAACTAACTTTGGACTATTAAAATGATGTATTGCATGGACGCAACTTAAAATTTTCAACATGGAATTAGATTAGTGTTCCATGAACCATGTTGCACCAAGTGACCATATTCAAAAGGGTAATGATGCATTTTGATGCAAAAGAAAGCGGAAAAAAAAAGGTGAATATATCGAGTTGTTGGATAAATAAATCAAAAATAATTCGTTACATTTTTTTTTAGGAACGGACCTAGAAAACTGTGAGATTATTATCGAACCCTCTCCTCATATTATTACCAGCAGATAACTAAGTGTATAAATAGTAAACTATAATCCACGAATCAAATAGATTATTTGAATCAAAATGTCAATTCGAAATATGAAAGTAAGTAACAAACTGTCAGGTATGATGATAAACATGATCCCTATTACACCCCACACGCAAGGGAAACGTAACATTTTAGTTAATTAATGAATAACTATATGAAAGTTAGTACTTAAGTATATTGCTAATGCAATCACATCTATTGTAAATTGTAATGTTAACTAACTTAATAAATGGAAAGGTCTAAAGTATTTATTTTCCTAAATATCGAAATGGGCATTAACATTTTATTTTTATTTTGGATATATATATTCCAAGACTATGGTAATCAGATGGAAAATTAAACTTTGTCCATGTCTCTCATGAATAATGAAGGAACTTCCATGAAAGGTATGTGACATTATACCACATGTCGACATATCACACTGTCATTGACTAACAACAAACTCAACTTTAAAGTTTAAACATTGTGCCAAATCTTTCATGCATTTCTCAAGCCTAATTCTTGAATAGGATAGATTGCACCATTCATGTGGTTGGAATTTTGAGGTTCAATTTTCCTCAATTTTAAAGTTAAATCTTACTTTTTTCTAAGTCAAGTAACCGAAATCAAAATTATTATAATTGCAGAAAAAATTTATAAAAATAAATTATTTTATTTATATATATAATTTATATAATATATTCAAATTCAAGTTCAGTTCATTTTAAAACTGACTCATTCCATCCAAAATTTTAGCTTAATAAGCTTGAGTTTCTTTTTTTTCTCGAATCAGATGTTACAAACTCATTTGTACGCATAAGATAAAGGATCGATGGAAAGAAAGAAGGACAAAATAATTGATGGTAATGTAGCAAATTAAGTTTATGCAATAAAAGAAAAATGAGATAATTACACATTTCATGTCCATATCTAAGATTATGTCCTGATCAAGAGAAGGATATATGCGTGATGAGTCAAGCATGATAACCTCTCAACAGATCTTAATTTCTGAAGGTACCCTACACAAGAGAGGCGTTTCATTGTGTATGGAGCTATAATGCACGGACCTTGTTACAAATATTATTTTGTTGTGTCGTGTCGTATCGTGTCGTGTCATGTTAAACATTATATCCAACACTTTTCAAATGAAAAATTCAATAAAAAAATCTAGATCATTATATCAATATCGTGTCGTGCCATGTCCGTATCGTCGTGTTTGTATGCGATAGGTATGACGTTATTTAATTTGCTTTTTGTTGTGGTTTCAAATCAAGGAGAAACTTTTGGACTGCAATTCATGGAATTATTTGGCTCTGTGTGTGTGTGTGGCTTTCTTTGCATTAGTGATGTTGAGGAAGAAAGTTGTGGCACTTATAGGAATCCCACAAAACATAAAGTCCCACCCAACTTTTTTTTTTTTTTTTTTCCTTTTAAAGAGGATCAAAAATGATTCCCCAATTATTCTCAGTAAGATTCGAATTCGTGGTCTATCAATTTATAGTTGCAGATGCTTACCACTTAGGTTATCTGTTCGTCTTTATAAAATCCCACCAACTTGTCCCAATTGTTTACAATTTAACTGATATTGAATTCAATAATTTCAAATTCATAAGGAGAGGCTTGCAACAAGCCTGTCCCTTCAAATTTTACGAGCACTGAAAAAATATATATATAACTTGTGATTTTGTCCGTACAAATTAAAATTTATTGTATTGATGTGGCACCACTTAGTGCATATGTATATATATAGACTATAGTTTCCCAAAACACTAACAAATGGTAGAGAAGTGGAACATGTTGGAGTTTCACTTAGTGGTTTGGGATCGGAGGATAAATCCAATGTCACTTTGGGGCCTCATTCTTATTCGTTCGTGCATGCATGCTTTCTATTTTTGAATAGGAAATTTTTTTCTAACTGTCCGTAAGAAATAAATTTTCATACAGACGAATCACAACCATTAGATTAATGATTAGTTTATTCTCAATATTTGACTACGTATTTTGTTTATAATTTTTTTTTCCTTTTTCTTTTTTCTTTTTTCTTTTTTACTTAATTTATTTATAATTGGTTCTCAAATTCTCAAAAATTATGTTTTTGCTACTTATTCTTTTGAATCTATTTCTGTCTCTCATTACCAATTAGATAAATAATCATAATAATTACTAACTAGATACAATATAATACAACACCTAAATACGCACAAAAAAAAAATATATATATTTTTTGAATCGGAAAAATAAATATTAAGTTCAATAACGTAAAAAAATTAAAAAAAAGATATCATGTCGAAATATTATAAAGTAATAGCGCTCTAGACTCCTATACTTTGCAATATAAAAATAATATCATTTCAAAATATATAAAGTAATGGCGCTCTGGACTCCTATACTATGCAATATAAATAGTTTCTATAAAATTGAAACTCTTCTTCGTCATAACTTGTTCATATTCGTACACTAGTTTAAGAGTTTTGTACTCAGCAATATAATTCTTAACGTCTTTTTCATCAAAATCTAAAATTTCAATAATAACTCCTTTAGCTATATATTCATTTACCAAGGTTATCCAACTTGATCCTTACTATTGTTGGACAATCAATTCTTTTTCTGGATTTAAGATTAACCACTTTGTTTTCTTCTTTATATCCTTAATGGGCATAACAACAAAGTACAACATCTTGTTTTTCATCACTTTTTATTCTTTTATAATTTTTTTTTTACTTTAACTACGAAAATAAATTTTTTGGCAATAAATGTTATAGAAATCATAAGTATCACTATAACATTCAAATTTCATACCTACACAAGGGGAATTGATATCTCCTTTATTGATGTAAGTAAATTACCATCTCATATCTCCATGGTTTTACTATTTAAAAGTAAATCTTATATCTGAAAATTTAATTAAAGAAAATAAAAAATTTCAAATAATATAAATATCTGTGAATGAGAAAATATAAATATATTATGCTATAAAGTTATTGTATAATATAAATTTTAGCGTTTTAAGTAATACCTCTTCACACATTTACATATGAACCTTTTAGAGAGAAAAATAAAAGAAAAAGGAAAAGAGAAGAAAAACATACTATGAATTTTTTAGAGTTTTTTGCACGGTCACCCCCTGTGTTATATCTAATTAGCACTCTGAATCTTGTGATTGAAAATTCTCAAAGAGAACCCTGTGATTATATAATTAGCACTGAAAACACTCAAAACCCTACAACCACGGCTGTAAGGTTTGATATGCTAATTGAGTGCTAGTTTATTACAATCACAAGATTCGCTTTGAGAATTTTCAAATCATAGGGTTCTGAGTGCTAATTATTTATATCACAGGGTTTTTGGTATAATAAACTCGAATTTTTTATTTACTTTGGATTTCGTTGGATTTTTTCACAAGAAAATTAGTGATTATATTTTTCTTTTATGATTTTCTTCAACAACTTTAATAAGTTTTATAAGAATTCTAATCATGAAGATTAAACTTTGTCTTATATCTTTAAAATTTTAAAATTTATTGGGGTTTTTATGATAATACTAATATTTAGAGTTCTACTTTATATAAATCACTATGTAAGAGAGGTAGATAATTAATTGTCGGCGAAAATTTTTTTCACAAATGTTTGTGAGATAAGCAAAACCCTTTTGAATAACTCTCCTATTCAACACAAACTACCCAAATATCTATAAAGTAAAATTCGTGCGTGAGGGAATATTGCTCATTCTTTAAATTCTACTTAACTTTTCTTTTAAAAAAAAAATAATTAGGGAGATGGAATAATTATATTTTTCTTTCACTTCTATAGAAAGTCGGTGTTTGCTCTATTTTTGCCCTACTAATGCTTTTTATTTTTACTAGTAAAATCAACGTGTGTTGCGCGTTTATCAGTTATTTTTAAATAAAATTTACTATCATATATATGTTTGTTTAATGAATTTAAATATTAATAGTGTCTAAAATAATTAAATAAATATAATAATTTTTTTAATAAATCACTTTTGAAGAGGCACAAAACTACGCTCGTATCAGAGCTGTCCACGTGTCGCCATCTGCTGACTTGAAGGCTGGACGCTCACATTGATGGGCTCGAGAGTCAGCCCAGTCCACTCACTCGCCGGCCTAATACAGGCCCGTGGGCCTCAGCCAACTATTCCAGAAGAGTGCTCGGACTGTCAGACCTGGCGTTCGCACGTTGGTCCTCAGGGTCAACATTCCCAGGGAGGCACTCACACGAGGGCACCCCCTTTCGGAAGCTCGAGGATCTGACGCTCAGAGACCATCTACCGTGGGGAACCTAACCGTGCGCCCTTCGAGTGTCATCTACGCTCGCGTGTGGTCCTCTCCCCCACGAGGGCCCTAAACGGTAGCAAGATGAACCTTTGGGCCATATCTGCGTGTGACCCTCGTCAACAACCTCTGACACAACAGCAGTGTGCACCGCGCGCCTGACATGCAGCCGGCTTTTCAGAGCCATCACTCTCACGCCATCACCGACTGGCACGTGTTAGGGCAACACAGGTTTGAGACCACACGGTCAAATTACCCAATCTACCCTCACCCCTAACATATAAATAGGGGAGAACACTTGCTTTCTCTCCCAACTCATCTTCTTCACAAGGCATCATACCACAGAACTGGGCATCATTTTCTCTTCTGCATCTCCGCTCCTTCAAGCTTATTACATTTCACCGTTTTCTTCACCTTTGCTGCACGATTTCCTGGTGTTATCCTAGCTGGAAGAACCCACGCTCATTGAAAACCCAGTTCCTGAGGCCCAACGCCTGTGATGGTCTTTCCCTTTCCATACAAATATTGAAAGTGTTGTTGCATTTAGGGAAACTCAGATTCCTGCTGTTGGAAAACGAAATCAGAAAAGCAGCGGAAATTTAAAAATTTTCCAACAAAAGGACCTTGGACTCGCAATCGTGTATCCAAATTCGTAGAGATAAGAAACTTACTTTTCTTTTATTCTTTCTTGAAGCGTTTCAAGCCACCCAAGAACGCTCTTCTCGCGGCTTGATCCCCTCTCCTTGGTAAAGCTCGAATCTTCAAACTTCTAACTTGAAGCTCTCTAGAGATAGTCCACCAACTTGATCACAATCTAACTAGTAAGGATGCTAGTTCTCTAGTTAGTGTTTAGGCTTAACCTAGGGTTTCGTTTATCTTGGAGAAAGGATGGTGTTCAACACATGAACCAAAAGAATTGCCAATTAGCTCTAAAGGGGAGCTCGAGCTCCCCTATTTATAACAAGGGAGGACCGAAAATTCCTAGTCCTTATGGGCTAGGGTTTTGGTCTCTCTCTCTCCTATTACTTGATCATCAAGTAATTTGACTTTGACTTTGAATTCAAATTCAAATTAACTTTCAAGAGAGCTAAAATATCCAAACTATTTTTGGATAATTTTTATACTTTATTTATTTAAAATAAATAACTTATTTTATCTAATTAATTAATTCATAATTAATTAACTAGATTATTTTCTCCAAAATTAGACTTTCTTTTTAATTCAAAATTAAATCAAAGTCTATTAAATAATTAACAAATTAATTATTTAATCACCAAATAATTATTCACGCACATGCACACGTGTCCATGAAGGACACGTGTCACGCACGTGACCCACACGTGTTGTTTCACACGTGTGGAACCCTTTGGCCCGATTAACTCGTTTAATCATTTTCAAGCCTCAACTCATGTAACCAAGTTGTTGCTTGTCACCCTCTAGGTTCTCAATTCAATTAGCAGTGACCCTAATTAATTAATTCACTAATTAATTAATCAGTCCACAGATTAAACGACCATAGTCTAGCAACAGGTGTTTAACCCCTAGTTGAATTGGAATGTTCGGATTCGACAGAACCTTTAAGTCATTGATTCATGTGAGATACAATCCTCCTACTTACTATCTCTCAACCAAGATCTAGGGTAAGGGAATAATCAGAACCCTAATAATCCAGTCTTAAAGCTAAGTGCATTTCATATCCATTTGATCTCAATCCAAGAAACCCTTTTCTTGATGTCTTGATCTACTGCCTTGACCAAGGACTCCATATGGCATATGAATGACTTATACAATAAGAGATCACTTTGCAAATGCAAGTGTAGGTCCTTTCTTGATTCTCATTCACTTTCATGAATCACTTGTGTAGCCCCAGCATAAGCCTTGAATCAGTTGTCTATGGCGACACCCTTTAAAGCTTATACCTAAGACTACAGAGTTAACTCATAAAGTGACAAGGAACCTCAAGTCTAAGGATCAATTAATCACATCAATGACTCGTGAGATATTTCCCAATCTGGAAGTTTCCATTTCCTGAAATAGAAACTTCATTTCCCATTTAGGAATCTTCTCACACGGGGCACCTTAGTGAACTTACTTATTAAAGTAAGCACCCTCATGTATCACGCACGTATCAACTATACACTTTGCACCTCCATGAAACAAGGTGGTCCTTCTTAAGGGCGTGATCCCACAAGCAAGTCTTAGAGGAGTCAGGTTGACACTCCCACTGTCGGTAGGACTCATCGTCTTGGAGTATTTTACTAATCATGACTTATGTGATTTAGGGCTCGTTTCATGAACCATTTCACCTAAATGGTAGAGTCTTAAAGTCATCAGGATTAGGGGAGTTCTCATACATGCACAGATAAAGTAATCGCATACCAAACAAGAGCATATAGAGAAGTGTTGCCTCAATTCGTTATTTCATTCAAAGATTGTCTGTGATTACAATAAGGAAAAGCACAAAGCGGATATACAATCGGCTTTCTAGGGCACTATTCCTAACAATCTCCCACTTGCCCGTCAAAGCCATTCTAAAGCTACTCTAAGTCCCATCTTCTGAAGATGTCCTTGGAAAGCTTCTCGACTAAGGGGTTTAGTAAGTGGATCTGCCACGTTCTCTGCTGATGCGACCCTCTCAATTTGCACATCTCCTCTTTTGATAATATCACGGATTAGGTGATACTTTCTCATAATGTGCTTGGTCCGTTGGTGAGGTCTTGGTTCTCTTGCTTGAGCAACCGCCCCAGTGTTGTCACAAAACATAGTAATGGGGTCTTTCATGCTAGGAACAACATTCAACTCTTGAATGAAGTTTCTAATCCAAACACCTTCCTTGGCTGCATCATTTGCAGCTAAGCATTCGGCCTCAGTGGTCGAATCTGCAGTGGTAGTTTGCTTAGAACTCTTCCAACTCACTGCACCGCCGTTTAGGCAGAAAATGTATCCTGACATTGACTTAAAATCATCTAAGTCAGATGCAAAGCTTACATCGCAGTATCCTTCGACAGTAAGATCTTTCTGACCTCCGTAAACTAAGAATAAATCTTTAGTACTTTTCAAGTACTTAAGAATATTCTTCACGGCAGCCCAGTGACCATCTCCAGGGTCAGATTGGAAACGACTTGTTACACTAAGTGCATAAGCCACATCCGGTCGAGTACATAACATTGCATACATTATGCTACCTATTGCTGATGCATAAGGTTTATGAGTCATTCTTTTCTTCTCAAGGTTAATCTTAGGACACATCTTCTTAGAAAGACATGTTCCTACACTCATAGGAAGGTTCTTAACCTTTGCTGACTCCATATTGAATCTCTTCAATACTTTGTCAATGTACATCGACTGTGACAGTCCTATTAACCTTCTAGATCTATCTCGATAGATTTTAATTCCAAGGATATAGGATGCATCACCAAGATCTTTCATCTCGAATTGGTTCGATAACCATAACTTAGTCACTTTCATGTCATCCTTCGAATTCCCAATAAGAAGGTTGTTATCAACATAAAGTACTAAGAATTGCACTGAGGTCTCCAATTCCTTTCTATACACACAAGACTCATTCGAAATTTGAATAAAGCTGAACGCTTTGACCGATTCATCAAATCGAATGTTCCAATTCCTAGAAGCCGGTTTCAATCCATAGATTGATCTTTGGAGTTTGCAAACCTTTTGCTCACTCCCACTGAATATGAAACCTATGGGTTGCTCCATATAAATGTCTTTATCAATGTCACCATTGAGAAAGGCAATTTTCACATCATTTGCCATATCTCGTAGTCATAATACGCAGCAATGGCAAGCATGATCCGAATGGACTTTTGCATTGCAACTGGCGAAAAGGTTTCATCAAAGTCCACACCGGCTCTTTGAGTGATTCCTTTTGCAACCAGTCTTGCTTTGTAGGCTGCAATGCTTCCATCAACTCCAAGCTTTCTCTTAAAGATCCATTTGCAACCTATGGGTTTGGCCCCCATCAGGCAAATCTACCAAGGTCCAAACTTGGTTGTAGTTCATGGAATCCATTTTGGATTTCATGGCTTCTATCCACTGTTCAGAGTCCCAATCTGAAAGTGCCTCCTCATATGTTAAAGGATCATATCCTTTTGAGAAATTTCATGGAAAAATCCATACCATCTCTCCGGCTGTCTAGGAGTGCGTTCAGAACGCCTAAGAGGAGGATTTTCATGTGTATCGAAATTCGTGATTGGTTGTGGTTGATCAGTAGGGGACGTTTCTTCAGTGGGTGGCGTGGGGTCATTTTATGCTTCTTCTAATTCTATGATCTTGCCTTTCTTTTCTTTAAGGAACAGTTCTTCAAGAAAAGTGGCATTTCTGGAAACAAACACCTTTTGCTCAGATTGATCATAGAAGTAGTATCCTATAGATTCCTTAGGATAACCTACCAAGTATCATAAGTTAGAACGAGATTCTAACTTATCTCCCACTGTCCTCTTCAAGTAAGCATGACAACCCCAAATTCTTAAGTAAGAATAACTAGGGATTTTACCATGCCACATTTCATAGGGCGTCTTAGGGACTGACTTAGAGGGAACTAGATTCAAAATCTTTGCTGCACTTTCTAGGGCATAACCCCAGAAAGAAGGTGGTAAGTCAGTGAAACTCATCATGGAACGAACCATATCAAGTAGGGTTCGATTCCTTCTCTCAGAAACTCCATTAAGCTGAGGAGTTCCCGGAGGAGTCCACTGAGAGATAATCCCATTATCATTGAGATGATTAAGGAATTCTTCACTAAGATATTCACCTCCTCGTTCAGATCGATATGCTTTGATCTTGTGACCAGTTTGGTTCTCAACCTCCTTTTGAAATTCTGAATTCTCAAAAGCTTCAGATTTATACTTCATTAAGTATACATAACCATATCGACTAAAGTCATCGGTAAAGGTTATGAAATACTGATGATTGTTTCTAGTGCTTACACTAAGCGGTCCACAAACATCAGAATGGATCAAATCCAAGACCTTAGTGGCACGTTCCACAGTCCCTTTAAAAGGAACTTTGGACATCTTTCCTTTGAGACAGGATTCGCAAGAAGTTAACTCTTTGAGATCATTTTCAGAGAATGATCCTAAAGTGTTTATCTTGCTAATTCTGTTCTTGGAAATATGTCCTAATCTAGCGCGCCATAAGGGAACTGAAACCTTGTCATCTCTCTTACGTTTAGTTTCTCATTGTATGTTCATAACATTGATATTTTGAGTTAGATAAAGTCCATTACTTAGAGTACCGATGTGAACGGAAGAGTTGTTCCGTTTGATAAAATATTTACCATTCTTGATATAAGTTTCATAACCTTCACAATCTAATATTGGAACTGAAATTATATTACGAATAATGCTCGGTACATAAAGGACTTTATTTAAAACTAACTCAAAACTACCTAAATCTAATCTAATTGTGCCTAAAGCTCCTTTGAACCATCGCCGATCTTCAAGACACATTCTCCTTCTTTGAGTTGTTGGACTTCACTTAGCATCTGTACATCATTACAGATATGAGTTCCACAACCGGTATCAAGTACCCAAGAACTAGAATTAATAGAAAGATTTATTTCAACGAAAAAGATACCTTTCTTTAGAGTAGTCTTGTACTCTGGGCAGTTTCTCTTCCAATGTCCCGCTTTGCCACAATGGAAGCAAACATCCTCTTTCTGATCACGCTTCTTCTTTTGGGCCTTCCCCTTCGAAACGCCACCAGTGGGCCTAAGGGGTTTCTTCTTCTTCTTTTGGGCTTTCTTGCCCTTACCTTTAGAAGGCCCAGAAGAGGAAGATGGAGCATTCACCATCAAAACCTTATTGTCCTTCTTGATCATGCTTTCAGCAGTCACAAGCTGACTAATCAGCTCGGCTATAGTAGCACCAGCATGATTCATGTTGAAATTAAGGACAAATGGGTTGAATGATGGTGGGAGCGAAGCTAGCAACAAATCCACTGAAAGCTCATCTTTCAGTGGCATGTCCATGGAAGCAAGTTTCTCAGTAAGGGCGAGAAACTTGAGTCCATACTCATGGACACTTGAACCTTCCCTCATTCTCAAGTGGAATAATTCCTTTGAAGTGTTATACCTTGTAGCACGTTCATGAGGGCGGTAAAGTTGCTCTAAGTGGTCATAAATCTCCCAAGCGAATTCCATGGCCTCATGTTGTCTTTGCAAGTCCGGAGACATGTTAGCCAACATAAGGCAACGGGCTTGGAGATTATCATTCTTCCACTTCTGAATCGCATCCCGCTCGGCCCGAGTGGGAGCCTAGTCCCGAATTCGAAGAGAACATAGGTTCTCTTCTCAGAATCTAAAATGATTTTTAGATTCCTCATCCAATCAAAATAGTTGGGACCAGTCAACTTGTTTGACTCGAGGATCGATACAAGAGGGTTTTGGTTGCCATTTCAAAACACGTAGAGAATCACAGAATCTACGACCTAAATGGTAAAACAGAGAACTAGTGAGCATGCTGAATTATAACGATATACAAAAGATAAGGTCTTTAATCTAATGTAGCTCCCACTGTTTTTCAAAGATCTATAATTCCCAAAGATCTAAGAGGAACACGTTTCCCAATGGGTACTAAGATCCTAGGCATTTTACCTCGAACCCACGACTCGCGGACATTCTAAGTAAGAACCTAGGTAGGTACAACTTACCAATTCTAACACCTTTAGAACTCTTAGTAATTGTTTTTGCATCACCTATCTTTCAATATGGACCCACGACTCGTGCGACATCCATATCTACTTAGGTGTTAAGCTAGACCCATCAATCATAAGATCATGATCAAAACTTAGTTCGAACGACCCACGACTCGCGAACATCGCCCTTGCCAAAATTGACCACGAAATATTGACCATTTAAAATGATCAATTAGGTAACTAAGAACTAATAAGCTCCACTAGCTATCCCACGACCCGCGGATAATAACTAGCTTCACTTACTAAACTTAAAACCTATTGATGGAATGCTAGGAATTTAATTCAAAATTTTCATCTCGAATTAAATACCTATTTGTTCGAAATTAGCTTAATATTTAATGGGAATTTTTCGAATCAACCTGAGAGTTGTCCGGTTCGACCTCACCAACATATATGTTATCCAATTTTATTAGTCTTGATTAATGCAAGTAAACTTAAATGCATTTCAAACAAGCACATAAACAGATAACATGTCCTAGCATGATACTAACATGTAATGATCATGGGTTCTACCTATCTTATGCGTGATATGTGGGAGCCACTCCACAATCACAAGTTCTAACATACATGCCACATAAACAGTTCAAATCAAATAAGGGAAAGCGGTAACAAAATACGAGCCTTATCTCTATTACATTTAACAATTGAGATTCCCCTCCCTAACATTTTAAGGGGTCTTCACTTATGGCCTCCTTGTTACTTGAATGTGGTCCATCTTATTCCATGGGTGCATTGTCTCCGAAAAATGAAAATAAAAAACTCACCACCTATCTCTACTCTCAAATTACAATAAAAAGAAAAAGACATAAAGTAATAAGGCTCAATCTTCATATTGGCCTTAGACAATTACACGGGGCATACCCCGGCCTAAAAAACAGTAATATGGAAAGCCACATAATAAATCACATAACAGTACGCACATAAGTGAGGCTCCAACCTCAATTGAAAAACGCAACTATAGGGCTCCAACCCCAATTTAAACCATCCATGTGCATAAATTAAAACCATACATAGATCTAAACCCATGATCACCTAACTTGCTTTTGTGAGAATCTAAATTTAGCCAAAAAATTAAAATTCCCGTTTCAAGTCCAAATGACTTAAAACACGACTTGATGCGAGTCTTGTTTATAAAAGTTTTCAATAAATCCCAAATTAACAAAACAAATAAAATTCCAATTAATTTCTAAAAATTAATAATTTTATCAAGGATGTATTTTCCCAAAATATAAACCGTTTCTATTTCTCAAAAATCTCAATTTTAAAATTTATTCAAAAATTAAAATAAATATTAAAAAATAAAATTTTAAAATTAAAATAAAAAAATTGGGACTGTATTGCACGATAAACGAAAACCGGGTCACAAAAACGGGGCCCGTACGCGAAAAGGGGCTGCACGTCGGCTGCGCGAGTGCGCCCGCCACGCCGCGCTGGAGCGCCCAGTTCCTACCGGAAGCTTGCGGGCGACGGGCGGCCAGTCTCGGCTGCCCTGGGCGGGCCCGCCGGAAGGCTCCCGCACGGTGCTGTGCGGGACGCCCTGCGCGCCTAGGCCAGGCGGACGGTGCGCACGAAGCCCGCGCGCGACACCTTCGCGCGCGGGGTTTCGCGTGTTCGTCGTATTTCGTGTTTTCGTTTCGTGTTTTCGTTCAAAAGCAAAACCAATCCAAGAAATCCAAAACAGTTTCAAATCTAAAATAGTTTTTCAAAAATTCAATTTTGCAAAAAACAATTTTCAGAAACTTTCAGAAAAAATTACAGTTTCGTAATTTAGGCTTTCTAAAACAATTACAAATACTCAATCGCATCAAGCCTAAGAATTTCTACCAAATTCAGAATAATTGAGACGAATCAGAAACACGATTAACGAGGTGGCTCTGATACCACTTGTTGGAAAACGGAATCAGAAAAGCAGCGAAAATTTAAAAATTTTCCAATAAAAGGACCTTGGACTCGCAATCGTGTATCCAAATTCGTAGAGATAAGAAACTTACTTTTCTTTTATTCTTTCTTGAAGCGTTTCAAGCCACCCAAGAACGCTCTTCTCACGGCTTGATCCCCTCTCCTTGGTAAAGCTCGAATCTTCAAACTTCTAACTTGAAGCTCTCTAGAGATAGTCCACCAACTTGATCACAATCTAACTAGTAAGGATGCTAGTTCTCTAGTTAGTGTTTAGGCTTAACCTAGGGTTTCGTTTATCTTGGAGAAAGGATGGTGTTCAACACATGAACCAAAAGAATTGCCAATTAGTTCTAAAGGGGAGCTTGAGCTCCCCTATTTATAACAAGGGAGGACCGAAAATTCCTAGTCCTTATGGGCTAGGGTTTTGGTCTCTCTCTCTCTCCTATTACTTGATCATCAAGTAATTTGACTTTGACATTGAATTCAAATTCAAATCAACTTTCAAGAGAGCTAAAATATCCAAACTATTTTTGGATAATTTTTATACTTTATTTATTTAAAATAAATAACTTATTTTATCTAATTAATTAATTCATAATTAATTAACTAGATTATTTTCTCCAAAATTAGACTTTCTTTTTAATTCAAAATTAAACCAAAGTCTATTAAATAATTAACAAATTAATTATTTAATCACCAAATAATTATTCACGCACATGCACACGTGTCCATGAAGGACACAAGTCGCGCACGTGACCCACACGTGTTATTTCACACGTGTGGAACCCTTTGGCCCGATTAACTCGTTTAATCATTTTCAAGCCTCAACTCATGTAACCAAGTTGTTGCGTGTGACCCTCTAGGTTCTCAATTCAATTAGCAGTGACCCTAATTAATTAATTCACTAATTAATTAATCAGTCCACAGATTAAACGACTATAGTCTAGCAACAGGTGTTTAACCCCTAGTTGAATTGGAATGTTCGGATTCGACAGAACCTTTAAGTCATTGATTCATGTGAGATACAATCCTCCTACTTACTATCTCTCAACCAAGATCTAGGGTAAGGGAATAATTAGAACCCTAATAATCCGGTCTTAAAGCTAAGTGCATTTCATATCCATTTGATCTCAATCCAAGAAACCCTTTTCTTGATGTCTTGATCTATTTCCTTGGCCAAGGACTCCATATGGCATATGAATGACTTATACAATAAGAGATCACCTTGCAAATGCAAGTGTGGGTCCTTTCTTGATTCTCATTCACTTTCATGAATCACTTGTGCAGCCCCAGCATAAGCCTTGAATCAGTTGTCTAAGGCGACACCCTTTAAAGCTTATACCTAAGACTACAGAGTTAACTCATAAAGTGACAAGGAATCTCAAGTCTAAGGATCAATTAATCACATAAATGACTCGTGAGATATTCCCAATCTGGAAGTTTCCATTTCCTGAAATAGAAACTTCCTTTCCCATTTAGGAATCTTCTCACACGGGGCACCTCAGTGAACTTACTTATTAAAGTAAGCACCCTCATGTATCACGCACGTATCAACTATACACTTTGTACCTCCATGAAACAAGGTGGTCCTTCTTAAGGGCGTGATCCCACAAGCAAGCCTTAGAGGAGTCAGGTTGACACTCCCATTGTCGGTAGGACTCATCGGCTTGGAGTATTTTACTAATCATGACTTATGTGATTTAGGGCTCGTTTCATGATTCATAAACCATTTTACCTAAATGGTAGAGTCCTAAAGTCATCAGGATTAGGGGAGTTCTCATACATGCACAGATAAAGTAATCGCATACCAAACAAGAGCATATAAAGAAGTGTTGCCTCAATTCGTTATTTCATTCAAAGATTGTCTGTGATTACAATAAGGAAAAACACAAAGCGCATATACAATCGGCTTTCTAGGGCACTATTCCTAACACCTGCACCATCATTTTTGGCGCCGTCTGTGGGAAATCCATCACTACTATCTTCATCATCATCAGTTTCTTTCTCTGAAAGCTAGTTGAGATATAACACCTCCTGTTTTAAAAATGGTGACTGCGACACGATCTGGAGCGCTGGAGAATAGAGGGGGTCTCCCGCCCGTCAATGAGGAGAACGCGGGTAACAATACCCCCGTTGGAAGCACGCCCCCACCTGCTGCAGGAAACGGGGCTGAGAACGCAGAAACGGTAGCTGCAACCCTCCCACCTGGTGAAAACACAGCTGGAGTATCCGGATCCGTTCCCCCACCTCCGGCTCCCATCACCAATGTTCCCATCCCAAATCCCGGCATGTACTCCATGGCCATGCCACCGTCGGGATACGCTTACTTGCAAGCTGGGATGATGCCTATGATCCAGCCTTACCAGGTAGGAATGCTAAATCTCCCTTTGTCGCTGCCTAGGGAGATACAGGTGGGAGGGTTAAGCGGTCCATAACGCTAAATCTCCCAGATCAATACTCAGCAACTTCAGGCGCTTTACGCGCAATGCGAGGGCCAAGCGGTCCATAACGCCTGGGAACACTTTACCGCAGTCTATTTCCCATCACTGGCCGGTGCTCGAGCGGCCCTGCCCCTTGGTGGGCTCCCGACGCACCCGTTGACAATGGTACAAAATGCGTTGAGGGCCCAGCAACCTCTCCCAGCGCCAATCCAGGAAAATGATGCCCCGTTGAGGGTCCAGAAAGGGCAGCAACCGGTTGGAAAGGAAAGGGCCCCTCAAAATAAGAAGGCCACGGAAGACGAAGAGGTCCAATCGAGGGCTACAGAGAGGGCAAGCCGCATAAATGCCGGCGACCCTCAGCTAGCCGCAATGCAGGATCAGATTAGGGGGCTCCAAACTGTGGTGGAACAGCTCTCTCGAGCACGGACTCAAGCCTCCCATGGCGGGGGCGAGAGATCCAGGGCCAGAGACGCTCGCAATCCATGCAGCCAGGTCTCCCACCCCCAAAAAGGGGCAAATCACGAGGAATACGATCCCGAGGAGAGGGACTATAGAATCTTGACTGGCGATTCCCCTCTCATCGAGGAGGTGTTGATGACCCGTGCAGGGAAAGGCAAAATCCCCACGTCCGTCAACGGATATGATGGAACCACTGATCCAGCCGAGCATCTGGATCATTTCGTACACCTGATGCATTTGTACGATCATCCGAGCAACTATTGGGCCAAGGTGTTTGTCACATACCTCGTGGGAATGGCCCAAGAATGGTATAAAAAGCTTCCTCCACGCTCAATTCGAGAGTACGCTGTTCTGACAGACGCCTTCACATGCCACTTCAACTCCCTGAAGACACCGGCCCCAGCCGCGATGGCTCTCTACAGCTTAGTCCAAGGGCCGAATGAGACGCTCAGATCCTTCATGGGGATGTTTAACAAAGAAATTTTGCTGGTGGAAAAGCCCTCGATGGATTTCTTGAGGCACGTACTTTTTGGGGCCATCAATATGAAACACTATGTCAGCAAAGAGTTTGTGGAGGAGGTGGCCAAGAAAAAGCCATGATCATTGATTGAGATCAAGGACATAGCAGATTCCTTCTTCACCCTTGAGGATATGTACATTGCGAGGGATCAGAAAATGGCAAGTGCCCCTCGCCCCAGTAGAGCCCCCGAAGACAGAGGAGATTCCAACAGAGGACGCCGTCACAGCCCAAACCCCGCCCGACGAAATCCTTCGCCTCCACATAAGTTTGAGCATGTTTCCCTCAACCGCCCAATCGCCGAAGTGTATTCTATGGCAGATAAGAAGCTCTTCAAGAGACCGTCAAAGATGAGGGATACTGAAGCCCAGAAGCGCTCAGGAAAGTATTGTGCTTTCCACAAGCAGAAGGGGCATGATACCAATGAATGCTGTCAACTCGAGAGCAAGATTCAGAGGCTTATCGCTGGGAGGCACCTCAAGGAGTTTGTGAAGGTTCTGGAGAGGTATGACGAGCATTGCGCTGAACGAGCGCGTATTAGAGGGAGGAGCCGCTCACGCTCACGGAGTCCCCGTCACCATCACACTGAGACAAGCGACCGTGGCAAAGGGAAAGATGCAGGTATAGAGAATCAGCCATTTGCGGTCATCCACATGATCGCTGGAGGACCCTCGGGAGGTGATTCTAACACAGCCCGACGCCGTCACATTCGGAGTTATGACTAGAGATCATCCCTTCCCAAGCCTGTGCTTTCCTTGGACGGTTCGTCACGCTCAAAGGAGAATGACGCTGTAGGGTTCACGGAGAAAGATTTGGAACACATTGTAACACCCCATGGGATTGGTGAAACTTCTGACTGTCCCATGGTGGTTAGTTTAGACAGTCATAACCACGTTGTAAAAAGAGTTTTGTTGATAGTGGAAGCTTTGTGAACATTCTCCCGTATTCAACGTTTCAAAAAATGAGCATAACAAACGTCCCCCTCGAACCCCTCAGAACAGCCCTCGTTGGCTTTGGGGGTTCCGAGATCGTCCCCCGCGGACAGATTCGCTTGGCCACCTCTTTTGGTCGTGCCCCACAGCGAAAAACTTTGAGCGTACTTTACACAGTCGTTGAGGTAGACCTCCCCTACAACATAATCATTGGGCGCCCAGCCCTCGTAGATTTCAAAGCAATAATCTCCACTTATCACCAGAAAGTCAAGTTCCCCACTCCCGAGGGTACGGGCGAGGTTCTGTGCAATGTCAAAGAGGCTTGGGAATGCTACTTCCTTTCCCTTCGAAGCCACAAACCCAAACAAACCATTCAGTCGGGGTCCACCACAAAATTAGTTGACTTCCCCAAGTTGGATGAGGATGGCCCAGAACGTAAAAGGGCCAAGCTTTACAAGAAGAAGAATAAAAAGAAAACCCCCAGTGGAGCCCAGCGCTCGGAGGACGGTCCATTTGGGGCCGTCGAAGGATCTTCCTCCCAGAACGAGGGTGATGGACCCTCGAGTGAGGAAGGGGGTAGGCTTACAGGGAAGAAGAGAGCGCTCGAGGCTCCACGGCCTGAGGTCCGCATTGAGCCAGCCGAGAAGTTCTTGACCATTGAGTTGGAACCAGGGAATCCAGATAAGACCACCCAGATTGGCTCGAATCTCGATGGTCCTTCACAGGTTATGATGATTGATTTTCTCCGAGATAACCTCGATGTATTCGCTTGGAAAGCCTCCGATCTCACTGGGATAGATTCGAGCATTATAGTCCACAGGCTCAACGTGGACCCGGCCTTCAAACCAGTTAAGCAGAAGAAGAGGGACGTCCACGGATTCCGAAGGTAAGTCATTGAAGAAGAAGTTAATAAACTCCTTGACGCTCAGTACATTGAGGAGATCCTATATCCGGAATGGCTCTGCAACGTCGTGCTCGTTCCCAAGAACGCCAATAAATGGCGCATGTGCAATGATTTCACAGATCTCAACAAGGCGTGCCCCAAAGACCCTTACCCCCTGCCGAGGATAGATCAGCTGGTAGATTCGACGGCAGGATGCGAGCTCATGAGTATGATGGACGCCTTCCAGGGATACTATCAGATCTTCATGGCGCCCGAGGATCGCCCCAAAACATCGTTCGTGGTACATGTGGGCATATACTGTTTCAAGGTTATGCCGTTCGGACTTAAGAACGCGGGAGCAACCTATCAGCGCCTCGTCAACAGGATGTTCGAGCGCGAAATAGGGAAATCTATAGAGGTCTATGTAGATGACATGATAGTCAAGAGCGAACGTCAGCATTCCCATTTGGAAGACCTTAAGCAAACTTTCAACATCCTGCGTCAGTATGGGATGAAATTGAACCCTTCAAAGTGTACCTTTGGCGTTCGAGGGGGTAAAATTTTGGGGTACATGGTCAGTCAGCGTGGCATAGAGGCAAATCCGAAAAAGATTAAGGCAATTCTTGATATTCCCTCCCCTCGGAATGTAAGGGAAGTCCAAGTGCTGCTGGGAAAGATCATCTCATCGAACAGGTTCGTCTCCCGCTCGGCAGACAGAAACTTGCCCTTTGTCAAAATTTTACACAACGCTCGCAACTTCAGCTGGAGGGAGGAATGCGAAAAGGCCCTGCAGGATATGAAACAATACCACGCGAGCGCACCGTTGTTGAACAAGCCTAACCCTAGAGAGAGCTTGATTGTTTACCTCTCGGTTTCCGCAGAAGCCACAAGCGCTGTCCTCGTGGCCGTCCGCGAGTGCAAGCACATGCCGGTATACTATTTAAGCAAAACTTTGCAAGGGACGGAGAAGAGATATATGGAGATAGAGAAATTCGCCTTTGCGCTCGTTAATGTGTCCCGATGGCTAAGGCCATATTTTCAGGCCCATTCTATCACAGTGCTCACAGACCAACCCCTCAAGCAGGTGCTCACAAAGCCAGATGTAGCGGGGAGATTAATCAAATGGTCCATTGAACTCAGCCAATTCGACATCACCTTCGAGCCTCGTACAGCGATACAGGCTCAGGCAGTGGCGAACTTGTTAGTGGAGCGATTCAATTTGGATACCGGGCCCCCAATAGAAGAAGGGTTATGGCTCCTGCACACAGATGGTTCCTCGACCTCACAAGGGGGGAGCCGGGGTGACTCTCAGAGACCCTCGCGGTAAGGAAGTGGATTACGCTATAAAATTAGCGTTTCAGGTCACCAACAATGAGACTGAATATGAGGCTCTAATCCAAGGACTCTGGATAGCCTTCCGGAATGGTGCCGTTCGGGTAACTGCCTATGTTGACTCCCAGCTGATCGCGAGTCAAATTGATGGCACTTATGAAGCTCGAGAAGCCACTATGGTGCAGTACTTGGCAAGGGCCAAGGAGGTGATCGCTAAGTTCAAAGAGTTCCATCTGTTACAGGTCCCCCGAGCAGAAAACGAGCGTGTAGACGCTCTTTCTAAATTTGCTTCAGCCCTTGATGACTCTTGCGAGTGCTCTGTCACGTTTCTCAGGACAGAGAAACCGCTGATTAGTGAAACAGAACCCTCGCGAAGGGTGAACACGATTGATCCCGCTGAACCTTGTTGGTTGGATGACATCATTAGGTTTATCAGGGACGGGACCTGCCCAACCGATAAGGTAGAGGCCCGAAAAATTAGGGGTAAGGCCCCTCGCTTTTCGATAGCGATGGACGGCTGTTCAAACGATCTTTCCAAGGTCCGCCGTTGAGATGCCTAAGACCCTCGCAGGCCACGGAAATATTGGAGCATGTGCACAGCGGAAGTTGTGGGAATTATTCTGGTGGTCGAATCCTAGCTAAGAAGGTATTGAGGAGTGGATTTTACTGGCCCTCGCTGCTGCAGGATGCCATCAACTACTCCAAGAAATGTCCTAAGTGCCAGTTTCATTCCAACACCCCTCAACTGCCGGCCACACAAATGATCCCTATTGATGTCTCATGGCCTTTCGACCAATGGGGCATTGGTATAGTGGGACCCCAATGGCGGTTGGACAAAAGAGGTTTGTAATCCTAGCCGTGGATTATTTCACTAAGTGGGCCGAAGCTGAAGCGGTCGCCAAAATAACGTTCAAAGTTGTGAGGGATTTCATCTGGAAGAACATCATCTGCAGATATGGCATCCCGAGGGTGCTCATTTCAGACAACGGTTCCCAGTTCATTGCTGCTGACACACGGGAGTGGTGCTACGAACTAGGGATTGAGCAACGATTCATTTCCGTGGGCCATCCTCAAGCCAACGGTCAAGCTGAAGTGACCAGCCGAACCATACTCCAGCATCTGAAAATGATGTTCGAGAGTGTGAAAGGGGAGTGGGCAGAAGAACTTCAAGGTGTCCTCTGGGCGTACCGTACTACCCCACGAGCGGCAACAGGAGAAACTCCTTACTCCCTCGTGTACGGCTCCGAGGCTATGATACCTGCTGAGATCGCTCAAGAATCCACACGCGTAGCTTATTTCGAACCTGCGATCAACAAAGCCAATCGGACGTTTGAATTGGATTTGCTAGACGAAAGGAGGAACACAGCTTGGGCTCGCATACACAAATATAAAGCGACCGTAGTCCACCAGTATAACAAGCGTGTCAGAGAAAGAACTTTCCAGCTAGGGGATTTGGTCCTAAAAAAAGTTGAAGTTTCTAAACATGTGGGTAAGTTGGATCCCAATTGGGAAGGCCTCTTCAAAGTCATTCAAGTACGAGCGAGCAACACCTACTTGCTCGAGACTTTGCAAGGCGAGCGACTCCTGAGACCGTGGAACGCGTGCAACCTTAGACGGTTCTACGTATAAATGTCCACCTTTGAAATCGACCGCTCGCGGCACTTTGTACTTTCTCTTGACAGAGAGCATGTTGTAATCATTTTAAAGCATTGCAAGCATAATGGTAAGTATTTTATATGTTGTTATGTCATTAACTTACTCTTTCCTTTGATTAATGGTCTGGTTAATGAAAAACTTACTCCGTGTTGAGCGTGTTCCACATCGAACGGCTTAGTTAGTACCCCGTTAATCTCAAATCGACGCTATCTGTACGGTAAAAATACCCTACCTTGAACACTTTGACGCTCATAAGCGTGTAAACCCCATGAATGAGGGTGTCGAATGGAGGGATGCTAAACGCTTAGTTTACGCCAACTGCGTGTTCACCATACCAGTTCGCGTTCGTAAACCCCCAATGACCCTCACCTTCTGGGGTAAGAGCACGCTCGTAAAATAGCGGATCCTGGACCAATTATTTTATAAGTACCTCAGGGTGATGCTAACACTACGGCTACGCTCGTTTTAATCACCTACTTAGAAAATCCTACTAGTGGATTTCTAAGTACGTTCAACTCACTGGAACGCTCAAGATGGAGGTGCACGTCACATGCTTAAGGCCAAGACTTAGTTAAATCCTTAGGGGTTTTCTAAGTTCAAATTCGAGCCTCATTGTGGACATGGCCAGGGAACCCTCTTAAGGAACACCCTCGTGCTTACATCTCTCAAAGTTGCCAGAAGTTCCCAAATTCTAAATTTATGACGCCGGGAGATAAGCGCCACGGAACCTTCAGAGGAATCACCCTCGTGCGCGTACACTCCCATCGCAGACATTTAAGTAACAAGAAAGATAACCGAGCAAACATCGAACGCAACAAAATCATCATGAACAACGTTCAAAACGGGAAAGAAACAAACATGAACATTCAAATGATAAAGTAAAGATCAAAATATACAGGGAAAGGCATAATGAAGTTCAAGTATGCTAGGGAAAGCCTAAAGATCAAATACAGGCATTAAATGTTCATAAACGAGAATGAAAATCAAACAAGTTGAATCTTAGAGCAGCAATTGGGGGAAGCATCATTGGGCTCGGTTTTCGGGCTCGGAAGGGGCAGTTGCAATGGGAATTACAGCCAACACATTGGCATCAGAAGTCTGGGCCTCTCCAGGTTCCTCATCCTCCGGTGCATCCATGACAGTACCCTCGTCATCTATCTGGATGGGCTCGGGGCCTAGAGGGTTGGCCACTATGAATTCCTACTGGAGCATCGTCACCAGTCCTTGATACTCCGGCTCCGCCAGGCCCTCAGAGGGATCCTCGTCGTGGACCATGGGCTCGCAGTTATCATCTAAATCCATGTGCAAGCGCCCGTCGGTCCGAGCACTCTCAGGAGCCAGGCCTAGTTTCACCATTTGCCTGATCGCCTTGTGAGAGAAGCGCCGAGCATTATCAAAACACTGGAGGTTGGCCGCGAACACAAAGGCCCTGGAGCGCACAAACTTCATCACTGCATCCCAGGATACCCTCGCCTCCAAACCCTGTACTTTTCCTTGCAAATCAGCGAGGGCCTTCTTCGTCTCCTTATTTTGGCGAGTGCTCTCCGCCAACTGCTCACCCTGCTCTCTATTCTGAACCCTCAGCTGGTCATGCTCCCCCTTAAGCTTCCTATGACGCTCGTCAAGGACCAGATAGGCGTCATCGGACTTCTTCAGCTCTTTCTTTAATCGGTCCTTCTCCAGGTTGGCGTCGGTCAGTTGAGCGTTGACGTTATTGTAATCCTCTTGCAGTTGGCCGAGGTCAGGGATTCGCAGTAATTTTTTGTACTTGGCCTTATGTTCGGAGTAGGCCTGCGCTCGACCTTGCAGATTCTTCAGCCTCGGGACTACCAGAGTTAAGATGAAAAAAGTAGGAATGTTATAAAGGAAACTAAGGACTAACCGCCAGGAGAGCGTGGCATGCGTCGTTCGCGACCTGAGCAGCATCATGCTCGTTTAGTTTGTCATGGTCGGCGAAGAATTGGAGCTTTCCAAAGATGTCAAAAACCATGTTGACAGAGAAGACGCTCTTCTTCAGTAGGACGGGACCATCCGTCCTTTGGCTTTTGTACCGAGCGTTGCCCCGGCAGCCTATCTTCCAAAAGTCCTCATCCTCCGAAGATGAGGTATCGCTACCCTCGCCCCGGTGGCCTACGACCACCTCCTTTCCCTTGCCAGAAACTGGGATAGAGTCCGGCATCCTTTTTCTTTTCCCTTGGCGCTCGGCCCTTACTATATCATGGAAGCGGGCCAGCTCCCCGGACCAATTATGGGAAGTGCTGGAGCTGAGCGCTATGGGCCCTTACTATTTCCGCTGCTTTTCTGATTCCGCTTTCCCTTATGTGATTTAAACTGTTTATGTGGCATGTATGTTAGAACTTGTGATTGTGGAGTGGCTCCCACATATCACGCATAAGATAGGTAGAACCCATGATCATTACATGTTAGTATCATGCTAGGACATGTTATCTGTTTATGTGCTTGTTTGAAATGCATTTAAGTGTACTTGCATTAATCAAGACTAATAAAATTGGATAACATATATGTTGGTGAGGTCGAACCGGACAACTCTCCGGTTGATCCGAAAAATTCCCATTAAATATTAAGCTAATTTCGAACAAATAGGTATTTAATT
The DNA here is from genome assembly GCA_037501455.1 of Lantana camara. Lineage (NCBI taxonomy): Eukaryota > Viridiplantae > Streptophyta > Magnoliopsida > Lamiales > Verbenaceae > Lantana > Lantana camara. The sequence goes on along the minus strand of CM074863.1, from coordinate 19,290,359 downwards.
CGAGATGTAAATTTTAAATTAAATTCCTAGCATTCCATCAATAGGTTTTAAGTTTAGTAAGTGAAGCTAGTTATTGTCCGCGAGTCGTGGGATAGCTAGTGGAGCTTATTAGTTCTTAGTTACCTAATTGATCATTTTAAATGGTCAATATTTCTTGGTCAATTTTGGCAAGGGCGATGTCCACGAGTCGTGGGTCATTCGAACTAAGTTTTGATCATGATCTTATGATTGATGGGTCTAGCTTAACACCTAAGTAGATATGGATGTCGCACGAGTTGTGGGTCCATATTGAAAGATAGGTGATGCAAAAACAATTACTAAGAGTTCTAAAGGTGTTAGAATTGGTAAGTCGTACCTACCTAGGGTTCTTACTAAGAATGTCCGCGAGTCGTGGGTTCGAGGTAAAATGCCTAGGATCTTAGTACCCATTGGGAAACGTGTTCCTCTTAGATCTTTGGGAATTCTAGATCTTTGAAAAATAGTGGGAGCTACATTAGATTAAAGGCCTTATCTTTTGTATATCGTTATAATTCAGCATGCTCACTAGTTCTCTGTTTTACCATTTAGGTCGTAGATTTTGTGATTCTCTACGTGTTTTGAAATGGCAACCAAAAACCCTCTTGTATCGATCCTCGAGTCAAACAAGTTGACTGGTCCCAACTATTTTGATTGGCTGAGGAATCTAAAAATCATTTTAGATTCTGAGAAGAGAACTTATGTTCTCTTCGAAGGGGGGCCTAGTCCCGAAGGAGAGGCTCCCACTCGGGTTGAGAGGGACGCGATTCAGAAGTGGAAGGATGATAATCTCCAAGCCCGTTGCCTTATGTTGGCTAACATGTCTCCGGACTTACAAAGGCAACATGAGGCCATGGAATTCGCTTGGGAGATTTACGACAACTTAGAGAAACTTTACCGCCCTCACGAACGTGTTACAAGGTATAACACTTTAAAGGAATTGTTCCACTTGAGAATGAGTGAAGGTTCAAGTGTCCATGAATATGGACTCAAGTTTCTCGCCCTTACTGAGAAACTTGCTTCCATGGACATGCCACTGAAAGATGAGCTTTCAGTGGATTTGTTGCTAGCTTCGCTCCCACCATCATTCAACCCATTTGTCCTTAATTTCAACATGAATCATGCTGGTGCTACTGTAGCTGAGCTGATTAGTCAGCTTGTGACTGCTGAAAGCACGATCAAGAAGGACAATAAGGTTTTGATAGTGAATGCTCCATCTTCCTCTTCTGGGCCTTCTAAAGGTAAGGGCAAGAAAGCCCAAAAGAAGAAGAAGAAACCCCTTAGGCCCACTGGTGGCGTTTCGAAGGGGAAGGCCCCAAAAGAAGAAGCGTGATCAGAAAGAGGATGTTTGCTTCCATTGTGGCAAAGCGGGACATTGGAGGAGAAACTGGCCAGAGTACAAGGCTACTCTAAAGAAAGGTATGTTTCTCGTTGAAGTAAATCTTTCTATTAATTCTAGTTCTTGGGTACTTGATACCGGTTGTGGAACTCACATCTGTAATGATGTACAGATGCTAAGTGAAGTCCAACAACTCAAAGAAGGAGAATGTGTCTTGAAGATCTGCGATGGCTCAAATGTTGAAGCTCGAGCTTTAGGCACAATTAGATTAGATTTAGGTAGTTTTGAGTTAGTCTTAAATAAAGTCCTTTATGTACCGAGCATTATTCGTAATATAATTTCAGTTCCAATATTAGATTGTGAAGGTTATGAAACTTATATCAAGAATGGTAAATATTTTATCAAACGGAACAACTCTTCCGTTCACATCGGTACTCTAAGTAATGGACTTTATCTAACTCAAAATATCAATATTATGAATATACAACGAGAAACAAAGCGTAAGAGAGATGACAAAGCTTCAGCTCCCTTATGGCACGCTAGATTAGGACACATTTCCAAAAACAGAATTAGCAAGATAAACACTTTAGGATCATTCTCTGAAAATGATCTCAAAGAGCTAACTTCTTGCGAATCATGTCTCAAAGGAAAGATGTCCAAAGTTCCTTTTAAAGGGACTGTGGAACGTGCCACTAAGGTCTTGGATTTGATCCATTCTGATGTTTGTGGACCGCTTAGTGTAAGCACTAGAAACAATCATCAGTATTTCATAACCTTTACCGATGACTTTAGTCGATATGGTTATGTATACTTAATGAAGTATAAATCTGAAGCTTTTGAGAAATTCTTAGAATTTCAAAAGGAGGTTGAGAACCAAACTGGTCACAAGATCAAAGCACTTCGATCTGATCGAGGAGGCGAGTATCTTAGTGAAGAATTCCTTAATCATTTCAAAGATAATGGGATTATCTCTCAGTGGACACCTCCGGGGAACTCCTCAACTTAATGGAGTTTCTGAGAGAAGAAATTGAACCCTACTTGATATGGTTCGTTCTATGATGAGTTTTACTGACTTACCACCTTCTTTCTAGGGTTATGCCCTAGAAAGTGCAGCAAAGATTTTGAATCTAGTTCCCTCTAAGTCAGTCCCTAAAACGCCCTATGAAATGTGGCATGGTAAAATCCCTAGTTATTCTTACTTAAGAATTTGGGATTGTCCTACTTACGTGAAGAGGACAGTGGGAGATAAGTTAGAATCTCGTTCTAACTTATGCTACTTTGTAGGTTATCCTAAGGAATCCATATGATATTACTTCTATGATCAATCTGAGCAAAAGGTGTTTGTTTTCAGAAATGTTTTTTTTCTGGAGGAATCGTTCCTTAAAGAAAGGAAAGGCAAAATCATAGAATTAGAAGAAGTACAAAAAGACCCCACACCACCCACTGAAGAAACGTCTCATTCTGATCAACCACAACCAATCACAAATTTCGATACACAAGTAAATCCTCCCCGAAGGCGTTCTGAACGCACTCCTAGACAGCCAGAGAGATGGTATGGATTCTTCTATGAAATCTCTCAAAAGGATAATGATCCTTTAACATATGAAGAGGCACTTTCAGATTCTGACTCTGAACAGTAGATAGAAGCCATGAAATCCGAAATGGATTCCATGAACTCCAACCAAGTTTGGACCTTGGTAGATTTGCCTGATGGGGTCAAACCCATAGGTTGCAAATGGATCTTTAAGAGAAAGCTTGGAGTTGATGGAAGCATTGCAGCCTACAAAGCAAGACTGGTTGCAAAAGGATTCACTCAAAGACCCGATGTGGACTTTGATGAAACCTTTTCGCCAGTTGCAATGCAAAAGTCCATTCGGATCATGCTTGCCATTGCTGCGTATTATGACTACGAGATATGGCAAATGGATGTGAAAACTGCCTTTCTCAATGGTGATATTGATAAAGACATTTATATGGAGCAACCCATAGGTTTCACATTCAGTGGGAGTGAGCAAAAGGTTTGCAAACTCCAAAGATCAATCTATGGATTGAAACAGGCTTCTAGGAATTGGAACATTCGATTTGATGAATCGGTCAAAGCGTTCGGCTTTATTCAAATTTCAAATGAGTCTTGTGTGTATAGAAAGGAATTAGAGACTTCAGTACAATTCTTAGTGCTTTATGTTGATGACATCCTTCTTATTGGGAATTTGAAGGATGACATGAAAGTGACTAAGTTGTGGTTATCAAACCAATTCGAGATGAAAGATCTTGGTGATGCATCCTATATCCTTGGAATTAAAATCTATCGAGATAGATCTAGAAGGTTAATAGGATTATCACAGTCGATGTACATTGACAAAGTATTGAAGAGATTCAATATGGAGTCAGCAAAGGTTAAGAACCTTCCTATGAGTGTAGGAACATGTCTTTCTAAGAAGATGTGTCCTAAGACTAACCTTGAGAAGAAAAGAATGACTCATACACCTTATGCATCAGCAATAGGTAGCATAATGTATGCAATGTTATGTACTCGACCGGATGTGGCTTATGCACTTAGTGTAACAAGTCGTTTCCAATCTGACCCTGGACGGCGGTGCAGTGAGTTAGAAGAGTTCCAATCAAACTACCACTGCAGATTCGACCACTGAGGCCGAATACTTAGTTGCAAATGATGCAGCCAAGGAAGGTGTTTGGATTAGAAACTTCATTCAAGAGTTGAATGTTGTTCCTAGTATGAAAGACCCTATTACTGTGTTTTGTGACAACATTGGGGCGGTTGCTCAAGCAAGAAAACCAAGATCTCACCAACGGACCAAGCACATTATGAGAAAGTATCACCTAATCTGTGATATTATCAAAAGAGGAGATGTGCAAATTGAGAGGGTCGCATCAGCAGAGAACGTGACAGATCCACTTACTAAACCCCTTAGTCGAGAAGCTTTCCAAGGACATCTTCAGAAGATGGGACTTAGAGTAGCTTTAGAATAGCTTTGACGGGCAAGTGGGAGATTGTTAGGAATAGTGCCCTAGAAAGCCGATTGTATATCCGCTTTGTGCTTTTCCTTATTGTAATCACAGACAATCTTTGAATGAAATAACGAATTGAGGCAACACTTCTTTATATTCTCTTGTTTGGTATGCGATTACTTTATCTGTGCATGTATGAGAACTCCCCTAATCCTGATGACTTTAGGACTCTACCATTTAGTTGAAATGGTTCATGAAACGAGCCCTAAATCACATAAGTCATGATTAGTAAAATACTCCAAGCCGATGAGTCCTACCGACAGTGGGAGTGTCAACCTGACTCCTCTAAGGCTTGCTTGTGGGATCACGCCCTTAAGAAGGACCACCTTGTTTCATGGAGGTGCAAAGTGTATAGTTGATACGTGCGTGATACATGAGGGTGCTTACTTTAATAAGTAAGTTCACTGAGGTGCCCCGTGTGAGAAGATTCCTAAATGGGAAAGGAAGTTTCTATTTTAGGAAATGGAAACTTCCAGATTGGGAAATATCTCACGAGTCATTGATGTGATTAATTGATCCTTAGACTTGAGGTTCCTTGTCACTTTATGAATTAACTTTGTAGTCTTAGGTATAAGCTTTAAAGGGTGTCGCCATAGACAACTGATTCAAGGCTTATGCTGGGGCTGCACAAGTGATTCATAAAAGTGAATGAGAATCAAGAAAGGACCTACACTTGCATTTGTAAGGTGATCTCTTATTGTATAAGTCATTCATATGCCATATGGAGTCCTTGGCCAAGGCAGTAGATCAAGACATCAAGAAAAGGGTTTCTTGGATTGAGATCAAATGGATATGAAATGCACTTAGCTTTAAGACCGGATTATTAGGGTTCTGATTATTGCCTTACCCTAGATCTTGGTTGAGAGATAGTAAGTAGGAGGATTGTATCTCACATGAATCAATGACTTAAAGGTTCTGTCGAATCCGAACATTCCAATTCAGCTAGGGGTTAAACACCTGTTGCTAGACTATGGTCGTTTAATCTGTGGACTGATTAATTAATTAGTGAATTAATTAATTAGGGTCATTGCTAATTGAATTGAGAACCTAAAGGGTCACAGGCAACAACTTGGTTACATGAGTTGAGGCTTGAAAATGATTAAACGAGTTAATCGGGCCAAAGGGCTCCACACGTGTGGGTCACATGCGTGACACGTGTCCTTCATGGACACGTGTGCATGTGCGTGAATAATTATTTGGTGATTAAATAATTAATTTGTTAATTATTTAATAGACTTTGGTTTAATTTTGAATTAAAAAGAAAGTCTAATTTTGGAGAAAATAATCTAGTTAATTAATTATGAATTAATTAATTAGATAAAATAAGTTATTTATTTTAAATAAATAAAGTATAAAAATTATCCAAAAATAGTTTGGATATTTTAGCTCTCTTGAAAGTTGATTTGAATTTGAATTCAAAGTCAAAGTCAAATTACTTGATGATCAAGTAATAGGAGAGAGTGAGAGACCAAAACCCTAGCCCATAAGGACTAGGAATTTTCGGTCATCCCTTGTTATAAATAGGGGAGCTCGAGCTCCCCTTTAGAGCTAATTGGCAATTCTTTTGGTTCATGTGTTGAACACCATCCTTTCTCCAAGATAAACGAAACCGTAGGTTAAGCCTAAACACTAACTAGAGAACTAGCATCCTTACTAGTAAGATTGTGATCAAGTTGGTGGACTATCTCTAGAGAGCTTCAAGTTAGAAGTTTGAAGATTCGAGCTTTACCAAGGAGAGGGGATCAAGCCGCGAGAAGAGCGTTCTTGGGTGGCTTGAAACGCTTCAAGAAAGAATAAAAGAAAAGTAAGTTTCTTATCTCTACGAATTTGGATACACGATTGCGAGTCCAAGGTCCTTTTGTTGGAAAATTTTTTAAATTTCCGCTGCTTTTTTGATTCCGTTTTCTAACATCATACGTGCAAGAGCTTCGGCATTCATCCCGGATATTAGTATTTGGATATCTGCAAAAGGGAAATGCAAGCGTTAAGAGATAGCCACTTGGAGGATAACTACTGAAAGCATAATAAGTCAAATGAAGTCAGTAATGCTATCCTAAAAGTTAGAACCGTTAGTTCCTAGAATCTAAGCGTCGAGGGCCATGACTTCTGCTGGAGGATTGGTTATCATGTTCGGAGGGCAAGATAATTCATAACGAAACAGTATCCCCTCGTTTTTCATCAAGATTTCAGCCTTGATCCATTTCTTCTCATTCTTCATGGCGAGGGCCAGCCCCTTTGCCCAATCCTTGAAAGCTTTGTTCTTTAACCTTTCCCTAATCAGTGGCCCCTCACCATGTATAAACCACCCTCGGTGAACCTTGAAAATCCCCCCAGGAGCCCCAACGAAGAAGTACTTCTCCTTCCAATGCTCGCCATATGAAGTGGAGGGAGAATCAATCATCTTGAAGCCGGATTTGGCTTGAGCGTAATAGAACCTATCTGTGGGTATGAACGCGTCGAACGGGCCACCTGGATCAAACTATCAAAATTATCAACGGAGGGTTCGTGGCCTAATGCCCTCATCAGAATCACGAAAGTGTTTATTAGAGCAATGTCGTTTGGAAGGATCTGAGAAGGGCAAAGCCTAAGATGGTGGCAGATGGTTGCAACAGTGGAGGGAATTGGAAACCTTAAATCCCCGGCCACGACCGCATCCCAATAAACTGTCATCATCCCCGGCGGTGGTAAGTTGGCTCTTTGCCCCTCCATTGGAAGGCACATGGGGAACACCGATTCATCCCAGTAGGCCTTCGCCTTCAACTCCTCCAGGTCCTCGAGCGTCAAGATACTCTCAATTTCGTCCGGAGATCTGTCAGTTTGGTGAGGGTTATTTTGCCTCACGCGCGTAGCAGGTTCTCTTCCCCTTCTTTGGCGTTTTCTGGGAGGTTCAGCCTCTGCATGACGCTCGGAAGGCCCTGCACCACCCTCGGGAGCAGCGATTGCCACCATAATCCTATGGTCCTGGGGCCTCACGGCACTGTTAAGAATAGGGAACACCCTCTCCCCCTGCCTTTGCATTTCCATAACGTTACCCATCTCTTCAAAGAGATCATCTACCCCTCTAGGTGCACGCTCGTTCATCCCCTGAACAGCGGTGTCAACTTCCTCATCTCCAGCCTCAACCGGAGCCCTTACCACCGAAATGGCGGTTGGAATCTCATCGCCTGGAGAGGCTCTGGCCATTGGGACCGTCGTGGGTGCATTATCGTGAGGGGAGGAGCTCCCAACCGACATCTCTTCTATCTCCCTCACGTACTCGTCTACTGATTGTCCTGCCATGTCTGCTCTTTAACTTCTGGGAAGCGAATCTTCTCGTAGAAAACTCAGTGAAGAGGGAAGCTTCTGGAACGAGTTCAACGGAAGAAAGGGATTCTTCACTCAAAAGTCTCACTCACCCAGCCTAAGTCTAATGTTAGTGCAAGGAAAAATGGGAAGTTGTTGGGATTTACCTAAAGTCGAAGAAAGAGTTGCTTGAAAATTTCACCGGAAATCGCTGGAATTCGCAAGTAGAATAGTTGTCTTGCTTGGAAAAGATGAATGCGTGAAAAGGTTTCAAGGCCGTGCAAATACCTACTTATAGGGGAGGATTAGCATTGATTAGGGTTTCAGATTTCAAATTGCAATCATTTCCCATCTTGAGAAACCCACTGCTTTTGGTAACCGCCTCCCGTCTCCCGGAGCACACGTGCCCATGTTCCCACTCCGCATTAAATGCGGATACGACATCATTTAATGCGATGTCAGAACGTGACCGTTACGGAAGTCAAGAGGTCGCTTCTCTTGCAGAGGCCTGACCCTCGCGTAGTCAAAAATCCAGGGCTCGCTTCTCTTAAATTCTACTGTACGCTCGAGCGATACTACAGAATTTGGGGGGCAAAATGATGAGGCACAAAACTACGCTCGTATCAGAGTCGTCCACGTGTCGCCATTTGCTGACTTGAAGGCTGGACACTCACATTGATGGGCTCAAGAGTCAGCCCAGCCCACTCACTCGCCGGCCTAATACAGGCCCGTGGGCCTCAGCCAACTATTCCAGAAGAGTGCTCGGGCTGTCAGACCTGGCGTTCGCACGTTGGTCCTCAGGGTCAACATTCCGAGGGAGGCACTCACACGAGGGCACCCCCTTTCGGACGCTCGAGGATCTGATGCTCAGAGACCGTCTACCGTAGGGAACCCAACCGTGCGCCCTTCGAGTGTCATCTACGCTCGTGTGTGGTCCTCTCCCCCACGAGGGCCCTAAACGGTAGCAAGATGAACCTTTGGGACATCTCTGCGCGTGTCCCTCGTCAACAACCTCTGACACAACAGCAGTGTGCACCTCGCGCCTGACACGCAACCCGCTTTTCAGAGCCATCACTCTCACGCCATCACCGACTGCCACGTGTTAGGGCAACACAGGTTTGGGACCACACGGTCAAATTACCCAACTTACCCTTACCCCTAACATATAAATAGGGGAGAACACTTGCTTTCTCTCCCAAGTCATCTTCTTCACAAGGCATCATACCACAGAACTGGGCATCATTTTCTCTTCTACATCTCAGCTCCTTCAAGCTTCTTACATTTCACCGTTTTCTGCACCTTTGCTGCACGATTTCCTGGTGTTATCCTAGCTGGAAGAACACATGCTCATTGGAAACCCAGTTCCTGAGGCCCAACGCCTGTGATGGTCTTTCCCTTTTTATACAAATATTGAAAGTGTTGTTGCATTTGGGGAAACTCAGATTCCTGCACCATCAACTTTGACTTTGAAAAATTACACATATAAAATTATTTGTATAAAATATCTATTTCAAATTATGAACAATAATAAAATTTAATAAAATTTACCTCTTTGCTTGTATATTTAAAATTTATTTTCCCCGGAAATGCATTTTCATGCTCTTATGTACTTCATTTGAATTGTAATGCTCCGCTAACCATACATGTATGATGTCACAAGTGAGTTTACACAATTATGTAAATTTAATTCTATCTTTATTTGATTTAATTGCTTTAATTATTTGTAATTGTGTGACTAATTCTCGAATTATATGAATATTCATGATTTTCGTGAATCATATGACAGTTACATGACTAACTTGAAATGACATGCTTTACGTGTTTAAATGTCCTTAATTGCAACTTATTTAAAGTATTGAGATTAAATTGAAAATTAATTTTGGACTAATTTGTTAGTTTCTAAAAGTTTAGGGGCCTAAATATAATTAGGTCATTTTTTTAGCCAATTACAGAGAAGAATTTTTTAATTCCAACTTCATCTTTGTACTCGGGACATCAAACCGAATCTGATGACTATGACCTTATATGTGTTCGAACTCGTTTGTCTCATTCCTACTTTAAAATCAGTCAACGTGGATTGGTTATTACACAAAGTAGATAAGAAAATATCTTTTTTCCCCTCATCCTTGGCTGATCACTATGTCTCTCATACCTATTCTTACCTTTTCCATCTTTTTCTCTATCTATTTGTCTATCTATTTATCTTTCAATAGCAAATGCAAGCTTTAAGGTTTCCTTAGTTCAAGCACAAACGTTCATATTCTTATATCCTTTAATCCATTAAGATATGAAATTTGTTCTTCTCCTCTTTAATTTAAGTTCTTTTCATGGGGTTTGAATTTCTGTATATAATTTAGGGAAAATAATATTTTTCGTCCCCTAAAGATGTCCTTTTTCGATTTTGGTCCTGACCTTTTAACTTTTATCACATTGCATCCTTTTCTATTCCACATTTCTCAATTTTAGTCCTCCACATCCTACGTGACAGAAATTTGGGGATTTTTCCTAATTTTTCCTCCAAAATTTGAGTTGGCATATGATGTGGATTATTAAAAAAAATGCCACGCAATTACATAAACTATTCTTATTTAACAAAATACTCCTATATTATAGTTCTTTCTAGTTTTACCCCATTTTTTTTAATTTTTTTGCCATTGTTTCATTGTTTTGTTGTCAGGATTAATTTTTTAACTCGTCTCATCGAGACGTTCAAAACGCTTACCAATTTGACCCCATTCCATCGCCGGAAATGCTCGTTCGGGGCCCTAAAAGTCACGCCAGCGCGCGCCGTCTTCAAACGGTGATATCTCCGCCTAAACAGCACATCAATTCTCGAGACCACTCCCAATAGATTCCTCTTGAAGCGTGCTATAATGTCCATGTCGTGGGTGCTCCGATTAGCCACCAAACTTGCCAGAAACGAAGTCTGAAAGTCGCGTCTGTCGTTGGCCGCCATTTTTCCGGACAATATCTCCATCTTCCGGCCGTTTCAAACCATGAAACCACTCCTAAGTTGTAGCTTTGGTCGAGTAGATGAATTTCCATACCTCATTCATCGAATTCCGTCACCGGAGTTGGCCGCACGACTCATTCAAAGTTTATGCTAATTTGAGCCTTGATCATCCATGTTTAACCGGCCATATCTCTTACATCATCTGTGGGATTTCAATTCGTCTGTGTTATCATGTTACTTGTGTCGGTGTGTTCGATTCCCACTACTCATTTTAAGATTCCGGCGAGAAACGAACGATTACTAATTTTCAGTAATTACGTGGCATTTTTTATTTTTTTTCTTAAATATTAATAATCTACACATATGCCAACTCAGATTTTGGAGCGAAATCAGAAAATATCCCCAAATTTCTGCAACGTAGGATGCGGAGAACTAAAATTGAAAAATATGGAATAAAAAATGATACAATATGAGAAAAGTTAAAAGGTCGGGACCAAAATCGAAAAAGGACATCTTTAGAGGACAAAAAATGATATTTTCCTTATAATTTATATGTACATGAGTCGCCATGTCTGAGTTTCTTGGAAAATGGTATTTAAGTTAGAATAAATGGTATTAAATATCGATTACGTATTCAATATGAAGCTTATTGTATGAATTTTGGGTTTGAGGAATTGGGTGGTTGGAGTTTTTAACACCTCCATTATATTAATGAAGCTTAAAGCTTTGATGGTTTTTGGGTGTTAAGCATGTTTTGTTGTGTTTCATTGGCCTTAATATAGCATATGAGTGTTGTATGATCATTTGCAAGCTTTTAAATGTGTTGTTCTTGCCTTTGGAGGGGTTAGCCACATCGTGGTCATCTTCTTTAAACCTCATATTTTCCAGATGCTTTTAGAACGTCCTACCACACGAAGAACTTTTAAACCATTTTGTCCCATGGTTGTGGGACATAACCGAGAGACACTCTGTTCTGGCCCCCACAGTCAGGGAACTTCTGAACTAATTTGTTCCCAAGTCTTGGGACTTTGTGGGGAGACTCTCTATCAACGTTCCATGGCCGTGGGACGTCGCCTTTATTTTTCTTACCACGTCGTGGTCCTACTTTCCTTCATGTCTTGTTTTAACTTTAACCTAATTTTTGTGTTTACTTCTCGTATGTTCCTAATTCATACTATGTTTGTATGTATGTGAATAATCTTGTATGCTACCATATGATTTCAATTGCATATCAAAGATGTTCGAAAGTTCTTATATGTCATAATCATGCATCATACTCGTATGAATATATGTTCTTATATGTCATAATCACGCAGCATTGTCGCGTGCCTTTTTGGTTCATATTTGAGTCTAAGTCATATGTTTTGTGTTCGGTTTGTATAAAGGTGTTCCAAAATTCCATGTCTTTTTGTATTTTATTCTTATACTGAATTCATTTTTTTCTTTTTTACACCCTTTAATATATAATTTCATATGTTTTCTCTTTATCTTTAGTCATATAATTAAGTGGGACATAAATGAGAGACATTATGTTCTGGCTCCTATGGCCAGGGAACTCTGAACTAATTTGTTCCCAAGCCTTGGGACTTTGCAGCGTGACGTTCTATCAACGTCCTACGACCGTGGGACGTTGCCTATATTTTTGTTCCTAGGTTGTGGTTCTGCTTTCCTTCATGCCTCATTTTAACTTTAACCTCGTTTTTGTACTTACTTCTTGTATGTTCCTAATGTGTCATAATATGTTTGTATGTATGTGAATGATCTTGTCTGCTACCGTGTGATTTCAACTACATATCAAAGGTGCTCGTATGTTCTTATACATTATAATATGCATCATACTCTTATGAATATCGTAAATTACGATCATTGCACGCTTACATGCATCCAAGGTATTCATAAGTATCATTGTATGCCTTTTGGTTCATATTTGAGTCCAAGTCATATGTCTTGTGTTTGGTTTGTACAAAAGCATTTCAAAATTCCATCTATCTTTTTATATTTCATTTTTATACTCGTTTTTATCTATTAAATTTTTTATTTTATTTTTACATTCTTTAATATATAATTTCATATATTTTCTCTTTATCTTTAAAATTTTATTATGAAATTCTATATGTTTTCTATAGATTGAAAAAGTTTTACTTCTAACTTATTAAGGAATTCTATATTTACTCAAATAAATATTTTTTAAAAAATTATATATAATAATCATATTTTATATGAATTTACCAAGTAACCCCTAAGTTTAATATTGTTAAAATTATTATCGTGAGAAAATACAATCTGCATGTGTATTTCTTGTATTTTTTTGAAATTGATAAAATGACAGTGCTTTTGAATGAGTTGCACGGTTTTTTTTCTCCTAAATATATAAGACTGGAGATTTATTAGTTTGATCGAGATAGTTAGAATAATATTAGGATTAATTTACTCAAAAACTTATAGGATTATAATTATATAGTGTTTTATAATTAGAGAAAGACTTATACAATTATCTTTTGATTTGAATTAGATAGAGATAATTGAGAGTTTAAACAATATTTATGTATTTATTTACAAAATTACTATTTTATTGAAACTCTTATAATAAGGGTATTTCGCGCGATTACAAATTTTCAAGAAACCAAAAACCCAACTCGTACTCGTACTTTTATAAGATATATATAGCTAGATAGATAATATATATCCTCATATTTAGTCTTTTTATATGTTCTTTCATAAGCCACACAACTTAATATTTGGACGAATTTTCCCTTCCGAGCTCACACGTAGTAACTATGTGAGAGCTCAATCGCAATTCTAACTGATAACATGACTGAGCCAAATTAATGTAAATTTTTTTTAAAAAAAACAAAATTAATAGAAGAGTGAGTATTTTACTTTTATTGATTGTGTGATTTATTTAAATTTAACCAGTGAAAATTGGATGATAAAATATAATATAGTTATGCTATACTTTTTTTTAATCCGTTAAATCGGGCATGAACTATACAAAGTGGTTAAAAACATACTATGTTTGAAATAAATCTATCTAACATATAGTAATTAATCAAATAGAAAACATACTAGGGCAACACTTTTTTCTTTTGATCCCATCTTTTTGCATGCTCCAAGTTAGACTTAACCTTTTATTAATCACAAGCAAAAGGAATGTGCTTTTCGAAAAGTTACTCAACTTTGTTCTTTTGCTTTTCTTTAACTTTGAGATTAACAAAATGATAATTAATTTAATAGAAAAAGATGGAATCTCTATGGGACCTACCCGAAGATTAGGATGTCGGCCAAAACATTTCGGACAAATTTCTTATGCGGAAAAGATTTATATAAATCAATCAATTGTTGGATCCCATTAGAGTAAGTTGTGTCTGTCTGTCACCATAGATTTTGCAAATAATTAACGGAATTTTATTTATTTTTTCATTATTAAATTAAGGCATTAGTTAAAAATATATATATTCTTCCTCCTTTTTATACATATATTTTTTTTTAAGAAAAATCATTCGGGAAGATCATGGGCTGATTACTGAACCTCCTTCCTATATAAATCAACCGAGAACCAAAAAAAATACAAATATTCATGATTCAAGAATCATTTACACATGACATATATATTAAAGTGGTCTGACCAAAAATATATATATATATTAAAATGCTCACGAAAATAAATAACTAACCAGACAAAGGGCATGATACGTTGTTGATGCTTGCCGAAAAATCGACAATCACCAATATGATTTATTTATGTTGGGAAAAAAGATTAATTCCAAGCTGTAAAGGAAAATTGATCAGAAAATAAATACCGAAGTGAATAACGAGAAAAATAAACAAGAAATGGAAATAATGATGAAATAAAGATAAATGTACATTGCTGATAATCTTCTGTCTTCTGAAACAATAGTCTTCTTGCTACAATAAAATTCTGAGAATAGAATCTAGATAACTAGAGAAAAATGACAAAAAGGAAACTTACAGTTGCTAAAAGTTCTTCGCAGAGAAACTCTCTAGAATGGGATTGCTAGGTTTCTGTAGAATGTGAATGACGTGAAATCCTCTTCTCTCTCTCTCCCCTTTTATTCTCTTCAGAAGTTGGTTATATCTTTCCAAAATCTTAGGCACGTGGGACTCTTTTAAATTCAAAGTCTTTGAACACCTTCTACTTGTTGACTCCTTCTTTCCCACTTTCTCTCAACTTCTTCTCTTCCTCCAACTGACATAACTCTCTTATTATTCCTTGATTTAATTAATTCTCCAAAAAGGGCCCACATCATCACTCCCCCTTACTCTTACAGTCGAATAGTATAGACGGCTGTGAGAGTAGTAAAATCTTGGAGAACAACTCTGGATGTTGGATGTCTTGAAATGGTTGGTCTCCCTTCCTGGGTACGGTGATTGCCTCATTAAAAACCTCACTCGGGAAAACCACGTAGGGAAAACCCTCATAAGTAAAAAGAGTACAACCGTTGTGTCCCGTACCCAAGGTTTGTTTGAGGTTTTGCTTCTTGTAGTTGGATTAACGTTCTGCTTCTTGAGATCTTCCTCACTTTCAGCTTAGTGTCTTTGTCCTTCCAGCTAGCAGTTTCTTTCAGCTTAATTTCCTCTCACATGTTCCTTCCTGCTCGCCCAATTCCCTTCTGCTTTTCTTTCCCACCAGGTCAACTATAAGTATTTCTTCTTCTCTAAAGTTTGGCGGGAGTACATTCCTATAACATGTAATCTCAAAATATGATATACTTCAAGATATGATCATATCTTAACTCCTGGAGATAATCACCCAACATTCTCAGAACGATTTATCAAGGAGGCCAATACGAATGAGATAATTTTCTGCAAATCTAAATTGTAAAGATAATTACTAAAATTTATCAAAATAATTTATATAGACCAACTGGATAACTTGAAATCATCGAAATATTTTTTGCACTTATCGATTAACTCAAGATAATTTTTATGACTTAATAGTTTCATGAAAAGAGATAAACTAAGTAAGACATCTCTTCTTCTCTGCAAGACCAAACGACTGAACAACCGCTTCTTTCTCCCTTCGGGTAAAGAAAATTTCGCCTCCCTCTCGTCGGCTTCCAGCGTCTGTCACCAACTCCGGCGATGTGCCGCTACCGCGCTGCCTCATACTCTCCCTCTTCTTCTACTTTCTCCTTGGTTATTTCTCTCTTTTTTATTGACGAGATTTTTTACCTTCTTCGTAGACTTGGGCCTGTGCTTGTCCAATGTAAATCAACTCGCCTTCGTTCACCGTCTTTGTCCATTCGCCGGATTCCATCGGCCATATAGCTACGTAGGTAAGGGTCTCGAAAAAACCCTTCTTTCTTCCTTCCTTTTTGACGACTTTTGCTAGGGATCAAGATGCATAGGCTATAGATCCGAAGCGTTCAGCCGTCGCTGATCTCACCGCGCCGATAAGGGTCTTCTGTCTTCTTCTTGTTTCCTTCATTTTTCCCCTTTTATTTCCGCATTTAAGGCAAAGATCTGGGGAATGGGGGCCTCTATGACAGAACTGGCCATGTCCGACCACCACGGGTGGAGGTCGCCGGCGCCACTCGTGACCGTGCCTGGCACGTCGGTTCACGAGCCACCCGGAGTTTTCTTTTGGCGGTTTCTCCCCTTAGCTGGGCTTCACGCGCCCGCCGCGTAAGTGACAGCCTACCTCTGCCGTGGCGCCCAGCGTCAGGACAGGCTGCAAAGGCTTTTTTCCCGACAGCCTTGCCGATCCGCTTCTCCTCTCGTTATCTCTCTTTTTCTCTTTCTTTTTTTATTATATTTCCTTACGAATTGAAATGCTAAAAAGTTTGATCTTTGCTTACATATCTGGATCAAAAGCTGGTTCGCCGTCGATTATTCCAGTCACCGTCGCCCTCGTTGAGAAGGTTTCCCGCTCCGGTAAGCCTTTTGGGATTTTTTTTCTTTTTTTTTTTATTCTGGGATGAATTGAGCTTGTTGCTAGTTGCTAGATGTACTTCTTTGTTGAAGATGAACTGATTATCGTAATTTTCATTGATTTGGTGATATGTGGATGCTTTTGCTTCTTGTTGGATTAGTGGGATTTGCTCACGGATATTCGTCCAGTTTTCCAAAGGTAAAGCCTGCATTTTACTTGTGCCTCCCACTTGTATCTGTTGAATCTGGTGGTTTTGTTGTAACAAAGGCAATTGGTTGTCTTTTTCTTGTAATGAAAATGTGTTGAAATTGGCTCTTTGTAATAAAATCGTGTTGAAAACGACTTTTATGGAGCATATCTTGTTGGTCTGTCTGCTTGTATTGTTGTTGGGAAAGTTGCTTGTTTGCTTCTTCTCCTGCTTTGATTAACATTGGCTTCAATTTTTTCTTTCTAACTTGTTGGTATGTTGACGTCGTTGCTTTCCTCCTAGTATTCTTCGAGGAGCATATGTGTTCAAGATCTGCAGCAAGAGGTTGGGATTAGCAGCTGGAACTTTTTCCTGCTAGACTTCCTCCTACTGAACTTTCTGTGATATTTCTAGCTAAGCCTACTACAAATCCTTCAGCTGATCTTCCAGCTTCCAGTTGATACATGAGCAAGTCATCCAGCTGGTGTTCGAGCATATCCTCCAGCTGATGTCTCAACAAATCTTCCAATTGAGCTTTTAGCGAGTCTCAAGTAACTTCGGTTTGTGAGACTTTGATTTCTTTTTAGCCTTCTTTCTGATTTTCTGTCTTTCCCTTGGTCTTGCCTTCCCTCTAGGTAGAGGCTTCCATGTTCAGCAGCTTGTAGTGGGGCAAGGCTGGGCAGCTGCAGGGGCAAAGCTGGACAGCTGCCAAGAGAAGATTCAGCATCCCACCTGCTGGCGTTTTTTCAGCTAGTACTCCATCTGCTGAAAAACTTGATCAGGCTGACAGTATTCTGCCTGCTGGCACCTTTCTTTCTACTAATGTTCCATCTGCTGGGATTCCATCTGCCGGAGCAGCTAGTCTTCCAGTGAAGTCAACAATAGAGAAGAGGTTTAAACTCCTTTGAATTTCCTAAACCTGCAAGGACTTTGAAATTTTTCTCTAGCGTTTGTTTTTTAATTTAGTTTGTTAGGTTGAGCTCAATTCCTTTAAGCTGCACTCCGTATTTTTTTTTTTTTGTGCTCATTTTCATCGAGCATTCATTTAGATATCTCTTTTTGAATTGCCTAAGTATATTTTGGGGCTTTTGAATGAAAGGATGTCTTGGACAATTGATTTTTCAGCATATGTTTTTCATATTGCAGGGGTATCTGGTTCGATGCAGTCATTGTTTACTCTTTTCGATTTCTGTTTCTCCGGCTAGTAGGAAGTGGGCAGCCTAAGGAGGCGGTTCTGGTGCAATAGCTGTAAGAGCAGTCTCTTTGGGCTGCCTGCTCTCTCCTATTCAGCTGAAGGTTAACCCTTCCTGCTAGCAGCTTTGGGGACGTTCTCTCTGGTCCCTTGCAGTATCCGTCAGCTCATGAGGGTATTGTTTTCATAGTAAAAGACTGCCAGATCCTGCTCTGCTAAGGGCGTTCTCTTTGGCCCCAGCATCAGTTGTTTCCTTCCAGCTAGATGGCCAACCCATCTGGTAGGAGCAGGTGGAGATTCACTCCCAAGAGCAATTCTTCTAGCTCTTCCCAAGGCATCTGCGTAATCAATGCGTCTTTCCAAGAGGGACTTATTTGTGTGCCCCCTTTAACTCGGGGTTTTCAAGTATCGTTAAAGCTTGATCTTTTAACGATGTAGCCCCGGAGGCTTTACATGTGCCTGTTCTCAAGTGTCAATTTGAACAACAAAATGCATACAACATTCACGTTGCATGCTTTTTCTCATTGTAATGCTATCTCGCATCTTTCATATATACTTATTCCATCAAAACACTTTGTAATCATAATCACGCAGATCATGTTTACACATAATTCTGAACCCAAATATTTACATAAATAATCCTTCAGTTTGAAAAATAAAGGCGGTGTAACCTGGAAGTTTTTCTGATATATTTCGCTTTTCGCTCACCTTCCAGGTGTGTAGGCTGACTGGCTGCTCGGTAGAAAAACCTTCAGGTTTTGACATTCCACGGTTGAGGTATCCTCATTTCGTCAGTATCCTCCAGCTCATAGGCTCTGTGTCCTATAATTTTCACAACTTTGAAAGGCCCTTTCCAGCTATGGCCCAGCTTTCCCATAGGTTTCAACACTTCTGCTCTCTTAAAGCATACTAGCAGCTCTTCCTCCGAACTCAAGTTCTGCTGATCTTTCTGGTTTTGCAAAGGGCGCTTGAATCAAGGGTTTTCTATTGAGAGATGTCTTCTGTGCTCCTCCACCCTTGGTAGCTGATCCCTCCAGCCGTAGTTCTGTCTGTAGAGGTTCCTTCCTGGTGGCCCTCTTCCAGGTTCGTACCTTCCAGGTAAATTCCTTCCTGCTACATTTCGCCTTGGAAATATCTCCCAGTCTTTCGCTCGATCTCGGCAGATCAGCTCTTGCAAGTAGCCTTCTTGATTAACCTTTCAATTTCATTTCGTAGGTGTCGGCATTCATCGGTGCCGTGGCCGTACTCAATGTGAAATTGGCAAAATCTCTCCGAAGGAGGATTACGTGGCCCCTCCTTCGAGCTTCTAGGTCAATTCAAGAGTCTCGTTCCTTGAATCTGCACCAAAGTTTGTGATGGCGTTGTGTGCAGCTCGGTGTACTGATCGTATCGGGGGTCCAAATCAGAATGTTGTCGCCCTTCAGGTATTCTGATCCTTTTAGCTGGAGCTGGCAGGTGTCCATCCTCCTTCCTTTCCCTTCGCTTGTCAGCTGTTGCCTCATGCTTTCCGGCTTCTGCTTCCTCAGACTTAATATACTTTTCCGCTCTGGTCAGGAGGTCATCCCAGCTGGTAGGCCGCTTCTTAGCCAACAAAGTAAAGAATGCTCCTTTCCTCGGGCCTTCCTGGAAAACACTAGCACGTACTTCCACCGTAGCAGAAGGAACTTCCAACACAGCTTTAGTGAATCTGTTGATGTAACTCCTCAAAGATTCCCCTTCGCTCTGTTTTATTGTGAAAAGAGCATTGGGCGCCTTCTGATAGCCTTTGCTGCTAGCAAACTGGTGCAAGAAGAGTGAGGTGAACTAATCAAACGAGTGTATAGATCCGGGGTCAAGCTGTCGGGCCCATTCTTGGGCAGTGCCCCGTGAACGTGGTCAAGAACACTCTACATTTCACGCCGTCAGTGTATTGGTACAGTAGGGCTAAGTTCTCGAACCGATCCAAGTGCTTCTGGGGGTCCATTGCGCAATTGTACTCCGGCAGCCCGGATGTCTTGCAACCTGGCAGGAGTTCATCAGCTAGGATCCTTTGGCTGAAAGGTCCGCCCCTCTTGATCACTCTGGCTGGTCCTACTCTCATTTGTTTCTCCATATCTTCCAGCCTCTGCTGTAACCTGGCAGCCCAGTCAGGCTATTCAGGAAAGCATGGTTCTCTTCTTCTTGTCTGGTAATCCATAGGTGGCGGTGGCGGTGGCGGTGGCACCACCGGCTGCCACGCAGCTCTACCCGCGGCCCAAGCTCCGGTTCCGATAGCTCCCTGCAGCACCAAGGGGTCCCTAGCTGGAGGTAAGCTTTCTCCAGCTGAAAGTGGTATTATTCTTCTAATTGTCGGTTCTGTAACGTGTGATGGCGGGGCTGTTCCACGCCTCTGAGCTGGCGGCTCATCCCGATGCACCGAAGCGGCAACCACAACTGCGTTAATCCATTGCTGGAACTCCCCCGCTGTAAGGCGAATAGGGACATCTGGTAGTAAAAGGCCACTCCCTAATCCACCGGATCCGTCAGCTGCTCTCTTAGCATGGAACTGTACAGCAACAGGACTGCTTCCTGACAACGCCCCTCCAAGTATGTCAGTCACCTTGGTAGTCTGCTGGGGGTTGAAGGTTTGACTCAGCAATACTTCTAGCTCTTCAGCAGATGGCTGGTAGTCCTCCTGTCTGCCTGTTCTGGCGGGCAGGTTCAGTCTTCCAAGTAAGATAATCCTTCCAGGTGAGAAGCCTCCTGCACCTGGGGGGGACCAGAGAGATTCCCCCCCCCCCCCCTCCCCCCCCCCCCCCCCCCCGGCTTCCCAAATTCCGTCCTCGTGAATTTCTCGAGCCCCCCACCAAGCTGGATTCTGGGAGGTCCTCATTTTCCTCGGTTGGTGGTGTGACTCCTGTTACCGTGACAAGGGTTGAGTTGGTTAACACGGGAATACTTCCAATGAGGAGGGGATTTGAGGCACTACCAACCGCTTTTTCAGCACCCATCACGGTCGGAGCAAATGGGTTAACTGAAGTTGCTACGCCGCTAGATCCAGTGTTGGATGCCATGGTAACTCCTAAAAACTCACGTCTTTTGCTCGATTTAATCGTTTTCCCACAGACAGCGCCAAATGATGCTTGCCGAAAAATCAACAATCACCAATATGGTTTATTTATGTTGGGAAAAGAGATTAATACCAAGCTGTAAAGGAAAATTGATCAGAAAATAAATACCGAAGTGAATAATGAGAAAAATAAACAAGAAATGGAAATAATGATGAAATAAAGATAAATGTATAGTGCTGATAATCTTCTCTCTTTTGGAACAATAGTTTCTTGGTACAATAAAATTCTGAGAATAGAATCTAGATAACTAGAGAAAAATGATAAAAAGGAAAGTAACAGTTGCTAAAATTCTTGGCACAGAGATTGCTAGGTTTCTGTAGAATGTGAATGACGTGAAATCCTCTTCTCTCTCTCCCCTTTTATTCTCTTCAGAAATTGTGGGGCTCTTTAAATTCAAAGTCTCTGAACAGGTTCTACTTGTTGACTCCTTCTTTCCCACTTTCTCTCAACTTCTTCTCTTCCTCCAACTGACGTAACTCTCTTGTTATTCCTTGATTTAATTAATTCTCCAAAAAGGGCCCACGTCAGTTTTATAAAGTTGTTTTCTTATAATTTCTACCATCATGAATAACTTAAATGTAGGTCTCCAGAGAAATTAATAAATATTATATTTTGCTGAATAAATGAAACTCCACTTGTTATTATCTTTAGAAAGAGGTTTTTAGTATCAAAAGAATATACTTCCTAATAAATAATGGGTTTCAGCTTAAAATTCTTGGTGAAAAAGTTATTATCTTCTTATTCATACAAAATTTATTCATCTAAGGCAATATTAATAATGAATTAATAGTTGATATATATATATATATATATATATATATATATATATATATATATATATATATATCATCAAATAGTGTAATTTAATTAATCCGCGTTATGACAGTTTGATCAAAAATCTAATAAAAGTGTATTTAGAAAAATAAAGAGGATTGGATAGAAATTATGAGAAAGAAAAGAAAAAGATAATAGAGGTGACAACAAATGATGCTAATGGTGGTGATAATATCCAGCATGACCAACACCGCTAGTTAGGAGGAAGCCGTGGCATCTTCATTTATTATTATTATTATTTAAAATTAGAGATTATCTAAATTTATATTTTCAACTTTTCTATCATTTTGTTTTCCTTCCCCAAACTCTTAAGCCAAAAACAGCGCGAGATTCTTATCAAACTCACCTTCATTACTAAACTTGTAAAAGTGAACTAGCTTTTTAACCCATTACAATTATTGTACATAAAGACTTGGGAGGAAAATGGAATTAAATCATAAAATTCAATAAAAAAAATACAAAGTTTAATATCAAAATTATTTTCTTGAATTCTAAAATTTTGTACTGAAGGCGTCGCTATAGATTGTTGTTTTAGTTCTTTCCGCAATAAATTGTAGTATTCGTGTGGGATTAGGATGAAGACTCCAATATATTGATATTTCTAAAAATATTATTTTAAAATATTTTATCGTTTTCTTGTTAAATAATCTGTTCGATATTCTTTATGTGAAAAAATAATAATAATTAAATTATATTACTCGTATTATATTATACTTGTATCACCGTAAGTATTAGTATTCGACTATTCGAGCATCATAGGTGAGCAAGAAAGTACTGAAAATCAGGCGGCCACTTGTCGATGGATGTATATTCAGAGGAAGTCGATTAAAACTGGTTGTGGGAGGCCGTGGCGTTGGGGCGCTGCACCTTTAGTATTAGTTAAGTAAGATCATCAAAATATTTCAACTATTTAAATATTGTAACATTGGAATTCAATGACGTTGGAATATGATAATTAATTAAGATTATGGGATCTTTGCATTTATAAAGTTAGTTTCGAAAAAAATTAATATACATCCTAATTAGTTAAAATTTACTCAATCAAAATCTTACCGATCTTCCATTTAATAATTGTTCAAACATTATCCGATCAAACTAAACATGGCTAAGGACTTTTTTCCGTTTACCGCGGCTCATTTGAAAGCTCTTCAAGACGCCAACCACGATAACACGTATATTCGTTGCCACGCACAAGTTCAAAGGTCTGGGAGTCGGTAGATATTTCGAAGAGTTCGGTGTGTATCCGGGATCGTAGTATGAATATTTTTCGTAGTATTGCATGTCTTGTGTTGCTACGTATGAAGGGGACATTTTAATTGTAATTTTTTGTTTGATGGTTGGATTATAGTTCATTGTCCGTACACTTGGTTTTCTCAATGTTATATATGAGGGGTGGATCGGTAATGACTAAACATGACTAAGGTTATGAAGCACTTGTCATGAAATCCAAATCCCTCAAAATTGGATGAATTGTAACCACTCACCAAAAAACATATTTTGCAGAGTGAATAATTGGAATTGGCAAACAAAACAAGTCTTTTGGTATAGCTCAATCAGAGAAGGGGCCCTTGAGTTAATGTAGCCATGCATTATTAGTGAAAATTATGTCCCAACTCTTAGGAACCCAACAAATTGTATTAAAGAGAGTGGCTCTACTTTGCTGTTTTTGACGCCCATAATTCATATATATTCAATATTATTAATATTTATGTAATGAATTTTGCCACTTTGCCACGCTTTTATGTATTTCTGATTAATAATGTGGGTCTATGCTTTTAAAAAGCTGTCGAGTATGTATATATATATATACCCACACGTACAAATAGTCAAATACATACATATCTTGAGCTAGCCTAGCTAATGCATACATATTGTTAGATTCTTGAAGGATTTTTGTAATTAACCCTTATTCAGGGCACACTATAAATGAGTACCTATGTTGTGGGTAACTTCAGGTATCACGATTTGCTGCACCTAAAATCATATACCAAATGGCATATGTATCACTAATCGATCATATGTGACGAGCATTTGGTATAGCTAAATCCAACTAATTTACTTATATTCAGAATCATGTCGTTTATTACATGACATATATCAATTTTGGAAATTACTTTGTTTTTAGAAAATATAAGAAAATCCGGTATGTTCACGAAACATGTTAAGGGTTCGATGTGAGAATATATTAGGATCATTTAAGGGAAAGGGAAGAGTATATATGATGTGAGAATATCAAGAATCAAGATCATATAAGAATCAAATTTGTGCTATGAAAAGGTGATCAAATTTGTATTATAGTAATTTTTTTAAGCAAACATGATTGTTTTTGCTGCCTAATCGTGCGATGCTCACAAGATTGGTTCGATGATAAGCCCTAAGTTGGTAATTCATAGATTATATATCCCGAGAACTTTCACTACTAATGGGTCATAACGCGTGCATTGTAAAGAGTAGTTTAAAAGAATAGTTACTATATATTATATGTGATGTGGCATGTACCCGCTATCGATTCGAACCAATCACCTTGCTCCACGTGTATGATCGAAGGTCTTATCCCGATCGCGATACGATCGAGGATTACATCTCGACCATCATACTCGAAACCCATTTACCACACGCAAGTTACCGTATAGGTCATCGACCAATAGTCGGACTCCCATACCGCTATCGGCGACCCAAATCCCTCGACCGGCCAGCACATTATTCCACTAGTAGAAGGGTGTGGCCGACCACGCATTTAATGCACGGTCTTTGTGGGGTACCTGTCAGCTCCCCACGCCAACACGTCGAGGCGGTAACTTCTCTCTCCTCTCCGTATAAATACCCCCTCCTCATTTATTGCACGGTAAGTTTTTCACCTAACTCTTTTCACCGCTCAATTACTTCGACCATCCTCTTCGAATCTGACTTGAGCGTCAGAGTACCAACTCGGGTCTCACACCCACCTTCCCCGAGTTGGTCTCGACTCGTGCAGATTTAGAGTAGTCAGACGGTCGTTTCCCCTCAATAAATAGAGTGATTGTGTCAGATCTTTCGATCGGACCTCAAGCAAGGATTTGGCTCGATCATTTGGCGCCGTCTGTGGGAAACGCAACAACAAGCCATCGAACATGACTACCCACAATATCACCAACAACCGTTTATTCGATGAAAGTGGTCGGGAAGTCCTCCCTCAGATTCCTCTCAAATTGCTGCGACCACTACCATCCCACCACAGCTAGTCTACTCGACGCCCGAGTTAGATAAATACCTAAAAGCTTGTCGGGATGAAGCTATGCTAGCAGCTACCGAAGGAAGGGAACCTCGGATGCCAGAATGCCCCCAGACTCGACCGATGGAGATTATTCAACCTCTGATGAATCACCCTGGATATGTACATCCAATGCAATATCAACTACCTGTCGGATATTGGGCTGGGATTGGACAAAATACACCCTCAACCTCAACATCAACAAACCCCGCTTGCTCAAGGGAGTGCCAGAAAGCCAGTTCAAGATCGACTGTCATTCCAACCTAATGATGAGGTCGACTCTAGGACCCCCACTGACACCCGGATATGTCGAAATGACAGCCGCCGAGGACAAGGTGTATCTCGACAAAGATCTCGACCGTCTCGTTCTCGAGGGAAAAACGACGACCACGGGCAGTCTGGATCTCGAAAGGAACGAAGCCCTTCTCAGCGTGATTTATCCCCTCACAATTCGAGTGGAGTCTTCAGCCGGCTCGGGCCCCACGGTCGAATTAGCCAGATCCGGAGATCAAACAGGGGACATATTGTGAGGTCAAATGACCTTCGAAATCAGATACCTCCCCGTCACGATCGACCAGATAATCGACAGCGAACCGAAAGCCAGGGGTCACATAGCCATTCTCCCAGCCGATCACGCTTCACTCGGCGTGAACGATCTAGATCACCCCGTCGCACACCGTTAATCCCACGACCTATCCGACCGTGGAGATATCGCAGCGAAAGAGATGCTCAGTCTCCGTTTTACGACTCGATCATTGAATCCACCACCGATGAAAAGATCCCCACGGGATTACCCACATATAACGGGTCGACTGACCCTTAAAAGCATGTGTCACGCCTCGAAATGTAGCTCAGCATGTTCGGTCACTCGCCTAACATTTGGGCTAAGATCTTTGTCACAACCCTTGACGGCCCAGCTCTGGAATGGTTCTCGAGACTTCCTCCCCGATCCATACCTACATACAAGGTCTTGGTGGATCGATTCAAGGCTCAATTCTCTGCCATGAAAGGAGATAAGCTATCTCCGACCTACTTGTATACCATCAAACAGTGTCCTAATGAATCGCTTCGGGACTTCTTCACTCGCTTTTCACAAGCAGTAGTCAAAACAGAGGAACCGAGCATCGACCTCCTAAGACCAATTGTTCACAAGGCCTTGGTCAACGTCGAAGCCACTCGATACATTTTCTTGCAGAAGCCAAAGAATTTAGCAGATATCCAAGCAGCCGCCTGCGATTGGATGTAACTTGAGGAATTGGAAAGTTCCCAGAGAAGTCCGATTCCCGGTCGAAAAACGGATACTAATCGACCCATTAGGCAAGATGTCCGTCCCAAGAACGAAGCACCGATAGGATCCACCGCTCGAAAGCATTACACGCAGTTGATGCGACCGCTCGTTGAAATTTACAATGTCATCGATCCAGCTCTTCTGAAAAAACCTAAACCGATGCGAGAAACTCCCAAGACTCGAGAGAGCAACAAATTCTGCAACTTTCATCAACAGAAAGGGCACAACACTTCCGAGTGCAATGCATTGCGTGATGAGATCGAACGCTTAATCAAGGGAGATCACCTTCATGAGTTTGTGAAGACAATGGATGACAATGCCCGAAATCGAGACCGTCCCGATAGGTCGCCACCCAAGCAACGACAAGCCAAGCCTCCAACAGAGCGCGACCAACATAACCGACCATGTCTCGGCCGAATTGACATGATTTCGGGGGGGGCCTTCCGGAGGAGATTTGAAGTTCGCTCAACAAAAGACACGACGAGCAGCGGCCCAAGGCTTCTATGGACCTCGAGAAGTTATGCACGTTCGACCAGAAGACGCTTGGATTAATGAAGAAATAGTGTTTAGCGAAAATGAGGTAATCGATGTACCAACATAGTCGAGCGAGACACCTAGCTGTCCTATGGTCGTCACGCTCGACGTCGCCAACTTTTCTGTATCACGCACTTTGATAGATAATGGAAGTTCCAACAACATTATCCTTTACTCGACTCTTATTCGCATGAACTTACATGATAAATTGCTCCTAGATCCTATTCGAACCCCTCTTATAGGTTTCGGAGGAGTAGAGGTCTACACCAAAGGTCGGGTACGTTTGATCACATCCATGGGCACTCTGCCTCGACGGGCCACACGCGAGATCGAATATCTTGTCGTCGAAATGCCCTCTGCATACAATATCATTTTCGGTCGACCAGGTCTGATCGATTTCCGAGCGGTCATATCCACCTACCACCAAATGGTAAAGTTGCCCACCCCAGCCGGGGTCGGGGAATTGAGATGCAATATACCGACCGCCTGGAGTTATTATTCCATCTCCTTGGAAAAACCCAAACCCTCCACGGAGAAGCATGTGCCCTTGATTATTGACGACCCCATCATCGAAGATGAGTTCGCAGATCCAGAAGCAATCGACCCCGAGAACTCGAAGAAAATAAGTTCTTCTCATACTGCCAAAAGAAAGAAACAGGAGGGCAAAAAGCTCGAGCCCACTGAAGAGCTCGAAGAAATTCAACTAGTTCCGGGGCAGACAGAGAAAATTACGCGTATAGGGGTCGGTCGAAAGGGCAAAGAACAATGCATGCTCATGAAATTTCTCCGAGACAATCTCGATGTGTTCGCTTGGAGCGCCTCCGACCTTGTAGGAGTTCATAGGAAGGTGATCGAACACTACCTGAACGTCGACCCATCCTACAAACCAGTCAAGCAAAAATTACGTTCTCAAAGCGACTCTCGAAACGCCATCATCGAGGCTGAAGTTAACAAACTTCTCGATGCAAGATATATCATGTTGATCCAATACGTCGAGTGGCTTTGCAATGTTGTCCTTGTGCCCAAGCCAGGAGGAAAGTGGCGTATGTGCAACGATTTCACCGACCTGAATAAAGCCTGTCCGATGGATCCCTATCTCTTACCACGGATCGACCAGCTTGTTGACTCTACAGTTGGATGCGAGCGATTGAGCATGATGGACGCATTCCAAGGCTATTATCAAATCTTCATGGCCATCGAGGATCAACCCAAGACAGCCTTCATAGTTTTCAACGGTATTTACTGCTTCAAGGTTATGTCATTCGGACTCAAGAATGCGGGAGCAACGTACCAGCAGATGATGAACAAGGTCTTCGAATCAGAGATCGGCAACACCATCGAAGTGTACGTCGATGATATGCTTGTTAAGAGTGAAAAAGCCATCGACCATCTCGACCACCTAAAGAGAGCCTTCAGTCTTCTCCGAAAATACAATCTAAAGCTCAACCCAGCCAAATGTACTTTCGGGGTCGATGGTGGAAAATTTCTAGGGTACATGGTCAGCCAGAGAGGGATCGAGCCCAACCCCGCCAAGATAAAAGCCATACAACTGCTTCCGACTCCCAACTCAATCCGCGATGTACAAAGGCTAGTTGGTCGCATTATATCCCTCAGTCTGTTCATAGCTCAATCTTCAGAAAAGAACTTACCATTTTTCAAAATCTTGCGAAACATCAAAGATTTTGAATGGACTCCGGAATGCAACCAAGCCCTCGAAGATCTGAAGGAATATCTGACCTCCCCACCCCTACTTGCAAAACCGGTCGATGGGGAAACATTGTATCTGTATCTGGCCGTGTCGAAGGAAACCATCAGCTCAGTGCTAGTCACCATTCGAGATCAGAAACATCTCCCTGTGTACTATGTAAGCAAAATTCTCCACGGTCCAGAGGTACGTTATCTCAAGATCGAAAAGTTTGCCCTTGCAATAGTCCACACCTCCCGCAAACTTCGACCGTACTTCCAAGCACACCCCATCGTAGTCCTCACCGACCAACCGCTGAAGACCGTCATGGACAAACCAGAAGTCTCTGGCCGACTCACAAAATGGGCGATCGAACTTGGACAGTTCGAAGTAACTTATCGACCCCGGGTGGCTTACCAGGCACAGATTTTGGCCGATTTCTTGGTCGAAAAAGATCCTCACTCGACAGCCAGAAGTGATCAAACTATTTGGACCTTAGCGGTCGATGGCAGTTCGACCGCTTCAGGAGGAGGGGCCGGTGTATCCCTTTCCAACACGAAGGGGGAACAGATCGAATACGCCATCGCTCTTGAATATCCTGCAACGAATAACGAGGCTGAGTACAAAGCTCTTTTAGCATGATTAAAAATCGCAAAAATGCAAAACATCAGAAAACTTCGAGTCTTAACCGATTCACAACTGGTCGCTGGTCAAGTCACCGGCGAGTATGAAGCTCGAGAGGAATCCATGATCAAATATCTCGCCTTGGTTAAGGAGGCTGTCTCCGAGTTCGAAGAATTCAGAATTGCACAGGTTCCTCGAGAAGAGAACCTTCGAGCAGACGCCTTTTCTAAATTTGCAAGTGGATTGCTTGGCACACAAGATCGAACCATAACCTTCATGACATCATCCGCTCGATCAATCGATCCAATAACTCCAGTGGTCAATTCAATCGACGCAGATGAGCCTTGTTGGCTCGACGATATAGTCTCATATCTACAAGATGGAACTTTACCTGAGGATTCGATCATGGCTAAAAGACTCAAACAACGGGCACTAAGTTATGCGCTAAACCAGGAGGGTCGTCTATACAAACGCTCGCCCATTGGACCAACAAAACGATGTCTCCGACCATCACAAGGTCGAGAAGTCTTAGCTGAAGTCCACGAAGGGTCATGCGGAAACCATGCTGGGGGCCGATCCCTCGCCCTGAAGGTATCTCGATCTGGATTCTTCTGGCCTACACTACGCAAGGATGCGCTCGAGTTCGTGAAAAAATGCGATCGCTGTCAGAGACATGCCAATTTGACCCACCAGCACCCCGCAGACATGATTCCAATCGAGTCATGCGGGTCTTTTGAGCAATGGGGAATCGACATAATTGGCCCTTTTCCGATAGCAACTCGACAAAGGCAA
Organism: Lantana camara; assembly: GCA_037501455.1. Classification (NCBI taxonomy): domain Eukaryota; kingdom Viridiplantae; phylum Streptophyta; class Magnoliopsida; order Lamiales; family Verbenaceae; genus Lantana; species Lantana camara. The sequence goes on along the minus strand of CM074863.1, from coordinate 19,260,373 downwards.
TTCATCATTGTGGCGATCGATTATTTTTCTAAATGGGTCGAGGCTTTGGCAGTTACAAAGATTACCTTCTATACGTTACAAGACTTCCTTTGGAAACACATCGTCACTCGATTTGGTGTACCTCGAGTCATAGTATGCGATAACGGACCCCAGTTTCGAAGTTCAAGATTCAGAGCCTACTGTTCAGACTTCAAGATCAGCTAAAGGTTCACTTCGGTCGGACATCCTCAGGCCAATGGTCAGGTCGAGGTCACCAATCGAACCATCATACAGAACTTGTGTACGCGACTCGAAGCAAAGAAGAGTCACTGGGTCGATGAACTTGAAGGTGTCCTATGGGCATATCGAACTACTCCTCGAATCCCAACCGGTCTAACACCCTTCGCCATGGTGTATGGCTCGGAAGCAATGATTCCGGCCAAAATTATACACCAATCCCCTCGAGTTTCTCACTTCCATCGCGAGCGAAACAATGAGCTAAGGGCTTTCGATCTCGACACAATAAACGAAACCAGGGATAAAGGGAACATGAAGATGCATCAATATCGAGCAACAACCGCTCGAGCGTACAACAAAAACTTGCGACCCCTTCACTTTCAAGTCGGAGATCTAGTCCTAAAAAAGGTTGAAGTCACTAAGCACGTGGGCAAACTCGATGCTAATTGTGAAGGACCTTACCGTGTTGTCGAGATAGGTAAGAATCGAGCATATCATCTCGAAGATCTCGACGGACAACCCTTGCCTCGATCATGGAATGCTCATAACTTGAAGAAGTACTACTTGTGAACAAATTATGTAAAATTTTGGTCGATGAATTAATAAAGTTTTCTCTTATCTTTCGCCACACATGTTATTCGATCTTATACTTGTATTGTACGACGCTCGTATTAAAGTATTGTATATCTCGAAAGATTAAGAGCAATTTCCCTCAACATCTTCTCGATCATAAGTATCGACTAACATGTAAAGTTTGATATCAAAAGATTCGAGAGAATACTTAAAACATTCATTAAACTCCAGAAGAGAACTTACATAATATATTTAAAATAAGTACATCGATTACAACTCTTCAATCTCACTTTTAGCACAAATTTGGATTTTGCAAACAGGAACAACCAACGCTCGGATTCCTACCTATTTACAAATGAATCTCGAGCCAACAACTACAAAAGTCCGACCCCAACTGTCGATACTTTAAAATTTTGATTCTCCTTGGCAAAAATTTCCGAGTACAGAGATAGGGCTAGTCCATTCTCTCCGACTTACTTCTCGGCTGCATACGACCCGGTTCCTTCCTCGATCGATACGATAGCCCCATCCCCGAAGTACTCAGGGCACATATCTTTTGGATCGAAGGAGGCATCGAGATCGAGGTCGTAAGTTTCTATGTTGTCCGGCTCCCCTACAGCCCTTGATCGAGCCAGCTTCACAGCAAAGTCGAATTTATCATCGTCCCAGTTTGGCTCGGGTGATGGAGGTAGGGTGACTCGGTCGACGGGACGAGGATCACCTTAGAACAAGCCGACCTTCTCCTGATCATAATCCAGTGGGAGATACTTGGCCGCCTGCACTTGAGCCATGCACAAGTTGAAGCCCTCTTCGACATCTTTGAAGCTCGCGATCGATACGGCTTTTTCGTAGGCTTTAGACCTAATAAACCTGTACACTCCTCGATGCTCGAGGTCAGAGACAGATTCTTCCAACCCTCTCTTGCATCAACTCAGGGCCAGCTTCGCGCCCTTTCTCTCCCCCTCCACCAGACCGCGAGCCCTTGCTTCAGCTTCCTCCTAGATCAACCTCGCCACCCGACCCTCGGCAATTTTCAGGCTCTTCTCGACCTCAAAAAGTCTCTCGATAGCCTCCAGGAGGCTATGGTCGAGTTTCTCCTTGTCCTTGTTGGCCTCGGTCAACTTCTTATCTTTCTCCTCCAGCTCGAGCCTCATCCGTTCGACCTGCTGATCAGCCCTAGCCCTCATTTGCCGATGGACCCAACCTTGCCGAGCTACTTGGAAGAAATCTTGACCCATCTGCAAGATAGTATCGATCATCAGTGTCTTCGAGCCAACACTTCACCAAATATAACTACTTACAGCAAAGTACTTCTGGACCCAAGACGCCTCGATTTCGTCGTCCGACAATGCCCACCTTTCCTTATGATCGACCGTCGTTTGGATCGAACTATACAATGCCCCAAGTGCACTGTAATCCTTGGGCGCAGTACCGATCCGTCTTTGCACGCCTTTTTCATTAACGCTCGAAAGGCCACATGGGAAATGGGGCTCCTGGAGGACCGGATAGTAGAAGAACAGCCTCTTATCCTCATCGTTGGGCTTCCATGGCACGCAGTCGCTGCTGAGGTCCCTGCAGGCTCCTTACGCACCCCCACCAAAATGCTAGCCACATTTCGAGGCACAATCGCTCCTCGACCCTGATTCGGGGGGCTTGAAAAATCTCCAGCTTGGACCTCGACAATCGGGCCAAGCATGGGTGGCATGGGGAGTAGATTAGTTTTTTCTCGACCTTTATTCTTGTCCGCGCCGACCACAGACTTCGCCTGGCCCTTGGACTTTTGTTTTTTGGACTGGGGGGCCTCTGGGTCCTCGACCCCCGACGGGACTCTTCCCCTCTTCTCAGGGGCTTCCTCTGTCCTCAACGAGAGGACCTTGGGCACCGCATCGACCGTTGCGTCGGTCGCAGCTGTAATTTCCACCTCGGTCGGCGGGCGCCTTCTTCAATTCCGCCATCTCCTTCCTCCTTGCATTCAGAGCCGCCGACATGATGTATTGATCTACAAAAATGAGGGTATTCGACCATAAAGTTGGACAAAAAAAAAGGGGGGAAGAGAAAAAAGAAAGCAACAAAAATATGTAATTGCGATGCTTCGAGGGATGCGATCGAGGTACCGAGGTCAAAATGCTTTCTAACTCCTGGCGCGAGACCCAGCTCGACTAATGACTGTGGAGTGATCATATCTTCCGACTCCACACTTCCCATAATCCTCAGGGCTGCCATCAAAGTGTTTGGCCAGCCCGGTTGTCCTCTCGGAAGGTCCGCTCGAGGAACCCAACTCCACCCCGGGTACTTTAGACCGGGCCAACCCTTCTCGGATTCGATGAAAACGAACCTTTGTTTACATCCCACTCCATTCGATGAGGTTGGCGACCTAACGACCCGGTAATTACTTTTCGATTGAAGCTGGATATACCCCAGGCCAGATTTTGAGGTCTCGGTCGTTAGCCCGGCCTGGAAGATCTCGGAGAAGCAGTATATGTTGGTCTTCATACCCAGGCATTTCAATAAAGCCCTCAACCCATTCACCATCACATAAGAATTGGGCATCAACTGCAGTGGGCTAATTCTGAGGGTATTGAAGAGATCGATCAACTCCTCGGAAATTGGCACCCTAAACCCATTCTTGACCGCCAAGTAGTTGATCGCGATGCAATTCTCTGGCGGATTAGTCATCCTCTCTCCGACCCTGGGCTTTATCACTCGGCAGCCCCCATACTCCGGAGCACCACCAAACAACCAGTTTTGGATCTCCCGAAACTTCTCATCCGATATGGAGGGAATTATGGCTCGAGGGTCCTTCACCAGCCGACCCTCCGGCTCGAGGTTCTCCACCTCTTCTTCCTCTTCCTCCTCTTCTAATCGACCTGAGGTAGATGTCACCTCCCCAGATACCCGAGGTACGACCACTTCCCTTGACTCGACCTCAGGCAGCGGGTCAGACACCTTCACAACTTCGACGTTCTCAACTTCCCCTGTGGATTCGTCGATCTCGTTTCTACGGTGGCTCCCGAGTCCGTCGATGTCGAACTCGATTCTGATGAATTCGAACTCGACCCCACACTTGTGACCGCCACTTCCATCCTCTTAGGGCCAGTCTCCGCTCGATTTGTTGACATCCTACAACGATAGAATTATGTTTTTTTTACTATTTGGGTCGGATACGAACAAATCGAGAGAGAGGAAGCCTTCTAAGAGGGAAGTGGTGCACCTCTCCCTCGAAGCGATCGAGAATAAAAAATAATAATAAAAAACACAAGGAAAGAGGATCGAGCTAAAGATCGAGAATATTACCTTTTGTTGTCTGGAGAAGATCTGAAGATTGTCTTCTTCTGAAACAAGCGACCCAGAAATTCGACGCACAAAAACGCTTAATCGATCGAAAACAGCTCGGAGCTCTCTTCAATTCTCTCTCGCAAAAGTAACAAATGAAATTACAGAAGGAACTATTTATACGAGTGAAAATGGACGGGAATCGAGAAGGTGAAACGACATAATGATTACAGCGGGTCCCACTCTTGGGGTTTGAAACGCCACTGCCACGTCAGCCCTAGCAGATGACGTTTCGGGGGGCTTATGACGTGGCATGTACCCGCTATCGATTCGAACCAATCACCTTGCTCCACGTGTATGATCGAAGGTCTTACCCCGATCGCGATACGATCGAGGATTACATCTCGACCATCATACTCGAAACCCATTTACGACACGCAAGTTACCGTATAGGTCATCGACCCATAGTCGGACTCCCATGCCGCTATCGGCGACCCAAATCCCTCGACCGGCCAGCACATTATTCCACTAGTAGAATGGAGTGGCCGACCACGCATTTAATGCACTGTCTTTGTGGGGCACCTGTCAGCTCCCCACGCCAACACGTCGAGGCGGTAACTTCTCTCTCCTCTCCGTATAAATACCCCTTCCTCATTTATTGCACGGTAAGTTTTTCACCTAACTCTTTTCACCGCTCAATCACTTCAACCATCCTCTTCGAATCTGACTTGAGCGTCGGAGTACCAACTCGGGTCTCACACCCACCTTCCCCAAGTTGGTCTCGAAGCTTATGTTTTCGACTCGTGCAGATTTCGAGTAGTCAGACGGCCGTTTCCCCTCAATAAATAGAGTGATTGTGTCAGATCTTTCGATCAGACCTCAAGCAAGGATTTGGCTCGATCAATATGTATAATCATAGTATATTTATATAACATTTATTTAAAAATACAAAATAATATTAAGGTCGACATTTTTAATTTTAGTCGAGTGATCGTATGTTTGCACTAGGGATACAAACAAGTCGAGCCGAGCCGAGCCGAGCCTTGGCCTTTTTTTCTGGCTCGAGCCAAATGGGTTTTATATTATTTTTAATTAAAAATTAGTTTTTTTAAATAATTTAATATATTTTTATATATAATAATATATATTTATTAAATATATATACATATATATTATAAAAATATTACTTTTTTATTAATTTTATATAAAAATCAATAAATATATATATAATATTATATAATAATAAAATATTTATATATATAAAAAGTAAAATATTATTTTTTTAATTAAATATATTGGCTCGCAAGCCACGAGCCTAACTAAAAGGGGCTTGGATTCGGGCTTGGCTCGAGCTTGCTCGCCAAGCTCGTGAGCCGGCTCGGCTCGTTTGCATCCCTAGTTTGCAGTGTGAATACAGAGTGAGTTATCCTATTAAGACCTTTCGATATCAAATACGAGGTGTTTTTTTAAATCTTTTCTTGCCTCTATCTTTTTCCCCGATAAGAGGGGAATAGGAGAACAATAAAAAATAAACTGAAATCTACAATACAAGAATATTTCGATAAATAAAATTTTATTGTAACATATTGTTAAGTTTTTTTTTTTTTTCCTAAATCACATGATAAATTTATGTATCTGATTATCTATGTTTGTGCTATAGACCAAAATACTTAATTGAAAGTCGAGGTTTAAAATCTTGATTTATATCAACATAGACCTAATTATCTAATTTTCTGTTAACAAACTTATTAGTACACACTTTAAATATAACATATGAGTTGCACTAATACAATTATTGTTACTACATAATTGTATAACCACCGCTGCATCTTTAATAAATTTCTTAAAATATTATAAATAAACTCAATATACGCGTATGTATGGATATATACATACATCGCAAGAGAGCAAATAGGATTGGCCAATAAACCCTATCTCGAACTAGTTATAGTTTGCGATTTATTCCATTTCTATCTTGTTAACTAGAAAAGAGAATATCATGTTTTGGGAATTCTTTGTTTATTGACTGTAATTCTGTAAATTAGATGTACAGTACGATTACAATATATAATACATAAAAGAGTCCGTCTAAGTACGGTAAGTTAACAACAAGATATACACAAATCCCTAATTAATCGCTTTCCTAATACCTCCCTTAAGTCGAGTATCGGATCAATGATGCTCAACTTGCTCAGAACTTCACCAAAAATTCTCTCATTTACTGTCTTTGTCAAGATATTCGCTAACTGACCCTCAGATCGCACAAAGGGAATGTCAATAACTCGTTCTTCCAGCTTCTCTTTGATAAAATATCTGTCCACCTCTACATGCTTTGTATGATCATGCTGCACCGGGTTTTCTGATATGCTAATAGCAGCCCGGTTGTCACATTTTAATTTGCTAGCTCCTGCTGCAGCAAAACCAATCTCTGCTAGGAACTTCCTCAACCAGAGGACTTCAGTTACTCCCCAGTGCAATACCCCGAAACTTTGCCTCTGCGCTCGAAAGAGCTACCACCTTTTGTTTTTTACTTTTCCAAGTCACCAAGTTTCCCCGTACTAGTGTAAAGTACCCCGATGTGGACCTTCTGTCTACTGGATTTCCTGCCCAATCTGCATCAGTGTACGCTTCGATATCTAAGTGTCCATGTTTCTAAAATAAGACACCTCTTCCCGGATGCCCCTTCAAGTAGAGACATACTCTCAATGCGGCACCCATATGATCCTTTCGAGGCCGGTGCATGAACTGACTAAGAACCCCCACTGCATACGCCACATCTGGTCGTGTATGGGATAGATAGATCAGTTTTTCAAATAAAGTTGATACTGCCCCTTATCATCTTCCTCTGCCCCTTCCACTATCTGTAATCCATGGTTGACCACTATCAAAGTGTCGGTTGGTTTACACTTAAGAAGCCCAATTTCAACGAGAAGGTCTAGAACAAGTTTTCGTTGGGAAATAAAGATGCCCTGTCTGGACCTCAACACCTCTATCCCCAGAAAGTATTTGAGTTCCCCTAGATCTTTCATTTCGAATTCCTGAAAGAGGTTTTCCCAAAGTTGGGACATCTCCTCTAAGTTATCTTCCGTAATTATCATGTCGTCCACGTATATTATGAGACATGTTACTTTCCCATCTTTCCTCTTCAGGAACAACGTATGGTCCGAGTTACTCTGATGATACCCGTACATTCTCATGGCAATAGTGAACCTCCCAAACCAAGTCCGATGTGACTGCTTTAGGCTATATAGTGCTTTCCTTAACCTGCACACTTCTCCTTTATCGTATTTTTCTGAGAAACTCGGAGGGGTCTCCATATAGACCTCTTCTCTCAGATCTCCATGCAGGAATGCATTTTTAACATCGAACTGGTGTAACGGCCAATCCTGGTTCACAGCTATAGAGAATAGAACTCTAATTGTGTCAATTTTCGCCACTTGGGAGAATGTTTCTAAGTAGTCAATCCCATACGTCTGTGTGTACCCCTTGGCCACTAGTCTGGCCTTATACCTTTCCACACTTCCATCTGCTCTGTGCATGACAGTGAATACCCATCGACATCCCACCATTCTTTTCCCATTGGGAAGTCTGCATTTCTCTCAGTTACCATTTTTCTCGTTGGACTCCATTTCATCTTTCATAGCACGAGCCCATTTGTCATCCTTCAGTGCTTCTTCCACCTTGCTAGGAACTGAGGTCGAATAAACTGAGATGGCACATGCTCTGGCCTGAGGTGAGAGATTTTCTTTAGCCAGATCAGCTACTGGATATCTCGAGTTTCTATTTCCTAGTTCAGGCTCATATTTCTTTGGAGGCACCCCTCTGTTTGCCCGCGAGGGCAACATATATCTGTTCTCCTGAATGTTCTGAATTTCTATCTCATTCTCCCCCTGAGCTTCCTTACTCCCTGCACTGTTAGAGTCAACAATAGGAACAGTACTAGTAGAACTATCAGAATAACTGATCATACCTCAGTATGATCAGTTGGAGTGATTGGGTCATAAAGAGAGTGTGTGGGAGTCTATACTGGGGAGGTAGGCTCGGTGGTTCCACCTATATGCTGTGTTAGGATTATGTCGGGCCAAGAGTGTGACACCCAACCCAGTGATTCTTGTTGTCGCTGATTACTCTCCCCCTGAGCACTGGGTTGGAGAAAGTAATACTCTGTCTCAAGGAAGTCACAATCCATGGTCGTGTATAAATGACGAGTAGGGGGATGATAGCACCGATAACCTTTTTGATTGAGCCCTTACCCTATAAAGACACATTTTAGAGAACAAGGATCTAGTTTGGCTCGATCAGACTTAAGGATGTGAACGAAAACAGAACTACCAAAAACCCAAGGAGGCAGGAATGACGTGGAGGGTATACCGACATGGGTACTAAAGTGTTTGAGTGGAGTATCAACGTTCAATGCATTAGTAGGCAGACGGTTTGCAAGGTACACTGACGTGGCCACTGCTTCAGGCCAAAAGAACTTAGGACAGTGGGATTCGAGTAACATAGCCCGGGACATTTCAAGGAGTTGACGGTTCTTTCTCTCAACAACCCCGTTTTGTTGGGAAGTGTTAGGGAAAGAAGTCTGATGTATGAGCCCATTATCTCTAAAAAAACTGTTTCAGAGTAGAATTCACATATTCACCCCCATTATCTGATCGTAAAATATGAATCCGAATTTTAAATTAGGTATGTACCATGTTAAAAAGTTCCATAAATTTAGAGAGTACATCAGATTTTTGCTTAAGAAAATAAATCCATGTCATCCGAGAGCAATCATCAACAAATAGTACAAAATAATTAAAACCATGACTCAGATTGCAACCATCAGTACTTGGGGCTAGCCCCACACATCAGAATGAACCAATGAAAAAACACTTTTAGCTCTAGTGTTGATGATGCAAAAGATTTTCTATGACTTTTTGGAAGCATACAAGTCTCACACGAGAATTTATCACTATTCTGAAAAAAATTAGAAAATAATAACTGGAGGTACCCAGTTGATGGGTGTCCCAAACATCGATGCCACAACCATCTCTGGCGGTCCATTGTCCCGTGAGCAAGTGATGCAGTTCCATGTTGAGCCACCTCATCCACAAAGTATATATCATGCAAATGGCCTTTAGGTTAAAATAGAAATTCCTTTTTCTAACCCACTCTAACCCCATTCACCGCGCCGTTGTTCTTTCCATATGGACAATATTTTTCATGAGGTTCCCCTTCCCCACCCCGATGGTATCGTATATTTACCAATCGGAGTCTATCGATTTTTGAACGACAATCTAATTTTTCCTGTTGGTGGAGCCTAGCGTATTGCAGGCCCCCCAGACTGGGGGAGGGGGGCCTGGGATGGTTGGGGGGGATTGCACCTGCTACGGAAGAGGGAAATGGACCGCCGGTTGCTGTTGTAGCGGGGGAGAATGGACCTCCAGTTGCTGCTGCGGTGGGGGGAAATGGATCACTGGTTGCATTCTGAATGGCTGTTCTTTTAGGAACAGTAGTGTCTAAAAGATCGGTCCGATCGTATGTCATGGTGTTGGTGGCCCCACAATCAAATATCCACCGAGAGTCTTCTTCCTTCATACTCATATGACTTGAAAGACCTACCTTACTGTTACAATTGGAAGAAATGCACGTCTGTTGACTTTTCAAAGCATTTGACCAACTAATAATTGAAGGTCCCGCCTTACTGTTGCAATTGGAAGAAATGCAATATTTTTGATTTTTCAAAGCATCATTTGACCAATTATTAATTAAAGGTCCTGTTGTACTATTACAATTGGAAGAAATGCAATAGCGTTGATTTTTCAAAGCATCATTTGACCAATTAATTATTGAAGCATCAAAAGAGGAAATAAAGGGGGCATCTTGGGTATTTACTGGACCCAACCCCAATACCTAAATTGTGGTCTTCTCCTCCATTGCTGAAATGCGCCGCCCCAATTTCTTCTCCTTCTTTGTTGCTATGGCCGGCTGCTACATTCTCGGTGCTTGAGGTTCCCTCTCTACTACCGTCGGCCGCTAATCTTGTTGTGTCGTAGCCAATCGTTGCCCCGTCACATCGCTGGTGATCTGGCTCAAATCTGGTCGATCTGACGTGTCGATCTGGCTGTCAGATATGGGTCAATCAGTCAAGAATTTGTTTGAGTGGGTTCTTTATCGACCTGAAAGCACTAGCAAACGTGAGCTCGAAACCAACTTGGGGGACTTGGGGTTTTACCCAAGGTTGGCACTCCGACGCTCAAGTCAGTAATGGAGCTCTTTTGAGAGAGAATAAATGCAATTGAATGCGTATTAAAGGCTTACCAACTACTGTTCAAAGGGCGAGTATTTATAGCCAGGGCCAAATAGCACAGTAGTGTGTGTACTGTAGGTGTGCATTAATGGCGTTGCCAGTCGTCGATCTGGATGTCGGACGATGGAACTGGCTTGAGGCGGGTCGTTTGTACCTTCTTTCCCCTTTGGGGTAAAAGCAGGGACTGACGGTCATTAATGAGCCGTAGTACGCCTGTTCCAGGGAATGGGGAGGGTACACGTGTCCCGACAGGAGTGTTTTACAGTATTCGGGTGTCCGGTGACGTATGATATCGATCTGGAGATCGATATTGCCTTCCGGGATCCTTAATGCTGTGGGTTTCCTCAGGAGAGGAGCAGATCGATCTGATGACCTGGGTGATGAAATCGATCAGCTGATCCGACGATCAAGCGATGTGTAAATCGATCTAATGACCCCATGTAGATCTGTTGATCTACGGACTTGGTATCGATCTGATGATCTGCCCAGAAAGGTTGCTCCTGGTTTGTCCAGGTCGGCGCAAGGGTCCACGTGGCACCAACCGGGGGTGGCCACGTGGCCTTGTACTATTATGCCATATCAGAGGCCCCCCAAATTACCGGTGTGAATCTTCGCAGTGGTAATTTCATCGAACTGGCAATGGGTAGGGGAACCGTCGTGACCGTTGGAATCGAGCCGCCGTCTCAGTTACGGGCGTGTCTTCTAGAGCCAGATCGGTCCGACAAAGCATTTAATGCGACGCGACCTTCCATAGGATAGGCGCATGCGGGGTAATTATGGCGTCGTTTCGCATTTCGAGAGGTTACTTTTCAACCCCTATAAATAAAGGTTCACCCCTTCTGCCTCATTTCACCGCTCTCATATTCAAAGATTCCGAACTGCTCCTGCCTTCATCAGCTCGTTAGCGGCCGTAGCTTCGAACTCCGCTTTTCAAAAGGTAAAATTTTTTCCTTTATCAATCTTTATGGCTCAAGAACAGGTAGCGTTCACACCTTCGCCGGAACGGGGCGACGATCTCTTGGTCCCTCTGCCCAATGAGAATTTTGAGTCTGTGTCGGGGTCGGATCAACGTGAAGAGTTGGGTGGAGCGACCACGGCAAACAGAGGAGGGGCCGCTTCGATCTCGAGGGCGGGGCGGCCCCTAGGGCTTTTAGACGAGCCCGAGGGGGAAATTGAGGATGAAACTCAGATTGGGGGAGGATAGGTCGGGAGCGAAGAACCGGGGATACGTATCGTGAATCCTCCGGCTCGACCTCCGCACGTGTACCGTACACTTTCGCATGTTTCGGAGAGACTTTCCAAGATAACCCCTCAGGAATTTGCGGAGGTCACCAGACTATTGGGGTTGGGACCCCAATACACAGTTCGCATGCCAGAGGAGGGGGAGACAGTTGAGAGACCGAGGGGGCTGAGATCGATGGGCAAGTACTATGCCTCCGTCAAATATGGGTTTAGACTTCATCTTCCCCGGGTTGTCGCGGATTTTTTAGTTCGGTATAACCTGTCCCCTTCCCAGTTGACCCCTAACTCTTTCTCGTTAATGCACTACCTGATTGTCATAATGAAGTGCCTCGGGTTCGAGCCGGAGATCTGGGATTTCGGGGAGTTCTTCACACTTAACAGTGCTACCAAGTCTGGGGTCGGATACTTCAACTTCCAATCGAAGCCGAACCGGAAGATCGTGTCGATCCCATCCACCTCTCACGGTGTCAGCTGGAAGTCCAAATTCTTCTTCATTGATCTCCCCATCGTTCCCCGCTTCCGGATCACTTGGGGGGATAACGGCCCACGACGGCTCGTGACCAAGTCGTCGACCTGGCTCCACAGTCACTTCGAACTGTTGACCAATATGGGGCTTTTAGATCATACCAACCTGACGAGGACGGGGAATCTGGTCGAAGCGGGCATTATAACCGGGCTTCATAAAAAGAACTTTCGCTTTGGTATGCTCTTACTTCGACCGGACCCCTACTCGATCAGGGTCTTTAAATTATTTAGTTCCAAGTTTTTCCCTTCCTCTTTTTTGTTCGATCTGACTCCTTTCGTTTCGTAGATCTTCGTCCATTGATCATGTCTCGAGCTGCTAGGATGAGGGCGATAAACCAAAGGAATGCCACGCCCGACGAGCTACGACCCGTGGCGGAGGCCGCTCGAGTCATCATTAATGCCCTCCCTGAGGCCCAGCGAGCTCAGCAGGAAAGGTGCTCGAAGGAGCTGCACGACCTGGATGCCGATCTGACGGAACAGGTCGAATGAGGTCCCCTTCGTGGGCAGGTGCTTGAGGGACAAGCCGGGTCATCAGCGCAGCCGGCTGGTCAGGTCGGGGGTGACGTCGAGCAAGTAATAAACCTAGATCACCTCCCTTTATATTTTGATGAAGATTTTAATCCTCAACTCGAGTTGTTCAGGCGAGGCATGGGGTAGGCAAGAGGCCCTTTAGAGAACTGGTCCACGAACTGCAGGACTCCGAGGAATCTGACGAGGAGGCCCAGCTCCTGAACTTTCCCAAGACCCCCCTTCCACAATGGCCTGCAGGTCTTGAGCTCGAGAAGGAAGATGGTACCAAACGAGCCTTGGCGTTCGGAAAGGCTGACCCCGAACTGCTAGCTGCCCTTTTCAACTCCGCATGCATAATCGACGAGCAGAAGAGGCTCTCTCAGAGGTCGGCGAGGCAGAAGAGGTATCAGGCTGCCAGAGGTCTTTTCGGTGTAAGTTGGGGGTTTTTGTTTTGTTGTTTTTTTTTTTTTTTTTGAACTCCTGGGGATCGGACTAATTCGATCTCATCACTCGTTCTCAGGATGTTCTCCCCGTCCTCATCAATTCAATCCACGAAGCTGAGGTCTTCAAGGCTGGCAAGGAAAAGTACAAGCAAAAGTACCAGCTGATGAAGGGCCGGCTCGTTTCGACGAACCCTGAGAGGGTTGAACAGCTCGAGCAGGAGCTCAGGGATGCCCGCGAGGAGAAGAGAAAACGGGTCGAGGAGAAGCAGACTCTGGAAGCCCAGTGGGCGAGCTTGCAAGAGGCCCTGAAGGAAGCGGAGAAGGCTCATGCGAACGAGCTAGCCCAGATGAAGGAGGAATTCGCTAAGGAGCTCGAGACTGCTAGAGCTGCCTCGAAGGAGGAGGGGCGGAATGAGATCTTCAATTTGGCCCAGGTGAAGATCGTCAAAGCGGCGGAAGAAATGAAGAAGTGCAAGCTGGAGATCGAACGGTATGCCGTTCGCGAATTCATGGAAGGCCCCGGCTTCGAGGAGGCGAGCCTGATCGTGGGTCAGAACGACATGGCGGAGGGGTTCCAAATCGCCGTGAACCAGCTCAAAGCCCAGGGCGCCATCGTCCCCAACTTCAATTTTGACTCGATCGGCCCACTGCTTCCCGATCCTTGCGCCCCTGACCTTCCTAAGGAAGAAGAGCCGATCCAAATCGATTGGACGACCTTCAAATACGGCCACGCCATTGAGATCGCTCAGGCCAAGAAAGAGAAACGTCGGGTAGAGTGCGAGCTCCCTCCGCCGGTTCACATCGAAAGCTTCCTTCCCACCATCAGGGAGCTCGAGCGGTCACTTCGCCGAACTGCCCAAGAATCCCCTTCCGAGCCCATCGAGATCGATTAAATTCTCCCCTTGTAGCCAACTGTTTAGACCTCCCAGCCGGGTTGTGGCTGTGTGAATACTTGTTTTTAATTTTGTTTTTGAACATTCGCCCATCGAGCCACGTCGTGTGGTGAGCTCGATGCGCTAGGTAAGATCGATCTTTTCTAATTTTGAGATCGATTTTTGCATGAATGAATTATGTTTCTCATACTTGTTTCTTTTTCTGCAAGTTGAACATTAATTCGATCTGGCATGCGTGTGGTTTGTCGACCTGGGTTTTACCCAACTCTTAGATTTTAGTCGCTTTTGGATCGATAGGTTCGTCACGCTATTCGATCTCGTTTGGATGTATAGCTTCTTTTGGGTGTTCGCGTTTTACCTTGGTCGTTTTGCCATTCGCTGCATTCTCGTCGGATCGATGGCGATCTCTGAGATATGCCAGCTTTTTAGGTTTGGCTTCTTTGGATCTTGGTGGATCTAAATCGATCTCGGTGGATCTAAAGCAATGAATCAAGAATTTCTGGATCGTTGATCTCTGGACCCACCCGGATCTAAATCGATCTCACCGGGTCTCCGGATCGTGAAATTTTTGAGATTGACCTCCGGATCACCTCGGATCTAAAACGATCTCCTTGGATCTCTGGATCATCAGGTTCGTTAGGATTTTTAGGATCTCTTTGGGTCTTAGAAACGACCTCAACGGATCTAGATCTCTAACGGCATTTGAGAATATTAAATACGTTAGGATTTTTTTGGATCTCTTTGGGCCTAAAAACGGACTCGTTGGATCTCGATCTCTAACGATTGGATGTGGGTTTTCATTATTAATCTCTGGACCTCTTTGGAAAACGATCGCCTGAAAAATCCTAACGGCATTTGAGAATATTAAATACGTTAGGATTTTTTTGGATCTCTTTGGGCCTAAAAACGGCCTCGTTGGATCTCGATCTCTAACGATGATTCAAAGAGCATTAAACACGTTAGGACTTAGGATCTCCTTGGGTCTAAAAATGACCTCATTGGATCTCGGCCTCTAACGATCGAATGCAAGGTGGCTCACTCCCTCCTCGACTCATGACCGTAGGTCGGATGAGAGCTTAATCGAGGGGGTAGTGGCCTGGCGTGGGATTGCGGATTGACTTTAATCGGATATCCCAAAACATGTGAATTAATTGACTGATCAGAGATCGATCCTCAGGCGAATTCGACCTCTTCAACTATTACAATTTTGAAATAAATTTGAAGGCTAAGTGTAAAACTTCTTCAAGTTGTGCGCGTTCCACGGTCTGGGTAACGGTTCCCCGGTCATGTCTTCAAGCCGGTAGGCCATGTTTTTCTCGATCTCCGTGACGCGATAAGGTCCTTCCCAGTTAGGCTCAAGTTTTCCGACATGTTGCAAGACCTCGACCTTTTTTAGCACCAGGTCACCGATCTGAAACGATCTGGGTCGTACGTGCTTATTGTATGATCGGGCTGCTGCTGCCTTGTACTGCCTGAGCTTCTGATAGGCATGCTCTCTACTTTCTTCAATCACATCTAGATCTTCGGCTCTGATCTCCGTATTCCGATCGAGCTGGTATTGTTATACACGAGCGGTTTCGTGTAACAGCTCCGATGGGATGACGGCTTCGGATCCGTAAACCAAAGAGTATGGTGTTTGCCCAGTGG
The DNA here is from genome assembly GCA_037501455.1 of Lantana camara. Taxonomy (NCBI): domain Eukaryota; kingdom Viridiplantae; phylum Streptophyta; class Magnoliopsida; order Lamiales; family Verbenaceae; genus Lantana; species Lantana camara. Next base: position 19,244,759 of record CM074863.1, on the reverse strand, counting down.
CTGTCCGCGGGGTAGTTCGATAAGCCCATAGCACACCGTCGAGCTCGTCCGCCCATGCGCCCAGTTTGGCATCAAGGCGGGTCTTGAGATTTTGGATAATGATTCGGTTGGTGACTTCAGCTTGGCCATTTGCTTGCGGGTGACCAACTGTAGTGAATCTGAGGTCGATCCCGAGGTCTCGACAATAGCTCTTGGTATTCTCAGATCGAAATTGAGGGCCATTGTCACAGATGAGTACCCTCGGAACCCCAAAACGGCAGATTATACTCTTCCAGAGGAAATTTCTTATCACTGCATCAGTAATTTTGGGGACTGCCTCGGCCTCAACCCACTTTGAGAAGTACTCGACGCATACTATGGCAAACTTTTTCTGTCTAGGTGCCAAGGGGAAGGGACCAATGATGTCGATCCCCCATTGGTCGAAGGGCCAGCACACATCGATCGGTATCATGGACGCAGGGTGAGTGTGGATTAGGTTGCCGTGTTTTTGGCACTTGGGGCATTTCCTAGAGTGGATCTTCGCATCCCACACCATAGTCGGCCAAAAATACCCACTCCTTAAGATCTTTCGAGCTAGAGCTCGACCTCCAGAATGGTTCCCGCAGCATCCCTCATGGACTTCTTCTAGGACATCTTGGGCTTGGCTAGGTCGTAGGCACCTTAGAGGGGGACCTGTGAAGGATTTTTTGAACAACCTGCCTTCATGATCCATCATATAGAGCAGAGATCGATATTTTATTCTCCTGGCCTCAGTTCGATTTTGGGGCAAAAGCCCGTCCTTGAGATAAGCGATTAGATCGTCCATCCAGCAAGGTTCCGGCGGATCGATGGTCGCGATCTCGACCTTTCCTTCATCGATCGCACGGCCCCCCGAGACCATGAACGAGATGGTCGCATCCTTTGTTCCCTGGAATCCGTTGGCCAACTTCGATAGGGCATCAGCTCAACCGTTCTCTTCGCGAGGGACCTGTTCGATTTTGAACTCTTTCAGCTTAGAGGCCAGCTCTTTCACCATTTTGAGATACGCTGCCATGGACTCTTCCCGAGCTTCGTACGTACCGTTGACTTGGCCCGCGACGAGCTGGGAGTCAGTTACAACGGCTAACCTGTCGATCTGGTTCTCCGTGGCGTACCTTAGCCCTGCCACTAGTGCTTCGTACTCAGCTTCGTTGTTTGTCGCTTTAAAATCGAGCTTAATGGCGAAATCGAGCTGTAGTCCGTCTGAGTTTATAAGGGATATGCCCACCCCCCCTCCTTGAGAGGTCGATGAGCCATCCGTGTACATGGTCCAACTAGGCGCGGCACGGACGATCTCCATCGAGCTGGTGTTCTTTTCGACTAGAAAGTCAGCCAGAACTTGAGCTTGTTGGGCGGCCCGGGGTTGGTAGGTGATGTCATGCTGACTCAACTCGACCGCCCATTTCATCATTCGACCCGACACGTCGGGCTTGGATAAGACCTGCCTAAGGGGTTGATCCGTTAGGACGATTATGGGATGAGCTTGGAAATACGGACGTAGCTTCCGAGCCGCATGCGTCAGAGCGAACACGAACTTCTCGATCTCAAGATAATTTCGCTCCGCGCCGTGTAGGATCTTGCTCAGGTAGTAGATCGGTAGCTGTTTTCGACCTCGAATGGCGACCAAGACTGAGCTGAAGGTTTCATTAGAGAGGGACAGGTAGAGGTACAAGGTCTCTCCTTCATTCGGCTTGGCCAGCAATGGCGGGGAGGCCAGGTACTCTTTCAGTTGATCTAACGCTCGGTCGCATTCTTCGTTCCACTCGAATTTTTTGAGATTCCTTAAAACTTTGAAGAATGGGAGGTTTCGTTCGGACGATCGTGATATGAACCGGTTGAGTGAGATTATGCGACCCACCAGGGACTGTACCTGGTTGATGCATCGAGGTCGAGGGATGACCTGGATTGCTTTGATCTTGGTAGGATTCGCCTCGATGCCTCGTTGGCTCACCATGTATCCTAGAAACTTTCCTCCTTCGACCCCGAACGTGCATTTGTCGGGGTTGAGCTTCATACCGTATTACCGTAAGATCTCAAACGATCTGCGCAGATGATCTAGATGATGGTACGCCCAACGACTCTTCACGATCATGTCGTCGACGTAGACCTCCATGGTCTTTCCGATCTCATCTTTGAACATCAGGTTGACCAATCTTTGGTACGTAGCTCCCGCGTTCTTTAGCCCGAAGGGCATGACCTTGAAGCAGTATATTCCCTTTACTACAATGAAGGTCGTGTGCTTTTGATCTTCGGGAGCCATAGAGATCTGGTAGTAGCCTTGAAATGCATCCATCATACTGAGCATCTCGCACCCAGCTGTCGAGTCGACGAGCTGATCGATTCGGGGCAGCGGGTACGGGTCTTTCGGGCATGCCTTGTTGAGGTCGGTGAAATCGTTGCACATTCTCCATTTCCCGCCTGTTTTTTGCACGAGGACTACGTTGCACAACCAGTCAACGTATTGAGCTGGAGTAACGTATCCTGCATCGAGGAGTTTATTGACCTCGGCCTCGATTATATCATTCCTCGCCCGACTTTGAGGTCTTAGCTTTTGTTTTATGGGTTTGACCGACGGATCGATTCCGAGCCGGTGGCAGATCACCTTCGGGTCGACTCCGATCAGATCTTTGGCAGCCCAAGCGAAGATGTCAGAGTTGTCCCTCAAGAATTCTATCATCATGACCTCGTGTTGCGGATGCATATTCGCCCCGATCTTGGTGGTCTTATTGCTGTTTCCGGGGACTAGGGCAATTTCTTTCAGTTCTTCAGAGGGCTCGAGCCGCTCGCTGGCCTTTCTTTTCCGAGCTGCGGGGGATCTCTCCGCCTCGCACTCCTTTGTGGGAAGCTCGATCTCCCCATCGGCATAGATCTGGAGGTCGAGCTCTTGCTCCACCTCTTTCCCGGATGGCTTTTTCAGGACGATGGCATAACAAGCCCAACTGTCCATGACATCGCAAGTCACCTCACCGACCCCGTTCGGGGTGGGCATCTTCAGTTTTTGATGGTACGTTGAGATGATTGCTTTGAACTGAATAAGGCCAGGTCGGCCGAAGATCATGTTATACGCTAGGGGCATATTGACGACGACGTACTCGACCTCCTGGGTCACCCTCTTGGGGGATGTTCCCATCGAGGTGAGGAGTCGGATGCGCCCTAACGGTATGACTTCCGATCCACCGAACCCGGAAAGCGGTGTTCGGATCGGATCGAGCTTTAGGTTATGCAACTTCATTTTTACAAGAGTCGAGTAAGGGATAATATTCGAGCTGCTTCCATTATCAACTAGGCATTTGGTTACATCATAGTTAGCCACGCCCAAGGTCACCACCATCGGACAGCTAGGCGCGTCGCCTTCCCGATGGGGGCCAGGGCGGCTATCACTCTCACTAAAGCTAACCTCCTGCCTTTCCCACTCTCTACCATGATCGATCTGGAAGACTTCTTCATGCGGACCGTTGTACTCTCGAGCTGCTCGCCTGATGTTCCTTTTTCGAGCTGCATTTGAGTCGCCGCCCTCGTGCCCCCCGGCTATCATATAGATCTTGCCGTGAGTGGGGGGATTGTCTTCTGCTCTCTCCAGCGGCTGCTTCACAGATCGTTTTGGGGGAGATCTAGATCTGGACCTGTTGCGGTCGCTCGACCTCCCCGCCTTTTCAGAGTAGTGGTCGATGCGTCGAACAAAATCCTTCAGGTGCCCCCCTTGGATGAGTCTTTCGATCTCATCTCGGAGGGCGTTACATTCCGCGGTCGTGTGGCCCCATTGCTGATGGTAGCTACAGTACTTTCCTGATTTCTCAGCCTTCGGGCCCTCCCGGATGGGCTTTGGTTTCTTCAGAAGGCTTTGGTCCATGACCACGTAGATCTGGTCTAAGGACTTGGTCAAGGGGACGTAGTTTCATCGGTCGACCTGGGTCGGTTGGTCGACTTTCCCCTTGATCTTCTTTTGCTCGCTCCCTTTTCGGTGTTGGGGCGAGCTGGACCCAATGACCTGCCTCTCAGATCGAGGAGGAGGTCCGTGCACGAGGGCGATCTCCTCAACGCGCATGAAGTCGTGGGCGATATCCTGGATCTCCGTCAGGTTGCGTGGCCCGGCCCTGACGATCTCATCCGCCCATAGGCGGTTGCGGAGAGCTCGATGGACCACAGAGAGCAGGGTGTCCATCGTCGGGTTTTCGACCCGAACTACTTCCCTCGAAAAGCGAGTCATAAAATCTCGCAGGGACTCACCCTCCCTCTGATAGATGCTGTTGAGATAGGAAGGGGGGAGTTTTTCTCCCGTCATTGAGGAGAAGTGCACCGTGAATCGATCTACGAACCGGTTGTAGGTCGTTATGCACCGTGGCGGCAGGCGGATGAACCAATCTTGAGCGGGGCCCGTCAGCGTAGTGACGAAGAGCTTAGCCCAGATTTGTTGGGGATGGGAGTGTAGAAACATCCGGTTCTCGAAGGCCGTCACATGTTTTTCCATCACAGGCCGGTCGAAATTCGATCTCCATCACAGGTTGTGCGGAGAATGTCCTCGCAGAAAGGGGAAGCTTCTTCCCTGTCGCTGCGGTAACGGAGAGGGCGTCGGTTCAGCCCTTCCCGAAGGTCGACCTGCCTCTGGGTGACGTGGGAGCCACGGTCACCCAGGCGGTCTTGGACCCTTTTTCGGGGTGGGTCCTCACAGTAGTCTTGTTCTCTCCCCGCATGAGCCGCGGCGATTCTGGCGGCCTCCTCCCTAGCCGATCGGGGGGGAATCCGATCTCTGAGGTCGTCGAATTCGTCGTTGTCCTCGTCGACCACGCGCTTGCCGCGGTTGTTACGGCTGGGGTGGTCGGAGTCCCCGTGGCCTTCTCGAGGAACTTCTTTATCTGCTGCGGGAGGTGGCGGTGGCGGAGCGAATCCTTGGATCTGCCCCGCCCCGATCTGGGGACTGAGGCCCCAAATGATCTGCGCGGGCCGCCCGTCGAGCGGTTGAAAGACATAGGGAACAGGGTTCCCGTATGCTTGGACAGTGGGGGCCAACGCATTGCCCACCACGGGGCTAGGTATGGTGGTAGCCGGGCTGGCCCTTGGTAGCTCCGGGCGCCTGGGTTCGCGGCCCTCCGTTTGGGAACGCTCGATCTCGACCCGCCACTGGTCGTGGAAGGCTTCCAGGTCCGCCTGGGTGACGGTGTACCTGGGAGTGGCCTCCAGTGGAGGCTGGGGAACGTTGGTGCTGGGACCGACCGGCAGGACAGTGGAGGTGTTGCCAAGCGGCGCGTTGTAGTCATGCCTGCCTTTGGCAACCTCCTCCATGTCCTCGTCACGGTTGGTGTTCATTGTGTTAACCATCGTGTTTGACAAAGAGATCAGAGGCGCTTTTATCTAGGTCGATGTGAAAAGGGGATTTCCCACAGACGGCGCCAAACTGATCTGGCTCAAATCTGGTCGATCTGACGTGTCGATCTGGCTGTCAGATATGGGTCAATCAGTCAAGAATTTGTTTGAGTGGGTTCTTTATCGACCTGAAAGCACTAGCAAACGTGAGCTCGAAACCAACTTGGGGGACTTGGGGTTTTACCCAAGGTTGGCACTCCGGCGCTCAAGTCAGTAATGGAGCTCTTTTGAGAGAGAATAAATGCAATTGAATGCGTATTAAAGGCTTACCAACTACTGTTCAAAGGGCGAGTATTTATAGCCAGGGCCAAATAGCACAGTAGTGTGTGTACTGTAGGTGTGCATTAATGGCGTTGCCAGTCGTCGATGTGGATGTCGGACGATGGAACTGGCTTGAGGCGGGTCGTTTGTACCTTCTTTCCCCTTTGGGGTAAAAGCAGGGACTGACGGTCATTAATGAGCCATAGTACGCCTGTTCCAGGGAATGGGGAGGGTACACGTGTCCCGACAGGAGTGCTTTACAGTATTCGGGTGTCCGGTGACGTATGATATCGATCTGGAGATCGATATTGCCTTCCGGGATCCTTAATGCTGTGGGTTTCCTCAGGAGAGGAGCAGATCGATCTGATGACCTGGGTGATGAAACCGATCAGCTGATCCGACGATCAAGCGATGTGTAAATCGATCTAATGACCCCATGTAGATCTGTTGATCTATGGACTTGGTATCGATCTGATGATCTGCCCAGAAAGGTTGCTCCTGGTTTATCCAGGTCGGCGCAAGGGTCCACGTGGCACCAACCGGGGGTGGCCACGTGGCCTTGTACTATTATGCCATATCAGCTGGCTACGCCAGCCTTCTGGGAATCTAATCACCTCATAACAATCTTCCTTTTTATGCCCTAATCTCTGATATTTACTGCACTTCACCGGTGTTCGATCGCTGTCGCCATTCTGCCGCGACGGAGCTGTGTTCCGGCGAGGCTACCCTGACCTGGATCTGGGTTTGGCGTGGTGTCGGTCCCTTCTGTACTTGTCCTTGGGCAATGAGCCCTGTTCCGATTCCAATGTCCGTCGATGATGAAGTCCGAGGCTCGCCGTTGAGGATCTCTCGTCTTGCCCCTTCTCGCCGGACGGCCGCATATGCTTTTTTGACCGTTGGCAAAGGGTTCTCCTTTAAGAGCTCTCGTCGATCGGCGTCGTACGTATCGTTGACCCCGACGAGGAATTGAAAAAGTCGGGTCCCGGACTTGAGGCGATTAAAGGTTCCGATGTCTTCTTCGTGAACCATTAGGTTGGGTTACCAAATCTCGATCTCTCTCCACAGCCTCTGTAAGTTGCTGTAATACTGCTCGATTGGGTCCGGCCCTTGTCTCATGCTATTTGCTTTTACGGTGAGATCGTAGATTTGTAACCCATCTCCACTGTGGCCATACGTGTTTCTCAATCCTTCCCAAAGATCCTTTGCTGATGGATATTCGACATAGTTACTGATCAATTCGGGCTCCATATTATCCAAAATCCATGAACATACGATGAGGTCTACTTATTCCCATCGATGGTAGTTCAGACTGTCTGTGTTAGGTGGTGGTGGTATCCCGGTGATGTGGTTTAACTTCCATCATCCCCCGATCGCCATCTTTATCAATCGGGACCATAATGAATAATCGAATTAATTCAATTTTATGCTGATTGTTAAATTCTGAGGCATATGAATTTGATTAATCTCTGTCTGGGGTTGTAGGTTCTGAAGAAGGCTTGCTAACTACGTAGCTAAGGAATCGACGGGCTGCTGCGATTCCTTACCGGAACTGGAGTGACTGTTGTGCTCTGATACCATGTCAACTAGAAAAGAGAATATCATGTTTTAGGAATTCTTCGTTTATTGACTGTAATTCTGTAAATTAGATGTACAATAAGATTACAATATATAATATATAAAAGAGTCCGTCTAAGTACGGTAAGTTAACAACAAGATATATATAAATCCCTAATTAATCATTTTCTTAACATATGTATGATGTACCGATTCTTCTAATGATATTATATTGTCGAGTCGAGATGGATTAAACACTTATTTTTTATATTCACATAATAAGTTTAAAATAAAAAATTGTCTCTGTATTTCATGGTGTGTTATCCTTTTATCTTATACTAGTGAAATGATCATGCGTTGCACATTTATCATTTAATTTTATTTTAATAAATTTAGTTAATATGTTTATTGAAAAAATTAAGATATTCTAATTTGATTAAATAAATATAATAACTTTTTTAATGAACGATTTTGATTTAAAAATCTACACATATAAAAATATTTATGTGAAGTCTCTCTTTTAAATAAAGTACAATAAGTAGAAATTCATAGTAGGAAAAAATTCAAATAAATAAACAATGAAAAATATCTGGAATTATATTATTATATTTACAAAAAAGGTTTAAAGTGTATAATAATTTATCCAAATAATTCGAACTTTTAAGCATAAGTAATAGTTTATAACTTTCACATATATTTAATAAATAAAAAGACATATATAAAAAATATAGACAAAAATCTAAAAGATTATATAAAATAATATACTAACTATATATACTTTATTACTTCTATTATTTTATTTTTTTTAATATAATTTATGATTTATTTCTAATTTTCTTTATAAAGTTTTGAAGAATCTTTTCATTTTCATTCAAAACATAAAAGTTATATTCACTTTTAAAACTATTACTTTTGCATCTAAACTTTTTCTATAATTCCGATCTCAATTTTATCATTTAAAATGGGAATATTGTTATTTTTTTTTTAATTTTTCTTTTCTTTTTTATTCCATAATTTTGAGAATTTGTAATTTTGGTATATCATTATCACTGTTAAGTTCTTCCTAATCACTGTTTTCTCCATTTTCTCTTTTATCCTCTTTGATTTCTTTAATGATTTTTCTTCCCTTATTTATAGATATCAGACTCATCTCAATCTTAGTTATTTGTTCTCTTCTTAACCTAGATTCATTCTTATCTTCAAACTTAGTTATGACTTGTTGCACATTTCATAGAATCCCACATGTACTAATCTTTTTTTTGTTTTTATCTCACCGGTTCGCCTCACACCACTTTCTCAGTTCGCCACCTGATGGAGAACTGACCAGCCTTCTCCTCAGGTGAGTTGGTCTTAGGTTTGGGTCCGTTAAAGGCCCATTGGGTATGATGGGGTCAAAATACGCTCGTCACACGTTTTGACACGTGGCACTACTGAGACGATGACATTTGTCTCCCTAAGGTGGCACCCATCAGTACACGAGCGCTAAGCCCAATAAGCGCTATCATCCTTCAAAAGTGCATGTCATCGCTGACACGCTCCCCTTGCCGCCGCTCTCTCACGAGCGCCACTCATATTGTATGGTTGACGCATCCATGTGTCAAGGGAGCCCTCTTCGAGCGTCACACTCCCTCAGAGTGGTCTTCCCTTCCTTCGAACCCACGCAGCAAGTACTTCCCCACCTTACGAATATTCAAATGCGGGCGTCCATCTATGCCGATCGTAAAGCCAAGTACAAGAAGATGGCACGTGCTAACGATCCGGCTCAAATCCAAGAGGAGCTGGATACTGAAACAGCCAAATATGAATCCCTCAAGGATTTGCATGAGAGGACGGAGGAGGAGCTGAAGAAGCTGAAGGAGGACTTCGTGGCAGTGGAGAGCGCTCGAAACGGTTTAAGCGACCAGTTGGCCCAAAGGGGAGAGGACTTGAAGAGGGCAGAAGCCGAGCGTGAGAGCTGGAAAGCGAGGGCTCTGGAGGCTGAGAGAAAGTTTAATGATACAATGAATGAGTGGCCTCAAAGTCTTAACCGAGCCAACAAGGAGGCCCTCATTAAGTTCTGTCACTCAAAGGCCTTCAACTTTGTAGCTTCCTTGCACTGCTTGGACGAGGCTCAAAAGGCCTTCAACCTTGCTGTCGACCAGGGCATCCACAAAGGGCTCACCAATCCGGCAATGAGGAAGGCGGAGGGCACAGGGCTCATGTTCAATGAGCGTTGCGAGGAGGATGATGAAGACCAGGATGACCCCGCGGACACCATTGCTGAATTGGAGTATGACTTTCTGGTCAAGCTTCTCCAAGACGAGTACATGGATGCTCATCCGGCGGGTAATGCTCCTCCAGCCGCACAGAATGACCCTCCTGAAAATGAATCCCAAGGGCCTAACATGGAGGATGCCCTTACTCTATCTGCTGAAGGCGCCAACGTAAATGCTTCTGAGGCTAATGAGCCCAACGATCCACAAGCGCCCGAACCACCAGCCGCCCAACCTCAAGAGCCAGAAGGCCCGGTTCATAGTCCAGTGGCTCAGAACATCTTGGTGGTTTTAGATGAGGATGTTGCTCCTGCCGCTTGAAGCCTTTCCTTGCCAGTTTTTCAGTGTACTCTCTCCTTTTTGTAAAGATGTCTGTGGGCCTTTGAGCCCTTATTTTGTAGTTCAGGCCAAGGCCTTTCAGGAATAAAAATTACCTTTTTCTTGATTGCAAATTTCCATAATGCGCTTGTTGTGAACAAATCTTGTGGTGGTAAGATTGTGTGTAACATGTTTAGCAAAAATTGCATTATTCTGATAAGCCTTTTGGAATTTTGAGAAATTTTGTTAACTCCTGTAAAACTTGAAAATTTTGACTAAGTCTTGAGTGATCACGAGGGTCTTATTGTGAGGTTGCCCCCATTCAAGACTTGTGTAAATTTTTGCTTTTATTCTTAAAAATTTGGCTGAGTCTTGAGTATATACGAGGGTCTTATTGAGAGGCTGCCCTTGTTTAAGACTTGTGAAATTTCTTCTCAATCTTGGGGGAATTTTGCTAAGTCTTGAGTATTTGCGAGGGTCTTACTGAGTGGTTGCCCTCGTTCAAGACTTGTGAAATTCCTTCAGCACCTTGGGGGAATTTTGCTAATTCTTGAGTATTTGTGAGGGTCTTACTGAGTGGTTGCCCTCGTTCAAGACTTGTGAAATTCCATCTTGATTCTGAGGCCGTCATACGAGCGCTCTGGCACTTATCGTATTTCGGGCTCTGCAGGAGATCCCTTTTTCGAGCGCAAGGCGTTGTAAGAAACGGCCAAGGCCTACTAGGATTTGCTCTGTAGGAGATCCCGTTTTCGAGCGCAAGGCATTGTAAGAAACGGCCAAGGCCTACTAGGATTTGCTCTGTAGGAGATCCCGTTTTCGAGTGCAAGGCGTTGTAAGAAACGGCCAAGGCCTACTAGGATTTTCTTCATATTCTCCTTCCAATTCGCCTAATTGGTTGTGAGCGTTACCAGTCTATCCTTATGAGGGCGTCCCCCCATGTGGAGTAGAGTGCTGGCAAGCGTAACCCATACGAAATAACAGCATACATATTGGAATGGTTTGCCAACCATGCTCGCAAAAACGAGGGACGTGGGTCTTATCCATTCAAGCAACCAAAGAAACAGAAGTATTAGAGAAATTAAAAAGATTATGTTGCCGCTTACTTGTGATTGGAAGTACATAGAACCCGTCAAAGAGGGTTGTTACATCATGGTTTGCAAAGAGCTTTTAAACATAAAACCGCCGGAGGTTACATGCGTTCCAAGGGCGAGGCAAGCGCTCACCTTGAAGTGTCTCCAGAGTGTAAGTGTTGTTAGCTCTGATTTGTATAACCTTGAATGGGCCTTCCCAGTTGGGATCCAATTTCCCCACATGTCTGGATACTTCCACCTTCTTCAAAACCAAGTCTCCCAACTGGAATGTCCTCTCCTTCACGCGCTTGTTGCACTGTTGGGCCACGGTGGCTTTATAACTGTGAATCTTAGCCCAGGCCTTGTCTCTTCTTTCATCCAGTAAGTCCAACTCCAAGCTCCTGTTGCCTTCGTTGAGCTGAGGCTCGAAATAGCCGACACGAGTGGATTCGTTCACAATCTCCGCTGGTATCATTGCTTCCGATCCATAAACGAGCGCGTAAGGTGTTTCTCCAGTGGCCGCTAGTAGGGTAGTGCGGTAAGCCCAGAGCGCTCCTTGCAGTTCTTCTGCCCATTCACTCTTCTTGCTTTCGAGCATAGTTTTCAAATGTTGTAAAATGATTCTATTGGTAACTTCTGTTTGTCCATTGGCTTGGGGATGTCCCACAGAGGTAAAGCGCTGTTCAATCCCCAACTCTGAACACCATTCTCGCGTGTCTGCTGAATTGGGATCCATTGTCTGAGATAAGCACCCTCGGGATGCCGTACCTGCAGATGATGTTCTTCCAAATGAAGTCTCTCACAACCCGGAAGGTGATCTTTGCAACGGCCTCCGCCTCGGCCCACTTGGTGAAATAATCAACAGCCAAGATGACAAACTTCTTTTGTCCAACAGCGATGGGCAAGGGGCCCACAATGTCTATTCCCCACTGGTCAAAGGGCCAGGAAACATCTATGGGGATCATTTGAGCGGCCGGCAGTTGAGGGAGATTTGAATGGAATTGGCACTTAGGGCACTTCCTAGAAAATTCAATGGCATCTCGGAGAACTGTAGGCTAATAGAACCCACTCCTCAGAACTTTCTTTGCCAGGACGCGCCCTCCTGAATGGTTCCTACAGCTCCCATTGTGGATGAGTTCGAGCGTTTCCTTCGCTTGCGAGGGCCTACGGCACCTCATCGGGGGTCCCTGAAATGATTTCTTGAACAGCCTCCCCTCGGAATCCAAAGAGAACCGAGGGGCCTTGTTTCGGACTTTCCGAGCTTCCACCTTGTCAGTGGGATAAATACCATCCCTAAGAAATTTGATGATGTCGTCAAGCCAACAGGGCTCGTTCGGATCAATCATAGCGATCATCTCGGTGGCGATCCTTTCCTTGATCAAAGGCTCTTCGGTTTTAAGGAACGTGACAGAACGTTCAGAAGTGCCTTCTAATGTTGAAGCAAATTTTGACAGAGCGTCTGCACGCTCGTTTTCCGCTCGTGGTACCTGAAGTAGATGAAATTCCTTGAACTTCCCAATGATTTCTCTGGCCTTACCCAAGTACTGCACCATGGTGGTTTCTCGAGCCTCATATGTTCCTTCAATCTGGCTCGCGATTAACTGTGAGTCCACATAAGCGGTAATTCTTGAGGCTCCGTTCTGGAAAGCAATTTTCAACCCCTGCACGAGGGCTTCATACTCCGCTTCGTTATTAGTGACTTGGAAATCCAACCTGATTGCGAAGTCCAACTCAATCCCATTTGGGTCTCTAACGGCCACTCCTGCTCCTCCCCCTTGGGAGGTTGAGGAACCATCTGTGTGCAGGACCCATAGCCCCTCATTCTCCGAAACGGCAGGCTCTAAGCCAAAGCGTTCAACCAACAAATCAGCTACAACCTGAGCTTGTATCGCGGTCCTGGGCTCAAAGCATAAGTCAAACTGGCTCAATTCGATGGCCCACTTTATCAACCTTCCCGACACGTCCGGTTTGGATAAAACTTGCCTCAAGGGTTGATCGGTAAGGACCGTTATGGAGTGCGCTTGAAAATAAGGTCTCAGTCGTCTTGATGCGTTGATAAGAGCAAATGCAAATTTCTCAATTTCCAAATACTTCTTCTCAGCTCCTTGTAATGTTTTGCTTAAATAATAAACAGGCAAGTGTTGTCGCTCTCGTACAGCGATCAACACCGCGCTTGTGGCCTCAGAAGAAACGGAAAGATACATAAATAGTCTCTCGCCTTCGACGGGCTTAGTCAGCAGCGGGGCGCTTGAAAGGTAAGCCTTCATGTCCTGCAGCGCTTTTTCGCATTCTTCCGTCCAAGCAAAATTTCGTGCGTTCCTCAAGATTTTGAAAAAAGGAAGGTTTCTATCTGCCGAGCGCGAAATGAATCTATTCAAGGAGATGATATTTCCTACCAGTACTTGGACTTCTCGGAGATTTCGAGGGGAAGGGATCTCCAAGATAGCTTTGATTTTTTCTGGGTTGGCTTCAATCCCCCTCTGACTGACCATGTATCCCAAAAACTTCCCCCCTCGTACTCCAAAAGTACACTTTGAAGGATTCAACTTCATTCCATACCGGCACAGAATAGAGAAAGTGCGCTTGAGATCTTCTAAATGTGAGTTCTGGCGCTCGCTCTTGACAATCATATCATTGACATAAACCTCCATGGATCTCCCAATTTTCTTCTCAAACATCTTGTTGACGAGCCGCTGATACGTAGCTCCGGCGTTCTTCAGCCCAAAAGGCATGACCAGGAAGCAGTACACTCCTAAATGGACAACAAACGAAGTTTTGGGGCAGTCTTCTGGAGCCATAAAGATCTGATAGTATCCTTGAAAGGCGTCCATCATGCTCATGAGTTCACATCCAGCGGTCGAATCCACCAATTGATCTATCCGAGGCAAAGGGTAACGATCCTTTGGGCAAGCTTTGTTTAGATCAGTAAAATCGTTGCACATGCGCCATTTATTCGCGCTCTTGGGCACCAAAACCACATTACACAACCATTCCGGGTATAAAATGGGCTCGATATATTGGCCTCCAGGAGTTTATTAACTTCCTCTTCAATAACCTTTTTTCGAAAACCATGTACATCCCGCTTCTTCTGTTTAATGGGCTTGAAAGAGGGATCCACATTAAGCCTGTGGACAATGACGCTCGGGTCAATCCCAGTGAGGTCGGAGGCTCTCCACGCGAATACATCAATGTTCTCTCTGAGGAAGTCAATCATCATAATCTGAGATGGCCCCGAGAGGTTGGACCCTATCTGAATAGTTTTATCCTTGTTCCCAGGCTCAAGCTCAATAGTAAGGAATTTTTCCGAGGGCTCGATCCTTACCTCAGGGCGGGAAAGTTCGAGCGCCCTCTTCTTTCCTGTCAGACGATCATCAAGTACGGGCCCATCCTCCCCTCGCTCGTCTCCTTCTGAGGAAGACTCGTCGACAGTCCCCGGTGGAGCGCTTTCGAGGGGGTTTCTGGTTTTTTCACCCTTCTCCTTCTTGTTCTTTTTCTTGTTTAACTTTGCCCTTTTCCACACGGGACCATCCTCATCTAAATTGCGAAAATCAACAGATTTTTTGGTGGACCCGATTTGGAAGGTTTTCTCCGCCTTAGGCTTTCTGAGGGACAACATGTAACATTCCCAAGCCTCTCGCACATTACACAGTACTTCTCCAACGCCCTCGGAGGTGGGGAATTTAATCTTTTGATGGTAGGTGGAGATGATGGCTTTGAAGTCAACGAGGGCTGGGCGCCCCATTATGATGTTATAAGGAATATCAATCTCCACCACCGCATATGTAACCATGAGCGTCTTGCGCTGAGGGGCTCGGCCGAATGAAGTAGCTAAGCGGATTTGCCCTCGGGGGACAACCTCTGAACCTCCAAAACCAATGAGAGCTGTTTTGAGAGGCTCCAGCGGGAGGTCAACATTCATCTTCAAGAATGTAGAGTAAGGCAAAACGTTAACAGAGCTTCCACTATCCACCAACACCCTCTTTACAACGTGATTGTGAACATCTACACTAACCACCATGGGGCAATCAGAAGTCACACCTTCCCCATGAGGTGTTACAATGTGCGCTAAATCCCTATCATCAAAGCCTATTACATCACTTGCTCTTGACTGTTGAGCGCTCGCTTTCCGAATGGCGTAGATGGATTTAGGCACGGATGGGCGTTGGTCGTAGCTCCTGACATACTTCCACCGTGCTGTGTTGGAATTTCCCCCTGAAGAGCCTCCCGCTATCATATTGATAACCGCAAAAGGATTGTTTTCCTGCTCAGGGGCCTTTCCTTTATTGCTCCGATGGCTACTGTCCTCGGGGGGGCCTCTTCCTCGTGGGCTCCTTGAGCGTGACGGACTCCTCCTTCTCCCTTCGGTGCGCTCGTTACAGCGTTCATCATAGCGCTCAAGCACCCTGACAAATTCTTTCAGATGGCCCCCTGCGACGAGCCTCTGAATCTCAACTTCCAACTGACGACACTCATCCGTGTCGTGCCCCCTCTGCTTGTGGAAAGCACAATATTTGTTCGAGCGTCTGAGCGAATCCGTTTCCCTCATCCTGATGGGTTTCTTGAAGAGCTTCTTATCGGAGAGGTTATAGACTTCGGAATTCGGCCTCGTGAGCGGGATACGCTCGAATCGACGAGGGGGCGGTGGCGACCTCTTGCGCTCCTGAGGACGCTCCTTCTTGACAACAACATCCCGTCCCCGCTCGTGATGAGGGCACTCGTTCCTCGTTGGACTATGATGTCGGGGACCGTTCGTCCCATACATGTCTTCGAGCGTGAAAAATGGCTCGGCAACCTCTCTTAAGGCCATGAGCGTCCCTGGCCTTCTCTCCACGATGGCATCAGCGAATTTCTTGCTCACATACTGCTTGTGATCCACCGCCTGAAAGAGTACTGGGATCAAGAAATCTATGGACGGCCTCTCCACTTGCAGGATCTCCTTGTTAAAGCAGGCGAAGAACGAGCGAAGAGACTCATTCTTGCCTTGCACCACGTTATAAAGAGCAGTGGGCGCAATGACTGGGGCTTTCAGAGAATTGAAGTGGTTGAGGAAAGCGTTGGCCAGCTCTTCGTATGAGTGTATCGAGCGTGGGGGCAGCCGCTTGTACCACTCCTGCTCCATTCCTACCAAGGAAGTGACAAAAACCTTGGCCCAGTAGTTGCTGGAATGCTCGTAGAGGTACATCAAATGCAGGAAATGATCCAGATGCTCTGCCGGATCGGTTGTCCCGTCGTAGCGGTTGATGGAAGTGGGGATTTTGGCCATTCCTGCTTGGGCTATCAAAACTTCTTCCACGAGGGGGAGCCCCTCTCCAACGGGTGGTATTCATATATGCAGAAGTTCTCCTCCTGCTCCTTGCGGTGAGGGACCCTCGGTTGACGGCCCTTAGGACGAGCGTTCCTGGCATCAACCCGTTCATCCCGACTATGGGAGATCTGAGTTGATCGCCCTCGTGAGAGCTGCCCTACGATATCCTTTAAACCCTGCAGCTGGTCTTGCACAGCAGCGAGGATGTCAGGATTCATGTCCCCTTGTCTAGGGGCTCGCGAGTCCCTTCTGGAGACATGAGAGTCTCCTTCATTTTCATTAATTCTTTCCGTGGGCTCTCTACTCCGGTCCACAGGGGGACGCTCGTTGCCGCCTTGTTGGGGAATTTCTCTGGCTGGCGGTGGTGGCGGTTGTGCCCTCAGGACGGCCTGAGTTTCTCTGAGGGGGAAAGTTTGCAGTCCGCCCAAAGGGGCGGCGGTTTGAGTAGCCTGCCCAGAGGGAAAGTACATGGAATGGAACCTTTCCCATGCCCCCTGGGCCGCCTGAACCTCACATTAGGCATAGAAAGCCCTCAATTGCTGAGTAGTTAGTTGAGGTAACTCCACTCCTTCAATCTCCCTGGGCATCACCACCGGGAGCTGGATTTGACCGGCATGATAGGGCTGGACCGGCGGCATCATAATGGTGGGGGTGAGTGTATAACCAGGCGGTGGCATTATGTAACTCTGTCCTCCTGGGTTTACATGGGTATGGACCCATTAATTCTGTGGAGGATGTGGAGGAGCAGAGAGAGGGACTCCTCCGGCGGCGACGGAAACTGGTAGTGCCGGCGGTGCCGGCGGAGGAACTGAGGCCTCTGCCTGTGGTGTCACTCCTACGGCGGGGAGAGCCCCACCATCAGCGGCAGTAAGCGGCGGGCCTCCGTCCACAGGGGCGGAGGGAATAACAGTATTGACTTCATGAGAGGTGTTGTCTCCTCCTCCCACGACTCCGAATCTCGTAGCGACCATAGTTGTAAGGATTTTGGTGTTTGCTTTTCAACTAGCAGAAGAGAGGAAAGATGCTGAGATCTGGTTTCCCACAGACGGCGCCAAAAAATGATGGGTTCCGATTGTGTGGGTTAGGATCCGATCACTTTTGGAATTTGTTTGAGTGGGGAAACCGTCGGAAGTTCGCCGGAAAAGAAAGGGGGTTCTACCTGCTAGGACAAACACAACAAAAGTCAGAAGGCCAAGTTGGGGGAACTGGGGGTGATACCCAGTTTGGCTCTCCGACGCTCAAGTCAGATGATGATCTGAAAGAGGAAATGTAAGCTAAGTAGAAATTGCAGTAATGAAGGTCGCTTACCGTGAAGGAGATGACTCAGCTTATTTATAGTTGAGGGTCAGGGACCCTTTGGTCATTTGCCTCATGTGGTCCTGGCCGAATATTGCCCTAACACGTTGCGCTGCGAGAGAGAAACCTAGGAGGAATCTTCTACAAAAGCAGCTAAGAGTTAGTATTGGCAACAGTGGCAGGTGCGCGGGCACGTACGGTGTGTCAGAGAGCCGTTTGGGAGGTTGGTAACGAGGGCTTAAGAGTGCGCTCGTGACAACCAGAAGCATTGGAGGCTAAGATATCCGCTAGGGGATGAGGGCTCCGGTTCATGTAATGGGTCAGAAGGGAAGACCACTCTGAGGGAGTGTGACGCTCAAAGAGGGCTTCCTTGACACATGGATGCGTCGACCATACAATATGAGTGGCGCTCGTGAGAGAGCGGCGGCAAGGGGAGCGTGTCAGCGATGACATGTGCTCTTGAAGGATGATAGCGCTTGTTGGGCTTAGCACTCGTGTACTGATGGGTGCCACCTTGGGGACACAAATGTCATCGTCTCGGTAGTGCCACGTGTCAAAACGTGTGACGAGCGTATTTTGACCCCATCAGGGTATGTCCCCAACAATCACCAATTTTAGTATAATTACCTTGGACTAAAATCTATCTCTCAAAAGTGTGGTTCCATACAGAGCACAAACAAATAAGGCGAAAGTGATTGTCTTATCTAATGCCACATATCCGTACAGCCTCCATCGGTTCACCATTCTATAGAATCTCCAGTTGTATCCTTTACATTTTACTTATAATGATATTGATGATTTTCTTCAGGAATTTAAAGAAAATTAAAGTTTTTCTTAGAAAATTCCACCGAATTTTATTGTACGTCTTTTCAAGATTAAATTTCAGCATCATTTTTCATTTTTTGTCATTGTAGTGATAACATTTGTAACACTTCTTGAGGCGTCAAAATATTGTAAACGGGTGCCTCGGCCTGGAATGAAGCTATTTTGGTTCGATACCACAATTTATTTGATATATAGCTTAAACGGGGTATAATCATCTTGTTGATCATTTTGAGCAGTACATTACACAACGTAATGGGTCGAAACTCTTTATTTTTTTGGAGCATTAATTTTTTAAGTTAGGCAAATAAATACCCGATAGTTCTTCTTGGGAATTGATTTTCTCTCCATGCAATCATTGATGAATCTCACCACCGAGTCTCCTACTATATCCTAATAGGTTTGAAAAAAGTAAGTTTCGAAACCATCTACTTCCAGTGCTTTGTACAGGTGCATGCTCTTCATTACCCTCAAAATTTTATCATTTGAGGTCATTCTTGTCAAGTTATTTTTTCGCTAATGCCTTAGGGTTCATTGGTGCAAGTTAATACCAAGACTTATTGCCTCTTCGATGGTATCTCTACTAAATAGTTTGGTGTAGTACTCCCAAGTGTTTGGCTTCAGTTGATCATTATTGGTTATACATTCATTGCCTATTCTGAGAGCATTTATTTGGTTCCTCCTTCTCGTTATGGTTGAGAGATGAAATAAACGTATATGTTTATCCGTGAATTGGAGCCCATTAATGCTCGATTCTTAAAACCAAATAATCTCTTCTTGGTGCAATAGTTTATTATATTCCGACATCAATTATTTTTCCAAATCTTTTGAACATTTACTTTGCTTGTGTCATGCATAATACTCTGAAAATTCTTTGTAATTTTTTTTTTTATTTTTTCGCTTTTCGAGCACATATAAAACTATTCAAGGAGCAATGATTATAATTCATAATGTCCTTTAAGTTTTGATTCAGTTAATAAGTTGTCTATTGCTACTTTGGAAAATATAGATCTAAATTGATAACTGTTGAATCAATCTCATTCAAATTAAATTAAAAAATTCTCCATATTGTTTCTTGAGCTGACACCCGGTCTAGCATTTTGAAAATTTTAATCTAATGTTCGAAATTTTGTTTACCACTGCACACGATATTAATTCTCACTTTGTCATGTCCTTTATAAATATATTTATAAATTAAAAGATATTTCAAAGTTGTCCTTAATTTTGGTATGCATGTATATATACATTAAAATCAATTAATTTTTTCTTTTAACTAACTATTCTTTATCTCTTTTTTATACTTTCTTTGCTATTTGATCTTGTATTTTTTTTTAATTTGTATTTCTATATTGAGTATTATTTAATATTTATGTTAAATTTTTTTATAATTTATTTTATGTATGTAGTAGAAATAATTAAAAGAGTATATATATTTATATAAAAACTCAAGGAATGTTTAATCGAATACTATAAAAATTATTTACAAAATTAGATTATATCTTATTTTTATATGAGCACACATTGAGTCTCCTTAGGATTCTTAATTTAAAGTAACTTTGATCTGACGACCAGTAATTCTAAATTGTGGTATCCAAAAATGCTATTCATACTTTTATGTATTTAATTTATATTTTATTATATAAACTAAAGGAAGATTATATGGTTAGTTATATTTAGATAATTACAATTGTATTAGTATTAGATAAATAAAAAATATTATATTTAAAATTAATTAATTTATTAAAAATATTTTATGTGAATCATTCGTTTATATTATTTTTTTAGTTAGATAAGTTTATAGAATTATAATATGATTATAATTTAAGAAAGTTTATGAATTTAATTATTAGAACTATTAACTTGTATAATTAGAATTACATTAGCATTGATTTATTAAAAGATATGTTATGTAACTTATTTAATTTAAATAATATTTTATTTATATCTCATTATAACATTTTAAATTATATACCTTAAAATTAAAATATAAACAATTTGTATTATAAAGTTTGAATTCAATTACTTAAATATTAATATTAACACAATCCTTTTTGAACTATATATCTTTTTTGAATAAGTTTGAGAAATTTCAATTTTACCAAGAGTCATATTTTAAGTTATATAACTGTTTTTTAAATATAGTTAAATTAATAATTTATAACGTGTATTTACATCATTATCCTTGACAAATACTTATTGACGTAATTATTATGATTTATGAGGATATTTTAAGCGATCCGTATTTTGTAAGAAACCAAAAACTCAACTCATGCTTTTATAATATACTAGTGAAACGAACGTGCGTTGCACGTTTAACCTTTAGTTTATTTAAATAAGGTTGGTTATTATATTTATTAAATAAATTAAGGTACTAAAAGTATTCACATCATGTTTTTTTTTCTCCGAATACGTGTTTAATCCAAGTTTTCCAAAGTTCGTGGAGTATATTTCACTAATAAAAAATTAAAATTTTCATGGGTGTTTTTCAATATCCTCCTTCATCCATTTCACCACCATGTTCGAATCAATCTTCACATTATTCTTTGAGAAGTGCCCTCTTCCAAGCTAATGTCAAATCCCTCATGTAAACCCAATAACTCTGCCACATTTATTGAATCTTTACGAAGATTCATAGTGTATCCTAGCACTCATCTTTCATTGTCATCTTGAATGATCTCCCTAACCGAATCCCTTATCAAATTTATTCCACGACTACTCAATGAATATTTTATTTTGCTTGTGTCTTTTGTCCTCACTGATTAGTATTGAGGCATCAGATAACTCTTTTATGTGGTGAAAAATGACGCTCTTAGACTTCACATATTCTGATAGCTCCACCAATTTCGTGCTTTCTAAAAATTTCAAAGCGTCAAAATTAAGATAATTCACTCTGAACATTCTGGTAATACGCCGCTTTGAATTTTGCTATTAAAGCTATCTTTGAGCTCGTTCGACCCTCACAATCCACGAAGATCAGTCTATGCATTAACAATCTTTTCCCATACCCAGAGTGCCAACAGATGACTTCTCAACACGCGGTCCAGATCTTCACATCCTGTGCAACATGTACATACATTACATCCACCAAAATTCCAGTCATACTTCAGTACATTTATGAGCAAGCTATTATGTTGGCAAAGCCACAAGAAAATTTTGAACTTCTGGGCTAAGGTGATTTTCAAGTCCATCTCCGATTTTCACATATGCCTTATCCTCCATAAACAGATTATAGACCGTTTTATAGGAAAATTTATTGTTAACCGACCCAATACAGAGTTTCTAATCTCCATTATCATTACTACTATTTTCAGCTTATTAAGGTTCTAGTTTTTATCCGTGTCAATTGAATTACATACCATAATTAAGTTCTTTATCCTTCTCATTAATGTTATCTGCAATGATTTTGGTGAGTTTTCCTTGTGATAATCATCTATCATTCCAGAAAGACACCTATTCCATAAATGGTTCCACCGTCTGAGTGCTTCTGTCAATCCCCTTCCATGTTCGAGAAGTTATAAGTTGAGGCTCGTGTCTAATGACACATAAGGTGCGAACAATACATGTGATTTGCTAAAATTCAATTTGAGGCTCGATGTCTTGCAAAACACCTCAACCACACAACAGATGCACATCGCTGCATCCATAGTAGATTTGCAAATCAAGTGAGAGATGTGAGGGTCTTTCTGACATACCATAATTGACTTTCAATGTCCGATTGAAATAGCCTTCTCAATCATATATGAAATGCCCCAACCACACTTTAAATACATTTTGTTCCATCTACAGTAGTTTTAGCTCCTAATATTATATTGTTCATAAAAAGCAAGTGTGAGATGTGATCTCTGACATACCTTAATTAGCTTCTAGTGTCCGGCTAAAATATCCTCCTAAATCATATACGTACGTTGTTCCATATAGAGTACAAATAAATAAGACGAGAGTGATTACCTTATCTAATGCCACACATCCATAGATCCTCGGTCCGTTTACTATTCCACAAAATCTCCGTTTGTATCCCCTCCATTTTGCACTACTGATATTGATGATTGTTGTATGGAATTTGAAGAAAGTTAGATTTTCTTTAGAACATTTCACTGAGCTTTGTTGTATCCTTTTCAAGATTAATTTTCAACACTATCCCTTTTTTTCTTTGGAGTGATGCACCATTCATAACACTTTTTGAAGCATCAAGATATTGTAATGGGTGTCTCGATTGAGAAAAACACTATTCTGGTTTGGGCTCACAATTTCTTTGATATACGGTTTAAACGGGGTATAATCATATTCGTGATCATTTTGAGCAATACGTTACACAACGTATGGGCCGAACCTCGTTTAAATTTTTTAGAGAATTAACTCTCAAAATCAGATAAATAAACGTCTGATAAGCCTTCTTGAAAATTGATATCTCTCTATGCAATTATTGATGAATTTCACCACCGTCTCTTACTATATCCTAATAGGTTTGAAAAAAGTAGGCTCAAAATAATAAGTGATATGGGGATTATAATGGATAGTGCTTTGTACAGGTGCATACCACCTTATCGTTAGTGCAAGCTAATACCAACACTCATCACCTTTTCGATAGTATATCCACTGAATAGTTCGGTGTAGTACTCCCAAATGTGTGCTTTAGTTAGTCATTATTGGTTACTCATTCATCTTCTCGTTATGGTTGAGTGAACCCTCTTTCTTCTTGCTATGGTTGAGAAGTGAAAGAAACGTTTATATTTATCCCTAAATTGGAGTCAATTAATTCTCAAGTCTTAAAACTAAATAATCTCTTCTTCTTGTACTAGTTAGTGATATCCTGTCATCAATTATTTCTACAAATCTTTCGAATATTTACATTAATTTCTCATACATAATGCTTTAGAATTTTTTTATAAATTTATTTTTTTTTTTCGCTTTTTCGCACACATTGAAAACTGTTCAATGATCCTTGTTCTGGGGCAATGACCCAAAGTCCTATATTTAACACTTTGTCATGTCCTTTATAAATATATTTGTAAATTTCACAATTGTCACTCTAAGGAAATCCTGATGTTAATGTGAGAATTATAACTTAATAAGAGATATGGATTATAAGGTACTACAAATTGGTTATAAAGTTGTTTATTGTGATCGAACCATCAGTGCGATTCTTCTCCTTCCACAGATCGGATATTCATCTTTACCTTGCGTTCTGTTTTCATAATATGAATATGAGTAACGATATTTACATTCTCCATCCATCATACAAAAATTATTTAAGTTATTTCATCTACATGATTTATGCACCATGTGTTTTATAACTCACTCATAAAGTTGGGGATTCTTTTCCTAATAAAAAAATTTTACACAAAAAATTGATCAAGTTGATTGTGTGCTATAATTTTATATTTTAACCCAAAAACTATCAAAATATGAGCATATGACAACCATTTCTTTTGAAACTTGATTGTATGAATATGTCCAACCACATTTTCAGAAATCTCCTTATTGAATAAGTGATATTTTAAATTTTGTAACTTTTCTCAAAAAATTTGTGATGTCTTTCAAATCATGATCACTAAATGTTACAATTAACAACTGATCATTGAGTGACATCATTATTGAATTAAAATATTATTTGGGTTTGTCCTTAATTTGGTATGTGCGTCAATATACATCAAAATCAACTATTCTTTCTTTTAACTAACTATTTTTTATCTCTTTTTAATTCTCTATTTGCTATTGATCTTGCATTCCATTTTTTTATTTATATTTCTCTAACGAACATTATTTAAGATTTATATTAATATTTTACTATTTATTTTATATATATAGTAGAAATAATTAAAAGAGTAAATTAATATAAAAAACTCAAGGAATGTTTAATTGAAAACCATAAAAATAATTTATAAAATTAAATTATATCTTATTTTTGCATGCACACATATTAAGTTTCCTTAGAAATCTTAATTTAAAGTAACTTTGGTCTGACGATCTGCAATTCTAAATTGTGGTATATATTAAATGTAAGAAATCAGAAACCCTATTTATCCTATTTAATATATATAGACTATGTTAATTATCCTATCTAAATAACATTTACATATTTAATTTATATTTTATTATATAAACTAATGAAATATTATATTGTTAATTATATTTAGATAATTATAATTATATTAATATTAGTTAATTGAAAATTATTTTATATAAATTATTCAATTATGATAATTAGATATGTTTATAAAATTATAATATGATTATAATTAAAGAAATTTTATGAACTTATATAATTAGAATTATGGAGTTATATAATTAGAATTACATTAGGATTGATTTATTGAAAGTTATCTTATTTAACTCATTCAATTTAGATTATATTTTATTTTAATTAATTCTCAAATTTTATTAAAATTATAAAGTGAATTAATTTAATATTTTCCAATTCATTAGATATATCTTATTATAACATTTTAAATTATAGAGTTTTAAATTAAAAAATACACAACTTATATTATAAGCTTTGAATACAATTAACTAATATATTAATAGGGTTAATTACAGATAGCTCCTACGGGAGTATTAGAAACTATAACTTGTGATCCTCTTAGTCAAACAATTACATATACACCCATTAAGGAGTTTGAAAATTACACGAAATACCCATGAATTAAGGTTCTTTTAAATATTTTATGACATCATCAAAAATTTAACTTGATTTCCCTATTTTTACCCTTCATTTAGTATATATTTGAATTAGTATTGAAAATTTAAATTTAATAAACTAAATCGTTAATTAATATAAAATAATATGATTTTTTCATTTTAAATATTAAATTATATATATAGAAAATCTAAATTTAATGGGTTAAATATAATATCAGAAAACGTTATATATATATATATATATATATATATATATATATAAAGTGATAATATATAATTAATATATATATATAATAATGTAATATGCATATTGCATATCAGTATGTATGAATATATATGTATATTGGCGTGTTATATATATACGTATGAATGAATATATGTATTGTCGTGCGGTGGTGGTGTAATTAATATATATACGCATAAATATTACTTTATTATATATATTTATTATATATTATAACTCTATATAACATCATTTTCTAAATATTATATTTAACCCATTAAATTCATATTTATTATATATAATTTAATATATGAAATGATAAATCATATCATCTCATATTAATTAATGATTTAATTTATTAAATTTAGATTTTTAATACCAGTCTAGATATAGTTAGGAATAATTATTAAACGGATAATTCCTCAAAAATCCCAAAGTGTAAACTGAATTTCCTTTTCACTCGCCAATTTTGAAAAAGTTCCTGTTCACTCCCCAATTGAAAAACAAAATTCCTTTTCACTCCCTAAGGTTGTATAATAATTCAGGAATTGCGTACATTTTTTAGGGAATTGCGTATAAAAAATACCGGAATCTCGTATATACGATATTTTGAGATTTTTATACGCAATTCCCTCAAAAATGTACGCAATTCCTAAAGACAATATACGAACATGTACTGTTTGTGGGGACCTAAAAGGAATTTTGTTTTTCAATTGGGGATTGAATAGGAACTTTTTCAAAACCGGGGACCTAAAAGGAATTTTTTTCAACTTTTTGGTACTATTCAAAGATTTAAAAATTGTTATACTAAATGAATGGGTAAAATAGAAAAATCAAGTAAAAGTTTGATGATATCATCAAAAATTTAAAAGAACTCTAATTTATGGGTGTTTTGTGTAACTTTCAAACTGCTCAATGGGTGTATATGTAATTGTTTGACTAAGAGGGTCACAAGTTGTAATTTCTAATACTCTCATGGGGTCTATATGTAATTAACCCTATATTAATATTAAAACAGTCCTTGTTAAACTATATATATATATTTTTTAAGTTAAAAAAGTTTTAATTCTACCAAGAGTCCTATTATAAGTTAATAAGGACTTTTTAAATATAGTTAAATTAATAATTTATAATATGTAATTACATAGTTATCCCTAACTAATAGTTATTCATATAATTATTATGCGGGTATTTTAGGTGATTCGTATTTTATAATAAACAACTCGCACTTTTATAATATACATGGATATAGATACATAAATCATCATTTCTAATCACATAATTAAATAACTTTGAACCAATCACACATATAATCAACAAAAGCTATTAATTAATAGCCTTCGTACCATCACGGATCAACAAACATTCGTTGTTGGAGGGTTTGAGTTGGAAAAATGAAAAATAAAATTTCATAGAAAAACTATATATATATATATATATATATATATGCACAAATGATAATAGTATATAAATTATATCGCATATCATTAAAGTTTAACGATACGGTACAATAATAATTTAATTGAATATCTCGTGTTCAATTGCGGAGATAGATATCAAAACCTTACGCATCAATTATTATTTATTTTATTTTTTGGATGAGATGCACATGACTAATATTAAAGAAGTTATTCTTGAGAAACGAGAAATGGAGCAAATCAACCAACCGAAAAAGATATAAATTATAGCATATGGTACGTGCAAATTATTACAAAATTTGTACGAATGGTATGAACAGATATGCTGGTTTACCTAAACCACGTTGTGGTGCTATAAACATTTCATTTTCCAACGAATTTGCAGTTTTAAAATAATGCTCTTATGCTTCTCAAATTCTACGTTAGCATGTGACCTTCCAAAGAGATGCGATCTAAATGATTGTTTTGTTTTTCAGTCTCACTTTTTAATAATAATAATAATAATAAACCTGAAACTCTAAAAATATAAAATTATTTGTAATTTTGAAATTTTGTAAAAAAAAATGTAATATTATTATTTATGCAAGTACGAGTTGAAATTATGCAATCTCATAACAATGGCCTGTGATGGAAAAAAAAAAACTTTAAAAAATTAGGGAATAGTTTCTTAGTAAAAAAAAAAAAAAAAAGAATGCGCAGCATATACTCATCAATCATCACAATTAATAATTCAAAATTGTTAATTTTGAATGATTGGGTATATATATATTAGCTTGATAAATCCCAAAAAGTGTCAAAATATTAATATAATGCAGGTAGATTCTTTAATTAATTGATTGAATTAGTAGAAGGGAGAAATTGCAAGTATCGCAGAGCAAGTTGGTGAGTCTGTAAGCCAGCTAAATTGGGTTAGCAAAAGATCAACCATCATTATATCATTCAAGAACCCATATCCCCAGAATTGAATATCATTATCATGATACTAATTAAAGTCAATATATATACTATATGCTTGAACAAATAAAAAATAGGGATAATTACAAAATTTTTAGAGATACGAAAAAAAGATTTCGTTTTTAGCTTTGAGAAATTACAGACACCTATATTCTATTTCACAAATTACCCAGTCGTTAACTACGATTTTATATTTGGATGACGCTAATAATATTATTTTTAAAAATTTCAATTCTATTATTAGGGGTCTATTGTAATAATATTGAAAGTTTAAGGATATATTTGTAATATTGGTTAAATTTATATTTTTTTAATTTAAAATTTTATTATTTATATTTTACCTATAAATATAAATCAAAATAGATATTTCATGCATATTTATCTTTTTTTGTTGGGAAAATTGAAAAATTCATGCATATTTATCACTATAAAATATGATAAAAACTTATAAATTGTATCTTATGTTTATGTCTTGGTTTGGAGTATATTTTGCATAAATTTATTTAAATTTTGTTCTTTTGAAATAATAAATTTTTCCTCCATGATAGAATGTCATAATAAACATACCGATCAATGCATTAGTAAATTCGCGTAAATATCTATCTAGAGTTACTCAAACAAATATTCCAAACGTTAGTGATTTCTATTTTCTAATGCATCTACTTTAAATACAATGAACAACATTCTAATATGGCAATAAGGGTTGGTCCAAGTAGTTAAAAGTTTTTTCTTCAGGACAATAACCCAAGTCTAAATCCCTTGGCAGGGGGGTTTTAAAATATTTTTAAAAAAAAGATCAATATAAACATGTATGCCCAATACCTAAAAATATATATATATATTAGACATCAATAACTCTAGACATGAAATTAATTATTTCATTAAATAGCATTTAAAACAAAGAATATTAGATAGGCTCAGAACTCAAGTATTTAAATAGAATTCTTTAAGAATTTCGGTGTTTTCATCAACCTCCTTACATTTGGATTTTTTAATACATATACCCTCTAAATTTTACATATTAGAAGTAAAACAATAAAATTGCACATTTATTAAATTTAATAAATGAAGATAACGGATCAACGAAAATTCATAATTTATCAAGACGAACTCCTACGAACAGAGATCTTTTCAAAACTTTAGTTTCTTCACTAATATCTTGCAAATATAATATTTTCCTCTTGTATTTATTAAATGAATTTGAACTTTTGAAAAAAATCATCTTTTTTATTGTTTCTTAATCATCTTGGCGACTTCTTAAAATTGGTCAATAACCCCATTATTTCGTGAACCAATGGTCTTTACTCCAAGGAAATATGATAACTGGGAAAAAGAAAAGGAGGAAAGTCAAAAGATTGGATTAAACATATTCAAATTTGCAAGACTGAAAATCACGTTTAAAAGAAGAAAAAAACAAAATGAGAAAGACAGAAAAGGTAACTGGTACGTGCATCTCCTGATAAAGATAGTCGTCAGACATATACACGTATATAAGATAACCAAATAATGCGGCCGTCAAACTTTGCTGTAGCCTCTGTGCATATTGCGGCCTCATTTCATCTAATCACAAATTAGCATAACCATTACACCAATATAAATATAATGATACGAACACAAAAATAAAATCACAATCGTAATAAATATAAGTGCGGAAATAAATAAGGATGCCCCAAGTACTTTTGGATATATAGGCACTATTCTTAACTTAGGACCTATTAAATGGAAATGAACAAAAGTAAGTAAGGTTGAAGGAAGAAATTAGTACCACATAAATCATTAACCATCAATGACCTAAGTAATGCCCTTTCAAAGTTTAATTATTGAACATCATCATAACTAATAATCATGTTTAATTATGAGTATTAATTAATTAATTAAGGGGCCAATTGGAAAAGTCCTATATACATACTTGGTAGAACATGAATTACAGAAAGGCACTTATGAGTTATCACCAAGCTAGGCTTTGAGATAGTAGTACAAGGACCACCTTGTAGAGAAGTGAAGAAAGGAGAAATTTTAATGTTGTATTGCATAATTCTGTTTTTTTCACGTATTACAATACTCACTAGACTAAATACAATTAGACCCCAAATCATAGTAGCTAGAGAATCCCGTAACACAGGGGATTTAGGAAATCTTTTCCTTAGTTATCTAGGTTAACACTCCCCCTCAAGCTAGGTTGGGGGATGTCCCACGCCTAGCTTGTGCAAAGTATCATGGAACACTTTCCCTGTAACAGCTTTCGTAAGAATGTCCGCCAGTTGGTCCTCCGACCGCACAAACGGAAGCGACACAATCCCTCCTTCTAACTTCTCTTTGATAAAATGCCGGTCAATCTCGACATGTTTTGTTCGATCATGTTGTACCGGGTTCTCATAAATATGAACAGCTGCCTTATTATCACACTTCAGAGGACACACTCCTATTGGTGGAAAACCCAATTCAGTCATCAATTTTCTCAGCCACAGAACCTCTGACAGACCTTTGGCGATTCCTCGGAACTCTGCATCAACACTCGAAAGTGCTACTACCTTCTGCTTTTTGCTTCTCCAAGTAACCCTCCAACAAATGTAAAGTACCCCGAGGTCGACCTCCTATCAATCGGGTTCCCTGCCCAGTCTGCATCTGTAAAAGCTTCTATCTGTAAATGACCATTTCTTCTGACCATTAGCCGTGGAATTTTTTGGAGCTATATACACCATCAATTCCCAGCCATTTCCCGGGGCTCCGGGAAAAGACAATTTATGTTGCCTATTGAAGTAAAAGGCTGGAAATGATGGTTTATATATCCAAACCATCATTTCTGGGGAAAGTAAAGGCTCCCTTAGGGGTTTTTACTTTGTCCCACATTATTGCATTTTTACAAAATAATCATCTCTTACAACTGTCACTTTACCTACCGGACCTCCAGAGGAACCAAACGACAAAAGCAAAATCATAAAAAAAATGTCCAAGGAATTATAAAAATTCATCATTCCAACTATAGATATTTTTGTACTTTTTATATTTAAATTAAATTTCATTATATATCCTTATTTTTATTTTAAATGTTTTATAAAAAATAATCTTCGATTAATGGTTGGTGATTTCGATAGATTTTGGTGGTTCCGAAAGCCTGAATAGTAAATATTTGATATGCACATGACTCACTAAGAGTAGATTTGCTATTTCATTTACCATAAGAACAAATTTGTTTTTATTTAAAGTCATGTGCACATCACGTGTAATGTTCAAACCACTAAAATTATAAAAAATCAACTGAATATGATCTTTTATAAAAAAACGCAAAGTATGAATGACGGTACAACATTCGGTCATTTTTGGTTTACAAAATAGTAGAAAAAATAATCAAGAGAAAAGATAACAAAAGAAGAGAGAGAGAGATTTCATGTTATCTTATATCTTAGAGTTTCATAAACTTAACTGAAGAAAGGACAACTAAAATTAGTTGAGATCATCGGTACTTGAGTTGAATCATCAATGTCTCCGGTAAATATAGTTTGCTCTAACTACCTCTAAAGCTCTACGTCTTAATTACTTCAATTGTTTTTTTTAGGGTTAATTACATCTAGACCCCTTCCGAGTTTAGTATATTATAATTGGACCCCTGTTAGTCATTTTATTACAGTTTGACCACTTCTAAAATTTCGAAATTACTAAACGGTGAAGAAAATGTACGATTCCGTTAAATATTTCACTTTATATTCCAAATAATTGCATTATGCTCCAAATAATTGTGAAATGACCATTATGTTTGATTCTAAGATCATGTTTTATAAAAGTAGGAAAAAAAATCACGTCTTTTTAGAATAAATAAATGGTTAAACAAACAATTATTTCACAATTATTTTGAATATATTGGTTATTTCACAATTATTTGGAATATTCTGTGAAATATTTAACGAAATTTTATCTTTTCTTCACCGTTTAGTAATTTTGAAATTTTAGAAGGGGTCAAACTGTAATAAAATGACTAACAGGGGTCCAATTATAATATACTAAACTTGGAAGTGGTCTAGATGTAATTAACCTTTTTTTTATTCTATTTACTTTTTTTTTTGGATAATGATGTAATAAAGTTTCTTTCAATATTATAACATATAACCAACAAAATACAGATAAAGCATAAACTAACCAAATATAACCAACAAATCACACGATCACAAAAGGTATCAGAATTTTTTAGTTAATTTACTTAATTATTAAGATAAAAATTAGTTAACTTTAATAATCTAGGAGGTTTGAAACCTATTTTACATAAATATATATACACACGCATTTGGTTATCAAATTAGGAACGTTAATGAGTTAGGTCGGTTCGCGAGCTTAAATATTAATTTTTTTAAAAAAATATTATATATATATATATGTACTAACTTATATATATATTTAATTTCTAATATATAGTATTATATATACACGTACTAGATCAACACAAATAATTAATCTAGAGTTTTTGACTGATCTGAGCCGAGCTCGAGGATTGTTTGAGCCAAGTTCAAATTAAAAAAATTAAACCTCGATTCGACTCGATTGGTTTGTATTCTTAGTAAATAGTGGTGCATTAACGTGAATGCAAATTTTTTTAAAAAAATTGATATAAATTATAATATGATATAGTAGTAATATGAAGATATATTAATTGTATTATTGGATCGCGACATCTGCAATAATTGTGTATTAATTCCATCAGTGTATATTAATCACAGAATTTCATAAAAAGTTATTACTATTTATAGTTAGCACATATGTATATATAGCATATATAAGAGCAACAGAGTTCTCGTAAATTCTCGTTATGACAGTAGAAATATCAAACATTTATTGTGGATAATAAAATATAACATCATTAATATTGTTATTTAATATGGTGTTATGATCAATGTTAGATAGGTTTAATTACTAATTTTGATGCTAAAATTCCGTTCAACTTTGCATTTCTAATTCCAAAATTGTGCGTAAATAAATATACTATTTCTCTTTAGACATCTCAAAATATTGCTAAATAAATTATTTTTTGAGGGTTTGATTCAATTAACAATTTAGGGTTTGATTCATTCAACAAAATTATTAGAAATGTTTTTAAATTTTTTTAGGGGAAATGTTTAAGTATTTAATGATACTTTTATTTAATAACTTAAACTTTTAAATAATATAGTTCCATGTTACGATATCAAAATCTAAACAAAAAAGGTCCTATCGTCGAATCCTCAGCTATTAAAAAGAAAAATTCACATGGAAGGTTAGATCAAAAAAGTTTGGGAGCGAAGCACAATGTTACTTGTTGCTACCATCATCGTATCTCCTTATTTTATGTTCTCATTCTATTCTAAACCTTTCTCTAACAAATTAGTGTATCTTAATGTTATTATCATTCCGTGATATTAGATTATTTCTATCACTTTCTTTTCTATTCTAAGTTTATATAATTTTTATTTTTATTTTGTCTCTCGTATGAGTACTCGAGTCGTATTAGAATTGGATCGTTCATTCTGATAGTTTGTATATTTTCATTTGAAAGTTCTATAACATGTCGTATCTTGCAAAATTTATTTGAATTTTTTTTTCTATTTTGTTTGATAATCCATTTATTACATCACATTGGATAAAAATTTTGTTTCTTCAACTTAAAACAAAAAAACCAACAACATGGCTTAGCTACAATTTCCTTAGTTATTTTAGGAGGGGTGAAGCTGCTTACATTTTAACCGCGGCAGAGTTAATTCTGCATTTACCCATTTAACCTCAGCAGTCAACGTTATGACGCCACAGTCAGATTGCCCATCTTAAAAAAAAGTAGAGAGACAGACAAAGAGAGCGCCATAAAATATATTCTTAATTCTTGTAGAGAGAGAGACGCACACATATACATACATACAACCAAATACATTACGTATAAATAACCAAATAAAATAAGAGCAAGAAAAGGCGAGAGCTTTGAGTAGAAAGAGAGAGAGAGAGGAGTGGAAAATCGAGCTTGCAAAAAGGGTTTTGATTGAGGAGAAGAAGAAGAAGAAGAAGAAGAGAAAGAAAAGCTGTGTGTATATACATACAAAGATACGTACACATTTTAGAGAGAGAGAGAGAGAGAGAGAAAGCGTGTATTTGTTGTGTGTCTGGACGGCGTAGTGTGCAAAAAGGGGCAAATTAAAAGTAAAACTGCAGCAATTGGTCTGCTGCTCAATAGTCAATACTCTACATCCAAACCTCCTCTTGTCTCTCCCCTTAAAATTCACCTTACTTTTTCTCGCCGTCGCCGTCGCCGGCCCTCCCTTTTCAGCTTTTCCGACCGGAAAAACTGACCCTTTTTATTATTACTTATCCAGAGACAAATATTTTATTCATGCCAGTTTGAAGGAGGAAGAAGCAAGAAGGGTGCCAGCTGTTTGATCAGTTCAAAAGGCAAATAATATTTTTGCTTTTTCCTTCTTTTCTGGGTTTGCCTATTCCTTGCCTGATTTCTCTCCGGCGAGATGAGTTTCCGGTGATAAATCCAGCTAGAATTTTGAGCTGGTAAACGAGAGCTATCAAGGAGAGAGATGACAGCGGCGACCAACTCCGCCGCCGGAGCTCAGCTGCCAAACGCCGCCGCTGAAGGTACCACCACCTCCTATCCAGATTTAAGCTGATGCATTTTCTTATAAAGTACCCACATGCACGGTTGGATTTTTCGCCATTTTTTAACATCATTGAATCTGAAAGTCAGAGCTTTCTGGGATTGATTTCTTATTCTTGAATCCCAACTAAGAAAATTAAAATCCCAAATCATTTTCTGAGATTATAATTTCGATTTGGATCTCTACAGTTGAGAAGAAGAGTATAAACAGTGAGCTATGGCAAGCGTGCGCCGGCCCTCTGGTAAACCTTCCGGCCGCTGGGACCCACGTCGTTTACTTCCCACAAGGTCACAGCGAACAGGTTTTTTCATCTTCTCTCTGTATCTCTCTATCTTCTTCGTGTGACGGTTGCTAACGTGCGCGGTTATGGTGCCATCTGCTTAGCGTTCACCACCCTCTGCGGATATGCATAATTTGGTCACATGCAAGGATTACTTCATTATTAATTTGTTTATTGTAAATTGATCGACTTCTGCTATCGTGCGCTGGTGGTGGTGGTGTTTAGGGTAATTAATTGCAGAACTGGCCAACTTACTGATACCTAAGGTTAGGGAGAAGGCTGGGTAATGTAATAGAGACAATTCCTAGTGGTCCATGCTAACTTGCGCAGCTATATACTGTGGTCAGGGTTGGTGGATGGGGACTTTCTTTTTCTTCTCTCTTTATTTACCTTTTTTTTTTTTTTTTTTTTTAAGAATATATTTTCTTTATGATGCAGTAAGAGTTACCTTTAGTGGTCCGACCCAACTCGAGCATGAGGGATGATTACAAACAAACTTCCTTTGGGTTTTGGAAATTCGAGAAAACTTCCCCGACATGCTCTAATATTTGGTTTGACGCATGTTATTATAGTCGTGAATCTAAAATCGGTTAGTGTGACGGACAAAGTAGGGTATTCGTAAAATAGTTAAGCATGAAATCATCAAAATGGATGGGTCTAGATGTAATGTGAATTTGTGGTTGGGGAATTTTGTTGTAATTTCCCAAGCCTCGTGGGAGTTTTGTGTAATTATGCCAAACCTCATGGTATGTTATTGCAATTGTCCAAAACAAAAGGATGACTGCATCTTCAAGTTGAAGTTCATCTTTAATTAAATTAATGTTTTCCTCAAGCAAAGTGTGACGTTTACTATTGACAATTATGATTTATTTGGTTGTTGCAGCCCGAGATTTCGATTTTCAACCACCATATCAATACTGTAAATAGTTCTTTTTTTCTTTTTTTTTTTCAATAATGTTGCATGAAGATTTCATCTTTTCTCCTACGATCCTATTATGAAATTGTTCTTGTTCTAGTAATTAAAACTCTTAATTTCCATTTTCAGGTTGCTGCATCTATGAAAAAGGACGTAGATGCTCAGATTCCGAACTATCCGAATCTTCCCTCGAAACTACTCTGCCTCCTTCACAGTATCACTCTGCATGTATGCTCTATCTTATCTCTCCTTTAAAACATGAAAATCTCTATTTATTTTTTTAAATTATTCTAAGGTGAATGAATAGTTTTGTTTTTTGTTTTTTCCCTTTTAGGCCGATCCAGAAACGGATGAAGTGTATGCCCAGATGACACTCCAGCCGGTCCCTTCTGTAGGTTTCCTCCATAATATTGCAAGAATTTATACAGATATTTTAAAAAAAGGGAAGAAAAAGGCTATAAATATGTAAATAACGGACTACTTGTTTCGTCGATTTACAGTTTGACAAGGAAGCTTTATTGAGGTCGGATTTGTCAATGAAAGCGAATAAACCTCAAATGGAGTTTTTCTGTAAAACCTTGACTGCAAGTGATACTAGCACTCATGGAGGTTTTTCTGTGCCTCGTCGTGCTGCAGAGAAAATTTTCCCTCCTCTGGTTAGTAAAGATGAAGTCATTATCTATGTTGTGTTGGAGGAGAATATGTTGTTAATAATAATAGGAGTGTTTTGTCTTGTTGTAGGACTTCACAATGCAACCACCCGCGCAAGAGCTCGTGGCCCGGGATTTGCATGATAATGTCTGGACGTTTCGTCATATTTACCGGGGTGAGTTAAAAGTTGTAGTAGTAATAGCTGGGACTGTGTGAGAAAGGAAGTAGTAAAACAGTTCTAAATGATTAGAAAATTTTATCCAAAAAGCTGAAAAAACCACTCCAAAAGTGATTAGCTTCTAGCTTATATTAAGCAGAAGCAGCAAAACACTTTGTTTTAGAGTTTTCAAACACTACCTCTTAACAATATGATTTCATGTATTGCAAATGATGCTCAAATATTGTTTATGAAACATTGATATTTTCAATATAGGGCAACCGAAGCGCCACTTGCTTACCACTGGCTGGAGTCTTTTTGTGAGTGGGAAGAGGCTATTCGCAGGTGATTCGGTCTTGTTTATAAGGTAAAGGAAATGAGTTTACTCAAAGGCATTGCCTGTCACTTAACTAGTAAAAGATTAAGGAAAATAGTTGTTTTGTAATAGCTGCCCGATGTAATTAACAAGCACTCGGTCTTGCAAAACAGGGATGAAAAACAGCGGCTTCTTTTGGGCATAAGACGGGCGAACCGACAGCCGACCAACTTATCATCGTCGGTTTTGTCAAGTGATAGCATGCATATCGGAATTCTAGCTGCTGCTGCCCATGCTGCTGCAAATAATAGCCCTTTTACCGTGTTCTACAATCCTAGGTTAGATTGACTTCTTTATCCTGGTATTTTCTATCAAAGTTGCTTATCTTTTGTGTTCTTATGTGTTTTCTTGAACTTGATCAGGGCTAGTCCGTCAGAATTTGTCATCCCTTTAGCAAAGTACTATAAAGCAGTTTGCAGTAATCAAATGTCTCTCGGCATGCGATTCCGCATGATGTTTGAAACCGAAGAATCAGGGACTAGAAGGTAGTTTTAAACTCTCTTGTGATCTTGTGCGATTACTGCTATGGAGTGTTGGCAAACTCTAAAAAGTGGCTTAGAGAAAAGCAGAAATTGGGTGTTTTCATTTGTCTTAGTTTCTTGAAATAAGTTAGAAAAGCTAGAAGCTTGAAACACTTTGGTTTTTCAGCTTTTAGGTTCTTTTTCTGTTATTTCCAAGTCCGTTTACACTTTCTTTTACAAGCACTCCCAAGATTTAAAAATATAGCTTCCACTTGAGCTTCTCCAAAACTACAAATGTTTGCAAACATCCACCATGTTTGCACATAAATTTGTAAGAATGTAAATATATTGCACAATCTAGCCAGTTTAAAAACTTCGTTTCATGTTTCACCAAATCGTTATCTTCGTATCATTATATGATCATTATATGATAATGCCCTCCTCAAACTCCATTGGTATGATACAGATATATGGGTACAATTACCGGGATCAGTGACTTGGATCCAGTCAGGTGGAAGAACTCCCAATGGCGAAACTTACAGGTATTACAAGTTTCTTTCCCCTCCCCCCAACCACACACACAAAATGATGCTTTCTTATTCACAATGATAACTGTACCGGATACTTAAAGTCTATATTGTACGAGTAGGTTGGCTGGGATGAGTCGACAGCCGGAGAAAGGCGCAACCGAGTCTCTATTTGGGAGATCGAACCTGTGACTGCTCCATTTTTCATTTGTCCCACGCCACCTTTCTTCCGTTCTAAGCACCCGAGGCAACCGGGAATGCCAGGTAGACAAAGGGTTACAAATATCCAGGTCAAATTTCAAAATTCAAGTGCAAATCTGCCCAAAAAATTTACATGTTTTTTTTTTCTCTTTGTAGACGATGATTCTTGTGATCTAGACAACTTATTCAGGAGAACAATGCCGTGGCTAGGAGATGAATACGGTCTAAAAGAGCCCCAATCTATGCCGGGCCTCAGCTTAGTACAGTGGATGAACTTGCAGCAGAACACTTCATCCCTGCCTAACTCTATGCAACCATCCAACTATATGAATTCATTGCCCTCTTCTGTTCTGCAAAACCTAACTGGTACTCAGTTCGGTTTGCCGACAACTCAAATTAATCAGCAAAACAGCTTACAACAACCGTTCAATAATGCCCAAAAGCCGACACTACCTGTTCAACAGCAAATGGATCAACTCCCAAAGCTGCAATCCTCTGCATTGAACCCTTTAGCCTCCATTATACAGCCGCAACAACAGTTGACCGGACAAAATTTGATCTGTCCAACAAGCCAAGTTCAGAATCCTATCCAAAATCAAAATGTTCTGCAGCAGCAGCAGCAGCAACAGCAACAGTCACTTGTAAATCATCAGATTCAGAGAAATCTTGCACCAAATCTGCCTCAGCAACAGAGTCTAATGTCATCCCATTCACAGCCTTCCGATCATATCAACCAACAGCTGCACATACCGGAAAACCAAGTACAGCTTCAGCTTCTCGAGAAGCTCCATCAGCAACAGCAGGCGCTTTTAGCACAACAGGCTTCACAAGATCAGCAGAAGCAGCAGCTTGTGGACATTCAGACAAATTTCTCTAAGCCTATGTCAGCAGCGAGCCAAATCTTGGAGACGTCTCAGCCACACGTTATGGCGCCGCAGCAGATGACAAGAAATAACAGCCAAACCAATCTCCGTTTTGCCCAACCACAGCCAAAAACACAGCCCCAACAATCTGGGATGTTGTCTGAACTGCCCAGTCACATGGGGCCCACTCAGAATCCAATCAACAGTCAGCTTTCAGGTGGTGGAGGCCAATCTGCAGTTACTGATGATGTACCGTCATGCTCGACTTCACCTTCCACAAACAACTGTCAGAATTCAATAATGAGCAGCAGAAACCATCAAATTGCTCATTCATCCGCCACATTGTTAAACCCAAGCGGTTTGGAGACTTTGTCCAACAGTGGGAGCATAATGAAAGACTTCCAGCATAAAGCTGATGTTAAGCCATCTCTGAACGTACCCAAAAGCCAGAACCAAGGTTTTTTTGCATCCCAAATGTATCTTAATGGTAATGGAACTCAGATAGATTATTTGGACAGTTCATCTTCAGCAACATCGGTTCTTTCTCAGAACGATGCCCAGATACCGCCAGCTGGCAACTATTCCATGTCTTTCAATTCTCAGGCAATGCTATTTAGAGGAGGAGATCATGCAGGCCATGATGGGGAAGTACAGGGTGATCCTAGAAGCAATGTTCCGTTCATTGACAATCAACTGGGAATGCCAATGCTACCAGATTCTTTGATCACGAAAAATATGGTGGGTTCATCCGGTAGAGAGTTTCCGAATGATGGAGGGAGCATGCTTTCGGGCTATGAGAACCCCAAGGAAGGTCAACCTGAGCTGTCGTCGTCCATGGTTGAGCAATCGTTTGGAGTTCCAGATATGGCATTTAACTCCATCGATTCCACCATAAATGATGGTAGCTTCTTGAATACGGGTGCATGGGCTCCGCCACAGACGCCGAGGATGAGGACGTTTACAAAGGTATGATTGTTTGTCCTAAATATTCATAGGGACCGTACAAATGATTGAAACCTTGATTTCGTAATCAACAGCAGCTTAGGTAGTGTTTGCAAACCATAAAAGAGTTTTTTTTCTGATTTTAACCAAAAAAAAGGGCAAATATGGAGTGTAGTTTTTGTTTTACTGCTTCCTACAATAAGCTGGTAGCACTAGGGAGCTTTTTTCAGCTTCTAGTTTTCATAACTGCTTTTGTACTTTGTTTTCCTAGCATTTCCAACTTTTACTACTTCAACTTATTGGAACTCTTAACTTCTTTTTAGTGAAGTTTTTCCCTAAGAAAACACAAGCACCTATTCGTCTAACTTGGCTAAGTGGTTTTCCTTGAAGGTATATAAACGGGGTGCAGTGGGAAGATCAATTGACATCACGCGATACTCTGGCTACGATGAGCTGAAACAAGACCTGGCTCGTAGATTTGGTATAGAGGGACAGCTGGAGGACCGGCAGAGAATAGGATGGAAACTCGTCTACGTGGATCATGAGAATGATGTCCTGCTAGTTGGAGATGATCCTTGGGAGTATGTTTCCTTAAAACCCTTCAACTATCTTTCTTATCAAGCCTTTCTCCTTAAAAGACTGAATACTTTCCATATGTTGCGTTTCAGAGAATTTGTGAACTGCGTGCGTTGCATAAAGATTCTATCACCTCAAGAGGTTCAGCAGATGAGTTTGGATGGAGATTTTGGAAACAGCGTCCTTCCAAACCAAGCTTGCAGTAGCTCTGATAACGGTTTGAATTAGTTGGATAGAACCCTTTTAACTAATTCTTCTTCCATTTACCAAAGGGGAAAAATCCCGGTCGTGGCTTATATTACGCCCTTGTCGCTGTGGAATCGAAGAGAAGCAGCCATTACCAGGCAGAGAATTTGCCAGTTCTTTTTTCAGGCACCGGATCTCTGCCTTGTATTATTTAGGAAAATAGTCAAATAGATGATGCCAGTTTCTGCTGACATTTGCACATTTCTCTGTATTTCACCTGTAAAAACCTCTACTATGTGTAGAAAGAGCTTTGATTCTGTATGCATGATATAGGCTCAATTGTACAGGTTTCTGGGTATTTCTATTGACCCTTTTGATCGGCTTCATAGTTTGAATATGAAGGATGAATATGATATAAAGTACCAAGTTCCCTGCCTTCATTTCAATTGATGCATAAATTATGTCGATATGCAGTAAAGATCTGCGAGTTTTCATTTCTAATGGTAACGAAGTACTTAAAAACTTCTAATTTTCTTACAAACAACCTGTGCCAAGACAATTTTAACAAACAGAACATGCCTAACCAGCGCATTATCAAAGTTCAACTATGGAATGGGAATAAAGCTGATAAAATCTAGCCTCCTAGATGCACAACATATATATGATGCTTTGTTTTAGCTGGTCATCGGTTCAGGACTTGCTGCAGATAAGATATCCAAGAGAGAATCTTTGGGGTCGAGCTCTTCGTGCCATAGAGGGAGCGAGTCGCCTGGGTAGAACTTCCGGCTGACCCCATCTTTGTTAATCTGCAACAAGAAGTCCATAGCCATCACAAAGAGAAACAAATACAGTTACTGTAGCTGGTGATGAGAAAATAACTCACAGTAACAGTTCGAACAACTCCACCACTGGCACCGTCCCGAGCTATGGCAAGAGATACTGCTTTCACCACTAGTTTCTGAGGGAACAAAAGGTCAATGAGATGTGGAATTCAGTAGCATCTTCCAAGCAGTTGAAATAAAATGAGCTCAACACTGTCTTCTGTTCATGAGCTCAATATGACCAAGAAGAAACTGCTGAATTATCCAGATTGGTATGAAATCACTTGTTTTTTTAATCATTGATCACTTGTGAAACATCCTTTTGAGGGTGAAAACACCTTCATATGGTAAGGTCTTATTCATACAACGTAAGATTTGAAAAGCAATTTATTACAAGGAAGTCTCAAGAACTATATCCCAGGGTGAATTCTGAAACTATTTCTTAGATATAAAGACGTGAACATACCTCAGCTTCCTCTTGAGTCATCCCTTCCTTCCACACTTGGTCAAAGAAACCATACAAGTAGGTAGAGCCAGAACCTGAAAACAAGAATGAACTCTAATATTTGCCTCCATGAGTAAAAGAAATATTTCACCTACACATTAATTGACAGCAACAAGCCAATGCTTTAAAAATCAATTGCTTAGGTGTCAGACTGGAAAGTCTAGTCTGTCTTAATATTAAACCAATACCAATGGAGGAATACTGATAAGAGGATATTACAACTAATTCCATATGGGAATAAGGACTTATTAGGCTATCTCATGTTCAAGGTTAGTATTAGAAAAAAACAACACTCAGTTCATACGCAAGATGACAAAAGAAGATTCCTATTAGCTTAAAATATAGCTTTTAGGGGCAAATCATAAAGAAACACGCCATATGAGAATGTTAAAATTTCTTAATAAACAGAACAGACAGGACAAAGATAAAGTAAAAGATAAGAAAATCATACCTCCAATAGTGAAAGGCTGCTCTAAAATAGTCCCTCCCAGAGGTACTCCATAAATTTTACCACCTTCATACTTGTCCCATCCACCAACAATCATGCCAGTTTGCAACATGTTCTGGAAAATCAATAGATTAAACTTAAGGCATTTTTTTTTCTGTTTGTGTGGCCAAAAACCTACAGTTGCTAGCAGAATCCGGAAAAGATTTAAGGTAAAAGTGGTCATATTGCATGTTTCAATTTTGATTAATTAATCTGCAAGGTACACAAATGCATCTACTATACTTTCAATGATGTTTTTTATAGCCTTGAAAAGACTTCAAGTAGCAGAAATGTATTGGCAACCATCTAAAACTCCAACTTCATGTGTATATTGTCGATAGTGAAAGAGAAGAATATGTAGTTCAAGTTTGTTCTATCACATAAGCCACAGCATGATCCATAAATTTTGGCTTCCTGGATGAATTCTCAACTTGTAAAGTGAAAAAAATTCACAACTATAAGAGTTTATTAACAAACCTTGTTATTGTAAGCTAATAATCTGACAAGGTTTGCAGCAACTTTTACAGTTGATGGCTGCCCAAGTTGTATCCTGCATCAGCAAGCGAATTATGAGTTTTATATATAATGAACATTTTTGAGAGGCCTTAATAATTTGAGAGTAACAATGCATTTGGTGAAACCCATCAATCAGTCATTGTAACTTTGGTGTATTAGAGAAAGTGTACATT
The DNA here is from genome assembly GCA_037501455.1 of Lantana camara. Taxonomy (NCBI): domain Eukaryota; kingdom Viridiplantae; phylum Streptophyta; class Magnoliopsida; order Lamiales; family Verbenaceae; genus Lantana; species Lantana camara. The sequence goes on along the minus strand of CM074863.1, from coordinate 19,202,013 downwards.
TCTTAACTATCCAACTGTTCTTCTAAATGCATCACCTTTTCTCTTAAACTCAAATAGGAAAATATTAAGCAAGATACAGAAATCAACAAGCATATGCCACAACTGGGAATACACATAAAAAGCTAAAAAGTATATCTAGTTTTTACTAGTTCCATACAGCATTAAATTGGATGACCTAAGTCCAATCTACAGTATATGTAAATGTTTTGGAAATAACAAAACCCAAAATTTATGGATAAAAACCACAATTAAATAGGAATTATACATTGTAAAGCTTAAACTTTATTTTCTTGAGCATGCGTGCAGGAGTTATGGATTCAGCATTTACTTCATGAGCTGCATAAGCAGACATGATGTAGCAATGACATCACGTGAATGACACCATATTTAATTGAAGAACCTGATAGATTTCCTCATAGACATTCATCATTCTCCTTAACATGTAAGGATAATTCATGTTTATGTTTCCATGCCACCTCACTCCTAGTAATATAAACCTGAATTTTCTATAAGACGGTTTTCCCCTACAGATAACCACACATGCGATCAACTTCAGCCCAGAGGGGAGAGTAATCTTCAGAGAGATTTAGTTGAAAAGCGGAAAGGTCTGGGATTTGGGCTGATCAATTATTTTGCTGAAAGCATGTAACCAAGTAAAGCAAGTGATGAGAGGTAGCATTTTATCTTTCCGCACGATGTTAAAGCATACTTACGTGTGTTGATGGAGGAAGTACCGAACATAATCTGAAACAATCTGCGAGTCTGCTGCCTGGTCAAAGGAAGAAACAATTTTTTATTGGAAAGAAAGGAGGCAAAAGTTCGTCAAGTTCTGCATCCAAAGATGCAAACGTAGCAACTCTTATCTAAGTATAACATGGTCCATAAAAATCTCATAAAACAGGTGACAGAGTAACTAAAGAAAGTTCATAGACCCTGTTACATCAAATTTTTTAGAACAAATTATATCACGAACAAACTTAACCGTAGATCGCAAGATAAATTTTTGCTTTTCTATTGCTTACTAATATATTCTTTATCAAGTTTATCAAGTTATTCCTTCATAATACAACAATTTGATGTAGAGTAGAGACTTAATCAGAAACCAATGTGAAAACAGAAGCAACTTTTGAATGTTCAAAGAACCCACTGCAGAATACAGAAAAGATAAATAGCAAGGGAAACTGTATGAATTCTTACCGAACCAGAGCGGCAGAGGTAGACATTATCGGTCAACTGAGTGATCTTATCGGATGCCCTATTCGCCACATACATCCCTACAAATTATAATACCATGAAGCTTCTTAGCAACAAGAGACGAACAAAATCTAACTCAGACAAGATTAGTACGAATACTAGAAAGACAACATCTGGAAAAAAAAAAGAGTTACCGGTGCTGGTGCGAGAGTCGGCGCCGAGAACAACGCCGCCGTCGTAAGTGACGCCGATTATGGTGGTTCCCATCGAGTGCGGAGCGTTAAGATCGTCTGAAATCGCGTCCATGGTGCTTGCAAAGTTGATCAGCAGATTGAGATTAAACTGGAGCAGATACAAATAGAAGAAAATTGAATCCCAATTAAATGAGAGGAAATTTGAAAAGGGAGTTTCGTGCTGCGGAAGAAGCACTTTCCCCTCGGAGAAAAAGAAAAAAGTTAATTCAGTTTTGACACCTGAATTTTCAGAAATTGCTAATTATCCCCGTTTTAGAAGCTCATTGATCCAAATTAGCCCCCACAAATGAAATATATTATTATTATTTTGATTATAAAATAAAAATATTTATAATAAGAGAAAATTATCATCTTTTTAATTTTTTAATTCTAATTATTCGTGATATCTCAATTTTAATTTTATATTATCTAATTTTTTACAAATTTAATCCCAACGTTAATTATCTGTCTATTACAAACAAAACTAATTGCAATTCACCCCTATAAAATATTTTATTTTCACTTGAGTCCCTACCAAAAAATTTATTATATTAATTATCTTTCATTTAAAACAAAACAATATATTAAATTATATAAAAAATTCTTTTCACTATATTAGCATAATATGTGTACATATTTTTATTACCATTAGGGAGTATTTGGTAGGGTCCATTGTTTTTTTTTTTTTTTTAAACTTAATGATCGTCGGGCTTACTATTTACTAAGCTATATTAAGTCCAATTTTAATTACTTCAATTTTGTGTTTGGTAGTTGTCTTTGGTCTGAGTGTGACCTAAGAAGCAATATCTATTCGCCCATTTGCTGTTTGGTAGGGTGGATGAACATGGATTAATAAGAGTTTTTAGGATTTTGCCCCTCCATGATTCTATTATGGTCATAAATTAATTGCCCTTCCCCTATTCCTCCAATTTAGGGCTTGATAGTTTCAGCTTGCTTCAATTGCAATCGTCTTGATTTCGTCAGCTTTCGTCTCACCAAGGCCAGAATACGTCGTGGTTGTCCGAAGCAATGCCCTTCGAGTAACAACAAGCAATACGTCATGGTGTGAGTCGGGGGCGCCCGACAATTATCACTTTCTTGCGATGGTTCTAATGTAGGCATAATTTTATCCTCATTACACTTTCTCGTCCGTGGAAATCCACATAATAATGAGTTTTCCATGTATGAACTATTCTCAAATGTAGAAAATTGATGGGATTGAGGTATAGACCCGACAAGATTAATAAACGAAAGGTTTAAAGTAGAAAGGAAAGTCAGATTTATCAATTCCGATGGGATTTGCCGACCAATTTGTTTGAAGAAAGGTCCAAAGATTCAAGAGTATTCACATTCCCAAGAGATGTTGTTATACCTCCTGTCAGGCTATTATGCGACAAATTCAAATATTTCAAAGAATTAAGCTTCCCAATGGAACTTGGAATACTCCCATAAAATTTGTTGTTGGACAAATCAATTGTTATGAAGGTTTTGAGAATTCTCATCATTGATTTCTCCACGCCTTTCAAAACAAATTCCATTGTCTCTTCATGATATGAAAACCAATTTATTCCTTGGGTTTTATCCTCCACCGATAAAAATTCTCCAAATATGTAGCATGCAAAGAGCCAGTAAACTCGTTATAAGCAATAGATTGGGATAGTTATGAGTGCCCCCTTGAGGTTTGGCGTTATTACAGAATACCCCCTGAGGTTTCGGAAATTACAAACTCCCCCCTAAATAGTACACCCTTGCTTACAAATAGCACCGGCCGTTAATCACACCGTCTAAAATTGATTACGTCAATGGACGAATTTTGTACACCCTTGCTTACAAATAGCATCGGCCGTTAATCACACCGTCTAAAATTGATGATATCAATGGACGGATTTTTCTCTCAGGGGGGAGTTCGTAATTTCCGAAATCTCAGGGGGTATTCTGTATTAACGCCTAACCTCAGGGGGGTGTTGGTAATTATCTGTAAGATTTTACATAAAAAACCTGTAACTTAGGAAACGTAATATTTGCCCTCGAATCTAGATATATATATTTCACCGTTAAATCGATTAGATCGCAAGACAAGAACTCTAAGATCTTCAAGAATTCCCATCCAAAATGGAACATGTCTTGCATTCCATTGTTTCCAATGTCACCAACTTGCAGTAGCCCACAATGCACAAGGGATTTTGGTAGTTCCCCTTCCAAATGATCATGATGGGGCATTGCCTTAAAAGGGATACCCAAGTCTTTTTTTAGTTAAGTAACCCAAGTTTTTAAGTTTTCATTATATAACCCTTTCTTCAATTATGTCTAATAAAATAAATATTAAATATAATTATTTTCCACGTCAACATGTCGATTGATTTTTTTCCTCGATCTAGAGAATTTTTTTCTCGATCTTCAATTTTTTTTTTCTTTTATTCTTTAATTTTATGTTTTTTTATTCACGAAAATCAATAGGATCCACATATAGATTTTCATATTTTTTTCGATTTTCTTTTATTCTTGAAGATCTTCATGATCGAGTACTCAATCAACAGAATCGAGTGTTGATCGAGTACTCGCCTCTGTTGATCGAGTACTCGATTGATCAACAGAATCAACCATCTTGAATAATGTGCTTTTGGCCTTACTCATCCCCCCAAAAGCTAGTTGTTGATGGGAGGTTTGTCATGCCATTATATATTGAACACCACATCACTAATTATTCGATGTGAGACGTTTAACACACTCCCGTCATGCCCAAATTAGTGCGTGAACATTGCAGGAATGAACATCTGCAAGCCGGGTGGAGAGAAGAGACAGGCACAGGAATCGAACATCTCCACCCGGCTTGCAGATGTTTCATTCCTGCGGTTTGCAGATGTTTCAATTCCTGCAATGTTCATGCATCAGTTTGGGCGTGACGGGGGTGTGTTAAATGTCCCACATCGAATAATTAATGATGTGGTGTTCAATATAGAATGGCTTGATAACCTTCCCATCAACAGCTAGCTTTTGGGGGTGAGTAAGGAAAAAACACATTATTCAACTCGATCAACACTCGATTCTGTTGATCGAGTACTCGATCATGAAGATCTTCAAAAGCTTTGAAGATCAACAGGATCGATTAATCGATCCTTTGAATCTTCAAACATCAAATACAGGAGTGAAAAAAAAAAGAACACAAGACGATAGAAGAAGATCAGATTTCTGTATTTATTTCTCTTTTTTTTTTTTTTTTTGTTAATCCTGGTTGTAGAAGAAGACGACAAATACAGGCGAGAAGACGATTTCTGTTTTTCATCGTTGAAGGAGAGAAGAACGCAGGCAACGACGATGAACGCAACGACCGGTAGAAGACGATGAATGCATGTAACACCCCGGAGCGAAGGGCGCCACATCCCCCGCACCATAACCCAACACGTGAAGCGAAATGGGAACTCCGACCACGTATCAAGCCACGGCGAACGGGTGACAAACAAAATTCCAACCTAAGCTAGGCGGTCTAGACCCTACTCAGAGCACGCAATAAAACAAATAACGAATGCGGAAGCACCAGAATCTCATAAAGCAAATAAACATACTCGAGACATATCAAAAGTTTCGATTCAAGTTATACAAACTTTTACAATTCGAATTTAAATCAAAACTTAACAAAATGCGTAACTGAACAAAATACAATGCATGTGACTCAAGCTCTCCCAAAATAAAGACTCAAAGACAACCGCCTAGCTCCAACTCCTCAGAACGAATACCTGCAAATTCAAATCAAAGGGGGAAAAGATAGAAATAACGAGGGTCAGTCCTAGAGACTGGTGAGGGGGCTAACACACGCACCCATACATATACATAAGAGCAAAGCATTTACAAAGCTGAGAGGGGTTCATGAACCGGGCGTGGGTTTTGCATTCTAAGACATTTAACCCGTGGTAATATATGTAAAGAAAGAAGTTTGGAGCCGAAGGCCAAATTCAGTAAAATTTTAGAGTTTAGAAATCCGCCCCCGTTTCACAACCCTAAACGAAGACATAACGAACTGAAAGCTTAAATCCATCACCCTTACTTACTCCATACACCAAGGCGAAACGAAAACAAAACTAATCATAACCCAACTCCACCACAACACCGTTTTGGGGAGAGAGGTGCCCCTCTCAACCCCCACTGATAAACTGAATGAGACGGGGGATCCGCCCGCTCCTTCGATGGGTCACTAAGCACACCGTCGGCTCAAGAAGACCCGCCTTCCCCTCGACCTCCCGAGGATGGGCGAAGTCTCCCTTTTGTGGAGTCGTGTTGATGAGAGAGCCCGACGACCCCATGGCCGACCTGGGATCACATACCACTTCTCCGGGGCCCAAACTTACACTCACACTTACCATGCGAAGCTTATCCACAATCTTGTCACGTTTACACACACACACACTTAACAAAGCTTGTCAAAACAAAAGAAAATAGAGCTTATATACTTATAAAAGCGTTTTCAAATTCTTAAGATAAACGGGACAAATCCCACGAAATACGTATCCAATCACATATCTATATATATACATATATAAGTCGCATGCGGGTTCGAAATTCAATTAGGGTCTTAGGTCATCATAACTAAAAGGAAAGAAAACCTCACCTTGCCGACCAACCAAGCAAAACGGACCAAAAGGAGTCAAACGAACCACTTCCTCAACAACGGAGTGAACCTAAGAGCAAAACAAAGAGCAAGAGGCAAACTTAGACTCAAATGAACCATATTGACGCTCGGCGAATGCGTATGATTGCATAAAAGATGATATTATGTCATGAACACGTTCATGTACACTATTAAGGAATTTAAATCATATAATCAAGTCATTCAATCCTTCGCTCACTTTTCTTCGAATTCATAATTTCACGTTTCCGATCAATTCAAGAAATCCAAGGCACAAGATCCAACATTTAGGCAAATAAGAGCATTGAAGTAAATTAAGTTCGACACACATTCAAACGTATTCAATCTTTCACAAAACTCTACTACATACACCCTATTACATAATATAACATATTTCCAAAGTTTGAAAACAAGAACAAATCACAAGATAAGGGAAATTGATTATGAAAATCACAAACGCCACAAAACGCACAAAAACGGCATTCAACAAAAGCATGCCTAAACCTCATCTAAATGTTATGAAATTGAACCACAATACTCCCAACACGTAGTAAAACAAGTTCATAGTTCATCACAAATGAAGATAAAGGCATTAAAGAGGTGAAACAAACCAAAAACCGAAAAGGAAAAACCAAGAGCTGCGCAGGGGGAGGGACACGGGGTGTCCCTCAACTTAGACAAACTGAGCCACGCCCGTGGCTCAGTACAGTCATGCTCAGGAAGCATGACACGCCCGTGTCTCACATTTCAATGCAAATGAGACACGGGGGTGTCTCGGTACAGGTTCAAAATCGCACACAAAGTTTACCGGCAAAACTGACCCTAAACAAAATCAGTCCAAAAGCATACCAAATCAACTCCAAATATTATGAAATTTGATATACAATATATTTAGCATGTTAAGAACATATTTCATTTAGAGTTCAAAGGCTAAATCACGCGTTAAGAGCACCGAAATCATGCAG